>JAJQQW010000010.1:3420000-4620000 GCA_025583905.1 Ia io | reverse complement strand
CAGGTGGGAATGGAAACCAGGCATAATTCTAAACCCCTTCTTTTCACGCTGTCACCCATCACTTAACCACTGTAGCCTGTGGCTTTCTCATCCAATTCAACTTTCCAAGCTCCAGACATCCTTCTACCTCTAGAGTTTTTGAGGTAGGATTCATTGATGTATTGAACTTTTATGAACTTCATTGCTAATTAAGAGGAATCTTGTGATAGTTATTAATAGTCAACATCATCTTGTTACCATGAACTAACCACCAAAAATAAACTCTTCAGAACTTCTCTATACTATTTAAGTCCCCAGCTCACAGTTCTAAGTTCTTATTTATTACAGGTTTTTTAAAATAGTTGTTTACTTATCTGCTTCTCCTACTTGAAATTGCCTTCTTATTTATGGTCATATCCTCAGAAACTAGTAGAATCCCTTACATATTTTTTAGTGCTCAGTAAGTGTTTACTGAACCATACACAACCAGTAGACACAAAACTGGGCTAGGGAATCCTCCAATTATAGAACTCAAGTGACCTAATACAAATCCATCATTATATTTATATCTGCATATTTATATGCATGAACTAATCACCATTCCATTGAACAGTGGATGATTTATTTTACATATCAATTCTTTCAAATGGGCAGGTGTCTTCTATTCTATATTTCCTCTGCCCAGTGGAACAATAAATTTGAAGGAGAGAAGAAGAATAGAAGGATTAAGTGACATTATAACAACCATTGATCTGGTTGCAAATGAGAAATAGTTTGAAAAAAGGAATGTGTAAGTTTTTCATAGTGTTAATTAAGGTCAGAGGTTCTCAGCTGGGGGTTATTTTGCCCGTAAGGGACATTAGGTCATGTCAGAAGACATTTTTTATTGTCATAACTGGTGGGGAGGGTTGGAGAGGTTGTTACTGACAGATGGTGGGGAGAGGCCAGAGAGGCTGCTAACACTTTATAATGCACACCACAGCCCTGTGCAGCAGAATTATACAGCAGCAAACGTCAGTAGTGCCAAGACGAAGAAACCCTAATTTAGTTAGACCCTTGAATAATGCTTTGCACTTAATGCATTTTTGGTTGACTGCTTGGCTTGTCACATGACCTCTGACACCCTGGTCATACCCACAATTGGGTAAAGAGAGTCATTGTCTCATGGTGACCTAGAGGCGCCACAAACCCCAGAACTGCCCTCTGAATCAGCGACAGATTGTGGCTGCCTCAAGGGCCTCCCCTTCCTCTCCGACCCTGGGCACCTACCACCCACAACAGGTCGCCGAATGTGTCATTTATCTGTTTATGTATATGCCCATCAGCAATAACTGTATCATATGCTCCTGTTAGCAGAGAACGTATGTTTTACTGCATTGCCCACCATTGGCCACCATTGTTGCCCACCATTGGCCACCATTTCCCATAATTCCACATTAATACACTTTGGTACTCAGGGCATGGCAATGATACTTTATGTCTGTAATTCAGTGGTTAAGCAGTTGGTCATCTGTAAATAACTTCTGTGGCAAATTGCAACTAACCAGAATGTGAAGTGACCAGACTTGTCCACTCTCCCACCATTCTTTGACCTTTGCAAACTTTCATCACCTTAGAAAGCTATTTAGTAGGTAAATGATAATGGAAATAATTGTTTTTATTGCCGTCAGAAAGCAGTTATCTTTGGGGTTCTTACAGGCATTTCAGTTTCTAAGGGTAAGAGCATAGTTTGGAAAGGCCACAGGAATTCTGTTAGGGCCAATATTCACTATGCACTTGGCTAAGTCTGCACTGTTTTCTAGTTAGGACTCTACTAGTAGGTTTCTCTTTCATTCTCATCCCCGTATTCCGAGCGAAGAAGCCCAAGGTCACAGCTCGTACATGTGAGAGCCGAACCTGGAGCCCGCCCACCCTTCCCGGTTGCAGGTGTCTTGTCCTCTCCCTGTGACCTCTGCAGCCATAATCAGGCGCCTGTGCTGTCCTCAGGAGCTCCCCCCCACGCCCCCTCCAAGGGAAGGGCCCGGGCACCAGGGAAAGGGAAGCGGGTTTGCTAAATATGCTAAGACAGCTCTCCCTTGCTTTCTAGGTTTTGGAGGTGCCCTAGGTTACCTTTTGGGTGCCATCGACTGGGCCCACCTGAAACTGGGAAGAGTGCTGGGCACAGAGTTCCAGGTCATGTTCTTCTTCTCCGCCTTGGTCCTCACTCTGTGCTTCATCATCCACCTGTGCAGTATCCCTGAAGCCCCGCTGAGAGACGCTGCAAAGGACGTTCTCCCGCAGCAAGCCCCCCAGGACGCTCCATTGTCATCAGACAAAACGTACGAGTATGGGTCTATTGAGAAGGTTAAAAACGGTGATGTACACTCAGAGCTGACGATGCAGGGAGAAAAACACAAAAACCCTGCTGAACAGGTAACGATGCACATTCTTTTTTCTTTACTTGAGGAAACATATTCTCGTTCTTGCCAGTCTCATTGTTTGTTTTTTTTTATTATGCTTTGTCTTTGTTTTGTTTATTTGATGTGAAGGGTTTTGTGAAGTGTAATTGGATCTCCAAGCCCTCAGTAGCTATTATCCCTTAGAACTGAAACTTTGGACTTCAAAGCAAAGTGTGCGCATTTTTCTCTTTTCAGAACATCTAATCAGGGAAGATGAAGCCAGGTGCAAAATGCCAGGCCGTACATATGAGGCCATAGAAGTATCTTCAGTTCTTACATTAGGGTTGTAAATGTGTTTCTGCGAATGACAGTGTCCAGGGTTGGTAACTGTTGAATTTGTATTTCATGAGCTGATTAGATATTCCTGTTAGTCCAAGTGAACTGCTCAATGAATTAATTAGCTTAAAATTTTTAAAGAAAACTCTATAAAATGCCAGAGAAATGGAACCAGGTTAAGATGGGGGAAAAAATGGTCAAGGGGAAGAGACTACACCTATATTGACCAACTAGAGTAGCTAGTGGTCCATGACGCTATTTAAATTAAAATTAATTAAAATGAGACAAAATGAAAGCTTCCGTTCCTTAGTTGCAGTAGCCACATTTCGAACGCTCCAGAGGCCCACGGGGCTAGTTGCTGCTGTAGAGGATGCTGCAGATATAGGACATGTCCATCACTTAGGAAGCTCTGTATCCGCCTTCAAGCTGAGTTTGAGCACCAACACTGTGCCGCACCAGCACGGCCAAGGGTGACCCTGAGTGGGAGCGGCTGAAAGGCTTAGAAAAGACAGACAAGAGAATGAAAGCTGGGTCTCGGTGGGATGCTGCTTCCTGAGAGACAGCGACCACGCCCACAAGCCGTGTCTTTATTTTATAGCCAGATTTCCACGAGGCAAAGTAAGGGCGTGATCAAGATGTTTACAACATTCTCGTGGGTTTCAATCCTACTCAACTACGTGCACCTGAACTCTATCAAGCCTACATCACTCAGGCACGTGGGGCCACGTGTTCAGACCATAGGTTCAAGCTTACAACTACAGCTGTTGGTTATAATTGTGCTGGGAGGTCCCTGCCCTCCAAGCTGGGACTTGCACGTGGCAATGAGAGGACTGTGCCCTCTCATCAGTCCAAGGCTTGAACCTGTCCAAAACACGGTAGCTGCTCCCCACACAACACCTCAGGGACAGAGAACAAAGGGTTCCCTTACGGGCAAAGAGGCTATGGAAGACTTGACCGTAAATCCTGGCTCCCGCAGCTGGCTGACCTGTGCTCTCCATTCAGAAAATAATGTCAGCTCTTGCTGTGGGTGGCCTAATGATGAGGAGCATAGGTGTTCAAAGCCTGCCTCTTCCACCTCTGTAATGTCTGACCTGGGGCATTTACATCTAGCTAAAATGAGAAAGGAGTTTTACCTACCTACAAGGGTTTTGTGCGGATAATATGAGCTTATCCATGCGAAGTTACTTAGAATGGTTCCTCCCACATAGTAAGGTGTTAGGTATCGATGCTGTATAAGCCTGGTAGGATGCTGAGTGCCCTCAGCACAAGTAGGGAACAGACTAGATCTGCACTCGCACAGAATTTCCAAGCATGCTCAGTGAGTCTCCTCTCCTCCACGAGCTCAACTTCTCTTGCTGGGGCAGGAGCTTTGGGAAAATCAGGTTAGGATTTCAGTTTGGGCTCCTGAGTGAGTCAGTGTATAGGAGACCCTTGTTAAGTTATACAAGATGTAAGTTCATTTCTCTCTCTTATAAAGGCCCAGCTGGATGGATTGGGCTATCCTACTGATTCCACCAGGGACCTGGACCCTTCTGTTTTGTTGCTTGCATTTTGAACATGGAGCTTTCATCTCGAGGTCCAAGATGGCTTCTGTTATCATTATTACGTCTACATTTCTGCCAGCAGGGAGGAAGAAAGGGACACAACTCAAAAGTTGCAATCATCACTTCTGCTTACGTACTGTTGACCAGAACTTATTCAGTGGCCACACCAAGCTGCGAGTAGCATGGAGACCGTAGCCATGACTTGGGAGCCATACGTTTAACTGAAACTTCCGTTACTCCTAAGAAATGGAACAGGTATTGCCAACTGTTAGTCTCTGAGTTCACTAGCTCCTAATCCCAGCAGCTGCCTGACCTTGGTAACCTAACCTCGCCGAGCTCAGCGTTTTCATCTGTGAAGTGAAGAGAATGGCTCCCCCTTGCAGAGGATTTCTAAGGGTTAAATAAACTCAAGCAGGTGAGAATGCCTAGCTCAGTGCTTTACACATAGGGAAGTGTTATATGCCTGTTTCCTTTTTCAAAAGCATCACAAATTCAGAATGAAAATTAGGCAGGTTTGGGATGTTGGAGCAGACAGAATTTGGGGGCCATATTTTAATAACTAAAAAGAATGAAAAAGTGAATTGATAGATATGTTCAAATGAATGCAGTTCTATTGTCCTTATGCCTTTCCTTGTCTTGCCCTTTTTGAGAATCCCTGCTCATTTCTGGTGACTCTGCAGCACACTCCGCAATCCCTTGAGTCCAGAGCTTCCTCATTGGTCCCCTGTATCGTGATGTGGAGTCTTCACGTGAAATTATTTCACATCTCTTTTGTTTGCTGACTCGCCTGTGTTTTCCTTACTGTGTGGTGAGGGAACTCCCTGAGGGCAGGGTGGCCTTGGTCCATTTCCTCATTCTTTTTTCTTTTAAACTTATCTTGCAACTATAGTTGACATTCAACATCACTGTATTCATTTCAGGGTACCACATAGTGATTGGCATGTATATACCTTAAGAAGCGATCACGCTGTTGCAA
The DNA here is from genome assembly GCA_025583905.1 of Ia io. Taxonomy (NCBI): domain Eukaryota; kingdom Metazoa; phylum Chordata; class Mammalia; order Chiroptera; family Vespertilionidae; genus Ia; species Ia io. Next base: position 4,614,787 of record JAJQQW010000010.1, on the reverse strand, counting down.
AGCACAGCACAGAGAACAGAGTCATTTTCTCATTCTTGACGTTTACCGCAGTGCCTGGCACATAGGAAGCTGGCAGCAAATGTTCTGGTAGTTGTTTGTTGAATGAATGTAGCAGAAATGGCCATCTGAAATATGGATCTTGCTGGAATTTGTTTGGGTGAATAATGAGAATTATCAGAAATGGCCCAGTTGTGTACATAGATCATTCTTCAGCCGCTATTAACAAAAGTCTACCCCAGCTGAACATCAGGCAGACCCTGTCCCTGCCTCAGAGTTGTCACCTATCAAAGTGCAACCACATGTTGTCTTACCTTAATAAATGCATAATTTTGAATAATTTTCAATTTCTAGAAAAGTAGCAGAGAGTAGAGAGAGCTCCTGTCTACTCTTCACCAGCTTCTCCCTAATGTTAGCATCTTACGTAACCATTTGTCAAAATTAAGATTTTACTGCTGGTACAATGCTATTAAGTAAAGAGAAGACATTTCTGTTTCATCGGTTTTTCCATTAATGTCATCTTCTGTTCCAGGACCCAACCTAGGACGCCACACTGCATTTAGCTAAGTGATTTATAATGCTTGAAACTGTGTTTTCTTTCAGTGGTATTTCCAGGACATATATTTGCTACTTATAGTCAGTAGAAAACCTTATTTCCATCTATTCAATTACGTATTTGGATAAGAGCGGTGAGTCTTAGCAGCTAGTTATAAAAGCCTGAAATAGTTTTCTCAAGATTAAGTGCTTTGTTCCATTTGTTAGTTTAGTATTTTCCAAAAATTAATACAACAGTAAATTTCAACATTGTTTGGGTTTGAATTGGCAAACTTTTTACTTGTGTAAGGTCTTACAAAAGAGGCCTTGCATCTGAACACAACTGTGTTGGCATTAGGTGTATCAACCTGCCTTCTACCATGCCTCCCTGATAGGGGAACACAATGGAAGAGACTAATCTGGTCATCCCATTCCACCAATAGCTCCTATTTTAGCATGAGTGTAGTGTTTTCCATCATAGGAAGAACACAGGGAGGAACTGAAAGGTTATTGGGATGAGGCCTTCATTTTATCTTGACCACACAGCAAACTGAGAAAACATAAGAGTCTCGGCCTCTTGAGACCTGGCGAGCCCACATTTCCCCACCCCAGGCTGCCCCAGGGAGCATGGATACCCCCTGCCCATTCATTGCTAACAGATCAGGACTCTGGGATTCCCAGTTAGACTGGAGCCCCCTCATGTAGTTCTGTAAGGCAACATGAGAATCATGGGATATCTATTCAATGGAACCCATACAATCATCAAAATATGTGTGTGTTTTTGAGCAATTATTTAAAACACTAGAGGCCCGGTGCATGAAAATTCGTGCACTGGGGGAGGGGAGTCACTCAGCCCAGCCTGCCCCATCTCACAGTCTGGAAGCCCTCAGGGGATGTCCTATTGACGGCTTAGGCCCGCTTCCCTCGGGGAGTGGGCCTAAGCTGCAGTCTGGCCTCCCTCTGCAGGGGGTGACCAGGCCGATCAGGGGAAGGTGCTGCCCCCATCACCCCACTGCTGCTGCTGCTGCTGCTGCTGCTGGCCACCGCCACGGCTGCCTGCCCTCAGCCCTCGCAGCCATCATGGCTTTGTCTGGAAGGATGTTCAGCTGTCTGGTCTAATTAGCATATTACGCTTTTATTATTATACATAATATATTTGTAACACACACACACACACACACACAATCTCCATTTTGAGAAAAGCTACACAATATAGAGAAAAAAAATAGAAAGGATATATACCCCAAATGTTAATTGAAGTTATTTTCTGTGACTGATGGGCTAACAGGTAGTTTCAATTTTATTTTCTAAACCCTTCTGTAGATTCAACATTTCTATAATGGACAAATATTACTTTGAAAGTGAAGAAAAAATGTCATAGTTTAAGGAACAAAACAAGACAGGGTTTTGCTAAAGATAAGTAGCTATTACCCCACTTGTTGCCCTGTTGATTAACTCTGACTCAGAGTGAGGATCAAATGAAACAATTGAGCAGGAGCTCTTTGAACGGCCTAAAGCCCTCCACACTAGTAAGAAAGCACATGCGTCAAATATAATTAACTTTCTAGTATGTTCCACACACACAACTGTAGGCTCTGATTGGTTTTGTTATTTGCTTTAAAGAACAAAATAAAAAAACAAATTCCAAAAACAGAGCAACGTATCTTAAGCCCAAAGCCAAGCATCTGACTCTTCATTGCAAATGTGCATCTTGGGAGCCTCCAGGCTGAGCAATGGGAGACTCCACCACGGGGCCCTGGCCCTGGCCGTCACTGTGTGTCAAAGCCATCACTTCCCAAGATGAAGGGTGGCTGTGCAATTTGTGAACTGGAAAATGTTTTCTTTTAATGATGAAGGGCCTGAATTATTTCTGAGTTCAAACCAAAGCATTCACCGGCAATGCCTCCATGCCGTCACTACCCGCTTCACTGTCTCAGTGGTCTCCTTTGGAGTGAACTCTTGTGAGGTTCTCTTTCCCCCCGATGGCTCTGTGCCTTCCCACTTAGGAATCCGTCCCACCCCATCTCCAGTGGACATGGGCACACAATACTTGCAGGACACGAACTCCCAGGGGCTCAGACCACTGAAAGGGCTTTGCCAAGGGAGCTGATGAGTCAGAGAGCAAGATGCCCGCTGAATTTTCATTCTGCGTTGAAATACTAAAGGAACTTTGAATATGTATATTCCCATCTTTTGCAGAAACATTAGACACAGTCTGAAAGCTCATCTTTGTTTTTGGAAGAAGAGAAATATTAGGCTAACAATGAAAGCAGGCTGAAAAGCATGCATAAGGCAGAAGCATAAATTAATATTTGAAATGAGGTGGAATGCTTGCTGGCCAGATTCACTTTATAAAATTTTGCATTTTGGGAAGACAGGAAGGAAAGTGAGGATAAATCACTTAGTTGTGTCTCAGTCTATACCTTTAGCTGCTTCCTCCTATGATCAAGGGAAAGGTAGTAATTCAGCCTTGAGTGTCTGCTGTGCTCACCATTTATTTTGACAGCCACCATATTTCACATTCAGAAAGCAGTTATTTTTCCGAGGGAAGGTCTATACTTTTAAATACTGAGTAAATATAAGCAAATCAGTTCAGTCAAGACAGTAGACTAAATACTATAAAATCGATGAATTAAAAAAAGCAATTTATACAACAAACCTACCATGAGTAAATGCAGTTTTCTGCAACAAGGAACAAAAAGCATTATCATTATAAGGTCAAGAGCTGTAAACACAGATGCTGTTATAGTTAAAACAGAAAATCTCAGGAGACCATCTTATAAATAAACTAGCCAAGACCCAATTTCATTGTGTCAAGCTTCAACTAAATAAAAACCTGACAAGAAAGACCCCAGCACGGTTGATGTCTATAGTCTCAGGGTCTTCAGGGCAGCTGACTGCTTAGTATTCCTGAGGTTTCTTTCTTCTCTTATATGACAAGATGTTAAAGGCTATTTTATTCTTTGTATTTCAAAACAGCTGTGTCAATAGTTTAAATTTTTTTTATTCTCTCAAGGCTTCTTCTGACCAAAAAAATTGGAGCCTTTGGTTTTTACAGCCACCTCATTGGATGGACCGCCTTCCTGTCCAACATGCTGTTTTTAACAGATTTCATGGGCCAGGTGACCCTGCTAGTAGTGGTTCTCAACCTGTGGGTCATGACCCACAGGTTGAGAACCACTGCTGTAGAGCCTAAGACCATCGAAAAACACAGATATTTACATTATGATTCATTAACAGTAGCAAAATTACAGTTATGAAGTAGTAACGAAAATAATTTTATGGTTGGGGGGTCACCACAACATGAGGAACTGTATTAAAGGGTTGTGGCATTAGAAAGGTTGAGAACCACTTCCCTAGAGGCTACTCTCAGAGTTTTTCTACATGGCTCTCTTTATCTTCAAAACTAGCACTTTTCCTGCTTTGAACTCTGACTTCCCCTTCTGCTCCCTGCCAGAAAAAAAACTCCCTGCTTTTTAAAGGGCTCATGTGATTTGGTTAGGGTCACCCAGATAATCTCCCTTTTGATGAACTCAAAGTCAACTGATTAATAACCTTAATTATATCTGCAAAATCCCTTTGGTATCTAAACAATACACAATCACAAGGCAACACCAGAGGTAGACATTATGGGCCTCTTAGAATCATCTACCACACTTTCAGAGTCAGGAAATCTGAGAATTATGGTAGTCTGTGAGCTTTGTCCTCATGCAGTTGTTCTGTCATTCAAAGTAGGATGCTAGATGTCTCTCGCATGTTAGTGCAAAGCAAGCTCCATTTCCAGTCCCTGTCGCCTCAGGTCCTCAAAGCCACATTCTAGGACTGAAGCTGCTAAGCATCTACGCATACTTAATATCTCCTAGAGACCACTCTATGGAAATTTTAGTGCCATGCCCAGAAAGTGTGACCCTGTGCGATGGTGGACTGACAGATATGTAACATGGCTGTGTGCTCTGGCTCCCACAGCTGGCTGCGTGTCTGCACACAAGGTCACACCTGCTTTATGTTTATTCCAGATTCAGAGGACAATGACCATGAAGTCTCTGCTGAGGGCACTGGTGAATATGCCTTCCCACTACCGCTGCCTTTGCATCAGCCACCTCATTGGATGGACCGCCTTCCTGTCCAACATGCTGTTTTTCACAGATTTCATGGGCCGGGTAATGAACATGTCCGTATACATACTCATTGACTTGCACATCAATCTTTCAGTCAGTATCTGTGGGCCTTCTTCTGGGCTAGCCTCTAAGATGGGCAAATAAGAGTGTAGGAAAGAGCACTTTTAAGGGGCTGGCTTATAGGCAGGTTCTAGGGGCAAGTTACTACACCCTAGACAACTGGAGGATACTATGGGACCAGTATTTGATCAAAACAGCAAATAAGAGAAAATCAGTGTGAGCTGTAGCAGTCATGGCGGGCTTCATGAAGGAGGTGCAGTAGGAGCTGGGCCTTGAAGGGTGAATAGGAGTTGGAGAAAGAAAGGAGAGTGAGAAAATACTCCCAGCAGGAATAGGAATGGCATTTGTGGAGATGAGTCAGAAGCCTATTGGCTGTACCAGAAGTAGTGGGCAGGCTAGCCTAAGTTGGGTGGGGCCAGAAGTTGGGTGGAAGGAGGGATGTAAATGATCCAGAGAGATGTTGTTTAGACTTGATGCAGTAGTGTTAGGGCTTCCTAAAGGTCCTTGCGTAGAGGTGTGAACGGATGAAATGGGGGCTGTGGTCATGGGAGGATGAGCTCTGTGCCCTAGGAAGCGGCCCTTGGGCAGGGCCATGTTGGTCCCTAGGGACAGAGGAACAGAGTGTAGGAAGAGGGGTCCCTACCACCCTGCGTTAGTAGCTCAACAGCCCAAATCTCTGTTTCAGATCGTGTACCATGGGAATCCCTACAGTGCACACAACTCCACCGAGTTTCTCATCTACGAAAGAGGGGTAGAGGTCGGATGCTGGGGCTTGTGCATCAACGCAATGTTTTCCTCACTCTATTCTTGTGAGTCTCCTCCTCCTATGGTGTCTTCTAAGGGCTTTGGTCCAGCAGAATGTTGGATTTTATATTTCTACTAGAGGCCCGGTGCACAAAATTCATGCACGGCGGGGGGGGGGGTGTCCCTCAGCCCAGCCTGAATCCTCTCCAATCTGGGACCCCTCTCACAATCCAGGACTGCTGGCTCCCAACTGCTCGCCTACCTGCCTTCCTGATTGCCCCTAACTGCTTCTGCCTGCCAGCCTGATCACCCCCTAACCACTCCCCTGCCAGCCTGATTGATGCCTAACTGCTCCCCTGCCATCCTGTTTGCCCCTAACTGCCATTCTCTGCAGGCCTGGTCACCCCTAACTGCCGTCCCCTGCAGGCCTGGTCACCCCTAACTGCCCTCCCCTGCAGGCCTGGTCCCCCCCAACTGCTCTCCACTGCAGGCCTGGGTCCCCCCCCCCAACTGCCCTTCCCTGCAGGCCCTGTCACCCCTAACTTCCCTCCTCTGCTGGCCTGGTCCCCCCCAACTGCTCTCCACTGCAGGCTTGGGTCCCCCCCATCTGCCCTTCCCTGAATGCCCCATCACCCCCAACTTCCCTCCTCTGCTGGCCTGGTCCCTCCCAACTGTCCTCCCCTGCTGGCCATCTTGTGGTGGCCATCTTGTGTCCACATGGGGGCAGGATCTTTGACCACATGGGGACAGCAATCTTGTGTGTTGGAGTGATGGCCAATCTGCATATTACTCTTTTATTAGATAGGATAGAGGCCTGGTGCATGGGTGGGAGCCAGCTGGTTTGCACTGGAGGGTGTCCCGGATCAGGGTGGGGTTCCCTTGGGGCATGGGGCGGCCTGGGCGAGGGGCCTGTGGTGGTTTGCAGGCTGGCCACGCCCCCTGGTGACCCAAGCGGAGGCCCTGGTATCTGGGGTTTATTTATCTTCTACAATTGAAACTTTGTAGCCTGGCATGGAGCCAAGCCTTCTGCTTGCTCTGTGGCAGCAGCCATTTCTGTTGGGGTTTATGTATCTTCTATAATTGAAACTTTGTAGCCTTAAGCGGAGCCCTGGGCAAGCCAGGGTGTGTGGAAAGCTTGGCTTCCTCCATTGCCGGGGGCAACCCTAGCCTCCCGCTCTTTCCAGCTCCGTGGCTGCCGCCATTTCTGTTTGGCTTTGTTTACCTTCTATAATTGAAACTTTGTAGCCTTGAGTGGAGGCCTAGGCTGGCAAGGGCAGGCGGAAAGCTTGGCTTCCTCGATTGCCTGGGAAACCCAAGCCTCCCTCCTGCTCTCTGTGGCTGTAGCCATCTTAGTTGGGTTTATTTGCATATTCGCTCCTGATTGGCTGGTAGGTGTGGCTTGTGGGTGTGGCTTATGGGTGTAGCAGAGTGGTGGTTAATTTGCATATTACTCTTTTATTAGATAGGATATTTATTTTTTTGCTTTTTAAAATACCAGATTCTTGATAAGTATATGGAGAGCAGGGAAAATTATTCCTTTAGAAAGGACCACATGAAATCCTTTTTCATAGGGGATTCTAGCTGTCATTTTCCTCAGTGACTACTTTGTCCTTATAATCAGTGTGGCCCTGATCAAGGTCCCCTGGAAAATAAAAGGAAATCTTGTAAACAAGATGGCTAAGTGTTGGATGGAGCAAGGGTGAAATCCAGCAGAGTCTTAATTACCAACAAGCCTGGGTTCCACTGGCGTGAGGTCATGGTGGAGTTTCATAGATATGCTTATCAGATTTGTTGATGACACAAAATAGGATGGATGGGTAATATGCTAGGTGACAAAATGAACATGTAAAATGACCTTAGCTCAGATGAGCAGGGTGGTATGTTACAGGAGCACTGTTCTATATTGAGGACAACGGCTTCCTTCCCAGGTCCCAGTTTTCCATGGGGTTTGGAGCCTATTAAACCCCCTCTTCCCTTTTTCCTCTCCCACCCCCCTCACAGTTTCAGCTGTAAGGGCACCGTAAACAAAGGCATTTCTGCGATGGGTTTTAAATAAGTCCAAACTGCTGTGCTCCAATGCTGGGCATCACACAGTCTCCTTTTGTGCTGGCTAATGGGTATGGAAATCTCCAAGCTGGTATACATTGAATTAAGTGAAAACTTCGATCAATAAAAATATATGCAGGTCCCCGTTTGGAGTGGGAATTTGGGAGCTCCTCTGGTGTTGAGGGGAAAGTAGCTTGTCCCCTATGCAGAGCTCTAGGCTTTGGACAGTCCCTGGGGACAGCAGGGACCCAGATCAAATAGGGGAGGGTTGGCGATGGGGGCAATGCCTGTTACCACACTCAGAGCATCATTCTGTCACTGACTTTTGCTTCTTGTGGGGGAATGGGGTGCAGGTATGTAATGACCCCTAGTCTGGAGTTCAGCCTTTTACTAGCCTCGGCACAGCAGGAAACCTACTTTGAGGTCAAGAACCTCTCTTCAAAATGTGGCACAACTGGGACAGGGCACCTCACGTAAACATATAAGGAATTCATGAGCCCAAATATTATAAAACCATAGAGTTAATTACCTTTAGATGTGCCATTACCAAATAGTGATGGCATAAAGCTAACATTTCCCATGCACACCTTCTTTTTCCCCTCGGAGTATGTGAACTAAGAGAATTCCAGGGGGAAGATTTTAAGCACTGAAAATAGAATCAGGGAGTGATAGATACAGGGTCTCATAATCCATCTCAGTTCCTATGTGCTTTCCAGAGGTGGGGGGCTAGTCACTACTCCCCTCATTCTTGTAAGAGGAACACATTTCCCACAAGTAACCACCATTTTAATTTTGTGTCAACTTTAACTTTTTTTTTAATCAAATAATTTCTACTAGGTATTATTAGTCTAGTGTGAGTTACTGTATGAATTTCATGGCATTTGAAATTTTAAAAGCATATTATTTGTAGGCCCTTTCTATTTATAATCCCTATACAAAATAAACTATTACTTGAATAGTTTACCGAAGTTATCTATACTAATAGAAGGGTAATATGCTAATTAGACCAGATAGACTGGACGTCTTCTGGACGTCCTTCCTGACAAAGCCAGGGCCCCGGCGAAGCCGCCCAGAGGGAGGGAAGCTGGCCTGGGTTCTGGATGCCTGTGGCCGACTGGAGGAGGGAAGCCTGGGTCCCGGGTGCCGGAGGGAAGCTGGTGCTGACAGCGGGGGTGGGGGGATGGAAGGCCTACTCTTGCATGAATTTTCGTGCATCGGGACTCTAGTATGAAATATATAAAGTGTTATGTATAAATCTATGGTATTCCTATCATTGTAAATTAGAACTAAAATTTTATGTATAAAATACCAAGTAGCCCTGCCTAAGGATCTTCAGGGGTTCTCATGTCCATAGGATAAAGACAAAGTCCTGCACTTGGCATTCCAGGAGTTAGGCCTGGCTCCCACTTTGACCTCCGTCACTCCCACACAGATTAACTAGCCTCGTGACTCACCACAAAGACCTTCTCATCTCTGTGCATTTGCTACTGTTTTTTGTTTCTTTTCTAAATGAACCGCTCTTCCTAGCTCTCCACCTAGGCAACTCCTAATGATGCTGTTAAACCCAGCTCACATGTGACCTCCTCTGTGAAATCATTCACATCTTTCCCCTGCACCCTAACCCACCCTAGGCAGAATCAGTCATTTCCTTCAGTTCCAGAGCATATACACAATCCTCTATTTGGGGCTCATCATAAAATGTCAGATGCAAATCCAGAATTTCTATCAGGATGGAGCTTGGCAGGGCAGCCTGGCTGCTGCGGTGGGGACTGGGGTATGGTGATAAGTGGCTTGTTTTCAAGCTCTTTGCATAGCACGCACTCTTAGATCAATGAGAATAGCAACAGTGAGTATAGAAATATAGCCAGTTGTTCATATCTGCTATTCATAGCTGCTGCTTAAACCCATCATTTACCTTCTGACCCCACCAGAGGCACAGTGACCCTGACCAGGTGTCAGGCCCAGCAGACCTGGGTATCAGCTTGGCCCTTATACTTATTGATTCCTCTTCCTGAGTAAAGCATTTTGTGCCAGACTTACAGTCTTTGTACTGAAGTTGCTCATGTTTCCAAAGATCTATTTATCCTTCTCTGCCTTCTCCCTTGGATAAAGAACATCCCCCTAATGAATATTAATGGTATCTGTAAGGTACTGAGGCACCTTAGATGACATTTTCTGCATAGATACAATCATTAAGCGTGCAGTAACAGACATGGCTCTATACTGCTGTCATTCTCAGCCTTGACAACAGTCTTCCCGGGATGGTACACATTCAACAGGGGAAGCAATGCCACACTCTTGTCCTTTTCAGAGCTCCGTCCTCCATGGATGACCTACAACCATGTTCAGTTTCATAATTGATTCAAATGTAATGTAGATTAGGGTTATTGTCTATGCAATTGTAAGTCCATTATTTGGAAAGATATGGAAATCTCACTCTTGAATAGGCTCATTTCAAGTACCTATCATTGACCCCCTGGGGTCACGTGTTCCATTATAGAGGGGCAGGGGAAAGATAGAAATGTATGTATTAAAGACAACTGATTGAAAAAAAGAAAATAAACATTTTTAGGGATTTTCCATGGTGGGAAACAATGTAAAACATTCTAAAGCAGAATTTTCAAATTTTAAAAATGAACTGTACCACAGTACCTTCATGGGCAAGCCAAGTTTACCTGCTGGGAGGGAACCCAAGAGTCAACGAAATAACGGTAGCCACCATTAACTGAATGTCTTCTGTGTCCTCAGCGTTGGGCTGGGAGAGTTCACAGGCATTTTATCTCGTTTGATGCTGACAACAACCCCAAAGAAAGACTTTATCAGTCCCCCTTTTCAGATGAGGAAGCTGAGGTTTTGAGAAGTTAAGGAAGTTGTCCACAGAGAGTGGGGGAGCCAGCGATGGATTGGCAAGTCAGGGGAGGTGTCTGCAGACAATGCACGTCTTCTGCTTCCTTCTCAGGTACAAAAGCAGCAGGAGGGGTGAGGAAGCGGAATGACCTGGATCATTCTGGAAAATCTGGTGGTTTTCACTTCCTCCAACCTGATTTTGGGCTGTGGGGCCAAGGGCAGCCTGGGTTGTTATTTAGGTCCTGTTAGACCCCTGTGAATGAGAACGACCCCCACTTTTGTTCCCTGTCCTGCAGTCCCAGGTCCATGGCCAAGGCCAACGTTGCCCCACCTCTTCTGCCTCCTGCTGTCTGCTGAACAGTGCCTGGTCCTTCTGTGGGAAAGGAATTGAACCTAGCAAGCAATTTCTAGGGTTTTATTCAGGGTTAAAAACTGATTTCACAAGCCCGCTGTTGTCAAGCACAGATGAGGAGGTTCTTTTGTTCGAGACTCAGTATCAAAAAAAAGGCTCCTAAGAAAAGTGAATCTTCAAAAGAAGGGATTGTGTGAAATGATCAGTGTTGCGAGGCACTGCCCGCTGTAATTTCTCCCTCTTCCTCCCACAGACTTCCAGAAAGCTCTGGTGTCCTACATTGGATTAAAGGGTCTTTACTTCATGGGGTATCTGCTGTTCGGCCTGGGGACGGGCCTTATCGGGCTGTTCCCGAATGTCTACTCCACCCTGGCGCTGTGCGCCTCATTTGGCGTGATGTCCAGCACCCTGTACACCGTGCCCTTTAACCTCATGGCCGAGTACCACCGCGAGGAGCAGGAGGAGCAGGTGCGTGGTGTACCTCTGCGCCGGGTGACTCCAGGCTCACCTGAAAACAGGGGGATTTGGTAGGAAAGTGTAAGGCAGAGCTGGAAAATAAGGATTCTTGAAACAGCAGCACTAAAATCCCAGCCAGATGAAATGATGGTCTGACCAGGCCATGGCCACCTGCCCAGCCCACCCCTCCTCCTCCTCACTCTGAAGCCCTGTCACACAGAGACAAGGAAGGGGGACGCGGGCTTTCTGACAGCTGCCTCACATGGCCCGTGCACCTGGGGCATTTCTGGGTCCCCAGCCGCTGCAGAAGTGCATGGTGGCGTTTCTGGGGTTATTGGTTGAGGGTAGGACGTTCCTAGGCCAGTTTCCTTGGAAGTCCTGATGTTGGTAAGCAGGCCCTGTGTGCATGGGCGGAAGCTGGTCCCAGGCGGTCACTCCCACCAGCTGCCTCGAGGGAAGCCTGCCCCACCTCCACCTTGGAATGGAGGCCAGAGGGCAAGGCCCTAACCTGCCCTAAGAGAACACTAGGTTGGGGATTTTTGCTCTAAGATGATCACATCTTCTTACCAACATATGCAACTTGTTCCCCGTGAAAGTAGGCTTACAGTTTCTTAGCTGGAGCCCTGATGTAAAGCTAGAGTTTAATCCAGCCCAGCCTGAAACCGCAGTCCCTGAAGGCACGCCCATGTGATGCATCTCGGGCTGTCTCTTCCTTTATGTGACCTGGCGAACGCCGCAGCAGGCAGAGAGCACCGGAGTTAAAACCTTTCAAACCAGCGTTCTGCCGCCCTCATCCCCTGGCGAACATGTCCCCGATGTTTCAGTGCCAGCGGGGTCGCTATTGAAGAGGCAGCTGCCATGAGGACTGTCCCTCCAAGGAGAGCAGTCCGTGGTTCCAGGGCAGAAACGCAAAGCTTTACATTCAGAGAAACCCAGTCACATCCTGCCTCCGCCTCTTGGCGGCTGCGTGACACGGGATGCTGTTCACTGGTTTATTAAATATCACTTAAAGGCAGGTCACAGAGGAGACATAGACACATGGTCCAACAATCCCAGGGGTATACAGAGAGTGCACCCCTCCCTCCACTCTTTTCCTGCCTCCCCTGGCCTCTACATGTAACCACGCTTAGGTTTTTGTTTATATTTTCAGTATTTTTAAATGAAAATTAAGCAATAGGAATCTGTTTTCTTATTTTCCCTTTATATTCGAAGGATAATATGCATTTTGGGGGCACAATGATTTTTTTTGTCTTACTTTAATAGTATAGGAATTATCATACTCTCAGAGCCTCAGTTTTCTAATCAATCAAATGGGAATAATATACCCACCTTATAGGGTTGTTACATATTAAATGGAACAAGATAGTGTAGATAATCCGCCTAGCATACTGCCTAACTAACCTGCAAAGACTCAAAAAACAATAGCATTATTATTATTATTATTATTCTCATGGGGATCATGATAACATGTACATCTGGGAGGTGGTGGAGTATGAAACGAAGTAACGTGTGAAAGAATCTTACACAACACCTAGCACATAACAGACACCCAGTAGATGGCAAATTATCAAACAATTCAGACCAGATATCAAATATTAATCAAGTATTAATATACTAACCAAATCAACCATATTCTGAAAGGTTGAATTCCTTTTTTATGTTGCTTCTCCTATGTATATCTGTGATTCAACATCCTCCTAAAAATGTTTGCATTTGTAGCACTGATGAAGGGAAGAGTAGGGTAATTTATTGTTTTCACTACATTATATTTAGTGACTTTTAGGAAGAGAGGATTTTACGTATACTAACCATTTAACTGCCATAGGCGTTAATGGTGGAATGTAGGACTTGCTGGCAGCCTTAGGGAAGACGGTGAAGATTCTTGGCCACCTTAAACCAGGGCTTGGCAAACTATGTCCATCTCCTTGCCAAATGTGGTCAGCCACCTGCCTTTGTACAGCCGGTGAACAAAGAATTCTTTAAAACTTTTTAAGTGATTTTTATAAAAAATCAACAGAAAGGTAATATTGGGTGACAAGTGAAAATGACACGAAACTCAGGCACCTGTGTCCGTGAAGTTGTGCTGGAACGCAGATGGCTTCTGTGCTGCAGCCGCTTTCCCTGGGCCCGGCAGAGGGTGAGGAGTTGCCACCCAGCTGGTCTATGTGCTGCAGCCGCTTTTCTTCAGCCCGGCAGAGGGGTGAGGAGTTGCCACCCAGCCGGAGCATCTACCATCTGGGTCTCACAGAGAGGCTGCCAGGCTGCCCTGGCGTTCCGCGCTGATCACACGCTGTCCGTGTTTCCCTTGCAGAAGCAGAAGGCCCGGGCAGGGGCCCCGGACAGCGGCGGCCGCGGGCAGGGCCTGGACTGCGCCACCCTCACCTGCATGGTCCAGCTGGCCCAGATCCTGGTCGGAGGGGGCCTGGGCCTTCTGGTCAACATGGCCGGGAGCGTGGTCGTGGTGGTGATCTCGGCCTCTTTGGTGGCACTGATGGGCTGTTGCTTTGTAGCTCTCTTCGTGCGATACGTGCAGTAGGTCAATAAAGAGACATGGTCCCTCACCTCAGACGCAGGAACTCGGTCTCTCCTTCGGCTCCGCAGCTCTGGGGTCTGCCCGCTGCAAGCTGGGTGCTCTGACTGCGGCTGCAGTAACGTGCCCGCCCCCACTCCCCCCAGCTCCTGCACAGCAGCCCCCACACTGCAGGCACCATTTGTCGCAGGAGAGACTGGACTGCCTCTCCATCCACGGGTGGCCAAGGGTGAGCGCAGGCGAGACACCCACACGCCCCTGTCGCTGTGTCTCAGGGCAGGGTGCAGAGGTCGGCTGTTTCCCATGGGGCCTCTCGGGTCTTGAAGAAACCTGAGAAGCAGATGAATTTACACACGACTCCTGGATTTATTCTAGAGTGTGTGTGTGTGTGTGTGTGTGTGTGTGTGTGTGTGTGTGTGTGTGTGTTTTAAAGAATTTATTTTTATTGTTGGGAGTATTACAGATTGGGGGCTCATGTTTTTTTTTTTTTTTTTTACCAAATTTACCAGTACTCAAAATATTGCTGGTGATTTATTTTATGACATTAACCTACTCCTATTTAATTCATATGAAACTCGCTCATATGAATTCATGTTAACTTAGGACATCCTGGGCAAGTCTGCCTGCGCAGCTCCTGCTGGGGGACTCGCCGCCTCGGGGCAGCTCATGGCGTGGGCACAGTGGAATAGTTCTCTGTCTGCACCTGTTCACCCCTTGGAGACCCTGGGAAAGCCTTTAGCAAGCAGCCTCCCTCTCCTGCGGTCTTTTCTCCAAGTGAGGCATCTCCTCCAGCCCCTCCCTGCTCCTGCCCTCCTCTGCTGCCCACGGGCCAGGGCGGGCTGCCCACGGGCCAGGGCGGGCTGCCCACGGGCCAGGGCTTTGGGGCTGGCCTGGCGAGTCCTGGCTTTGCTGCTCATCAGCAAACCACTGAGTGGCCCCAAGGCACTTGCTCACCTGCACGTGGGGGTGATAATTCCAACCTCGGGGAGTTGTGGCCATTAATAACACGTGACACTTGGAGCGTGCTACGGCCCCTCTGAATGCTCCGCCCGCGCTACCACAGCAGCCTGGGAGTGGGTGTGTGGCTCACCTCCAGTTCGCAGTGGAGGAAACCGAGGCAGAGAGGCAGAACGTACCTCATCTGCAGCTACGCAGCTCGGAGGTGGCCGAGCTGGGCTTTGAACCCAGGCACTCAGGTTCCGCTCTTTCCTCTCAGAGCCTGGAGGCTGGCGGTTGGCCTGCGCTGGATGAATGACAGCTATTGTCACTATTGATGAAGGCTCCCATCCTGACCCCCCAGGCCTTGATCTGCCCTTCCGTCATAAGTGTTTGTCTACACAGCCCCAGCTGTGCCTGAGCAGGGCAGAATGGAGACTGGCCCAAAGGCTTCTACAGGCTAAAAAACATCCGTGGTTCCTTTTCCTGCCTCACCTTAGGGCCTGGTAGTGTAGTCATTGCCTCAGACGAACTTCTAACTTACCAAAACCTGAGTGCTGGCGGGAATTTGGAGAAAGGCAATGAGCTGCTTGTGAGAACAGACGCTGGGATTTGCCCTATTGCTTCTGTTCACAGGTGTGTGGGAGGATGGATGGGTTCAGTGGCGTGGGCAGGCCCCTTTGGGGTAGTGATGCTGAGGAGAGGAAGTGTGCTCTGGTTGGTCTATGAAAGGCTTGGGGTTCTCTTTCACACCCCTGCAGGGCCCAGAGCAAGGGCCTACTAATGGAGGCCCCGAGTCCACAGCCCAGCCCTTCTCCTTGCACCCCTAGCTCTGTCCAGCACCCCGAGAGTCCTGGTGTGCACTTTGGCATCGGCACATCCATAGCCTTCCCACCTCCCACCCCCATACCACACCTGCAAACAGCCACCCTCAGCCACCCCTCACACCCCACGGTGCAGAGACTCAGTGCTGTGGTCACCCTCTGGGGGATGGACTAGGAAGGAAAGGACCCACCAAGGCCTTGTAGATCGTCTCAGGCCATTTCCATGAGGATTCTGAGGTCCAGGCGCTGGAGCATAATCTAGAATGCAGGTGGGGCCCAGGCGCCAGGTGCCCTTGTGGATTCATTGCCACGGGGGGAGGTGTGCTGGTGGAGGGGAGGGGAGAGCAGAGTCCTGTAGTAATCAAACCCCAGGTCTAAGGGCAGTACTGACGAGTACCAGCCTCAGAGCATAGCCAGAGAGTGGACCCCTAGTCATTGTGCGGCAGCCTCCCCCTCCCTCCCAGCTTCCCCAGGGGCCTCAAACTGCAGCTCCTAGCTCATCCTCCTCCTCCTCTCGCTGCTCCGGCTTCCAGATGGCGGCTGCAATTGTCTTGATTGCCTCCTTTTCTAATTGCCTCCTTTTCGTTTTAAGAGCCACTCTCTGCTGCTCCTGGGTTATCACACCTGTAGCGGGCAGTGCTGGGTGCAGGCATCTGGGACAGCCCTGTGATCTGGCCACTTCTAGTCCATGTGTGGGGGTGGGGTGGGGGCTTACACTAAAGTGGGCACCCCCTTCCCGCCGCTCCCACTTGATACCTGCAGGACACTCGGCAGGAAGCCAGCACCAGGCACTCGAGCCACCAGCAGTTTACTCCATTTTCTCCAGGTGCCCAATTATTTGCGCACCGAGGAGGGCTGTCTTCCCCACCCCGAGCCTGCTGTTGTTCCCCTCAGCCTCTGAGCCCGCTCTCCTCTCCACAGGCTCCTCTCACAGTCTGCCACCCGCCAGGCCCCTGCATGCTGTTGGTACATCCCCTCCCAAGTGCAGCCATTCTTTTGGGCGAGTCACATGTCAAACTACTCTGTCTTCCCCAGTCTTCCTTCCTCCCGCTCCCCATCACATCATCCCACTTAGAGAAGCGAGGCCATGGCTGACTGAGAGGAGCCTGGGGGTGAATACTCCAAGGACCCCACGTGACCCAGCACTCGGCATTACGAAAGCAACAGCAACAAGCAGCCTTTCTTGTTGTGCCTGCCGGACCTGGCCTTCTGCACGGAGTGCAAATGGCATGTTTCCTGGACTCAGTATGTATCTCCTCCCCTGTTCTCCAAGGGCTGTGCTGGTGTGTGTTTGAAGGTTTTGAAATGAATGATTGGCCAGCTGGGAGGGCCATCTCTCCTGGACCCCCAAGAAGTCAAAATTAGTCACCGCTGGCCAACCACAGGGCATGGGCTTTATTACACATGAAGCTCTTTTCAGACGGACACTGAATGGGCTGCTGGGATGAGGAAGGGAGCTAGAGCATCCTCTCTCTCTCTCTCTCTCTCTCTCTCTCTCTCTCTCTCTCTCACACACACACACACACACACACACACACACACACTTAAATATTCAAAGTCCCCACGCCCAGCAGCATTTCTACTCATACCTCTTCAAATTGCTCCTGGGCACAGCTCCCTGTCTGCAGGGCACTGATTGGGGGGCACAGTGTCTCCAGGCACCCAAGGGGCCCTCAGGAGAACCCGGAACCCAGGCTTCCTAGGGCAGCGGACTCACCTCCTGCTGTTACTAAGTGAGCAGTGAGCCCCCTTTTCCTTAGAGGCAGTAGCTGAGGAGGTCTCTATCCAGCCCCGTAGTCACACTGCCTCCCCGCCCTCCCTCCGTGACCCACTCCCCAGCCAGTGGCTCTGCTCCATGGACACAGTTGTTTTGCCCCAAGCCATCGGAGGGCAGAGGTCCCGCCCAGTCGTGATGGGTTGATTAAGGGTACCACAGCCCCCGGGGGTGCCTCTCGCGTGCTTTCCTCCTGGGGGGGGGGGGGGGGCGATTGTCACTCCTTTCTCCCAACGGGAAAAGTTTCTTGTCCCCAAACTCTAGGCTGCCCGCAAAGCCACGCAGATCGGACCTTCGCCCCCGTGGCAGCCTCCTGGCCGAGGCCAGAGGAGAGGTGTTGGGATGCGCCTAGAGGACCCTTTCAAGGGCTCCCGAAAAGTCGCTGGAATAAATGCGCTGGATTGTCTGCTCCATTTGGTTGAGCCCCATTTCCTCGCGCCCCCAGCTCTCCACAGTCCTGATGCCTCCTCCGCTGCGGGGAGCCCCCACACTGCCCAGCGCTGGCCGCGTGAGGCGAGGAGAGGTGCCTGTGGAAGGGGCGGAGGTCGGTGGCCTGCCCCCCCCCCCCACGAGAGGCTGACCTGGACCCCCTCCCCGCCCACCCCTCTCCCCGGCGCCCGGTCAGCAGGCAGAGCTGCTGGGCAGCGGGTCCTGGCGCCCGCCGCTGTAGACCACCACGCCCGGCGGGTAGCAGCGCGGGTCGGGCTCGGCGAGCGGCCGGAGGGGCGCCGGGGGGTGCAGCGCCGGGTCCTGGGGCTCCGGCCTGGTGGAGGCGGTGAGGGGGCGCGTGCTGGTGAGCGAGGGGGCGGCGAGGCGCCCCAGCAGGGCCTTGAGCGCCTGGCGGCAGTCGCGGCGCGCCAGGCAGTAGAGCACGGGGTTGAGGCAGCTGTTGGCGTGCGCCAGGCACACGCTGGCGGGGAAGGCGTACGCCTGGCACAGGAAGAACGCGCGGCCGAAGGGCGCCGCGCCCAGCTTGATGAGGGCGCCCCAGGCCGTGAGCGCCTGGTTGGGCAGCCAGCACAGGAAGAAGGCGAGGACCAGGATGCTCACGGATTTGGTGACCCTGGCCCGTCTGCGGGCGCTGGCGGCGGCCAGGCCTCCCCCGGCCGCCGGGGTCCGTCCCGGGGTCCCCGCCACGCGGCGGTCGGCGATGGAGCGCACCAGCAGCAGGTAGCAGAGGCTGGTGACGCCCAGCGGCAGCAGGAAGCCCAGCAGCACCTTCTGCAGGTGGTAGAGGCCCAGCCAGAACTGCCGGTCGCCGCCCGGCCCCCGGGCCGGGAAGCGCACCAGGCACAGCTCCTCGCCCAGCACCCGGACCGTGGTGGCGAAGAGGGCGTGGGGCAGCGAGGCCAGCACGGCCGCCGCCCAGATCAGCGCGCACAGCGCCCGGGCCCAGGAGCAGCCGCCCCGGCCGTGGCCTCGGCCCCCGTGGCTCCTGAGGGCCGAGGCCACGGAGCGGTAGCGCGCCACGCTCATGGAGGTGAGGAAGAAGACGCTGGCGTACATGTTCACCGACGTCACGAGGGACACGATCTTGCACATGGCCTTGCCGAAGGGCCACCTGAAGTCCAGCGCGTTCTCCACCGCCCAGAAGGGCAGGGTGAGCACGAACTGGAGGTCCGTCAGCGCCAGGTTGGTCACGAAGAGGTGGATGGAGGACGTGCGCCAGCCCTGCCGGCTCTGCACCAGGTAGAGCACCAGCAGGTTGCCCGCCAGCCCCAGCGCGCACACCGCCCAGTACACCGCGCTGAGGAGGAGGCGCACCCGCGCCTCGGCGTCCGCGCGCCCTGACCCGCCGCCGCCGCCCGGGGGGTGCCCGGGCGCCGCGCCTTCCGGGGACTCCAGCCCCAGCTCCCACCAGAGGTCCCCGCGCGGCAGCGACGCGTTGGCGCTCGCGTTGGCCTCCCGCAGGAGGTCGGGGACCAGCTGGGAGAGTCCAGCCAGCCCTTCCCCGCCGGCCGCCGCGTTCATGGTGGCTCTCGTGGCAGCAGCGGCCACCTGCGTGTGCAGTGCCTCTAGGTCATGTACCGGGGACAAGACCCACGGGGCGTCCGGCTCGCCCGGGGTTCCGACCCGGGGCGAGGGCGCAGGGCGGGCGGGGAGCGATCAGAGCAGCAGCGAAAGCCAGCGCCTCGGAGCGGGGGCGCCTCGGAGCTGGGGCGCCTCGGAGCTGGGGCGCCTCGGAGCTGGGGCGCCTCGGAGCTGGGGCGCGCGGGTCTGGGCGCGGGAGGTGCGCCCCGCGTCTGCTCCGGACGGAGGAGGAGAGCAGAGGACCGCGGCTCCTAAGGCGAGCGGCTGGCGCCCGACGGTTCTGGGGAGTCTCCGGGGTCCCCGCTGTCACTTGGGCACTAGCGCACCACCCATGCCGTTGTTGGGGGCCCGCTCCTTGTCTTGCAAATACCTTTGTGGGTTTCTTCTGCAGCGTGGAGGGGGTTTCTGTCCTTTGGGGGAAAAGGAGACAGGAGAGGCCCGTGTCCCTCGCTCTGACTCTCCGGAGGTCTGTCGATGTCGCCTTCGCTGCCCCGCGTCTCCGCTGTCCTCCACTCCCTGCGAGCGAGTTGCCCACCGCGCGCCGGAGCGGTACTGGCTCCCGCGAAGCCAGGCTGCGGGCTCCCACGGAGCATGCGTGAACCCCAGGGCGTGCGGGGGCGCTTTCCGAGGTGCTGAACTTGGCCGCGCCCGCCCAGGGGAGGGCAGGGAGGGGGGCAGCAGGCAGAGCCCACCCGCCCGCTCCCCCTTTCTTGTTACTAAGTTTCAGGAGGAAAAGTCATAACCTTTTACTCTCCGTTGTTGTTGGAGGCCGTCTGCTTTGCTTTGCGACGCCCCCCCCCCTTTTTTTTTTATTGCCAAACGTGTCTATTGGAATTGTCTCTTTCCTGGCTCCCACTTTATCTTTGACATTTGATGAAGTGTGGTTCTGAACGTGCACGATCGGATCTCCTGCCCATTTTTTAAAAAGAATGGCCATGGCTTCTTTTCATGCCCAGACCCCAAACCAGGGGGTGGGCTCTCGCTGAAAGCGCAACAGAGGCAAGCTTCACTTCGCTTCCTTCAATGAGCCGACCACTTGAATTGCTGCCTGTGGTTGTCAGGATTTCCAAAGGATCTTCCCATAGTAAAAGTCGGGGTTCAAGTGTTACCCCCTGCTTCGGTATATTCTGAGAACGGAAGCTAAGGAGAGCATAAAATCAATCGGATACTCCCCGTCCAGCTCTCAGCCCAAAGCTCTTCAACAAACGCTTTCCTCACATACACCCGCACTCCCTTTGCCTTGATGTAGTTGAAACAGAGGATCACACAGACCTGCTCTGGGTCACCAGCTCCCTCTTTCCACTGCTATTATGATAAGAACTCCTTACCAGGTGTTTTCCAGGCCAAAGGAAGTAAATTCTAAGGGATCTTCTATGTTCCTTTGGGCAAAGGGAACTAGTGTAAATCACTTTAATTACTTCCCAAATTGGGGTTTATTTCAATGACAGCTGACACTTTTTGGGATGGACTTACGAAAACTTGAAATGTTTTCCTTACTGTCTGGAACTAAATTGAGACAAAAGTATCTTAAACATAACTGTCCTCAGTCCTGATAGGTTCTCGACTTTACTGACAGGTAAAGAGGCTGTGACTTTGAAGCAGAGGAGAAAGGGAAAAAAACTTAGTGGAAAAGGAACTTAGTGCCCAAAGTCTATGAAGGGAAATGGAAACAATTTTTGATTCCAAAGCAAGAGAACACTTTGGGGAGAACACTTTTTGTAGACTCTGAACTGCTTATCTCTCCCACTAGAGGGCGCCAGGGCTTTAGCAAAAGCAAAAACAAAAAACCACTCCCTTTGAACAATTCTGATGTGGAAAGTGCCCCTCTGCCCGGACTATTACTTTCAATCAACGGTCTGCTTCTGAGGACACCTCTTACCTCCTTTTTGATAGTCTCACCTTCAAGATCACTTTCACTTCATCTTCTACCAGCTATTTCTCCATTAAATCCCTCCCCCTCTCTACTATTTCCAGGTGCTGTTGCAAAACAAGGAAGCAGAGGGCATACTGTTAAGCCCTGTACCCAGTCTCCTGGCATGCATTTTTGTGGTTTTCAAATATTCTGAGGACAGGTGCTGAGCAGGTGACATCAAAGTCAGCTGGGGAGCTTGCAGCCTCCTCCCAGCCCCAAACCAGCCCCAGAGAGTCTGATTCTCAGTGGAATTGGAAAGGGGCCCAAGACTCTGCATTTTAAGCACATTATTCCAGGTGAGACTAAGGTGCCTCCCGCTCCCAAGTTTGGGAACATCTGAACTTTTATTCCTTTGCTAACTCTTCATGTAAAAAAAATTTAAGTGCCAGAGAAGAATTAGTGTCCAATGATGGTTTATCACACACTGGGATGGGAAGCAAAGGAAGAGAAGGGGGGTTTGCTGAATTTCACTAAAATCAGTTTTAAGCCCCGCAGGTGACATTTTCTTCCCTGTTGGGCTAAGAGGGCCATGTGCTCCTGAAGCCTGCCAGGCCGTGCGTGCTAGCCAGAACCACCATACTGAGTCCTCAGGAGATGCCCTTCCCAAGTGTGACCCTCAGAGAGCGCTGCTGGGATGCAGATAGTCCTCCATAATGATGACCTGAGGTCCTACTATGTGCAAAGCCAAGCATTAGGTGTTTGGAGATATAACAACAACAACAACAACAACAACAACAATGATACAATATGAATAATAATAGAAGCAATGATAACCATTCACATTACACATCTATTTGGACACTGGGTTACTTTCCCAGGGTTGCTGTAACACATGATCACAAACGGGATGATTTAAAACAACATAAATTTATTGTTTCAACATTCCAGAGGCTAGAAGTCAGGAATCAAGGTGTTGGTGGGGTTGCTTTCTTCTGGAGGCTCTGAGGAAGAAAGCAGCCCATGCCCTCCTTAACTTCTGATGTTTCTAAGGCAAATCCTTGGTTTGTAGCTGAGTCACTCCCATCTCTGCCTCTGTCTTCAGATAACAGTTTCCTGTGTGTGTGTGTGTGTGTGTTTTTCTCTCTTTATAAGGACACCAATCATTGAATTGGGGTTTGTTTTATTCAGTCTGACTTCATCTTAATTATATCTGAAAGACCCTCATTCCAAACAAGGTCAGGTCTACAGGTACCAGGGAGAGCACGTGAACATGCATTTTGGAGGACACAATTCTACCTATTACAGGCGACAGCTGGATGCACTGTGCAAAACGCTTTATCTGCGTCATCTCACCTGGTGCTCACACCAGTGATGCTGGTACTAGTATTATTCCAAATCTGATCCCCAGCCCTTAATCCTCGGAGCGCCTGAATTTTATCCTAACCGCTACTTGGCAGTTCTACCTGGCTGCTGATTTTTCATCATTTCTCAATCTTAGTAAATGGCACGACTGTTCACTTAGATGTTCAAGCTAAACTCAAGAGTCATTCTTTACTTCTCATGTTCAACATAACCCAGTCTAGTAGGTCCTATTAGCATCTCCTCAAGAACAAAAGCAAATCTCTCAAAACTGAAGAACTCCTAAATTCATCTACTTCTCATTATTTCTTTATTTTTTTCTGTATAAGTTACCTCTTGATAAATAACAATTTATGTAAAACTTTATGATTTAAAACAACAAGTACTTATTATCTCAGTTTCTTTCAGGTGGGAATCCGGGTGCAGCACCTGTCAATGGCTCAGGGACTGTCATGAGGTTGCAGTCAAGCTATCAGATGGGGCTGTGGTTTTACCTGAATGAAGGCTTTAGTGGGAGGGTGTGGAAGCTACCTTAAAGCTCACACACATGATTGGGAGTTGGCCTTGATCTTTCCCCATGTGGAAGTCTCCGCAGGGCTAATTCACAATATAGCAGCTAGTTTCCACCAGGGTGAGTGATGAGTGAGAGAGAATGCAGCATGAAAGGTATAGTCTTTTTATAACCTAACTAGAGGCCCAGTGCACGAAATTCGTGCACAGGAGGGGGGTGTCCCTCAGCCCAGCCTGCACCCTCTCCAATTTGGGATCCCTCTCATAATCCAAGACTGCTGGGTTCCAACCTCTCGCCTGCTTGCCTGCCTGCCTGATTGCCCCTAACTGCTTCTGCTTGCCAGCCTGATCACCCCCTAACCACTCCCTTGCCAGCCATATCTATGCCTAACTGCTCCCCTGCAGGCCTGGTCACCCCCAATAGCTCTCCCCTGCTGATCCGGTCACCCCTAACTTCCCTCCCTTGCCAGCCTGGTCACCCCTAACTGTCTTCCCCTGCTGGCCCAATTGCCCCTAACTGCCCTCCCCTGCCAGCCTGGTCACCCCTAACTGCCCTCCCCTGCAGGCCTGGTTGCCCCTAACTGTCCTCCCCTGCAGGCCTGGTTCTCCCCAACTGCACCTCCCCTGCAGGCTTGCACCCCCCACAACTGCCCTGCCCTGGGGGTGGCCATCTTGTATGTTGGAGTGATGGTCAATTTGCATATTGGGCTTTTATTATATATAGGATATCAGAAGCATCACTCCCGCCATATTCTGTTCTTCAGAAATGAGTCATCAGGTCCAGTCCACACTCAAACAGAGGGGAATTTTACAACAATATGATGACTAGGAGGCAAGAGTCATTTGGGATCATCTTAAAGGCTCACAGTGGGGTGGCAAATTGTCCCAGTCCCAACAGAAGACAGGATTTGAAGGGCTACTCAGCTGAGTAGATATGTCAACAACTACACAGGGATGGGCAATGGGGATTGAAGGTCAAGCCTAGTCAGGTGGAGAGGAATAAGAAAATAGCCCAAGCTTTCAGGCAAAACCTCAGAAGGGGCATCTCCTAAGGGTAAGGTCTCTGCTCTATTCTCAGCAACCAAAAATATACACTTTCTTCAAGTACACATAGAGCATTCACCAATACAGGCCACATGCTGGGCCAAAACCAGGTTTCAACAAATGTCAAAGGCTTGAAATCATACAGAACATGTGTTTTGAGCACATGGAATGAAAGTAGAAATCAATGAAAGAATGATAAACTAGAAGTCCTTGAATGTTTCAGAATTAAGAACTCATTTTTGAGCAACCCATGATTAAAGAAGAACTAACATTTATAGAATGTTGTAGATTATAAAATTATATTTTAAAGTAAATCATAATAAAAATATCACATACCAAATTTTGTGGGATGCAATTAAAACAGTACTTAGAGGGGAAATTTATGGCCATAAGTGCTTTTTTTTTTTAAAAAAAAAAAGAAAGAAAGAAAGAAAGAAAAACAACTGATAAATCTCAGTGGGTGGGGGGTGTAGGCATGGGAAGGCATTAACCAAAGAACTTATATACATTACCCATGGACACAGACAATAGGGTGGTAAGGGCCTGGGGCAGGTGGGAACCAGGTGGAGGGGGGCAACTGGGGAAAAAAGGGGGGGGGGACATCTACATCTGTAATACTCTCAACAATAAAGATTTAATAAATAAATACATACATAAAATTTTAAAAAGAAGCATTAAACAATGATCTGAGCTTCCAACTGAAGATACTAGAGAAAGACAAATTAATTTCAAGGAAAGAAGAATGGACATATTAAATAAACATAAGAGCAGAAATATGTAGAGGGCCCCTGCTATGCCAGGGATTAATCTTCTAGTTGCTAAATGATAGAGAAATGAGGGGAGGGGGTCTCAAGCAGCCCAGGGTTGCCTTATCATGAGTATTGGGGCAGAGGTTAGCCAATAGGGATGGAGACATATAAACATTTTTAAAAACTTCTGTTACACTCACTCACACCAGCTGAATATGAATATGGGGTCTTTCAAATTGATCCCGCCGTCTATTGTACCACAATTATCAACGTCTCTTCACCGGCTGCACTATCCCTTCTGCCGAGAGGCACTACCATCAGCCCACTGTCCTCCCCCTATAAGCAAGCTCCCTTCCCTCTTCTTTGTCCACCGTGTTCCCTTTGCCTAACGGCCATTTCTCTTCTATCCCTGTTGTCGGACTGGTGATCTGATTGTCCTGCAAGGCTCAGCCCACGCATCATTTCCTTTTTGGAAGATTTTGTTATTCCTAATATTTCCTAGAGAGAATTAGTCATGTTTTCTGGTTCCCACAGGACTGTGTATGAACATTCATTATAGCGGGATGACTGTCTCAGACAGACGATAATAAACATCTACCCTCCTCTAAGCCTCCTGAGAGCTAGGTTCCACGTTTCATCCGCTTTGCATCCTCAGTTCCTGACACGGCGCCTGGAAAGTTGTGTGCAGTTTGAATCCATGAATGAGTCATCAATTCCATCCCTTTCCTAACCCTTCAGCAATCAGAGAGCAGGCCCCCGTTGGAATACCCTGCCATGAACTGTAAACTCGGTTCAAATGCTCTCCCAGCCCTGCTCCCCATGTTCCACACACTCTCAACTGGACAATTACGTGGTTAACAGGAACTTGATTCATCAGAAGATATTAAAACAAGTCTGGGTTAGTTGATAGCTTTCTGAGAGCAAAAAAGGTCACATTTTATTGTTTTTCTAAATCAAATTAAACCTGGCTTAACGCTCCCCTAAGCTGGAGAGAAGTCAAGAGCAGTCGGCTTTGGAGACTTGCTGCTCTTCACTGGGGTTGTACCTAGGCTCAAGCCGTCCCCGAGGAGAGAGGGAGGGCCCCGTCCTCACTCCATGCTGGCACCCCGCTGTCGCTGCTCCGCCAGGTCTGAATGGTCTAACAGAGAGGGCACCTCCACGGCCAGTGTCGTTTTTCACGCTGAGCTCAGCTCTGGATCCTCTGTTGAGTATCTCAAGGTTATGGCCCTGATGCCACAAGACATCAGATAGTCGTCTTTGATCTGGGATGCTCCGAAGCCCTCTGACCTCTCCAGCCTTCCTGTCCAGTTCCTAAGGTGCTCCATCTTCTGGGTTGAGCACGTCCTTCTTTAATGATTGAAACTCTGCTTCTTTCACTGTTGAGAGAAAAGGCAGCCAGATCACCCCAGGGCCGACCGAACAGTGGTTCTCACAATGTGGCCCCGGCCAGCAGCAGCAGCAGCAGCCCCTGGGCGCTTGTTAGATATGCAGGTTCTCAGGCCACACCCGGACCTGCTGAGTCAGAAACTCTGGGGAGGGGGCCCAGAAATCTAGGGTGCAGCAAGCCTTCCGGGTGATTCTGATGAACTAAAGTGTGAGAATCGCTGTCCTAAGACAAAGACGTAGCTCTCCCCCAACTCCTACTCTGAGGCACATTTACAAAGAAATTGTCAGCCACTCTTCCCCTTAAAGAAAGCTCAGGTAACAAGACCACAAGAATGTGAGAGGAGGGACAGTGCGGGGTGGGAACTGGCTACTGCTCCCTTCTAAGACTCTGAGCGCCTGTCTGTCAGAGGGAAAAAACAAAACAGAGAAACACTCCCGCCGCAGAATAACGGATCGATGCTGTTTCTTTAGCTGCCTCAGTATCTCTTGAGGGGCTCAGAGACATTCTGTGGGGTCTTCCCCTCAGAATTCTGATTGAAAAGGTCTGGAGTGGGATCCAGATGTTATTTTTGCAAAGTTCTCCAGATTATTCTTACCTGTGGCCAAAGCTACAAACCCTTGCCACAGATTCCCTGTTGTCATTGTTTGTTTTGAGGATGGCACTGGTCATCTTAACCCCCTGTGAACTTCTAGGCTTGCTTATGACAATCAGGGATGAAATGAGAGCACCCGGTCCTAAATTCTCCCAGTTGCTTCATATGCAGCATAGGGTTGGCATTTGCATTCCTTCCTTTCCTTGCTCCACTTACTCGGGATCAGAGGTACCATCCTAGCGTTCCCACACAGGTCAGACATTTATGCCGGTGAGAAATGTTTTCGACTATCAGCCCTTACACTCTGCCCACTTCCATCCCTGTTGGAGGTGGGCCAGGGCTGATCTTGGTCCCCTCCCCACCACCTCTTTAGCAGGTTTCAAAGAAGCATGTCCGTCTCATAGAAAATTCTGCCATGCACATTTATTTGTAAGCAGAAACAAAAGAACTATACAACCCTTTCTGTAAACTTAATTTTGTGTAGTTTCTACATCTTCAGGCTCACTGATATTTTCTTCTGCAGTGTCCAATAAACTATTGATACTGTGTAGTGTAGTTTTCCTCTCAGACATTGTGTTTTTAAACCCTAGAAGTTTGACTTGGGTCTTTTTTATATCTCTTCAACATGCTCTTCTTAAACCTATAAAATGAAATTATTATAACTTAAAAAATATCCTCAGCTACTAATTCTCTCTGTTTCTGTGGACTGACTCTTCTCATTCTGAACTGCATTTCCCTGCTTCTTTGCATGCCTGCTTCTGTTTTGATTATACTGTTACAGAAAACCGAAGAAGAACAAAGCAATACTTAGAGAGATGGAGTTACATTTATTATGCGTGGGTCCAGAGGAAAATGTCTCTCAAATTCTGGGCCCCAACATGCAGGAATTTTCCCTATATATATGTTTTTACCTTCTTTGTCTCCCAAATATGGGGTGTTTCCAGCCCCTTTTGCAAGTTCTTAAAGAGCCCGTATGTGCTGGGCCTTGAGACCTCAACCAGAGGCCTGGCCTGGTGCCAGCACTGATAGATAACCTTGTCTGGGGAAGGTTTAATGGCCTCTCTGAAGTGGGAGTAGTCTTAGCAAGCAAGAATTTACAGAAGCCAAATAGCAGGGTTAAAATTTCAAACAGCAGTTTTTATATAAGATGGATGCTTCAATATGACACACATGGTGAATATTGAAGCAGTGCTAGATCGTTTTGTTCTCTTTCAACATCCTTGCACTTGGTTTGGGGCCATATTTAAGTTACTTGTGAGCAGTTTGGTCCTTTTGAAGGCGAGACCAGGACAATGTTTACTGCAGGTTAATCCAAGTGATACGGATTTTTTGGACTGGTACTGATTCTTTGTCCGCTGGAGTGGAAGAATGAATCCACGGACAGAGGTGGTATAGCAAAGGTGGAGATTTATTGAAGAACAAGTACAGACTCCCAAGTGGGGAGGGGGGAAGAGTCCCAATGAGTTCCTTTTCCCTGCGGCTTATAAAGGCTACAGATCCTGGTGCCTTGATAGCCCCTCTGATTGGTCACTATTCCCTTAGACTGGTTACTATAGTAACTCCTGAGCTCAAAGGTCAACCTCACTTGGGACAAGTGAGGTTCTCCCCCCCACCCCTCCCTTATTGTTTTCCTATTCCCTTTGGCCTTTCTTCTTCTCCTTCTGGATGAAGGGCTTCCTTCTCTGTATTTTGTAAATATAGACCTTTTGCTGTTCCCAGCTCTCTCATTCTAAGGAAATGTACCTGTTGCAGCTTTTCAGCTCCCCCATTCTATGGAAATATACCTTCTGCTGCTCTGCAGCCCTGTGCTTCTTCCATGGTCCCCTTAATTTCTAAAATTTCCTAAAACCTGTCTTTTTTACCCCCCAAAATTCCTGTTTCACAAGGTTTCTCCCAATGGCCCCGTGGGAGAGCAAGCGGCTCCTGGCCTCTGCAATCCCTGGCACTGGCCCACCCGGCTCCTGGCCTCTGCAATCCCTGGCACTGCCCACCCGGCTCCTGGCCTCTGCAATCCCTGGCACTGCCCACCCGGCTCCTGGCCTCTGCAATCCCTGGCACTGCCCACCCGGCCCCTGGCCTCTGCAATCCCTGGCACTGCCCACCCGAAGCTTTCCTGCGCCTTCTCTTTCCTCCGGTCAGAGCTGTTCCCCGGCGGGGCCGAGCAGCGCTCCAGGAAAGGCTCCAGGGGGTCCGCTGCAATTTCTGAAACGCTCTCCGTGTAGCTGCCTCCTGTCGGGGCAGGTCTCCCCTCTTTCATAGTCTGTCCTGCAAACTCCTAGCGACGCTGCCTACCTGTCTCCTCAGTGCAGACACACCATTGAGTGTCTGGGGTCCCTCTCTACTACAACCTGAGACTCTCTAGGCAGAAGGCCGAGTAACAGTAGGGCTCGCATCACTCGTTTGCCTTCTCAGGGAGCGTCATCTGCTGTATGAAGGCCATTGTTCCGCCTGTTTTCCCCATCATTTTTGTAGTTGTTTCAGCTGAAAGGGCAAACTGCACTTCTCTTATTCCATCGAGGTTGACAGTGGAAGGCTCTCTGGCTGGATACTTCTCTCCTGTTTGTACAAGGTTGGGGAGTGTCTCTACAACATCGTCATCAAGCCGCATCGCTTCCGGATTCCAGCGAAGAAACGTCTGGTGTTTACCGCAGATAAAAACAGTTGAAGTCATTTTAGCTGACTCGTGATGTGAGCTTTTGATAAAACGTTGCCTAGCTGTCCTCAAGGTTCATATTCTTTTTTTCTAGGGTGTGAATTAAGAGTAACATACACTAATATTATTGATAATAAAGTATTTTGAAGTATTATCCATGTCCTATCCCTCCCCTCCATGAAACTATGTGCAGGCCTGGGGTTTGGGTCTCTCCTGTCAAATGCTCACCAGTGGAGTTCCTGCCATTGGACCCTTTTTCTTGTCTATTTTCCAAGATAAAATGCTGGAGCCGGAACCATGTGCAGAGAGGGGGCTCAGGGCACTGCCATCCCCCCTTCCCCAGCAGTGGCCAGTGCCCACCTCTGCTGGGATGCATACGGTGTTTCTGTGGTGACAAGTGCCCCTTAGATGAATGTTAGCGAACCTCTTCTTGCTGAAGTGACTGGCGATTTAAACAGTTACATTCGCTTTCGGCAAATCTGCAAACGAGTGTATTTTATCTCCATGGGCAAAGAGAGGAGGGAACAGTCTCATCCTAAAACCAGGATCTGTACCCCAAGGCCAGGTGGAGTTAGGGACAGAGGGGTGTCTCCTTGGCCTCAAAGTAGGTCATTCCCAGAACATTCCCCACCGGGTCACCCACCCACGCCCCTCCTCTGATCAAATATTCATTTTTAGCATTTTTCCTTGAGAGAAATGCAAACATGAATAAAACATGGTCCCTGCACCTACAGCTTGTAATCAAGTGGAAAATCAATCGTAGCGAATCACAATACTCATTAACCTCAGCCTTCTTGCCCGACAGGCAGCAGCTGCCCACTCTCTAATCACCGCTTGAGCGCTTGATGGCCTCGCTTCTTTCCAGAGTCCTTCACAGACATCTCTCGGCCTTACATGCGATCGCATGTGATCAGTAAACACAGCCCTTGTACTTATTTTCTCACATCAGGTTTCACAGACTCCATCACTCTATCTGTATACAAATTCCACCCCACCCCCCCCCCCCGCCCCCCACACACACCTTTGGAAGGTGAGTCAGGACACCTGGGTTTGATCACAGCCACTGCCTTACGGCAGGGAGCAGGGAGCAGGGGGCAGGGGGCATGGAGCTGCGCCAGTTCACCCCTGGCTCTGGGAGGCCTGTCAGCAGACCTGGGCAAGAGCAAGCAGGGCAGCCCAACAGGTAAGTAACATGTGCGTTGGGGTGTCTTCTGCAACATTCGAGGGGCCGTGAAGCAGCACACGAGGCGGTCCTGGCGGCAGCGTTTGGAAAGCTGGCCCAGGCGGGTGAGGGTCAGCAGAGGCCTCCAGCCCGGCCCTGGCCCCTGGTCCCAGGAGCCTGGCGCTCCGTGCTCCGAGGAATCAAAGGGCCGCCCGCCTCCCTCTCCGGCTGCGGCGCTGACCCAGCCGCCTGGACGCCTGTCGAGACTCTGCAAAACCTAAAGAGAGCTTTATCTTAGTCCAAGGGTCAGCGGCAGAGCCGTTTTTAAAATTATTTGGATGTGTATGTTTTAAAGTTACTCTGTCTTGAAGAGAAACACACCCCATCCACTGAAAGCAATTGCGGGAGCACAGAGGGGCCCTGCTTCCTCGGTTGCGAGAAGAGACCCTTCACGTGAATTAGTAGTAGTCACACACCCACCTGCCTTTAGGCTGCGTGCCCAAGCTTTCTCTCCATCAATTTCCCAATGGCCAACAGAGACATTAGTGACAAGGTGAATGAATAGCCCGATTGGGGTGGATCTACGCAATAGAACACTCCGCAGCGTGAACAGGAGCGAAGGGTGGACAACGCATCCATGGATCGCAGATAACGACGCTGAGGGACAGGAGGCAGACAAAAGTGAGTACATGCTGTATGACTCCATCTACATAACATTCTAGAAATGCTAACGCCTCTCCTGTGACAGAAAGCAGGACAGGGGATACCTGTGGTTGGGGTGATGCCGGTAGGGGCAGGAGGAACGTTCTGGTTGGACACACACACACACACATGCACACGCACAGACACACTATTGTGATGGTGTTGTTGTGGGGTCGAACCCTGGAGTCAAAAATAAGACCACCGGAGGCTGCTGATTGATTAAAAAAGCAGGCAAGGATTTATTGAACTGGCCAGGACAGCCGCAAGAGCACCACACGCAGGTGGAGTCCACTCTCACGACCACGCCATTTCAGGTCTTACCAGACTTTTTAAAGGTCCAAACCACAAAAATTTTCCTTTGTTCTAAATTCTAAATTCTAAATGCTGGGAACAGCCTGCGGGGGGTTCCCAGCCCCTGCTGGACATTATTGGAATGTGGCCCTATCTTGGGAAAGCAGGTTTTTACAGAAGCAGACCCAAGCGGTGTCAGTAATCTCTAAAGGTTATCTACAGTTTCTACTCCTGGAGCTACTGAGTCAGTGGGAATCAATCTCCTGTAGTCCTGGTCCACAGGCACAGGAAAATTACCTCTGTGTCTCCAGGTCTCAGTCTGGAAGCTGTATTAACTACCCTATTATTTAAGCAAGTAAATGAGTGTAGAAGCCAGGATAGCAGGGTTAAAATTCAGACAGCAGTTTTTACCTGAGATGAATATTCTTAAGGTCTTATTTCAGTGTCACAAGTGCCTATATGTCAACACATAAAATTGTAACTTTAAACATGTGCAGTTTATTGCTTGCCAATTGTACCTCAATGGTGCTAAGAAAAGAGTGGGTACTATTATGAGGTATTCTTTTTGCTACCTGCATGAATCTCCTTTACTCCCTTCAAAGTTTCCTGGTGCACAGCTGCTGTTCTGCTCTCAATGACCCCAGGAGGATACCAAAGAGCAGAGAGAAACATCAGGGCAGTGGCAGGACCCTGCCACTCAGCTGGTCTGCTCCTCTAGGACCAGACCAGGACCCTGCCACTCAGCTGGTCTCCTCCTCTAGGACCAGACCAGGACCCTGACACTCAGCTGGTCTGCTCCTCTAGGAGGAGAACCCCAGCCAGGCCACTCACAGGCTCTGGTTGAGCTCAGTGGGCTAAGAAGATATAAGGAGTGGCGTAACTAGGGTTGTGGACATTCCTTGGTACTTTCATCCCTTCCTGACACCACCTTCCACGAGAGAATCTCTAATCAGGGCGGATTTCATGGACAATGATTGAGCTGCATCACCTAGTGAGTGGAGTTAGCATTCTCTCTCTCTCTCATTTTTCCCCTTCTATGCAGTTGAGTAGGTGGAACCAGGACTCCTTTCCCGCCCTTGCCTCTAGTTATTTTTAAATCACTCCTTAAAAATAATCCCTGTATGTAAAACAGGAGCTTGCCCTCCCAATTGCTCCCTGTCCTTAGCCTATTGTTCTCCACTGTTTTTATCACTACCTTACCTATTGTATATTTACTTGTTTGTTTCTCTCTATTCCTCTGTCTCCCACAACCACGCTAGAGCATATGCAAGCATGAGGAAGGAGATTTTGACTGTGTTATTCATTGCTACCTTCCTAATGTGTGGATATAGTAGGCAGCCAATAAATAGTGTTGACTGAGTAGATGAAGTATTCTCTTTTTTGCTAAGGCCCTCAGTTTCCCTGATGCATTTCCTCCCCAATTTCTTCCTCTCTTTGGCAACAGTAGACACACTCTTCCTAAATCCAGACTCGATCTCTAAGGCAGACTAAAATAAAGGGACTGGTGGCCATGGGGTCCAGGACGAACACAGGACCGATCTGATAATGGCGACACCCACAGCTGTCAGCCAGGAGCTCAGAGACCACCAGACAGGAGCACTTCACTGTCTGCTGACTTCTCATGACCACGCTTCTCTGATTTCCACTCCGACGGCATCTCCGCCGAGTGTTCAATTATTGTAAAGAATGAGAACAGACTGTTACATTTGATGATTTTATACAATTTAGAAACGATCTCAAACTTACCATCAACAGCAAAGTTGGAATGAAGTTAAAAAACAAAAGAACGTGTTGTGTTCTGAATCATTTGAGAGTAAATTGTCAACTAGATGGCCCTCCCCACTACTCCCCCCCCTCCAAACACCGTCACGTGTATCTCTAATGAACAAGGGCGGTCTCCGCTGAACCACAGCCTCACCATGGGGACTGGCAGGGAGCCCGCGGGGCCATGCAATCCCCTCTCCCCTTTCAAGTTTCAAACGAATTGTTCCAGCGATGTCCTTTGCGACAAAGGACCCGATTCAGAGCTGTGCTGCATTTGGTTGTCCCATCTCTTCGGTCTCCTTTCATCTGGAATCGCTTTTCAGTTTTCCTTTGACTTTCGTGGCCTTTTGAAGAGAGAAGGCCGGTTGTTTTGTAGCCTCTCCTTCAGGTTCCATTGGCCTGATGCTCCCTCGCTCCGAGATTCAGGCTGGGTACCGCTGGCAGGGATTTCACGAGGCGACGCTGTCCTTCTCACTGAAGCCTATCGGGTAGCACACCGTTTTGATGTCCTACATTACTGATGTCCTCGCCTTTCCCAGCTGTTCTATGACTGGTCCATGATGACAGCACATAAGATGTCCTATTACACGTTGGGGAATAAGGGCCACAGATGGAATTCAGGTTGCGGATCAGCTCACTTTAAGATGATGCATTTCGTCAACCAGGAGATCAGCCTGGTGGGTCCTGGTGGCCCAGGGTAACCACAGGGGTCCTTATAAGTGGAAAGGGAGGGAAAAGAGATAGTGACAGGGGCATGTGACACAAAAGGCTCAACAGGCCATTGCTGGTTTTGACAATGAGGGAAGAGGGCCATGCGCCAAGGAATGCAGGCAGCCCCTCCAGGAGATGGAACAGGCGAGAAAAGGGATTCTCCCCAGCATCTCAGGAAGGAACGCAGTGCTAACATCTCCTGGATTTTAGCCCAGCGAGCCCCGTCTCAGATATCTGATCTCTGGAACTGTAAGGTCATACATTTGTGGTGTTTGAAGCTGCCAAGTGTATGGGACTTTGTGATGGCCGCCATGGGGAACTAGCACAACCCCTGGAAGTGCCGGGTGCGTATGTGTCCGGTCTGAAGTTCTGCAGCCTCTCCACCCAGGCCTGTGAGGACCACCCTGCCTGGGTCACTGCTTTGAATTGGCTGCCCGCCCCCTCCAACCCCCCCCCCCCCCCCCCTCAAACCTCTCGCTGGATACATGTGGTTGGCTGGGAGCCATGGAGAACCAACATGGAGCCAAATTCCTCCGGAATGGAGTAAGGGGGCCTGTTGAAGTCCAGAGGTGCAAAATCTTGGCTGGATTATCGCAGCGAATTCTCAGGAAACCTGGCAAGCTCCCTGGTTTGTGGCGTTTTCTCAGTGATGTGAAGTGTCAGCCTCTGAAGGGCCACCCCTCCCCGGGCAGCCTGTTGGGGTGCCCTGAGAGAGACGACACCTCCTGGGGCTGGTTCACCTCCCCTCCCCTCCCCTCCCCTCCCCTCCCTCTCCTGGTGTGCATTGGGGAGGCTGGAGGTGGGCTGGAAGGGTGGGTAACAGAGGCTGGAAGCCCAGAGAGACCTGCAGCCTCCCATCACGCGGTCCCCTCACCTCCTGTAGCAGGAAGGGACGAGTCCAAGGCCAAGCCAGCAGACCGCGCAGACCGTCTCCCTCTGTGTGACTGGGCAGAGAAAAGTTGTCTATTGCTTTTTCACATGGGAGTCCCAGCTCGCCCTGCACGGGAACCCCAGAAAAGTGTGACCAGCTAGGGAGGCTCGGTGCAGTGAGGGCGTGGGGAAAAGTTCGGGATCAGGGAGGAGGGAGCAGGCAGGGGAGCAGGAAGGGGGCAGCACTGAGCCGGGGGCGGGGCGGGCAGGGGGCGCCGGCCGTCTCTGCGCTCCAATCGTCCGCCGGGGTTTGGGCCGCGCGGGGCTGGCCCGGGGCCTCTCCGGAGTCCCGCCCAGGGTGGCTCTCCCGGGGCTCCCCTATTTGGCCGGCCGGCCCGGGCTCTGGGCGGGGCGGAGGAGCGGGGGTGGGAGTCCCGGAGGAAGATGCGCAGGGCCCGCAGCCTGCGAGGCGGGGTCGGGAGGGAGAGGGGTGGGGACCTGGGGTGGGGACCTGGGGTGGGCTGCGCCCTCCCACCCGCAGCCACTGCACACCCCGCGCCACACAGACGCTGTCAGCTGCCAGCGCCCCCCTTTCTGGAGGCGGGAGGGGGTCCAGGGAGCCAGCCCCTTTCTGCGGGAAAAGCGGAGGGAGACCTGGGCAGCCCGGCCGCGGCTCGCCCCCACCGCTGGGCCATGCGCGCCGGCGTCTCCCCGCGGGGCCACGGGAGCCGTTCCTCCAGCTGAGAGCTCACCCCTGGCGACCGAACCATGCCATGTGCCCCGAGGAGCCGGCTCGCGCACCTCTGGGTGCTGGCTCAGCTCCTGAGCCTCGGGGGCCCGGCCTATGGGGCGCACGCGCAGGCCGGCCAGGTGCGCTTCCGCGACCGGAGGCAAGGTGGGTGGCTTTTCTGTGTTTCCTTGGAAACCGGGGTGGTCGTGCCCGGGGTGAGGAGTGGGTGGCTGCCTTCCCCTTCCCCCACGCGCTGAACTCTGCGGAGTTGTCCGGAAATCCGAGCCGGGAGCTCGGGAACTAGGGGTTCTCGGGCGTCAAGCGTTTCGGTGAGGATTGCTTCCTTCTCCCCAAAGGCGAGGGTCCCCACCTCTCTGCGCCCAGGGCTCCGGAGGTAGCGGGCAACCCCCCACCCCCCTCCTTTGTGTCCCCTGAAGCTGCCTGGTTCAGCGCCCCCGTTTTCGGAGTCTGAGCTCGGAAAGTGACTTTTCATCCAAGTCGCAGCTGGCCCCGGGCAGACATTGCTTTTCAAACTCTGGGGAGGGGAGGGGAGGGGAGTGCGATCCCGCCCCTGCTGCGGGAGGCGGCTGTGTTTTGGTTTCCTGGAAAGATGCAGGGCTGTGTTTTACAAATAACAGTCCTTCTGGGGAAACTGGACGCTCTAGGGGCCCACCTTGCTCTGCCCCACCTGCCCGGTCACAGCCTCTGGCGGAGTCTCCGAAGCCCCCATGCCCTCGAAAGCGCCGGGCAGCTGTGACAGACCATTCCTGGTTGTCAGCATGTTCGTTCTTTTTGACCTTTTGGACCTCACACCCTGGAAGGCTGGCCCTGTTGCCTCTGTTGGCTCATTGGACCTGCGGGTCGGAGACACCCTCCTGTTTGGGGGGGAGTTCGTGGTGGCTGGGGAGAACAGAGTAGAGCGATCCGGGCACCAGCAGGGCTAGGGCACCCGGTGTCCCCACTGACCATCCACCCCGCCCCCTGGTGCAGGGGCCATGGGCACTGGCTCGGTTTCACAGGCACCTGAAGCATGGAGAGCTTGTGGGCCTAGCGCGGGGTGGAGGGAGGTCTGAACCCAGGGAGCCTGACTTGGGGCTGGCCTCCTACCGTCCAGCAGCATTGCCCAACGGCTGTGCTAGGGACAGCGCACACATGTGGGGACAGCGCACACAGGCGGGCACAGCGCCCACAGGCGGGGACAGTGCCCACAGGTGGGCACAGCGCACACAGGCGGGGACAGTGCCCACAGGCGGGCACAGCGCACACAGGCGGGCACAGCGCCCACAGGCGGGCACAGCGCCCACAGGCGGGGACAGCGCCCACAGGCGGGCACAGCGCGCACAGGCGGGGACAGTGCCCACAGGTGGGCACAGCGCACACAGGCGGGCACAGCGCCCACAGGCGGGCACAGCGCACACAGGTGGGCACAGCGTGCACAGGCGGGCACAGCGCACACAGGTGGGCACAGTGTGCACAGGCGGAGACAGCACACAGGCGGGCACAGCGCACACATGTTGGGACAGCGCCCACAGGCGGGCACAGCGCACACATGTTGGGACAGCGCCCACAGGCGGGCACAGCGCAGAGCCCTGGGCTAGCATCCCTGAAGCCCTGTGTCTGCTGACTGTGCTCAAGTCCTGGGAGATTCCACAGCTTCCTGAGCCCCTCTGTCCCAAGACCGCCTAGGGGCACACATCCCCAGCGCCCGCTCCTGAGGGTTTCCATGCAGGGGTTTCTGCCCACATCGCAGAGTCCAAAGCTGCTGGAGAGCTCCCCTGCTGCGGGGTCGGGCCGGGGTCAGGAGCCGCAGGGCCAGCCCCTGTGCTTTCCTGGGACGCTGGGCCCGCAGTGCTGGGCTCAGATGTCAGGCCGCCAGCACTCGCCTGTGTAAACGGTCCGATACCATCTCCCACCCCAGTTTGAAAATAGCAGCGTTTGTTGTTCTTTGCAAAACAGCTCCTTTGTGAAGAGTCTCTCCTCAGTGGCAGCACAAACAAAGCCTGGGAGTTTGGAGATGGCTGGGTTCTAAGACATGCATTCTCCCCGGCTGGCTTTCAGCTCTGCCCGCTGGCGTCGCCTTCCAGAGGGTGCCGCTGGGTGTGGCACCCAGGGCCTCGCTTCTCTCTCCTGCACCGTGGGAGATGGTCGCCCTCCCTGGCCACCTTGAGGGTTATGCACGGAGAGTGTTTGACGTGGAGCAGCTGTAAAGTGCTCCGAGCTTATTAGCGATGTGTGCGTATTTTAGGTTTTAAAAATAATTTTGGATTTTAAAAGCCTCTTCACCTACATAGTTGTCCTTAACCCTCATTTTTCACAGAGAAGTTTCTGAGTGGAGCTCCATTTGGGACTGAGCTGAGAGAGCGACCAGTCAGAGCAGGACATGCCGAGCTTCCTGGGAGTAGGATGGCCTGGGTTTGCTCCCCGGTGAGCTGCCTCCTGCTTCACCATTAGCCCGTCTCCCTGGACTCCCACGAGAGCTCTGATGACGTTGTTGAATTGCACCCACATTCTGAACATTGAAACTTGCACATTACTTTAGATATCACTTCTCCCATCCTTCTTGTTTTTACAGGTGAGGAATGGGTGGTCTAGGTGGGCGGCCTGTTAGTCAATATGTATCCATGGAGCACCTACCCATTGCTGTTTCACCAAAGGGGTGAAGAGTCCCACAGTTGGAAACTCACTCAGACCCTAGGTAGCCAGTGAGGTTCTTTCTGGGCGAAGGGCCGGGCCGAGGCAGGATTTTAGACAGAGGAAGGAGTACAGAGATCAGTCCAGCCCTTCCCAGGACTAGAACCAGGCAGATGGACAAACTGCTCAGTAGACTTTCCGCATGGCTCAGTTGTGCAGTGACTGCCACAGGGTCCGCACCAAGGATCAGAACAACCGGAAATACTCCTCTTGCTCACAACACTCTTCTACAATCAATGCTGCCCCCTTGGGTGTGCTGTTCCCTGGACTGTTTACAAGTCCCCGGCCACTTCTGTGGCCTCTTTTTCTCCTGAGAGCTCCATGAAGTCAACAGGGCAGGCACTTGACCCCATGTTAGAGACGTGCTCTGGGCTGCACACACATGTGTGGGAACGCAAATGTTAAGATCATGCACTCATACCATTTGCAAAAAATAAATTCTGCATGGAGAAAGTGATTTTAGACATTGAAGCAGAATTTTTGAACTGAGCAGGATGTCCTGGATTCTTTGTCCACCGGAGTCTAAAAATGAATCCACGTACAGAAGGTGGTGTAGCAAAGGTGGAAATTTATTAAAGAACTAGAGGCCCTGTGCATGAAAATTCATGCACTGAAGGGGGGGTCTCTCAGCCCTGCCTGTCCCCTCTCACAGTCCAGGAGCCCTCAGGGGAAGGCGAAGCCCCCATCACACCTCTGCCGCTGCCACTGCTGGCAGCGCAAGCCTCGGCCAGCCCTGGTTACCTGAGCCTCGGGCGGCCCTGAGCAGCTAGGGGCTGAGAGGACTGGGGAGCTCTACAGGCGGGCCCGGCCTTGCTGCGTGCCTGCCACCCTGGCGGGGCTGAGGGGACTGGGCGCTGCCATCTTGTGGCTGTGGGTGCCACCATTCTTTGAGGGCGTGACAGTCAATTAGCATATTCCCTCCTTGTTGGCTGTGGGCGCCGCCATCTTTGCAATGGTGTGAGAGTTAATTAGCATATTCCCTCTTTATTAGATAGGACAAGTACAGACTCCCACGTAGGGATGGGAAAGGGTCCCACTGAGTCCCTTTTCCCTGCGGCTTATAAAGGCTGCAGATCCTGATGCCTTGATAGCCCCTCTGATTGGTCACTATTCCCTTAGACTGGTTACTACAGTAACTTCTGAGCTCAAAGGTCAACCTCACATGGGACATATGAAGTTCTCCTCCCACCCTCCTTCCTTATTGTTTTCCTATTCCCTTTGGCCTTTCTTCTTCTCCTTCTGGATGAAGGGCTTTCTTCCCTTTATTCTGTAAATATAGACCTTCTGCTGTTCCCAGTACCCTCATTCTATGGAAATGTACCTGTTGCAGCCCTTCAGCTCCCTCATTCTATGGAAATAAACCTTCTGCTGCTCTGCAGCCCTGTGCTTCTTCCATGGTCCCCTTGATTTCTAAAATTTCCTAAGTCTGTCTTTTTCACCCCCTAAAAATTCCTGTTTCAGACATTTTCTTAGTGTAGGAAGAGACCTCACAGTTTTGGTATTTTGTGTGTTAACAATAATGAGCAAGGACGCTCTGCAGGTTAATCACAGGGCTGGTGAGCAGATCCAACCTTCTGTATTTTACAACTGTGAAGGGACCAATGGAATTCTTCACATTTCCTCACAGCTTGGTTTTCTAGGATAAAAATACAATGGAAAGCTGATAGCCATCTGTGGAGGATAATTACGAAAATAAGCTTCGCTCACAGGAATGTTATTGCCCTTTCCAGTAAGGACTCTTAGAAATTCAATTACTCTCTAAGATAGAAATAAATATGAAGAATCACCACAGATTTAACCTAAAACTCATAAAAACCGTCAGGTGCACATTCTCTCACCTCTCTCCTTCCTTTCTAAGCAGAGGCTAGGAGACCACTTGGCATTTGCTATTTTCAAAACTGCCAACAGGCTTCACTCACAGCTTCTCATCAAGTATCAGAATTGGTGGTTTCAAATTGAATTTTAGACACGGCAGGTCAGAGTGTTCAGGGCTCGGAATTTATTTTCCTAAACCCCAGTGTGGGCCGTGACGTTCTTAGGGTGCATCTTCGCCTCCCCTCAGCTCCATGCTGGAGCTCAGCGGTGGGCCCTCGAGGAGCCCTCGAGCTTCAGTCGGAGGGTGGGCCCTGGGGTCAGCTCGCCCAGCACAAATCCTCACCTGTGTTATTATTTTTAAAGTGGTGAGAATGGAAGCCAAGACAAGGGACACCATTAATAATACCTTCCCCGCAGAACTATGAGCATTAGACAAGACCAAGTCGGTGTTGTCTTAATGCTGTGCTTGGCCATAGAAATGGTAAGAGTTAGGAGCTGTGACTATTTCCTGACATCTTATTTCTCCATCCCTATCGCATTCCCTCTGAACTCTGCTTTCTGTTGGCCAAGGGATTTTACAAACTAATGACATTCAACCAGTGTCTTTAATACCAGTAAGAGCTAGTGAGTGCTCCTTGTCAGGCACTGTTCTGAATCTATTTACTGTGTTAATACATTGGATGAGCACACCACCCGAGGATGGAGACACTGTTATCATGCCGAGGGCAAACACGAGGCAACTATAGTTGGGCCACCCACATTAGCCAGACTCTGTTCATGGCCTCCTGTTTCCATCCACACCTGTGGGGTGACATGGCTTTGCTGCCTCCTTTGCAATAACATCAAGAGGCAAAGCCAGTCTTACCTCCCATTACTCTGCCCAGTAGAGGCAATTAGTTCCATTTATTGCAGAGCAAATAGAGGCCTCTTAAAGAAGTCAAGCAGCTCTTTGCTTGTTAGATCATCATCACCGGGGGCCATGCTATTACCTCTGCTCTGTTATAATCTCTGCCAAGTGCAGCTGCATATATGTACATGAAGTACTGTGGCAAGAACATGATTTTGAAATAGGAAGTACACGATTTTAATCCAAGTTCTGTTGCATATCGGCTCTGTGTTCTCCCTTAGACTCAGTTTCTTTATGATATGGGGATAATACTCTATATCAAAGGGTTATTGTGAATACTGAATGAGAAGAGACTTACGATACCTGGCTCATAGCAAGTGCTCATTAAATGGCTACAGTAATTAGCATTATATTATTGTGCAGCTAGCGTATGCTGGCTCTTTAAAAAACCCGTTAGGCTAAAGGCAACTTGGTCAAAAGCTGTAAATTTGTTTGCTCTTTTATTCTTTGGGAAATAGGTGCTTTAGCTTTTCAGTTATACTTTTAAAAATCATGTTTAATACTTTGAGTTTATCTACAGAGACAAGCATTTTGTATCTTAAAGGACACAAGATCCACTCCTGAGAGAGGGAGTCGGCATCTGGACATTGGCCACGGACAGGGGACCACCGCACGGTGATGCTATACGCAGCTGAATAAGACTCTCCTGCCTCTCACTTCCCCCCACTGCCCTAACCCTGGGGGAGCCATAGACTTCACTACAAGCAGCAGAAGAGACGAGAAACACAGGAGACTTACCCACAGGAGCTGCCTATATCGCCCCACCCAACCTGGCCTTTCCTCTCCGGAGCTCTGAACTTGCAGGGGTGGGAAGCTCTGATAGATGCTAAAGAGCCCAGATATCCCTGGGGGAGTGGGCGGGGCAGAGGACTGAGTCAGTTTGACCCCTAGTTCTTGGCATGGTAGCATCACTAATTTGTGCAAAACCCCTTTCTTGCTTTATTTATCTGTACATCACCCCCCCCCCCCATTCCCCACTTCCATTCTTCCTCTAGAAAACAGTTAATGGATTCCACATGTATTTTTTGTTTGCGTATGCCCTGGCAAACTTCGCAGTGTTGTTTCTG
Source organism: Ia io (assembly GCA_025583905.1). Lineage (NCBI taxonomy): Eukaryota > Metazoa > Chordata > Mammalia > Chiroptera > Vespertilionidae > Ia > Ia io. The sequence continues at coordinate 4,572,682 of JAJQQW010000010.1, read as the reverse complement.
TGTGCACATAGTTTCCATGAATGTAAATGGCTCGGTATTAACTCGTTTTGTCTCGTATTTTTCATGGTGTACTGCTTGGAAGATCTGCCCGTGTCACAACATGGTCTGTTGTTCCTAGCTGCTGTTGGGAGCAATGGGTCTGGAGATTTTACACCTGAAAACTGAGACAGTTTGTTAGCTCCTAAGAGGGAAACGCGGTGCTCTGTCCCAGATTTCATCCAAGGTGGAGATGACCCTCTCTACAAAGTGTGTTTGAAGGCAGTTGTCTGGGGAAGGTCTTGCTTGCATCATGGCACCTCAGCAGGTCCAGTTCTTCTAATTTACCAGCTACCAACGTGTCCACTGCTCCGTCCATGCTGGGTGGGGATAAACAGTGTAATAAACAAAAGGCATTGTGAACGGAGGCTATTCTGGGAGCTACAGAAAGTCAGGACCTGGGGGCTGAGAGAATTTTGACCAGGGACATCAGGAGAAAGAGGAGGGAGGATTGGAGTTGGGACTTGAAAGCAGAAACAGGAATAAATGGGCTATTGATAGGGAATGTGAACAATATAGTAAGTAGTTGGAGATATGACTTGAACAAAGTGATATAAGTTAGAAAGTGCAAGAACAGCTGTGAGGAGGCCAGGAGGGAGGCCGCTCCCTCCCTCCCCTTCCTTCCTATTTTTTTTTTTTTTTTACCACAAGCAAAGTATTAGTTTTAGTTTATCTTGCTGTTAATGGTTTGCTTTAAGTAGTCTGAAATCCATAGTGATAATTACTCCCGAATAGATTCCTTGTTATTCTCCAAGATCAAGATGAGGAAGCAGTGGCGGTTCTGTGTGAGGAAATCGAGGTGCACGTGTTCCCGTGGTGGGAGGAGTGAGTGGTCCTGTATCGCATTGTTAAAGTGGCAGTTTTCATATCTTGCACCCATGCCTCAGATCCTCATAGATTCACTTACCCTTTCATTTCGTATATTTTTAAAAAATAAAAAAGAAACACCCAAGATCCTGTGAGCTCCGTTATGGACTACTTATGCTGTAACAGATGTGAGGGTCATCAGAGTGTATATGATGTTGCTGTGTTTTTGCATTTTGTTCTTCAGTCTGACTTACCAGGACCTTCCCAAGGTGTTTAAACTGCTTACTAGACAGTGAGGTACCACCGTTTGTAGTGATGAACTCTGGACTTGAAATGCTCACGTTCGTCATACTGATCTTGCCTTCCTCCTAAAAGTATTCCTCATGCATCCATTCTCGCCTTAATTTGTTTCTGGTGAAACATCTGCCATCCAGAGCTATGCCTTAGTGTCAGCTTCAGTGGTCACGCCATCGCAGAGGGAGCCCCGTGTCAGTTGTTCAGGGAATTTAGTGTTGACAGTATTTGTATGGTGGGAAGGATCTCGAACCTTCAAGTCAACAGTGGGGTCTTGCAATCAACAAGCTAAAATCCAGGTTCCAGAGGGAGAGCATTGGCCATGCTACAGACCCAGCAGGGATCTCTGTTTTATTCTGTCTCCTTTTTTCCCCCCAGAGCATTTCATCAAGGCCCTGCCAGAATACCACGTGGTGGCACCTGTGCGAGTAGACGCTCGAGGGCATTTCCTGTCCTATGGCTTGCACCCTCCATTCACCAGCAGCAGGAGGAAGAGGGACTTGGGGAGCCCAGAGGACTGGGTGTACTACAGAATTTCCCATGAGGAGCAGGACCTGGTTTTTAATTTGACGGTCAACCAGGAATTTCTTTCCCAAAGCTACATCGTGGAGAGGAGGTATGGGAACCTGTCCCATGTTAAGATGGTGGCTTCCTCCGGCCCCCCCTGCCATCTCCGGGGCACAGTCCTGCAGCGGGGCGCCAGAATCGGGACTGCAGCCCTGAGTTCCTGCCATGGACTGGTGAGTACCTGGCTCCATTACCTCCCTCTGTCCCTCGACCCTGAGCACCTTGACCTACACACTCACAACCTATGGGTTCACAGTTGCGGTCAACACATGTGAATTGAACACTTAGGATGTGCATGATCGTGGCCTCTAAATGTGTTAAGGAAAAGGTGCATAAAGTTAAAAGCCAGTAAATCTGGGGGATGGAGAAAAAGGCCCCTCGAATACCAGGTGATTCCAGCCTGCAGCCAGGGTTGAGACCACTGCTCTCAATGGCTCCCAGGCTTGGGAGCAGAACAATGGGACCTTTCCCATTGCAAATGGCCTTTGCAAGCCGGGAGAACCACCATGTGGGCATTTTCAGATTCAGATTTCAGATTCATACTAAATTCAGGAGCTCAAAGAAGCAAATTTTAATTAATGGAATTATATGGTAGTAGCCAAGATGATGGAAAATTTTAGATTCAAATCATTGAATGATTTTGCCAGAAGAATCAGTCCACTGGGATTACTTGGGAGCCTTTCACACATAATTGGAGAATCAATGGATGTTTCTAAAAAAGGCACCAAGACAAGATGATTTGACTATGAGTGGTGGCTACATAATGCAGTGTACAGGTCATGTACCATAGTAATGTACACTTGAAACCTATATGACTCTATTAACCATTGTCACCCCAATACACTTAATTTAAAAAGGCACCGAAAGCCCAATGAGTTTCTTTCCTTTCTGTGAGGACACAAGCTGGCTGGCGTCAAGTTCATTTGCTCACGTGCCATAATTCGCCAGTGCCCACCTAGAGTGGTCCTCGTCAAAAGGGTAATGGTTGGGCTGGTGTCTGATTTTTCTGGATCATTTGTCTGGGTCCCATCTCCAGGATATTCATTTTGCCTTTCATGGAGGGATGACCCACACTTAGACTCACAGGATGGCAGGTGTCGGGTAAGCTGGCGCTAGGCCTCCCGCCCTGAGTGGCATCTGGGAAGGCTTTCTGAGGAAGGAAGCTTTGTCATGTGCAACGGGACATCTGCTGCTCATTCCTGTGGCTCAGGCAGGCACAGGGTGTGCTTCCGATGTGGTCATCCTAATGCTAGAGGCTGTGTTCTCTGGGAGTTGTCTCTAATTTGAATTCTCTGTTGGAGCAGACTCTGATGGTTGCAAATTGAAGACCCAGAAAAGTCACCCATGACAAGGTATGGGATGACCATCTCCCTCCATTTAATATCCTCTCACCTGGCTCTGTCCCCAGCCCTGGAGGCTGCCTTCAGACTGAGTTAGCCCATATCCCCAGCTTAGCAGCCCTCTCTCTGTCCCTCTCAACCATTTTCATCACCTTTTCCCCCTCAACACTTCTATAGTTTCAAATTACAGAATTTATTTCTTTATATAAAATATGTTTATTGATTTTTTTTTCTTTAGAGAAAGAGGAAGGGAAGGAGGGAGGGAGGGAGGGAGGGAGAGAGAGAGAGAGAGAGAGAGAGAGAGAGAGAGAGAGAGAGAGAGAGAGAGAGAGACAGAGAGAGAGAGAAAGAGAGAGAAAGAAACATCGTTTGGCTGCCTCCTGTATGTCTCCTACTGGGGATCGATCCCACAACCCAAGCATGTGCCCTGACCGGGACTTGAACCAGCAACCTTTTGGTGCACAGGATGATGCCCAATCCACTGAGCCACAACAACCAGGGAAGAATTTATTTCTTTTGAACAGTTTAGTTGATTTGTTCCAGTCTCAGTTCTTTGAAGGAGAATCCGTGTTCTTTAATCAATTAGGCTCAGAAGTCATCCTCAGTGGGAGTTGTGACCTGTGAGCATCTCAGTGGGTGGCTTTGGATTTGCTGTTACCAGGGGCCCTACAGGGTTTGTTCTAAGTTAGTTTATTGTTGGTATTTCAGTTTAGGTTTTGGTGCTTGGAGGATAGTTTAAAATGTTAGACTTCACACTTTTGTGTGATACAGGATTGGGGTTTAGACTCCTTATGGGGCCTCCCCTTTCACCAAGGGCTGGGTTTAAGTACCCACCACCCAGATTGTATATCTGAGTCTGGAAAAAATATTTGTAGTTTCTGTTCACAGTCAGGGACAGTCTTCTTGCTCATGCTTTATTAAAGTAAATACAGCTCTTGGCTCCGTCCTAAACCCAGCCTCAATTCCAGCCGTTGCTGGGAACTCAGTCCTGACCCCTAATCTGAGGAACTGAGCATGGCTCTCTCCAGGATATGCAGCCTCAGCTCCCACTCACCTCTCCTTTCCATTCCCTCCTGGCATTTTGAGGCTTCCTTTCTTGTTTTGAGCTCAACTATGGATTACAGTATTGAAGGACGTTATCATTCTTAGTGTGTGTTTATTTTAAGTTAAATGTTTTCTTTGAAGTAGTTGTAGATTCACATGGAGATGCCAGAATTAAAAGGAAGGGATCCCAGGGAACCTTTGCCCACCTCCCCATCCCCAGGGTAACATCTTGCAAAATTACTCTACACTCAAGATGTCCAACATTTCCATCACAGTCCCTCACGTTGTCCTTTTATGATCACAACCATTTCCTCCCGCCCCATCCCTCCTCAGGCTTACATTTTATATTTAAGTTTATGATCCATTTGAGTTAATTTTTATATAGGGTGTGAGACTTAGGTAGAGATTCGTTTCCTCCCTCCCTCCTTCCCTCCCTCCCTTCCTCCCTCCCTTCTTTCCTTTTGCCTATGGGTATCCAATTGCTCCAGCACCATTTTTAAAAAAGGCTACCTTCCTTTTTTAGGATTCCTTCCACACTTGTCAAAAATCAGTTGGACATAGTTTTGTGAGTCTGTTTCTGAGTTTTATGTTTTACTCCACCAATAGAATCTTCATTCCTATAGCTATACAATTAGCCTTAAACTCAGGTAGACTGATTCCTCCCATTTTACTCTTCTTTTTCAAAAACTGGGTTAGTAATGCTAGTACCTTTGCCTTTCCATATAAATTTTAGAATAATCTGGCTACAAAAATCTTGCTGGGATTTTGATAGGAATTGCATTCAACTTAGATATTAATTGGGGCGGGGTGGGGATTGACATTTGCTGTGTTTAATCTTCCATCCATGAACATAGTAGGTTTCTTCCAGTTCTGCCCATGAGATCGGCGTAGGCTTCCTGGTGGAACTGAGAGGTACGTGCAGCTTGGTCCTCCCTCCTTCCCAAGGAGATGGTTATTTCCTCTGAGGGAAAGGGATAAATCCCACGCACATGGCATTTCTCACAGGACATTTCCCAGCAAGCAGTGAGAACCACCACGTGGGCATTTTCAGATTCAGATTTCAGATTCACAGTCAGCACAGGAGCACAAAGAAGTGAATATTAACTAATGGAATTATGTGCTGGTGGCCAAGATGATGGAAAATTTTTAGATCCAAATTATTGAATGCTTTTGCCAGAAGAACCAATCCACAGGGTTTACTTTGGAGCCTTTCACACATAATTGGACAATTAATGGATGTTTATGAAAAAGGCACAGAGTGAGTTTCTTTCCTTTCTGTGAGCACACAAGCTGGCTGGCGTCACGTTCATTTGCTCACGTGCCACAATTCGCCAATGCCCACCTAGAGTGATCCTCGTCAAACCGGTAATGGCTGGGCTGGTGTCTACCAGTTGGAACCAAGTCCTGGCTCAGGGAAAAGGGCCCATAGCCCAACGTGGAGCATCCTTTTTGTAGTTTGTCTGCCTAGATGGGGTGCCTTTTAAAAACTCATCTGTCTGAGGAGGCATCTTCTAGGATCTCATCTGTCTCCCTGCATGCTTTCTTGCAATTTGCACAAATGTTTGCTACCACAGTCGCCACGGGGGCCCTACCTGCAGGATTTGGCCTGGCTTTGTGGCCTCCAGATGACAGTCCCACGGGAATGCCGAAATCGATCCCCAGGTTGTTTCCCCGAAGCCTGAGGTATTCAGTTTTCTTTTTTTCTCTTTTTTTAAATTAGAGTTGGAGTACAGGATAGTTCCAGGTGCACAACCCAGTGCCTGGACATTTACATTACTTCCAAAGTGGTCATCCCGATGAGTCTCAGTGTCAGATGCACTGTGGAGGGTGGGCTGTCTGTGTGCATCAGTAACAGGTCCTTCCCCGTTGCATGGCAGCAAGAGGTGACCAGTTCCCTTTCCCATCCTCGCCTTTGGGTCAAGGGGAAGGACAAGTGTGTGTCTAGTTCCTGAAACCACGGGGTCTCTGCTTCTGGTCTCCAGGGAACAGCTCGTTGAGCTGAACAGGGGAGGAGGTCTTCTCGAGAAGATGCTTATTCACAGGCTCAGGTCCTAGAAGCACGCGCAGAGGAGAAACGTGTCCATGCAGACCCCACCTCTGCAGTGAACTTCCCTGCCAAGCTGCATAGCCAGTAGCTGGGCTTAAGGCAGCCCTTGTTTCCTTGGGTGGCCATCTTTACATCGAACCGAAAATGTGAATTTTTGCCACCAAATGGAAGGTGTGCGCCAAAAAAGGGCTTGAATCTTCTTTCTCTGAGGAGGCAGGGCACTGAAGCTTTAGAAAATAGCTTTCCAGCCTTTACCCAGCAAGCTCTCCAATTTTGCCAGGAGATGTGATTACAGTAATTTTAACTCTTTACATTGCATTAGGTCCTAATTTCCAAAATGCAAGATTTAAGTGTCCTCTGCGTTTTGCTGGGTAAATGCTACAAATGAGGTGAGTGACGTCTAGAAACTTGTGCCGTACGATGGCGCCTCTGGAGAGGGTGTATGTGGTACCACCACACGACTCCCTCCGCTCTTGGCCGGATGGACAGTCCTCCTGGGTCCTGTCCGGACAATCAGAGAATGGGACGGGCCTGCCCTCTCGCTGGTGAGCTCCAGCTGCAGCTGGGCGTGTGGCTGGGGAGTGGTTTCCCGGTGGCTTCCAGCCCTCTCCCCCCCAGGAAACGCGCATCGAGTGGAGGGAGGCCTGTGTGTGGGGTTTGCTGTCCCTCACCCGGGGTGGGGGGAGGGAAAGAAATGCTCTGTGCACCGTCTAATGCAGCTCCCCGGCTGAGGAATGCGTCCTGACCCCTGACCTTTGGGATTGCAGGGCAAGACCCATGCTCACTCAGACATGAGATGAGCGGGGCCTCTGGCTGGGGGAGGCCCCCGCCCTGTTACTGCTTTGTGTTACAGGCTCGTAAACACAGGGGGTCCCCCCGCCCTCTCCGTCTTCTGCTTACTGTCCAGTTCATTGGGTTCATTTTGTGAGGTCCCAGCCTGATGGGTTGGAAGTGAGAGAGAGAACGGAAGCCTCTACTTAGAGAGGAGCAGCGTTACTCTCTTTCTTTTGCTGGATCTTGTGCCGGGGTTCTTGTCCCAGCCTTACAAAGGGTTCAGCATTCTGGAGAGAGGGGCTGCATGTAGATTCAAGAAGGAGTCCAAGGACGAAAGATAATTTTGAAAGGCATTGGGGGTCAGAGGAGCTTCAGCTAAAGGAGCTAAAGACTACCCTCCTTCACTCAGGACCCTGCTTTTATTAACACGATTTATCCTAAGGCAAGGTGGAGATAATACACTTCAAAGGGTACGGTATCACAACCTTTTGGTAAAATTCTTGTAATTATTACATGCTGGAATTGGTTCCCGGCAATCTTGAATTAGGGACCTTCCCTGTGGTCCTGGGAGGGGCTGGAGAAGGAATGACCCTCGGGGTTGTGGGAGACAGCGGCCAGGGATCTGGCTATTACTGGGCGAATTACTTGGCTCACAGTCCACAGCAATGCGGCATAGAGATGCCACTGCCTTCGCCTGTGTCTCTCTCCCGCAGGCACTTCAGTGTGAATCTCATTTCTGTTTTCATGACAGACGTTGAAGATTAGGTGTCCAGAGTTTTCCATTATTAATGGCTTAATATTTCTTTTGTGTGTTTTTTTTTTTTTTTTTTTTTTTTGATGCAGCTTGAGTTGTAGGTCCAGGGAGTTAAATATCAGCTTTCAGAAAGATCTAGTTCCTTTCAAAAATGTCTCCATTGACTGACAGATTTTAATAAGGACTTTGAGAAGTGAGAAAACAGAAGGTTTGGGTTTATGCTTTGGTAATTGAAACACTGTTTTTTGTGTGTGTGTTTTTTTTTTTAAAAAATCTATTTTCATTTATTTTTTTTACAGAGAGGAAGGGAGAGGGATAGAGTATTAGAAACATCAATGAGAGAGAAACATCGATCAGCTGCCTCCTGCACACTCCCTACTGGGGATGTGCCCGCAACCAAGGTACATGCCCTTGACCAGAATCGAACCCGGGACCCTTCAGTCCACAGGCCGTCGCTCTAATCCACTGAGCCAAACCCGTCAGGGTGAAACACTGTTTACTTGGTTGTTGGAGACAATCTTTGAGTGTGACGTGACTGGTTGTTTTTCTTACAGGGATGACATGCTTTGCCTCCTTGATTCTGTGATTTGAGGGGACAGGGTCCTTGCTGTCAAGTGTGAGGCCCATGGACCGGCAGCCTGGGCATCACCGAGGAGCTTGTTAGAAATGCAGAATCTCGGGTTCTACCCCGCTCTGTTCAATGGGAACCTAAGTTTTAACAAGATCCCCAGGTGGTTTGTGTATGCATTAAAATTTGAGAACCATTGGCCCATCAAACCCAGAGACACTAACTCCATCTGAATACACTGTTTTGTGTGTTAAATCCCTTTGGCAAACATGGGAACGCCTAATGATGCTCAGAAACAGTAGTGGGGGTGGTGCTGCTGTTCTCATCAATGTGGTGAAAGGGTAGACGAGGAATCTTAGGTGATGTGCTTCAGAAAAAGACGGAGGAGATCCAAGGGACCTTGGGAGCCAGAGAAGGTGGGTTAGAGTGGCCAGCTGTGCCCATTGTCATCGTTGCTACTCTTCTGTCCTCTGCAGTGTTTTGTTATGTTAGAATCCATGGACAGATCTTACCACAACAACTTCTCTAACCTCTTTATGTTCTATGATTCTTAGTCTGCTTTTAGCTTTCTTTTCCTTTCTTCCCTTGTCTTCTAATACTATCATTTTCTATTTAAAATCTTTTTTTTTTTATCCTCTGACCCCATTGAGCCTGGCTGATGGGCTCTAAGATACTGTATAATTGGCATGATTTCTGTGATCGAATATTTTTAGTCCTTTAAACTCTTGAAAGATTGCTTCATATTTTCTAAATTTGTGTAGCTTTTGCTCATCATGGAAGTCTAGACACCCATGTGAGTCTCCATGAGGTGTTGGGGGAATTTCCATGTAAGCATTTCTGTGCGGATGTTGTGGAAAGTAATTAAAATGCAATGTCATTTCTTATGACAGTTCTCCCTTTTAAAAATGTGAGAGATGTTAAGCTGAACCACAGATCCTAATTTAGTTGTGACATTTAAAAAAAAAGATATTTTTATTGATTTCAGAGAGGAAGGGAGAGGGAGAGAAAGATAGAAACATCAATGATGAGAATCATTGATCAGCTGCCTCCTGCACACCCCCTACTGGGGATTGAGCCCACAACCTGGGCATGTACCCTGACTGGGAATCAAACCTTGACCTCCTAGTTCATAGATTGATGCTCAACCACTGAACCACACTGGTGTTGTGACATTTTAATGTTCTTAGTTAATTATAGTTTTTGTATTGAACTCTTTATGGTGTACAACTTTTAAACTTCTTAAAAGTACGTTTTCTGAAAGGCAAGCCTCTCTCAATAGGAAATCTGTTTCCCTGGAGAAAAGTTACAAGCGAGGTTTCTCTCAGTAATTAATTCTCAGCAGTGTTCTGCTTGTAGGAAGTGGTCACTGAGGAATGCTGTGATTGAATGCAGATGTTCACTGCCCTTGACCTCTCTCCTGATTGCCTTATTATCAAATCCACACACGCCTCTAAGCTTCTTTCTCAAAATCATCATGCCCTCCAAGAAACACCAGGCAGAGAAGTTAGTGCAGATGCTGGGAAGGCAGCAGGAAGAGCTAAGCCCAGGAATCCCATTCACTTGGAAACAGGCATTCCCTCCCCTACAGGCACAGGTTCCTACAAGAAATGGATGCTTTCCAAGAATTTTTTGTTGGACCCAAGTGGTCAATTGTTGAAAGGAATTTGTTTATTTGTGTGGGTGTGGTGAGCAGAGCTCTTATGATGACTTTCTTATAACGTATCGGCTGAATGCAACGGAAATGGGACCTCCCCTCCCCTGTCTACCACCACATCAAGGTCATCATAGTCCTGTTGCTTTGGTCTCCAAAGCATAGTTCAAGTCCTTCTCTTCTCCCCTTGTCCACTCCCCCTGTAGTCCAAGTGCCCCCATCTCTTACCTGGTCTCATTCCTGGTCCCCTGGCCTCTGTGTGGTTCATTCTACACAGAAAGCCAGGTTGGCCTGACAAGAACGTAAATTGGGACTTGTCTGTGCACTAAGCCCATCCAGTGGTTACCCATCATTTTTAGGACAGATCCAGATGCTGTAGAGGCCGGCACCACCTCTTCTGGAGGCTCTGGTTTTCCCATCTTCCTGCTGGTCCTCAGGCTTCAGCCACGCTGCCTGCTTTGGATGTATTTGGTTGCTGTTTTGGGGGCAGAACGTTCTTAAGTTCACCTGGTTCCTTCTGGTGCTTCCATTCTGTGCTTCCTTATCACCCCCTCTGAGAGTCAGCTGAGCGCCCCATGTCAGGGCCCGCCCCATTCATTCACTCGGCTTTCTCACTTGGGAGAATGCTGTGAGATAGTTTAATGTAGTGAGGATGTGGACTTCAAGAAAGCAGAAAGCAAACCAGGAATAGTTATATTTGTACTGAGCTTCTGTGGCACGTATTTGGGTCTCTGCACAAACTGCCTAGATAGATAGATAGATAGATAGATAGATAGATAGATAGATAGATTGATAATGGGTGGATATTATCTTTTATTTGATTACTAGAGGCCTGGTGCACAAAATTCATGCATGGGTAAGGTGCCTAGGCCTGGATGGCAATCAGGGCCAATCTGTGAGGCCACTGGCGGGGCGATCGGGGGTGGGGTGGGAGGGCCCTGCTGGCACCCCCCCTTGGCCGGCCTGGGGCCTGCAGGCTGGGGGCAGCTCCTGTGTTGAATGTCTGTCCCCTGGTGGTCAGTGCACATCATAGCAACTGGTCATTCCACCAGTTGCTTCCACCGTTTGGTTGATTTGCATATTAGGCTTTTATTATATAGGAGGATAAATTTTATCCAGATGGGGGCAAAATCTTGCACTACTCTGTATTTTCCAATCCTGAGAATGTTGCACATATTTAGTTTCTCCAAGCTTCAGTTATCTTAAGTCCAAAATGGGGAAAGTTAGTGTAAGGACCACACAGATCGTGCTTGACAATTCCTTACCTGGCTCCGTGGTCTCTTAGTAAATGAACTAATTTGAGGGGCAGGCTGCATGGTCTGCTTTCATGATTCAGTGAATACTTATTGTGGGCCCCACGGGGGATGTAGTAGACTAGCCATGGTGCTTTGTGGAACTTCCGGTCCTGAGAGCTCACGAATGGGGCTCTGATGGTAGGCTGGACTCCAGTCCTGGCTCGGCCACTTATTAACTGTGCAGCCTTGGACAAGTCGCTTCCCTGAGTCTCATTTGTAAAAAATAGAATAGCCTTCATAGGTCGTCCTGAGAATGAAAGGGATAGTATTTGAAACATGTTCAGCAGCGTTCATGAGTGATGGAAAGTGCTAAAGAGATGGTTATTTGTCTTTATATTCCATTGCTCTTACTCTGGCAGGTGTTGCCACAAGGTCAGGTGATTTTTCTGCTTTTCTTTCTTGTCTCTCTTTCCCCCAAGTGCCACCTCAGACTTAACTGTTTCCAAGAATTAATCCTGTCGTCTTGAATATCAGTAAGGCCTATCATCAGCCTTTTCTTGTGACCTAAATATGTATTTTGATGCAGGCATTTGAAAGAAGAATTCCTGGCCAACAGCAGCATATGTGTATGGAGAGTGGGAACATGGTGTTCTAATCCTCCAGGGAAATGGTGACATCTATCCTGAATTTCTGTTTGCCCAGGGAATTGGGGTGAACCGTGTGTGTGAGTGTGAGAGTGTGTGTGTGTGTGTGTGTGTGTGTGTGTGTGTGTGTGTGTGTGTAGGGGGTGTGCTAAGAGGGGTGGATGTGGTGGATGGGCTTTATCCTTTGGATTCCTCCATGGGGTTTTGTGGAGAAGGGCAGGGCCCCCGGCCCTCTGGAATGCAAGCCAAGAGTTCATAGACGGTCAAGGGTTCCTGAGCGAGGAGTCAGTCATTCCCTGACACATACCTGGCAGTTGGCTCCGTGTTAAGTATGTGGCTTTGCAGGAAAGTCTTTCTATGTTTCCCCAAAAATGCTAAGAACTTGTTTTAAAAATAACCTTTATTGTTTTTTCTAAATATAAAAGTAACAAATATTATTGTAGAATATTTGAAACATTCATACAAACACTAAAGAGAAAAATGAAATTCTCCCCTTAGTCCACCACTTTTGAGCCTAAATACAATGAAGTCAGTTGATTTAGCGATTCCCCATCACACCCCTACTGTAGTTATTCATCATTATCATCTCACACTAATATCCATGTGCCTTCAAAAAATTATGGGGCACATCTTTTATGCATGGTGAGTTTTTTTTTTTTTTTTTAAATATATTTTATTGATTTTTTTACAGAGAGGGAGGGAGAGAGATAGAGAGCCAGAAACATCGATGAGAGAGAAACATCGATCAGCCGCCTCCTGCACACCCCGCACTGGGGATGTGCCCGCAACCAAGGTACATGCCCCTGACTGGAATCAAACCTGGGACCCTTCAGTCCGCAGGCTGACGCTCTATCCACTGAGCCAAACCGGTTTTGGCTATGCATGGTGAGTTTTGTAAAAAATATGTTTTTATTTATTTTAGAGAGAGAGGAAGGGGGAGGGAAGAGAGAGAGAGAGAGAGAGAGAGAAACCATCTGCCACATCATCAAGCCTGCAACCCGGGCATGTGCTCTAAACAGGAATCGAACTAGCGACCTTTCAGTGCACAGGATGATGCCCAACCCACTGAACCACATTGGCCAGGCCCATGGTGATGGTTTTTCAATAGCTATTGTATTCTGGAAGATCTATTGGAGAGACACAAGTGTGTTCCGGGAAGCTGTGCTAATAAGAGGACTATATTGACTGAATTATAAAAAAGGAAGAAGAAAACTTCCCCAAAGAATGGGGAAATGAGCAAGTGGCCTTTTCCCTTCACACTTTTCAGTCTCGTCTCTGCCTCCGACGGATGTCTCTGGTGCATGGATGAGAGTCAGAGGAGTGAGCCTTCTGTTTATACTGATATAAATGGAGGCAAGGCCTGGGTATGGTTAAAGATAGGGAAACGCAGCACTTCTGTTTGCCGTCCTTTTAAATAAGCAAACCTTGCATCATGGTCCCCAAATCAAAAGAGGGAAATGCCACCCCCCTCCAGTGCTCAGCAGGAATATTCTCTCTGAGCCTGTGCCCTACCCAGTGGTAGAAGCTGTGCATGTCATGTGTGTTACAGAGTTTTGAATGCACAACCCATTTGCCTGAATGTCAGTTGAGTGGAACTCAATTGAAACAAGGAAAGGAAACTCCATTCTGTTTGAGAAAAATTCCAACGACCCTGATTATTTCTGGTTTTCATACCTTAATGTTGACTAGATGTACTGTGCCCATGGCCATAGGCTTTTGCCCCTCACAAAATGTTCATTTATTTATTAAGTAACTAATAGCAGGAGGTCTATCTTCGCGAAACGTGGTCAGGTGGAAGCTCCCACAGTACAACGTGGGGAAGCTGAGGCGCCGTGGGCTTGCACCGCTGAGAACTGGATCAAGGATCCCCTTCCCCACCTAATTGTTCCGTCTAGCAGCCTCCCTGCCCTTCCACAGAGCCCCACGCTCTGCCTTCAGAAAGCCAACTGCAGCTACTGTTTCCTCTTCTTCCATCTGAGCTTTGCAGATCATGTCAGCGGCAGGTCACCGATGGCAGTGTTGGTGGCCACCCGAACTCTGAGTCTGGAGCCCACAGAGCAGGCCGCAGTCTTCAGAAGGGGAGGAGCCATCTTGGTGCCATGCCAGCTGCCCCTCAGGGGTGCTGTCTCCTTGTTTTATCATCGGGGCAGGACCCTCCCGGGAGTCCGGAGGTATTCAAGAGGGCCTGCCCCTTCTCGATTTTGCAGGGGCCTTGGCCCGGGGGCAGGGCTTTCGGGACTGTCTCTGCCACCTGGGGTTTTCGTCTTGAGGAGCTAGTCGTTTGCCATGGCAATGTACTTTGTTTCCTGTGACAGGAATTGTGAAAAGTAGCCGGAATAAAAAGGAGATAAGGAAGGCATCAGCTTAATTTGCACCCATCATCCTGTCACTAATTAATCAGGACAGCAAACATGCCTCACGCTACCTCCCATGTGTTTTGGGGAGTGAGAAGGCATCTAAGATGAGGGGTGGAAACAGGACCCTTTGGTTGGAACCAGTGATGTGCCTCTTGCTGTTAGGTAAGATGCGGTAAATCCAGCAACATGTTTGCCTTCAGCTGCTAGACTGCTGTGTGGGCTAATTAGTGAGGCATCTTTCCCAGGAAAGCTTGACATAAGGTCACCGTTTATTTTTGCTGGGCTGATAATCGCCATTATTTAGGAGGCAGTTAACAGAGTGTTTGGTGATGGATTCTGGAGCCAGAGTACATGGGTTAGCATCCCAGTTCTGTCCCCTTCTCAGAGTTTGATTTTGGACAAGATATTCAATCGCTATTTGCCTCAACATAGGTGGATTTAACAGTAGCTATTTTAAAGAGTGCAGATTTGATGAGTTAATACATATGTGCTTAAAAGAGTGTCTGGAACAAAGTAAATAGTACTTATTGTTTTCTCCCATTGGTGTTGCAAACCAACCCCCACCCCCCACCATTCTGATTCTGGGAGTGCCCCATCTGAACTGTGTGTGTGTATGCACGCATGGATGTGTACTTCATAAGGCAGGAGTCTGTTTGCAGCACAGCCTCAGTGGAAGTCACTTTGAAAAGGAAATTACATCAGGAACCAAAGGCCTCAAATCAGCACCTGCCTGCAGTGAGTATGGGCTTTCCTTGCAGAAGCTGATGAGAAGGCAGAATTCTTTAACCAGTGGCTTTAAAGCTGTTAGAACCACCCCAACCCCAGGCCTTCTTCTTTGTTCTCTGTGAACCAGCTGCTTTCTTTGGAAGGGGCGGGGTGGGGTGGCCTGCCCACTTCCTGATTATCTTCTCTTTGGAAGATAAATATGATCATGTCATTGGGCTGGCCTTATGCAAAGTGCGACAGAGATCAAGTCTGCACTCCAGTTGTCCTAGTCGGTTCTTCCTGTCACTCTTTCCCCCTCACCTCCCAGGGGGTCAGCTGCACGGTGGCTCCCAGGAGCCTGGCTGGGCCATTTCACTCAGGTCTGCCCTTCCTCAGATCCCTCATCTTCATCCCAAAGCGTCCCACTCTTTCTGCTCTTCGAAGCCACAAAGCCTCATTCCAAATGGGATGGCTGCCTCCTCTTCCCCGTGATGTCTGTTTGCACCCAGGGACCCCGGCCTCTCTCCCCATCTGGGCGGCCTCCCCTGCCTTCCTTCAGAGGTCAGGGGTCAGGATGCCAACGTTTCATTGAGTCGGAGGTAGAGGCTGGCCAAGGAGTGATGGAGGGGCTCTCTGAACACCACTGAGGAGCCTGGGGCAGGCTGTTGCCCTCCCTCGACGGGTCTAGGCTTCCCATCACTGGTACCAGTTGGGTCCCCTGTGAGGAGAGGCTGGGTTCTTCTGAGAACAGAGGGAAGCTGGTTGGCATTAGAGTGGGGCTGAAAAGGGCCCTTCTTAAGGGAGGCTTTGTACTTGGTGACCATAGCTGCTTAGGTCAGTGACATCTGCTCACAGCTGTCTAGAGGAATTGTTTCTAGGGAATGAGTTCAAGGGAACAGAAAGGCCCTGGGAGGAATTAGTTATTAAGACCCATGGGGTTAAAGGGTGGCCCAAAGGCCAGGGGTCAGGCCCTCCTTCCGTTCAGTTCTTGGGAAGTCACTTCCAGGCAGAATTAAAAGTTGGGGGGAGCCCTAGCTGGTTTGGCTCAGAGGACAGAGTGTGGGCCTGCAGATTGAAGGGTCTCAAGTCCTATTCTGGTCAGGGCACATGCCCGGATTGCAGGCTCGATCCCCTGTAGGAGGCATGCAGGAGGCATGCAGGAGGCAGCCGATCAATGATTCTCTCTCATCATTGATGTTTCTATCTCTCCCTTCCTCTCCCTTCCTCTCTGAAATCAATAAAAATATATTTTAAGAGAAGTTGAGGGGAGCAGCTATAGCAGAAAGTTAGTTGAGTGCTGCCTTGGGAAGGTGGGGAGGGAAGGTCCTGGCTGATGAGAAGAGAGGAGGAATGGACACTTTCCCCCAAACCCTTTGGAAGAGCAGTGAGTTGAAAGTATCCAATGGAAGATCGGATCTGGCCAAGGGAGGTCAGGATGCCCGGTCTCTGAGCCCAAGTCCTGCAGAGGCCGAGAGCCTTCCCTCCTGCTCCGTTCAGAGAGGGCGAGTGTGGAGAGGCACGGCTGGGGGGCGGTGCTCTTAGTGGGTTCCTCTCCATCACTGACAGGCTCCAGCCTAGTGCTCTGTGCCATTGGTTGATCTCATTGGGCCTCATCGGTTTCGTGATGAAAAGGATTTTAAGCTGGAATGACAGGTGCTGGAATGGAACACGTTCAGAGCAGCGTGGTGAATGCCAGCTGTTGATGTCACCAGGGCTGACGTGGTGTGTGTCAGCCTGACCCTCTCTGCTGTCACCACCCCCGAGAGAAAGGAGCTCTGGTTCACAGTAGAAGCTGCTGAGGGATTAGTCATGGTAACACATGGGCCCGGAGGATGGCAGGACCGTCTCGCTGAGACAGACCCTTTTCACCTCTTCCCACCAGCATCTTGAGTCACTGTGATGCCCTCCTCCGGAGGTGGGACCTGGCTTCTCAGCCCCAGCCCACACCATGTTTCTCATTTTCTCTCTACCCAGGGTGGACGGTGTTCAGAAAACTGGCTTACAATATGGAGAAGCATAAAACTAGAGAGTTTCATACAAATCTGGACTTGTGGGTGAAGGACTGATTTTCGACCTTAATGACATCACAGAATCCCTTCACAGCACCTAGATTCGTGTTCCATTGAATAGCTAACGGGGCGACGCTGTGCTCACAGCAGGGGCTGGGGCCCCCTTGGCCGTCCCCCCACCACGCTGACCCGGGGAAATCCTCTCCCGAGTCCTTGATCCCCAGGAAAGGGCTTTACAGCCATGAGTTCAATAGGGTTCATTAACATTCCTCCTGCAAAGACACCATCCTCCTCCTCCTCCTCCTCCTCCTCCTCGCTCCTGACTCGGTCTGGGAGTAAATAGATCCTAGCACTCACCCGAGGGCCCCGACCCGATGCTGGAATGAACTGCACGCAGCCTGGCTATGCAGGAAGCGAGTGCTGGCTCCCCTAGCTGAAGTCAGCGTTCCGAACGCCACAAAAACACCCTGTTTTTCGAGTGACTTGACTTTGTCAGGCTGCCTCATCTGTTCCCAACTGCCTGCCAACTGTTGGGGCGGGGGGGGGGGGCGGGGTGCGCTCCCCCAAGATGGGGTTGATGTTGTTCACCACTGGCTCTGAAGCATTCACTTTTCAGTTACATTGGCCGGGTTCTGCTGGCCTGGGCTGCTTTCCTGGCCTTCTGGTGGCCCAGGCTCCCCTGCACCCTCTGTCCCAGGGCTTCGCCTGGCAGCAGGAAGGCAGCCTCCTGGCTCTGGAGAAGAAAGATCCGCCTGAGATGGCCAGGCTTCCTCCTGAGTTCACGCTCAGGCATTCTGGAGCAAGCCCCGCATCTGCCCATCTCTTTCTGCAAGCGGTCCCTCTGGGAAAGCACAGAGGAGGACACGGGAGGCCAGGAAAACATGGGGTTGCAGCCAGAGTGATTTGAGGTTCCCTCTTTTTCTCTCCACTTGTTGCAGAGGGACATCAGGGATCTAGTCACCTTACGTTATTGCCATTCATTGTTTTTGTGCCTCCCGGGAGTAGTAGATGAGAATAAAAATGCACATGGAAATCAAAGAAAAAGCCCTCTGGCATTCAGACTTTGAACTTCCATGTGTCCAGTGAATTTTTACGGGTCTTAAGGAGCGCCTGCATAGTTAGGTATGTTTGATATAGTATTTTCCCAGGCCCCACCATGCTTCCATCAAAGCAGCTCTGTTTTTAACTATGTTACATATTTATATGTCCGGGCAGCTTCCCCTGGAAACCACGTGTTCTGGGAACCTGCTGCCAGCCTCTCGTGTCCATTCCTGACTGCCCCCTTCTGTTCCAGAGCCCCTCCAGCTCACAGCTAACCTCCGCAAGTGACAGAAACCACAGCCAAGGCTGCGATGGCGGGAGCTGTGTGAAATGAAGTGTGCGGGTTATCTCAGGGAGGGCACATTGTTTTTGTAAAGGGTCAGATAGACAATATTTCAGTCTTTGCAGGCCACGTGGTCTCTCTCACAAGGACTCAGTTCTCCTTTTACAGTGGGAAAGCAGCCATAGGAAATATGTAAATGAGTGGGCATGACTGTCTAATAAAACTTTATTTACAAAAACAGAGGGGCCCATAGGCCATAGTTTGCCACCCCCTCCGCCCCGGATTATATCATTTAATTCTCATAGGAACCCTATAGATAGAAACTATCATTATTATCATCCCCATTTTACAGATGAGGAAACGGAAGTCCAGAACTAACCAATTTGTCTAATGTCATACAGCTAAGAAGTAGAAAAGGTGGCTTTGGCTTTTCCCGTGTGTCTCCAGAAGTCAGCTCTTATTCCTTAAGCTCTAAGTCCTCCTGACTACTGCCAAAGAAATAATCTATTTCATGTTCAATTACTGTGGATTGACTGGGAAGTCTAACCTTCCTGATCTACGAGTACAAAGTTCTGGCTGTATCTGTTCACCCATTTCTTCAACATAAACAAGGCCCTCCCTGGCCCCCGCTTCTCTGTGAGACCTTCCTGCCTGGTGATGGCCACAGTTGGGGTGCCATCAGAGTTGATTCTGCAAGTGCTGCCCCCAGCCCGCCTGTCAGCCCCCAGCAGCCTCCTGAAGGGCTGAGAGGGGGGCCAGGTCTTTGCGAGGGAAGTGATGCGTACGGTTCCGTAGACTTCAATTTAAATGGATGACACAGCTATTTAGAATGCCAACCAATTCTGTGAGTTATTAAGGATTATTAAATTTTATATTCATAAACGAAAATTGATGTGTTCCCGATGCTTATTAAGGACTCTAATTTGGTAGCTCACTAAGAAGCCCTGTGCCCGGTGGTTCCTGGCATCATAGCTGAGGTCCCTGCCACCCCACCCTGGGGTGCCATGTTCCGCAGTTTGGGAACAAAGGTTTCTTACTGGTGTACCATCAGGCGGTACTTAGGTGTTTGTTTGGGGTTTTTTTTGCTACTACCCTTGCTTTGTAATTCAGAAACCGTGCTTATTATTATTAATGTAGCTTGTTATTTGCTATATAGCTAACCAAATAAAGAGCATCAGGAATATTTCTGACATATGTTTTCAAACAATGAGGTGCCAATTGGATTACCCATACTGTGTTACTCAAACTTTTGTGTATAATCTCCTCCAGATTTGCTAGTAATGTTATCACTATTTTTTCATTACAATTTTTTTAAATGGACGAGTTAAGTGAACTGTGACTCGCTGGTCCCCACCGAGTGGACTGCCATTACAAACGTTTCCGTTCCGTGGCTCAAAAAGAAAACTGTTTTCCTGAGCACACTGCCATGAAGCGTTTCAAGAGGCAGATCCTGAAGGGAAACACTTAGGAGAGAAGTAGGAAAACCAATTCATTCTTGACTTCCCCTGGAAATGTCTCTGACTCTTATCACTAACAACTTATCGGAGATACCCAGGTGGAAATATCACGCATTTTCATCTGCCTGGCTCGGAAGAGGCTTTTTTTTTTAACACTCCCCTGACTGCACGCAGACAGCGGGCAGAGGCTATGCCTGGCCTTCGGGGTGTCCAGGGAAGGCTCCGTCCCAGGGTGGTGTGTCTTCTGCACCCCACTTGCAGAAGGGGCCTGCTCAGCCTCAGCCTCTAGCACAAGCCCGTGGAGTTCGGAGCCCTCTCGTCAGGGTTCAGGGTTGAGGACGTGTCTGACCGAAGGGCTGGCTTCCTGCCAGCGATTTCTCTGTGCAGGAGGGGAGCGGAGGCCCGGGTGGGGGGAACTGCTCACGGTTTGGTCCAGCGTTCTTTCCCACTTCTGAAGAACTTTCATGCAATCAGTTACTGCTTCTTTCTCAATCACAATCTGTTGAGCAAAACTCTAACGTTAGAAAATTACCCATTGGGAATGATCTAGTCTTTCTTTGCAAAAACAAAAATAATTATGATTTAAACATTTTAAAGCACTACATTTCGATCAAACGGTTTTAAACTATTTAAGAGCCTTGTACTAAAAAAATACCCTCTTTTTGATTGTGTGCCTGCACATTCTCCCCACGGGGCCTCTTCCTGATCTTCTCTTCCCTCCCCCCCCAAGAAAGCTGCATGACTGTCACCTCTTTAAAGTCTGTTTCGGCTACCCCTTCTCCATGAGCCTTTCTCGGACCCTAATTAAAGTCACCCTTCTCTTGCACTCCCCTGCTGTGCTTCGAATTTCTCCTCTGTACTTATTACCTTCCACAAACTGTATATTTTCCTCCTTATTATACTTATTATTTGTCTTTCTTTATACAAACTCCCTGGGGGGGTTCAAGCCATTGAAAGTCTGGGGAGCTCTCGCTTTGATACTCCCAATTGCCAAGTGCATTTACATCCCCTCATTGAATTTGACTTGGACCCTGTGAGTTGGCAGACCAGCTACCATGAGCCTCTGGCTTTTTGTAGATGTTTTTGAACTAAGTGGAAACTGAGGCTTAGAGACCAAGATCATAGTGTTAGAAAGTGACAGGGCCAAGACTTCGGTCCTTAAGGAATTGACTCCAAGGCTAGTGTCCTTTCTACCGCATCACATCACCCCTTAAGGCAAACAGCTGTAACTAGAAGGCTGATGAGAGATTGGTGAGAGCCCAGCAAGGAGTTGGGCCAAAGAGCAGAGCGACCAGGCTTCATTTAGTTATGAAGCAAGACGAGCGTGGCGAGGAGTGTGTGGACATCAAAATGACAGAGCCTGGCAAAGGGACAGCCAGTTGTCCCGAGGGGCTGCCGGGAGTCAACTGAGGACAGTCCTGGCTCTAGTCCGTGGCTGGAGGCTGGGAGTGGAACAGATCCTCTCCCGCCCGCACCCCTCAGTTTCAGGGCAAACTTCCTCGGTGTGATGCTGTACCCTCTGCTTTGCTGGTGCACGCCGACCTTCAGGGGCGTCTCAGATATTCCAGGCGATTCACATGAGAATCAGGTCTACATTTCTATCGATCATTTCACCGTCTTTCCCTCCAACTTGCCTTTGGAACAGATTTGAGTTGGCTTACAATGTAATAGGACTATTAGCATAAACAAGAGATAAATAGCGTATGTGGGGGCAGAGAGATCTAACGAGCCAAGCGTTTTTTTCTAGTGAATGCACTGTGATTGGAACATTTGGCTTGGATCGTTTTGGGAGCTGAAGAGAAAATGAAAAGTAGAAGGCACTGCCTGGTTAAAACAGGCTCACTATTTGGTTACAGGGACACTGGGTTTTTACGGGGATGCAAGCTCAGAGGCACCCACACCGAAATCTTGTTTCAGGGACATTGAATTCATTAGTGGATGTTTATTTTACAGTCCTGTTTTAAAGCATTTTTTCCTGTTATCATGAGTGTTCTACTTATCCAGTAGCATTCTCTAGAGGTTAAAAGGCTTGGGTGGGGTTTCAGGGAGGAAGGATTTGCATTGTGAGAATCACACTGGTGCTTCCACTCTTTTTTAAAAAAAATATATTTTTATTGATTTCAGAGAGGAAGGAAGAGGGAGAGAGAGATAGAAACATCCATGATGAGAGAGAAAATCATGGATTGGCTGCCTCCCGCAAATCCCCCACTGGGGATCAAGCCCACAACCTGGGCACGTGCCCTTGACCAGAATTGAACCTGGGACCCTTCAGTTTGCAGGCCGATGCTCTATCCACTGAGCCAAACCGGCTAGGGCTGGTGCTTCCACTCTTGCCTGTGCTCTGAGCACTCTGTCGGCACTCATAACTTAGCATATTCAGTACATCCCGTCTGCACGGCTTCTAACCTGATTTTCCCAGTTAAACTTAAATGTCTTTCACTTCTTACATATTCCCTCAATGCCAAGTCCAAAATATTGTAAAAGTTGCAAAGTCTTGAGTCATCTTTCCACTGAGTTTGAGTCATCTCTCTCTGTCTCATCTCTCCCCCATTTCAACCTATATGAAACAACCTATAAATTTCTGGTTTTTGCCCCGTATCTTTGTCTCGAACTCTGACAATCTCCATGTGGATGTCATACAAACTCAATATGTGCAAAACGGAATTGACTGTGGAGTAAGATCAATGACCAGATTTGACCTTGAGTTCTCATCTAAGATTGTACTGGGTGGGAGATCTAGAGCCAAGAGCATTGGTTTGAATCCTGGCTCCAACGGTTTTGAATCCTGAATCACAGTTTCCTGTTTGGTAGCGTGGGATATTTACTGGCCCATTTTTCATATATGACCTTCGCTGTGATAAATTTTGTCTTCAATTCTCAGTTTTAGTCCTAGTTAACCTGTAGACAGTGACACAAATGGTCCCTTTTATTCACACAGATTCTAGGACACTAAACTCTCCTGAATTACTTCCTATACCATTGGTCACACCTTTTTTTGTTTCATTTGCTGGGAGGGTGGGGGACGCAGTTAACTCTCAACGTAAAATTCTGAATCTTGCTCCTCAAAGTTTGGTCCAAGGACTAGTAGCACCAGAATCACCCAGGAGCAGGTGAGAATACACCCCAGATATCTGAATCAGTCAGCAGTTACAGAGAAGCTCCCCCCACCCCCAGGTGTTTTATGCTCATTAGAGTTTGAGAATCCCTAAGCTAAACTATCATTCAAAGTGAGACCAAAGCAAAAATGTTGTCAAATAGAGACTGAAAGCCTTGCTAAAAAATTACTTCAGTAGAAGGAAATTGGACTTCTAGGAAAGATAATGTGGGTAAACCTGAAGAATTGAAGACAAGATCGGTCACCGTGGCTCAGTGGTTGAGCATTGACCTATGAACCAGGAGGGCACATGCCCGGGTTTAGAGCTCGATCCCCAGTAGGGGGCGTGCAGGAGGCAACTGATTCTCATTATTGATGTTTCTATCTTTCTCTCCCTTCCTCTCTGAAATAAGTAAGAATATATTTAAAAAAAAAAAAACAAAAACGTGAAGGCATAATTCTTACCCTCAGGGAGCTTATAATAGTGCTGACATGGAAACCAACATGCACAGAAAACAGGATCAGAAGGTGCCCTGAAAGGAGCAGGAAAACTAGATTCTGGTCTGAAATTCGTGTGTGTGTGTGTGTGTGTGTGTGTGTGTGTGTGTGTGTGTGTGTGTGTGACTTTAAGGAAGTCTTTTAATCTATTTGAGCCTCAATTTTTTTCACCTCTAAAAGGAGTTTCTTTAGATCGCTGGTTTTCAAACTTTTTTGACCCTGACCCCCAATAATAAATACACTTTACATCTTGACCCAGTTCATTCATGTGAACCTATGCAATCAAACAAATGTTTATCAGAATTATGCTTTCTATGTGCAGTGCACCTGAATATTTCCTCTTCTATATCCTTTATAAATTTACTGGAGTGCTGTTGATTTTAGAAAGATAAACTTGAAGGCCCTCTAAAGTTCTTTTTGAGTCTAATCATATATAATTAATTCATAACAGTGAATATTCCATCATATAATACCTCTGGGTGACTGGCTCTCAAACTGCTGCACGTTGGAGTCTCTTGGGTGGTGGCTGTACCACCTCCGAGACACGGATTTGATGGGTGTGGGATGGAGCCTGAGGCCAGGATTTAAAAGCTCTCAGGCAGTCCCTGGCTTAGCCAAGTTCGAGAGCCACTGCTGACAGACTCCCTGGCTGACAGCAGCTCTGCCGCTGGAAACAGCTTTGCCCAGGCCCTGCTGGTGTTGGCTCCCGCGCTCTGCAGCAGATCACAGCAGTGTGATGTGAAGAGGTACATTTTCCTCCTTCCCCCGGGCTGCTGCCTCCTGTCTAAAGTTCATCTGGTCCCTGTGAGCTCTGGATCCTCCTGCCTTCACTCCCTAGGGTCCTTTGTAGAATCAGTTATCAGTTATCCATCTTGCGCTTGACCTTGTTCTCTCTACTAGGTCTGCCCCCTTGTCCCATGGACATTTAAACATGCCCTGATCATCTGAGAAAAAGAGCTCCCACCTCTCTTCTCTCTTTGGTAATGAAACCCCCTTCCCAACTCCAGCCCCGGCCCTCCACACCTGCCACTTTACCTCAACTGCTTTGGTCAAGGTCACCAGTGCCTCCTTGGCTGTTGCATTCAATGGACTGTTGGATTCAGTGTTTAACCTGCTTGCTCTCTCAGCAGCATTGATGCTGTGCACCATGCCCTTCCCTCAAAGGCGTCTCTTGGCCTCTAATACCTTCCCGCTTGCTTAATTTGCTCCCTGCCTCTCAGTCCATTCCATCTCTCTTACCGGCATTACTCTTTCTCAGAGCTTAGTTCCATAACCTTCATTTTTATGCCCTCTCTCTGTCTCATCTCTCCCCCATTCCGGTCTATTTGAAACAGCCTGTAAACGTCTATTTTTTTTTGCCCCATACCTTCGTCTTGAGCTCCAAGTGCTTACTGACACTCTCCATGTGGATGTCATGCAAACTCACTATGTGCAAAACTGAATTCCTTCCTCTCCCCAGTCCTTTCTGCCAGTGCCCCTGTCTCTGTACAGCACACCATTATCACCTGCTGGTGCTCCCAACTCCTTCCTGTCATCTCCCCAGACAGCGACTCATCATGTCCTGTTGATTCCGCCTTTACACTTCCCTTCCCGGTCACTGTCGCCGGTCACTGTAGCCTATCCCTGTTACCATCTATTTTTCTGGGGCAGTCGAGCACACGGGGGCTGCAGATTCCAGATGGTTCCTGCCTGCACTCTGACCCCTGCGATTCATTTTCCGTGTTACTGCCTCGGGGATATTTCGAAAGTGGGCATCTGCTCATGTTGTTTCTTTAAAAGCCATGAATGGCTTTCCATGTGCTCAGAGTAAAGTCTGACCTCCTTCACGAAGCTTATATGGCCCTTATCCCTCTGGCACCTTTGTGTCCCCAGTCATTATTCTCCTTTTTCTTTCTGGTCTAACAATATTGGCCTTTTATCTCCTCTGGAGTTCCCATTCCCTTCTGCCGCTGGGCCTGTGTACTTGCTGCCTCTTGTCTTTCTCTACTGAAATAGTCACTTTACAGGTAAGGAAATTAAACTTCAGGAAAAGAAAGTGACTTACCTGTAAACATTTTATTTGTTTGTTCATTAGGAAATATATAAAATCCCAAAGTGCAACGGAGACAGTGAGCTGCAACTTCTAGTTCCATCCCTTACTGGCCGTGACCCTCGTCCACTGACCTCTCTCTTCTGTAACCCTTGTTTTCCTCATCTATAAAATGGGGATAAAGGTAGAATCCTTGGGTACCTGTGAGGATGAAATGAGATGATGGGTGTAAAATTCTTATTACAAAGACTGGCCCGCAGTAAACATTAAGTAAAAACCTGGAGTTGTGTTGTTGATTTAGTAGTTGTCATCATTGTCAGCATCCGTTGGCTTGATTCTTGGTCCTTTGGATTTAAATCGTACGTGGTCATAAAAGTAATGACATAATTAATTCACCGAGAAATAGGGAACCACTTAGAAATGGATACTAAATTACTTCTCTCCAGTGAAAGATCAGCAAGTCCATACCAAGAATGGGCAAATACCAAATGGATAGGATTCAAAGAAAGCCATCATAAGCAATGTTTATCCAGATGGAACCGGGCAAGAAGAGCATGCAGTTCTTTTTAACCCACTTATTCTTAGGCAACATCTAGGGTGGAAAGAATATTAGGCACAATCGTGATCGGCTGCTTCTCTTATGGGGCTCAGAGGACTTAAGCGCTTACCAAGGTCATCATTTTAAGTGACGTAATCGAAATTCAGGGGTGGGACTGGGGCCAGAGCCCAGGATACCAGATTGCAGGCAGTATACTTTTTTGATTTTTTTAAAATTTCTCACCTGGGGATATTTATTTATTTAGAGAGAGGAAAAGAGAGAGAGAAGGAGAAAGAGAGAGATCAATATGAGAGAGAAACATCGATCGGTTCCCCCACACACGCCCCTGACTGGGACTGGGGCTCAGACCAGCAACATAGGTGTGTGCCCCGACCAGGAATCGAACACGCCACCTTTCAGTGAACTGGACCACTATCTGGCCAGGGCTGCAGGCAACATTCTTTTCAGAGTAGGCCCAGGCACAAAGCCTGGCAGGCCCATCACTTGAAGGGAAACCCTGAGTCACATGGAAGTGTGACTTGCCTAAGTTTACTCAGACTCCTTCTTCCTGGAGGAGTATGATCCAAATACAGGATAATTAGAAATCTGTCCTGTGAGAATATTCGTTATTTTAAAAGATGGGTAAACTTCTACAAGTTCTACAGTCACTAACACATTTAGAGGGTCTAGAGTCTAGATTCTAGGCTGAAAACTATTAGGTGTCTTTAAAAATGCTCACCAGGCAAAACGTGCCTCAGGCTTTTGCCTCAGTAATGGTTTTGCACATCAAAGGAGCTCACGCAGAGCCTGAAAGGCACTCTTGGCAGGAGTCCTGGAGAAGGTGAGTTTCAGCTCCAGCTCCATCCCTGGCTGGACCCGGGATTCCTAGACTTGGATTTCAGAGAAAATTGTTAAGAAAGTAAAAGGTTGGCATGAGATTGTTGGTGTTTTTAC
This sequence comes from Ia io, assembly GCA_025583905.1. Lineage (NCBI taxonomy): Eukaryota > Metazoa > Chordata > Mammalia > Chiroptera > Vespertilionidae > Ia > Ia io. The sequence goes on along the minus strand of JAJQQW010000010.1, from coordinate 4,545,956 downwards.
TTCTCCATGGAAGGATAAAGTTACAACACGTTCAGCTAGAGTTGGTCGGCATCGTTCCATTCCACAGGCCTGCACTGAGAGTATTTGGCCATGCTGCCACCACGAATGGTCTGCCCATCCTTAGAGGCTGTGCTACCATTAGCACGTCTCTGTGTAGCTACTGAGCACATTTCTAGATTATTTGGTGCGTCTACGTACTGTGGGGGAGGGGAGAGTGGGAACTAATGCTTTTTGAAGATGCACAGTGCTTCTTCATTCATGATCTTCTGCTGTGCGTGCCCCTAGAACTCTGTCATTATAATGAGTTATCCCATGTAATGCAGCACTCCATTAAGGCAGATTTGACTTCTGAATTACAAACGAGAAAGCCGCAGCTCACAGCAGGTCTGTAGCTACTAGATGGAAGAACTAGGATTTATATGACTTTAAAGCATGATTAAAAATTTTATTAACTTTTTAAAAAAAATTGAATTTTAGACATTTGTACTTATTTGCCCCTGAGATAGAGTGGACTGTATAAGCATACTTATGTTTAATTTAAGTGTTCTGAAATTTACACTCTTTATACAGTCAGTTTTCTAAACTAGAAAAGGCTTTATTTTTCAGGATAGACATCATAACCTCTTTTTTCTGTCACACAGACAGACATTTACTAGACAAACATTCTTTGACACAATACAGTTGAGGCATTCATGGCCACTGTTCCAGGCAGGATACTGTGCAATCAGTGAGCCTCCGATCTGACTGTTGGTGGGTCTGGTGGAGGATTCAGGCTCATGTGCCCTGTGCAGATTCCCAGCCTTGCTGGCGTCTTACACTTTGCTCACACAGAACAGAGAGTGTTATCCACTGTCCTAGCACTCTGTATATCTTAAACATCTTCAGAGACTGCAAATCTAATATTCTTTATGCTAATGAACAAGACCCTGTTTTCACTGATAATTTTTTTTATATATACAACTAGAGGCCCGGTACATGATCGTGCACGGGTGGGGTTCCTAGGCCTGGCCGGTGATCAGGGCCTATCGGGGCTGGGCTGGCCGGGGCCTGCTGGCTGCTGGTCAGGGCCTCGGGGCCTGCCGGCTGCCGGACAAGGCCTGCCGGACAGGGCCTGCCGAATGGAGCTTGTGGGCCAGGGGGAGGAACCGGGGGAGGTTGGCTGGCCATGGGAGATTGGCTGTGGGAGCACACTGATCACCAGGGGGCAGCTCCTGCATTGAGCGTCTGCCCCTTGGTGGTCAGTGCATGTCATAGCGACTGGTCGACCGGTCATTCCAGTCTTTCCGGTCATTCAGTCTTAAGGGTTGCTTAGGCATATATATATATATATATATATATATATATATATATATATATATATATATATACACACACACACACACACACCTATGTGTGTGTGTGTGTGTGTGTGTGTGTGTGTATATATGTAGTGACCCGGTGCATGAAATTCATGCACATTAAAAGGGAATTAATTAGAGGAAATATTTTAATATTGCTATTAGCCCTTTCTCTATAATAGAAGTGTCAGAGATGAAAGAAAATTAGTAAAATGTATATGAAAATCTTCCTCCTGTCAGAATCTGGGGTGTGCCACGGGAACCAGAGTCAAGTCCCCACCCACCCATGTGCACCTCAAAATCACATGAGACCCAGACCCAGCCGGCCCCACCCCTGTCAAGCCCCACCAGGTAGGGGGGTGCGGCCTGAGGTCCCCTGTCAAGCCCACCAGGCGGGGGGCGCAGCCTCAGGTCCCCTGCCCCTGCCCAGTGCCTCGCAGCCTCAGGTCTCTGCTGATTGCTCATTAAGGCTCGGCCTCTGCTGTGGGTGCAGCCATCTTGTGTTATGGGATCCCCACCTCTGCTGTGGGTGCAGCCATCTTGTTACGATGTGATGGTCAATTTGCATATTTCCTCTTTATTAGATAGGATAGATAGATGGTAATTAGCAAGGTTAGACTGTTGATGTTGACCAAACAGTAGGATTGGTGGGAGCCATTGGGGAGTGCGGCTCTTTTTGTTTTAATGCTAGTTGACCACACCTGGCCTGTGCATTAAGCACATTGTTAGCTTGGCCAACTTTAGAAGTTAAACAATCACCACCTGGTGCAGACTTGATATCACACACTGACTAGCTGGAGAAGTTTTACAGCAGGTGACAGGCATCATGGCACCTGTTCCTGTGGGAGCGCTGCACTGCGCAGTGAAGGGAGCTTCGTCTCTGCCCTGCGGATTCCCCTTGCTTCCAGACATGCCCCTGCCTGCAGCCCAGGAGTTCTTAATCTGACTTTCTGGAGTGCAGTGCTCTGCTTCCTGCCTTGGCCACTCCCGGCTGGTGACTCTCACAGGACTGAGGGAAGGGGATGCTGAGAAAGTCAGGTCTGTGTAACATGAAATTTCCACGTGATTCTGATGCCACCCCTCTCGCACCCCACTGCCTTAGGCCAAGTCCTCCTTTTGGCCAAAGCATTCTTCTTTTTACTGATGAACTGCATTGCAAATATTTTGTCAAAATGGTTTCTGGAATGCTGTCAATGTCCCAGGACCCCTTAGTCTGAGGAGGGAAGTGAAAGAAAACTCAGTGGCTTAGCACAACTATCATTTTTTCCTGCTCACATGTCGGCAGATCAGCTGCATGTGGGCTGGGTGTGGCTCCCTCGCAGAGTGAGCTCAGGGTTGCTCCAGGGATGAACCTTCTGAGGCCAAGCAGAGGGGCAGCAACTGTTGGGAGAAGCTCTCCCCAGGGCAAAGGCAGAGGTGCAGAAGGTGAGTGCCACTACGCGAGCTTAGCTCACACGCTGGGTTGCACTGGTTCTGCCACATCCCTTTCACCAAAAGAAGTCACGTGGGCCAGCCCAAAGTCAAGGAGCAGAGACGTGTACTCCAAGGAGCAGAGAAGAGGGAGAGATGTTTGAGTAAGCTAATCTCCCACAGGCTCTGAATGAAAAGAATGAATATTTTGGAGCATCTTTTAGTTTTCAAAAACTCCCACACACATTATCCCAGTCAGTTCTTACATTAGCACAGTGAGGTGCCTATAGTATGGGTCTCCATTTTCCTATGAGAAATTAAGGCTTAGAGAGGTTAATTAAGACAGTTGGTAAAGGACGGCCAGCCAGTAAGGGACACAGCTGAGTTCCTGTCTTTTTCCCTGACATAGTTCCATTCCCCACCTGGTCTCCCATGAACCATGGAGACAGGCACTCTGGCTGCCATTGGAGAGCAGAGAGTGGCTGAGGGTGTGAGCGTTACCTGTTGATGGCATCTGAGGAGGAGTGCCCACACTAGAATGGTTCAGGTCAGTGCATGGTGAACTTTGGTGCACATAAGGGTGAAGTCGTGTGACCACCTGTGGCGTGTCCCCTGGTTATGGCATTTGTCACTTTAGGTTGTGAATAGCACGTACTTAGTTGTCTGTCTCTCTAAATGTAAGCTTTTCATCTGCAGCATTTACGTCCTGTCCCCAGCAATGTTTCGGATGCTGTGAGTTGTTTGTCCTCACCACTCTTCTTTTGGGGTTTGTGGTACTTATATCTGTGGGTTTTTGGTTTGGTTATCCTAGTTTGCCTGTCTATTTTTATGGGGAACTTGGCAAGGATTCAAAAGCGATACTATCGATGTCTCCATCTTCCCAGAATCCATCCACCTGATAATTTCTGGAGCCTTTTCTGACTCTTGAGAGTGACCGACCACATCTCCTCTGGACCCCACTGTAGCCTGGATAGCTTTATTTCCTAACACCAGTGGCACTTGCTGACTTGCTGATTATTGGTACATCTTTGAGGGCAGGGCTTGCTTTTTAACTGTCTTCATCCAGTACCGAGCTTAGTGCCTGGCATATAAAGTTCCTCAATAGCATTTCTTAAATGAAGGAATAGACAAAATTTTGCTCCAAATACGTCCCACACAGGGACCTAGGTGGCCTTCCGAGCCGTGGTGTGCATGTGACCGTCACCACAGCATTGGTGGCACAGAGGCATCTTTGGTGAGCGCCATCCCTGCTGTGACACCGTGGGTGGCATCCTCCTGTTTGACAAATCCTGTGGTTAGGATCTAATTTTGTACTTGACTCAGTTTTGCTTTGCTAGGAGATCGTGGTTTGGACATGTGTTCAACAGAGAAACAAACCTTCCCACTCAGCCCCCTTCGGAGAGAGGTCTGTGATTAGTCTGGGAAAGGATCCCCCACTGGGAGATCCACTCCCCAGTGACAAATGACCTCAGTGATTTAGCTCTGAGATCAGAAAGACTGTCTCCACGGACCTTTCGCCCGGGGCCTTTTGCCTTATCCTGGCGTTTTTTGGTCCCTTAGCTATCTGATGTCACTATGAGTGTCCCCTCCTCCATGTCTACCTCATCTTTGTACCTTCAGCACTCTTTCTGGTACATAGTAGGTGCTTAGTAAATGCTTCTAGAATAAATGAGTTTTGAGGCTCTTATTTTTTTTCAGGAAGGAAACCACAGAGAAAAGTAAAGAGATCTTTGTAAGAACAGATGCATCTATTTGGGGAATGGCAGAATGAAGAACCTGGTTACAAGTTAAGTGCATTTTCCAGTGCATCATATCACATCACATCACATCACATTACATTGTGTCCCGTCACATCACATCCCACCATGAAGTGACATTCTCTACTTGTTTATCTAAGGCTGAATGACCCAGTTGTAATGTAAGCACACCAGCTTCCTGAAATGAATAGCCTTGATTTCGAGTGTTTGCCAATTTCTGTGGTGTAAATACTCCACCATGGCTGATTTCCAAATTAATTTCTTGCCCAAATGAATTTCCTATGGCTACTTGCCCAAATTAATTTTCTATGGCTGCTGGTTTAAACTTGGTGGTTTTAATAAGCAAAAATTATTTATTCTCTCACAGTTTTGGGGGCTAACAGTCCAAAACCAGTTTTGCTGGGTGGAAATCAGGGTGTCAGCGGGACCTACTCCTTGCCTTTTCCAGCTGCTGGTAGCTGACACTGCTTGGCTTGTGACCACATCACTCTAATTTCTGCCTCAGTGCTCACAGTGCCTTCTCCTCTTCTCTGTGTCTAATCTCCTTCTGTACCCCTCTCACAAGCATATATGTGATTGCATTGAGGGCCTCCTGGATAATCCCATCTCAAGATCTTAAAGTTTAATCACATTTGTGAAATTCTTGTGTTTTTTGTGTTTGTCATGTAAGTTAACATTGACAGGCTCCAGGAATTAAGGTCTGATATCTTTTGGAGGGTGATTATTCAAGCAACCACACTTCTGTTTAACAACCAGCTCACAAGATTCCTGAGTATTTAGCAAATGGTTCTCACAAGGAGCTACAGGGGCTACAACCCACCACAAAAGGTAAACTTCTTTCAGCAGAAGATTGAGGCTACCCCTCAATCCATATGCTCTACAATCCTTGGTTTGGAGCAGGCTGGTATGAGCTAGTGCTTAAAAAATGCTTTTGAATTGGCTATAAGAGACCTTAGTGACAACCCCAAAGCTAGTTAATGTCCAACCATTCTGGTTGTTTATTTCTAGGAAATACCTCCAGACTGTGAGAATCGCAGCAGAAATAAATAGTCAAGGGCATAGGGACATGGTCAAAACTCACAGCTCTGTGAGGGAATCCAGCGGGTCATGGCCAAAGTATGCATAGTATCGTGCTCTTTGGGAAACCCAAAGTTCTGCAATGACTCATCCTCTGAACGTTTCCCTCATGTCAAGTTTTCCAGTTCTTTTTTACTTTTTTCTTTTTTTCTCATGTGCTTTGTCCCATCTGCCTCTTTAGACTGCGCTCTTAGGGAAGGGATTGCATGCTGTGCTTCCTCTCTACCCCTGATCTCCTCCCTCCACTCCATCCTGCAATGCTAGTCCATTCCCTGAGCTCAAGAATGCCTCCAGAATTGTTTTGTGATATAGTGACGGAGCCACACACCAGATCACAGTGCCTGTGCGGTGCCCGTGTGAGTCTCCTGAATGGGGAAAACTGGAGCCGGCTTTATGGTTTTGTAAAGTGAACAAAACCTGCAGCGTGTTGCTGTGCCGCTTGGGTTTCAGGGGTGGTTGGCACAGCTTGCTGCCTGGTCCTTGCAGGAGGCATAGTCCTAGTGCCAGCAGCATTTTCAAGATTGTGGTCTCCCATTCCTCTAGCCCCAGAGAATGTGCTGGCCTCCTGTTCTCTGTGCTCCTTCATTTAATGACCTTGTCCCATTCCCATTTCCCCTGGATTGGATGGAAGGGGGTGCATGGAGAATGTGAAGGGGCACATGCTGAGGGGTTCTCCTGTCCTTAGGTTGGATCCAGGGCAGGTGACCCAGGCACAGCCCCCTTAATGGGCCGCCACAATCCCGCTTTCGGATGTTGACTCAGTAATTTGACCAGCAAAGGCACAGAGACAGGCAGCTGGATTTGATTCATATATGTGTGTGTGTGTGTGTGTGTGTGTGTGTGTGTGTGTGTATCTATACTAATAATAGACAAATATGTAAATTGATCATCCCTTTGTGACGCCCACAGCCAATCAGGAGTGAGTATGCATATTAACGAGACAAAGATGGCGGGCCTGTACCTGTGGGCAGCATGCATGCACGCAGGTGCCGAGCAGCCTGGGGTGGGGCGGGACAACCACGCCCGCCCGCTGTGTAGCCAAGGCGACGCGGCGGGCGTCCCCAGGACCCCACCCTCTCCGAGCCTGTAGCCAGTGTGCGCACGCACTGGCGCTGAGCTGTCAGAGTCCTGGGATGCCACTGGAGTGTCCAATCCTGTCAGCCCAGCCTGGGGGCGGCTGGAGTTCCAAGTCCTTTTTGTTTCTGCAGTCCCTAGACTGGAAGCAGAAACCAAGAGCGCGGGGAGCATCAGGAATTCTGGGAATCGTAGTTCTGGTGGCAGCCCCTGGACTGGAAGCAGAAGCTCAGAGCACAGGGAGCACCAGGAATGCTGGGAATCATAGTTCTGGTGGCAGACACATTGCAGGATCTCCTAGACACTGGAGCAAAGTGAGCCTGGAGCAAGTTACTGTTGCGGGTGGAGGATGGAGGGAAAGCAAAGGTGAGAAACATAAGTAAAGTCAGAGTGTTGAGGAAAAATTAAAAGGAAGATATCCTGCAACTTCTAGGAAATCTCCACCAATGGAGCAAAGAAAAAAAAAAGACCTCTATTATTCTGTGAGCAACAAACCAAACTGGGTTGGGGTCTCAGACAATTCGCTCATATGATTGCAAAGACAGACACAAACTCCCGGATTGGAGAGGTCTCCCCTGAGGGCTCCCAGATTGGAGAGGGTGCAGGTCAGGCTGAGGGACCCACCCCCTGTGCATGAATTTCGTGCACCAGGCCCCTAGTAGGTATATATATGTGTAAACCTGTATGGACACATATGGGTATACACACATACCTGCACCATATATCTGAGTCTAATCAAGCTTCTAGCTCAATTTACCAATTGACAGGAGAACGAAGTTCAAGGAAATAGACAAGTCCAGAATGTGGGACAATCTACAGGACAATTGACCTTGACAGGGGGAAGGCGGGAGGGCCTGCTCTGGAATAAAACAGACGTAAGAGACAACCCAGGGCCAAGTGTGGGCCTTGGCCGCGCCTTATGTCAACAGATAAACTATAGGGAGACTGTTTTCCCTAGTTTGTATCACTAGGAAATTGGTTCTTAATTTCGTTAGGTGTGATAAAGGCATTGTGGTTATGTTTGAAAATGTCCATAATTTGAAGAACTTCATAGTATAGAATTGGGGTAAAATGGCTTATTGTCTGAGATTTACTTAAAAATATTGGACCTGTTCTCAGTTAAAGTCGATGCCAGGGGCAGACCTGGTTAGGGCAGGACAGACTGGGGTGTCTGGTTAGAAGAGGACAGAGTGGAGTGTCTGGTTAGGGGAGGACAGAGTGGGGTGACTGTTTAGGGGAGGACAGGCTGGGTATCTGGTTAGGGGAGGACAGAGTGGGGTGTCTGGTTAGGGGAGCAGGCCACAGAGTTCAGCAGATCTGCTCCAGTAGCCAACTTGAGAGGACCCGTCCCGGAAATCTGCTGTCCCCTGAGTTGGTCACTTTGTCAGGAGCACCAAGTCATCTATACTAATAAGAGAAATATGGTAATGGACCATTACTCTGTGACACGCACAGCCAATCAGGAAGGAATATACAAATTAGCGGGACAAAGATGGCGGTGGCCACGGAGCCAGCCAGAGTGGGTGGGAGGCTTGGGTCGCCCCTGGCGATGGAGGAAGCCAAGCTTCCTGCCCACCTGGGCCGCCAAAGGAGGGGCCTGTGGGCGGCAGCCACGGAGCTGGTCTGAGCGCGTGGGAGGCTTGGGTTGCCTGGGCCAGCCGCCAAGGGAGGGGCCTGCAAATGGCCCTCAGCCTCTCACCCAGGCTGGCCACACCCCCATGGGGTGAGGGTCCCCACTGGGGAGCATGGCCAGCCAGCAAACAGCCCTCAGCCCCTCACCCAGGCTGGCCACCCCCCCTCCCCCCCAGCAGGGACCCTCACCCTATGGGGGCGTGGCTGGCCTATAAACTGCCCCAGCCACTCTCTTAGCGTCAGACAGACTGATTATTGAGAAGCTGGGCAAGGAGTTGCTCTGTGGACCCTAAATTTGGGAAGAGCTGAGCCCTGGAACCTGAAATGTCAGTGAGCAAAACAAGCAGCAAATGCTCTTCTTAAAAGGACAGAGAATTGAAGCAGCAGCTCAACCAGGAATCGCTCACATGTTCTGGAATCCAGGCTACACCTTGCACTTCCATATGTGAGCTTTGTGCACAGTCTTTTCAATCGAATAAAAGATCCTGCTCCCAAACTATTAAGCACTACTCTCTCCAAGGCCCGGATCACAGACACCTCCTTTATGAAACCTTCCTGGATGGAATGAATTTCTTTCTCGTTAGTACAGCCGCAGCAGGGAGTCTGTTTCTTCTCCCTGCCCACTTTGTAGTAGAGTTATTCATGCCTGTGTCTAGAAGGTAAAATACATGCCTTATCCATATGTACATCACATGTGGTAGTACTTGTCTTCATGCATTTCAAACAGTGGGGGCTCAAAGTAAACGGAACCCAGTGAGAAGGTACCCAGTGCCGGCTCCATTCTCAGGAGCAGTGCGGACCTGTCTTTAAGACACTCTCATTATGCAAAGAGGAGAAGCAGCGGCCTCGCGGCTCCTTTCCAAGAATCCTGGAAAACAAGGGTCTCATTTTTCACTCGTGCATGCACTTTATTATGTATGCATGCAGGCACATGTGGGGATTGCCTCCTCTCTTCTACCAGAATAGTTTTAAAAATTCTGTTGTGGCCTTAACCAGTTGTTAAGTGGTTAGAGTGCCAGCCCTTGGGTCTCTGGTTGGATTCCGGTCTTTGGCGCATTTTTCAAACGGATTATCTGTTTTCTTATTGTTGGGTTTTAAGAGTGTTTTGTTATTTTGAGTAACAATTCTCCATCAGAAGTGTCTTTTGCAGATATTTTCTCCCAGTCTGTGGCCTGTCTCCTCATTTTCTTCACATCATCTTTTGCAGAGCAGAAGTTTTTAATTCTAATGAAGTCCAGCTTCTTAGTTATTTCTTTAATGGATCATGCTTTTGTGTTATCTCAAAAGCCATCGCCCTATCTGAGGTAGTCTGTGTGTTCTTCTATGTTATCTTCTGAGAGTTTTATAGCTTTGTATTTTACCTGTTGGTCCATGATCCATTTCAAATCAATTTTTGTGAAGGGTGTAAGTTCGATGGCCAGCAGCACCTTTTGCTGTATTGTATTTCCTTTGCTCCTTGGTTGAAGATCAGTTGACTGTATTTATGTGGGTCTATTTCTGGGCTCTCGGTTTTGTTCCATTGATCTACCTACTTGTCTATTCTTTGGCCACTACCACACTGTCTTGATTACTGAGGCTTTATAGTCAATATGGAAGTTGGTCAGTGTCTGTCCTCTGACTTTGTTCTTCTCCTTCAGGATTGTGTTGGCTATTCTGGGTCTTTTACCTCTTTAAATAAACTTTAGAATCAGTTTGTCGACATTCACAAAATAACTTGCTGGGATTTTTATTGGGATTGCATTGAGTCTGTAGGTCAAGTTGGGAAGAACAGACATCTTGATAATATTGAGTCTTCCTGTGTGTGTGTGTGTGTGTGTGTGTGTGTGTGTGTGTGTGTGTGTATAGTTACTTTATACCTAAGTATTTCACTCTGGGGGTGCTAATATAGATGATACTGTATTTTTTATTTCAAATTCTGCTTGTTTTTTGCTGGTACATAAGAAAGTGATTGACTTTTGTATATTAACCCATATCTTACAACCTTGCTATAATTGCTTATAGTTCCAGAAGTGTTTTTGTTGATTCTTTTGGATTTTCTACATATACAGTCATGCCATCTGCAAACAAAGCCAGTTTTAGTTCTTCTTAATCTGTGTACCTTTAATTTCTTCTCCTCCTCCTCCTCCTCCTCCTCCTCCTCCTCCTCCTGCTCCTCCTTTGTCTTTTGCATTAGCTAGAAATTTCAAATAGCATGTTGAAAAGTAGTAGTAAGAGAGGATATACTTGCCTATATCTGATCATAGTGGGAAAGCTTTACATTTCTCATTAGGTCTGACGTTAGCTATAGGTTTTTTGTAGATAGTCTTTGTCAAGTGTTTTTTTGAAATACTGTGGTATAGTTTTTTATTTTTATTTTTTTATCCTGCATGGTGTTCTCTGAGCTTATTGGATCTGTGATTTGGTGTCTGACATTAATTTGGGGAAATTCCTAGTCATTATTGTTTCAAATATTTTTTCTGTCCCTTTCTTTTTCTGGTATTCTCATTATGTATATGTTACAGCTTTTATAATTGCCCCAACAATTTTTGGATATTCAGCTTTTATTATGTATATGTTACAGCTTTTATAATTGCCCCAACAATTTTTGGATATTCAGTTATTTTTTTATTCCAGTCTTTGTTCTTTTTGATTTTCAATTTTAGAGGTTTCCATTGCTATATCCTCAAGCTCAGATTTTTTTTTCCTCAGCTGTGTCCAATCTACTAATAAGGCCATCAAAGACATTCTTCATTTCTCCTAATGTTTTTATCTCTAGCATGTATTTCTGTTCTTGCATGCTGCCTACATTATTGATCAGAGCTCTCAGCATATTAAATGTAGTTTAAAATTCCCTGTGTGATAATTCCAACATTCCTGCCATGTCTGCTGCTGATGCTTGCTCTTTAAATTGTGTTATTTGCATTGTGGTATGCCTTGTAATTTTTTTTAAAGAAAAATTGTGTATGTTTAAGGTGTACAACATGATGTTTTGTATGCAGAGTGAAATGATTACTAACTACAATCAAGCTATTGAACATATCCATGCCCTCGCTTAGTTAGTATTATGTGTGTGTGTGTGTGTGTGTGTGTGTGATTTTTCTTGAAAGGTGGACATTATGTACCAGGCACAAGGAACTGTAGTAACCAGGCCTGTAGTGATGTGGTGTGAGGTGTAGGAGAATGCCAAATGCTCTCTAATCTGGACTGTGAACTTCACACGTTTTTCCTATTTGTTTTCTCTCCCTGAGGAGGAACAGGATGGCTAGAGTGGCTGGAGCTGGGTGTTTCCTCTCTCCTATGTGGAAGGCTAGAGCTGGGAGAGTTTCCCTTCCCCAGGCCAGGTGGGCTCTGATCATAGGCTGGCAGGTCAGGCTCTGGTTAACTAGTCCCCTGGAGGGCAGGCCTTGTTAAGAAAAAAGTACTCTGTGTTTTAAAATAGTTCTTTTTGCCCTCCCCCTGATGGAAGCATGAAGGGATTTTTCTCTGATATTCACTGTGGGAACCTGGTTGAGCCCCTGGAGGTAAATCCCATGATATTGTAGGGACCCCTTTGACTGGGTCCCTGGAGGTAACTCAGAGTTGTCCGCACAGAGTCTCCAGCAGGTCGGTCATCATTACAGCTCAGGTTCCCCTCCCTGGCTCTGCCCTGTCCCCCCCCCGCCCCGCAACCCCCCCCCCCCCGTGGTTTCCCCTCCCGAGCCTCAGCTCCGGTAAGCCGCTATCCTGTATCCCGTCTCTCTCTCCAGTCCTGGGGTCAGCGGTTTGCTCTGTGGCCGCCCCTCTCTCCTAGATCCTGGAAGAGTTGTTTATTTTTCAGTCTGTTCAGCTCTTCACAAGCTCCTTACAAAGCCCCATTTATACCTATTTTGGCTGGATGGATATTTCTTTTTTAGTTAAAAGTTTCACTAATAAAAACGAATCCCTTGAGGAGATTCAAGGGAATAAGAAAGAGGACTCATGGTACTAGAGTGCGACTATGCAACGCCCTCCACTTGGTCACCGAGCCTCTGACTTCATTTCTCTCTTGCGTTTCAAGATCTGCTCCCAGAAAAGGACTGAGACCCGCTCCTGCCTACAGATTGAAACACTTACTAAGCTACGTCTTCCGGTCATGCTGATTATTTTTCAGGAGACAGATTTCTTGCTCACTTGAAGCCAGGGGAAAAGATGTAATTATGAATTGTAAACGTCTCTTATTGAACATGCATCACTGCACAGATCCAAGTTGAGCACCTGCCATGTGTTGGGCTGCCATAGGAGACAGAGCGTTGAACAAGATAGAGAAGAACATCTCCTCTCATGGTACTGGCATTCTAGTGGGGAGAGTGACATTAGCTAAGGTGAAACCGGGAAATACATGCCTGTAGAAAGTACGTAATAAGTGCTGTGAAGAAGAATAAAGGCAGAAGGTGGATCAGGAGTGCTAGGCTGGAAGCTATCTCCATTTGTGTTTGCGTGGTCAGGGAGGGCCTTTCTAGAAGATGACATCAGATGTGTCTGCCCATGTATTTGGGGGAGGGGGCTGAGGGCAGAATTCAAGGGCAGGGACCCTGAAATAGCATTTCAATCATCCCCTCTGGGTGTGCTGCCAAGCTCTCTGCTTAGACCCCTGCCTTTTTCTGAATGGATATTGCAGACAGGCTGGAGAAACACTTCTCAAACTTATTCTGTTGCCACGAAACCCCGTTGAAGCTGTGGACAAGCCATCAGTGAAAGCTGGACTTCCTTGGAGTTTCCCGGGAGAAGCTGGGTCACAGGCGGTTGAAGCCTCGCCCTCCCCCCAAACAGTGTGCAAGTTTCAAACGACCCTGTAGTGAGAAAGGATCCGGCAGGGCCCCCACATTTTCCCAGGGGGCTCCAGGGAGGCCAACCCTTGATATGAAGGGGGTTTCTAGCTCAGTTTTCCTACATTCGTTTTGTAGTTGGAAGCAACCAGGGCCCAGCATGTAGGGCCATTTCCTCCTTCATGCCCTTGAGGTCAAACAGACTGTTCTGGGAAGGTCTCTTTGGAACCTTGGGAATGAAGATATGTTTAAAACCATGAGCTCATGCTTTCCATAGATGAGACTTTGTCAGATGGACTGTCATAATATATTAATAGCAACTACCCATCTTCCCAGGCATGAGTTTATTTGAAAGAAGACTATTAGGAACGCATAATTGTGATTTGCAGCAAAATAAATGATGGTGGTTATTAAGCTGAAAATGATGGAGGGATATATATATATGTATTACTTGCAGACTCACACAGTTTTATTTGCCTTTCACTATACCCATGGAAGGAGGCAGGGCCGGTATCATCATTTTCTTTTTTCAGCTGCTTCTCCTAATTGCTAGGCCAGTTTCCGTTTCACCCCTTGCATTCCCACCTCAGAGTCTCAAATCATATATTAAGATTCCTAGAAAGACAACTAAATATATTAATGCTGTTCTTACTTTTTCTTCCCAGTAGGAAGAGAATTCTATTTCAACCTTCACGAACTTGACATTTTCTTTGTGCTGACTTGGCAAAAATTCTGGGGGCTGTGATGGACTCACATCGGTATAATTGATTTTAGGTGAATGCAATAGCTTCATATTAAATTCTTCCAAAATTTTTAGTCTGTAGTTAAAATTTCCTGGGAACAAAGTTAGCCCTTTTCCCCAATCCCAAGGCTAGATACCAGCTTTCATCTAAGGTTAGGCGATCTTCTTTGACCTAGAGCTGGCACCCCAATTCTAGCTTTTGCACTTGATGTGTGTAGCCATATTGTGTTAGTTTCCTATAGTTGCTGTAACACGTTACCACAAGCTGTGTGGTTTCAAACAGCACAGATTTATGATGACAGCTCTGGAGGTCAGTGGTTTGAAATGGGTCTCAGTGAGCCAAAGTCAAGGGTCAGCAGTGCTGTTTTCTTCTGGGAACTTGAGGATAAACTATTTCCTTACTTTTTCTAGCTTCTGGAGGTCACTTTCATGGCTTATGGCCCCATTTCTCCATCTGCAACGCCAGCAGCACTGGGCCAACCAAGTCCTTTTCACATTGCTGTCTCTCCAGTTCTCTCTGCCTTCCTCTTCCACGTACAGTAATCCTTTGGATTCATCAGGCCTTCCTGGGTAATCCAGGCCCATCTCCCATCCCCAGGTCAGATGATTAGCTATGCTAATTCCATCTGTGATCTTAATTCCCTGGTGCCAGTAACCTAGCGTAATCACAGTTTCAGGGCATCTTGGTGGGGCTGGGAGGGCTATGACTTTGCCTTCCACACATACATTGTTTTGTTTTTAGTTGTCTCCTTTTAACAATGCACATTTTAGTCAACATATAATGATTTGGGTAGTTTTTTGTGCCCCCAAATGTTCCTGAGCATGGTAATAAGTAAGGCCCTATTTCCCCATAAGGAATATTTGAACTCAGTGAATTATAGCTAAAACCAATAATATGCCATAAAATAAAAGGTGAAGGGGAATCTAGTAAATAGTGTGATAACTTTGCACGGTGACAGTTGGTCACTAGACTCAGTGTGGTGATGACATTGTTAAGCTATATAAATGTTGAATCTAATATAATATTGTATGTCAACTATATTACACTTAAAAAGTAGGTAAAGAAGACTAAGAGTAGGGACATATGACAGAAAAAGTAAGGAACATGGAAGACTTGCCTGGGAGGTCTAATATCCAAAATTACTTCTCATTAGCGGAGGGCTGAGAAGTGCAGTATCCAGAGTGAGAAGGTCCACTGAGTGTCCAGCACAATGGATGAAGGAAGATTCACTCAAAAGCACATAAATGCGAAATTTCCAAATAGCACTGGTAGAAAGAAAATCCTAAACCTTTCCGGGAGAGAGACAGAGGCCATTCAAAAAGGACTGAGATTCCGAAAAGGTGTCAGACTTCTGCATTCTGAAACTGGATACTGGAACAAAGCAGACAGATGTGAGAGCCAGAGTTCCGTGGATCTAACCTAAAGGTGTCGTCAAGGGGAGTCCTGGGGTGATGGCTGGGGACAGCCCTCTGAGCCGCCAGGCCAGCTTGGAGCAGGGAGCTGGGGAGCTCCAGGGGATGTCTCCAAGAGAAAGAGGGAACTCTATAGAATAGTGCGGGTACATTGGGAGTTAAAAAGAATGGATTGTAATAACAAGGAAGACGATGCAATAGAAAAGAATAGTAAGTAGAAATTCCAAGAAGAACAAAAAGCTGTGCAAGAGAGGAAATACTAGTAACCTGTATGGCAAAGAGATCAACCAATTAGAGTAGATTTCATTTGTAACAGCACATCCTGGCTGAGTGCCAGGTTTGCCTGGTTTCAAGGATGTAAATGCAGTTGTCTGTATTGGTTTGACAAAGTAAGGGCATTAGGAGAATGGCAGAGGGGTTGGGTAAGGAAGCCAGATCCTCATCTGTTACAGCAAGTACAGTATTTCCAATAAGGCCTAAAAGTGATTTAAGAAAATGATACCATCTTATTTTAGAAATATGGAGATAATTTCCAGAAGAATATGGGAAAAAAGGGTAGAACAAAAGACTATTATTTTTCATAATAGGCTTTTAAAAATACTCCACTTTTTAAAGCATGTGTTTGAAATACATATGAAGTTTTTAAAAAGTAATTTATTGCATACTAACCAAATGCATTTTACTAACTTGATTAGATTCTGGATTATAAACAAAGTAAGAAGCAAGCAACGAATAGCTCTAAAACACATTTGGGGGACAATATCAGAAATTTGAACATGGAATGAAAATTAGGTTATGTTGCGAAATGATTACTCATTTTCTTAAGTGAGGTAATGGTTTCCTCATATGTATTCCTTCAACAACTCACCTCTTTTTTATCTCTGTGCCACCTTTGAAGGACACGGCACTTGTAGTCACACCAAAGAATTAGAGAACAATGTTTATTCTACTAAAGATTTCAAAGATAAAGAAGTTTCCATCCTCCATTTTCTATCATGCTCCAGGCTAAAATCCCACTTTCTTTTTGCAAATCTTCCCTCTGGCTGCCAGCTGGTGCGTCTTCCTCTGTGGGTCCTTCACCTCCAGCCTCTCCAGCTCCGGGTGCTGCTTGTCTGCACCTGGATTGTCTCCAGGACTCCCGAGTCTCCTTTCTGAAACACAGTCATTCCAGGCTCGCCCAGCTGCTGTTTCCCTGCCCGCTAGCACTTCAATGTCATCTCCAAGGATGTGAAGGTCTGTTCTCCGGAGGAGGAAGAGTGTGTCTGCCCACACCTGCTCTCCTTCCTGGGCAGCTAAAACATGTTTGTTCCACTCTAGTTGGGATATAAGAAAGTGGAGACTGTGAGTGTTCACATCCACACCTTTAAGGTCTCACACTAGACCTCAGTTTCACCTCTTCTCTGCTGTGGCCCTTTGTGAAGCTGCCATGCTATCACACTCCTCCTGGCTCACCTGTTCCCTTCACTAAGTCACTCCCTTTGGCCCTAAGTCAGTGTTTTGCCATTTGATGGTGGGAGAAGATACAAATGATCAAACGCCACTTCATGGAATAGTCTGATACATGGGTTATCTAAGACCCCAGGGTGCTTGCTAACATGCAGTTTCCTGGGTATCACATTGGACTTATTGGTCAGGATCTCTGGGCAAGGCTCCCAGGTATATGCATTTTATTTATTCATTTTTTAGGTATACGCGTTTTAAATACGATTGATTTGCACAGTGAAATTTGAGATAAGTGGGTCATATGATGCCTTGTTCTCTTTGGTGGCTTCATTTTTAATTTCTAAAGATCTACTTCGTTGGACTTAATGGTCGTCCTTTGTGAATTACTCCCTCTTCCCAGGAACTGTCGTAAATCTGTGGGAACAGTTCTTGGGAATTACTATTGAATAATCACACTGAGTTCCAAGTACTACCAAATGAGAAACAAAGATCATTAAGAGACAATTCATCTACCCTTACGTGAGCAGAAGGTTTTCTTCTGGAACCAAACACTGAGCACTTCTAGAAATAACCCACCGTACTCGCCATGCTGCGAGAAGAGGAAATGATTGGTTCAGTTATGGGGAAGAGTCCAAACACTGTCACTTGGAGGAGATTCAGAAATGGCAACACTGCCAAGGCCAGGCACTGTTTAAGGACGTTCATGTGTTGTCATAGCTCTTACCAGAACTCCTTTCTGCAGATGAGGAAACAGGTTCAGGGAGACCGATGACTGTGCAGAGCCACAGGGCTTGCTCCTGCTGGTGTTGAGTGTTGACCTTGGCTTGTCTCCAAAGGCAGGCTCTTTCCCAGAGGAGAGCCACCTGGCTCTATGTTGTTTCCGGGGGGAGAAGAGGAGGCCAGGACTTGGCATCCATGGCTGACCTAGAGACTTGGACATTACGTTTATTGAAGATTTTAGCCTTAATTCGTTTGAGGAAATCCCAGTTTGGGAATTAAGCTTGATTTTTCACCTGAGCTGTGCTGTGGAAAACAACCCCCCAGGCTGAGGAGATGACTGTGATGTGTCAGAGGCTGGATTAGAAAGCCTCCACCATCACTTCTAACTCTGAGTTTCAAAAAATCAGGAATAAGTCTATTCATTCTGTCTCCTCTCAGATTTTTCCGGCAAGTCCGTGTATGCCCCGTCACCACTGAGTCTCCCCTAGTTAGTGTGTGTGCGCGTGCGTGTGTATACCTTTATACACATGGGTATTTACTTGGAAGAATTGCCTCACATGATTATGGGGCTGAGTGGTCCCACAATCTGCTATGAGGAAAGCCAGTGGTAAGTCTGAAGGCCTGAGAACCAGGGTTGCTGATGATATAAACCCCAGTCTGAGAGAACATCTGGCCCTCGGCGGATGGGATGATGCCCACCCACTTTGGGGAAGGCAGTTTACTGGGTCCACCAAGTCCAGTGCTAATGCCACCTGGAAGGGCCCTCACAGACACAACCAGAAATAATTAACCTGATACCCCATGGCCCAGCGAGTTGATGCAGAAAATGAACCATCTCATTAGGCACCTGTGGGAATGTTCCTTAGACTTCCATAATAGCTAATAGCTACCACCTACGAGGCACTCACTGTGCACTGGCACTCATGCAAACACTTCATACTGACTCACTTCATACACCTGACAACTTTTAAAAAGTTAGTTATCAAGTGACTAGCGCTCTTCTTATTTTACAGATAGGGCAACTGAGGCCCAGAGGAGTTGCCTGTAGCTAAGAGATGAAGCCAAGTGGTTGGACTGGAGAGTCCTTGCTTTCAGTCACCACTGTATATTGCATTCCCTGTGGATGGTGCTATGATAAAATACACTGCATTTACTGAGTACCCAGCATATGGCAAGCCTTCTGCCAGGCATTTTGCAAGGAGTGTCTCTGATCGTTATAACCCTGCAAATTAAGATAGATTTTTTGCCCCATTTTACAGCTGAGAAAGGAGGCCTCCATGTATTAACTAATTTGACCAAGATCAGGCTCATGCTATTTCTATTAAACCTTGTCATAACGTTTTGAGCCTTGTCATTACACTTCAATCTTACAATTTTTTGGAATCCATTTCATCCCTTCTCAATGAAGTGATATTTATTCTACTACTTGGACTCGGAGCTGCCAGCCAGCAAGTGGGATGTGGTCTCGTGTACATCAGGGCTGTGGCAGGCTCCTCTGCAGGGCATCAGAGAGGCGTGAGGACCTTCAGGCTGATACTCCAGGGCTCTCCTGGGGACAACTCCCTCTAGAAGTGGAGCCTGGCTTCCAATTCTCCAATTCCTTATGATCACAACCCCAGTCCCAGGCCCCGGTGGGGACATCCATGTTCCTTCCTTCCTGGCCTCAGGGCAATGGCAGCCCCCTCACACAGCCCTTGTCCGGCAACACTTGCTCTCGATGACTCATTTAACTTGCCTCTCAATTCTCTCAAGTCTGAGTGCAGTATTCGGATGTTTCCAAGCTGGCTCCTGGTCGTCTTAATCACGAAAAACAAATCGTTACAGTGAACTGTGACATGCTGGCAGTTTGCTTTTCTCTCCAATGCTGCCCTACTTACAGCACTCATCTCTGGATGAGGAACATGCTTGTTGGGTCTCACTCCTTCGCTGGTCAGCCCGGCTCCGGAAATATGCAGTTTCATATGGTAGCCATTAACCTCCTGTGGCTGTTGACATTTCGTTACTACTTAAAATTAGATGAAATTAAAGCTTCAGTTCATCTGTTGCATTGGGCACATCTCAAATGCTCTAGTGGCTGTTGAATTGGACAAGGCAGATATATAGCATCTCCAACATCATGGGACGTTCTGGTTAAAGGAGAGAGACCAATAAACCATGGCCACCCATGCCAGGTGGACAGCGCTCTGTGTTTATATGTTGGGAGGGAGAGAGGAGGTGCAGAGCTCAGATGGGAAATCTTCCCACCTCACTGTCCCCCAAGCCAGTGGAGGTCTCTTCATCCCTCTCCTGCCTGGTCCCTTCTCTGTGGGGTTCTGGGGCCAACAGCCCTACTTGCATGTGAGCAGGTGTATTGCTTCCCCTCCAGCTGGTGAGCCCACCCAGCTCTCCTAGGTCTCCACCTCACTTTGGAGAAATACTTAGGCTGATGAGGTGATTTCCGGGCGCATGCTGACAAGGCTGGCCTGGTGGAGGAATGCAGATGGAAGTAAGTCTTTAGGGAAATGCTTGTTTGGCTTTTAGGCATTCTCATTCACGTTGCTCATAAAGTAGTTATGATGTTCTCAACTGCAGTCCCATCTGTTTCTTCTGCACCACCTGGCTCCAAAATTTGAGGCGGAAGAAATGCCCATAAATCCTTCTTGTTGGTGGTTTGTTTTTGTCACGGACATCAACATTTGCTGAAAGCAGTGTCACAGGGACCCCGAACCAGCCATCCCTAAGGAGTTCCTGACTTCTACTTTGCTTCTTGGAACAAATGGACTTCATTAGCAATAGGCACGCTTCCTCCACGTGTCCCTGGTCTTTGCATTGGAGTGGAAATTGAACCAAATCTCAGCACTGCACGAGTCTGTTTCCAGCTGTTTTGTTGTAATCCGGGTCTTGTCAGTTCTTCCTGTCCCCGCGGTTTGTCTTTGGAGAATGATACTGAGAATAAATGTCTCCCAAGAAATGTCAGCAAATTTGAAGTCATTAGAGGTGGTAGTTAAATCATTACCACCCTGCACTTTAAGGCAGTTGGTACAAGCTTCAGCTCACTTGACTCTCCAACAGCCCTATGAGGTAATAGGCATCACCCCTATTTTGCAGGTGGGGCCACCAAGTCAAGGCCTATAGCTATTGTTTTGACTCCCAGTAAAGTGTTCCTTTTCCCCTATTCTCCTTGTTATTCATGATATTTTAGGGTCAATAAGCAAAATAGGAAGTCAGTCGTGGGAATTTATATGAAGATCTGGTTTTATTACGGGTGCATGAAGCAAACATTTAGGAAAGACACCCAAGGGCAGGTTGTACAATAGAGAGCAGCCTCCTTTCGTGGAGCCCAGTCCTCTCCTGACTGGGCTGCTCAGCTGTCTTCAGAGTCCTCTGCAGAGCAGAGCGCCCTGCCCTGCTGAGGCATCGGGTGTGGGGAGAGGGCCTTGGACTTTGGGAGACTTTCACAGTGTCCCTGACCCCCAGTGTCCCCAGTTTTATTTTGGCAAAATTGAAATTGATTGAACGGCTATATTGACTCTGGAGAGCCTAATACAATGAGACAATATAAACTCTGAGATCTGGAAAGAGCCTATGATAGATGAGACTATGAACCAGGCCCTTTTCTAAGAGCTTTGCAGCAACCCTCCATTAATCTCCATCTACCAATTGAGAAACTGAAACTGAGCAAGTCACTTGGTTAATAAGTGAAGGAGCTGGGATTTGAACCCATTTTAATTCCAGAGTCTGAGTTTCTGATCACCTCGAGTAGGTTGTCTAGGGAAAGCCCTGTTTCATTGGTACGGAATTCAGATCCCGAGACTCAAGTCCAGCCTAGGAGGCCATCAGGAAAGGCATTTTCTAAGCATCTCCAACAGGCACGAAGAACTTTTCCTAAAGAGAAAAAAGCGTTGTACGATATGCCACTTCCAGACCTGGCCTCCAAAGAGTTACTCATTGACCGGCATATCGCAAATTCCCGTATCTGTGAAACGAGAGTGCCCCTTTTCCCTCGAAACTGACAGAGGGCTTTCCACTGTAGACACCCACAGAAGACTCAGATCAGAGACTTCATGTTACAGCTCTTTGTTTTCTTGGAAGCAGAAAGGATTAAAAACTTCAAGTCAAGCAGCTGTGTGAACAGGGCTACCCACATCCAGGTCAATAAATGTTCCATAAAGCTGTCAGTGGACTATGAAGAACAGGTACCAACTCCATAATAAAGCACTTTATTTAAATTTATAGATATTCAGCTGTGTTTTTTTTGGTTTTTTTTTGGGGGGGTGGTCCATGAACCTGCAAAATTGTATGCTACATTTTGGGTAGATGCACACTTTTTTCAATAGAGTCTCAAAGGGATCCGTGACCCCTAAACATTTAATTATGACTCTGAAGACCTTTCATTACATTACTTACGTGTAGCGCTTCTGGAAAGAGATCCAATGGCAGCTATGAAAGCATCAGTCTTAGGAGTTTTAGGGGCCATCATGACCTATGTCATTTTCACTTTGCTAATTTTCTTTGCGTGGATAAAGAATGGATTCAAATGAGACTTTCTGCTGCATGTATTTACAGACTGGATTTTTCCATCTACCACATGGAGACTTTTTTATTGAGCCTGTCAAAGAGCACCCCCAGGCCGAGGGCGAGCACCACCCACACATCGTCTACAGGAGGCAGAGGAAGGAGCCGGCCTGCGGATTACAGGGTATTGTGACTGAAATCTCCTCACTGGGTTGAGGAGCTTGTTTTGTTCTGTTATTGTTTTATTCCAACATGACCTGATCTTATTTAAATCTGCTATTTCCTCCCCATTCTGTTGGCTAGAAGCATGCACCCTTGTGTAAGTCATTTCAGTTCCCTGTAAGTCTCTTCGTATTCTTAATGGAAAAGGAAGGGGCAGTTCCTACATCCTTGCCACGTTAGTTGAAGACACTCCTGTGATATTCAGAGTGGTGAATTGGTTTTAAAAAAAACCGCTTTTCTGAACCCCTTAGAGGAAGATTAATTAAAGGAAAATGAATTTCAGTTTCAGCAATGTTGTCATACATTCGCATGGAATAGTATCCGACAGCTTGTCATATCTGCATCTGGAATGCAGATTTAAGTGTATGATGATGCTGATGATGTGTGAAGAGAAACTGAAAAAAATATCAACACATTATCAGACGATGAAATTAGCTCAGCTTCTTCCAGGTGCATTTGTTTCTAGTTCACTGAGGTTTGTCCCTGCCCCTAAGCCCCTGGGATGACCTTGCACTAAACAGTTTCAGGTAGCTTTCAGAGATAAAGGGATCCAGGCTATTTCCTTATAACTTCCACATTCTCTTTAATGTGTAGGAGATAATAGTTTATACATAAGGTACCACTGGAAATTGGGACATTTTCTTTAATATTGTATAGTTCATCCTTTCTTCATAGATTAAAAAATAATGGGCTAGGGAGACAGTTAATAAAAGGAACCCATGATATTCTTTATGTCTTAGGAATTTGAAAACCATAGACATCAAAGGGAAAATAGGTATATGATGAAGGAATCAGGGAAGGTGGATTCTAATAGGGTTGAAGGGGACTCAGAACTTGACCTTTGTCAGTGGGAAAAATGAAAGGAAATTGAAAGAACAGGGGACTTCTCTATAGACTTCACCCTGACCCTATGAGAGATGGCAACTTTCCTGGGAGTTTATTCTGTAATTAGCAGAGTATGTAAGCAACAGAAACATTTGAGTCTATGATGTTCTCTGTACACAAAAATATACAGCTGCTTGAATTCCTCAACTTTTAGTAAGATATTGCAGCTTTGTCCTACATTAGATAATTTTCTGTCTAAATCTCCTTCTAGCAAGTATCAAGAGAAGGGTAATTTGAGGGATAAAGGAACCAATCCAGATAACTTAGTTTCCATGGAAATTTTTAGGACTCAATTTATCATCAGTCCATTCACCTGGATAATTACCCAATTTCTGTTCTGCATTGGATGATACGTAACACTTTGTGTGTGTGATTCAATATTTCTTAGATCACTAGGTAATCAATTTGGCAGAGAGTTACTAGGGCAGTGAGTGGATTTGGCTAGATAATTGCTCTGTGAAATCAGTTATGCTGTTCCTCATCCACCCACCTTGAACGCCATCTTTGCCTTGTAACTTCCATGTTGAGGTAGAGTTGATCAATAACGAATAGAGAAGAGCATGCGTTTAGTCATAAAGACAGAGATGGACGGGGCTTACAAATGCCATGCTCCCGTTAGGTCTCATACAACACCACAGTTACAATGCTTGCCACACCCTTTTTCATTATTGGCCTTCTAGGTCAACCTTAAGATTTACCACTTCCACTTCTATGGAACCTTCGTTGAGTAATCCCACCTTGGAGCAATCTTTGTGTTATGAATCTCTCCCTACACAGCTTCTAAAAGAAGCTTGTCCCCCTTGAACAGCTCTGTTGGAAGGACCTTTGAGAGTGTAGCCTCCTTTTTTTCACCAAAGAAGCTCTTGTGGTTCAGAGAAGGGAGTGAATTTTTCAAAAGTTTCAAGGTAGTTGGTGTTCAGAATATATTCAAACTCAGAAGTCAAGATCCTATTAGATCTTGGGCTTTATATTCCTTTATATTTATTCTTTAACTCTTCCTTTGAATATAAACTTTGTTTGAGCAACTGCCTTGAAAGCCCCATTTGAGTAGGAACTCCCTCCCCAAATATGTTATGTAACATAACATAATGTTAGGTGCAAAGTAGAAATTCAGTAAATAATTGACATGAAACTATGAATGATTCATAGCCAAGTAGATGAAACTAGAAAATACTAGCTTCTGATATCTTATATAATAAAAGGCTAATATGCAAATTGCCGGAATGACTGGTTGCTCAACGCAGGAGCTGCCCCCTAGTGGTCAGTGCGCTCCCACAGGAAGAACGCTACTCAGCCAGAAGCTGGGTTCATGGCTGGCTAGTGCAGTGGTGGTGACAGAAGACTCTCCTGCCTCTGTAGCAGCGCTAAGGATGTCCAACTGACGGCTTGGCCTGCTCCCCACGAAGCCATCAGACATCCCCTGAGGGCTCCCGTACTGCAAGAGGGCGCAGGCCGGGCTGAAGGACTCCCCCCACCCCCCGCCAACCACAAGTGCACGAATTTCGTGCACTGGGCCTCTAGTATGTAACATAGAAGGAAAAAAGAAAGGTGGGTTTGCTGGCTGCTGAGGAAGCCTCAACCCTGCTCTTAAGGTCTTTCGACCGATTATCAGTTGTTTGTGACCATCTCCCTTCCTAAAATGATCAGTAGGATTAAATGCTGGAACGATAGCAAGAGATTCAAGAATACTCTAATGTGCTGTGAACACTCTTAAGGTACACATGACATTCGGAATTTTAAAAACTTCATAAATTGAAATGAACTTGGTCTGGCTGCACCAGGTAACTGCAGTGTTTGTCTACCACGTTACCTGCAGGGATAATGGCATTAACTGACAGTAGCCATGTCATTAGCCAACATCCAGGTACACCTCGTTCTTAGGTCAGTTGGTGTTTTGAGAGTAAATTACTATGATTATATCAAGAAAGCTCGCCTTATGTAAAGCATTCCGTCTTTGTAATGTTCAAAGCAGGAACACCCTTGGTGTTGAAAAAATATGTATTTTAAAAGTATTCAAGTACTTCAGGAGAGAAAATATATCCATTACTTTCCCCTAAAGTATGTCCCTTCAGTTATATTTATTTCCCACATAGAAGGGTACCCAGGAATTCTACAATAATTATTTTATCAATATAGCTTAGTTCTTTTTTCCCCCTCAGGATTTTATGGTGATGCTATTTTGTTATCGATTTGATCAGTTTGAACTAACATTTCTTAACTTGTATGCTAGTTCTGTTTGCTTTCTGAACCTCATGTTTTCCAACTCTTGCCAAAGTTCTTGCTTTCTTCAACTTTCTGGACTCTATGTTAAATGATGGGAAAATACAGCCTGTCTGAATGAAATCTAGAGCAAATTTCAAAACTTCATTCAATCTTAGCTTTTTTGGCAAGGATGTATCACACTGGGGCTTGCGTGACTTTTAAATGGAAGTGTCTGGGGGAACTTGGTTTTATGAAGCTGGGGAAGAGGAGTTAACACTAGTCAGCTAGTTAACACTAATCAAGTGACAATAGCAGCAGGGTCAGCTATGGCCAAAAGGGGTTCAGGCAGGTCAGATCAGAGTCTGGGGTTTCATGCATCAAGACTGTAGCCTAAAAACACAGGGTCAGTTTCCTGGCACGCATTTCTGTGTTCAAGATGTATTCATTTATTCAACAAATATCGATTGGGTATCTTCTGGATGTCTGGTACTCTCCTAGGTTGTGTGGGTAAAGCTGTGATAGGTTATGTTCTTGGTCAGAAGAACTGTCAGTCCGGATACAGGACATGGGTGAGTAGGGACCCAGCCCTGGCCTTATATTTATAATGTACGGTAAGGCTGTGAAGAGCAATGGAGTCTTAATGCCTGTATTAGATTTTTTTTTTACTTTTTGTTATTCTATATTATGTTTGTGCTGGATGTGTAGCTGTAATTTGTTCATTTTCTTTGCTGTGGTACTCCATTGTGCCTCTTTCCCTTTATCCACGCTCCTATGAATGGATCTGAATTGCTTGCAGTTTGGGGCTATTATCCATTCATTATGTTGCAAAGACCCTCCCTGTGTGTGTGTGTGTGAGTGTGTGTGTGTTAGAACACAGGTTCACTGGGATTTCAAAGGTATATACACTGAGTGGCCAGGTTATTATGATCTCTGAATGCATAATAATCTGGCCACTCAGTGTATATCCTATATAATAAAAGGCTAATATGCAAATTGTCCCCTCAACCAGGAGCTTGACCAGCAGGCAGGCTGACCAACCGCCCATGTCCCCTTCCCCTGGCCAGGCTGGCCAGACCCCACCCATGCACGAATTCATGCACTGGGCCTCTAATATATATAACTGAGTGGCCAGATTATTATGCGTTCAGAGGTCATAATAACCTGGCCACTTAGTGTACATAGCAGTGGAATGAAGTCAATGTCGCGTAGGCTATGTGCATCTATGACTTTACCAGATGCTGCAAAATTGCTTTCCAGAGTTGCTGTTCCAAAGCAGTGAACGAGGGTTTCCACGGTTCCATATTCTGTCCACGCCTTGGTATTCTCACTTTGCCAGTCTGGTAGATGTGAAGTGGTATTTCCCCATGCGTAGTGTTGAAGCTGTGTGTATCCCGTTGTGAAGTTGGGCCCCAAATCTGTGGTTTGTGGCTCTAGATTCTCCAGGAGTTGTCTTCTTCCCTGTAACCTTGGAGAGCCAAGTTCAGGTTTGCTTACTTGTTTCTTTGTTTTCTGGTTCACTTTTTCACTTAGCGCCTAACCTGACTTTCCACCTATGTGGGTCCTAACTTGCCTCTTTTCTCCAGAGCAAAAGTAGGGAGCAGCAGATGCCCGACCGGCTGCTAGCTTCAGACCTCAATCCGTCTTCAGCCAGAGAAGCAGGACCAGTGAGACATTTGTATTAAGGGGTTTCCTGCAGGAGATTGCTTCACATGATGGTGGGGGCTGGCGAGGCCAATCCAAAATCTGTGGGCGGCCCTTCAGGAAGCACAGGCTGCAAGTCGCAGGCCAGGCAGAAGCAGCTG
The DNA here is from genome assembly GCA_025583905.1 of Ia io. Classification (NCBI taxonomy): domain Eukaryota; kingdom Metazoa; phylum Chordata; class Mammalia; order Chiroptera; family Vespertilionidae; genus Ia; species Ia io. The sequence continues at coordinate 4,518,983 of JAJQQW010000010.1, read as the reverse complement.
AGTTTCTTCTGGAAGCCTCAGCTCTGCTCTAAAGGTCTTTCAACTGATTGAATCAGGCCCCGCCGATGAGCAAGAGCTTCTTTACCCAGGTCAGCCAGTGATGGACTTTGATTACACCTACGAAATGTCTTCACAGCACCACCCAGATCGGTGTTGGGTTGAATAACTGGGGACTGCAGCCTAGCCAGTTGGTATATAAAAAGGTCATGATCACACTGCATCTTTTGCTTTTCTCTCTGAATTTATTTTTCATTTTCCTATTTTTGTCTTCTGAACAGTTCCCTCTCTCCCCACCTACCTTTTTATGCTTTAAGCATTGGTAAGGGCTTAATATTGGGAGAGTTTTTTTAGAATCGCTAATCTATCATATTACAAGAAATCAAAGTCTTGAGTGAGTTTCTTATACAAGTCATCTGGAAATTTTTGAGATGCCTTTTAAATGGCATGCACAGGCATTAAAGATGAACAATGTTAAATATGATAGTAACATTAACAATAGCTCATTAGAATTAATTAGCATATCAGATCACTAATCTGATACAGGATGGAGGATTGTTTGTGGTTTTGTTATGATCTCATGGCAATCCAGTTAGTTGAAAATTTGAAATGACCACCACACTCCATATTGAGTCTAAAATACACTATTAGTTTTCCTTGGTTCACGGTAAACTTCCTTGGTACAACCTGCCTGAGACTTGCCTTGAATTTCTTGATTGCCTAATTGTCTTATGGTTGTAGCCACTCCACAATGATGCACACTTTGCTATGAGGCAGTTAACTTTTTAATCAGTGTTTTGCACTTTTTATTTTTGCTGTTATTAGGGTGGTATATGGTTTTTGATTACCTGCTTTCATAACTGGTGGGAGGTTGGGTAAGTGCTTCAAGTGTTTACCAATAAGACTGTTGGAAGGAACTTGGGGAACTATTTAATGTGTGGGCACATGGGAGGATAAAATGGTGATGTTTGCTTTGTAAAGTCCAAGACCAAGACGTAGGAACTCAGAGCACCAGGCAGCTCAGCACACTTGCTCTGCAGCCCCGAGCTACTCACTTACCCAGCCAGAGCCTTTACTCCTTCCCTGGACCTCGCCTAAGTAACTCCTTTCTGTGCATCTCCTCAGCACTCAGCAGTCCTTGTCTTTGTTCCTTGGTCATTTCAGGTGCAAGGTTTCCATCCCCAAACAGGAAGCAACTTCCTGGGAGGCATCGCATCTGCTCGGCTTACCTCCTGCAGCTGCTCTGCGCTGAGCACATGCTGTCAGCGCCAGGGCTGCCCAGAAGGGCAGGTGGAGTTTGGAAGGGCAGAGAACACTGGGGAGTGACGCTAGGCTGGGAAGGGGATTTGGATCAATCTGAACAAAGGATCAGTTTCAGGGAAAAGATGGTTTTCTTGTAGGACGGGAAATCCTAAGTCTGCAGTCATGTTATCTGAACTGTTAGTTATCTGATCTATTGCACTCCCCATAACTCTGCAGGGAATTGGACAAGTATCTTGATGAGTCATAGCTCCTCGCTTTGGCCTTGGTCATCCAGTGCTTCCGTGTGCCTTGGGTGGATTCAGAAAGAGACTTATCTTATTTTATTTTTTAAATGTATTTTTATTGATTTTAGAGAGGAAGGAAGCGGGAGAGAGAGTTAGAAACATCAGTGATGAGAGTGAATCATTGATCAGCTGCCTCCTGCACAACCCACACTGGGGATGGAGCCCACAATCCAGGCATGTGCCCTGACCAGGAATTGAACCATGACCTCCTGGTTCATAGGTTGATGCTCAACCACTGAGCCATGCTGGCTGGGCTCCTATTCTTTTCAAAAAATTTATTTTATTTATTTATGTTGAGAGAGGAAGAGAGAGAAACAACGATTTGTTGTTCCACTTATTTATGCCTTCATGGGTTGATTCTTGTATGTGTCCTGACAGGAATCAAACCTACAGCCTTGGCATATCGGGACGATGCTCTAACCAACTGAGCTACCCGACCAGGGCTGGTTTATCCTGTTCTGACCAACCTTCTGGCTTCCTCCTGTTGCCCACAGAACCCTAGATGGCGCCTGATCTGTCCTTTGCACCTGGTCTGCTCATCCTTGGAGCCACTAGTGGCCCTAACAGGACAGTGACATTGCCCCTAAAAAATAAATAACTCAGCCTCTAGCTTCAAAGCTCTGTATGGCAAACAAACCCCTGGTGTGGTTTTTCTTCTTTTGTCCACGTCTGCCATCGACCCACATTCCCAAGTCCTGTCGTTTCTGCCTTCTAAATAGTTTCTAAATTGTCTGCCTTTCCCAGTGCATTGCTGTGCCTCAGCCTCATAACCTTTCACTTGGATTATTGCAAAATCCTCTCATTGGTCTCCCCTCCCTTGACCTCCCCCATTAGAAGTCAGAGAACTATTTCCAGACTATAAATCTGATCGTATCTTTCCCATGCCAAGCGCCTGTCAGCCGGCCCCAGGACGAAGCCCGGTATTTAAGAAGCTGCAGGAACGCCTTCTTGGTGTGACTCCTGCCTGTTTCTCGTTTCATCTCTTATCACTCCGGGCACAGCCTGTGCCATGCTGAACGAGTTGTGATCACACAGAGGAAATGCTGTTCATTTCCTCTCGCCCTTGCACTTAGGTTCCTTCTCCCTGAAACCCATTCTCTCCCAGTGCTCTGCTGACTTCTCTGTGGGACTCTCCTGCGGCTGCCTTTGGAAAAGCTTCGTGACTGCCCCTCAGCCTGCAGTAGAGGCCTCTCCCGTGACTCTTAACACAGCTACGTCCCCTGCCACAGGCGTTATTAGGAATGTCTGTCTGTGTCCCTCTCTGGGCAGAAAGCGCCACAAGGACAAGAATCATGTCTGCTCATTCACAGGTGTGTCTCCAAGGACGGGCAGAGTTCCTGGCCAGCATAGGACCTCAAAAATGTTGAGCTTACAAGTGCTGAACTCGCTATCTATGATGCATTGGTAGCTACTATATATACTTATATTTAACCGATGTGGGTGTTAGTATATACTTAAATTTTACCTACGTGGAGCCAGTTTAACCCATGAGAATACCCACACTTTCCTGAAGAAATGTAGTGTCTACAATGATGCCTTGCTGTTGAGGAGGAGAAATAAGAGACAAACGTGACAACGTTTGGGACCTGTGGCCTGAGGTTGCAGCTGAAAATGACTATTGCCAATTCTTATTTTGGAAAAAAGAAGTGGATGGATGGATGGATGGATGGATGGATGGGTGGATGGATGGAAGGATGGATGGACAGAGGGATAGATACATAAGAGCAAGCAAGTGGCATTCATTTACTCAACACGCTCTCACCGGGGCCAGGTGCAGTGCTAGGCGGTGGGAGGCAGTGGGAAGCAGGATATCCGCCCAGGCAGCCATGTGGAGACAGGCCCGAGGCAGCCTCAGGTGGGAAGGGCAGGTGTGCTCCGTAGGTGGATAAAGAAGAGCAGACACCTCGGAAGGTGAGCAGGCAGGGAGGCCAGAAGGCCAGGCTGGCAGCTGCAGCCACACTGCACACCGGGGCAGGCGTCTGAGCCTGGAGCACACAGGGTCTACAGCCTCCAGTGGGGCGTGGGGAACAGATTCTCAGCCATCCAGCAGGCCGATTTCTGGCATCCTAGGGGGCCTCCCCTGAGGGCCCCTCCTCTGTGGACTGCCAGGGAGGACTGATGAGCATCCCTTTCCCAGGCACACTCTGCACTTGGATGGACGTGGCACCTCGTTGCCTTCTCCCTTCCCTCCTACACTTTCCCGCCTTCCCTGCCTCCGAGGTGCTCCTCCATGTGACTCCCTCAGAGCCTTGTACTCACTGTTCCCAGTTCCCTCCCTGGAACCTCCTCCCCAGGTTCCTTCCTGGCTCACCCTCTCACACCCCTCAGGCTCAAATCACCAGAACAGAGAGCCTTCCGTGGCCATTGTCTAAGACAGCTTTGCCTCGGTCACTTTGTAAACCATTTATCCTGCTTTGTTTCCCCCCCCCACCACCACTTGTCACCATCTCATGTGATTTTGTCTACTTGTTTATTGTCTTACTAGAGGCCTGGTGCATGAATTCATGCACCAGTGGGGTCCCTCGACCTGGACTGCAGGATTGGACCGAAATCGGCTCTCCAACATCCCCCAAGGGGTCCCGGATTGCAAGAGGGTGCAGGCCAGGATGAGGGACCCCACCGGTGCGGGATTGGGGCCAGGGAGGGGTGTGGGAGGTTGGCCAGCCGGGGAGGGACTGCAGGAGGGCTCCAGGGCATGTCTGGCCCATCTCACTCAGCCGGACCTCAGCAGCAAGCTAACCTACCAGTCAGAGCGTCTGCCCCGTGGTGGTCAGTGCACGTCATAACAAACGGTTGAGTGGCCTTAGCATATCATTAGCATATTATGCTTTGATTGGTTGAACAGACAACCAGACGACCAGACACTTAGCATATTAGGCTTTCATTATATAGGATTATCTATTGAGTCCCAACTGGAACATAAGCTTCCTGAAGGCAAATGCTTCCTCTCATTTGTTCTCTGCTGCATCCCCACCATCTAGTGCAGAGCCTGCCACAGTGGACACCTGGTGAATGAATGAATGAGTGAGTGAAAAATGAATGACTCACAGCTTCATTAGTGGTTCTCCTGTTGAACCTTTATTCTGTTTCCAGCAGTGGACTCATCTTTGTATCCTAAGCACAAGCCCAGTGTCGGGTGCATAGTTGATTGTTTGGGAAATGTTTGTCTGTTGAACGAGAGGGTGATATGTGTTTGCGGCAGGTCCTGCAGGTGGGAGGGGACACCCACCACACCTGGACGAGGGGCTCAACGCTCCACGCGTCCTCGGAGCCACTGAGGCTCGGCGGATGTGTGCTGCTGGCAGCCCTTCCCCGTGGCTGTGGCCGGTCCCACCGCTGGGCCAGTGCCCTGTTGGGAAAACAGAGACTCCACTCCCGCACTGTCCCACTTCTGTGCAGCAGCTGGAAGTCTCATAAATACCATAAGATTGTTTCTGTATGGGGAAAGAAGTTTACTGGTTACTTTGAAATCAAATATTTGAGGACATTATCAGAGCACTTGAGGTTCTACATCTTTCCCAAAGGCAGAGAAGCGGGTCCCCAGGGGACTTTCTGGGCCAATTAGCCAAGGACTAGACCCTTTGGGAATTTGGTTTCCGTTGGTTTGTGTATCATTGGTTGACCTTCCTGCAGGCAATAATAATTTGGTGCTTTCTGTGGGCCAGACACTCAGGGGCACAGCTCTGAACATGCCAAGTGGGACTGCCATGGTCTCATAAGCTAGTGGGAAGAGAACTGAAACAAAAATTAATTTGAAAGTATGTATGGGCATGGTGACGAGTGCTGGAGGAGTGTAGCGCGATGGGGAAGGTTAGAGAAGGCCTCCCTGGGGATGCCACAGACTGGTGCAGGCACCCAGGGTGCTACTTTTCCTGAGGTCACTTCTACGCACTATCCAGTCTTTGAGGAATGGGGCCTGTTAGGGATTGAGTTGTGTTGCCCTCAAACTCATATGTTGAAGTCCTAACCCACAGCAGCTCAGAATGTGAGTGAACTTATAGATGGCATCTTTAACGAGGTACGCATATTAAAATGAGCTCGGCAGGGTGGGCCCCAAGCCAATATGACTGGTGTCTTTAAAAGGAGAGGAAATGTGGACACAGACCTATACAGTGGAAGCCATGTGAAGACAGGGAGAGGGTGGTCATCGGCAGGCCCAGGAGAGGGGCCAGCTGCAGGCATTGTGATCAGGTCACGCGTTGTGGGTGTGTCTGGTCTGTCACCTGGAGTCGGAGCATCCAAGGAAAGAAGTGGCCATCCAGAAACTGAGTCTGGACCCCAGGTCCCTAATTGTGGGAAGGGAGAGAGGTGAGAGTCCAATGTTGTAGCAAGGTTAGAAGGCCTACTTACACAAGGCAGTGCGCTCTCTCTCTCTCTCTCTCTTTCTCTCTCTTTTCCTTTCTCTCTCTCTCATACACGTTTCTCTGAAATGTGGGGCTTAGTTAAAAAGACTCCACATATATTTGAGTGATGTCAAATTCAGTGGTTCAAGACCTCATGTTCTAGCTAAATTCAACCCAAGAGGTGTGTGTGTTTGTGTGTCTATGTGTGTATTTATATGTAGAGTGTGTGCTTATGTGGTGTGTATTTATGGATATGGATGTGTGTTTGTGTGTCTGTGTTCACATGTAGAGTGTGTGTGTTTAAGTGTGTTTATGGGGTACGTGTGTGTGTCTTTAACACACGCGTTGTGCACCGTTGGCTCCGGGAGACAGACAGCTGGCTGCTGGCTGTGCTGACTCAGGTTTTAAGGAGGCTTCCCATCCGGGAGTGTGCCACGCTCAAAGCCCGTGCCTTCTCAGGACAGAGGAGCTCTTTGTTTAGCTTCCCGAGCCCAGGCCCCAGAAGAAAGCTCCGGGCTGAGCGCTGTGCTAATAACAGTGCCGTGTCCTCCCTGCCAGCACCCACCAACCCTGGCTGCACTTCTGAGGGAGGCGCTGCTGGATTTACACAGAAAGGGGCTGCTTTCCATGAAGTGTGCCCCCCCCTCCTCCCCGCACCCCTCACAAAGCACTGCGTGGCCAGCCCTGCTCACAGCTGCTCAGGAGCACTAGCCTTGGCCGTGAGCGCCTCTCGCAGGGGGTGAGCGGGAGGCTGGGCTCTGAGGACTGTCTCCCTTCGCCATCGCGGCAGGTGCTCATGGGCCGCACTGGGGGCACACAGCTGTCCTGCAGCTCTGCCCTGCGCACCCACGGGCGTCTGCGACCAAGGCCTCTCCCCACCAAAGCAGGGCCTGACCTCCTGAGAGAGGAGAGCTCCATCCCCCTACCCCCCTCTCCTCCTCCTTTGCTCTCAGTCCTCCTGGAACATGCAGGAGCTGTCAGGTTGAGAGAATCAAAGGCGCGGTTAATCCGCATGCCTGGCTCAGGGGCAGCCCCCGTGGGAAGCAGACCCCTGGCGTGGGGAGAGGGGAGCAGAGGCCCGCTGGTCGGAGATGTCCCTGCTTTAGGCCTGAGTAGCTGAAGGTCAAGCACAGTCCCCGGGGACAGCAGGGGTACCCCGCTCAGGGTCTGGCTCAGACAGTGAACAGGGGCCGGGGTGAGAGTATGTGCCAGCAAGGGGAGAGGCCTTTACCAAACCCCCACGTGGCTCCATCTCACACACCTCCCCTGCACCCTTCTGGGGGGAATTCTCTGCGAATGCAGTCTCAAGGGACGGCTCTGGGGATCAGGTCTGTGTCCACTGTCGCTGTGGTCCAGGCGAGGCCTCCGCGGTGGAGCCAGGCAGCTTTGAGCTCCCACTAACTGGCCGACCTGGGGCAACTGACTGTTTTCCTCCTCCTCCTCCTTCCTGCTTCCATTTTCTCCTCTGCAAACTGTGGGTGATGAACGTTTCATACTAGGGTGGGGCAGGGTGGGGGCAGTGGGAGCTCCCAGCTCCTGAGCTCTGGAACTTGTGTTCTAGCCTCTTCTTTTTTAACCTTTTGCACTCGGATGTCCAGTGTGACTCGACACGGTTAGCATTAGAATAAAGGAATCGAGAAAAAGCAAGCGAGTGCAAAGGGTTAAAAAATTTAAAAAATATTTTTATTGATTTCAGGGAGGAAGGGAGAGGGAGCGAGAGATAGAAACATCAATGATAAGAATCATTGATCTGCTGCCTCCTGCACGTCCCACACTGGGGATCAAGCCCGCAACCCGGGCATGTGCCCTGACTGGGAATCGAACCCTGGCCTCCTGGTTCACAGGTCGACGCTCAACCACTGAGCCACACCGGCCAGGCTAGGACTCTTTTCTACCATTAGTTTGCTTGGAAAAGTTTTATTTAACAGTTGTAATCAAATTGGGTTTAAATTTTTTAATTAAAAGAAATAATTAATATGTATTATTTTTACTAAGAAAATATAGAATAATATAATGAAGAAAATAAAAATTGTTCATAATCATATCACCAACATAAGCACTATTTGTGGGTATTTTATTTGTCTTCTATAATATGGCATATAAGCATAACAGAATAATTTAATTAATACTATATTAATACAAATATAATACACTATAATATATAATGAAGCACACAATTAAGTGTGCAAAATTTTTCTGCAAAACTTGTTGTAACATTTTCCCCAGTTATTAAAAGCTATTTCAAAACAATTTTTAGGATTGCTTAAAACTCCTCCGTTAGATCAAATTTCCCTAGTTTAGACATTTAGGTGTTTTGTTTTTTTTCAAAATTTTGTTATAGTAAAACTCTATATGATTATTAGTCTTGTGCTGCAAATTTTGCCCACATCTTAAAATATTACCTTAGATTAGGTTTCTATAAATGAATTACTGGAAATATTTCCAAGTATTCCCAAAAAGGCAATTTATACTTCTAAAGCAACATATACAAGTACCCACTTATATTCTTTTTTAAAAAATATATATTTTATTTATTTTTTACAGAGAGGAAGGGAGAGGGATAGAGAATTAGAAACATCGATGGGAGAGAAACATCGATCAGCTGCCTCCTGCACACTTCCTACTGGGGATGTGCCCACAACCAAGGTACATGCCCTTGACCGGAATCGAACCTGGGACCTTTCAGTCCACAGGCCGATGCTCTATCCATTGAGCCAAACCAGTTAGGGCCCCACTTATATTCTAACCAGCATTGAGTAATATATACTTTTAATCTCTAATTTTATATGCAAAACATCTTTTCTCATGAGTGCTCTCATTACTACGTCCTTGAATATAAATATGCACATTTGTAACTTACGATTCTGAGTTATTTACTCAAATGCATTACTGCTCCTGGCTCCTGGTGTGTGGGCAGACATCACTAATCCACCACAGCACTCCCTCCTGCTCGGTCTGGATGCAGTCCTAGACTATTTCGCAATGCAGCTGCAGCCCTCACCACTACCAGCCTGTCCGAGTTGGAACATGAGATGATATCTTTCTGACGTCTTTCCAGAAGGACAAATTCTAACAGTAAGGCTGAATCGTTTTAAAATCCTGTTAAATCTCGTGTACTTGTGGAATAATTTATAGTCTTGTTCGTAACACACAGTCTAATAAGACGCAATCTTAACATTCCTGGGTCAGGGTCACGGGCCATCTGCAGGCTTCTGGCATCTTTCTCCTGAGCAGCCTCTGCTAGGACAGAACATCGTATTCCCATCACTAGGTCTGCCCTCCTGACCGGCCTCAATTCTGGATCTGTCAGCACAGTCCTTGAGCGATGCTTGCTCATGACTGCCTTCCCTGACCTCCTGGTACTTGACCCCTCATCTTAGTAGACATCCCTCCCCTCTTTTGGAGCTGGATTCCATGCCCCACCCTCTCTTGCTTCACTGTCACTCATCCCTTTCAAGGCATTAGGTAAGGGCCATCTGTGAGCCTATCTGAGTGAAGTTGAGGGTTGCAGGACAAAGAGCGGGAGCTTCTGTATGTACATCTGTCTTAAACACTCACTGTACTGTGGAGGAAATCAAATAGGTGGAGGGAAAACAAAATAATTAATAATAATAATGAAAAATAAATTGCTCTGTATTAGATGCATGATATTGTGCTAAGTACCCTACAAATATCATGTATTTAATTCTCCCAGTAGCACTGAGGCCATTTTTAATACTAACCCTCTATTCCTGTTTATAGGTGAGTAAACTGAGGCAGGGCAGCCACCTCCCAGCCAGTCAGTGTGGGGCTGGGGTTTGCATCCAGGTCTGTCTGACTCCTGGGCTATGAGCCATTATGCTCGACCCTTCGACTGTCTCTGCCAAGGTGGAGCCCTCTCCAGGCTGAAGGCGTCAGGAAAACGTTGAGGCTGTCCTGGAGGAGCGCAGCTAAAGGACTGAGCAGGAGCCGCCTGTCTTTCCCGGCCGCAGTGAGGAGTTTGTCAGATCTGTCAGTGGGTTAATGGCAGCACACCAGGGTGGGGAGCGGTACGTGAAGTGGGGCCCCAGTGAAGCAGCCGGCTGTCTAATTAGGTGAAGAGGGGTCTTTTGTCTTTGGACACGTGCTTCCTGTAGACCAGCGGTGGGGCCCAGCCTTGGGAAGACCTCTGCCTGATTTTAGAAGATTTTCCTGTTATTTAAAAAAAATAATAAAATTATAGATTTTATTCATTCCCTTAGAGATTAAGATAATGAATTAAAATTCCGTAAGAAAAAAATAGGTGTTTAAAACTATATTTTTATCGTATAAAGGAATAAGTATAAGAACAGGAGGAAATGAGACAGAAGATAGAGTCTGTGGTCCTTCCCACTTTCTACCTTTCCGTCATGTCCATCTGCCCCTCCCTAAGTGACTTATCTCTTACCAGACACACACACACACACACACACACACACACACACACACACACACGCACACACGCACTCACACACACACACACACACACACACACACACACACACACACACACACACACACACACACACACACACACACACTCTCACACACACACTCTCACACACACACACACACACTCTCATACACTCACACACACACACTCACACACACACACTCACACACACTCTCACACACACACTCTCACACACACACACTCACACACACACTCTCATACACTCACACACACACACTCACACACACACACTCACACACACATAAACACACACACACTCATACACACACACACACTCATACACACACACTCACACACACTCATACACACACACTCATACACACACTCACACTCACACACACACTCTCTCTCATACACACACACACACACGCTCTCATACACACACACACTCACACACACTCTCACACACACACACACACACTCACACACACACTCACACACTCTCATACACACTCACACACACACTCTCATACACACACTCACACTCACACACATACTCACACACTCTCACACTCACACACACACACTCACACACTCACACACTCATACACACATACACACACTCATACACACACATACTCACACACATACACACACACTCTCATACACACACCCACTCACACTCACATACACTCACACACACACACTTACACACACACACTCACACATACATTCTCTCACACACACACACACTCTCACACACATACACACACATCACACACATACACTCACACACACACACATTCTCACACACACACATACACACAGTCACACACACTCTCAAACACATACACACACACACTCACACACACACACACACACACACTGATTTTCAGCTCTCTTGCTCTGTTGCCTGAAACTGTTACGGATCTCACCTCTGCAGGGTCTCTCCCTGTCGTTTGGAGGAAACTTTGGGAGACTCTGCCACTTGCCAGCCAGCAGGCTCTGCCTACCTGCCAGTTGCCCAAATCCCAGATGCTCCTGTAGGCGCTGCCTCTGATGCTTAGAGGACTTTAGAGCGCGACCCCACTGGATCTCATACCTACCTGCGCTCGGCGGGCTGGCAATTACTTTCCCATTCAAGTCTTTTTCTGTGTAAGTTATGTCTGCATAGTGTAACACTTGAAAACTCCATACTAGTATGCAGAACATAAAATAGCATTATGCTCTCACCATACCGAGCTAATGTGAACATTTCCTATTTCATGCATATCAGTTTCCCTATGCAAACACATATATGTGTTTGTAGATGCACATTTACATATGTGTATATATATGTCTATGTATATATGCGTACACATACTTGTAATGAGACACTTTACAAATGAGATGATCATAACTGAGATGTAAGATGACTTGTCCAGCCATACCTGACATTCCTGGTGAGTCACTGGATTCTAGAAATTCTTTCTTTCCCTATTCTAATTGGCCTTCCATGGTAGGTGGCCTTTCCCAGTCTGGGGTGGCAACAGGTTTGTGGCAGGGCCTGTGCTAGCCAGGGGCGTGAACCCCTGCTAGCAGGGACACTGTCCTTCTCTCAGTAAGAAATGAGGCTTAAACAGCAAATAGCCCAGGCAGGGAGGCTCCAGGAATGGACCGATCTCACCCAATGCCCGTGAGCGGGCCGCATTCTGAGAGCGCGTGAGGGTCAAGGTCATGACTCTATGGAGGGAAAGGGGCAGAACTGGGAGGTGTGAGCACAGAACACTCATGCTGTCCACCAGTCTCTGGCTGCCCCTCACAGGGGGGCTCCCCCTGCCACCAGGGCTGGGAGTGTGAGAGTCTCACCCCCACAGACCGTGCCCTTCAGGACGCTGGCTCTCCCAGGCCTTCCTCACAGGGTCCTGCTCATGGTCAGCGCTGGGCTCTGCTCCCCCTCCCTTCCTTTTCCAGCCTCTGTATTTTCAGCTGAAATGTATTATTTCAGTAAACATCCCCAGTGGAATGACTTCCTCCAGCCGCAGGGAGCCCACAGCACACAGAGACAGTGGTGGTTTCGGGGCTGCTCGGAGGGGGCAGGATGTCCAAGACTCCTGTAGCGGCCCCCTGGGCATTTCCAGGGCATACCAGGACCTTGAGCCGATTTTTTTGAAACATGTCTGTCCTTTCCTTTAGAGAAGGGGAGGGATTGCGTTCTGGGAGCTGTTGACCACCCTGCAGGGATGCCCTGAGGGCCTGCATGCCAGGTGCTGTGGGCAGAGCATGAGCCCAGCAGGCAGTACCCCTCAGGGAGACACCTTCTCACAGGGAGACTGACAGGACTAGACAAAAATCTAAAATAGAAACCAATCCCCACCAGTAAAGACCAGAAGCGGAATTAGCAACACAAAGCAAGAGGACTGAGGGAGGGACGGTCGGTGTGTAGGACTCAGGCTAAGCATGGAAGGAGCAGGCCCATGTGCTCAAAACCCAGGACAAAGGTATTGCAGGAGCAAAGCCAGGGCCTGGGGCACAGACACCTCGGCTTGTTTGAGGGATTTAAAGGGGGTATGGCCAGCGAGGCAGTAAAGAGAATGCGCTTAGAGAGGGAGCAGTAGGCCTTGAATCAACCCTGGTGTCCATAATGGTCGCAGGCCTTGGGAAGTCTCGGAAATGGAAGTGCCCAAGAAACCGATGCCTTGGGACAAACTGTAAAGCTAAAGTTGGATTTGCTTTGGGTTTGCTCCCTTCAAAGGAGCGCTGCTGGCAGCCCGAAGCCTGCTCTTCACCTGCCTCCTCTGGAGGGGCAGCCGCAGGGCCAGGACGTGCCTCCAAGGAGGAAGGTGAGAGGCACCAGCCTGGGTGGCCTGCTCTTGGATAACCCAAGAAGTCATCTTCAGCTGCAGGGCCAGCCCCCGGGCTAGACCCGACCCTGACCCAGACTTACAGGACCAGGGCAGCCCGAGTGATGGCGTCCAGCCCAGCCCTGTCTTGCTTTGCTGCTTGGAGGTCCTATTTCCCAAGCAGGTGATGTGGAAACACCCCTCCAAGGCAGGTGATGAGAGAGGAACCTTTTGGGGAAGCCCTGGGGGCTGGGGGCTGGGGGCTGGGGGTGGGGTGAACTGACTGGAGCCAGAGCTGTCCCTGGAGCCAGAGGAGCCAGACAGCAGCCGGTGAGCATTCAAGTCCAGGATGTGCGCTCTTGACAGGGAGCCTCCAGGCCTGGCCTCCCAAAGGGAGACTTCACGGGGCCTCAGGGCAGGGCGGCCTCATGCAGGGCGGAGCTCGGGCAGACCTAAAGGCTGGTTGGTAGGAAGGCCCTACCGACAGGATGGTTTCCAGGTGGCTAACTGGAGCTCAGCTGCTGAATGTCCTTAGAAGCCCACTTACTTGGCCCAGGCCTCCTCAGGTGAGCCTCCAATGGGAGGGAAATCAGTGTTCACCAAGTCTAGGGGATCACGCCCCCTCCGACCGACCAGACTGCCGCCTTAAGCCTCTTGCTTATAGAGCATCTCTGGTGACAACTGACACGGGGTCTGTTCGATGGCTGTTGCTCAGGCCGTGTAGTGGAAGGCGGCCTAGAGCAGGACACAGAAGACCTTGTTCTCGGCCCGGCCCTGGCACCATGAGTCCCGTGGTGGGGGGCAGTGACTCAGCCTCTGTTTTGTTTCCTCGCCATAAAATAAAATAATTCTGGGTTCATTTTCTAAGATGGTGGTGGTTCTTTAACCTGAGTGGGCATTAGAATCCCTTGGAGGGCTTGTGAAAACACAGATTGAGTTTCTGGTTCAATAAGTCTTGAGTGGAGCCCAGGAATTTCATTTCCAGCAAGTCCCCAGGGAGTGCAGATGCTCTAGCCCTCGGCGTCTCCTTTGAGATGGGATATTCCTAAGGTGTCTTCAGGCTGAGTTCTGGCCGTGTTTCACATTTCACCGCGTGTGGGCTTCCTCACTGACCTCTGGCAAGGTCACTCACGGCTGCAGTTCCTGCGTCTCTTTCCCTGGGGCCTCGGAATGCTGCTGGACTCCGGGTGCTGTTTTTGGTCCAGGTGAGGTGCTCTCAGATGCTTCCCCTCAGCCTCCTCCCACCCTCCCGTGTGCACGGCAAGCTTATACACACCGGGCTGTGGGATTTCAGCGGGTTTTGAGCTCTGAGAAGGCAACAGAGTTTGCTTTTGTAAGCGGGGGGGGGCGTTCTGGGTGGTGCAAAATCTCACTCTTCAGGCCTGGGTGCGATGACAAGGCAGGGATGGAAGGGCTGGCTCTTCTCTTATGTTTGATCTTCTATGATCAGATAAAGAGAAACTGTGTTTAGTTCCTGCACTCGGAGGAAGTTAAAGCAGAATATGAAAGCTGGTGGGATTTTGGACATCAACTTGGTGGCGTTTAAAAACCAGAGTTTCTGCAGAACCGTATCAGAGGCTGTCTCAGGGGTGCCAATTTAGTGTGTGGGCGCTCCCTTGGCTTTGCATTCAACTTTTGTCTCCCTGGATTCTAGGGCCTGGGTGACAGATGCACGAGGGAGAAGCACATATAACTGGGAACACACTTCAAATAGGCAACTCAGCATTCTTGTCAAAGCAGAGCTGATGTTGTTGCTGCTCACCTCAGCTGCTCTCTGACTGATGAGATTTGTCCCTGAGCCATCAAGTCCCTGGTGATAGATAAACACAGATCACATTCTTGGTTCTGATTTTCCTTTGACCACTGAGAACCCTGTTGAACATTTGTTGTTCATGGTTGCCATCAAAGGGCTGAGTCTCCATGGCCTACAAGGGTGGAAGGACTTGGAATGGCTATTCTTGAATCTGGAAATATACTTACTGGCGTTGAAAATAAAGCCACTTTTGGAATTGGCAATCTTTTTTTTGGGGGGGGTGGAGGTGGGAGGGTGAGCTATTAAGAGCCTATTTAAGAAGCTTAATATGTTGATGCCAGAAATCACTTTCATTCTCACCAAAGAATTCATCTTAATCCCATTGTCCAATTCACGGTTTTAGAAGTCTCTGGATGGCTTCCATTGTGTATTTTGGGATGTTTTTATAAGCAGCATATTTTCTTGTGGAATGTTTGGCAAACATTTGTTATAAAGATTTTTTAAAATTTTGTTAAATTTATTGTGGTGACACTGGTTAAAAGAGTCATATAGGTTTCAAGTATACATTTCTATGATGCATGATGTGTATATTGCACTGTGTGCCCAGCACCCAACATCAGATCATCCACCCCTGTAATAAAGATTCTGGCTTTGGATAAGATCATCATACATATCAACCAATAAGCAGCAGTTAAATGTTTAAATTAGATATTAGATATAAATTAGTGCTTTGACTCCTCCTTCCTCTCTCACTCCCCAAATATGTCTCTTTGGCTTCCATCTATAATATATAAAGAGGTAATATGCAAATTGTCTGGGACCCCGTAACAGGCATGACCGCTCAGGAGGCGGCTGAGCGTGCAGGTGAGCGGGAGGGGACTGTGTGCGTTGTGAGGCAAGCCCCAGATGGCACAGGCCCGCAGAGAACAGGGCCTGCCAGCCACGGTGAGCCAGCAGTCCTGCCTCTGTGTGTGAGCTGCAGAGGAAACACCTTTTCTGACCGCTCATTGGCTAAGCTCCCTGTACGCTGCCACTTTCAGTATTCTTGGTAACTTGGGTAATAAGAATCCAAGAAGGTCATCTAAGGTATTTCCACCTCACTCCTGGAGGAAAAGATGAAGGTCCACTGCTGGAAGGGCTAAGAAATGTTATATCCTGCCCTAGCCAGTTTGGCTCAGTGGATAGAACCTTGGCCTGCTGACCGCAGGGTCTGGGTTGATTCTGGTCAAGGGCATGTACCTTAGTTGCAGGCTCCTCCCTGGCTGGGGCCCAGGTCAGGGCTCATGCAGGAGGCAACCAATCAAAGTGTACCTCTCACATTGATGTTTCTCTCTATCTTTCTCTCTCTCTTCCATACTCTCTAAAAATCAATGGAAAAATATCCTCAGGTGAGGATAAAAAAAGAAAGAAAGAAAGAACTGTCATATCCTATGAAAGAGACATCTTAAAAATGCCTAAATAAAGTCATTTTTTCGTGGTGAAGGGAATGGAGTCCTTGTTGATGAAAACACCTTGGCAGCTGCAGTGGCCAGCAGTGACAGCAGCAGCAGGGTGGTGGGGGCGGCACCTTCCCCTGATCAGCCTGGTTGCCTCTTGCAGAGGGAGTAGGACATCCTCTGAGGGCTCCTGGATTGGAGAGAATGCAGGTCAGGCTGAGGGACCTCCCCGTCCCCATGCATGAATTTCGTGCACTGGGCCTCTAGTCTTTTAATAATTGTTTAGCAATTTTTCGTTTCATTGGGCTTTGAGCAAAATACTTTTTAAAAAATAACATGCATCTACTATGGTAACTTCTTCACTTTTAAGAAAACTAGTAAAATGGTTGCTTTCCGTGCTGCCTTTTACTCATAAATTGAGTTCCACCAAGTAAAGATGACAATCCAGTGGCTAGGAGTTGAAGAAAGTTTGTCCTATGGGGAACTATTCAGCCAGAAGGGATTTTAAGTGCTGCTTTGCATGGTGAACCTCTGTAAGACTCCTAGAAGTTGATAGTACTGGGCCACCTGACCATCTATCTCATCACTCCCAGGTCAGAAAAGCAAGTTAGTTACATATGCAACCATTTTGTAGTTAAATTTCTAGACATGAAATCACTAGGTCAAAGAGTAAACATTTTAGAGATATTGCCAAATTGTGGTCCAAAAAGGTTGCATTACTTTTCACTCAATCCAGAGTGGGCAAGAGTGTCTGTTTGCCTCATCACCTCTTAAAACCTGTCACAAAAACATATTCTCCTTGGCTTCTATGTAGAGCCTAGCCTGCCTTTCGCAACTCTCACTTTGCATCTCCCTAGCATCTATCTTTTTCTTCTCTATGGCTCATAGTTTGCACGTTTTTACAGCTTACATATTTATCTACCTACTTCATCCACCCGCCCCACCCATCTACCTTCCTACCTAATAATTAAAACTCAAGTGGATTGGAAGAATTATCAAACTCTTATTTGTGTATTTTGGCTTAGCTACAATTTTCATTTCACAATAACTTATGAAATAGACAAATTGGGTAAGTTGAAGAACAACTGTAATTATAAAGTTATCAAGATTTATTCAGCGACCAAGGTCTTTTACTTGGTCCTGGATGCTTGGTGAGTAGGGGAAGGAGAGAGTATATCTGAGAGAAAATGCAATGATTAGGAACCAAATTGACTGTTCAAATCCCTGCTGTGCCAGCTACTGTCTGTGTGACATCTAGTGAGGACTTTTTCTCATCTATAAAATGGGGGTAATAGTTGTCTTTGTCTCATGGAAGTACTGTGTAGATTAAATGACTTAATATATGCAAAGCACTTCTAATAGGGTCTGGCACAGGGCTATTTTTAATTAGTTCATTTCTCCTTTTTTTTTTTTTTTTAATGCATTTACCTATTCTATTGAACAAGAAGATGTAAAGTCTGCTCTGAGTTCCTTTCGTGAGGCTAGCTGAACTTTGGATGCAGAGAGAGGCAGTTTATTTTAAAGGACTGAGCTTCCCTGCCACAAAATACAGGCAAAATGGTGCTAAAAGAAAGTAACAAGGGAGGGATGCAATTTTTGTCTTATCCACTTAAAAACATGGCCTGCATGAGCCTCAGACTTTCGCCTATTGAAGGATGCAGTGGCTAGCATAAAATGGGCGCCTCTTTCTTCCTTCTCATGGCCCATTGGGCACCCTGCAGCCAGGACACCTAAGCACTGCAAAGCCCCGTGATGCCAGGACATGGGACAACCAACAGCACGTCTCTCCTGTGACATGCACAAAAAAAACCCCAAACAATATGCAATTTCCGCCCTGGCCGGTGTGGTTCAGAGGTTACAGCATCAGCCTGGGCAGCAAAGTGTCGAGGGTTCAATTCCCGGTCAAAGGCATGTACCTGAGTTGCAGGCTTGATCCCCAGACCCTGTCGGGGTGAGTTCAGGGGGGGCTACCAATCCCTTTGGCTCTCTCACATTGGTGTTTCTCTCTCTCTGCCTCTCTCTTCCTTCCTCCCTCTATTCTACTCTTTCTAAAAAATTATCCTCTAGTGATGATTAACAACATTAACAAAAAAATGCAATTTCTTTCTTAATCTCTATTTACATCTGACTTTCCAGCCTCTAAATCCATAGAGTTTCTTTAACTTTATGGTGGTACCAAAATTGCCATTGCATGCATCTCCTTAGATTGTTCTCCTCCCCAAACCATTAAAATAAGGGTTTTTGGCAAGCTCCATGACTCCCCCAACCCTCTGAGTAGGGTGTAGTCCTTCCTACCAGACCAGTTTCATGTTGTAGAACCAGGAGGGAAGTGAAAATGAGGAAGACTCTGAAGCCCTTGAGCTTGGGCTGGGGAGGAGATTTTCAGTGGAATTTTGAAGGGATGCTATGAGTTTAAGAGATTGATCCTCGTCATGATGATTTGTTATTACAAGAAAATACTTGAGTTATTTATATTTATTTTGTTAGTGGCTGACTGTGTTCCTTTGTTCATAAAATATAATCTTTAACGAATAAGAAAAGCACAGTTCTGATAAAAATTATGGTGAGCGTGTGCGAAGTTTTAATGACCACAGTAATGCCGGAAACGGCAGGATGACCATGTGGAGGCCGAGGAGGACATGAGGAACTAGCGAGTGAGTGCGGTAAAGAAGAAACTGCAGTGAGATTGCTAAGACAGACACATGCCTGGCGAATTTCCTACAAGGCAATACAACGCATCCTTGTCATTATCTTGTGTTCTGGACAAAAAGCATTAGTGGTTTATACGTTTTCTACAGATGGACAGCTATCTCTTTAGTCTGTAAAATGTCTAGGCCCTTATCAATGGTAAATAGTTAAGTCAGACAAGGTTACATCTGGAGCCTAGAGAGTCCCACGAACCTTGGGTGGTCTTGTTAGATGACTCCCAGCACGATAGCAGATTACCCAGTTATCTTTTTGCTTTTCTTCTGAATTTTGGATAATTTTTCTTAAGAGTCCTTTGTATGGTCATAAATAGTCTCCTAAGATTAGTTTTGATCACACAAAAAAAGGGCTGGTTCATTATGTTTTATGGTCTTTGCCTGCTTCATTTATGGAGGAGCAACATATGTGACACAAACCACATACCACTGTCTTGCACAGCCTGTCAATCTACCCCCCAGAGAAGCTGGCCAACTACAGGAGCCAGAGAATTAGGTTTGGTCTGGAGAGAACCTAGGATTTCATCTCAAAACCTCTTATTCTTAAGATGACTTCCTCAAATGCTTGTTTTCATCATTCTCACATGCTCATTTATTCCAAAACTAGGGAAACAAAATTAAGAAATTCACCTCCATCCAGGTTTCACACTCAGTGCCTAAAACTGTGTGTGGATTCTTCTCTTCTCCGGTAACCCCCAATTGCTAGTGTCGAGACTACCAGGAAGCGACCCTCCTTACTGCCTGTACATCTGGAACCTGCACACTACAGAATAGATGCAACCAGTTCCCAGGGTTAGACATTAGGTCCGCGTATGTCACCAACCTTTGTTGCTTTACAGTGGGCTGCAAGACTGGATAAAATGAAATATAACTCAGGTCTGACATTCCTGCTACGGCCTAAGTTTAGTAATCAACTTCTTCAATTATATCTCAGGGAAAAAAGAGGACAGATTGTTTAGCCAATCTACGCAAATAACTCTCTTGCCATGCAAAGGAAGGAGTCTCCGCAGAAATTTTGGAATTCTGAGCAATGAGCCCCAGCTGCCACTTACCTAATAGTGGGCCATTTCAGTTGGCAATGGCATGCTTTGCCAAATTGAGGGTTAGAGACACATGAACAAGAACAACAAAGGGGTTTTTTAGATGCCTATCTAAAAATATAATATTTTAGAAAACATTCCCCACAGTATACATGTTTTTAAACAAACACTCTTGATTGCTTTGCACAATGCATGCTCGCCCTGTTGGGTCTTAGTGAGCCGTCTGCTTTATGACATTCTCTGCTTCTGGGCTACAAAGAGCCCCCTCCGTGCCCTGGTTCAGGCTGCCCACTGCCCGCGCCCCGTCGGCACACAGCAGTCCAGCCCGCAGCACAATAACTAGGAATACCGGGCGCAGCTCCTTCCTCTGGGACCCTGAGACTGGCCTCCAGAGAGCCCCAGTTCTTGCCTCGGCTCCTAGCAGAGCCTTTGAGGATGCCCAAGAGGACCAGCATGCACCTGCGGGCGGCAGCCTGAAGGGACGTGGTGACCAGTAATAAAACCACGGAAGGGAGAAACCCTCTCTGGGACATGTAATAACTTCAGAAGCATTGTGTCATGTGTTATTGTGGTTTCTCCTGAGGGAAGAAGGTGTGATGGACACTGAAGGCATTAACAGTCTCCCAGGCCTTCCCGTGCGTCCTGTAAAGCGTGTGATCTCTGAAACATACAGGGTGTTCCCCAAAATGTCTACATACGTGGACAGCTGCTAGCTCAGTTCTGAAAATGAAATGCATTTTAATAAGCATTGCCTTTAGAATTGTTCAAAGTGCATGTATACAATTTGGGAGAGCCTATATTTATACTAGTAACAGTAACAACTAACATACTAATAAGTGCTGTTAACTAATATGCTGTAACTAATAACATCATCATAATTATACTAATAGCATAATCATAGCATGTATACTAATGTACTAATAAAGAAAAACCGTTTCTCTTCCACTACACTTCTGACACCAAATGTGTGCGTTTTTCTTACACCAACCGATCTTCCAACTCTCAGGACACCAACTGGGTGTCCTATAATTTAATTCTATTCTGACACTAACTTCCCAGAGTCAGTATCAGACTCCACAGGTCTAAGGGTCCAGCCCCATGAGAATGCCTCCACTCCAGATGCCAGTCACAAGTCATGAGTCCCCAGGGGACCCACACTTGCATCTGATTTGCCTATAATGTGGGGAGTTCTTACATCTCCCAATCCCACAGGTTCAATGATTTGTTAGAATGGCTCGCAAAACTCAGGGAGATGTTTACTGACATTAATCAGTTTATTATAAAGGATGTGATTAAGGATGCAGATGAACGGCTACATGAAGATGTCCATAGGATGAGGTCTGGAAGGGTCCCGAGTGCGGGAGCAGCTGTCCCCATGACACTGGGGCATGCCACCAACCTAGAAGCTTTCCAAATCCTGTAGCTGAGGGATTTTAATGGAGGCTTCCTCACTTAGGCATGGTCGATTATTGACACAGTCCTCCCCTCCCAGGATGAGGGGCGGGGCTGAAAGTTCCAAGTTTCTAGTCACAGCTTATTCCTTTTGGCGAGGAGCCCTCATCCTGAAGCTCTCCAGGAGCCCACCAACAGTGGCCTCATTAGGAAAGAAGATATTAGAAAAAAATGTCAGCCAGGACATTCTAAGCATCTGTGTGAGGTGCTTCCATGACCTCCTTCACTCAGGAAATTCCAAGAGTTTTAGGAGCCCTGTGTCAGGAACCAGAGACAGAGACCAAATATATGCTCCTTATTATACCACAGCTAGATAACCCTAGAAGCGTTGTGCTTGTGCAAAAGAATGCTAGCTTCTTTTCACGATTGGGCCCTTCCTATGGCAGGGCAGCTCTTACAATGGTACGGACCGAGTTAAGAAACACGGAGCATGCTCACCAAGCCGCGTCCCTGTTAGCATCCTCCTGCAGGGGGTCGGGCCTTGGTGGCAAGATGAAGAAGCCAGTTGTTGGCATTTGCGCCATACAGTCAGTTTTGCAATGTGATGATGTGATGTTTAACATTACTTTGGCAATACTATTTTTTTTTTTAATTCAGGGTCTTATCTTGGAAAAGTAATAGCACAAAGAGCTATCCAAAGAGAGCAGATACCTTTTTTTTTTTCTCCCCAAACAGAAGCCAAAGTACCCAACAACACTGAATGGCTTTGCTTTGCTACCTATTAGCCAGAACAATAACCCAGTATCTGAAAAGCAATATGTCAATAACATCATTGTCAGGAGACTCAGCTCTTCAGCATTTTGTTCTTTGTTTTCTAAAAATCAAGGATGTACGAATCAGCACAAAGCACAGAATTTTTCTGGTGGGCAACCAAGTCTGTTATCTGGACCAATTACACAGAAGATAAAGGATAATGTTTACCACCTCTTATTAAGTGACTGAACACTTCAAGACTAATTTATCACTTATTTTCATTAATAAAATCATATCCCATTATCTTCTGCATATATATATGTGCAATGTTACTGTCAGTGTAGTCTCATCCACTCATCTTATTTACAACCTTTTAACTAAAGTTAGCAATATTTATTTCATATTGAAAACTGAACCCAGTGAACAGAAACCACCGGTGTACAAAACAACATCCTCATTAGTTCTCACAAGAGCTTTTGAAAACATAGACTTAAAGCTACACCTTTTTTTGTCTATTCTAAAGCCCTTTGATCCTCAAAACTACAAGAGGCATCTGTTCCACAGAAGCACCATAACAGACCAGAGTCCCTGAACACAGATAGCATGATCTGCTGCAGCCACGCACATCTCATTTACATGCATGTAGTAGAGCTCCAGCTGTAGGTTTACAGCTGAGGCAAGCACATGTACAGACACAGATATGTGTGTCTGTAAACCTACCTACCAGCCAACCAACTCCTGCCTGGAGTAAAAAACAAACAAACAAACAAATAAGAACCCTTGCAAGTCAGTCAACTCTGAGAATGGGTAATTACTCAACAGCCACAGGCCATTACTTCATTGACATTCGACATTCAGATACACAGAAGTGGTATCACAACCGAAGCTCACACCCATGCTTCTGGTTCCCACCTGGAGGGCAGGTATATGACCACCACGTGGACTGACTCTCACCCTGGAAAGGGATTCCTTATCAGACTCAGTGGTCGGCAAACCGAGGCTCGCGAGCCACATGCGGCTCTTTGGCCCCTTAAGTGTGGCTCTTCCACAAAATACCACGGCCTGGGCGAGTCTATTTTGAAGAAGTGGCGTTAGAAGAAGTTTAAGTTTAAAAAATTTGGCTCTCAAAAGAAATTTCAATCGTTGTACTGTTGATATTTGGCTCTGTTGACTAATGAGTTTGCCGACCACTGGACTAGATCTTTGAGACTCTTATCCTGAGTAATAATAATCAGGATCACTGGGCCCTAACATTTTAATTGTTTAGGTCTCAGAAATAGCTTTGCTTCTATTGACCCAAGTGGCTTTTTGTCATAGAAACAGTCTGGCTTGAATCACAAATCACATTTTCCCTCAGTAATGGCTAGAACTGAGCCAAGTTTGTGGACCAGACAAGAAGAAGATAGTAACCCATTTTTAAATTGGTTTCACTATTTTTCACTCGTTTTCGCTTCTTCCCCTTATTTTTCTTGTTTTCTTGCCATCTCCTAATGTGAGCTATCTGGCCACAGTGTCTACATTGGGGGCCACTTTAGCCCGCCGGCTCCATACATAAATCAAACACCCTTGTTGGGTTCATTCCAAATTCCCATTTGCGATGCCTCTTGTAGTTTTGAGGATTAAAAGTGCTTTAAAATAAATTTAAAAAAGGTGTAGCTGTAAGTCTATGTTTTCAGAAGCTCTTGTGAGAACTAATGAGGACGCTGTTTTGTACATCAGTCGTTTCTGGTCCCTGCGTTCTGTTTTCGCTTCCCTAGAGCTTGATTTCCCCAGCAGTGAGCTCCCAGTACGCCCAGCGGCTGCTGACTGGGGCATCACACACAATAACTCCTGAGAAAGCAGGGTGCATGGAGGGGGCCAGCATGGCTCCCTGATTGGCCCTTTTGACAATACTGATTGTCCCCTTTGTGTGTTTCACGCTGTGAATCAAACTCTAGGACCTGAGTGGGAAGCACCTCCCAGTGTCAGAAACATCCGTTCAGAGCCCAAAGACCCCAGCTTGCAGGCCTTCTGCAATTACAAGACGAGTGTGGAATGTGGGGTATCTGACGCCGATTTGTTTAAAATCGAGATGTGAATTCCTTCCCAACTCCCACGTGTATTTTAAAACGAGGCCCAGCTACATGGGGTCTAGCCAGGTCCCCTGTGCTGCCGTGACCCAAATTGCCGTTGACCCACCCAGTAGCCCACAGGCAACTTGGTGATCCTGAAACCAGATGTTGGGTTGAGTGAGCCAAACCCCAGTGTCCAGCACGGGGCGGCCACTGTATCAGCTTATCTCATCTGGTCCATCTCCTTGTGCAAGAGGGACTCAGGAGGCTCAAGGGGGTTGAGGTTTGAATTGAGAGGCCAAATTGGCTCATCTTGGACAGTTGATTACATGAATAATCAGTTTCTCGCCTACCTCAGTGGTCTTGGCCTTGGCTTTGTCTTCGTTCTTTACATTGTCAACCTCACTGACTCTTCCCCACTCCTGGCACCACTGACACGTACTGTAACTTTTTCACTCACGTGCAACTGATTCCACGGGGCGAGCACTGCACGCTCATCTGCCCCTGCAAGAGGCAAACCCATGCAAAGGTGAGGGATTTGTGGCTTTCTTCTCATAACGTGCTTGCCCTCCTGACGCGAGTATTTTTCATCCCCGAGAGCTTGTCCTTTCACATTCGAAGCTTGCCTTTGCAAAGCACGTGAACACATCTTCTCTTTCTGGGGAGTCAGTGCATTCGGGGGTTATGTTGAGACCTGCTACCATCATCCAAAGCCCTGAGGCTATCCCTGCTAGTAACTGGCAGTGAGCATTTTAGGTTTTCCAGCCAGTTTTTATTTAGTGGATCAATTATTAATAGTAATAGATAACATTCATTCATGTCTACAGTGTCAATTAAGTAGTTGCGGCCAACTACTGTTATAGGTGTTTTATGCATCCACTCACTTAATGATGTATAATAATTCCACAGGATGTACTTTGCTATGTTTCCAATTAAAGGTGAGGAAATGAAGGCAGGGAGATGTCAAGTAAATTATGCAGATTCCCTCAGGGGCGACTAAGCAGTAGTGCTGATTCAGCCTTAGACCTCCGCAGGTGGACATCACTCTGTGCCCCAAACCGAGGTGGCGATGCTGCCCTCTGTGCTGCCCATGGTCAGGGTCCCTCCATGCCTCAGGGCCCATTGTGCTCTGTGTTGAGTGGTAATTGGAAAAGATCCCAAGTCGGAAAAGATCCTGCAGTTCTAACTGTAGGCATTTTCAGAGAGGAGCCTGGAAGAGCTGTGAGGGAGGCAGGGCTGGCATTCACTGCATGGCATTCAGCTCACATGTCGCCTCTGGGAGGACGTGGCTGTGGATCTGCTGACACAGTTCTGCTTACAGAGGGCGCGGTGGCGGGAGTGGCGCTGGAGCGGCAGTGTGTCGGGAAGGCCACCGGCGTCTGTTTGTGCAGCATGGACCCGGGCCTGGAGCCCGGCGGGGCCAGCTGCAGCTCAGCAAGAGCTTTAATTTAGAACTTCCTGAGCCACTTGTGGATCCAAAGTGTTTCCTATGTGTTTCAAAACAATCATTGAAAAGGAAGCAGTAACAGTCGGTCAGCAGTAAAAATGGAATGGTATCTAGCAACGGGCCAGGTTACCCAAGGTTGTTGTCCTGAAGAGAATCAGTGAAAAGTGCCTTGGAAAGTTCCCCGTGAATTTTGATGGGGAGGGTGGAGCCGGGATTGGAAGGGCGAGAAGGTTCAGGGTTCTGGGAATAAATTGTGCAGGGCCAGGGGGTTACTCACCAGGCCATGGTTCGGGTGTGAGGACATTGTCTGGGTCTTGTGCTGGGATAAGGCTGGCTTAGGGGAAGAACATGGTATTTGAAAATGGTGGGAGCGAACAGCTTTATTGGAATCTTCAGTGCATGGGAGAAGAGGCCCATCAGCAGATGAGTAGATCAAAAAACTGTGGTATATCTATACAATGGAATACTACGCTGCAGTAAAAAAGAAGGAGTTCTTACCATTCACAACAGCATGGATGGAACTGGAGAGCATTATGCTAAGCGAAATAAGCCAGGCAGAGAAAGATAAATATCACATGATCTCACTCATTTATGGAATATAATGCACAACATAAACTGATGAACAAAAACAGATCCAGAGACAGAGAAACATCAATCAGACCATCAAACCTCAGAGGGAAGGCAGGGGAGGCTGGGGGTAAGGGGGAGAGATCAACCAAAGGACTTGTATGCATGCATATAAGCCCAACCAATGGACACAGACAACAGGGGGGTAAGGGCATGATTGGGGAGTGTGTGTGGGGGGGGGGGGGGTAATGGGGGAATAAGGACACATATGTAACACCTTAATCAATAAAGAAATTAAAAAAAAAGAGCAGAGGCAGAGATGATGACATCATCTCTAATGTGCTTCCTTCGTTGCTGTCTCTCAAGGCCATGTGTTATCTGGCCCCGCCTATCTGTTCAGGGTAGTCTCTGAGTCCACTTGCCCCACATTCATCATGTCCCAACCAGTTTCTGGTACCCTAAGCTTGTTCCTGTTGTAGGGATTTCATACTTGCTCTTCTCACTGTCTGGAACATTCTCCCTGTGTGTCTGCACATATATTTCTCATCACCTAAGTCTCAGAGTACAGGTCGCTCCTTCGAAGTGGTTTCTCCTGATCACCCTATCTAAGAACATTCTCCCCTACACTTCTGTTTGTCTCCGCAGCCTCTTGGTGTTATTCACAGTGCATATTACAACCCATGATTTTTTTAAAAAAATATTTTTATTGATTTCAGAGAGGAAGGGAGAGGGAGAGATAGAAACATCAATGATGAGAAAGAGAGTCATTGAATGGCTGCCTCCTGCATGCCCCACACTGGAGATTGAGCCCACAACCTGGGCATGTGCCCTGACCGGGAATTGAATGGTGACCTCTTGGTTCATAGGTCAACGCTTACCCACTGAGCCATGCTGGCTGGGCAGACCTCTGATTTTTTATCTGTTTGGTTGTCTCACTTGTTTGTGGTGAGTCTTCACAAATAGATTCAAGTTGTTTCCTCAACTTCTAGGACAGTGACTAGCTCATAATAGATGCTTAGTAAATGTTTGTTTTCAAGAGAGGGAGTGGGGGGAAAACTTGGTGATTGGGATTAGAAAAGGGAAGGCCTGGTGAGCCTCTGGAATGGTTTGTGATGGGTTCCAACCTACAGTCTCATCTCTTCGACTCCATGCTCCGGTGGCTGAAACTGGATTCAGGATCATTTTCTACATGCGATTCTCCAGCTTCCTTTATGATGACATTGGAGTGCAGACCTAAGTGGAGAAGCAGAAAGTTGATCTGGCCAGTGATTTAGCAAGTCACTTGAGCCTTCAGGAACTCTTTTCTTAAATTCCTTAGATGTTGCTTTATATAAACTATTGTTATCGATGCCTTCATCAGTTGGTCAATTCTTTTCTCTTATAAAAGAGTGTCTAAGAGAGAATGATGTCCCAGGTATGAATCAGGCTGAACTTAGTTCTTGTTAAGGTTCTGTGAGTAGTCCTTTAGCGTCCTGTTAATAACATTTCTTCTGTGGGATGGGTTATGGGAGATTTAAATCTGTTTTTAGCCTTCGATGAATACCCAGAAAATCCATTTGATCCAGTGTATGCACTACAAAAATCCTTTAAAGGTTGCTGTTGGTGGTTGTCACTCTCCATTAAGTTGACATTAAAAGGAAACCTGAAAAAGGAAAATGACAGGAATGCTTGGGTTTTGTGGCTAGGTGGGGGGGGCGGTGCGGCGGGGGCGGGAGGGAGCTTTCCATTTTCATTTCAAATGGCTAAAGGCAGACTATGGGAACAGTACTGTGCTGATGGTTGTGTGGTTTCTATCTTCGCATTATATCCCCACAAGTTCAGTTTTCAGTTGGCAAAGGACCTGGGTCACTGTCCTGATTGCCAGCTCTGAGTGTGGTTGTTTGGAAGGTCAAGGCTATGGGTTTGCTCCTACTCAAAGCACCTGTGCCCTGGCCTGGGTGGGCATCTTAATTTAATTTTTAAATGTTTTGAACATATCAAATGTGAGGAGAGCGTCTCAGTAATTCTAGATGTTCATATTTGGAGAACTTCTGACTGACTCAGGCCTCCCAGGGGCTGTGCTGGGATGGTGGGTAGCTGTCCATGCCATTCCCTTTTGAATGTCAAGGGGCAACTCAAAAGGAAGAAGTGAGCAGAGGTCTGTATGGTCCATCATGGATGTGGATGGAGTTCATTGGATGCCTGTATTTATGCACATGTCTTTTATTTCCAACACCCAGATATATCCTGGATGCTGTTAGCACGGACACTTCTTTCCCTTCCCCACCTCCGGTCCTCAGAAGTTGCTCTTCTTGGTGGTAAATCCACTCAAGCAGGAAGGAAGCACACGGGGCTTAGACGGGCTGTCTGTGCCAGAGGAGTCACTGATCTCTGGGCTTGGAATTGGGAGATTTAGGTGTAGATTTTGCTTTTGCTACTACTGTGTGAGTTTGGACATGCTCCTATTGGGAAGAACCAGTTTCACTCGTTCCCTTTAAATTCGTTCAGCTTCTCTGGTGGCACCGTTCAACTTACATGCCCCTGTGCTGGGGACCACGGTGAGTCACCCACCGCTCAGTTATGGACATGGCAAATGTCCACTTCATGGAGTCTTTGCAGTGGAATGAGAATCTCGCCCCAGCTTCTAGCTGCAGCCCTTTTTCAGCCTCTCTGGATTCCTCTCACCCTCCCGGTTTGTGTTGGTTCAGAAACACAAGCTCATTTTGATAAGCAAAGGGTAACATAATTACAGAGGAGAGTTGATGTCCCCTCACCACTAGGTAAATGGAAATAGTGTAGGGTCAGGCTGTTTGGAGTTGTCCAGCCATTCTGAGCTCTCTAAAGGCTACATGATCAGCCCTTCGCTCCTACTTTATCTTTCCCTAGAGAGACCAGCACAGGCCTGGCAGGTTCTGAATACTTGCACAAAACCTGATGCCTAATTAAACATCACAATTTAAGTATGTTGAGTTCACTACCCCATTTTTGAGAAGAGAACATTCTAGAGCCCCTGTTTCTAAACCCAGAAGCCTGAAGTGCCATCTCATGGAGGAGTGAAGTGTGGTAGATGTCTGATGAGCAAGCTGCCTTCTTGGGCCAACAACCAAGGAGTTAGATGGAGGATTAGAGAGCAAAGCCTAGACTCTCAAATGTAGAGTCCAAGAAAGCAAGCAGACCTATAAGGGGCAGTATGTCAGGTTGGCAATGCTAAGCCACACCGAGCTGCCGAGGAAACAGCCTCAACATACAGAGGGAGCAGAGGCATGAAGGTTACACCAGGGCTGGCTTGTCAGCAGGGATGGATGGAGTGTAGCCCCGGGACATGGGGGAGGAAGTCACGGGGGCGGGACCACCGGGCTGCATGCTGTCAAGGGTCCATCAGGAGAAGCCCAGGGAAAGACTTTTAATTTATGTTATTGTCAAACCTCATTTCACTGGAATGTTTTGCAACATGGAATTTCTGTCTAACTAAACTGTTAGTTTATTTAGAAAAGTCTTACTCTGATAATACCACTTCTTGAAATACCAATGCCTTAATACGCATACTTTAGTGATCAAGAAAGGGATCCCTGATCGAGTCTCTTTAGGGACCCAAAGGGCACTGGGGGGCTTACTGATGTAGAGATCATTTTAGTCACAAAATATGGTTGAAGAAAACAAAATAGCACTTATTGTGACTCCGGGATGTGGTAAGTGTCTTGCTTGATGCTTAGCCCACATCCTGATTTCCTGCTTTCTCAGAGCAATTCTGTGAGTCAGAATTCAGACAAGACAGCGAATACATAGGAGACCCTGGATTGATGTAAGGTGCCTTGAGCTCCAAATACATTCTGTGCAATAAAAGTATAATGTGAGCCACAAAAGCAAGTCACAGTTTCCTAGCAGCCCAGAGAAAAATAAAAGGAAACAAGTGAGATTGATTTTAATAATTCACTGAGCCCAAGATCCCCAGGATCTTAATCTTTGCCATATGTAATCCATGTACATTGTTCATGTGATCGGTTACTTTTCTTTTTTTCACACTGGCTGTGGAAGTCCAGGGTGTAGTTGACAGCACATTTCAGTTCTGAATTGGCACATTGCAAGTGCTCGATGGCCACGTAATGTCCTGTGCTTCTGTGGGCCACAGTGTTCTCTCCAGTGCCTGTTGGGGAATTTCTGTCTGCGGAGTCCCTCTGCCCTGACGTGCTGGTCAGGCCGGGAGGTCGCAGAGGGCCTAAGGGAAAAGATGCTCGGTGTCTTTAGACTATTTTAGAAAACAGATTCTCCTGACACACTGGGAAAAACACTACAGAGCATTTTGTAAGCATAGTGAGGCTGGATTTCACCCTGAAATGTGACACGTTTCCTAGAGACGTGCAGACGAAAAACACATTGCGTAAAGAGCTTTTAAAAATGTAAAAGTGCAGAGCATTTTGTAAGCATAGAGGCAGAAGAGGAAAAAGGATTTCACCCTGAAATGGGAGGGGACCCAAATGCTGAAGATTGTTCTCAGAGCTCTGGGTTCGGGGGTGGGGGTAGAACGTAGACCTTGCAGAAACCCCACCCCTACCCTAGGACGTAAACCTTAAACATTCTGCGTAAAGAGCTTTTACAAAATGTTTCCTTAAGTGCAGATAGTGGAGTGGGTAAGCACAGGAGCAAAGTTCTCAGAGGCAGAAGAGGAAAAAGGAGAAATACAGTGAGGGAGGGTGGGAGGGGAAAAGAACCAAATGCTGAAGACGTGGCTTCTCAGAGCTCTGGGTTCGGGGGTGGGGGTAGGGGAACGTAGCTGAGGACAAGGCTCTGAGGTCACAGCAAGTGCAAAGCTGAAAGTCACCTACGGAACTCGGACACTCTGAACACGGCCTTTCCCAGTGCAGAGTGTCCTAGAAACCAAACCAGCCAGCCAGCCAACAAAGAAACCCCGCAGAGGAGATCATAAGGGAACACAATCTTTTAGCCCTGTTCTGGGTAGGGGAGAGCCATGGATGCTGGGAGAAAAACAGAACGTTTTGAAACCTGTACGGATGTAAATACTATATTTATAATAAATTGGCATGCGGGAAGTTGTATTTGTATGAAAGTCAGCATTCAGGAACGAACTGTAAATCATGCCCTTGTGTATCTATGTATATAATACTAGAGGCCCAGTGCATTACATTCATACACTGGAGGGTAAGGGGGTGGGTCCCCTCAGCCTGGCCTGCACCCTTTAGCAGTCCGGGAGCCCTTGGGGGATGTCTGACTGACAGCTTAGGCCTGCTCCCCACCACTGCCACTGCGCTCACCAGCCGTGTGCTGGCTTGTGGCTGAGCTGTGCTCCCCCTGTGGGAGCGCACTGACTACCAGGGGGAAGCTCCTGCATTGAGCATCTGCCCCCTGGTGGTCAGTGAGCATTATAGCAACCGGTGGTTCCACTGTTCAGTCGATTTGCACATTACCCTTTTGTTATATACGATGCCCATTGGTATGTAACTGGGACCCCATGTAAATACGGCCTCTTTGACTTCCTTTGAAAATTAAGCCTCATTGGGATAGAGTGGCTCCGTGGCTTAAGCTCGGAGATGGGCGGATGGTTTCGCAAGGTCCCTGGGAGGGGTTTTCTGAGCACTGCCCTCCAAGTCGTCTCTCCTCTCGCCATCCGGCTTGACTCCTGCTGTCTTGCCAAGTTACCATTTATTAGGCAGGATGTTTGGTTTCCAAGAGACTCTGGGGCATGAGCTTAGACCTGTTTTTGCCCCGGGATCAAGTTGGTGAAATGAAATAGGTGATCTGCCAGCTCCTTACTAACAGACGCACTGCACCGCTGAGGCGGTGGGGACAGTGTTGGGCCACCCACAGTGCAGTAGGTGTCACGCAGCACGTTCTTGCTGCATTGAGAGTGTGTGTGAACTGCGGTTCCCGAGCATGAGTGGTGTTTCCTTCCACTCTCCATGAAGCCGTGGTGCCTTCCGATCTCTCCAGCAGACCAGGCAGGCCGTGCCGACGCACACCGTGTCTGCAGGGAGTGCTCAGCCTCTCCAGGCCGCAGCAGCCTGCGTCTCCAGGGGAAGGCTGGGTGTGGGGCAGCAGGAGAGCACCTCGGGGACGGGGAGTGGAGGGAGGGTGGGAGGCAGGGCCTTGAGTAATGAATTCCCAGGAAGAAGAGGTGGCTCCATTGCCCATGCCAGAGGCTCCTGGATGCTCAAGAGCCCCCTTCAAGTACCGGAAACTTGGCCATTTCAGAGCCTTCCGCTCTCAGCGTTCACGTTCCTCGCTCCTGGTGCCACTCGAGCCCCCTCCGTGCAGCCTCCTCCAGGCAGCCCCCTCCGTGCAGCCTCCTCCATGCAGCCTCCTCCGTGCAGCCTCCTCCGTGCAGCCTCCTCCGTGCAGCCTCCTCCAGGCAGCCTCCTCCATGCAGCCTCCTCCGTGCAGCCTCCTCCAGGCAGCCTCCTCCGTGCAGCCTCCTCCGTGCAGCCTCCTCCGTGCAGCCTCCTCCGTGCAGCCTCCTCCAGGCAGCCTCCTCCGTGCAGCCTCCTCCGTGCAGCCTCCTCCAGGCAGCCTCCTCCAGGCAGCCTCCTCCGTGCAGCCTCCTCCGTGCAGCCTCCTCCGTGCAGCCTCCTCCAGGCAGCCTCCTCCGTGCAGCCTCCTCCGTGCAGCCTCCTCCAGGCAGCCTCCTCCGTGCAGCCTCCTCCATGCAGCCTCCTCCAGGCATGGCCCTGCCTGCTTGCAGGGCACCCTGCCCCTGCGTGTGAGCGAGGCAGCAGTGAGAAGCCGGAGGGCGTTGTGAGTGCTGCCTCAGCATCTGGGAAGGAAAACAGTCTCAGTTCTTTGTCTTCCACAGGGATCTGGGGGACCTCTACTCCATTAGTGCACAGAGCCCCTCCTCCGCCCCCCGACCCGGGACAGATCCCCGGGCTTCCCCAGCCGCAGGAAAGTCAGCCTGGGTTGGGGCGGGAAAGCGTCCTCCCTTCACCTGTCCTTTTGGCTGGATTTCCCCCCTGAAGACAAACTCTTCACCATTGTGTGGAGGATTCTCTAATTGAAACAAGTCACCTCCTGGGAACAGGAGACGGTTGTTGCAGTTTTTATTGTGATTCAGACATTGGTTCCAGTTCATCTTGCTTTTCCCTCACCCATGCATCAGACAGTTATTGGGTGCCACTGCTTGCCAAATATGGGATTGGACACTGGGTACAAAGCTAAAGGAGACGCCCTCTGGCCCTTGAGGGACGTAAAGCCAATTTGGACAGCCTTGGAGGGCAGGAAATGACAGCGGTATGGGAGGTGCTGGGGTCAAGAAGTTATCCCTGCCCAGAGAGGTGCTCTAACTGTGTGAGAGTGTGTGTGTGTGTGTATGTGAGTGAATGTGTGTGAGTGTGTGAGAGTGTGTGAGTGAGTGTGTGAGAGTGAGTGTGTGAGTGTGTGAGTATGAGTGTGTGTGTATGTGTGTGTGTGTGTGTGTGTGAGTGTGTGTGTGAGAGTGTGTGTGTGTGTGAGTGTGTGTGTGAGTCTGAGTGTGTGTGTGAGTGTGTGTATGTGGTGTGGTATGGTGCGGGGGAGGAGGGGGAGGGAACGGTGGTGCCAGGAGAGCTCCTCAGAACTGCTGGCGCCGCCCCTGCCCCTGAGGAACTGTCTGCCTTTGTCATCAGGCCTTGGAGATGCATGTGTAGGGCTGGCTTCTCGAACTTTCTGAAGTGTATTAGCAGAAGCCTTTCTTCTGTCAAGTCTGGGATGACTTCGTCAGGACTCAGCAAAGTCAGCCTAGAAGTACAATCCTCTCTCCCAATTCAGTCTCATCAGAGCCCAATTCAAATCCCACCACGTCTGCAAGCTGGTGGCGCTGTCCGTAATGGAACTGATATCTCCCTCCTGGGGAGTGATTTTACGCCTGATAATGACATTGCCATATGTTCATTACCCACACTTACATAGATGGCTGTTCCATAGATGCCAGGATTGGGCCATGTCTTTGCCTCTCTTCACAGGCAGGTAGAGTAGGGCTTAACCATGGAGCCTGGTCCATAAATGTTCGTTGTTGCTGTAGTGGAATCAGACAGACTTGACTGGACCTAGGCTCTGTTGTTTACTGTGTGACTTTAGGAAAATTCCTAATCTCTTTGAGCCTCAGTTTCCCCACCTATACAGTGGTGATGATATTAGGGTGTATCTGATAAATTGGCTGGCACAGTTAAATGAGATCTTGTGTGTAGAGAGTGCTTATCACAAGATCTGGCTTTCAGCACGTGCTTAGTGTAGGTTTTTTTTTTTTTTTTGTAAAAAATGCCGTATTTCTTTATTTTATTTATTTATTTTTTAAAAATTTCTTTATTGATTAAGGTGTCACATATTTGTCCTCATCCCCCCATTCCCATCCCCCACCCCACCCCCCTGTTGTCCTTAACCATTGGTTAGGCTTGTATGCATGCACACAGGTCCTTTGGTTGATCTCTCCCCCCTATTGAGGCCCAACAGTCCAATCGATGCCTCCTTGTTTCTGGGTCTGTTCTTGTTCATCAGTCTATGTTGTTCATCATTTCCCCTAGATGAGTGAGATCATGTGTGACTAAAAATATACTTATAAGAACCGAATGTGAGACGAGCAATAATAGTTATGCTGACAGGCAAATGAATCAGTCTGTAGTAAGTTTCTTTCTGGACCAACAGTTCTTTTGAGACCCAATTTCAATGTCCACCAGTTCCTTATGTGTACATGTCGGCACTGACTTTTCAGCTCTGGGTGGTGGACAAATGGTGGTAATGCAGGTCCGACTCCCTCTGGTTTGGTCTCGCCTGGACCCAGGGGCGCGGCTTCACCCAGACTCAGGGGCGCATGGCCTCACCCGGACCTGGGACCCAGCATCACCCGGGCCCCGGGGCATGTGACCTCACCCGGACCCAGGATCCAGCTTCACCCGGACCCAGGGGTGCGCGGCCTCACCCGGACCCAGGACCCAGCCTCACCTGGATCCAGGGGCGCACGGCCTCACCCGGACCCGGGATTCAGCTACACCCGGACCCAGGGGCGCGTGGCCTCTCCCGGACCCAGGGGCGCGGCCTCACCCGGACCCGGGACCCAGCCTCACCCAGGTCCAGGGGCGCACGGCCTCACCCGGACCCAGGACCCAGCCTCACTCGGGTCCAGGGGCGCACGGCCTCACCCGGACCCGGGACCCAGCTTCACCCGGACCCAGGGGCACTTGGCCTCACCCAGACCCAGGGGCGCGCGGCCTCACCCAGACCCGGATCCAGCCTCACCCGGGCCCAGGGGCACAGCCTCACTCGAGCCCAGGGGTGCATGGCCTCCCCCGGACCCAGGGGTGCATGGCCTCACCCGGACTCAGGGGCACGCGGCCTCACCCGGACCCGGGACCCAGCCTCACCTGGACCCAGGGGCACATGGCCTCACCCGGACCCAGGGGCGCGCGGCCTCACCCAGACCCGGATCCAGCCTCACCCGGGCCCAGGGGC
Source organism: Ia io (assembly GCA_025583905.1). Lineage (NCBI taxonomy): Eukaryota > Metazoa > Chordata > Mammalia > Chiroptera > Vespertilionidae > Ia > Ia io. Next base: position 4,483,311 of record JAJQQW010000010.1, on the reverse strand, counting down.
GCATGGCCTCACCCGGACTCAGGGGCATGCAGCCTCACCCGGACCCGGGACCCAGCCTCACCCGGACCCAGGGGCGCATGGCCTCGCCCGGACCCAGGGGCGTGCGGCCTCACCTTGACCCGGGACCCAGCGGGGCCTCGTTTTCTCGCTCCCAATTCCTGTCGGTCACTTCCCTCTCAGCAATTCCTTCAGCCATCCTCTCAAAGCTCTGGGGCGGCCGCCGTGGAACTCGCCAGGCGGCGGGCTCGGCAAAGCTCTGGTGCACCCAGTGCACGTCGGCGGGCCGGTCCAAGGTCGCTGCGGCGGCACTCAGGCCTGCAGCGGCAACCAGTCGCCGGGCAAGTGCACCTGGATCCGGGACCCAGCAGGGCCCCGTCTTCCCGATCCCAACTCCCATCGATCAACCCCCTCCCAGCAACTCCTCCGGCCATTGTTCCGGATGGTGTCTGCTCTGCCCTCCAGTTGCAGTCTCAAAATTGTGGTAGGCAACAATCAGGCGTCTGCCCTATGCCGCCATCTCGGTCCTCCAGAAGATTCTTAAGTAACCTTATAAATGTGGTTCTGGACACTGTGTCATCCATTAGTTTACTTTCCTCTATCTCTTCTATTCGTGGCCTGCTTCGGTGTCTCCACCTTTTGGCTGCCTCCCTATGTTGATGGAGTGGCTTTGTGTGGTCAGTGACCTATAGGGGCCGGTAGCTTAGCTTCCCCAATCACCCTAGGTGGTCACTCTTGGTACCCCCTTTTGTGGGCTGAGTGCAAAGTCTTGGTGTTGTTAAGCCTTGATTGCTGTTGGTACACTGGGAGGATTTGACCTCCAGTCCAATTGGCTGTGAGGATCAGCTGTGTCTCCGCCGGGAGACAGCCTTATTCAACTAGACTTGCAAAATTGTAAAAGCCTCTGTGCTCAGCTTGGATGGGGCGGAGTTTTAGGGTGGAGCCTACAGCCTTGGCTTCCCGTCAGCCCCGCCCTATGAGGTTCCTGGGTCTCAGTGTCCCTCTGTACTCCCTGCAAACACCTCTAAGAGAAAAGCGCCCTGGAGCTTCGCCCGCCGCCAAACAGTCTAGTCTCTCCTGCAATGAATCTGGATTCCCAGATTCTCGCCCGGAACTGGGTTTCAGTGCAGTCGGAACTGGGGCTCAGCACAGTCTGGCGCCTTTGTCTCCTTCCCACCAGGGCAATCCAGCAGCACAGTCAACAGACCATCCTCTGCGCGCATTCCCGTGCGCGCCTCCGGTGCTCTGCCTTTCGCCGCTCCTCTGTGCCTCCGCCCCACAGCCCAGATTCCCCCAGCATGAGCCTGGCTTCCCAGGGTCTCGCCCGGAACTGGGGTTCAGTGCAGACGGAGCTGGGGTTCAGCACAATCTGGAACCTCGATCTCCTTCCCGCTAGAGAACGCTGGCCAGGCACTCAGCCGCCCCGTCCTCTCTGGCTCCGTCCTCGCCAGGCACGCGCACGCGCGTGCTCATGTCTCCACCCATGTCTCCGTACCTCAGGCTTTTACGGCTCCTCTGATTCTCCTGTGGTTTTCTCTTTCCTTCTAGTTGTAGGCGTTTCAGTCAGCCAGCTTTCCTGTGGTTCTGGATGATGTCCGTTTTGACCTTTAGTTGTATTCTTGAAATTGTTGTGCCAGGCTGCAGGTTAGGTGCTTAACCTATGCCGCCATCTTGGTTTCTCTGCTGAAAATTTAAAAATAGATGTCTGTCCTCCCCAGAGCCCCACCTCTCATTTTCACATTTTTCCTGCATGACTATTTACTGTGTAACTCACCTGATCATTGACGGTAAAAATGGAAATAACCTGATGACCTTTAAAGATATTCTCCCCCCCCCCTTTAAACTCCCTTTCTCCACATTGGGAAGATAAAAAGTAGACGAGGAGGATTAAAGGAGAAGTGAGGAAAGAAAGAAAGGATGGGGGGAAGCAGAGAATCACCTTTATCCTACCAGCTTCCTGAGCCAGCCTCCTGCCAGCTTCTAACCTTAGAGACCTGAGGGCCTGAGAGGAGAGGGGACCACAACTGACCAGGGGCCCCAGGCTGCAGCCTGGAGCTCAGGAATCTGCTTTAACAACGGGGCTGCCTGTGGCAGGGTCCCCGCGATTGCCGTGAGCTGAAGCCTAGGAGAGGATCCAGCACCGAGGGGGTGGACGCCCAGCCTGCAGGCCCCGTGAGAGGAGCAGACCTGTTCACCAAGGGCTTTGTGAGGGTGTGAGGGTGAGGACGCTTATCTGCTGGTCCAAGTACATTAGCTCTGGAGAGCTGTGAGCATCCTTGAAGTTTGGAAGACATCTGTCCCCACACGTCAAGGACAAGAGAGGACTGAGAGAAGACCATCACACCTAATCGTGGCCCAGTCTGCTAACAACCTGTCCGAAACACGGGCCCCACGTGGGCTCAAGCGTGGCTTGCTCCCTGACTTGCACAGATTTGGAAACAGATTGTAGTTTGAGAACTTTCCCGTGAGCTTCCAAAAGGGATGAGAGGGTGACAGACAGGGGAATAGGTAGGAGTGCAGAATTAGAAACCATCGATAAAATTTCTGGGGTTTTCTTAGGGAAGTCATACTTATCCATGCAAGGTAAGTGAGGAGGAAAATAGAAAGTTGTTCTCCCTCAGATGAAGTTAACCATCTCCCCGTCTCTAGGCCTTCACAGGACTTCCCTCCAAAGCTTACACAACCCTAGATTATTTTCCAAAAGTCTTACATCAAAGCACTGCTTTGTTATTTTCAAGTAAAATTCACAATAATAGCATTTGAATAGACTTAGACCTATGATTATGTCTCATTTTTTTGTAACTATTACTCAGTGTGTTCTATTTCACGTAGACAGCGAAACGGAGGAACTGGGAAGGGTTATGTGGCAAATCAGTGTGATCAACTCTCCGACCCAAAGAGCGCGGTGGGAGAGGGCAGGAAGTTGCCGCCGCCTGCAGGAGGGGCCTGGATTTAGAGTGCTTCAAAGAGCAGGCAGGCTAATGAGGGGAAGTGTCAGTGGAGGGGTTTCAGCTCAGCGCAGGAGGGAACTGACTAACAGAACAAGGTGCCTGTGCGGAGGGGAGTGCCCACCACCGGAGGCCTGCGAGCTGAGGCTGGGTGGCCATCGCTGGAGACTAGGAAGGAGATGAGAGGTTTGCTACCCTGCTCGCAGGTCCTGCCCCTGCCAGGGACCAGGGTGCTGATCGGGGTGCAGGGGTGGGGGGGGCGTCTGGGAGGGGTGTGGCAAATAGAAATCTTCAAGGACTGAGACTCTGCTGCTCCGTCAGCCCAGGCTTCTTTCCTTCTTTATTCTCCTGGTAAATGGATCTTTCATCAACTTCCTAAGCCAGCGATTTTCAACCTTTCTCATCTCATGGCACACATAAGCTAATTTCTAGAGTTCTGCGGCACACCAAAAGTATGTTATATTTTTTGCCGACCTGACCAGGGACGTAGGTCTAATTTTGATTCATGTACACCGGCCGGCTGTTGTGTGGAAATCGCTGTCCTGAGCCACTGGGAGCTCACCGAAGCCTCTGGCCCACCGCCCCTTGAGCTAAGCTTCCTGGTGGTTGAAGTAGCACTTCATTCCCCTTGGTTTTAAGCAGGCCTCTTTAAGGCTCAAGGAGGTGCTCCCTATTTACAGGGTTCCGGGACTATTGAGAATGATTCTAATTTCCCTCGTGATTCTATAGCCTCTCCTAGGTTTGCCTTCGCAACCACGATCCTCGTTTATGAAATGCTGTTCCTACTGAAAGCTGTGGGTCACCCTGGAAATGGCCCTGTCCGTCGCTACGTCTTTTCCGGCTCCCTTTCCATCTTCTGGAAGTGGGATATCCTGAACCACATGTAGCTTTTCCAGCTTTCCTGCTCTCCAGTTTTATGTGTGTTCACTCTGCGAGACCATGTGGTGCATGTGAAAATGCATGATCTTAAGGGCATAGAAAATCCTGCACCTTACACTGATTTTATGTAACCAGCCGCTTTGATCATCAGTTTCTCCATTTGCAAAATGGAGACAGCAATATACACTTCAGACATGGGTGAGGGTACCAACCTGGCATTTTGAAGCCGACTACGTTGCCTTGGACAGGAGGCACTGAATAATTTAGAGGAGGAGAAGGAGAGAAAGAGAACGCTCCCAATCTCGATGATACTATCTTGGTAATAGTGAGAGACCTGTTTAATGAAATAGGTAACAACTATTTCAAAGAAGCAATGTTGAACTTCCCCGGATGATTCAAATTTCAGTTATCTTGGTCATATTCATTTCAATTGGTCCCTTCTTCCATTTCAGCCATGTATATAAGAATGTGCATTCATACATCATTAGTCACAAATTAAACTTATGACCTTGCATCTTCACAAGTGTAAGTGGGTAATATTGGAGAGAGACACAGAAGTAACTGCCTGCCTTCTGTTTAATGTGTAGACAGCCTTGGCACCTCCCAGACGCTAGAGCTGCAGCGAGAGGAGTGGGAGAGGAGCGCCTTGCCCAGCAAACGCGTCTCGCGGCGCTCCATCAGCAGGGAGAGATGGGTGGAGACACTGGTGGTGGCCGACACCAAGATGGTTGAGTATCATGGGAGCGAGAACGTGGAGTCCTATATCCTCACCATCATGAACATGGTATGTCAGACTTCATGGGGGACCTGGCATTAGAAATGCTCCATACTCCAAAAATGAGAGAGACCTTCCTTTTTTTGTTGTGCTTTGAACATAGATTGATGAAGGATGGAAATTCAGGACATACTAGTCTTTCTCTTAAAAATGTGTGTCCTAGGAAAATTTGTAATTTATCAGTTACATTTTCTACTAACTATTTATCAAGTCACTCAATCCTCTCAGTAGGACTTTATCTTATTGATTTCCATCAGTGCACAAATGAGTAAACTGAGGCACAAAGAACTAGAACGTGATTTTCTCAAGGTGGTTAGAGCTAGAATTAGAATAGAGTTAATGATTCTGGATTTCCAGCTTCCCTTTTGCACGATTGATGTTTTCTAGCTTCCCAGAAAGTTAGTCCTGTTGAGGTGGGGAATGAGGTTTGCCTGAGTCACTGATAGTAAGAGAGGAAGACTCTGGGTCAGGGACAGGGGCAAAGAGAGAAACGCGCCAATCCCTTAAGCACACAGCCGATCAATGACCTTGGAAAGGATGTCTTTAAATATCACAATGCGGTTTGGGCTGGAGGCCTACCTCCCTCCTCACTCCAGCAAAACTTCTTGACCTATAAGATTACATTTGCTTCGCTCCTCTCCCCCTGGCATTTATCTGTTATCAGTTCACATAGGCTAATGGGTTTCCATTTCTGACTCTAGGTCACTGGATTGTTCCATAACCCAAGCATCGGCAATGCAATTCACATTGTTGTGGTTCGGCTCGTTCTACTTGAAGAGGAAGAGGTAAGGGGTAGTTTTCCCTCCACTCTTAAGACCTGTGCCTTCGTACTCCCTACTTCCTTTCTTCAGTAAAACACTTAATGGACAAGAGAGAGGGTACCAGAAAGGTGGGAATCCGGTGATGTCTGCTTTCTCACCACGTCCTGCGGAGACGTTCATGGTCTTTCCTTATGTCACCCTTTGCCTTGCTTCCCACCCTCTCCCTCATTGAACTCTGGATAGGTGGGTTACTTGGCTTGTCTGTGCCTCCATAGCTTTGTTTTATAAAATGGGGTTGATAACCTCTCCTGCCTGGAATTGCTGGGAGAATCAAATGTGTTAATCCATGTACTAGCATTGTATCAGGCTTTAGAACCCAGTCAATACATGTTACTTGTTAGTATCATTTTTATGATTCTTATAATTATCATTGCCATCATTTAGGTCCCACAACAACTCTATAAACTCATTACTATCATTAGCTCATTTCCCGGATGAGAAAACTGTGCCAAAGGCCTAAAGGGTAAGATTAGGGTCCTAAGAGGCTGGAGACTTCTTTAAAGCCCAGTATAGAAACAGTACTGGGAGGGGAGGGAGGGAGCTGGGATAAAGCCGGGTGGGCCCACGTCACTGTGCCATCCAGGGTGTCAAGCTGGCGTGCAGGAGCAGCAGAAGGCTGACAGGCAGGCAGGAAATGAATGTTACCACGGAGACTGTCCCTCTTGGTCTCAGAGGGGTTTCGTGTTGGGTTCGCCTTTGTGAGACTCTGGAGTTGCAAAACCTGCCTCTTTGGGAATCCAGGCTGACAACTTCCCGTCTCCAGGGTGATGTGTGGCTCTGCAATAACCTCTGCAACTTCTGCTCTTTCAGGGTAACTGTTAACAATATTAACAAAGAACTTGAAGACTCATTCCTTTGTTAAATGAAAGACCAATCTCTTTTCCTCTGATAGTTTGATGAGTTACTCCTTAAGCACATGGGAAGTTTTCAGATTAAACGTTTTACTGCTTTTCTCTTCTCTGCCCATTCTCTTTCTTCCGGGAACCCAAGCCTGGCTAGGAGCATGTTCAGATTGTGTATTGCATCAAAAGCTGCTACCAGCAGGACTTCTCAAAGAAATCAAGACAAGATTTTTTTTTTCTTCATTATAAAGAGCCTAAAAGGGACAGAACAACTTATAATAAAAGCCATGTCCTTGGCAAAATCACTTTCTATTTCCCATTTGGGCCTACTTCTGTGAGCTGTTGTTGATTTCCGCTGGGTCACCTCCCTGCTCTGTGAGGTCACCTACTCCAATGCATAGGAAAGGGGGAGTGGGAAGTGAATTGGACTCACTTGAGAAAATGAGGTGAGAAAAAAAGGATGCAAGAACAAAAAGGGAAATCTATTTTTGTTTACAAAGGAAATGGGGGGAAATCCGTGCGGATGGGGGTTTGTTTTGGCAAGCTCACATAATTAGGAGTTGCTTCACGGAAATTGTTTAGCGCAAGTCTCCCAGGCTCGGTGTGAGCCAGCGTAGTCTCTCTGCGGTGCATCTGCGTCTTGGGCAGGCTGAGGGCTGCATCGCAGCGAGGCACAGCTAATCACTCTTCCCAAGGCACCTGTGACCAACTGCATTCAAAAAACTAAATGAGTAAATGTTCTTTGGATTTAATCTCTTAGAAGATTTGGAGATTTAGAGGCCGAGGGGACGGGAAAAAATGTGTGCACTATTAAAACCTCCTGGAAGAGTCATGACATTGAGCAGAAAAGCAGTAAGGTCTCCTTAAGACCATGCCACTGAGCTTGTGTTGAACGCCCCATCTTGTAGAGGACAATTCTACACAGGGGCAGAGTACCAGCAGCAGTGGTCGGCAGCTCAGCTATGTGTGTAGTCACTTTGCTTGGAAGAGGAACAAACAAAAGCAACAGGGAGAAATCATAGATGCTGTGTAGGTTAAAGAGGGGAAAGAGAGGAGAGAAAGATATTCTGGGTAGAGGGAGCATCTTGAAGAGAGCTAGGTAAAAAATAGCATGGGGGATGGGCATGTGGGCTTGCGGCAGTGGTGATAGAAGCAGTTTGAAGGTTGCTGGAGCATAAACTGTGAGGTGGCAAAAGAAGGGAGAGCTTCCTGGAGGCTAGACTTTGCAGGGTCTTGCATCCTGGGTCATGTTACAGGCAGATTTTGGTTTTGACTAGGTTGACCTGGCAACAGCAAGGAGGATGGAATGAAAGAGAACAAGGAAACAAGGAGAACACTTAAGAGATGCTGCAAGCATAAATCCAAGCATACAATGATGAGGGTTTGAGCTAGGGTGGTTGGGGGTAAAGATGAAGAGGAGGTAGAATGAGCAGCCCAGGAGGACACATTGGGGTGCAGGACATGAGGGAGAGGAGGCCAGTAGGCAGACACTGGCGTTTTTAGATTGGGACACTGGGTTGATGGTGGTCCCTGTAACTAAGCCCGAGGATACGGGGAGAACAGCAGGTCAGCATGCAGGGGAGGAATATCTGGGATGCTGAGATGGGGTACCTGTGTGCCATCCAGAAAGAGATGTCCATCAAGAGGCTTGGATACATGAATGTGAGCTGTCGGAGAGATTTGGAATGAGGTATGGATTTGAGAGTCAACAGCATATAGGTGATTTCCTAAAATAGGACTGTGAATGAGAATGAATTAGGCAATGAGCCAACAGAATGGCAGAAGAAGAGCACATGGAGGGGACTGAGAAGTGAACAGTGAGTAGGAGGAGGACAGACAGAGAGTGGCCATCGCGGAAGTAGAGGGTCTACTTGTGGAAGTGAGAGGTCGAGAACTAAGCGGTAATCCTCATCGTCCATTAGCGAATTGCTAAAGCTTTCCAGTTACTCAGAGCAAACACATGTAAAGAAGCCTTCAGTCGTTTGGGAACCACTAGTCCTAGACTAGTAGCTGCAACCCTGGGACCTACTCTGCCAAAACCTCTGTGTGACTTGGTTAAGGTCCTGCCCCTCTCTGGCCCGTTTTCTCATCATTTAAATGAGCGGACTGGAGGCATAGTTCCTACAGTCCTTCAGGGAAATGGGCTCTTCCTAATGCTGGGAAAACTAGAAGCAGAGTTTATGCAGCAACATCTGGAAAAGGACTCTTTTCTCATGCTGAGGCTATGCCCCTGCTGACACTGAATTTGGCTCAGGAACGAGGGGGAGGGGATGCTACCCTTTATACCTCCCTTCTGCCTCCCGACCTGACCCTGGGACAGCACTAATATCTTTCCCATCTCTGTGACTTTGCCATTGCAAGAATGCTGTAAAATGGAATCATCCAGCATGCACCTCTTGAGATTAGATTTTTTTCAGTCAGCATGACTTCCTCGAGAGCCATCTAAGTTGTGTGTATCGAGTGCATCAACATTCACTTTTCCTTAGACGGACACACGTGGTTTGGTGTAAGGTCTCCCGAGGCGGTAACCCCAGCCCATGTTTCAAAGGACATTGTGGGGAGGCCGATCCCCAGTTAGAACCGCAGGTTCCTCTAGGAGCCCTTGTTCTCGCTGCCTTTGTCAGTATCTGACCCGAGTGACCTCAGCTAGTTCTTCAATGATGAACATAACAAGGCTCTCTTTACAAATAATGCTGAGAGGATGCAATTAAATGAAAGAATATGTGTAAAAATCTCTGTCACATAATAAATGATTAAGAAATGCTTCCTTCCTGTTTTTTTTTTATCCCTCCTTCCCTCTTTCCCTCCCTTTTATTTCCTTCTCTTTTCTTTTCTTCCTCTCCCTTCCTTTCTGTTCCTTTACATTCCTGCTGCCTGTTACCTGGCCAGTGCTTATGCTGGGTGTGGGGCATTCATTCCAGTAGGGCTGCTGTTCTGACTACCACCTGACTGCCTGTGCCAGCTGGTTCCCCAGAACCCCTCCTCTCGTCCTCCAAGATATATCATTTTGCTGGATGAGGTCACAATGAGGTGTTTTTTTAATTCTCACCTGAGGATATTTTTTTCTATTGATTTCTATAGAGAGTGGAAGGGAGGCGGGGGGGACTGAGAGAGAAGCATCAATGTGAGAGAGAGAGACATCGATTGGTTGACTCCCATAAACACCCTGACTGGGGCTGAGGAACTAGCCTGCAACCGAGGTACATGTCCTTGACTGGGATTGAACCCGAGACCTTCAGTCCATGGGCCCATGCTCCAACCACTGAACCAAACCAGCTAGGGCAAGATGAGGATTTTTAAATAATAAAGTCTGTTTCTTCTATTTAAATTCATTACACTAACCAGGCTGGTGATTTTTCACAAGTAATGAGCCATCTTTCTGTGTTTTCATGAAAGGAAGATGGTCTATGGTTAATTAGCATGGGTGGGGGAACTGGGAGAGTCTCTACTAGGCAATTGAAGTCTCTCGGGCCTCCTTCGATTTGGATGTGGCCTTAGCAAAATACAGGATAGTGGAGAAGCAGGTTCATAGTTTGATGAAGAGGGTGTGTGATGTCCTAGGGCTGAGCCCAGAGTAATAGACTGAGATTCCAGCGGGCCATGGGCCTAGTCATTCTCCAGGTAGAATCCTCCCTTACCAGGATGGCCTATGTAGAGACCACCCCCCTCCAAAAGGGAAAGGAATTTCTCCTGTTGAAACTCAAATGAAACTGGAGTACCCTTGGAGCTGAGAGCCCATTTTCCTTCCCCCTCATCTGACAAGTGTTCACCCAGTTAATCTGGAACAATCCCTCTCCTCCCATCCCCATTAGCAACTGTGGACCCCATGGATGCCTCAGGAGCCCTGAAAGCTGCAGCCTGGGGCACCTTCTACAGCACCCTAATTGTTGCCAGACAGCCAGTGGCCCTCACCCTTGGCCCTTCACCCACAGATGTCAAACCAAGAAGGTTGGATTGACAGGGAGCCACCCAGTGCAATCCCAGCCTTATCGGATGCCTCGTGAAAGGAAGAGCTTTTTGTTGCAAGTCTGTTCATTTTGCATTTGCAATAAAAATGCCTTTTCGGAACGGCATTGACTTTGGAAGCAGAGAGCCACGGAAATAGAACTTCAAACAGCTGCGGGCCTTTGCTAACATATTTTTGGTTTTCCTTCAAGGGTTCCTTGTCCCAGTGATCATTTCTGTCCTAAGTTCTCCCCTCCAGGTTCTTTTAATGGAAGTCATGCAAGTCATAGTGTTTAAGCAGAGGGTTAGCCCAGAGAAGGAACTTGGCCTCTGCCAAATTCTGCCAGATCGCTGAGGCACTCACCCAGTGCTCATCCCACTTGGCTTCTTCTGGGGACTAATGTGATGGGCCCCGGCCACGGTAAACTCACCCATGCCAATCTCTTCCTCTTCCTCCTCCAGCAAGGCCTGAAAATAGTGCACCATGCAGAGAAGTCATTGACCAGCTTCTGTAAGTGGCAGAAGAGCATCAATCCCAAGAGTGACCTCAACCCTGCCCATCACGACGTGGCTGTCCTTCTTACCAGGTACCCCAGAGACCACGGGGAGGCCAGGGGCTGCACGCAGGGCGAGCTGGCAGGTGGGAGGGGTGCCAGGTATTCAAACTCATGAGATTCTCTTACTCTTTGCTGTTCTTGGTCATTTCTAAAGGTAGCTTCTATTATCTAAACAACTCCTGACTCCCATATGAGTGAGGGGACAGATAGCAAGTCTCTGTGTTAATAAACTGTGTCTGCTGGCAAAATGCTGGTCCCTTTCCCATCCCAATGGTGATTTCCTCTTTAAAACTGGCTTCCCTATGTGGCTTTATAAACAATCAGAACACTTGTTTATAAACAATCAGAATACTTGTGGCTTTATAAACAATCAGAACACAGGTCCTCATTAAAGACTCCCGTTACTTTTAACCATGGGAATTCCCACCCTTTATTTTTTATTTTAAAAATGTTCCTCCAGTTAAGAAACATGCAGTGATTTCTAGAGAAATCAGTCCTCCTTGCAGCTGATCTCTGACTGATGTTGAGGACAGACTATGGGGAGCAGGCCCTCCCCCGAATAGACAGTGGTTTGCTTATACCTCCCTACCTTTGCCCTCATGACACACCATTTTGTTTTGACAACTGGTAGACCCTGTGTTTCTAATTAGAACCATCAACCCTTCTAGGACTTACAGCTGTGAAAAGCTAGTGACCTGAAACTCAGGCTCTTGGAAGGCTATGTTTTCTCATTAACTCAAAAACTATTTATTGAGCACCCACTGTATACCAGATACTATTTTAATCTAGACAAATGAAGGTCTTACATTAATGGGGTGGAGTAAGTTCTCATGGGGAAGTCCTGTGAAGATTCAGAGACATCAAGAAATCCAGGGATGTGTAATAAAAGAAGCCCCTTTGCCTGGCCCTTCAGCCACCGAGAACCCCACGCACTGGCAGGCCCTGTGTGCGTGTTGTCCCTGAACACGCTGGTCTGTCATCTGTCCCTTTGACAGGACAATCCCAGTGCATAGGATGCCTATGAAGGATGATAATCAGCCCTGACCTTATCCAAATATTTGCCTTACCCTGACCAGAAACCCCAACCATCAGAATCACGCTTTTGAGTGAAAGTATCCAAATTTGCCAACATGGCCCGGCCGGCATGGCTCAGTGGTTGAGTGTCCACCTACAAACCAGGAGATCACGGTTCATTTTGAGGTCACCATTTGATTCCTGGTCAGGCAACATGCCCGGGTTGTGGGCTCGATCCCCAGTGGGAGTGTGCAGCAAGTAGCCAATCAATGATTCTCTCTCTTCATTGGTGTTCCTAAATCTCTCCCCCTCTTCTTTCCTCTCTGAAATCAATAAAAAAAAAGTATATATATATATTTTAAAAACTTGCCAAGATGTTCCATAAGAAGTCTGTGGCATAAACCTATCACATTAGGTTAATTGGGACTATGACACCTCTGATTGATCAATAGCTCCCCTGGGAAATAAGTTAATGAGGGTGTGGGATGTAAGCTTGGAGGCTGTGGGGGGCCAGCAGGCAGCCAGGGAACCCCAGGGGACTGGGCAGAAAGCCCGGAGAAGACTTCAGTCCAGGCAGGCCCTGTCTCCAGGGAAGAACCCTGAGTTCCGGACCAGCACTGGCCGCCTGGCAGCTGTGTCTCCGCTCGGTCTCTTTCCTTTCTCTGGAGCAGGAAGCGTTCTCCTCTCACTCCCACACGGAGAAGTGAGGGAGTTAGTTACCGGGAGCTGGCTCTGTGGGGGGTTCTACATGGGCCAAGCTCTGAGCTACATCTATTAGGACAATCACCACTCCATTTAACCCCCACAGGAGCACTGGTGGTTGACGACTATCAATCACTCCTATTGGGGAAACTGAGGCTTGGTTATGCCCTTTGCCCAAAATCTCATTGCCATTAACAGGTAAAGCTGGGACTTAAATCCAGATAGACGGCATTAGCTCTACTCTTGTTGTGCATATGAAGGGTTTGCTCTCCTTTGGTCATTTTTCTTTCTTAGAACAGGGGTCTTGTCTCAAGCTTATGATGAACCTCTTAGCTGCTACGCAGTGGAGAGTATTCCAGTTTCTGAAGCAGGATTTCTCAACCTCGGCCCCATTGACATTCTGGGTTGCATCATTCTTTGTTGTGAGGGGGTGTCCTGTGCACAGTAGTATGTTCAACAGCATCTCTGGCCTCGACCCATGAGATGCCAATAACCTTCCTCCAAGTTGTGGCAACCAAAACTGTCTCCCGACATTACCGAATGTGCCCTAGGTGGGGGAGGGGAGCATGACACCCCCTGTTGAGAGCCGCTGGTCTGAATAAATAGGTAGGATGAGGAAGGGAGGGGGGTATAAGAGAGAGCTGGCCTCTGGAGCACTATGCTGAGGTCCACTTTAACCGCGTGATCTGTTCGGTCACAATCAGTAGGATGTGGCTTTGGCTTGAACACACTCCATGAAATGGGGCAGGTGGCTGAATGTCTAGGCATGTTTTCTCTTTGATAACCTCTGTGCATGGGGGAGGTCGAGCTAATGTTCTTTTGGGGAGCTTAGGCTGGTTACCTACAAAAACCATATTCCTACAATTCCTTTATTACCCCCTTTTATCCTCTTTAGCATCTAGTAAGCACTCAATGAACAATTATTTAATGGACCTAGCTTCCTGCACTATCTTTTCCGTGGCCCACAAAACAGCGGACACACACAACAGACCGTGTGTGGCCAGAAATGGCGTCTGCACAAAAGATCTGGAGCTGACTAAAGCTCACACTTTGTTGGCATTTGCGCCCGTCACTCTTGGCAAAGAGCTCTTCTTGAGCCGAAGAAAACCAAGTGACCAATGAACGAGTCTTTCAAATGCTTGTCAGGGATGGAAACAGTCCCAGCAGGATATGGGCGCACATTTTTCTATTTAAGAACGGTAACTAGCATTTTGGAGATCCTGGAGTCTTTCCTTTCTTCTTCCAGGGTAGGGAAATAATGAGGTGAATGAATTACTGGTGAAAAGAGGAACAATGCCTCTTTCTCTCTCTCTCTCTCTCTCTCTCTCTCTCTCTCTCTCTCTCTCTCTCTCTCTGACTTCGATTGTTCATCCCCTCCCATATGCAATAGTGATAGGATAGTGAAGCTAGAAAGAAAATTGGTTTGATCTCTGGATAGGTTTATCAGACCAGTTGCCTTTTTCATGAGTGAGAAAAAGTTCCCATGTGAGTTTTGAACCCAGACCTCAGAAAAAACAAAAATATTTCACATTTGAAAGACCTCAGTGACTGCTGTTATCCCTTCCTTGTTTACAATCCCAAATTAATTTCAATTTTCAACCAGATTCTTCTTTTTTTGAGCAAATAAAATAATTTAGCTTCCTGAGATCAAGAGCAAAAGCAACTCAAAATAAAACATCTGCCATAAATTCTCGCATTCCTTAGATGTTAGGGAGATTCATTAATCAAGAGGTGAAATCAGAATAATCTTAATGAATTCAAAATTACTCCCTATGCTCACATGGACATTTAAAAACTTACTTTAATGATGCTTTACAGACCTTATTGAATGTGAATTAATACCCAGCTTTTCCCAGTGGGGTGTTGTAGGTGTTTCATGCGTCTCTGTCCTCTGCTTTCAGAAAAGACATCTGTGGGGGCGTCAATCGCCCCTGTGAGACGCTGGGTCTGTCTCACCTGTCGGGCATGTGCCAGCCTCACCGGAGCTGTAATATCAACGAAGACTCGGGCCTCCCGCTGGCTTTCACGATTGCCCATGAGCTCGGACACAGGTAAAGGGCCAAGGAAACTGCGATCTCTTTGCCGTGTCCCTGTGGCAATGTCAGGCAGAAGGCATGGAAAGCACCTTAAATGGGGCACAGGCAGCGGGATTGCACTGTGGCTTGAAACTTACCCTCCTCCACCTCTGCTTTCTCACCTGTAATGTGAGACATAATCACACACTTTCAGGACTGCAGTGCCTCCTCTGCCCTGAGCTTGTACCATCTGCCTCACACCGCAGTTCCCTGAATTGCAATGAGGTGAGCAGAAGCAAGGAGATAAGCTTTAACTCATTGTCTAATTCAGGAGAAACAATTCCTGTTCAGTTCTTATGAAATAATAGTTGTGTTGATAGCATTAAAGTCACAAACCGTAACACTTTGTGCCTTTCCTTCATGCCAGACACTTGGCATTATGCCATTGAATCATCGCAATGACCTCATGATGTAGGTAACATTGTGAGTCTCATTTCACTTCCATGTGTAAAGGAGACCATTGAATAAACAAGAAATTGAAAACTGCTATAAACTTGGAAAGACCATCAAACAAACACCAGTGAACAGGAGGTCCAAGTTGTCACAAAAATGTGTAACGTTGATTAGATGAATTCGTTAAAAGCAGGTTTCAGAATGTTTGCGTGAAGGAAAAAGGAGGATTCAGGAGGTCCCCATGGAGGAAAGATCTTAGCTTATTTGAAACACACTTTGTTGAGCTATTTACAAACCACAGATAAGAGCACATCACACTAACTAACAACTCAGAGAGGGGAGCATGTGAATGACTCCGCTATACTCCCTGCCCGCCAGGAAGCTGCCAGCCTGGAATCCCTCTCCAAAGAAGGGACAGAAGGCTGGGGTGTGCTCAGATGGACTTCCGAAAAAGGTGGGATTGGGAAGAACCCTGGAGACTGGATTATCCCAGGCCTGGCCTCTCTGGCCTGGGCTTTCTCATCATGTTTTTCATGAGATATTGGAACTTTGCAAACTGCTTTTACCTGTAGAGGATTGGCTTTGGAGTTGGGAAACTTGAGTGCTTATTCTGGCTTTTCCATCCATAGCTATGATGACCTTAGAGAATTGCCCTCACCTCTGCCCCTGTTTCCTTATCTGTGCAATAAGTAGGTTGAATCAGGCAGTTTCTTAGGTACTGTGATTTCTGTGATCCTTACCGAAACCCCTAGGAGATCAATGTGATGTAGTCTAGTGTCTTGCTGTTACATGCTATTTGAGTCAGCTTACCTCGTGGCAACCCTCTGATGAGTGATAGCCTCAATGCCCGGTCCTCGGCAGCCCTGCCCAGCTCCCATAGACTCCTACCTATGGCTTCATTTATGGAGTCCACCCATCTCCTATTTGGTCTTTCCCTTTTCCTGCTGCCCTCCCCCCTCCACCCCCCGCCCCCCCCGCCGCCGCAGCAGTATTGTCTTTTCCAAAGAAGCCTGCCTTCCAAAGCTGCGTCCCTTGTCCAAGTGTCCCATCGCTTCCCCCTTCAGTTCTCCCACAAATTATGATGAGAAGGGAGAAGGACTGTTTTGTTCCTTTGTGCTGTGATCCCCGCAGCGGGAGAAGGAAGACAGCTTGAGGCAGCATTGGCCCTCCTGATTCTAGACTCACAGAAAGCCAACCGGGAGCTCTTCACTTTCTACCAAACACACATTTTTGAATTGGCCACATGGCTCCCCCAGGTGCATAGAAGAGACAAAGCTTGCCGAAGATGTTCCCTGTGCTTTTCGGTTGAAAATGAGCCACCCCCCTCCCAACTGCAAAGGCCCACTTCGTAAGCAGAAGCCTTCTGTCCGGAAGTAGCGCTCGGCGG
Organism: Ia io; assembly: GCA_025583905.1. Taxonomy (NCBI): domain Eukaryota; kingdom Metazoa; phylum Chordata; class Mammalia; order Chiroptera; family Vespertilionidae; genus Ia; species Ia io. The sequence goes on along the minus strand of JAJQQW010000010.1, from coordinate 4,466,976 downwards.
TGTTCACCTTGGGGAAACTGGCTTTCTCCCGGTTGCATGCCTGCCTCCTTGATATCCGTGGGCCTTGTGCCTCCCCGCAGCTTCGGCATCCAGCATGACGGGAAAGAAAACGACTGTGAGTCCGTGGGCCGGCACCCCTACATCATGTCCCGCCAGCTCCAGTACAACCCCACCCCGCTGACCTGGTCCAAGTGCAGCAAGGAGTATATCACCCGCTTCCTGGAGTAAGTGACAGCGCTGCTCAGAGCAGCCCCACTTGGGGCCCCTTACATGGGAAGTCACGTTGAGTGTTACCTGAGGCCTGGAAAGTCTCAGGTCCTCTCACAGGCCACAGCGTCTGAAGGGGTGAATTTCACTTCTGCTTTCTGACCCTGAGATCTAGGTGGGCTCTGCCCTCCGGCCACAGCCAGGGATACACCTGTCCCCCTGATTGCTCCTGTCTCACGGTGGCTCTTTAGGAGCTGAGTGTGCGGACTGGCAGGAACAACCAGGATATGTGAGAAGTGGTCCCCCAAGCCCCATTGGGGATCAGATGATGTTTCTCTAATTTTACCATTGCTTGTATTTTCTAGAGCACAACGAACCAATGGAATGGGCTGTGGTTTGGGTTTGTTTTTAGACAGCTCCTACCAGGGGCCTGGAGGGGTCTCTGTCTTGTGGAAATAAGCTTGTCTTGGAGACAAAGAGTAAACTGGAGGGGCAGAAGCTTCTGTTGAATGAAAGACTAAAGATAAAGGGAATCATAAGTATCTCTTCTCATTCCCATTAACCTCTTTTCAGCCGAGGCTGGGGGTTCTGTCTTGATGATAAGCCCCAAAAGAAAGGCTTGAAGTCCAAGGTCATTGCCCCTGGAGTGATCTATGACGTTCACCACCAATGCCAGCTGCAGTATGGCCCCAATGCTACCTTCTGCCAGGAAGTAGAAGTAAGTGTCGGGTGTCCTGCTGGCTCTGGTGGGATGTGCAGGCCTGGAGGTCTCCAGCACGCTGAAAGAAGGGCCAGGGAGATTTTTGGAAATCCCAAGATCCAGACACAGAAGTGCAAACTCTCCATCTGTGGCACGGTGTCTATAAAGCAGAAGGGTGATGTTGGGGTCATTTCTATTCCTTGACTCTAGCTCCTTGGCATTCTGTGGAGCCAGCAATTCTTTGCAACTGGGTGGTGGTGAAGAAAATTCTATGGTGATTTTTTCAAGAATCACAATTATTCACACCTACAGACCTCATAGCAAACAATGCAATCCCTAACGTTGCTCTCTTTCCTGAATTTCCCATCTGGTTAAAGAGTTCCACCAGACCCCAAGATTGGAATCAGATTCATCCCCAATGTATTCTTTGTTTTCAACATCTGATGAGACCTCTTAAAGAGTGTGTGGCTCTGTCCTGTCTCTTTCATTCCCGCTGCTTCTGTCTTGATTCAGTCTCTCATCATCTCTCCTTGCTATTGTAATTACCTCCTACCTAATCTTTCCCCCACATTTCTCAGGTTATTTCAAAAACAACAGCACACAAATCTAGCCATGTCTCTTCTCTGATTTTAAGGTCCCCACTGACCACAGGATAAAGTCCTGACTTCTTTCACTTCTTTGTAAGCTGGATCTTGACTCTTCTCTGACTCCTGCCCTTTGGTGTGAACGTATTATTCTGAACACATAGACCAGAAGAAGCAACTCGCATTGAGCCCAGGCCAGATTCTGTGCTGTGTCCTGAGCGAGACGGAGTAGGTGAGCACTCCAAATCAGTGATCGGCGCCTCTGGCCTTGTGCAGCGCTGGGAGAGGAGGCAGATGCAGACATGTCAACCCAACGAGATAAATACAGAAGGAGACTTAGAGGAAGACTCTGAGGAGGAAGGAAATCAGTGCTTACACAGAACAAGCAAAACTGAACAGAGATGATAAAGTTGATGCAAAAACCTCTCCCCCCTCCCTTCTAACTGCTTACCAAGTCCCACCAATCCTGCCTCCTAAATATCTCTAAACCCCACTGTTCCTGGGAGACTGCAGTATCCCCGGCTTGGCCTCCTTTCTCGGGGCTGGCAGCTCAAACAGGCTGGCTGCTGTCAGGAATAAGTAAGTGGAGGCTTTCCTGGATGCAATACCTTCCACTTCCTTCAGCGCGCAGGCTCAGGTTACAGCCACCCAGCTCTTGGTAAACTTCTCTCTGCAGTTTCTGGATTGACCCTAGATGGCTAATGCCACCAGTTACCCTACCTCAGGGCATTGATAGTGTGCCACACACCTAGAGATCACAGTCTCAACTTCTAGGAAATGTGTTTTCTCTCCCGTTTTCTCATTGCCCAGTATGGTCTCCGCACCCCTGTTGAGGAATTATGACAAAGTCCAGATGACATTTGAGCTGAGAGTGCTCCAGTGGTTCCTTTTTATCACTTAGACAAGGAGAAGGAAGTCTCATTGAGCCCAGGCCACCACTCCTGCTCACTGGGAGCAGCAGTGCATACTGGGGATGAGTGTGTGTGTTTTACCGTCACTGTAGAAATGCTTTTGTGCAGGTGTTGAAATATAAAAAGGTGCGATCTCACGTTTGTTTTCCAGAATGTTTGCCAGACGCTGTGGTGCTTGGTGAAAGGCTTTTGTCGCTCTAAGCTGGACGCTGCTGCGGATGGGACCCGGTGTGGCGAGAAGAAGGTGACGTGTGGGCTGAGTCAGGCAGGTGGCGGGCGGTAGGCACTGAGTTCTGGGGGAGACGGCCCTGCAGGGCGGCTGTCTCTGGGTGAATGCAGATCACAGAGCTGGACTAGCCAGAGATCCACTGCCACTGAGCCTTTGAGCCTTCCCTGGGAACAAGTGGTGAAGGAGAGAGGGCTGAGCCCAATTCCACACTTTCAGTTGCAAAACGTCTGTTCCGTCTTTCCCTGATGAACTTCCCTGGGCTGTGTGGTTAGTCACATCTTCATGTTAAAGATCAGAAGGGACAAGCCCGTGGTGGCTTCTTTCCAAAGATGGTGGACTTGGGCCACTTGTGGTCTTTCTCGTCCTCTGGCCTGACTGCATTTCTTGAGGATCTGTCCACGCTGCTAACAGGAAAGCCAGACACCCAAGAACTCAGAGACGTTACTATCGACTCCCCTGGAACCGGGCAATACGTGCTGCTCCACAAAGCCAATCGGGTTGGCTGTGGGTCTAGAACTTAGGTATTTGGTGGGAATCTTTATGCAGCTTGAGGATGGCCTGACCCAGCGCAGACTTAGAACCTGGTCAATACACAGTGATCAGAAATAATAAGGACAAGGAGGGCAGCAGATAAAACATGCCCAGATCTTCCGGGTCGTGGGGCCGTTTCTAACAACCAAGTTGTGTTTTCTTTGGTTTTTCTTTTTGTATGGTTCACCCTCCTAAACTGATCGTTGTTAAAGTATTTCCCTGAAGAGGGAGAGAGTGGATTTTTTTTTTTTTTTTTTCTGAATCACTTGAAAGGCCAGAACTAAAAACACTGGGTAGAGTTACAGGAAAAGAGACATTTTTGTTGATACTAGAAAGAACTTAAAATTCTTAACAAAGTAGTGGTTTTTGGCAACCAATGGACTTTTACCAGGAGGATAGCGTTATCTGACATTAAGTACCCCCAGGGGCTGTAAAGAAGTGCTATCACAGTACCAGTCTGCAGAATGTTTGTTGCTGTCTACAGCAAGATAAGGAGCTTGCACCAGAAAGTAAATCAATGACGTTACTAGACAGCTATGTGACAGAGCATACTGAGCTGACGTGCTTTCCTAGTGGGACATTCTCCATGAAGGAGTGATGTGTCGATGTACGTTCTGGCATGCGATCTGCCAACCACGCTTTGAGTAACACTCCTGCTTTGGCTGCAACTGGGTACCATGAAGTGCCCCCAATTCCTGAAATTCTCTGCTCCTCAGGCCCAAGACTCTCAGAGGAAATTCGTCTATGAGCTCTTCTCTGTCCTCCACGTGACGTGTGGCTGTAGGAAGCCGACGAGGAGAGTCGGGCTTAGACGTCTAGGGTGCTCGGCTAGGCCTGCGGTGGGAGCCTTCCTGACATCTCCTCCTCTTCTCTTCCCAGTGGTGTATGGCTGGCAAGTGCATCACGGTGGGGAAGAAGCCGGAGAGCATTCCCGGAGGCTGGGGCCGCTGGTCGCCCTGGTCCCACTGCTCCAGGACCTGCGGGGCCGGGGCCCAGAATGCTGAGAGGCTCTGCAACAACCCCGAGTGAGTGCGGCCCGGCACTGCCCTCTCCCATGGGCTGCGAGACCCGGCTGGGCCACCTGACGTCGGCGACCCCATGCCTCCTGAGGGAACTTAGTGGGGACGCTGAAGATTCACAGAGGGTGAAAACATAGTGGTTCTCTCATGTTTCCTTTTGGCCTGGCACCGGATTCTTGCTAGAGCTTGGATAAATAAGCTGATTCCATCGCTGGGAAAGATAAGCACATTTCTTTTAACGGGAAAGCCTCCAGGAGGTTAGGTGGTTTTTCCTCCCGGATAAACCACACCATCAGCGAGAGATCAGTCAGACCCAAGTTTGCTGATAAGATAGCAGCTTGCTTTCAGTCATAATGAATGTACAGTTTTGCAAAAATGTTTTTCTTCCCTTAGGTAACTAAGCAAGTAGCTAGGCACATTTCTGGGGATTATTTTTTTTTAAGGTTTTAGATCAGGATTTTGTAAACCTTAGAGATCCATATTAGCTTGTTCAGAATTCCAAAGATGTTATTTCACAAGTGGCTTTCAAAGTTTTAATCAAATTGCTTACTTTTTTCATATTTTAAATTTGTATGATGATATTATATATAAATTAAATTTAAATTTCATTGATTTTTTTCAAATATATATTACATTCTCAATTTCATTATTTTCTGGTATACCAGTTCCCAAGTATAATTTTTTAAAAGTATACATATGATACCTCCTGTAAGTAGAAAATGTATTAAGCTTCTTTACCTATTTTTACATTAGTCTAAATTGAAGAGTAAGAATCACAGTTTGTAAAAGGCAAATGATAAGCATTATTATAGTTCCCTCAATTTCTTAGTTCCAAATCTTATATTTTATTTATATGTTTAGTGAGTTATTTATTGTTGAGAGCGTTACATATGTCCCCCATTCCCACCTCCTTGCCTCCCTGCACCCAGCCCCCACCCCACTCCAGGCCTTTCCCACCCTATTGTCTGTGTCTATGGGTTATGCATATATGCATATATGTTCTTTGGTCAACCTCTTCCCACCCCCACCCCCAAGATCTGTCAGTGTGTTCCATGCATCCATGTTTTTGGACCTGTTTTGTTCGTCAGTTTATTAGTTCATTAGATTCACATATAAGTAAGATCATGTGATATTTGTCTTTTTCTGACTGGCTTGTCTCGCTTAGTATGATAACCTCCTGGTCCATCAATGCTATCTCAAAGGGTAAGAGATCCTTCTTTTAATAGCAGTATAGTATTCCATTGTGTATCACAGCTTTTTAATCCATTCATCTATTGATGGGCTACATCTCCTTTTTATTAATAAACATATTATTACATGTACATATATGCATGTGTATATACATATCACATCCTATATAATAAAAGCCTAACATGCAAATCGACCGACGGCCGAATGACCTGTGTAAAGACCAGTCGCTATGATGAGTACTGACCACCAGGGGGCAGACGCTCAACATAGGAGCTGCCCACAGGTCCCAGGCCCCAGGCCAGCCAAGGTGGGTGCCAACGGGGGCCCCCCTGATTGCCCTGCAGGTCTCCCCACAGATGGAGGCAACCAGCGGTGGGGGAGGGGGGCAATTAGCGGGTGGTGCTAGGCCAGCCAAGGGGGGTGCCAGCAGCCCCCCCCCCCCCCGATTGCCCTGCCGGTTGCCCCACAGATCAGCCCTGATTGCCGGCCAGGCCTAGGGATCCTACCCATGCATGTATTTCATGCATCAAGCCTCTAGTACATAATAAATTTCTAAGGGTTAATAAGTTAGTATCTATAAAGAGTTTAATACAATACCTACTATAAAAATTGTCAGTAAATGGTAGTTAATATAGTCATTATTATGATATTTAATCATTTACCACACATATAACTGTACATCTGAGGAACTGGGGCAAAATTGTTTTAAAATCTTACCCTTTGATAAAAATTGTTTTTGTTTAAATATAAGGTTTCTGTGAATTCATAAATGTAAAACCAAGAATTTCTTCCACTTTCATTTTTACGGAGAATCTTTATTTTATAATTTATTTCAGTGTGATCAGAAAAGTGATTTCCATTGTGGAGATCAGGAAATACAGGTGATTTGCTCTGGGACCCATTGTCAATGCTGCATAGCAGCTATCACCAATCTGTAGCCTTTTGGGGATAATGGCCAATGACCTGTGTTATCAAAAAAGGGACATCCTTGTGGAAGAACTGAAGAATGATTCTCTAACAGAGCTTCAGGGAGAAAATGGTCCTAATTCCCATATCAGAGGCCACAGTTTGTCACAGAGTCTCCTCAAGTGAGTGACTATGTATGATCTCCGTAGCTGGTTTGTTTAAGTTCACTGAGAACAATGCCCGTGGAACAAAGTCACAGATTCTGTGCTGTGATTTAGGTCACAGATTCATGCCAATGAGTGACCAAGTGACCTCAAGACTGTATCCTTAATGTCAGTCCCTGTTTAGAGAGAACCCAGTGGGGCTTGGCTCATAAAATGCCCTCAGTGATGGTTGTTGGATGGAGATGAATTGGAGTTATTCCAAGTCATAGAGTGTCACTCTATCATAACGAGTAGAAAACCAGCCTAACCTCAAATATCAAGGACAGATCTTTGTACCACCTACAGGGAGTCAATGACTATGAACTCCCTTAGTCAGAGAATTATCTTTGGGAGTGCTAAGTGCAGGAAGCCCATACAATAGGATGATGAAGTGTCATGTAAGAGGAGAAAGAGATTACTTCTGGTAGAATTCTGGGAAAAATTTACCATGGAGATGGCATTTATTTGGTCCTTAAAGTATGGGCAGCATGTAGACATTTAGAGACTTAAAGAGGGGAAATCTATCCAGAAGCACAAAAAAGAAATATAAAATATGTTAGCGTGTATGACTACAGCAGTGTGCAGATGAAGGGGAATGTGGGAAGTCAAGTGAATTAGGTCAAGATCATGAGGGCCTTGAAGGCCAAGCTCAAGAGGCTGGACTTCATTCTGTGGCCATTAAAGATTGTAAACAAGAAACTAATTCAGGTATTTGTAAAAATTAACCAGATAAGAGTGTGTACAATAGGTTGAATAAGGAAAAAGAAAAAAGATGGATAGAAGGGAGACAGGAATGGGGATAAGGGTTGAACAAGTTTGGTGATTATGGAAATAAAGAGGAGGGAACAAATATAAAAATACAACTAATGACCAGGTAACTGACTAACTGTGGGAAGGGATCAAGCTATTTCAGAATAGGCATCTATACACTTGGGATTGAATGTTCATGGACAGCAACATAAACAAAAAATGTATGAACTTGGAAGAATTTACTTAAAAGTTGAGTGTGAAAGGTAGAGAGGGACATGGTATGGGAAGGAGTGGGCATGGCCACATGCCAGGGGAGTTTAAAGGAAGATGCTGGCCTTTAAGGAGACTAACAGGACAGCTTATGTGTTTCATCTGTAGACCAAAGTTTGGAGGAAAGTACTGCACGGGAGAGAGAAACGCTATCGCTTGTGCAACGTCCACCCCTGTCGCCCAGATGCACCAACATTTCGGCAGATGCAGTGCAGCGAGTTTGACACGGTGCCCTACAAGAATGCGTTCTACAACTGGTTTCCAGTTTTTAATCCAGGTAAGGAGCTGTAGCAGTATATTCCAGATCCAAGTCCACAGCCATTATCAGAAAGCATATGTCAGGGTCTGTGCTGCCCCCCAAAGTCCAACAAAAAGAGAAATGTACCATTAGATGATTTGTATTTTAGAAGGTAAAGTCGGGATCCAGTTAGGTGGTTCAGTAAATATTAGAGCGTCCAAGCTCTGTGCTGAGCTCTGCGGGAGATAAAAGACAAGTTTATCAAACTTGGTGGCTCACTTCAAAACAGCTGAGGTGCAATGAAGTGGTAAGTGGGGCATGGGATTCAGTAAGTGCTTGTTGATGAGTGCGTGAAACTGACTGTAATTTTGGGCAGAAATTCAGAAAAGGTCATTGTGGGTTTGCAGTAATTTCAAAGAAGGCTTCCAAGGCAGTCGGTGATGATCCTTAAGGGTGAGTAGTCTTTCTACTGCAAGAAGGAGAAGGAGAGGCATCGAAATAGTCAGGCATTCCATGTGGGCAGGGAACAGGACAAGGAAAGATGTAGGAATGACTTCATCAGAAATGAATGAGCACCAGCTCTGTGCCATAAAGGAACATTTTGTGTGTACAAGACAGTGTAAGAAGGGTAAAGAGTAAAAGCAAGCATCTAAAGAATGCACATGAGGGGTGGGGATGTAGCCGAGCTGGAGAAGGAATGGCAGCCTTAGTGGTGCTGCGCTGACTCAGGGCCAATCACTCATTCTCTCCTGAAGGTGAAGAAGGTCACTAACCATTAGCTGTAGATCACCATCAGATCACTAACCATTAGCTATAGATTGCCATCAGAAAGTATCTGGACTATTTGTCGTCGTTCCCTCGAGGAATCAAATGTGAAAGATTTCCCTGAGTGAAGGAGATTTGAGATAGAAAGTAAAAAATAACTAACCAAATTTTTCATGATTTTAAGTTTCTGAAATTCCAGTGTAGTAGCACACGAGAGGACTCATAGATGTGGGGCTATGGATGAAAAGCATGTATTTGAACTGTTATAAACATGCTATTGTCATTTCTTTGGAAAGAAAGACCCTAGAGTGCTTTGTCCACTTTGGAGCTATTGGTTGTCATGGGCAATGTCTGCTCCTTGCTCCCCATTGTTTAGCATCATTCATGCTCTAGAAGAGCGAGTCGTTTCGTTATTGGTACAATTTACCTTCCTGAGCCAGGCATTTGAATATCAGAAAACTTATGTATATACTTATGTGGACTGCGAAAAAGCAAACAAACAAACTAATGACGAAAGGTACTGCCTTTCCTACACTCTGGGCATTCTCCAGCATGTTGAAACTTCTTGGGTCCATGATCCTGTCGCTCTATGTGCAGCCTTCCAGAACTCAAGTAGCACAGCTGCCCCAGGACTATGGTAGGTGCTTAGTTTGGAGATTTCCCCTCCCCTGATTTCCTGTAGATGCAGAATTGGGCTTGTGTGTTCTGAACTCTGATGGCTTGAGTAGTTGGACTTGGAATAAAAAGATTTGGCTCAACTGGGTTTTCATTTTTTATAAGCATTTACCACATGCATGCTCTTTGTGTAGCATAGACTAGGTACTAAAAAATGAGAGTTATAAAAGTAGTCATAAATTTCATTCACGTTGGAGTGATTGGTTTGCATCTGAAACTAGAATGAGGCTGAATAAACCATATGGTGGAATTAAGCTAAGCTTGCTGCCTACCAGGGCTGTCAGCCTCCATCCTCCATTCCACAGTTTTCTTACAGGCCCCTGTGCTATTATTCGAGCAAAGTGGCTTACCTGCTAATACGAGTAACTACTGCCTTGACCAGCACGCTGATTTCTTTTCCCCATCAAACTCTTATCTTAACAGAGTTGTTATTTTCTTAGTTGATAGACACCCCTAAGAGTGACAAGTAGGTCATTCATATCAACCACTGTGTATGGAGCACTTACTCTGTGCATCAAGTACTTTATACCCTCCCAGCCTTCCCTTAGAAGGTACCAGAGAATAAAGTAAATGTACAGCAGAGTTTTCTACTCACTCAGTGGAGAGTGTTAAGTGTCTTGGTACCTGACCTTTGGTAGATTTGCTAAGTAGCCAATGACTGAAGAAGAATCATAGATATTTGAGCATTTGGAATAAGCATAGAAAGGTCATCAAATCTTGCAGTTTGCTAACTCTGTCTCATGGAATCTCAGGACTTCCGAAATTGCTTGATTCTCATTTCACTTTTCAAAAAAACATTAACTATTTTTAAAAGTGCGATAAAGAACAGCACTTACACTAAAAATTATTATGTCAGGTTTTAACACATCAGAAATCATCAATGCATTGACTTACACAATCAAATTAATTTGGTTTTCTGTAGACCTTAGAAGGAACGTCTCCTATCAACCCAATTAACTGGGAAATACCCTGAAATCGCAGGTTGAGTTGTTCTAAACTGGTATCATTTACAACTATTTGTCAAGATTCTCCAATAGTGTGGAACCAAAGACCCACAGAAAAAATTAGATGCTGTACCCCATCAAAGTCTGTAACACCGTCCATAAGCTCTATGTCAACATTTTTGTTCATTGTAATAGTCTCTGTAAATCACACTAATTTATGTTTAAGCATTATATACTTGAACTTACAAAATCTTTGTGTAATAAAATCCCAATTTTCTCTGCCTTATTGGTAAAGTCTTGTTGGAAAAAAAATAGTTCTGCTTTAAAGTTTTGAAAACTATGAATCTAGATCAGCCTACTTTTTAATATAGGCATTTTCTTTACCAGCATTCCTGACAAAAAAATTATGCAATTCCACTAGATCACAGCCATGCAGGCATCAATGAGAAGAGCTGCCTGCATCCGCTGTACCTCCTGAGGCCCTACTTATATCAGCACGTGACTGCATTATCTCACTCACCCACCTCCCCATCTTTAGCAATAAAGATGCTTAGTCTCAGAGAGGGCAGCCACTTATTCAAGGTTAGAGAGTTTTGTATAATGGAGCTGGAATTGAAGCATAGGTCTGTTTGACTAAGAAGCTCACACACACACACACACACACACACACACACACACACTTATGTAGACTCCCAGGGACTTCATTAGCCTACGTTAATAGAATGTGTTTATATCCTGCATCGTCTACTAGGAAACAACCAGAATTTGATCTTGATGTTGTCACTTTCTTGGAATCTCTCTTTCTCTTTAGATCTTTTTAAATTTTCTCAGAACACCCAATAACTCTTCATGTAAGCTAATTATTTCTATTGTTGCTTCTAAATATTTAAACCCAATTAATGCTTAATGCCCAGGAGGTTTCCAGCAAATATGGAGGGTCTGACATGAGGTCAGATCACAGTCTGCTCCTCATGGGATAGGATCCTTCAGGAACATCTTTAAGCAGTTGTTGTAGATCGGGTTCCCTAGGAAACAGACTGAGACAGAGACTAGCGTGCAGGAAGTTCGGCTACTGTGGAAGGAGAGGGGAGGACGTGGGCCTGGGCAGGGGAGAAGCTGGGCTGCAATGCAGTCTCCACAAAGGCCTCCCCCAACTGCATGGGGAGCTCTGGAGCTGCAGTGGTCTTCAGAGTTGCCACACTCGGGGTGGGGGAGCCATGTCTGTGTGCCCAGCATGACCAGTCGCCAGGTATAGTCTGCCCCAGGAAGAGGTGAGAGTCCTGAGCAGGGAAGCTCTTTCAAGCCCAGGTGACAATGGAGGGCTGATGCTGGCAACTCTCCCAAGAGCTGGGAGGATAGTCCTAGCATCTGGGGCCACCTGGGTGGCAGGCATAGAGTTTATTACAAGAATCCTTGGGGTTTAGATAGAAATCATGTGGGAGATCTTCTAGCCATGCCTATCATTTCACAGATTAGGAATCTGGCTTCAAGAGGGGAAATGGTGGAATAATAAGGATGTTTGCAGACACCCAAAGCCATTCACAACCCTCTTCACTCTCACTTTCCCCTGCACTAGGAGAGGGAAAACTAAATGACCCACTAGCCCATATTTCCTATAGACCCAGTTCTGACCAAAGAGATAGAGATGAAGGCTCATCTTTTATTATTTTTTCTAGTTAAACTATAATCCATTCATTCAGTGAAATAATACATGATCATTCAAAGAATGAAATACAAATAAACCCAACTTTTAATGAGTACCATTTTTTATTAAACTTATTGGCATGGCATTGGTTAATATGATCATATAGGTTTCAGGTGTGGATTTCTCTGTTACAAGAACTATATATTGCACTGTGTTCGCATCACCATAGATTAGGATCCCTTCATTCCCTCCCCCTTCCCTGTGGCAACCACCACACTGCTGTTTGTGTTCATGAGTTTCAGTTTTGAATCCCACATCTGAGTGAAATAATATGGTTCTTAGCTTTTTCTGACTTATTTCACTCAGCATAATATTCTCAAGGTCCATCCATGTTGTTGCAAATGGCAGTATGCCACCCTTTCTTACAACTGAGTAGTATTCCATTGTGTATATGTGCCACATCTTCTTTGTCCAGTCCTCTATCGCAGGACACTTTGGCTGTTTCCATGGAAGGCTCTTCTTTTAAAAGCTTCCAGGAATGTTTTTGACTGGTGCCCACCCAGCTGGCCCTTGGTCCCTTGCCCATGTGCCATTCACCCTTCCTCTCTTGCTGCCAGGGGTACACAGTCACATTGCAACCAAGAAGTCGCCCCACCCCAGAAGCTGAGCAGGAGGAAATAAGGAGGGTAGCTGAACACTCCTACCCCTGGATTTCTTGTTTTGTGAGGAAAATAAACTCCTGTCCCTTTAAGGCAAGGAAACACTACTTGCAGCAAAACTCATTCCTAACTGAAGCTTACATTAAACTTCTGTCAGTACTCACTCTGTGCCAGGCACTTCACTCAACAGTTTATATGCATTTCCCTATTTTATCCCCCACAAGAAAACCCTGTGTGGAAATTTAAGTTTTTGACCCAATTCTTATGGATAAGCTTATAGGTTTGGAGGATTTAAGTAAATTGGCCATATTCAGACTGTGCAAGAGAGCCAACCGTTAGACCAGGCCTGATCCTGAAGCCTAAATATGGGAGGGAGGAGCAAAAGTAGGTTTACAGTTGTGAGTACCCAAAACACAGTGTATTCTTGTATTATTATTGTTTATTAACTAGAGGCTCAGTGCACAAAAATTCGTGCACTGGAGAGGGGGGCCCTCAGCCCAGCCTGCCCCCTCACAGTCCAGGAGCCCTCAGGGGATGATGTCCTATTGATGGCTTAGGCCTGCTCCTTGCAGTCTGGCCTCCCTCTGTGGGAGGTGACCAGGCTGATCAGGGGAAGGTGCTGTCCCCATCACCCCACTGCTGCTGACGCCACTGCCGGCCGCGGCGGCTATGAGGCCTGAGCCCCGGGCCTCACAGCCGCCGGGGCTCACAGCTGCCTGAGCCCATGGCTGCCTGAGCCCAAGGCCTCACAGCCGCTGTGGCTTTGTCCAGGTGGACATCCAGGATGGATGTCCGAAAGACATCTGCCCTAATTGGCATATTACCCTTTTATTAGTATAGATTATTGTATTATTTTCCATATGAATAATTTTTACCCCACCCTGTATTAATCACTAAAGCAAAAAACCTAAGGCCCAATACAAATTTATTATCACAGTTCTTAATCATCTTAACCAAGAGACAGAACTTAAAAATATACAGTAAATGGTAAGCATTACTACATGTAGCTTAGTCTAACACATCAATGACATAGGTTTCATTCTTCTTTTTTTAAATTAGTTCTATTCTTGTTTTCATATCTGTTTGTGGTTATTGTAGAATATACTAATTTTAATGCCTTCTTATGTTTAACTAATATATATTTTTATATTTGGGGACTGCAGTAATATATACATATCAGAAAGTAAAAGAATGCCATCTTAGTCTGCCCAAAATTACTGAATCCAACTAATTATTTGGTTGATTATCGGTTGGGATTTTTGATTAGGAGTTTTCATTTGCTTTTGTTTTTCCCCTCCAGCTTATCTGAGCCTAGTCATTAAACTGAGCTTCTTTTTTAAGTTGAATATAACTTGTTTTAACAATACAACATTTTAAATTAGGCCTTCCCCTTAAAGTTTAGTATTTCTTAAAGTCTGGCGAGGGCCCACAGACATGCACATGGCAGATCTCTTCTGTCCGTGCACGTGCTTCATTGTGACACTGACTTCACTCACAAAGTCTAAGCTCCAATATGAAACTATTGAGAGTTTCAACACAGCAACAGCAAAGCCTCCGGCCAAGTGAGATGCTGGCGACTACACAGGGCTCAGACCCGAGGAGCCCGCCTGTACATGGATTTTAGAGGCTGGTATTTTTTTTAATGGTGAAAGTGAAATTGCAGTCTACTCATAAAACATGACAGGCATCAAAGCTTTTCCATGACCTGAGAAACATGTTTATCCTTATTAAAAAGCTTTACCTCTCACTTCTAATGATCACTTCTTAAGATCATCCTCCAAAAATGTGGAGCCGTCCTGTTTCAGCAAATTGAAAATGCAACCTCTGAGGCAATGAGTTCATTCAGCCCCCTAGCTTCCTGGGAGAGGATTAATCAGATGTGTGAGGGTAAGAGTGCACCGGTAAATTAGTCTCAGAGTTTTCACTTAGCTGCATTACAAACGTATTTGAACGCTGGAGGGAAAACAGCCACATGGCCCAGACTAAAGGCTGTGTCAGACAGATGAGGACCTATGAGACAGGGAGAATACTCAACGGTTTGAAGGTTGTGGAATCCATGAGGTTGATGTCTGGGACAGAGACTCTGTGACACTCATGATGACCACTAAGACCGACCGTTGCCACCTCTGTCTCCTTCTGCAGAGTCCTGTGTCCTAGGGGGCCACGTCATGCTGAGCCCAGAGAGGAGGACAGAGAAAACAAAGGCCAGAGAAAACAAAGGCCAGAGAGGAGGACAGAGAAACAGGACTTCGGGTTCAGCCTTATAAAACCTTTCTGTTTTTTTTAAATGTATTTTTATGGGTTTCAGAGAAGAAGGGAAAGGGAGAGAGAGATAGAAACATCAATGATGAGATGCCTCCTGCATGCCCCCTACTGGGGATCAAGCCTGCAACTTGGGCATGTGCCCTGACCGGGAATCGAACTACGATCTCCTGGTTCATGGGTCGATGCACAACCACTGAGCCACCCCGGGCCAGGCAAGCCTTGTACCCTCTTAAACAGCCCCAAACCTTCCATTCACAGTGGCTGCTTTCAAGTAGAGGATCCTTCTGGCCTTCGGTCGTTGTTGTGCAAGCTCTGGGGGCCACAGCAGTGGCTTCGTGTGCTGCTCTTGTTGTTGCCAGGCAGGTTATTGTTAGCTAGCATGAAGACTCCACTGACCACTGCCCAGTGTGCTTCACTCCGCCTGCCCCACCTCGAAGGCTGCCAGGGTTCTGTAGTGCAGAAGCAAGATGGGGGGAAGTCCTGACATCAGGGCCCCTCTTCAGGGAGAGGTCATGATTATCACAGGCGAAGGAGACCTTTCCAGTGTTCTGTTTTAAGGCCCTCAGTCCCTTGCCCATGTGCCATTCACCCTTCCTCTCTTGCTACCAGGGGTACACAGTCACATGGCAACCAAGAAGTCCGCCCCACCAACTTCAGCCAAAAAAGCAGATCGCTTGTTTCTGTGTGGTTGTAAATCTGTGTCTGAGGACTTGCTGGGCTTGAGGGGAATAAGGGAGACTTGCTAGGGGTGGGTTATGACAGTAGTGTGGGTGATAGTGGTGGGCTGGCCCTATCAGAGGGAACCCCCCTGGAGATCCGCTGACCTTGCTGAGGACAGCGGGTAGGTGTCGTGCTTGCCTGAAGTCCTGCATCAGTGGTAGACATGACGTAATTTCTAGGCTAACCCTTGTGCACGGTGCCTTATTTCTACAAGCACAGCCTAATGTTGGATTGAAAGGTCTCATTATTTATAACAAAGAGCATGGCGTTTTAAAGCAATCTTCCCAATTTAATTTGCTGTAAAACCCTTTAACTGAAAAAAGAAAAAAGCCCTACTTTTCAGCATGTGCCACAGAAAGGTAAAAGGTGGGAGTCTCCAGGGAAGGACACGTGGGGTCATATCTGAATGTTCAAAAGGATCCCGGGGGCGGCGCTGAGCTGAGGAGCTGACCTGTCTCTCTTTCACTTCAGCACGGCCCTGTGAGCTCTTCTGCCGACCCATCGACGGCCAGTTTTCCGAGAAAATGCTGGACGCGGTCATTGACGGTACCCCTTGCTTTGAAGGCGGCAGCAGCAGAAATGTCTGTATTAATGGCATATGTAAGGTATTGGGTATGTTTCCTTAATCTACAACTTTATAAAATCGTGCTTTTATTAATTCAGGAAGCAAAATGTTCAAACCCTTTGTGGCATTTGCCTATGGTCTGGGTTTTATTTTTGGTCTGTGAGGCAAGACTTCTCAGTGTATATCAGAGGCACAGTTTGGAACTGAATCGTTTTTCTCCTGTTGTCTTTCTTCCTTTCTTGATTAGTTGCTGGGCTCTGGGATATTATTTTAGGCATGGAGCAGGGGCACATTGAAGAAGAACCAAATTAAAGGAGGAATTGTTAGAAAAAGGCAACAGATTACTTCCGTGGCATTAAATTTTTCACTGGTTTCTTGCCAACAGAGTCATTAAATTTTAGGAAAATTAATAATAGTTTGTATAGTGTTTTCCACGAAGCACTTTTACATTTAATTCTCCATTGATTGCCGACATGATCCTAGGAAGAGAGATGGCATAACAGGTAGCTATAAACAAGTCTTCTGATTTCTATTTAACTTTTCCTCACTGACTCCATTAATCGCCTCCGCTTTTATGTAAATTACTTAACTGATTTGTTAATGCTTTTATGTGTACAACCAGTGAAAAAGTCCTTCCAATTGCTCACAGTTTGTTTTGCAAGGAACTAATGAACATGCTTTGTGCTCCAACACCCAGGTATAATTCTCAGTTTAAAGAGAAGGTGTTTTGAATCAATGAAAGGAAAGCTATGCTATAGAAGTACCTAACTCACTGTTAGTAAAGCATAATGGTGTCACGCTCGGGCTCCAGGATGGGAACTCATCGCCACTATTTATTAGCTCTGTAACCCTGGGCATCTTTCTAAGGCTCAGTTTTCTTTTATAAAATTGAGATGTTAATATATATTTCCTTCTAGCCCTTCCCAGATTGGCTCAGTAGATAGAGCATTGGCCTGTGGACTGATGGGTCCCAGGTTTGATTCTGGTAAAGGGCCCATGCCCAGATTGCGGGCTCGATCCCCAGCAGGTAGCCAACCAATGATTCTCATCATTGATGTTTCTATCTCTCTCTCCCTCTGCTTTCCTCTTTGAAATCAATTAAAATATACCATATATATTTATCCTTCTAGTTGCGGTTGTCAAAAGGATTGACATAAGGTCATCTGTGTTAAGCCTGTAACAGAGCCCTGGCACATAATAAACTCTCAATACGTTTTATTTGTTTTTGCAAATATTTGTTGTATTTTTCCTACTGGACCAAATTGCCACTGTAAAAAGCTCCTGCCCACAAATGTTCAGCTCCCTGCGGAGGCGCGCTTACCCCCGTGAAGTCGCCTTTTGATTTACTCCGGTTTTGACCGAAGCACAGGAGGCGATGTTGATTCCCAGGAATGAGTGATGAACAGCCAGACTTGGAAAATCTCAGGCGAAATTCCTTTCAGACTCATTAATTATCACTGTAGCCACAAAGAGCCAAAATTAATTACTATGTTTTAGGCTAGATGTGTTCCCCAGAGGGGAAAAGGGGTTACTTAGTGAATGCAGGCCAAAACAGCCCACCACTGTCCAAATCGTGGTTCTCGGGCCTGGCTGCCTATAATTCTAACAGGCAGAGCTTTTAAACCACTGATGTCTGGCTGGATCTCAACATTCAGAATCTCTGGAATTTGGGACCTGGCCATTGATATTTTTAAAACTCCCCATACACAGGTAGGGCTGATTGCCATGCGCAGCTAGGGCTGAGAACTTATCTCACCAAGAAATGGATGGGATGCTAGAATGATCTTTTAGACCTGAGCACCTTTACGTGCACAGAGGCAGCATCATCAGCGTGTGAGGGAAACATAGGTATTCCGAAGAAAACACAAGGCTCTGGGTGCCTCTCTTAAAACCAATGAGACCAGTTCAATGGGCTGTGCCATGCTTTCTCTGCCTGCCTGCCTTTCCCTGGAAACCAGTTAAGGTCTTTTAGAAGGCATAATTACCCACTTTCCATCTGTACCACACTGAGCTAAGTTTTTAAGCTGAAAAATTACTCAAATTAAATTTCCTTTAATAACCTCAATGCGATTTATCTTCCGAAGATCCAGGTTGTAGACATTTTAGCTTTGTTAGTCTTATTCATTTACTACAGGGTTTTTTGGGGGGGTTTTTTTAAGAAGGAATTGAACACCATCAGAAAACAAAATGTATACAGTGTTTGTCAAATCTATCTTCTTTGTGGATTTGAAAATATTTATTATATATGCTTTTGCTCATATATTCCACTCTATGTTGAAATTATATTTGCAAACATTTTGGCATGTTAGATATGAATTTTTCCTAGGAGATAGCTATCTATGCCCCCTCTTTTTTTAATTGTACTGAACTCGTAAGCTTGTTTATCAAATAGATAAATGTAAACTTTGACTCTGCCATCTTACCGGCTGTCTTAGGGCAGCCTGCTCACCTGCCAGCCCTCTCGCCCTTCTCCTGGCACCCAGTTCTTTGACGCTCAGTTCCTTTGCTCCTCCCTTTTCTCCCAGTCAGCATGGCTTTGGCTTAGGTTCCTCCCAAGGAGCCCAGATGTCCTGACCTATCACATCAGTTGTCCCCTAGACGGCTCCTCTGAGCCTTTCACCAGCCTCTCCTTCCAGGATCCCAGGTCTGATCAACCCAACCACAGCCCTTTTTTGGTCTTACTGTCAGTCTACTGTGTACTTCTTAAAATAAAAAGTCAAATTTGTAAACTTGTGCCCTTTCAGAGTCAATATCTTCAACGCCTGCTGAGTCTTTACCCTCATCTGACCACCTTCCTACCTGTCCTAAGTCAGCTCCCTCCCTCATTCCTCTTGGAAACTCTCTGGAACCTTCTTTGTTCTCTCACAAGGTCATTTTTTGGCTACTTTTGTGATATACTGAACACCAAAAATCAATTTCTCTTGGGCAGATCTCTCTTTAGAATTTCAGATCCTATCTCTTGGCCATCAACGTTATGGTGAGAAAAGTATTATTTCTACTGTCCCACTCTAAATGACAAGACCAGTTCTTCTCAGTTAAGCATGAATCTTTCCTATCTTCACACTTTAAGTTTCATTGGCCGGGAATCTATCTCATTGTAGAACCAGGCATTCTCCTAGTCTCCACCTTTGCCAAGGGACTGTGGAAGGAAATTATGACATTCTAGGTGGATTAGGTCATGGTGCAAGAGCAAAGGGGGAAAGGGGAAGTCCAAGGTCCAAGGCAGGTGTGATGCCTCTTGCTTGTGTCATTCATCCTCCACCTGTCTTCCTGCAGATGGTCGGCTGTGACTACGAGATCGATTCCAATGCCACAGAGGATCGCTGCGGAGTGTGCCTCGGGGACGGCTCTGCCTGCCAGACCGTGAGGAAGATGTATAAACAGAAAGAAGGATCTGGTAACAAACAAACAAATAACTGAAGTGGCAGGGGACTGAGAATGGAGGGCAAGATTGACGGCTGGGTTTTGTTTTTGTTTTTTAGCAGATTGTGACTTTCAAATAATGCAAAATGGGGAAGGAGCAAGAAAAGGGTTTTAACTGAATGAATATGTTCATTATTCTTAACTAGAGGCCTGATGCACGAAATTCGTGCAAGGGGCCAAGGCCAAGGCGGCAGCCCTGGCTTCGTCCAGAAGGTCGTTCAGTCTAATTAGCATATTATGCTTTTGTTAATATAGATACTTTGAAGATAGTCTTACCAACCCTAAAGCCTTCCCTTGAAATAGAATAAATGTCTTAATGACCCTTACTCCTGCAACTTTTTAATTATTCTCATTTCTATAAAAAAGGCCCATGAGGATGAGATATACAAGAGGATTTGTTTTTTTATCTCTGTTCTGCCAACCACATTTCCCCATTGAAACGCTAGATTAGGGGTGAGTAAACCTTGGGTAGAGGTGCATATACTCTGAGCCTTGCTGTGTGATGCATAGATTTCTTCTCTTGGGAACTCAGGTTCCTCATCCTATATAATAAAAGGGTAATATGCAAATCGACCTAACGGCAGAATGACCAGTCGCTATGATGCATACTGGCCACCAGGGGGCAGATACTCAACGCAGGAGCTGCCCCCTGGTGCTCAGTGCGCTCCCACAGGGGCATCACTGCTCAGCCAGAAGCCAGGCTCACAGCTGGCAAGCGCAGCAGTGGTGGTGCTAAGGACACCTTGGGGGTCCCGGACTACGAGAGGGCGCAGGCCGGGCTGAGGGACCACCCCTCACCTTCCAGTGCATGAATGTCATACACCGGGCCTTTAGTTTTTTACATAAAGCGGTTGGTAGCCATTCCCTTCCACCTAACTATCCATTAACAGGGGATTGCTTAAATAAAGGGGATTATGTTGAAATGCTCCAAAAAGATGAAAAGATGTTAAATTGAAAAGGCAATCATTAGTAGTTCATATAGTACAATCCTGCTTGTTTAAAAATTATGTCTGTGCATAAAAACTTGAAGAGAGCCCAATAAACTATTAACTGTGATGTCTTTGCTATAGAGGACGGGGAGGCAGGGGGGAGGGAAATGGAAATGTTCCTTTTCATTTGACAGATCTCTCTGTGGTGGGCCTTTTTGTCATGTGCAAAGGAGTCCGATGGGTAGCTTATCAGGGTTCTTTTTCACTCCAAGTCACTATCATTTTATCCTTTGCTCCCTCCTGGGTAATCTTTTGCAAATATATATTACAAATATATGTTACTCTTGCTCATGGCTACACCTGCTTCAGTTTACATCTTCCGTCTACAAACTTCAGAAGCAGCGCTTGCATTGCTGAGAGCTTTGATTTTAGATTTTGAAGCTCAGTCCTTTCAATTTGGCAGAACCCACCCACGGTACCTACTTAAAATTCTGGATTTTTGCTCTTAAGTGGAAAAGAAAAAGCACGCTTTTGTTGTTTTTCCATCTAGTTGTCTCTTGTGTGAGTGTGTGTGTGTGTGTGTGTGTGTGTGTGTGTGTGTGTGTGTGTAACAAGGAATGAGGTGGTAGCCAGTTGGTTTCCTGCCTGGGAAGCTGTGCAATGTCCTGTCATAAAACAGCTGCAGGTAGCAGTAGGTCAAAGGCATTTTTATAAATGACATTCGCCTCAATTGCATGTGGTAAATATTTGCACCGAGTCAGTTATAAATGGGTAGTTTTCACTTGCCGTCTCAGCGAAGTGTGTGAGGGCCAAATGGAGTTACCACAAGACCCACATTTTGGTTCCTCTGGATTGGAGCTGCCAGTTGGAAAACTGGGACTGAAGTTGTGGCCTGTACCCAGCTCCTGAGCGAGTCACTCCTGCGAGCCAAGCCTGCGCGGGAGCTGCCAGGACCCCAGGCCGCTCTATGTCCGTGTGCTGCGGAGCCGTCGGGCACTTTCAGGGACAGAGATGCGGGTTTGCTTGTCAGGCTGAAAACCTAGTGTATGTTCAGTGGAAAATGGGCCAGGATGATCAGGCTCTTCCTACCACATTTTGCATAGAGAGGTTGAAGGACTAACGAGTGTTTAGCTTAGAAATGGGCCAAATGATGGAATCCCAGAGCTGGGGTGGACATCAGGCGTCATCTCAGTCAAGCCCCGTCATGGTAAGGAGTTAAATAAATCGATGGACGTCATAGCGCTTGTTTGTAGCAACACAGAAACTAGAACTCAAGCGTTCTGAGTCCCCTGCCTTGGTGCTCCCTTCCCAGTGCCATCCCCAATCCACGTCCCTTCCACTCTATTGCGTGCATGCGGCGATGGTTTTTAAGAAGCATGGACAGGATGAATGCTGAGAGGAAATGTTTCCCTGTTAGCTCCTTTCCTCCCCAGCGTGTCTCCTACCACGAATAGCCAGGAAGCAGGAAGACTGGCTAGAAGGGATCACCGTCGGTAAATGGATGTCCTCCGTGCTTTTTTAGAAGGCTGGACTAGAACACATGAGAGTACAATATAAGTTCATGTTCCAGCAAACCTAAGAAAAAACTCTCTCTAATGAATAGACTTGTCTAGCAATATAAAAAGCTGTGCTCAGAGCTGCGTTTCTCATCACAGGCCGTATTCAAGCGCACCAGGGTGGCAATCAACCCAAGAGTCCCCCCAAGATTCTCCTACAGAATTCACACTGTGATTAGATTACCTCTAAGAATCCATCTTTAACTTGCAGGCAATGAGGATGAGCAAAAGGATGTATCCAGTGCAACGTTAGGATGATTAATCTGGCAGCAGCAACAAATGGGGGAGCAGAGATGCTATTGAGAAGCTAGCTAGGGGATGTACATTTCTGAGCGATCAACATAAAATCACAGAGAAACAAATGCTCGATCAAGCTCAAAAGCTTCAGAGTACAATCTGCGTTTATTTCACTTCTCCTCGCAAAATTGCTTACATAGTGAGTCACAAAGCTCCTGAGAATTCTGCTTGCGGCCCAGCTCTTTAAAGTTCTCCGTACTTAGTACCTCTGCCAATCCCAGTGACCACTCAGGAGGAGGCCAAGGGCGCTACATGATGAGAATGAACAAAGTGTCAGGAACCATCTGTGTTCTGCTGAGCTGGCAGGCCTCTTTCACTCACCGTGTCCTCTCTTCTTAGGTTATGTTGACATCGGACTGATCCCCAAAGGAGCACGGGACATTCGGGTAATGGAGGTGGAGGGGGCTGGGAACTTCCTGGCCATCAGGAGCGAAGACCCTGAGAAGTATTACCTCAATGGAGGCTTCATTATCCAGTGGAAGGGGAACTACAAGCTGGCAGGCACCGTCTTTCAATACGACAGGAAAGGAGACCTGGAGAAGCTGATGGCCGCCGGCCCCACCAACGAGTCCGTGTGGCTCCAGGTAACGCAGACAGAAAACTGCTGACATGCACACCTGTTCGGATTTTTCTAAATTTTCCCAAGGTATTTGCTAGGAGACACTACTGAAGAATGCTTAAAACTTCTTCTACTGCCCTAGCCGGTTTGGCTCAGTGGATAGAGTGTTGGCCTGCAGACTGAAGGGTCCCAGGTTCGATTCTGGCCAAGGGCACATGCCTGGGTTGCGGGCTCGATCCTCAGTAGAGGGCGAGCCAGAGGCAGCTGATCAATGATTCTCATCATTGATGTTTCTATCTCTCTATCCCTCTCCCTTCCTCTCTAAAATCAATAAAAATATTTTTTAAAAAAACAAAAAAACTACCCAAGGAACAGGGAGGGAAGCAAGATATTAATTTGTGCCGTTAATCCTTTATCGACTACAAGTGGCTGAAACCCCCATAATGAAATGCCAGAGCCCCTAAAACCATCCATTGGGAGGACTGGTTTCCGTTTCCAGTGTGGTTGACACAGGCTGTTTATTTGAGAGTGATTGTTGGTTGGGTATAAATATAGATATAGGTAGATACAGGTGTACAGGTGGGAGTAGAGGCATGTGCATTTAATGGCATTTGCTCCAGTGCCTGCTTCGTAACTCCTTTAAGCTGATGGACATTGTGTAGGATTGCTATGTGACTGTGGTTTCCAGTGTAAAGTCATGACCGTTGGGCCTGACCCCTCTCTTCTTGCCTTTTAGCTTCTATTCCTGGTGACTAACCCTGGCATCAAGTATGAGTACACGATCCGGAAAGATGGCCTTGACAATGACGTGGAGAAGCTGACATACTTCTGGCAGTATGGCCGCTGGACAGAGTGCAGCGTGACGTGTGGCACAGGTGAGAAGCAGCGCTCTCGCTGGGAGCCCCCGTCAGCTCCAGAATGGGCCAGGGAGGCATCTAGGCCAGTGGTTTGCCATCTGTGCCATGGTCTGGAGGGTTCCCCAAAGATGGCCCAGGGGACCCTGTGAGGAGTAAATGTACAGGTCACGGTCTAAATGGAGAGACAGTTTTTCTTCCATCGGCTTATAGACTGGTCTTTGTGAAAGGTTTTGATTAAGGAAAGGGTTTCATGTGTTTTTAAAAAGCAAAACAGAAAGACTTAAAACAACCACTGCTCTGGTTGAGAACATGAGGATCACAAAAGTCAAGCAACACACCCAAAGACATGCTATACATCATGGCCAAATCCCCCAAAAACCTAATTTCTAGCCCAAATTTATGAAGTTTTTAGTTCAACTGGCACAGTAGTTTTTTTGGACAAAACCAAGCGTTAGAGAGATTCCTTGCTGTGAAGTATGAGGTTGGGGTAGGTTTTGCTACAGTAACAAAAAAAAATATCAGGAATTCAACACAATGGTTTGTTTTTGACCCTTTCCAAGTCTGAGGCAGGTTGGGCGGCCGTAAATAATCTCCAAGCTAAGACATCTGAAATGTGTGGTTTCCAGCGGGCCCCACAGGGGAAGAGAGAAAGGGAAGAGGCAGACTGCCTGCTAGCAAGGGCCTTGGCCTGGAATGGACACATCACTTCCACTCACGTTTCATTGTGGGATTTTGTCCTCTGGGCACGATCTCCCTGCAAAGAGAGGCTGGGAACTCAGAGGAGCGAGTGGACATTGTAGAGCACAGCTCTCCCACTGTAGGGCCCTGTAAACTTATCCAGGGCCCACGAGGGCAGGGCTCAGGGCCTTGCTCTCACCTGGGGGGCTTTAACAGTAGTGCCATATGAGAAAGACCGTGCCTTTCTCTCTCCTTTTGGATCATGTCTCAGTCTGTTCTGGAACTTCCTGCTTCACTAAAACAGGAGAACATCCATCCAGGCAATAGATGTTTCACTCTCACATCCATGTTTCTCTCTTTCTCTTTCTCCTTCTCCTCTCTCCCTAAAACCAATAAAAACCAATCTTTTTAAAAACTAGCAACTTGAAAAGTACTCCCAAATTTCACTCCCTTTCCCTTTCCCCAAAGTTTACTAGTAGAGGCAAGGAAAAGAGATAGGAGATCTTTGTAGTGGCATAGGGAAGTCCTAACAGTGGTTTGAACAAGAATTAAGGTGGGACAGATGGCAAAATTATATAAATGTGGCGATATTTAGAAGCTAGACTAGACTGGACTTCGGGGTTGATTCAGTGTATCTGGTAGTAGAGAGTGGTTTGAGCATGAGGGAAGGTTGAAGGGTAACACCACTGTGTTCCCTGGGGTAACTGGCTAAATGGTGGTATCATTCATAGAGACTTGGAAAATGTGACACGAAACAGCTCTGAAGAAGAGTTCATGGTTATATGTGTTCAATTAAAGTGCCCAGGAGATTTCTAGGTGAAAATGCCCAAGGCAGTGTCATGCTGACTTTAAAAGTGTTTGTCAGACTGCCTGTCATAGTCAGCTCAGGGCTGCTCTAACAAATCATCCTAGACCAGTGGTCGGCAAACTCATTAGTCAACAGAGCCAAATATCAACAGTACAACGATTGAAATTTCTTTTGAAAGCCAAATTTTTTAAACTTAAACTTCTTCTAACGCCACTTCTTCAAAATAGACTCGCCCAGGCCGTGGTATTTTGTGGAAGAGCCACACTCAAGGGGCCAAAGAGCCACATGTGGCTCACGAGCCACAGTTAGCCGACCACGGTCCTAGACTGAGTGGCTTAAACAACAAGCATTTATTTCTCATTTATGGTAGTTCTGGAGGCTGCGAAGTTCAAGATCAAGGTGCTGGGGGATTCCGCTCCTAGTGAGAATCCTTTTCCCAGCTGGTAAATGACTAGCTTCTCGCTGTGGCCTCACATGGCAGAGAGAGCAAGGCCGCTTGAGTCCCTTACTCTGTATAGAAGGGCATTCATTCCATCAGAGTGCCCTACCTCAGGACCTACTCCAGCCTTCATGACGCCCCGAAGGCCCCATCTCCAAATGCCATCACACTGGGGGTTAGGGCTTGAATAGATGAACATGAGAGGACACAAACATTCAGTTCATAGTGCGGCCTTATAACTTGTCCAGAATGAATCCCCATTGTAATTATTTTGTTGCTTTTCTTAGCATCATATTTTTTACGTATTTTGGAATTATAATTTACAGACTTGAATGTGATTTCCTTTTAGTTTCTTTTTCTTTTTTCTCTTTCCTGCCCCTTCCTCCCTTCTCTCCATGTGCACCCACTCTTTCTAGTGTTTTGGTATCTTTTTCCTGGCCACACTGTGAGACCTCCTTTCAGGACAGGACTGGGTAAGCTCGATCAGCATGGCGGTCTCTTAGAGACATTGAGGAGGTGGTAGAAATCGTCATGGAGCCAGCAGGCACCTTGGCTGAGCTCCGGGGTAAAAGCTGCATCCTTGTTTTATCACCTTCCTAGGCCTGGAGCTCATCACTAGTTAAGGCTTTAAAACTTTGAGATGAGGGCAGTCTCGTTTCCTTCCCTTCTCGTGTGAGCACTTCAGGTCCTCAGACGTCACTGGAGTTGAGCACGGGGCCACCCCTAATGGCTTCTGCCCAAGAGCCTGGCAGACCCTTCCCTGAACGCCTCTCACCCTTCTGTGGGGATATTTACCTACATTGCAGCATCGTGCCTTCTTGGCTTTCTCTTTTTATATCTTTACATTTTATTATTTAATATTTCTTATATATTTACATTGTACGTGTTATTATTGTGCCTTTGAAGCAGAAGGCTATTTAAGCATAAATTCACTAGGATGCTATTTCCTTAGTTTGACGATGTAACAATTTTTATTATCTTTGTTCTAGATCATAAATCCATGTTAAAAACTGGCAACACAATATTATAAACTTAGCGAAATGTCGCAAAGCCAGCCTATATTTCATAGACCACTTTTCAAAGGTCAAGGGGACCCTCTGTGGAGACCAGCGATGGTCCTCTCTCCATGCTCATGTCCATTCCTCTGTCCTCTCAGCCTCACTTGCTTTCCCTCCTGCCTTACCCCCAGGGCTGACTTTGGGGTGAGCCTGGGGGAATTTAGGACGAGCTGTCCTTCAGGAAAAGTTGGAAGGGGATGGAATCACAAGTGCTACCACCCATGATGAAAGGCTTGCTGAGAAAATTCACCTGAGTAGCCCTTCAAACGATCAGCCATGCAAGTCCAACCACTGGGTTATCTGTGAAGAAACAGCTGCAGAAATGGCTTGACCCAGAGGCTGGTCTCAATAGGAAGCTTCAGGACTCTACATTAAACAAGAAAATATTTTGGCAAAAACTCAAGACTGCTTTTGTAGAGATGTAAAAGCCACCTTTTCGCCCCGTCGCGTCTCTAATACTGCAGAACTCGGTCAGCTGTAGCACATTCTAGCCAACATTTCCTGTTTCCTATAAAACGCATAGTGATGGCGCCATTGTTAGAAAATGGGTCATCACTTCTGATCGTGACCTTCTCCCTTGTGTGCTCTGTGGACTCCTCTGTTCCGCATTTTCGGGGCTACAAGCACAGTGGCAGCTGCACAGGGGAGCACGCATCCCTGCTCTGCCGTGAGCTTCAGGTATTCCCTCCCCCACGTGGCTGGATTCTCCCCAGAGGTTACCATTGACCCTCGGTGTAAGGAGCATCGTGTTCTGTAGGAAAAAGCAAACATTAAAAATTCCAAAGACCATGCAACACTCCTAGAGATGGTTCAAACTGTCCTAAGCTGCCTAGGAAACTAGATCGTGTTCATTGGAAGTAAACACGTGTGGGACAGATGGGTAGGGTTACTGAAACATCCTTACAGGGTGTATCTGACAGCATTCCTACTAAAGCTCAGCTATCCATGTAGTTTGAGATTTGGCCAAATACATTGCCACAACAGGAGAACCATAAATGGGGACACATATTCCACTCCGCTCCTGATGTGTGACCATATGCTGATGTATGACCACATACTGATGTGACCACATAGTGATGTGTAACAGACAGAATTCACTTCCTTGCAAAACCAGAGTAAGATACGTTTTTTACTGTCTCAACAGATCTTGGTGCCAATCCATCTGACTTTGTCCACTGTCATTGTCAGGGAAAACCAGCCAAGTCCAGATATTGATCTCTAACAATAGCTAGAGGTTTTATATTAAAAGTAGGACTGCATGAAGATAATAGGAGGATTTATTGAGATGGGCTTAAGCATGTGCTATGGAATGAAGGGTTTATCACATGCGTAAATATATAAAATAAACTTCAAGTGATACGCAGTGGAGGTCTGTACTTCGTGAATGAACTAATGACAACCCTTAACTGGAGTGGCTAAGTTACTTTTTTTAGTGATTGCCCTCGAGTTTATAATGTACATTTATAGCTAATCCAAATCCACTTTCAAATAACACTATCCCACTTCATGGGTAGTATGAGTCCCTTAAAATAACAAAATCATCCTACCTGCTACCTCCCACCCCTTCTGTCATTGCTGTCACTCACGTCTCTATGTATAAGAATGCATAAGCCTATATACTCATAAGATATACACATAAACATACATAATCAACTATGTTTCTGGCATTATTCTTTTGCACAAACTGTTAGATCAGTTCAGACCATTCATTCCAACAGAGAAACTCTGACACATCCTTATTATTTTTCAGTTACACACTCGACAGTATGTGCCTGGCCAGTGCGTCTGTCCCCTCACTGCTGGCCCAGCGGATTGACTCAGACAATGTCATTATCATCCTGAAGGGGGTTTATTTCATGTTTTGTGCCCCTTTTCTCCCCCTAGAGTCAGGAGCACTGAGCACACTGGTCCTTGCCATTCCTGCGCAGAAGCAAGCCTTTGGGAATGTTTCCGAACTCTTTGCGAGTCACCTGCTCGCTTCCTTTGATTTTCTGACATCAAGGGTTTGCCAAACTACCCAATGTTTTAATAAAACTTCTAAGTATCTAAGCTTCTTCTGTTTTCTATGCTGCAGCGGCAGGTACATGTCAGCTTTTCCAGCGTCAGCCCTTCTCCATCCCTCTCCACTCATGGTCTAAGATGCTCTGAGGGAGTTTGTCTTTCCAAACAATGACTTGCTCGTTGTGCCAGCAAAATTCCCCTTACAATGTTGCTTCCAGCTGATGAAAGTGGTTTATTTTTATGACAAAATAAGAATAACACATCATCTATCAGTTGAGAAAGCCTGCATGGTTGAAAGGTTACGTCTGTTTTCAAAAAGGATAAAAGTACTGTTTTAACAATATAATGCTGTTCAGTCATTTTAAAGGATATTTTTTGGTTGTTGTTAATCCTCACGCGAGGATATTTTTTCATTGCTTTTTTTTTTTTTTTTTTTTTTTTAGAGATAGTGGGAGGGAGGGAGGGGGAGAGAGAAACATCAAAACATCAATGTGAGAAAGACACATGGATTGGTTGTCCCCCACATGCACCCCTACCACTCGGGGAATTGAACCTGCAACCCAGGTGCATGCCCTTGACTGGGAATCAAACCTGAGACCATCCGGTACTCGGGCCAATGCTTGAACCACTGAGCAAGCTTAAAGGGTTTTCTTATTATTTGCAACTCCCTTAGATGTTTTCAGGAAAGGGTGAGATGCCAGCCTGGGCCACTGGGCTGGCTGCGAACCTGTGAGGCAGGGTGAGGTGACGGCTGTGGGGGGCCTGGTGCAGTTCAGGTCCTGTCGGCTGTGTGGCTGAGCGGAGCCCCTCCACGTCCTTGCCAGGAGAGTGAGGAGGTGACCGTCTCCCTGGGGTACTCGGCCTTATCAGTTCCGTGTGCCATGAGCGCGCTCCAAACCGGTGCCTTCAGGTGCCTGTCTTATGCAAGCTGGTGGCTCCATCCCCTGGGGTCTCAGTTTCCTCACCCCAAGTTTCACATTCAACACTGAAGTGTTCTCTCTCTCAGAGGGATGATGACACTCTTCCTCACCATCCCTTCCCCTCAGGCAGGACATTCTGGCCGCTCCTCCAAGTTCTCTTGCAAATGACATCCTAGTTAGCAAGGCCAGGGGACCTTCTCCTTGCCCAGCCTGTGCCTCAGTTCCTTCATCTGTCAGATAGTGGTCGTGATAGTGTTGACCTCATTGGGTTGTTGTGAGGCTGCAGTTTTATGTTAAAATCGATCATAGGTAACACATTTTCTATCTGTTTGTGTTTGTCTGGGACACACACCTGGTTTAGATCAACACCTGGTCAAGGCCGGCGCTGCTTGAGTCAGCTGTTACTTACATCCAAGGCCGAGCTCAGCCTGCAGAGGGGCTTGCTGTGCCTGCCGCGCCCTGTCCGCCGCTCTGACTACCTTCCCGACCTGGTCGCCAAAGGCAGCAGCCTTCTCAGCCCCTGCTGTCAGAGCCTCTCCTTGAAGAGCTGAACCCCTCAGACTTCACAACACCATTTTGCATTTTACTCCTCTCTTACAGTTGATGAACCCCAATGACTATAAAGGTCCCTGCCTCCTCTATTTCTTTACTAAACACATAGCGTAGCAATTGTGTTGGAATACCTGGCGGTGATGTCTGCTTTCCTTCTTTAAATCTCACTCCGTTTTTTATTTGGCGTAGATGTGTGAATCTTATCCCCACAGCTGGATTCTAATCTGTGTGTTAGGTTATAGATGAGTCCACCTGTATATCTGTGGTCCCTCCATGCACTGCCAGCTGCAGCGTGAGTGTAGCCAATAAGAGGATCCATTCCTTGCCCCCACTTTAAGAACTAAATGCCTTCTGGCCAACTTTCCCATCAGCTCTACGCATAAGCCCTTGACATGACCAGGGCCTGACACCGAGCGTGTGGGCTGGGGATTGAATAGGTGTGAACCTTCCTGCCCGCCCCCCAGGAATCCGCCGCCAGACCGCCCACTGCGTGAAGAAGGGCCACGGGATGGTGAAGGCCACGTTCTGTGACCCAGAAACACAGCCCAATGGGAGACAGAAGAAGTGCCGTGAGAAGGACTGTCCACCGAGGTGAGCCCTGCTGGCAGCTGGAGCGCTGCGTCTGCCTTGCAAGCACAGCTCGGTGATCCAGGGGGGCCCGGGGCTCTGTTGTTAGAGTCAATACGGGGAGCTATCACCGGCCTCCCTGGCTACACTGCTGGAGCTGGTGGCAAGCTGTGAGTGAGGACACTCTCCGCAGAGAGCAGTGTTTGTTGCTAAGCTGGTGTGCTCTGTGTTTAATTATTTAGGAAGACCAAGTTTCAGGAGAATGCTTTCTAGTCACCCGAAAGTGCTTCCGTTATTGTGTGTGGCTTTTCCGAGAGCATCTTCCCAGGGGGATAGCCGCCTCCAGACAACACGTGGACACTTCGATCCCAGTGCCCACTGTACCTATGGCTGCCTGGAGGAGTAGGGTTACGACCCCGGCTTTCTCAGCCTCGGCCCTGTTGAGATCTGGGGCCAATAGTGCTTTGCTGTGGGGGGCTGTCTTGTGCATTGTAGGATGCCCAACAGTGTTCCTCTGTAGCTGTTTAGATCTGAGCAGCACCCTGCCCTACCCATGACAACCATAAGGTCTCCAAATGTCTGCTGTGGGACAGTCACCCTTGGTGGGAACCACTTTAATAGAGAGATTAATCTCTACTAATCATATTGGGATCACAGAAGGTAGCTTGGATGTTATTATGAGGGGTTTGTGTTAAAAAGAAAAAGAGAAGAAGAGGAAGGTAGGAAAGGAGAGAGAGGGAGAGAAGCAGGGAGGAAGGAAGGAAGGATGAGGGAGGGGAGAGGGACTGGAGGTTGAGTTAATTGCTAATGGCCAATGATTTCATCAGTTGTGCTGATGTAATGAAGCCTCCAATAAATAAATAAATAAATAAATAAGGAGAGCTTTCGGGTGCTGAGCCACACGGAGGTGCTGGGAGGGTGGCGCGCCTGAAGAGGGTGTGGAAGCTCTGTGCCCTTTGCCCTACGCCTCTTTATTCTGGATGTTCCTGAGCGTATCCTTTAATGCGCCAGTAATCTAGCAAATCAGATGTTTCCTGAGCTCTGTGAGCCACTCTGGCAAATTACCGGAGCTGAGGAGGAGGTCATGGGAACCCTCTATTTCTAGCCAGTAGGTCGGAAGCGCAGGGGACAACATGGACTTGCCATGGGTGTCTGAAGGGCAGGGCGTGGGCAGTCTGATGGGACTGAGCCCTGAACTCCAAACAGCTGGTGTCGGAATTGCTTAGTGTTGAAACAGCAATTGTGAAAGTGGAAGAGAAGTAAATAGTAGGGGTGTTTTAAGTGCCTCCTTCACTCTTGGCAACCTTTTAGAGATGCCTGATATGTTCTCGTTATTGTTCTCAATTACTTGGGAAGTAACTGTTGCTATGCCAGTTTGACAGAGGAAGGAAAGTTCATTGCCTCACGCACATCATGCAGCTGGGAGATGGCAGAGGTTTGAATCCAAGGCTCCAAAGCCCGCAGCAGGTCTGCGAGCAGCAGATGCCCCCACAGAGAGGCTGGCACCCCTCTCTTCCGGGCTGGGTCTAAAGCGAAGCAAGCACTGTGCTAGTGTGGTGGGAACCAAAACATCTGATGCACACACTCACATGCTAAGGCCAAGGCTGTGTACCTAAAAATGATGGGGTCAGAGGTTATGGATTGGGTATCAGCTGATGTCCTGTTTTATAACAGACATCAGTCTGTATCTGACATTTTCTTATTCGCCTGTAGCTACAAACTGGGCTTCACTCTTTCCAGAATTCCCTTTCCACAAGGATGGTTATTTCTTCCTACCTCTGCCCTCCAATTTCCAGAACTTTCTGGTTGGAGATAACCCTATAATAAGACACAGAGTTAGAAGGAGATGGCTATTGGGCAAGAGTGCAGAGGCTGGTGGGAAGAAAATGAGCCAAGGCTGAACCCCTGCAGACACAGAGGAGGAGCCTTGACAAAGTAACTCGTCACTAACACAGCTCTCGGGACTGGACATTGGCCCTGAATGTGGTGGCTGAAAACTAGGTCAAAGACAGCCACGTCCTATTCCCGCAGCCCAAACTTGGAAAAAGGATCTTTGCAGATGTGATTAAGAGTCTTGAAATGAAGAGATTATCCTGGATTATCCACTTGGGCCCTAAATGTCATCACAAGTGTTCTTATAAGAGAGGCAGAGGGAAAATTCACACACACACACACAACAAGGCAATGCAAAGATGGAGCAGAGAGAGATTTGAAAGATGCTGACACTAGCCTTAAAGATTGGCATGAGGGACTACAAGCCAAGGAATGCTGGCAGCCACCCCAGACTGAAAGAGGCCAGGAGCAGACCTTCCCTAGAGCATCTGGAGAGAGTGCCACCGTGCCTACACTTCAATTTCATGCCAGTAATACTGACTTTGGATGTCTGTCCTCCAGAACTATAAAAAACTAGATTTCTGTTGGTTTAAACTGCCAAGTTTGTGGTGATTTGTTATAGAAACTAATAGAGGCGACTTAAGGCAGGCATGATGTAAAAGCTGGGGAAGGGCGGAGCAGATCCCTCCACCAGGTCACAGAAGCTCCAACGCTTGGAAACCGCATGATTACCTACAAGGGGCAGAGTCTGGATTTAAACCTAGATCCGCCTGCTGAGCAGTACAACCACGTAATGCTGCTGCCCAGGACCTCAGAATGGACAAGTTCTCGTGCTAAAGCCAGAACCCCCAAATCTACCCAAATGTGCAGTATTTCTTACACATCAAAACACAATGAAAATGACATAAACAAGCAGAAAAATCTGACTCTAAACTTAAGTCATGCATGCAGATTCAAAAGGGATTAAAGCAAAGGAATTAAGTTAATCTGCTTGTTTTAAGAATAATATAACGGGGGTTTTGGTGATCTTCTCTCACATTTCCATGTGTGTCTGCAGGTGGTGGGCAGGGGAGTGGGAAGCGTGTTCGGCGACGTGTGGGCCGCATGGAGAGAAGACGCGAACGGTGCTGTGTATCCAGACCATGGGCTCTGACGAGCAGGCTCTGCCGGCTACAGACTGCCTGCACCTGCTGAAGCCCAAGGCCCTCGTGTCCTGCAACAGGGACATCCTGTGTCCATCGGACTGGACCGTAGGCAACTGGAGTGAGGTGAGCCCAGGGGTCCAAAGGGAGACTGGCATTATCTGTGCCGCATCCTCACCAGCCCCTCCCATTCCTTGTCAATCCCAGTGACCCTAGAGAAAAGGTGCAGTGGCCAGCGTCGCACCTCTGGCCCGTCTCCTGCATTCCCCACTGCCCAGTATTCCATTTGCTTGTTTTCTGTTCTTACAGGATCTTCCTCTCCCTTGTCCAGTGGTCAAACACCTGGGGAAGAGCTGGGTCCTGCTTCACAGGCTCACGCAGCTCAGTGATAAATCATCAGGGCTTTGTCAGCCTGTTCTTAAACCACTGGCAGCAAGTCAGGGCTCCCACCCAACCCGAGAGCCAGTGTGTGAGACACTGACCATGCTTATGTGTCCCTGGAGCTACTCCAGTAAAGTGAATCCAAGGAATATTGCTCTGATGGTGGGGTGATAGGTGGTACACCTGACCCTCGAAGATGCCTCTCAAACACCCATCTTTCCGGCACGTGGCCAGGCCAGGCCTGACCCAGGTTTAGGATGGCTGCTGTTATTCGCCACATGCATTCAAATAAGTGGTGCGTTTTCCCAACATTAATTTGACTTAATTCTCTGCATGTAACTAGAAATTAGTGGGCTCGGTCATGAAAACTTCCAGCTTCCTTTGTCCTTGAGTCACCATGGCACCTGGTAACATCCAGGCTCATGCGCACAGGGTCTGTGATGGAAATGGACCCCTTTATCTCCCAGGGCCCTGGAGTCTCTGGAGCTCCACTCTGATTCCTTATGCACATTTCAGTCAACGACCTAAGGAGTGACAGAAAACAAATGCTTTTTAACAACCAGCAGGGCAGAGTTTATCCACGGATGCTGCCTTCCATACGCTTCCTTGGGAAGCCACATGCTTTCCACAGGAATGCTCCCATTGGCCAGAATGTCTGAGGAACTCTTCTTAGAACTCACCCTCGGAGAAATTGAAAACATTGGGTTCAGGAGAATCAATTAGAAAATCAATTGGAACTAAGTTTGATGGGTAAGGGAGTAATGTGACCAATTCAGATAAAACCTTTTTGTTTAAAAAGTTATATTTTATTATAAGTAAATGAGACTAATTTTAATCACTTATAAAGTTACTCTGAAAGTGTTTGCTGAAGAGGAATTTGAAAATTTGTATAAGCAACGTTGCCACCCCAGAAGATAACTAATTGAACACAAACTCCTCTGAATACAGCCACTTTGATGACCTTATTTCCAAAACTCGATTTCATTAGCTCATAGTCACAGCTTGGGCTTATTTAGCTTCTAATCCCATATAGAATGTGTTCTTGGTCATGTAGCTGAAAATTTTTTAAATGGCAACTATGGTCCCTATACTGTAAGAACTTGCTATCAAATGGAGAGCTAGGACAAAAAGAAAAGACAGAGGTACACATGTAAAGAAAATGTACCTACAAACTAATACAGGTGAACTGCCGATAGCAGCACTGATTCATGTGGCCATATCAGCAATAGTCCAGAACATTCCCCCTGCTATTCCCAGGAGGGTACAAGGAGAGCCAGTGTTGTAAATTACACTGTTGTTGAAATAAGGCTGAATGGGGTACTGCGGCTGGCCCATTGAATCTGTTTACCAAAAATGTTTTGGCTGCATCAGAAGCAGTTAATTTTTGTCATGTAGAATTTACTAATTGCCAGAGTCTTAATGCTTTTTAAAAGAACTGCAATTACATGTTTGGCTGAGGAGTTCTTTTTATTGTGTTCCTGTTTGTGGGGAGCAAAATGACGTGATTTAATTGGAGCAAAGGACCAACATGTTGGCAGGAGGTGACAAGTACTTGTGTCTGTTGTTCCAAATACAGGCCCGCGCCGGTGTATTGTTAGCAGACAGGGAATGCAGTTTCTAGCTTCCACTTGATAGAGCAGAGCAGAAAGGCTGAGCCACTGCCTTTGTTCAGATGTTGCTGGTACAGGTGCCTGTAGTTAAATCGGAATCAAAATACTCATCAAATGGGTCTTCCTTTCTTCTCTCTGCCATCTTGCTAATGGCTGTATACATTCACCCTCAACTTCTCAAATATTCTGTTTGCCGGAATACAATGAAATGTCTTTGACATTCTAACTCTGATCAGCTACTTTTTAAAGAGAGAAGACATAGTGATTCTTGCTATATATACATAGTGGTCATGGTCTGGATTTTGTCTTGCGGTTGACCTTAATTCAAGCAGGGTAATGGGCAAGACATGCCTGCTCATTTGGTCTGCATTGGGCCTTTCGGGTCACCATGGATGAGTCTAAAGCTCTCACCTGACTGGGCCAAAAGACCCATGAACCATGAGGCTCCGGGATTCCTACAGAATGGTCCTCCTAGACTGCCCAAGGTGGGAAGAAGGAGGAAAGGCAAATTGATGAGCTGCCCTTCTCAGTCAAGGCAGATCTACCAGCCCAAGCAAGGAGAGAAGGGCGGGCTCAGCCGAGTCCGTGGTCAGAGCGGAGACCTAGTGAGAGTGAGAGGCTTCTCCCAGGGAGGGCTTGTCTGCCCCCTGTGGCCAGCCCCTCCTCCTCTAAGCTCAGGTTCTACCCCCAATCTCAAGTTTCAGCAAGACTCGTCTCCTTACTTTTGCCCAACTTACTTTCTGGCTAGAAGGATAAAGAAGGGGGGCTCTTTATGTTGTAAACAAAGATAACGTATCAAAATTTCTGTGGCTCCATGTTCACTAGGGACTCGTCTCCAGGGACCAGCCTGTGGGAGGCAGCCGGTCATGGTGAAGGACATGGTCTCTGGGACATGAGTCCCTGGGCTCAAAGCCTGGCTTGGCCACTTACTGGCTAGGTAACCTCTTTGTGGTTCCTTCTGCTTGTATTGTTCCTTCTGTGGCTTGTTTTCTGCGTCCACAAAATGTGGAGAGGGGTGGTACTTAGCCTCAAGGGAAGTTATAAGGATTAAATAAATGAATATTTCTAAGTTCTTACTAGAACTGTGCCAGGCACACAGTAAGCTCTACACATACAATTATTTGTAAGTAAAGTGAATAGATGGAAATAGCAATAATGTTATCCATCGTTTGTTGAGTGTTCTCTATACTACATAGTGTGTCTCATTTCACGTGTAAAATAATTCCATGAGGTAGATATTAGTTCATTGAGTCCCCTATTTCTCCTGGCAGTTAGACTAATGGATTTTAGTGGGATAGCAGTGTTTCTAGATTTTCCAGCCCTGGCAAGCCTTCATTGTATGACCTTGAGCTAGTGTTAAACCTCTCTCTGCCTTTTCTCACTTAGAAAGACAGGGTTAGTGTAAGGCTTGAAGATAATCCATGTAGCCCTTCACATAGTGCCTGGCAAATAGCAATTGTTTACTAAATGGTAATTTTATTATCAGGCAAGAAGGCAATATGCTACTCTGATTTTACAAGCCTGTCCGGGCAATGGCACCCAAATATCCTGATGGAGTTGATCACTTGGGGGCCATAAATCAGTAGCCAAACTCAGGACCCTTTTATGCACAGAGCACTGTAAGCACAGGGCTAAGGGGCCACACAAATGTGATAAACCTAAAAAAAGTGGGAGGGGGACTAATGCATTGCTTTCATAGTAACGAAAGGACCCTGCCAAATCGGCAATCAGTGTTTAATTACATATTAATAGCAAATACATATCGGGCATGGACAGTACCTCACAATGGCCTTATTAAGCCCCATTGTGCAGGTGAAGAAACTCAGGCATAGAAACTTTTCAAAGGTCACACAGCCTCCCAGCACAGAGCCAGGATTGGAGTGCCCTGCAGAACGTGGAGGGAACACTGAGGTGGGAGGCGGGGTCCCTGCCAGGACCCCATATAGATCAATACCGCGCTACAGGGCTCACCAAACACTTTGTAAAGGGTCGCTCCCACCTTTGATTAACTACCCACCTTAAATGGCAGAAAAGGTCCTGGATCTACATTCAGGTGTGAGTATGTCTAGCTTTTCATAGGATTCTACCTGGCACAGGCGAGTGGAAATGGAGCTTCTGGGTGAGACTATGGGAGTTACAATGGGTATTCCCTACATAGAAAGGGGAAGGTTCATTAAAACCAACTTCATGGATTCCAGAGAATGTGTAAGCATTTTATATTCATTTAATAGCATCAAAACCCTAGGAGAGATATTACTACTGTCTCTTTAAAAGACTAGGTGGTTTATTTAAATGTTTACACTCTTTGTGAATCTACTGTCCAACACTCAAAGCCCAGGGAGGCTTCATTTACACCCTCATGGTTTGTGTTTTCCGCTTGTGGAGGGTAAATGGTTGGTTCTGAGCCTCAGATGGTCTCCAGAAGATACATAGTTCCGTGGGAAACTGAAGGCGTATCCACGCAAAACAAACAGAGAGGTGAGGTGTGACCGTTTGTGCCGCGCAGTGTGTTTCTGTCTGTCGTCAGCATGAGGGTGAGACCCAGGGGCCCCCTGACCGCTGTCCCTCTCTTACAGTGAGACCCAGGCCTCCCTGACCGCTGTCCCTCTCTTACAGTCAGACCTAGGACCCCTGACCGCTGTCCCTCTCTTACAGTGAGACCCAGGCCCCCCTGACCGCTGTCCCTCTCTTACAGTGAGACCCAGGCCCCCCTGACCGCTGTCCCTCTCTTACAGTCAGACCCAGGCCCCCATGACCACTGTCCCTCTCTTACAGTGAGACCCAGGGGCCCCCTGACCGCTGTCCTTCTCTTACAGTGAGACCCAGGGGCCCCCTGACCTCTGTCCCTCACTTACAGTGAGACCCAGGCCCCCCTGACCGCTGTCCCTCTCTTACAGTGAGACCCAGGCCCCCCTGACCGCTGTCCCTCTCTTACAGTGAGACCCAGGCCCCCCTGACCGCTGTGCCTCTCTTACAGTGAGACCCAGGCCCCCCTGACCGCTGTCCCTCTCTTACAGTGAGACCCAGGCCCCCCTGACCGCTGTGCCTCTCTTACAGTGAGACCCAGGCCCCCCTGACCGCTGTGCCTCTCTTACAGTGAGACCCAGGCCCCCCCTGACCGCTGTCCCTCTCGCATTGAGACCCAGTGCCCCCCTGACCGCTGTCCCTCTCTTACAGTGAGACCCAGGCCCCCCCTGACCGCTGTCCCTCTCTTACAGTGAGACCCAGGCCCCCCCTGACCGCTGTCCCTCTCGCATTGAGACCCAGTGCCCCCCTGACCGCTGTCCCTCTCGCATTGAGACCCAGCGCCCCCGTGACCGCTGTCCCTCTCTTACAGTGAGACCCAGGCCTCCCTGACCACTGTCCCTCTCGCATTGAGACCCAGTGCCCCCCTGACCGCTGTCCCTCTCTTACAGTCAGACCCAGGGACCCCTGACCGCTGTCCCTCTCTTACAGTCAGACCCAGTGCCCCCCTGACAGCTGTCCCTCTCTTACAGTGAGACCCAGGCCCCCCCTGACCGCTGTCCCTCTCTTACAGTGAGACCCAGGACCCCTGACCGCTGTCCCTCTCTTACAGTAAGACCCAGGCCCCCTGACCGCTGTCCCTCTCTGACAGTGAGACCCAGAGGCCCCCTGACCGCTGTCCCTCTCTTACAGTGAGACCCAGGCCCCTGACCGCTGTCCCTCTCTTACAGTGAGACCCAGGGGCCCCCTGATCGCTGTCCCTCTCTTACATTCAGACCCAGGCCCCCTGACCGCTGTCCTTCTCTTACAGTGAGACCCAGGGGCCTCCTGACCGCTGTCCCTCTCGCATTGAGACCCAGCGCCCCCCTGACCGCTGTCCCTCTCTTACAGTCAGACCCAGGCCCCCTGACCGCTGTCTCTCTCTTACATTCAGACCCAGGCCCCCTGACCGCTGTCCCTCTCTTACAGTGAGACCCAGGCCCCCCCTGACCGCTGTCCCTCTCTTACAGTGAGACCCAGGCCCCCCCTGACCGCTGTCCCTCTCTTACAGTGAGACCCAGGCCCCCCCTGACCGCTGTCCCTCTCACAGTGAGACCCAGGCCCCCTGACCGCTGTCCCTCTCTTACAGTGAGACCCAGGCCCCCCCTGACCGCTGTCCCTCTCTTACAGTGAGACCCAGGCCCCCCTGACCGCTGTCCCTCTCTTACAGTGAGACCCAGGCCCCCCTGACCGCTGTCCCTCTCTTACAGTGACACCCAGGCCCCCCTGACCGCTGTCCCTCTCTTACAGTCAGACCCAGGCCCCCCCTGACCGCTGTCCCTCTCTTACATTCAGACCCAGGCCCCCCTGACCGCTGTCCCTCTCTTACATTGAGACCCAGGCCCCCCTGACCGCTGTCCCTCTCTTACAGTGAGACCCAGGGGCCCCCTGACCGCTGTCCCTCTCTTACAGTCAGACCCAGGCCCCCTGACCGCTGTCCCTCTCTTACAGTGAGACCCAGGGGCCCCCTGACCGCTGTCCCTCTCGCATTGAGACC
The DNA here is from genome assembly GCA_025583905.1 of Ia io. Taxonomy (NCBI): domain Eukaryota; kingdom Metazoa; phylum Chordata; class Mammalia; order Chiroptera; family Vespertilionidae; genus Ia; species Ia io. The sequence continues at coordinate 4,426,888 of JAJQQW010000010.1, read as the reverse complement.
CAGCGCCCCCCTGACCGCTGTCCCTCTCTTACAGTCAGACCCAGGCCCCCTGACCGCTGTCTCTCTCTTACATTCAGACCCAGGCCCCCCTGACCGCTGTCCCTCTCACAGTGAGACCCAGGCCCCCTGACCGCTGTCCCTCTCTTACAGTGAGACCCAGGCCCCCCCTGACCGCTGTCCCTCTCTTACAGTCAGACCCAGGCCCCCCTGACCGCTGTCCCTCTCTTACAGTGAGACCCAGGCGCCCCCTGACCGCTGTCCCTCTCGTACAGTGAGACCCAGGCCCCCCTGACCGCTGTCCCTCTCTTACTGTGAGACCCAGGACCCCCCTGACCGCTGTCCCTCTCTTATAGTGAGACCCAGGCCCCCCCTGACCGCTGTCCCTCTCTTACAGTGAGACCCAGGCCCCCCTGACCGTTGTCCCTCTCTTACAGTCAGACCCAGGCCCCCTGACCGCTGTCCCTCTCTTACAGTGAGACCCAGGCCCCCCTGACCGCTGTCCCTCTCTTACAGTCAGACCCAGGCCCCCCTGACCGCTGTCCCTCTCTTACAGTGAGACCCAGGCCCCCCTGACCGCTGTCCCTGTCAGACCCAGGCCCCCCTGACCGCTGTCCCTCTCTTACAGTGAGACCCAGGCCCCCCCTGACCGCTGTCCCTCTCTTACAGTGAGACCCAGGCCCCCCCTGACCGCTGTCCCTCTCTTGCAGTGAGACCCAGGGCCCCCTGACCGCTGTCCCTCTCTTACAGTGAGACCCAGGCCCCCCTGACCGCTGTCCCTCTCTTACATTCAGACCCAGGCCCCCTGACCGCTGTCCCTCTCTTACAGTCAGACCCAGGCCCCCCTGACCGCTGTCCCTCTCTTACAGTCAGACCCAGGCCCCCTGACCGCTGTCCCTCTCTTACAGTGAGACCCAGGCCCCCCTGACCGCTGTCCCTCTCTTACAGTCAGACCCAGGCCCCCCTGACCGCTGTCCCTCTCTTACAGTCAGACCCAGGCCCCCCTGACCGCTGTCCCTCTCTTACATTCAGACCCAGGCCCCCCCTGACCGCTGTCCCTCTCTTACAGTGAGACCCAGGCCCCCTGACCGCTGTCCCTCTCTTACAGTGAGACCCAGGCCCCCCTGACCGCTGTCCCTCTCTTACAGTGAGACCCAGGCCCCCCTGACCGCTGTCCCTCTCTTACAGTCAGACCCAGGCCCCCCCTGACCGCTGTCCCTCTCTTACATTCAGACCCAGGCCCCCCTGACCGCTGTCCCTCTCTTACAGTGAGACCCAGGCCCCCCCTGACCGCTGTCCCTCTCTTACAGTCAGACCCAGGCCCCCCCTGACCGCTGTCCCTCTCTTACAGTCAGACCCAGGCCCCCCTGACCGCTGTCCCTCTCTTACAGTGAGACCCAGGGGCCCCCTGACCGCTGTCCCTCTCTTACAGTGAGACCCAGGCCCCCCCTGACCGCTGTCCCTCTCTTACAGTGAGACCCAGGCCCCCCTGACCGCTGTCCCTCTCTTACAGTGAGACCCAGGCCCCCCTGACCGCTGTCCCTCTCTTACAGTGAGACCCAGGCCCCCCTGACCGCTGTCCCTCTCTTACAGTCAGACCCAGGCCCCCTGACCGCTGTCCCTCTCTTACATTCAGACCCAGGCCCCCCTGACCGCTGTCCCTCTCTTACAGTCAGACCCAGGCCCCCTGACCCCCCTCTCTTACATTCAGACCGCTGTCCTGTCCCTCTCTTACAGTGAGACCCAGGCCCCCCTGACCGCTGTCCCTCTCTTACAGTCAGACCCAGGCCCCCTGACCGCTGTCCCTCTCTTACATTCAGACCCCCCCCCTGACCGCTGTCCCTCTCTTACAGTGAGACCCAGGCCCCCCCCCCCTGACTGCTGTCCCTCTCTTACAGTCAGACCCAGGCCCCCTGACCGCTGTCCCTCTCTTACATTCAGACCCAGGCCCCCCTGACCGCTGTCCCTCTCTTACAGTGAGACCCAGGCCCCCTGACCGCTGTCCCTCTCTTACAGTGAGACCCAGGCCCCCCTGACCGCTGTCCCTCTCTTGCAGTGAGACCCAGGCCCCCCTGACCGCTGTCCCTCTCTTACAGTGAGACCCAGGCCCCCCTGACCCGCTGTCCCCTCTCTTACAGTCAGACCCAGGCCCCCCTGACCGCTGTCCCTCTCTTACAGTCAGACCCAGGCCCCCCTGACCGCTGTCCCTCTCTTACAGTGAGACCCAGGCCCCCTGACCGCTGTCCCTCTCTTACAGTGCCAGGCCCCCCTGACCGCTGTCCCTCTCTTACAGTGAGACCCAGGCCCCCCTGACCGCTGTCCCTCTCTTACAGTGAGACCCAGGCCCCCCTGACCGCTGACCGCTGTGACCCTCTCTTCTCTTACAGTGAGACCCAGGCCCCCCTGACCGCTGTCCCTCTCTTACAGTGAGACCCAGGCCCCCCTGACCGCTGTCCCTCTCTTACAGTGAGACCCAGGCCCCCCTGACCGCTGTCCCTCTCGCATTGAGACCCAGGCCCCCCTGACCGCTGTCCCTCTCTTACAGTGAGACCCTCTTACAGTGAGACCCAGGCCCCCTGACCGCTGTCCCTCTCTTACAGTCAGACCCAGGGACCCCTGACCCTGTCCCTCTCTTACAGTGCCCAGTGCCCCCCTGACCGCTGTCCCTCTCTTACAGTGAGACCCAGGCCCCCCCTGACCGCTGTCCCTCTCTTACAGTGAGACCCAGGCCCCCCTGACCGCTGTCCCTCTCTTACAGTGAGACCCAGGCCCCCCTGACCGCTGTCCCTCTCTTACAGTGAGACCCAGGCCCCCCTGACCGCTGTCCCTCTCTTACAGTGAGACCCAGGCCCCCCCCTGACCGCTGTCCCTCTCTTACAGTCAGACCCAGGCCCCCTGACCGCTGTCCCTCTCTCTACAGTGAGACCCAGGGGCCCCTGACCGCTGTCCCTGACCCAGCCCCCCTGACCCTCCCTCTCTTACAGTCAGACCCAGGCCCCCCTGACCGCTGTCCCTCTCTTACAGTCAGACCCAGGCCCCCCCTGACCGCTGTCCCTCTCTTACATTCAGACCCAGGCCCCCTGACCGCTGTCCCTCTCTTACAGTGAGACCCAGGCCCCCCTATCCGCTGTCCCTCTCTTACAGTCAGACCCAGGCCCCCTGACCGCTGTCCCTCTCTTACAGTGAGACCCAGAGGCCCCCTGACCACTGTCCCTCTCTTACAGTGAGACCCAGGCCTCCCTGACCGCTGTCCCTCTCTTACAGTGAGACCCAGGCCCCCCCTGACCGCTGTCCCTCTCTTACAGTGAGACCCAGGCCCCCCCTGACCGCTGTCCCTCTCTTACAGTGAGACCCAGGCCCCCCTGACCGCTGTCCCTCTCTTACAGTGACCCAGGCCCCCCTGAGACCCAGGCCCCCCCCTGACCGCTGTCCCTCTCTTACAGTCAGACCCAGGCCCCCCTGACCGCTGTCCCTCTCTTACAGTCAGACCCAGGCCCCCCCTGACCGCTGTCCCTCTCTTACAGTCAGACCCAGGCCCCCCTGACCGCTGTCCCTCTCTTACAGTCAGACCCAGGCCCCCCTGACCGCTGTCCCTCTCTTACAGTGAGACCCAGGCCCCCCTGACCGCTGCCCCCTTACAGTGAGACCGCTGTCCCTGTCCCTCTTACAGTGAGACCCAGGCCCCCCTGACCGCTGTCCCTCTCTTACAGTGAGACCCAGGCCCCCTGACCGCTGTCCCTCTCTTTACAGTGAGACCCAGGCCCCCCTGACCGCTGTCCCTCTCTTACAGTGAGACCCAGGCCCCCCTGACCGCTGTCCCTCTCTTACAGTCAGACCCAGGCCCCCCTGACCGCTGTCCCTCTCTTACAGTCAGACCCAGGCCCCCCTGACCGCTGTCCCTCTCTTACAGTGAGGCCCCAGCTGCCCCCTCTTACAGTGACCCAGGCCCCCTGCTGCTGTCCCTCTCTTACAGTCAGACCCAGGCCCCCCTGACCGCTGTCCCTCTCTTACAGTCAGACCCAGGCCCCCCTGACTGACCCAGGCCCCCCTGACCGCGCTGTCCCTCTCTTACAGTGAGACCCAGGCCCCCCTGACCGCTGTCCCTCTCTTACAGTGAGACCCAGGCCCCCTGACCCCTGTCCCTCTTACAGAGACCCAGGCTGTCCCTCCCTCTCTTACAGTGAGACCCAGGCCCCCCTGACCGCTGTCCCTCTCTTACAGTGAGACCCAGGCCCCCCTGACCGCTGTCCCTCTCTTACAGTGAGACCCAGGCCCCCCTGACCGCTGTCCCTCTCTTACAGTGAGACCCAGGCCCCCCCTGACCGCTGTCCCTCTCTTACAGTCAGACCCAGGCCCCCCTGACCGCTGTCCCTCTCTTACAGTGAGACCCAGGCCCCCCTGACCGCTGTCCCTCTCTTACAGTCAGACCCAGGCCCCCCCCTGACCGCTGTCCCTCTCTTACAGTGAGACCCAGGCCCCCCCTGACCGCTGTCCCTCTCTTACAGTGAGACCCAGGCCCCCCTGACCGCTGTCCCTCTTACAGTAGACCCAGGAGACCCTGGCCCTCTTACAGTTCAGACCCAGGCCCTCCTGACTGCTGTCCCTCTCTTACAGTGAGACCCAGGCCCCCCTGACTGCTGTCCCTCTCTTACAGTCAGACCCAGGCCCCCCTGACCGCTGTCCCTCTCTTACAGTCAGACCCAGGCCCCCCTGACCGCTGTCCCTCTCTTACAGTGAGACCCAGGCCCCCTGACCGCTGTCCCTCTCTTACAGTGAGACCCAGGAACCCCCTGACCGCTGTCCCTCTCTTACAGTGAGACCCAGGCCCCCCTGACCGCTGTCCCTCTCTTACAGTGAGACCCAGGCCCCCCTGACCGCTGTCCCTCTCTTACAGTCAGACCCAGGCCCCCCTGACCGCTGTCCCTCTCTTACAGTCAGACCCAGGCCCCCCTGACCGCTGTCCCTCTCTTACAGTGAGACCCAGGCCCCCCTGACCGCTGTCCCTCTCTTACAGTCAGACCCAGGCCCCCCTGACCGCTGTCCCTCTCTTACAGTCAGACCCAGGCCCCCCTGACCGCTGTCCCTCTCTTACATTCAGACCCAGGCCCCCTGACCGCTGTCCCTCTCTTACAGTGAGACCCAGGCCCCCCTGACCGCTGTCCCTCTCTTACAGTCAGACCCAGGCCCCCTGACCGCTGTCCCTCTCTTACATTCAGACCCAGGCCCTCCTGACTGCTGTCCCTCTCTTACAGTGAGACCCAGGCCCCCCTGACTGCTGTCCCTCTCTTACAGTCAGACCCAGGCCCCCTGACCGCTGTCCCTCTCTTACAGTGAGACCCAGGCCCCCCCTGACCGCTGTCCCTCTCTTGCAGTGAGACCCAGGCCCCCCTGACCGCTGTCCCTCTCTTACAGTGAGACCCAGGCCCCCCTATCCGCTGTCCCTCTCTTACATTCAGACCCAGGCCCCCTGACCGCTGTCCCTCTCTTACAGTGAGACCCAGGCCCCCCCTGACCGCTGTCCCTCTCTTACAGTGAGACCCAGGCCCCCCTAACCGCTGTCCCTCTCTTACATTCAGACCCAGGCCCCCCTGACCGCTGTCCCTCTCTTACAGTGAGACCCAGGCCCCCCTGACCGCTGTCCCTCTCTTACAGTGAGACCCAGGCCCCCCTGACCGCTGTCCCTCTCTTACAGTGAGACCCAGGCCCCCCCTGACCGCTGTCCCTCTCTTGCAGTGAGACCCAGGCCCCCCTGACCGCTGTCCCTCTCTTACATTCAGACCCAGGCCCCCCTGACCGCTGTCCCTCTCTTACAGTCAGACCCAGGCCCCCCTGACCGCTGTCTCTCTCTTACATTCAGACCCAGGCCCCCCTGACCGCTGTCCCTCTCACAGTGAGACCCAGGCCCCCTGACCGCTGTCCCTCTCTTACAGTGAGACCCAGGCCCCCCTGACCGCTGTCCCTCTCTTGCAGTGCTCTGTGTCCTGCGGCGGCGGCGTGCGGACGCGCAGTGTCACCTGCGCCAAGAACCACGACGAGCCTTGCGACGCGACGAGGAAGCCCAACAGCCGGGCCCTGTGCGGCCTCCAGCAGTGCCCGTCCAGCCGCAGGTTCCTGGCCCCCGGCCGAGGCTCCGTGCCCAGCGGGAGAAGGCCGCCAACCTCTGGGCATGGCCCCCGGCAGCCCATTCCGCCCCCAGCCGGCCCCAGATTGCCGCCCACACCCACGGGGCCCGGGGCCAGGGCCACCAGCACCACGGCCACCAGCACCACGGCCACCAGCAGCCCTCGTGCCACCACAGCCTCTGGGGAAGGAGGCCTGGGAGGGACACGGTGGCAGAACAGCTCCATCCACACCGAGCTGGACCCCCCTGATGCCATTCCCACTGGGGCTGCCTCCCAGCCCGTCCTCACGGCCTGGCCGCCGAGCAGCCAGCCACAGGGAGAGAGTGCCCCCCGTTCAGAGCCTGGGCCCACCTCAGAGGGGGGCCTTCTAGCCACGACCATGAGCAGCTCTGACGGGGCATCGCCCAGCAGCCCCGGGGCCCGGCAGGTGCCTCCACCCTCCAGCACCCTGGACGGGGAGCCGGACGCCGAGAGCCCCAGTGGCTCGGGGGCAGGCAGCGAGCCCCCTGAGGACAGGACCGACAGCAGCTCTGTCCTGTGGACCCAGACCGCGGCCCCCGGGAAGGATGCTTCAGTGGAAAGAAGCACAGACATGCCCCTTGCACCTCCGCCAACGCCTTCTCTTTGGGGGGCATCCTTGTGGCCACCCGTGAGCACAGTGACAGGACCGCCGCCCAGCCAGGGACCTGCTACTCTCAAAACCGGGACACCCAGAGCTGAAGGGGTGGGCACTGGAAAGCCAGCTACCACGTCACTCCCTCTGGGGGGAGGCCACCCGCCAGCACCCTCGGAAAAATCAGTAAGCCACAGCCCCCCGCAACTTCCCAGCAGCATGAACCCCACACAGAGCCCGGGGCCCGTCCTCACCGAGGACGACGCAGCCAGTCTGATGGCCGAGGGTTTCCTGCTGAATGCCTCCAGCTACCAGCAGCGCCCGGACCACAGCCCTGCACACTGGGTCGTCGGAAACTGGAGTGAGGTAGGAGATCCATTTCTTTTTTTCTTTTTTTGAAATATATTTTATTGATTTTTTACAGAGAGGAAGGGAGAGGGATAGAGAGTTAGAAACATCGATGAGAGAGAAACATCGATCAGCTGCCTCCTGCACACCCCCCACTGGGGATGTGCCCGCAATCAAGGTACTTGCCCTTGACCAGAATCGAACCTGGGACCCTTGAGTCTGCAGGCCGACGCTCTATCCACTGAGCCAAACCGGTTAGGGCAGGAATTCCATTTCTTACTGCATGCCCATTTCTCTCTGGAAAATAGTTAGGGGTGATGCATTCTTGTGCAAGTTTCAAAATGGGCTTGTCTGAAATGCAGTCTAATGTGGAGTAAGCATGAAGCAATCAGGTTTATGCCCTCACCTCTTTACTTCCCTAATTCCAAAAATGAAAAAAAAAATCTCCAGGGAAGAGAACAGATGTGGTGAGATACAGTGAAAAGAATCTGGAACCACGTCAGGAGGCCTGGCCAGCCAGCTGTGTGATAGTGGGGAGCGGGGCCTCCCACTGAGCCTGCTTCTCATTTGCAGGACAATGAGCCAGTGTAGGTCATCTCAGGGTCCCTCCAGCTGTGAGCTGTGGTCATCCTGTGATGAAGGCCAACCGAAAGGGCACATTTCATTCAGAAAGCTAACGTTTGAAACCCTACTCTCAACCCATCAAGTAAGAACAATTAGAATGGAATTCTAGCACCATTCTTTAAAGAAGTCTATATCTCACTGTACCAGTTATTTTATTTCTTGTGGGTGTGTTTGCTTGTATTCAAAAAGATCATGTGAGCTTGTTACAAGAATTAGAATATGGAGGGAGAAAAAAACATATGATGAAAAAATGCTGGTCCCCATTGTCAGGCTGCAGGAATTTGGCGTGACATTTGTTTTTCCATTTCTAGAACCGATTCAATCCTGGGTGGCGTCAAAATCATTTCTCACCCATTTTAATTTCAAATGCACAGAATATGTACTTGTTAAAAGTAATTTGACAACTCAAAGGAGGACTTTGTGGCAAAATAATCGCATGTTCGAACTATTCAGCATTTTTATGACATTTCATGGCTCTCCTTTGTAGCTAAGAGGAAGTGAAGTAAAAATAGCTAATATAAAAAAACAGACCTTTAATTTATAAAGCATGTTAATTTCCAAACCCTTTCATATGTAACCTTTTATTTTTTCCTTTTGACAGCCCTGAGGAGCATGTAGGGTCTGATTGGTAGCAATTTATAAGTAGAGAAACTAAGATAGTCCGTGGTTCACTGACTTGTTTAAGGAATGGATGATGAATCTTCTAACTTTTTTCTATTCTACTCTACTGTCTCTAGTGAATTTCAGCACCAATTGACAACTTAGCTGTATAAACGTGTTGGTATGAAATAATCATCATCTTGGGTCATAGAATTGACTATATTGGTAATAAACAGGTAAATTCAGACTTTCAAAATTTTCTATTTACATTTGAACTCTTTTCACATTGATTTGTGTTTGATTTCTTAAGTAACTGTCGCATTTCCTGTCCGTGGAGTGGCATCGTACCATCTCCACGTGCATGTGAAAAATACAGGTTCTGGAGGAAAAGAGATTTTCATGCTCAGAGTATGGCGATTCCTGGCATTTTACTCTTATTTCTCTCCATTAGCAAAGTTCCAAATGGGCTCTAGTGAGGAGGATGTTGACAGTGAGCATTTCTAAAGCATGTCCCATGCTGAAGTAGCATGATTTTGTGCTAATTAACACGAATTCCCTCATTTAATCCTCACCACAGCGCAAGGAGATTGGTCATATTTTTCCATGTTAGAGATGAGGAAGCTGGAGCTGAGAGATGTTGAGTAGCTGGCCTGTATCACCCACCCCTGAGTGGCGGAGCAGGGATTTGAACCCAAGCGGACAGCCTTCACTGCCTCTGACCCATCACTTTGCAAATCAGAAAACATCACCACTCTCTCTGCCTTCTGTTCTAGTGGTTTCTTCTTTACTCACATGACATACAAATCATGCCAAGTAAGTGATGACCCTGGGTAAACAGAGGAGAAACTCACAAAGTTCACCAGAAAGTATTTTAAAGTAAGATTGAGGGCTCTATGGTTACTTTTGAGCTCACAGATCCAGCGGGTTCAGCCTAGAAATAAAATTGGTCTGTTTAGGTTTTGTGAGTGATGTCCTTAAAAGGATGTACTTGAAAGTAGCACCGTAGCACCCTCAAAATGTATTTTTCCCTCCCCAAAACATGGAGCATCCTTAAAGGACAGATAAGCAGGTTGTTGTCTTACATCCATCAAAGCAGTCTGTACCATGTATGGCCTCTGCAGACTCAAAAACAAAGAGAACACATTATGGAAACTGAGGCTCCTAGTTAATTTGTAGTATTTTGTTAATTAGTTCATGGCGATGTGGTCTGAAAGCACCTACAATCGAAACCCTGTGGACCTTGAAAAGAATACAGGCTGGTCAAACAGGATCTGAAAGAGTAGGAGATAAAAGGCATAGCTATAGGGTTGATGTCAGAGTAATCGAAGTGTGATAGATGTACAATGTGTATTTGTAATTAGAACTCACACACACACACACACACACACACACACACACACACACACACACGAGGCTAGGCTGTTGTAACAAACAGAGCATTCATTACAAGTTGTGGTTGGCTAAAACGGAGGTTGATTTCTCTCTCACATCATAAGCAAGGTAATCCCAGGTCTGCAATGGTGGCTGCAGAGGATGATGCTCTGATCCATGCTGTCATTTTAGAATGCAGGCTGCCAATGGCTCAGCAAATTTGCCGGGGGCCACCCTCCTAGTCTCAGAAAGGGAAAAGAGAGCAGAGAGGCATCCCTGTGGGTGGTTATAAGCCAGGCCTGGAGGGGGCACCCATTCCTTCTGCTCACACTCTGTTGTCTAGAACTCAGTCACATGACCACACCAAACTGCAAGGCAGCTGAGAAACATAATCTAACTGTGTGCCCAGGAAGAAGAGAAGAACGTTTATAATGACTACCTCGCAGTCTGTGCCACCGGATGGCATGGCCCATGTGTGTTCTAGGAAGCTCATTCTGGAAGCAGTGGGGATGAGGGATTTGACTTGTTGGGAGGTTACTGCAATGGCCTAGATGAGGTGTGAGACCTGGGACAAGAATGCTCAGGTTGATGAGGGGAAGATAACTTCAAATACCTTTAGGACTCAACATCCAGAGGACTTTGTGAATAATTGATGTGGGGTTTGGAAGGAGAGAGGAGAGGACTCTGCCATGACTATTACATTGGAATAAATCTTGGGTGTCTGTTGGGCCGTGCTCCTATAACTGGAGATACCACACATTATAGAGGAGGAGTGAGTGTTAGCAGAGACCAGGAAAGGAGATGAGTGAAGTTACAGATAAAGTTAAATTGGTGGTACCCTGATATATCCGGGTGATAACCAGCAGATGTTTATGAGTCTGAGGCTATTGGGAGAGGTGAACACTGGAGATGAGACTTGGTAGTCAAGACCAGTAGGTAAAAGTTAGGACCTTGAGAGGGAAGGAGGTCACCCATTAACCTGCAGGATGCAAGGAAGGGTGGGCCAGGCATGGGACCTGGCTAACAAAGAGATCCCATGTGGAAGGCTAGTGAGGAATAGTCCACTATTTAAGACATAAGCCAAGAGAAATGGTACATGGATGTCTAGGAACGTAAGGGCTGACAGTGGACCTAGTGGATTTTGCACTTAGCAGGTCACTGGTGACTTTGGGGAGAACGGCGTTTATATTGAGACGGAGGGAGATACCAAGTTGCAGTCCGAAGGGGAGACCCTTCGGTAAACGATCACAGTCCTCAGGTGGAAGAGCCCCATAGTAGGGCTGGGAATAAGAAAGGACAAGCCCTTCTCAGGCCACAGGTTAATACAAAAGCTTCATTTAAAAGTAGCGTTAGGGTGGCCCAGAAATTAGTTTCTTTCCCATCCTCTCATCTTTTAACCCGACCCCTGCAGCCCAAAGCAGTTGTGGAATTATTAAATTTAAATGTGTTCTAATGCTTTTGTCCTGAAGATACTTAACCCTTTGCACTCGCTTGCTTTTTTCTCGATTCCTTTATTCTACTCGGGATTTAATATTTTTGAATACCCCAGATTTTACAAAGCGCGGCAGTAGAATAAAAAACTGGAGTTTCTTTTCATACAAACTTATTTATTTGGATTTTTTTATATTTCAAATTATTGATACATTCAAAGAGTAATTTTAATCTCTATAATTTTTCATGGTGTGATATTTTTTGAAACATTCACCCACCTGAAGATCTGGTTTACATTCACATGTTTAAATTCACTCAGAACGTGCGACTGCTAGGGGGCAAACCAATCATCCAATTAAACCCTGTGTCATGACAACATCTGTGATAAGCTAATAGAAACCTAAACAAACCTAGGAGGTTCTTTACCAAGGGAAGATGATGCAAGCTCAAAAAGGCATGATGCAATGACTCATGCCTTGGACCCTCCTACTCAAGATTGCTGCCTATGCAAAAGATAAGCTTAGGTGGTGGCATCAGTTGAGACGGCATTTACATTTTACTTGTCCTTTCATGCTAATGAAAACAAGAAAAGATACTGGAAAAATAGACAAAAATTCCCCTTCCCCCCGCGGTGAAACTACGTGTCGAGTGTGGCTCGACATACGAGCTGCTACCGATGCGAACTGTGTCAAGTCACACTCGACATCCGAGTGCAAAAGGTTAACATGTGATAACTGATAAATGTTCATCGATTCTATGAGAAATTACTGTCTCCAAATAAATAAAAGTGCACATTCAACCTTATGACTGTTGGAGCCCAGTGGTTAATTGACACATTTTGATTATATTCTAATCAAGATACACAGAATTAATTCCATCTCAAATGTAACCATTTGACTTTGACAGAAGTAAACTGTCTTATGGAATACATTGTAGTTCACCAAAAATTTATCAACCTCGCGGGAGCCATTGAGCGCTACTACTTCCAGGGAGCTTGGCCGGGAAAGGGAACCGGCCCAGAGTGCAGTTTTCCAACCCGACACACTTGGCAGGAGCTTCCTTCATGACCAGGCGTGGGGCCTACTCTGTTCCAGCAGCTTAGGAAACAAAATGTTTACCCCAGAACTGCCCATTGCCATAGTAACGCTAAATAGCAAACAACCACAACCCCTCAGTAAACACTGATTTTTGTTCACGAGTCTGTGGGTCAGCTGGGAGGTTGTGCTGTCTGGGCCGAGCTTAGCTGATCTCAGCGTGGCTGGTCTTGCATCTGCTGGAGAGTTGGCTGAAGCTGGCCACATTGGGATGGTCTTGACCAGGTCACCCCGCTCTGTTCCACATGATCTCTCATCCCACAGCAGACTAGCCTTATTCTCATGGCGGAGACGGGGTCCAAGAGAGAGGGCTGAGACCAGCCAGGCCCCTTGAGAACTGGCACAACATCACCCACTGCATTTTATCCGCCAAAGTCACTATATTCCACCACCGGCCAGAAGAAGCTGCGAAGTCCCATTGCAAAGTGCATGGTGTGAACGAGGGGTCGCTGGTGGTCAGTGCTCAGTGCACTTCAGCTGTCATTGTCTCTGTTATAGACACATAGTCTAGTTCAGAGGAGAAAGTGCTAGGAACTTGAGAGATGCAAACCAAATCCCAAACAACTTGAAGGAGGAGGAGAGATGAGCTCCATGAGCCTATTGGACATATTGATGACCTAGGCCAGTGGTCGGCAAACTCATTAGTCAACAGAGCCAAATATCAACAGTACAACGATTGAAATTTCTTTTGAGAGCCAAATTTTTTAAACTTAAACTTCTTCTAATGCAGGTGTCCTCAAACTATGGCCCGCGGGCCACATGCAGGTGTTTTTGCTGTTGTGTTTTTTTTACTTCAAAATAAGATATGTGCAGTGTGCATAGGAATTTGTTCATAGTTTTTTTTAAACTATAGTCCGGCCCTCCAACGGTCTGAGGAACAGTGAACTGGCCCCCTGTTTAAAAAGTTTGAGGACCCCTGTTCTAATGCCACTTCTTCAAAATAGACTCGCCCAGGCCGTGGTCTTTTGTGGAAGAGCCACACTCGAGGGGCCAAAGAGCCGCATGTGGCTCGCGAGCAGCCACAGTTTGCCGACCATGGAACTAGGCTGTTTTCTACTCTGCCCTTGCTATGATTCTGCAGTGAATTTATCTGTCATATATGTGTTCTAACCCAAGAAGTAGCACAGAGTGAAACATGGAATTATATGGAGGGTGAAAAATTAATGTAAGGCTGGTTTTTATTTATAACTCATCAAAAGAGTTATAAATAAAGAGAAATTAATGTAAGGCTGGTTTTTATTTATAACTCATCAAAAGAAACTTCCCAAAATGTACAGGTGGAACTCCCACCCCTTTTCTTGATTAGCCCAGAGCTGCGTTGCACATGCCCAGAAACAGCCCCGCCTTCTGAGGATGGGCAGGGAAGAGGGGATGCAAGTCAAAGCAACCATGTGAAAGCACCAGGCACGTAGAATATAAGAAATTATAGGGGGAACGTTTGTGCAGTTTTCAAGGTGCCCCCGTTAAACAGCTAACCCTGAGCTGTTTAAGAGTTATAAACAAATTAAAACATCTTGTGAGGAATGGACTATGCGTGTGGCAAACGGTGATTGATTTATTCACCACCATCGGGTCAAGGAGTGAAAAGCATCATGTCGTAGCATCTTTCTAATTCCACGTGTGGTCTGTGGTCTGAGGACCCACAGCACCTGCACCCCCGGCAGCCGGTTAGAACTGCATCCTCTGCAGCCCCTCCAGACCTCCTGAGTCAGAACCTGCCTGTCACAGCGTGTCCCGGTGACTCCCACGGCCACTCTCTGCTGAGAAGCTGCTGTAGCAATATTATCCTGCGGTTTAGAAGCAGAAAATCCTAGTCTTACTCCTGGGGCCAGCCAGCTTCCCAAGCCTGGGTTTCTTTATAGCAATGCCCTTTGACAGCACAGTGTGTGACGGGGAGCTGGTTGAGATAACGTGGTTGTGGTGGTGTAAGCAGTGAGGTAGGAGGCAGGTGCATGGGCCTGGCGTCCCCTGGAATAGCACTGGCACGAAATGCGGCAGGTGGCACTTCAGCCAGCAAACCTTCTTTTTAAAACTTTATTGTTGAAAGCATTACAAATGTCCCCTTTTTTTGCACTGGCTTGTCCTCCCGCATATCAACCAGGGATTCTCAACTGTGGCTGTTTATTAGAATGGAAATTACTTAAATTCCTGGTGCCTGGGCCCTGCCAGCCAAGATGCAGCCATTTGCCCGGGGCCGGGCCCAGTGCTGGCAGTTTTTCAGATTGCTGGCGGTTTTAGTGAGCAGCGAGACTGGGAACTCCGACGGCAGGTGCCGTGGGTGTGTCCGAGGAAGCCGGCTCAGCCTCTGTGTTCTGTCCCCTGCCAGTGTTCCACCACGTGCGGGCTGGGGGCCTACTGGCGCCACGTGGAGTGCAGCACCCGGGTGGATTCCGACTGTGCGGCTGTTCAGAGGCCTGACCCCGCCAAGAGATGCCACCTCCGTCCCTGCGCCGGCTGGAGAGTGGGAAACTGGAGCAAGGTAACTGAGCAGGCTCAGTGGTGGGTGTGTATGTGGAGGGGGATAACTGAGCAGGCTCAGTGGTGGGGGGTGTGTATGTGGAGGAGGGTAACTGACCAGGCTCAGTGGTGGGGGGTGTGAAGGGGGTGTGGTAGCTGACCAGGCTCAGTGGAGGGTGTGTGTGTGGAGGGGGGGGTAACTGACCAGGCTCCGTGGTGTGTGTGTGTGTGTGTGGAGGGAGGAGGTCTTATATAAGCATTTGCTATAAAGTTGGTTTCTCTCCTCCCTGCCTCCCTTCTGCCTCATTTCTTTGAGAAAATTGTGGATGAATAAATCCTAGGCGTGACCATAGGCCTACTGCCCTGTGGACAGTAGTCTAGCACAAGTACAGAGTTGAATTAGCCCACATGTTTTATCTACCTGTCCTTTCCCTCACCAGGTGAGTTACACTTGTGCAATGAATTGCTTGTCCAGCATGCAACACTATTTCTAAATTACTTAAATTTAGCGTTACAAGTAATAAGTATACGTTATCGCATGCATGATTAAATCATGGCTCAGCAGCTGCTCACAAAGCCAGTATTACGTTGAATCTGCCAGACGCAAAATGAAAGCTGAACCGCAAAGGAGAATTTGGTCTTTCAAAGCAGCGATCTTTCTGTGATTTTATTGTCTTTGCTCATCGGGCTGTGGTTACCCATGTTATTGTGCTGTCTGCAAAGTTCTTGCAAAGGCTGCATCACCTCGCCACTGGGTGCTCTGGGCCACTCACCAGGCCTGCCACCCTGGTTTACACCAGCCTCTGGGGGCATCCACCCAGGCTGCCTGACATTGGTCAGCGGTGAGGTTGAAAGCTGCCTGGCAGTAGGCGGTACAGAGGTGGGAGCCAGGCATGCACCTGTCTGCCAAGCACACACAGCCCCAGATGCCCTGCAGCCCCCCCCCCCCCCCCCCCCCGTCGTCTTCTCTCTGGGGAGCCACTTTCCGTTGTCAAGCAGCACTACGGGGGGCTCACTGACATCTCTGGCTCCCCTAGCAGCCTGAGCTGCAGGCAGACTGTGGAATGTCATGACTGCTCTCGAGGCTTTTCCAGAGGGAGGCTCTGATCTTTTGGAAGAGGGGGAGGGGGAGCAGGCGACTCCCTGAGAAAACTGCATGGCCTTTCTTTCCACCCGCCAGCCCTCCCTCTGTGGCATGCCATTTTTCCTTCAGGGGTGAATGCTGGTTCTTGTTTCTCTCTCTGCCAACTCATAACAAACTCAGGGGCCAACGAGGGCTACACGCTTGGCTAGAAATTCTCTTCAATATCCAGAAAAACCTCAAGAAACATCTACCTCTGAGCGAGTCCTAAAGGCCTTTCCCATCACTGGGCCTAGTCCTTAGTCCTTCCCGTGGAATACACGGCTCATAAGACGGGCAGATGCGGGAAACAGATCACACATTGAAAAGGTCACTCCAGTTAAAACCCTAGTGATTCCAGCTGGTGTAAACCCCGGATGAGACCTGGAAGCTCTTCTCTGGGGCCAGACCCCCCGAGAAAGCCCTGCTCTGCCCAGTCCCTTCCCTGCCTCTGTTTCCCTCCCTCATGGCCGCAAGGGGGAGTCTGTTAACCCCGCAGCAGGCCTGGTGGTCGTAGATGTCTCTGCATGTCCTTAGGTTCTGCGGAATGTGGTCCCCACCACAGCTCAAGTCTGTCCCTCAGCGTGACACAGTCCCATCAGTACACAGAGCGTCTCTTCTCTCGGGTTGATAGACACACCCAACGTCAGAGACGCCATTGAACTCCGGATGGGGGTTGCACGGACTTTTGTTTCTTCTGACTATCGGATGTTATGGACACTGCGTACGTGACTTCTCTTTTTCCTGGGAATGTCGGTTTCGATTTTATCTTCAATTTTTTTTTAATATACTTTTATTGATTTCAGAGAGGAAAGGAGAGGGAGAGAGAGACAGAAACATCAATGAGAGAGAATCATCGATCTGCTACCTCCCGCACACTCCACACTGGGGACCGAGCCCGCAACCTGGGCATGTGCCCCTGGCCGGAACTGAACCCGGGACCCCTCAGTCCGCAGGCCGACACTCTATCCACTGAGCCAAACCAGCCAGGGCTTTATCTTCAATTCTGATGATGAAGAGACTCCGTTTTGACTCCCACTTTTTAACCAGGTCATAAGGATGTTGGAAGTCCCGACCACGCACTGGGAAATATTTGTGGGCTGTTCCATCAGGATTTTTTTTTTTTAATGTATTTTATTGATTTTTTACAGAGAGGAAGGTAGAGGGATAGAGAGCTAGAAACATCGATGAGAGAGAAACATCGATCAGCTGCCTCCTGCACACTCCCTACTGGGAATGTGCCCGCAACCAAGGTACATGCCCTTGACCGGAATCGAACCTGGGACCTTTCAGTCCGCAGGCCGACGCTCTATCCACTGAGCCAAACCGGTTTCGGCCCATCAGGATTTTTAAGCTCACTCAGAGGCACCCCCCCCCAAATCTACAGTAGGAAAGTGGGCCCCTGGATTTGCCTTTAAATATCCAATCGATTTAAGTTCTACCAAGTTGACAGGTTTCCCTTTTCCCAGGTACTTTCTCAGAGGGAGGAATTCTAATTTCCCCTCGAGTCTCCTGCACTATCCCACCAATGCCCACCCCAGATCCAGGGACACTGTAGTGCTTATAGGACTGCAGGGTGGGCTGCAGCCTCACCCGAACCCGCAGGTAGCACCCTGGGGCCCCTGGGTTTCTCACCGTGATTGCTCTGAATTACACTGGTTTTATCAGCTGTGTCTCTGCCACCGTGTGCTTGCTGGAGCCTAATACCACTGCTGTGGCTGTTTTCTCACATGTGATGGAGAATGAGGTGTCCCATTTGGGTCTCTAACTTCACAAGGTGTGGAAGTTGTTTTCCAGAATGCACTTGCTTCCTCTTGATGCATTCATCTGTCCAGAACCAACCAGGATCTTAGTCCGCAGGGTTGCCCCAGAGACGTACTTGGGAAAAGTAGTTCTGCAGAATTGAATCCTGGGAGCAGCACTGGGCTGGGCATCAGACACATCTGGGTGGGTACCTTCTCTCCCCGGGTCACTGGCCAGCATGTGACTCTAGTCCATTCACCTAACATCTTAGGAGCTTTAGTTTGCTCCCCTCTGAAAAATGAAGTGGAGAGTATTGCCTCTACTTACCTCATAGAGTTATTTTGAGGATCAAAAGAGAGAATATTTGTGCAACAACTTTGTAAATGGTGAAAGCCTGTTTGAATGAAGCGCTGGGGACACTCTAAGCGCAAGGTAAAGGTTAGGACTGGCTCTCATGTGTTCACTAACCTCTGGCTTCCGGGTACTGCAGGCCTGTGGACAGGTGACAGTGGAGTCAGTCCTGTCAACCAAGTGACGGGCTCAAGCAGGTGTCCTAAGAAGACAAGGCGCTCAAAGTGCCCATGAACTTGGGAGGACTTCACCAACCTTGAGCCCTGGCATTTGCCAACTACCCCCATGCACCCAACACTGCATAAGAGCGTTCGATAAACAACTTAATTTTCACCTAATACAGACCCCTCTTCATAACTCCCACCGAGGAGACAAAAGCTTGGCGTTCCATCACTAACAGCCGATCACACAGCTAGTACTCAACTCTCCCAGTTTTAAGAAGCCACCCCCCGAGGAGGCATCATCAGTGTAATTACAGCTTTCCAGAGGACAGGAAGCGCCGCGCAGGAAACATGCACACCAGCTGGGAGACACGGCAATTTCAGAACGTTAAACCCTGTCCGAGGAGGAAGGTGCTGCTTGGGGAATAAGTGCAGTACCGACACGGATCAGCTTGAAAATCCCTCGGTGGGTGTGACACCAACGCCACGCAGCACCCACAGCTCCCACCTTCCTGAGTGAACGTCTTTCTGTCTGTCCTGCTTGTCTCCGTGGTTATTGCATTTTACAGATTGTCGATGGCAGTGCTACATATTTTTAGGTGTGAATTTTTACAAATGAATTAAGTAGGGAAAGAGCCTCTGTCTTGCTAAGTACAAACAGTCCCCAACTTTTATGTGTAACATGTTTCCAGGAACATA
This sequence comes from Ia io, assembly GCA_025583905.1. Taxonomy (NCBI): domain Eukaryota; kingdom Metazoa; phylum Chordata; class Mammalia; order Chiroptera; family Vespertilionidae; genus Ia; species Ia io. Next base: position 4,408,157 of record JAJQQW010000010.1, on the reverse strand, counting down.
GATGAAAGCCCAATGTGCCAAAGTCAGAACCTAGAATTGCGTGTCATAGGGGAGCTTCTGGCCCCAGAAAGCAAAGATTGAGCAGCAGGAAGGCAGATCCCCTACTGAAAATCAATGCATTTGTTTTAGTCTTGCTATCATTTGTTGAATGGCTAAACCATCTCCTCTCTTGACACCCGTGGGGGTTCAGGTTAAGGGATCCCTAAAGAGGAATGGCAGTTAAATCAGAGCCATTGGAACCACAGGAAGCATGAAGCCAGATGCTGGAGTTGAGGACTGATGTCCAGACAGGAGGCCTCTCCCGTTGCCCACCACCCCTCTGCTCTAGCATTCTGACCGACTTCCTAACAAGCCTTGTTTCTCGGCACTGCGCCTCTGCCTCTGCCTGTGCCATTCTCTCCACCTCGAATGTCTCCCATCCTGATCTACCAGCTGCGGGAGCATCTGCTCATCTTACATGACTCAGCCCCAGCCTCGGCCCCTTTGTCCCAGCCTTTCCTGACCTCCTCGGACAAGGACCCCCTCCTCCTTTGTGCCCTCACTAGATCATGGACGACCTACGACATAAGCCTTTATCACTTCTACTCATTGGCGTCACTGTTCCCTGCTGCTAGATTGGGATTCAGAGCCTGGAACATAACAAGTGCCCAATACTTGGAGGAAGGGAGGTGGGGGTGGGGTGGGGGGAACAGATGGAAGGGCGAATGTTGATGCTGTTCAATTTAGAATGTGTGGAATGCGCTATTTGATCTTAAGGGTCTTAGGAATCTGTGTAGCATAAGGAAAGGAGCCGAAAAGAATTTCTTTCTGTTTCCTGGTTTAGCATTTGGCATGCAACTGGAAGAGCAAGAAAGTATTCTGAAATCAAAACAGAGGACAGATCTAGTGGCCCCACACTTACACCCTCTAGAATGTCGGGATATTTAATCATCCAGCTTATCCCTCTAATACCATGGAGAAGCAGAGGCTCAGAGAAGTGAACCCCCGGCCATGTAGCCGGCTGGTGTCGGGGTCATAATTGTGCGCAGTCTCCTGCCCTCCGGACCCTATGTTGGCTAATTTCACACATCGGAACACCTGTGTGCGTTTCATAACTAAAAAAGCAATGCAAGAGAGAAGCCACTGCGATTTCATTTGATCTCTGCCCGTGGCTCCTGTAAGCTGAGGGCATCTGCATCCTAACGCAATCTGCCTTGTAGACTCTACCAGTTGAACGAGCTGCTGCGGTAACTGGAGAGCCGTTAGGCCTGTTTGGTCACAACAGGGCCTCAGCTGGTGTGTCTAGTCTCACCAGTTTGGCTCCTGTCCTCAGTCTGGTCCACGGGTTTGGAGAGCAGGAACACAAATGACCCTGCTGCAGGGCAATAAGAAAAGGAATGTAAGAATTGGCCCTCAGCACCCAGAGGTGAAACAGCGTCAGGAGCGGAGTGATGGGATAGCCTGACCCTCCCCTCGCGCTGGCAGAATCCCAGGCCTTTAGAAAATGGAACAGAAAAGTCACAGCTTCAGTGAGTGTCTTCCCTGATGACTTCGTTCAGCACATTAACAAACTTCATGTGTCACTGAATGGGAATTCCCTCTTTCACCAAAGGGGAATGCTGTTCTGAAAATTCAATGTAGGAATGTCAGATGATAGCATGGAATGGAGGCTAAGGAAGTATTTCTTACACATGTGTCTTGTAAAAGTCCTTTTCCTAGTAACAAGCCTTCTTGTTCTAACCATGTGCTCTTTCCCAGAAGTCTGTTTGTCAGAAAAATGGCCGCTATGTGTGGAAATGATTAGCACGCTTCCTCATTTCCTCTGTGGCTGATTGTAAGTTGGCAGCTACTTACAGCAGGGCAGGAAAATGAAGTCTTTAGTTTATTTGGGGGCTGTCTTCCAAGTGTTGCTTATTTCTGAGAAGCTAAACACAGTTGGTTTATGGGAGCACTGGAGCATCAATCTGCCCCCCATCGCACGGGCCTGCATCTTCCCATGCTGTAACCCAGGGGTGCCAGGTTCCAGAAGAAGGGGTGGTATTTTGGGATCTACCTCAATTGAAAAGTTCTGAGAACTTTTCTTTTTCCATCTACAAGAACCTACAATTATGATTATTCTATCATGGCCAGAAAAGGCGTGATTTTTTACCAAGTAGAGAGGGGCCACGTGAAAACATTCTTTGCAGCTACAGACATGCTTGCATTCTCTCAGCCATGAATGCAATGGGATGAGGGATGAAAGGAGGAAGAGAACAAAGCAGGATGTGCTCCTCCCTGTGGGAACCACAGATCTCTCTAGCCCCCGGAGAGCCCTCCCTGGTTGCCCTTTGCTTGGAATTCATCTGTTCATTCATAAAGTTTTGTGGGCCACCTCTGCTGTGCCTGGCACCGTGCCAAGTGCTCAGGACACAGTGGTGACCAGGAGAGAAGGGCTCCAGCTTCATGGCAGGGAGAGGCTACTAGGAAGGATGGACACGATAAATAAAAGTTGTTCCATAGTTCCTGTCCCTGTGATTAAACTGGAGGGGTCTGTTCAAGGAAGGCTTCTCTGAGGGGTGACATTTAAGCCCAGACCTCAAGGAAGAGCAGTGGCTGGTGGGTAATGCAAAGGGTGGAAGGAGGACACTCAGGACATAAGGGCCATGGGACGTATTGTTCACCCCTATTGTTCATCCACAGTATCGGGCAGAGAAAAGCTGGGAAGCACAAGGGTCTGCCTCTATCGCCCCTGCCCCAGTCCTCTCTGAAGTCCAGTTCTTCACTCTCATCAGGAGCTTTGGGGCAGGTCACAGAAACACCCTGAGCCTCGGATGTCCTATATGTAAAGTGGATGATACCTCCCAGGGTGTCGTGAGCTAGAACTAACTCTCTGGTGACTGCAGCCTGGACCGTCCAGTACTGTGACCCCTCCTGGGGCCCAGGCACTGAAGGCCTGGCACTCCTCTCTCTCCACACAGTGCTCCAGGAACTGCAGTGGGGGATTCCAGATCCGGGAGACTCAGTGCGTGGACAGGGAGCACCGCAGCCTGAGGCCGTTTCACTGCCAGTTCCTGGCCGGCATCCCTCCCCCGCGGAGCATGAGCTGCAACACGGAGCCCTGCGAGGAGTGGCAGGTGGAGCCCTGGAGCCAGGTACAGCCCATCGTGCACCACCCACATGGCCCGACCAACATGACTGTCTGTGTCCCTGCGCGAGTCTAGAGCTCAGGGAAGACCACACCTGTCTCGTGCCAATGACTGGCTGCCATTCAGTGTCCCAACACTGTGTGGGGAGGCTCACCGGGTCCACAGCGTGAACTGTGTTGTATGGTTTCCACCGTGACATATCAGTGTCTTTATTAGAACCTAGTGTCCCAGTGGATATACAGGGGAGTTGGGTCCCTGCTGGGGAAGTGTATATGGACCATTGTGATGAGAACCTCTCATGCCTCTCCTGGGCTTGTGCGTCAGGCTGGGGGTGATGGACAGATCCCTTCCACATATGGTGTATTTTAGAGTTTCACCTCTCCGTTAAATGCCCAGATCACTGCACCAAGTAAAAGAAGTGTGTGAGTGTGTGTGTGTGTGTGTGTGTGTGTGTGTGTGTGTGTGTGTGTGTCCAATTCCTCTGTTTTGTGAGGGCCCAGACCCTGCTAGGTCTTTGTCCTTCTTCAACACAGGAAAACAAGTTTACTATTCTTTGGTGAAGTATGATGTTCTAATTTGCCAATAGCAAATGCCTCAGTAGACAGAAATGCTGCTCCCTAATACATCCATGCATGGTAGGAAAAAGAAAAAAAGAACCCAGCATGTTTTGAGGGTGTCTGTGAGCTAGGCATGTTGCCTACAATATTTGGTTGAATTCTCACCACAGCCAGGATAGTAGGCCTTAGAAATACCACTTTATTGGTGGAGACATTGAGACGCGTAGGTTAAGAAGCTTACAGGAGTCATGCAACTAGAAAATAAATAGGTGGACTATTAATTCAAGCCTAAGGCAGACTCTGGGGCCTGTACTCTTTCCACTGTGGACCTTAGCCCAGTGGCCATTGAGCAGAGAATGAACTGAGGAAAGTTAAATTAAGAATGTTTGGGTGAACCTACCAGGTGCCAGGGAAGGGAAGGTAGAGAACCACAACTGTAAGATATAAAGCTTGGGTCAAACTATGGAAGATGGATTCCCCTAGAGCTAATCACTGTCTACTGGGTCAAGCAGCCATGCTGATTTCTAACCCTCTGGGCCAACACCTGGTGTTTCCTGGGGCAGCAGCCACCACTGTCCCCTCTTTCTTGTCCTTCCACTGCCCAGCTCTGGAGAACATGAAGTACCTGCTATTCCCATGCTCTGGGCGCAGGCCCTCATGTATGCTGAGCCTGATGGTGGCTTCCAGAGTCCTGGAATTTACAGAGGAGCTTAGATTGCCTTGTCAGAGGAATGGCATTTGCAGGTTTTCACAGATAAGCAGTTATGTCTGCTCTCTGGTTATGAAAGAGATGTGTCCTTTATACTTCCTCAGTAGCTTCTGGGAGCCCCAATCATGAACCTGTTCCCAGAGCCTCCTACCACCCTCCTTCTAAACGTCTCTGTTCTGACCAAACCACCAAGTTGGAAGTCTTCCCTCCTAGGCTCCGAGCAGTGAAGATGGAAAATGCAAAAGTCAGTTGGGTACATCCTTGGAGCTGTTGAGGGACTAGACACATTAGGTACTTTCCTGAGCCATCATGACGCTGCTCTGTCCACACACACTATCTAATGCCACATGGGAATGTCAGTGGAGTCAACCAGCCCAGACTGCTTGCAGCTGTGGGAACGTCTCTGCTCCAGTGGGTGGCAAACTTTAGCATGCTTCCGAATCACCTGGAGAGTTAGTTCCCACATGGATGTCTGGACCCCCACCCCCAGAGTTTCCAATTCAGGGGTCTGGGATGGGGTATGAAATTTTTCATTTCTAACAACTCAGAAGATGCTGCAGCTGCTGGTCTGGGGACCACACCTCAGGAACCACTGGTTTATATCTTCTTCATCCCTTTCACCTGGAGATTACATGACCAGGTGGTCCTGAATCTCTATGCACATGTGTAGGTACACACAAGGATCACAAATGTGGGGTTACTCTCCTCTCTTCAAGGAGTTAAAAATGGAGGGAATAAATGGGGAAAAGTCCATGTTGACTCTCAACGTTGGAACATTGTGGAAGCAATCGATTGGTTCTTTTATTGAGCAGAAAGGGCTAATTGTATACAATTTGCATTTTCTGTGGTACCACCACACACATAGTGCCTGACATGATATGGGCAAGATGTTGACACCCATCATTGTTTTGTTGTTGTTACATCGTAATTAATATTCTTCAAAGTACTCACAGTGCTTTTCAAATATTTCTTGGTGAATTATTTAAATCCCTCCCAAAAATCTTAGGCAGAGGAGACAATATGTCTTGTAAAATTATTTTAGTGAGCACAAAGCTGACATGTTTTAGAGTTGTATTCCTTCAGGATCACAACTTGTCATTTCAGATTTATTTTGTGAGCGTTATAGCCAGTGCATCAGAACCCTGAGCAAACTGACTAACTTCCCTATTCAGAATAGACACAAATTTAATTCACAGCTTTCTGCAGTAGGAAAAGAAGACCGAATCCCATTTTAACAGGAGATGAACAAACTTGTATTGCAAGTGTGCGTGCTCACAGCTAATCATAATGAAAATGTCTACGTTTTACATTGCTGTTTCTAGACACTGGGGCCAGAAGGCAAAACACAGATAACAACATCCATTCTGGAATGACTCATTTCGATTTCTAACCAAAATGCCTCTGTCTGACATATTTGACATGGAGCTATTTGGCATCTTCTGCTTTTTTCTCCTCAGAATTTCCTTTGTGCCCTTCCTTCTCCCTCATTTTGTTGCCCCACTGTTGTTTGAAGGGACTGAGTGGTCCTAAGGACCTTGTAACAGATGCTCAGATTCCAGTACAGATACTAATATTCTAAGTAACACTGCACACGACAAAAGTGATCGTAGAAAGTTCTTCCCTTCTCACTGCAGACGTCATCGTGTGATTTTCACCTAACCTGTCCCTGTTGTGTATTAGTGTTCCAGGTCCTGTGGAGGCGGAGTGCAGGAGAGAGGCGTGGCTTGTCCGAGAAGCCTCTGTGATTGGGCAAAACGGCCGGCGTCTACTGTCCCCTGCAACCAGCACCCCTGTTGTCACTGGGCCACCGGGAACTGGGACCTGGTAAGAGTCAGTTGTGTTCTCTTCGTATCTTTAGTCTTAAAAAAAGCATTTGTTTTCTTTTGATTTCCAAAGAACATATATTCATTGTAAATGATCAGTGTGTCCACTGACCTACAGTGTGTTTCTATATGTTTTAGTGCAGTATCCTTCTGCTACCTAATAGACCTCTAAGTCTGCTAAGGTTGACCCAGAGCTGACATGGTGGTCAGTGTGTTCTGTCCTGAGTTCAGAAGAGAAAAAGACAGAAGACTTTCAAAAGATGCAGATCAAATACCAAACTATCCCAGCGGCACGGAGCCTAAGGAAAGGACTTTTGGCCTGACGACTCTGATCCTCTGGCTTTTCTTAGAGCGAATGGGAATCGCATGTGCCATCGAGGCTGAGGCTTAGCCTAACGAGCTCCAGGTCTCTCATCCTCTGCCAATCAGCTTGCCAGGTGGCAGCCAGTTGGATGGAGAGACAAGGAAAAGAATTAAACTGGAAAGGAGGGAAAGATTTATTCAAAGTTGTTTTATTATATTAAGAAAACTATCGGTGATACTGAAAATTAAGTAAAATTCTTCCATAAACAGATTCAGTGGTCACTCTGACTTGTCTTTTCCTGGATTCTCTAGAAAATAAAGCCTTGAGGCAAAATTAATGACTTTATTAGGAAATACAATGCCCGGGAAGCAGAAGTGGTAGAAGAAAAGGAAGGGACCAGGGAACGGGGGAGTCAGACACGAGGTGGTGCACTCCCAGCCTGACCTTGCCCGGTGTCTGGACCGGTTGATCACCCCTCCTCAAAAGGCCTTATAAAAGCCCTATGAACTGCTGCCTCTGAGGGCAGTTTGTCCAGAGGCAGAAAGAGAGAAGTCTACTGGCGCCTGTGTCCCAGGAATGGGTAAAAGGTCTCCCCTCAATTGGCTAATACCCTCCATTGTCCTGGGTTAGTCATGGGCAGGTCCCACCGTGTCTCATGTATCATTGACAACAAGAAAGCCCGGCGTCGGGAGGGAGGTGAGAGGCACAGAACCTGGGCTCCAGGTGCTTCCATGGAGTTGGATTCCCTCTCAGCTGGGGGAGAGCTAAGGCCCAGCTGGGAAAGGGAGCGCACGGGACCTGGTACACTGGCCTCTCAACTATAAATGTTTTAAAGTATCTTGTTCTTATGTAAGTGGATGTTGACGGTTATAACACAGGCCAGTGCAGTATTTGCCAGACAAAATGCCCCCAGATAATTTGAGGTTGCTATATTCTTCTTCATAATTTTCATTGTTCATGGCTGTCTAGTTCGTTATACCTGCATATCCATGAACAATTCAAATACTGGCATGTACTATATTTTCTTTATTGTTATTTTTACTGATCATTCTTCTCCTCATACATGTGGGTTCTGTTATCTGGAACATACTATTTTTATTTTTTTTTTTACCCTCAGCCGAGGATATGTTTTTATTGATTTCAGAGAGAGAGAGGAAGGGAGAAAGTGATATAGAGAGAGACACGTTGATATGAGAGAGAAACATGCATCAGTTGCCTCCCATACATTCTCTGGCCAAGATTGAACCTGCAACCTAGGTATGTGCCCTGATGGGGCACTGAACCAGACAGGACGATGTTACAGCTAACAGGGCCACCCAGCCAGGAGCCACCCAGCCAGGGCTTTTTTTTTAGTTAAATTTATTAGGGTAATATTGGTTAATAACTTTATATGAATTTCAGTGTACAACCTTATAATACAACATCTGTATACTCTATTGTGTGTTTACCACCTGAAGTGTAGTCTCCTTTTATCATCATATATTTGACTCCTTTAGCCTCTTCATCTTTCCCCCAACCCACATTCCTTCTGGCAACCAGCATTCTTTTGTCTGTACCTATGAGTTTTTTTTGTTTGTTTGTTTTGTTTGTTCACTTGTTACTTTTTGTTTTATAACCAGCATCTGAATGAAGTCATATATTCCTTGTACTTTTCTGACTCATTTCACTTAGCATAATACTCTCAAGATCTGTCCATGTTGTTGCAAATGGCAATAGTTCATCTTTTTGTGGCTGGAAGTATTCCATTGTAGTATGTACCACATCTTCTTTATCCAGTCCTCTGTGGAAGGACACTTAGGTTGTTTCCATGTCTTGGTTATTGTAAAAATAATTTTGCAATAAGCATAGGGGTACATATTTCTCTGCAAATAAGTATTTTCAAGTTTTTCGGACAGGTACCCAGAATTTTAAAAGCAAATATTTGTTAAATTCAAACACATTTTCTTACATGCCCAGGAATCAACTTGTCTAAGCTGCTTTTACAGGCCAGCAAACCTCCCTTCTGCCTGCGGTGGCCACATTCTGACCTTACCATGGAGCCTTACCTGTTAGAATGGCTTGAGACCACACGTGGTCCAACTGGGTCCATTCCAAATTCTTTCTCCATCGCACTGTGGTTTTCTTCTCCCACCTCTCTTTTTATCCTGCTCTCAGCTTTCTTTGTAGCTCTGTGCCCTTTCCTGACATCTGATTTCCAGCCCCAGATCAAAACTAGTTCAAAGAAACTGGGTTGCCAAGAAACCAGGGCCCAAATAGACATTTTTTTCTATTTTACACATAATTCAACCTCTGTACACATTCTACGGAGAACCCAATAGTAAATTAAGCCAATATCAGTCCATACAATCTGTAATATAGACTCTTTCTAAGCTCACATTTCCACATTATTGGTGCCTTTGACTAATGACTCTGTGACTCCAAAATGGTTCCTGAGACTTACTACTTCACCACCGTGGCTTGGACGCGTTCTGCTGAGTTCCCCTGGTGGGTCTGGGGGAGAATTCTGATTTTCCACGTGCCCCACTCTTTCAGTGCACGGCTTCCTGTGGGGGTGGCTTTCAGAAGAGGACTGTCCACTGTGTTTCCTCAGAGGACAATGGAACTGAAGGTCAAGACCAATGCCAGTGTGACCATGAATCCAGACCTCCCGAACTCCAAGAGTGCAACCAGCAGGCCTGCAGGAAGAGTGCTGGTGAGTGGGGGGCTTTGCTCAGGGGGGAGAGCTTTTCACAGGTAAGTTGTCCTGTATGACTTGATTCCTGGGTCGTTGTAGTCCCCTCTACTGAGCCGGGAACTTCATGCTGAAAGGCCAGCCACATCGCTGGGAGGAAGCAGTCTGACTTGGTGAGGAGTGCTTTAATTCCTTAGGGATTGTCTCATCCATTTTCCTAAAGCACATCCACACTGTCCGTCCCACGTGGATGAGAACCATTTCTCCTCCTTCAGAGATTTTTCAGAGATGCTCCCGCCTTCTCAGAACGCCAGTCGTGTACCGAATGGCCCTCTGTCATCCCAGCACACTGCCTTAGACTCCACAGGGACTGACCCTGAGATGCAGATTTGTGTACAAGGGATGCATTAAGAAAACACTCTTGGGAAGGACCATTCGGTGAGTGTGGGAAGCAAGACAGAAAGGAAGCTCAACCAGGCTGCCATCTCCGGCGCAGTCCTCGCTTCAGCCTGGTCCCATGAGGGAGCTACAGGGTGCACGCTCTGTCTCAGTTGTCTATCACACATTCCAACAGCTTTAACTCTCCACCTAGAAAACCTAAAGTGCCTGAAAACTCACTTCCCCTGGGGGAGCCGTTGGCCAATGGCTGAAGAGCGTGGGGTGTGACAGTCCAGCTCACTCACTTCAGGAGCTGGGCTGAGACAGAACCTGCACCCTGGAGCTGCCCCGTGGGACCAGGCTGCAGCGAGGACGGCGCCGGAGATGGCAGCTGGCTGAGCTTCCTCCCTTTCTGTCTTCCTCCCATGCGCTCCCGTAGTGGTCTTCCCCGGGAGCGCTTTCTCATTGAACCCCTTGACACAAACTTGCACCTCAGAGTCTATTCCTGCAGAAGCTAAGACCACCGGGCTAGATTAACATATCCAAAGTTCATAAAGAACTCATACAACTCAGCAACCACAGAAACAAACCATCTGATTTTAAAAGGGGCAGAGGACCTGAATAGACGCTTATCCAAGGAAGACACACCGAAGGCCAACAGATATATAAAAAGATGCTAAACATCACTGGCTATAAGGGAAATGAACATCAAAACTACAATGAGATACTACTTCATATTTGTTAGAATGGCTATTATCAAAAAAGACAAGAAATACGTGTTGGAAAGGATGTGGAGAAAATGGAACTCTCGTACACAACTGGTGGGAGTGTAAATTGGTACAGCCACTGTGGAAAAGTGTATGGAGGTTTCTCAAAAAAATTAAGAACAGAGCTCCCATATGACCCAGCAATCCTCTTCTGGTTATCTACCAGAAAAACGAATTGTAGAGGTACAGGTACCCCTATGTTCGTTGCAGCATTATTTACAATAGCCAAGCCATGGAACAAACAACCTAAGCATCTTTTGACAGATGGATGGATTTAAATAATGATAACAATGTGGTGTATGTGTACAATGGAATGGAACTCAGCCATAAAATGATGAAATATTTCCATTTTCCACAACATGGATGGATATTGAGAGTACTGTGCTAAGTGAAATAAGTCAAATGGAAAATGACAAGACCTGAATGATTTCACTCATATGTAGAGTATTTTAAAAAGCAACAAACCAACAAACGAAAAAGGAAAAAGCTTATAGATACAGACAATAGAATGATAGTTAATAGAGGTGAAGGGCAGTGGGGGAGGATATATATGGTGATAAAAGGAGATGACTTTGGGTGTTGGGCACACAACAGAGTACACAGATGTCATATTATAAAGCTACACACCTGAAACTTATAGGATGTTATTATTAACCAAAATCACCCCAATAAACTTAATTTAAAAATAAGATATTGAGGCAATGGAATTCTTCTATGTTGTTTTGACTTTATCTAATTGAAGAAGCAACACAGTCTTGGTTGAACATGCCTAGTATTATCAGTTATTTTAAAATTATATGTAGATTCTCTTTAATTGTCTTATTGCTGAATAATATAATCTGCAATAATCAAAACTGGGTTAAATGCATCCCTAGTATTTTTATCTTGAATTCAAACACTGAAGAGATGGTAACTAACAGTTGGCTGGCAATGGGTGGAAATAACAATGAATTCCACTCGCCAACAATTATCAGGGCACGGAGTTAATTATTAGCTTCTCTTAAAGGCAGAGCCATGCTTACTCATGGAGAAACAATATGAAAGAGCAGCTGTAAGAAATTTCTCAATTGAAAAGCCACCTACCCACCCTGTCTGCTTTGAAAATAAGTCATTCAATGCCTAGATCCTTGTCAGCCATCAAGTAAATATACCCCCTGTGTCCATCTTGTAAGATGGGGCATGAGTTCGTGTCAAGTTTGTCCTCCTCCAGGCCTTTGTACTTCCCTTGGGTGCCATCTAATCTGTTAATGACTTCAAATCTAAATCAAAACGACCATTTCTGTCGTAGGGACTATAAAAACCCTTTTCATGTATCTGGGCTAAGAAATAAAACATCAGAAATTGCTTTCAGATGTATTTACTGAGTATAGGCTATATTCTATGCATTACATTTATAATTATTAAAAACCAAAGAAAAAATCTTATGCATTCTATTCCTGGGTGTTTTTTGTTTTAATTTGGGGAATGAGGGGTAGAGAGTGTAAGAAAAATAATGAGGAAAGTAACAGGGACAGTACTTACACCCAAAGTTGATACAAATGAACATCTGAGCCAGCAAACATCTTATTGGAGAATATTCTTCTAGATGAATAGGATTTCGTTCAGTAATTTATTCAGCAAGTATTGTTGATAATGGCCTATGTCTCAGGCAAATGTTAAAAACCAAGGGTACAGAATAAGTAGGACAATCCCTGGCTTCAAGAACCCAACGTCTTACAGAAACTGTATTTGTCAACAACATTGAAATTGTTTTTCAGCTTTCTTTTGTGGACAAACTATTATCCTTTCAATCTTTACACAGCTGACAGCAAGGAAACATGCTTATACTAGTAACTGTCCCTTTAAATTTCCAAGTACGCTTTCTGTAGAATAGGCAGAGGCAAATGGAGCTCTCCTCTCCAAGTTACCCCTAGTTATAAGCATTGTGTATGGTTCGGCTGGGATCCAGTTGACTGATGAATACAACGAGCCTCATTGTTGTACAATAATAAGGAGAACAGATGCAATTCAGCCATGTCATGATGTTGGGCTCATAGTCATTGTCTAAATGAGCTGCTAAACATAGGGCTGGCACATAGGGTCCAATATAGGCCACCACGGTCCTCCACTCTTCCTTCCAGTCCCCTACTCTCAAACAGGAGGACCCCAGGACTCAACATGTGCCCAGGGCTATTGAGGACCATTTGTGAAACCCTGGATGGAACTGCAGAGTATTAAGTGAAATAAGTCGGACAGAGAAAGACAAATACCATATGATTTTATGTATATGTGGAATCTAAAAACCAATACAAATGAGCCAACAAAATGAAACAGAAACAAACTCATAGATACAAAGAACACACTGATGGTTGCCAGAGGGGAGGGGTTTGATCAGGAAAAGGGGAAGAGGATTAAGAAGTAGAAACTTCCAGTTATACAATAAGTCAGAGGGATGTAGTGGACAGCACAGGGAATAGAGTCGGTAATACCATAATAACTATATACGATGACAGGTGGTTACTAGACTTATTGTGGGGATCACTTTGTAAGGCATATAAATGTTGAATCACTATGTTGTATAACTAAAACTAACATAATGTTGTATGTCAGCTATAATTAAAAATAATTTTTAACGAAAAAAAGAAATAAAAGGCCAGGCCAGTGTGGTTCAGTGGTTGAGTGTCGACCCATGAACCAAGAGCTCATCAGTTTGGTTCTCAGTCAGGATACATGCCCAGGTTTCAGGCTTAATCCCTAATAGGGGGTGTGCAGAAGGCAGCCAATCAATGATGTTTCTCTCTCATTGATGTTTCTATCTTTCTCCCTTCCTCTCTCTCTAAAAATCAATAAAAAACGTGTAAAAAAATAAAATAAATATTTCCAAATAAGGTCATATTCACAGTTATCAATGATAAGGATTTCAACTTTGGAAGAAACAATTCAACCCACAACAGGGTTAAAATTTGGGTGTCTGTAGGAGGCCCTTTTTGTAATGGAAGACACCCTTGAGAGAGATCACACGTTAGTTAGCCCTTAGAGAAGAACAGTCCAAGTTATTAACAGAACAGTCCAAGTTAGAGCGAAGTGCCACATTTGAGCAAACGAAACAGTAACGATACCACTTCAGAGATTGGGATAGCAGGCATCTGCGTGATCGCCATGGCCACAAGAAGCTGTGGAGAGAGGGGTGTAAGCTGAGATTTCACCCCTCCTCTGTCTTCCCCTCTGGGCGTAGCCCCAGGGCACGCACATACTCATGGCAGAAAGAACGTGGAGCGAAGAGCCACCAGGAATGCACCTGCTCCATCCACCATCCACAGGCTTCGGGAGAGGCTGGCTACGAGACTGGGGCAGCCTCACCCAGGCTTCCACGCCAGCCCTGTTCCCAAACCACAAGCCTGGGAAGGAACCCTCCCCTTGTCCTGGACAGCAGCCCCCGTGACACACGGCCCAGGCCCAGGAGAACGCCGGCTGCAGGGAGGAGGGCGTGGGAGACGGAGCTCACGTTTCCTCCCACAGTAGGAGTCCTTGGCCAAAACACGTGCTCGTTCTCAGATGCCAGCGCTGCTCCGGAGTTCCCTGTGGGGTTTTAGGAGAGATGGGGTGCCATGACGGTGTAAGAAGGGGCCTGAAGAAGGAAAGAGTGAGCAAGGGAGAGGTGTGGGGTTCCAGGAGCATTGCATGTTACCTGTTGTCAAGGGCACATAAAATCTGCTCGCAAAATGGAGCTTGAGAGATAACAGAAGACATTGATTTCTCCACAAAAAATAAACAAACGAAAAAGCAAGGCGGCGTCGAGGGAATGATGTGTCCTGAAGAGATAAAACGAATTTTTTTGCCTTTATGACCTCAAGGTGGGAAAGCAGAGAGAGGCAAAAATATCGTTACAGGTTTAGAGTAACGAGGGTATTTCCTAAATTCCTACTTCTACCTACAGTTCTGTTTACAAAGGACAAAAGCCTGTGTGTGAAGAAGCTTTTCTCTGGGACTATTCGAGTCTTTTCTGTGAAGGAGAAAGATAGACACTCAGAGCTCAGAGAGGCACTCAAGCCAATGTTGAAACAATTTCACTTTATAGAAGCGAAATCTGTGACTTGGACCTTAATTAATTCCTTTCAAACTGGGGGTCTGTGGGCCAGGCAGTCTGAGTCTCACGCATAGAGTGTGTGGTGGTAGCTCCTAAGAAGTCTAGTCTAATTCGCTGCTTTGTGTATGAGGAAAGCAGGACACACACAGACACACACACACACACAGACACGTGCGCCATATTAAGGAGCTTCTTGCCCAGAGCTAGTTAGAAGGGATCAAGGGTTAGAACCCAGGTGACGAATTATACACTTGTCATGGGGATTATGTGTATCTGATGCCTTCATCTCCGTGTGTGTTTCTGGAGGGCAGGGACCACATTACTCACTCTGCTGAGCGATGCTCGGAGAGCATGGGTTAGTGGGCTGCCCAGTGATTGCTGGGCGCTCTGAATGGCATGACAGCTAAAAGCAAGAGCCGTAGAGTCCGTACAGCCTGTGTCCAGATCCAGCTGCACCGCTTGCCAGCCGGATGACATTGTGCCAGTTCTTAACCCCGCATTTGCAAAGCAGAAGAATCGCTGTCCTTACTGGCAACACTGCTGTGAAGAGGCAGTGAAGCGGTGCCCGTAAAACACTGCATTCGCTGTCGCATAGCAACACTGCACAGCAAAGCAGCTCTGCACTCAGGGCCTTAAAACTACACTCCTGTTCCTTTTGTTCAGCCTCCACAGGTCACCAAGGTGCAGCTGATCTAGCCAGGCCTTACTTGGCCTTGGCCGCAAGCTGTAGGTTGGGTTGAGGCCGGCTTCGTAAGTCTCTCATCCTCCTTGGCTCAGTGCCTGCACAAGCCATGTCCTCATGGGGATGGCCGACGCTCATCAGGGCAGGGCCACCCCTCCCCACATCCCAAGGCCCCACAGGGATCATGTCTCCTGGCATCCCATTGCCCCAAGCAAGTCAGAGAGCTGACCCCAAAGCGCAGAAGCAGAGAAGTATTTACTAGTACTCATCACCCCCCTGGTAACCCAGCAAGGGTAGGAGTGTTTAACATGCTACAGGGATGAAGGCTTACAACTGATGATTCCATTTAACACATACCTCACACAGTGCCTGACACATAACCAGTGTTCAGTGGATGGCCACTATTATGATGAACTAGAGGCCCGATGCACGAAAACTCATGCAAGAGTAGGCCCTCCTTCCCTTGGCTGCTGGCACTGGCTTCCCTCTGGGCACCCAGGACCCGGGCTGCTTCCCTCCTCCAGCTGCCAGCAGGTTCCTGGGACCCAGGCTGCTTCCCTCCTCTGGCCGCTGGCAGGCACCCGGGACCCCGGCTGGCTTTCCTCCAGCCCTGACTTCGTCAGGAAGGACATCCGGAATGATGTCCGGTCTAATTAGCATATTGCTCTTTTATTATTATAGATTGTTACGGAACCTTTCTTGGTAGACGCATAAAGTCTTCCCTATGAATGAATAGCAGCTGTGCTCATTCACTGGCAAAGGATAAGCGTGGTGTTTCCTGAATGTTTTCTCCCCCCGCAGATGTGCCATGCACCAAGGACAACTTATCGGCCGGCTTCTGCCAGACACTGAGGACCATGAAGAAGTGTTCTGTGCCCTCCGTGCGGGCTCAGTGCTGCCTCTCCTGCGCCCGGGCCCCCGGGGCCCACGCCCGAAGGCCAAGGAAGCCACAGTTGCTCCAAGACCCCAAAGCGCTCTAAGTCCGGGAGGGAGCCAGCGCCACCATAGCCCGCCGCAGCCTGCTGACTGTGCCCTCTGCTAACCCCGGGACCGCTCCAGGAGGTGTTACTCTGTGCACTTCACGTCCAACTTTGCGTCATAACACAACAAAATCCGCTGTGTCCCACTCGCCACACAGTGCCCCTCGCAGGAGGGGTGGGCCCCGAACACGGGCTGCTCCCTGATCGGCAGGGAGACACCCGGGAGAATTAGGCCGCTCCCGCCTGGGACAGGTGCCAAACAAGTCTGTGAAACGATGTCTCCATTTCATCCCTCAAAGAGAAAAACAGAGAGGCCAGGTTTTTCCCAGACTACCTCAAAGGACCTGGAAACAGTCACACTGATCCAGGGAACAAAGGGTCTTGTCAATGGACCTTGGTAGAATCATCTTGCCCCCACCACCCTCTCTGCTGGGGCAGCTGTTGTTTAAAGCATCATGGGAGAGCTTTTAGGAACATTCCCTTAGTTCATCGAGGCAGAGCGCCCCTTTCTTCACCCAGTATTCAGGTAGAGAGGAGGAGAAAGTGCCCCTCCAGCCTCGGTCTGTCCCTAACCCCTGCAGACCCCCGACCTGAGCTGTGCAGACCCCCGACCTGAGCTGTGCAGATCCCCGACCTGAGCTGTGCAGACCCCCGATCTGAACTGTGCAGACCCCCACGCCCACCTAGAGACACTAGAGTAAGAGGGAGCAGGCAGGGACTGGAGGGTTTAGTGATGCTACGGCATTTAGATTCCACAGAATTCCAGGCTGGAGCATTTGTGTGTTTCTGAGCGGAGGGTAATTTCTGTGAAACTCTTAAAAAGCAAATGAACAGAAATTAATTGCGTGCTAGTACAGTTGACCCTTGCACAACATGGCCTTGGACTGAGTGGGTCCACTTATACATGGAATTTTTTTTTTTTTCAATTAAGACCTGTGCTGTTTCCATCTGCAGTGGGAGTCTGTGGGTGTGGAGGGCAGACTGGATGCACTGAGCTATGCCATTTAATGTAGGGGACTTGAGCATCCATGAATTTTGGAATCTGTGTGGCAAGGAGTGGGGGTTGGGCCCTGAAATACTCCTTGGATGCAAGGGGGAAATTACATTCAGGGGAGTCAAAAGTTACACGCGGATTTTTGACTGCGTGGGGTTTGGCACCCCGACCCCAGCATTGTTCAAGGGTCCAACCATATAAGAAAGGGAACATGGGCCTTTACTCTTCCCACTTGCCTGGGGAATTTCCTTTCCTTCGCGATGAGCAAATGTGTCTTGCTGTCTGACTCCCCGTCCGGCACATCCCTTGCCTGGGTCATCAGCTCAGGTCGAACATCCTTTCATTGCTGGGTTCACACACAATTGCTCCAGCCTGGTCCAGCCCAGTCCATGGCCACCCCCCTCCCCCGTTCCAGGTGGGAAAATGGAGCTCCAGGTTAAAATACCTCAAAGAATCAGGTAAGTTGTATTAAATATAAGAACTTAGTACAGATTTCTAGACTAGGAAAAAACACACAAAACCTTCTCAAAAGTGAGGTAAAGATGATCTACTTCCCAGTGCTTGCTTTGGAGGGTCTTTTTCTTTGGGGGAAACAGGCAGTCAGCGGGAGTCCAAAAACCGAAATGAAAGTTAGAAGGCTTATCCTGGATGCTCCCACCACCCTACAGGAGCCAAAGTAGGCTGTGGTCTCAAATTCAAGGCGAATTCCTGGTTTCTAAAGGGAGGCATTTTCATGAACTGAACCCAGAGGGAGAGGGTGGGTGGGTGGGTGGGTGTGCCTCAAGTGGAAGAAACCCTCAGAGTCAGCTCCTGACAGGGAAGGCAGGACGGCGGCCTTCATGCGATGGGCAGCGTGTTTCAGTCACTCACAGGTACAGTTCATCTTCATCATGGAACACAGCGTCCCATATCTTGAATTAATCTATCCGTTCAGCAGATGGTGCTATTGCAAAACGGTGCTAATATCTAGATGGTGGCAGAACTCACAGAAACATGTAAATAGATGTAGACGTGGACGAGTCCACATACATCTTCTGTTAAATGTGTAATGGTGTTGCTGGCCAATGCCAGTTCTATTACTTGGATACCAGAAACTTAACCATTTTTATATTATGTGCTTTTTTTTTTTTTCAAGCCATCAATGTATATTATTCTGATACATTTCTGTGACACACAAAACACGGGGGTTGAGGTGACATTCAAGATAGACCAGAAACAGGAGGCAAGTAGACATGTTTACCTAAAGCCAGGAAACTGATGTCTAAATAATAATTACAGTCTTGTATTCTCTGTCTTCAAATATAAGCATTGCTGGCCGGTGACAATCTGGTGAAATAATAGTTTTTGAGAGAAGGTGCTAAATTGTTAGTGATGTGAGTGGAGGAGAAGGTGATTTTTCTCTGATAAGGCAGTTCGCAAAGACTGTCCCTGAAGTGTTGTGTAGGCTCTCAGGGGGCTAACTGAGTAAACCAGATTGATTTAAGCTGGTACTGTACTATCCTAAGGTCATGCATGTCATCAGAGACCTGAAATGACCAGTCTTAACAAAACTCAGGTACAAACTTGGCTTCCTACTGACCTCACCAAACTTGACTGGGCTGGTTTTCCCAATCCACAGAATGTTGTTTGTGACCCAGGTGGCGAAGATGGCAGCGCTATAGGGAGGGCCTGGCCAGGTGCTCCACTTGGGGCCTTGCTCCGGTTTCTCAAAGATGGGATAATGGCCCCTGATCATGCATCATGGACATTCACCTCCCATATGGGGGCTGAGTGGTGAGCCAGTTGTGTGGCATCTGTCCATCTGGACCCCACTTGCTACTGGAGTCATCGGACATGGTTGTTGCCTTGACAGTCACTCTGCTTTGGGTCACCAGGTTTTTGACGGGTCCCTGTGCTTGCAACAAGAGAGGGACCTCAGGTTATCAGGGAGACCCTGAAGACAAGAACACAGATGGGATCTGCACCGTTCCTTCGATGCTCACAGGGCCACCCGGAAGCAGCATTGCTGGTTTGGTTCATCCATGTCCTCCTTCCGTCCCAACTTGAACAAGTGAGTGAGAAGTCTAGCAGGAGACACTGGACGCTCGTCTTCTGTGAACGAGAGAGGGCCGCCACCGGGCCTGGTGCTCAAATCCATTAAGATCCTCAGACCCAGTTTGGTTTACATTGCCTTTCTCGGCGGCAGAGTTAGCTCTTCTCTGAAAAGTGATGGGTTAATGTAATTCTTGAACACAAAACATACTTCAACACCGTGAGAAAGTAACATTTCAAGAGACTCAATAGTGAAACTTGGCGAGACAAACAATGGCTTGTTGGTAAGAAAGACTTCACGACGGGTTTTCTTCAGTAAGAGGGCACCTCCTCCTTCTCTCCTGACACCCAATTGGCAGAAGTCATCCAGGGTGATGCTTTCAGACGTTGAGTGAATGTTTTTGGTAACCTTCATCAAGGTTCTGAAACACAGAGGGATTTATATTCTTTCAGGTCATAATTTCCCAATCAATTGGCTCAAGTCCTGTAAACTCTGAGAGCTACACATCACTACCCCAGAGATCGCCTGTCTCAGCTCTTCTCCCTACTGACCTGGGGGAAGTGCTGGCCAGTGTGTCTGGTACCCGGTGCACAGTGATTCACTCTTGAGAGAGTCCACATGACGTGAACTGCCTGGTGCTACCACTTAGCCAACATGGTTGATGCTACTCCTGGTTTTTGTATTGCTAATTCGAATATTGATATTATTCCTATTTCTATTATTATTTTAAGTTATATAATTTTGTAAAAACATGGTTGGGAAGCACAAGCCTACCGATCCTTGTCCTCCAGGATGATTGTGTGCTGTACATGGCCCAAGCCATTGCCTCCCTGCGTCTCTGCTGCTTTGCCAGGCCCAGCCTCAAGGGGCACCTGCTGGGTGCCTCCATCTTTAAAACCAGACTGTAATCATAGCCTGCCATTGTGTGGCATCAATAAATGGCCAAACTCATTGACGTTTCCATGTGATTCATTGTCCCCCTGCTGTGAGACTCCCTCCATCACCACCACCACCACAGATAACTGGAGTTTAGCAGCCCTGAGGAGGATGCTGTCAATTTCTTCCATGCTCCCTGCAGATTCCCTCCTTCTTCACCCCTCGATCAGTATGTTGCCAGATGAGTCACAGCCCAGGTGAGGTAGAACATGGGTCTCTTCTCATGAATGTCTATGCAATAATTGGCAACCTACCCTTTGATAATCGGAAGTGATGCCTAAAATTCTCTACCGTACCAGATTCAATGTATTCAGCATTACCTACTCCTTGTTTTATCCAGAGTATAAACATGATGTTTAAGAGAAAGTAGCCCACACCTAGAGGAATTTGCTTTGGAAATCCAATCATTTTTCAAAGATGTGCACAGCACAATAAGTGCAAGCAGCAAAGGTAGAATTTGTACATATGGACATGGAATCCACGCACATGGGGTGATTAAAATCATGGAAGCAGGGAAGAGCCAGGCATCTGTAGGCCATCCCTAGAATGTTGGAGGACATGCAGTGTTAGGAATTGTTTTCAGTCAGGAAGACATGACAGAGGGCCATGAACACCTCCCTGTTTGTACCTTCAAAACTCTCTTCTCTACGACTACTAGGTAACGTATGTGTCCTACAAAGCTCAGCTCAAATGCTGCTTGCCCTGGAAACTATCCTTTCCCTGCGAGAGAGACCAAGGCACCTCCCTGCTGCTTTTTCCCCTTGCCCGTTTTCTCCTAGAATGGCAGTTCTTAATGGCGATTGAGTCCCCCAAGAGACATTTAACGATGCCTGGAGACATTGTTTGGGTTTCATAACCGATGAGGGAGGAGGGAGCGCTTCTGACATCCAGGGGATAAAGGCCAAGGATGCTGCTAACATCTGACACCCTCCAGGACAGCTCCTGCCCACAGCAGCCAATAGTTCTGAAGTGAAAAACTGCACTGGAACAATTGTCATCTTGGAGTGAGTAGCAGGTCTCTGGGTTGGGTAAAACAGAGCTCGCGCTAAAATTCAGAGCTCATCAAAGAACTGGTGGCCCTGGCCGGTGTGGCTCAGTTGGTTGGGCATTATTCCATACACTGAAAGGGTGCCGGTTTGATTCCTGGTCAGGACACACACCAGGGTTGTGGGCTCAGTTCCTGGGACGGGGCATGCAGGAGACAGCTGATTGATGTTTTCCTCTCACATTGATGTTTCTCTCCCCCTCTCTCTTCCTCTCTCTCTCTCTAAAAACTAATAAAAATATCATTTTTTTAAAAAGAGGACTGATGAAGAAAAAAATAATATTTCAGGATTCAAAGCACATTAGATTTATAAAAGCATCTTAATGTTGGACAGCAGATATGGCAACTCTAATAGAGTCTTGGGTCAGCCCTGGGGGTCCAAATGAGGTTTCTAACCAAACAATAGACATAATTAGCCAGATCAAAATAGCAGCTTTACTAATGGTGACGCTGGCTTGGAGAGCTCATCTTGGATGCAAATGTAAAAGAGCTTTTCTACCCTTCACGCCTTCAGGATTCAGGCTCAGAAGGGTAGGGGTTGGGGGGAGGAGGGAGAGAGAGAGAGAGAGAAATGGACCCGCAACCCCTTAACCTCCGTAAGTAGAAGTGTCCATGGTCATCAAGCATTCATCAATAGCAGCATCCCGAAGGGCTGTCCTAACACTCCCCACCCTGGAAGTGGAGTCCTCCTGTTTCGCTGGAGGGAGGTAAGATTGGCATGAAACAAAGAGATGGGGCTCAGAGAAAGCATTGTCTAAAAAGGTCCCTTCCCCATACATCAGAATAATGATGTGGGTTTTTTAAAAATCATAATGAAAGACTTGGAGGAAGGGGTGTAAGAGGAAGACACAGAAGTTACTAAGAGGGTGGTCCTGCCTGACCTGCTCACTCCGCCCCCCCCGCCCCCCAAGCATTGCCCATTACTTCACTGGATGGCTCCAAAGTTTCCCACTTCAGTGGTGAAGCCTGGCTCACCTCATGTCCAACTTGGTGCCTGCAGCCCCCACCATGGTGCCTGGGGCCCAGGCGATATCAGAGGGTCAGAGCCCCGTCCCACTGGAGCCTGACATCAGGCACCAGCACCCAGATGGCAGCTGTGACGGTGCCCCAGGCACCATCACTACACAGCTTCGTCGCTGGCTACTAGAGTAACTGTGAGGCATCCCACAGCCAGCCGCAGCGGGACAGGAAGACAGCTGCCTGGGAGAAAGACTTTGAGGGCACCAGGCCACAGGAGACATTCTCCCGTTACACTCAGAAATGTCGGAGAGGAATTGAGGGAATGGGACTCCCTCAGAGCAGGCGGGAACAGAAGCAGGGGAAACTCTTACCCTCTGCTAACACTGTGTCAACCCCATGCAGGAGGCTCCTGCCAACGAGACTTTTGCCTACATGCTGCTCCTCTGGACCCAAGTCTTTGAGGAGAGGGAAAATATTATTTGGTATTTTTATTCCTGGAACCCTGTTCACTGCCTGGTACATAGTATGTGCTCAATAAAAATGGGTTGACAAACTTAACCAATGCTACGTTAAGGAGGGAAGAGAAACCAGTAAAGGTCTTTTGGCAGCTGGGAGGAGAAAGCTCATTCTAGAAACTGAAATTAGGAAGCCATTCAGAACCACCACACAGAGCTAAACTAACCATCACAGCTAGTAACGCAAAATTCAGTAGAGGCACCTGCACATTCAAGCAACCCTCTAACTGAACGGTCTTTGGGCACATGATGTGCCCTGTGAAAGGGCAGGACCAGGGGTAAGACGAAGAAGGCCTGTGGTCCCACTACACTCACCTCCGCTGCCCATCCTCCCTCGGAGACTTTCCCGGGTTCCAGATGCAGCACATGGAGAGCGAGCCGGCAGAGCTGGAGGCAGGCTGGATGCGCCTCTCAGTCCCACCCCCGCCAAACTGGGGCTGTGGGTACGTCCCAGGCGGTCATTGCCGTCCCTTCCTGCCTGTCTCTCCCGATGGATGGTCAGCTCCCTGATGGCCAAAGTCATCTCTTATCCATCACCCGTTCTTAAGGCCCGCCGGCAGGGAGACGACGCCTGGTGAAGCTGAAGGGTTGGTGCATGGGTGACTCCACTTGTGAGCAAGAGAACTGGTCTAAATCGAATGTCCATGAAGATGTGAAAAACCACAGGAAAAGCACGATGCAGCCTCTGGATCATCCATTTGATTCAAATTGGGGGAATGGAAGCGTTTTTTATATAAAATACCTACTGGGGAGTATGGAGTTCAACTTTTGTTGAGCAAAGTATTTTTTGTATTTTTTAAAAACTATCTACGTATCTTTATTTTAAAAATATATCTTTATTGGTGAAAGCATTACAGATGTAATATGGAGTATAAATCTTTTAAATAAGATAGGAAGCTCCAAGGGCATTTCTTCAACCACAGGGACCACGTCCGACCCACCCCTGGCCCTCGCCCTTTGTTAGCGGTTCTGATGCTGAAGCTGGGTCAGTGCTCTCGGAGGCCTGTGACAGGGTAACTTCTTATAATCCGGCCCTGCCCTGGCCCCCCCCACACACACACAGCCCACGGGCCCGCCCCCTGTGTGGGTGCTCACTGCAGTCCCCCCCACCCCACCCCCCACAGCCTGGGGGCCTGCTCCCCTGTGCGGGTGCTCACTGCAGTCACACACCCCTCTCCCCCCCCCCCACAGCCTATGGACCCACCCCCTGTGTGGGTGCTCACTGCAGTCTCCCCTCCTCTTCCCCCCCCCCTGTCCCCCACAGCCTGTGGACCCACTCCCTGTGCGGGTGCTCACTGCAGTCTCCTGGAGACTGTTTACTTGCTGACCCCCTTTTCCTGGCACAGCGAGCAGAGCACTGCTGGCCGCCGCCCTGCTTTCTCCACTCGGCCCTGACCTCCCTGCCACATGATCCCACTCTGATCTACAAGCAGGATGCCAGGCCAAACAGCTGTGCTCTCCCGCCTGAACCCTGAGCAGGCAACTGCTGAGTGCTGGTCACCCCGTGATTCTGAGGCTGGAGTGGGCAACCCGTCCCAGGCTGCAGCGGCCTGGTCTGTACTCTGGTCAGAGGCAGGGGCCAGGGTGCTCCCCCAGAGGAGATGCTCCTCCAGAGGAGAGGCACTGCCATGTTCCAGTTACTATTGCTGCGCCCCCAATGCCCCCCAGGCTTCGCTGTGCTCATCGGCTCTGTGGGTCAAGGGTTCAGACAGGACGCAGGGGGCTGGCCTTTCCCTGCTCCCTGACCCAGAATTGTGAAAACTTGGCGTGAAGGACTCTGTCCAAACCCCTGCGCTAAGTGATCGGTCCCCGGAGGGAGGGTGGGGGGACACAGCCCACCCGGAGTTCCTGTTGGAAAGATCGAGCGAGCCCAGAGAGTTTGACATTGTTCCCAGGCTCCCTGGCCTCCCTTTTTTTAGGGCATTTATTAAAAATTCACAATTGTCCATCCTTTCTCTCCCTTTTGAGAGGCGTGTGTCTCCTACCACCCAGGGCTGTCATTCTCAGCGACCTGCAAGTCATTCCTTTGATGCCATCCTCAGGGAGGAGAGGCCCCTGCCGCCCCGCCTCTGACTTCCGTGAGTGCCCCTCCCAGACACAGGATCTACTCACATGGATGGTCACCAACCTTCCCTCCTGATTTTATTCGTCATTTTTCACTTTCTGGCTCTTCTGGAGCCCCCTCTCCCTCCTCCTCCCTCCCCTCTCTCATTCTCCCTTTAACGTGTCCAGCCACCTTTGCACCAGTTGGCGTTGAACTCACAACACTGGAGTCTTCCCTCTCAACGGGACAAGTGCCAGATCACTGGGGCTATGATTACAGACCACCACATGGCCCAGCTAGTGTGGTTCAGGGGTTGAGCATCGACCTATGAACCATGAGATCATAGTTCGATTCCCGGTCAGGGCACATGCCCAGGTTGTGGACTTGATCCCCAGTGTGGGCCGTGTAGGAGGCAGCCAATTGATGATTCTCTCTCATCATTGACTTCTCTCTCCCTCCCCCTTCCTCTCTGAAATCAATAATAAAAAATAAAAATAAAAAACCACCACATGCACCAAGTCCCATGTGCCAATAAAACTTCATTACTCACAAGTCCTTACTTGCAAATGTGCCTGTTTGTTAAAGTATGTACATCTCCCAAGGTCAGCACCCGCAGTAGTGCTCCCACAGTCCGTGCAGAGCTGTGTCATCCTGCAGGCAGGTGCCCCAGGGGTCAAAGGGCAACGGTCTGCTTCTCAGCTCTCTCACCCTAAACAGCGGCCTTCTCACACCGTTTTCTGCATGGTCACTGCTTCGTGTTGGTGATTTCATGTCGGGGATTTGGCGCTTAAGGTGGCCTCCGGGTGCAGTGCGAAGTGCCTGCCGGTGTGTCTGACACAGAAGGCTGTGATGCGCTCCCTGACGTTGGCCAGAACATCGGGGAGCATGATCTCTGTGGAACAGGCTACTATGCAACCACACGGCTGGGGCTCCAGCACTCAGGTTGCCTTTTATTATCATTAGCCTGCAGGACTGGCCCACAAGCTCATACAAGAATGCTCATGCAGCTTTATTCAGAATGAAGAAACAAACTGATCTATTTATACGATAAATACAAGGAAATGAGCTATTGTTACATAACAATATGCAAGAACCTCAAGACATTATGCTGAGTGCAAAAACTTTTACCCCAATGAATACATACCACGCAATCCTTTATCCTATCTAATAAAGAGGGAATATGCTAATTGACTCATCACTCCGTCACAAAGATGGCTGCACCGACAGCTGAGGCCAAGTTCCCATAAGGAGCCTTAACGAGCAATCAGCAGGGACCTGAGGCTACACCCTCCCCCGCCCCCATGGTGCTTG
The DNA here is from genome assembly GCA_025583905.1 of Ia io. Taxonomy (NCBI): domain Eukaryota; kingdom Metazoa; phylum Chordata; class Mammalia; order Chiroptera; family Vespertilionidae; genus Ia; species Ia io. The sequence goes on along the minus strand of JAJQQW010000010.1, from coordinate 4,382,279 downwards.
ACAGGGGACCTCAGGCCACATCCCCCACCCAGCAGGGCTTGGGGCCCTCAGGCCAAACCCCCTGCCCCAGTGCCAGGCCAGGGGACCCGAGGCCATGCCCCCCGCCCCGCAGGGCTTAACGGGGGACCTCCTTGTTTCTGGAGGACTTGCTTTTCCTCCAGGTGGCCAGGCCCCTGCTGGCCCAGGGTCACCCTGTCTAGGTGAGTATTACTCATGGTTGTTACTGTTCCTTGGGCAATGCACCCAAGTGAGTGAAGTGAGAGTAGAAAGGAACTCTGGGAAAGAGGAAGGCAGGGAGTTCTGGAAACTTCCTCCAGGCATGGTCTTGGTCTTGTTTAAGCAGAGTTGGTGAATAGTTCCGGATGACCTGTAATCGGGATGAAAATTAGCTGCTCTGAGTGCAGAGAGAGAAGAGAATGAAGGACAAGTTCCCACTTCATTGAAACAGGCTTGCCCACAGGGCCCCTCTGCCCGCCTCCTTCGTTCCTGTCCCTCTGTGCGCCACGTCCCTGACCATCAGCAGGGCCGGCGGCAGGACAGGAAGGAAGGGCCCGGGGCTGGTCGAGACCCCCTTGCTCGGGCCTGCTGATCTGTGTGGCCGGTCACAGCTGCAATGCTGCCTGCTTCCTAGTTGGCCTGGCAGCCTGGGCTGCGGGCGGGAGTGACTCCGCAGCTGCCACCCTTGTCGAGGCACCATTTCCCACTTACTCGGCTATGCTGGGTCCGAGAGAACCCTGGGTCCTACTCAGCTGCAGTTCCCCTTCCCCATAGGCTCTGCTCCCAGCTGTTCAGTTCCGGAGCCGCACGGAGTGGGCGCTGCGGCCCCTCCTGGGCCACAGAGGCCCTGCCCCAGGCCTGCCTGCGGGGCCGGCGCGTCCCAGACACGGAATCGCACACTTCTTCTCTTGGTGGCCTCAGGGAGAATTTCATTTTTAATAAGTTTTGGAACCAATTGAACGCATAAGAACGATTGGAAAGGGACGCCGTGTGTGTGCTTTCTCTTTTCTGACACCAAATACGGTGTTCCAACATCTTGGACACCAACGGGACGCCCTACAATTGAATGCAACCTGACCCTCCGGAGTGAGCGCAGGCCCGCAGGCCAAGGGCTCGGCTGCACAGGACGGCCCACTGCCGGCGCCTTCGCAATGGGGCCTGGGGCTCCCTGTCAAACTCGTTCCCACCGGCTAGCAAACTGAACTTGCTGGTAATCACCCAGGAACACCACGTGGAAGAGGTGGGCGGGGCTTCCTCCTGGGGCTGAGGAGGCTTTGGGGGGAGAAGCCCTCCATGGCCGCCCTGCGCTGGTTCTTTGTCAACATCAGTGGGGGTTGTGGCAGGAGGATCAGCAAGGCTTTGGGGGGCTGAGCCGTCCACGCCATGTGCGAGGGGGGTTGGGGGTCCTCCCCAGCATCCCTGGGGTGATGGCCCAGCATGCAGACCCGCTCCAACCCGCTGAGTCACAGGCCTTGCGGACGCCAGGAGCCCTCTAGATCTTTCTGATGCACATTAAGTTTGGGAAACTCTGGCTTCCAAAGCTTAATTAGCAGGAAAAGTGCCCCCTTTTTCCTAGAAGAAGGATGGCTTGCATTTCAAAAGATCAGCTGATTAGATGGGAAGCCCAGATGGAAGGGAGGCAGACCTGCTTCCACCAAAGACATGCTTGGGGGGCGGGGGGGGGGGGGGGGGGGAAGGTTGAGAGCTTGCCCTGCCCAGGGCCCAGGGGCTTGGGGAACGGGGACCAATGGCTGCCGGGAAATGTTAGACATCTGAAGCCAGATTTGCTGATAGAAGCAAAGCATGTTTCCTTCTGAATTTTTGGAAAACACCCGGGTACCAGACAGGACTCTGAATAGAGGCCAGCACAGGTAACTCAGTGTCAGCGTAGCCTGCTGTGTTTGTAATTCATTAACGGGACATGTATTCATATTCCTTCAAGGCATCCATGTTTCCACACAAAGCAGTCCTCAAGCTTTGGTGTACATAGTCACTCAAGGAGCTCATTAAATGTATATTCCAGGCTTTTCCTCTAGAGAGCCATTTGTGGGGTCAGGGATTAGCCCGGGAGTTTAACCCCAGGTGACTGTGAAAGGTGCTAGAAGGGCTAACATTGAAAACACAAACACTTAGCCCTGGCCGGTTTGGCTCAGTGGATAGAGCATCGGCCTGCGGACTGAAGGATCCCGGGTTTGATTCTGGTCAAGGGCACAGGCCCGGATTCTGGGCTCGATCCCCAGTAGGGGGCGTGCAGGAGGCAGCCAATCCATGATTCTCTCTCCTTATTGATGTTTTTCTCTCTCTCCCCCTCCCTTCCTCTCTGAAATCAATAAAAATATATAAAAAAAATAAAAGGAAACCTGTGTTAGCTAGATTTTGGGACCCAGGTCCCTAGCCTTCAGCCTCAGTGGCCAGCCCTCCCTGCCCAGGACCAGCCCCAGGCGGAGACCTCCCCCTGTGGGGCAGTTTCTTCCACAGGTGCTGGGGCAGCTCGAAGACCTGTGGGTGCGAGTGTATTGGACATCCTCCTTGGGGTCACACACAGGCCTCGGCCTCTGTGCACGTGGTCAGTGCAGACACTGGCGGGGCCAAGCAGCGGGCCCTTCAGAAAACAGTGTCCACAGAGGGAAAGTCCAAGCCCCACCTCCGTGCCCCCAACACACCCTGTGGGCATTCTCACTGCGGGGGGCGGGGGGGACTGGGGACAAGAGTCAGGAAGGCATATTCGTTCCCCCCTCCTGTCTAGACCCCACCCCTGGTCCCTCTCTTCCCTCTCTTTATGCCCCACTCCCCACGCCAGGGGGGCGCCTCTGATGGGCCCAGGAGGAGAAAGTGCCAGCCACCCCCAGCCCCTCCTCTTGCTGCCAGCCAGCCGCCCCGAAGCTGGCTGCCCTGCCTCAGTTACCCGGGGGGGTCGTCTGCTGCTGGATGGTGGAGAGGGCACTGCCACTCCTACCATTTAGAGGGGCAGCCGGCCCTGTCCTCACGGGGGCAGCTCTGAGCTCTGAGCAGGTTCATCGGTGAGAAGGTACAGATTGGCTTTTCAGCTTCCGGTCTTCTCTCTCTCTCTCTCTCTCTCTCTCTCTCTCTCCCCTCTCTCTCTCTCCCTCCCTCCCTCTCTCTCTCTCTCTCTCTCTCTCTCTCTCTCTCTCCCTCTCTCTCTCCTCTCTCTCTCTCCCTCCCTTCCTCTCTCTCCCCCCCCTTTTTCTCCCTCTCTCCTCTATCCCTTCCTCTCTCTCTCTCTCTTCTCTCCCTCTCTCTCTCCTCCCCCCTCTCTCCCCCCCTCTATCTCCCCCCTCTCTCTCATTGCTTTCTCACCCAGCAGAGGAAAAAGGGGGCATTACTTACCAAACCTTAATATTCTTGTCTCTCCTCCAGTTCCATCGCTATCTAATTCCCGGCACCTGGTCCTATGACACCCTGCATTTAACTAAACAGTTCCCGTGAGCTCTCTGAGCAACAGGGCTTTCCTGGTGCTCTTTAGGGAGCAATGCCAGAGGAACACGTGTTTTCCAGGGGCTCCACGCTTCAGCCGGTCCAGCTATCCTATCTAATAAAGAGGGAATATGCTAATTGACCATCACTCTGTCACAAAGATGGCTGCACCCACAGCTGAGGCCAAGTTCCCATAAGGAGCCTTAATGAGCAATCAGCAGGGACCTGAGGCTTCGCCCTCCCCCGCCCCCGGGGGCTTGACAGGGGACCTCAGGCCGCACCCCCCCACCTGGCAGGGCTTGACAGGGGACCTCAGGCCACGCCCCCAACCCTGGCGTCAGGCTGGGGGACCTGAGGCCATGCCCCACCACCCAATGGGGCTTGGTGGGGGACCTCAAGGCGTGATTCCCGTCCTGGTGCTGGGCTAGGGGACCTCAGGCTACGCCCCCCCACACCAGGTGGGGATTGACAGGGGACTTCATGCTGCGCCCCCCACACCAGCACCAGGCCAGGGGACCTCAGGCCGCACCCCCCGCCCCAGCACTGGGCCAGGGGACCTGAGGCTGCACCCCCTTGCCTAGCGGGGCTTGACAGGGGACCTCAGGCCATGCTCCCCACCCAGTGGGACTTGACAGAGGATCTCAGGCCGTGTCCCCCACCTGGCAGGGCTTGACGAGGGACCTCAAGGCATGCCCCTCACCCCAGTCTGGGCTGGGGGACCTCAGGCCACGCCCCTCATCTTGGCACTGGGCCAGGGGACCTGAAGCTATGTCCCCCGCCCGGTGGGGCTTGACAAGGGTGGGACTGGCCAGGTCTGGATCTATTCCAATGGGAAGCGGGGGGCAGCCGGGTCTGGGTCTCACACGATTTTGAGGTGGATGTGGGTGGGCGGGGACTTGACTCTGGGTCCCGTGGTGAGCCCCAGACACTGGCAGGATATACATTTTACTAATTTTTATTTTTATTAATATACATTTTACTAATTTTCTTTCATCTCTGACACTTCTATTATAGAGAAAGGGCAAATAGCAATATTAAATTATTTCCTCTAATTAATCCCCTATTGATGTGCACGAATTTCATGCACCGGGCCACTAGTTAACAGATATTTCCTTATCCTGCTTAAGCTTTGCTCCTCCAGCACCCCAGGTGCTCACCTTCCTATCTTGACCTTTCTTCTTCCTGCTTAAAACCAGAATCTGTCCCCCATCCTCCAGGGCCAGGTCCCATCCGCTCTACTGCCCTCCCCCCCAGGACAGCGGGGCTGGGAACAGCACCCCGTGCGGCTCTCCAGGCTGTCATCACGTTTTGTCATCAGTGGTTGTCATGAGGAGCAGGTGAGCCTGTCAGGGCAAGGTGCTGATTCAAGATGTAAACATAATGAAATAATGTGGTTTGATTCCCTTTCCTTCCCAGTGAGCGCACACGCAGGAAGATGGTCCCCCTGAGTCTGCTTTGGCATCTGTGGGCATCTCACTCGAACAATTTAAAGGCGGCTTTCCTGCGACTGTGGACACAAATGTGGGTGGAAACATGCAGGGAGCAGAAAAAGCTCCCCTGGAAGTTTAAGCAGCACTAAGGTTATTTTAACTGATTTCACCTCCACTTCGTCTCCTTCATCAACCTGGATAAGGCAAGACCGCCCTCTGCTGCCCAGAATTAGAATAACCTCCAATTTTTCAATGAGCACATAGGCACACCCCTCCCGCGCGCCCCCCCCCCCCGCCCCCTCGCATAGAGTTCTCATTGCTTCCCTCTTACACATGATCTCTGGCAGGCGGCCTGCTTACGATACAGAGACCGAAACATAGAGAAGGGGACTTAAAGAAAGTAAAGATAATACAGTGTGCTAAAGAAGACTCCAATGTCATTTAAAGACGTACCTGAGGTAAGAGAAATTGAATCCAAGGAACAAGAATAGAATGTTTTAATATAGGGAATAACTAGAGGCCTGGTGCACGAAATTCGTGCACAGGGTGGTGTGTCTCAGCCCAGCCTGCACCCTCTCCAATCTGGGACCCCTCAAGGAATGTCTGACTGTCCGTAGGATCGGGCCTAAATGGGCAGTTGGACATCCCTCTCACAATCCAGGACTGCTGGCTCCCAACTGCTCACCTGCCTGCCTTCCTGATTGCCCCTAACCGCTTCTGCCTGCCAGCCTGATCACCCCCTAACCACTCCCCTGCCAGCCTGGTCACCCCTAACTACCCTCCCCTGCCAGCCTGGTCTCCTCCAACTGCCCTCCTCTGCAGGCCTGGTCCCCCCCAACTGCCCTACTCTGCCAACCCCTAACTGCCCTCCCTGCCAGCCTCATCACCCCTAACTGCTCTCCCCTGCTGGTCTGGTCCCCCCCCCCCCGAACTGCCCTCCCCTGCAGGCCTGCGTCCCCCCCAACTGCTCTCCCCTGCAGGCCTGGTCCCCCCCAACTGCCCTCCCCTGCCAGCCTCATCACCCCTAACTGCTCTCCCCTGCTGGTCTGGTCCCCCCCGAACTGCCCTCCCCTGCAGGCCTGGTCACCCCTAACTGCCCTGTCCTGCAGGCCTGGTCCCCCCCAACTGCACTCCACTGCAGACCTGGGTCCCCCCTAACTGCCCTCGCCTGCTGGCCTGATCACCCACAACTGCCCTCCCTTGCAAGCCTGGTCCCTCCCAACTGCCCTCTGCTGCTGTCTATCTTGTGGCGGCCATCTTGTGTCCACATGGGGGCAGCCATCTTGTGTGTTGGAATGACAGTCAATTTGCATATTACTCTTTTATTAGATTGGATATAAGAAAAAGACAACTTGAAGGCTAAGAAATAAAAAGCTTAAATAAACACACACATGAATGTTTGAGAAGAAAACGTTTGAAATATCTCCTCTAAGTGGAATACCAAAAACAACACAGAAAACATTTTTCAGAACCGAGGACCTGAATGTCCGGAATGAAAAGGCTGCTCCCCGTGATGGAGGCAAAAGACCTACGGTCGTCAGGAAATTTCAGAATAAGGCTGCAGAAAAGAGATCTAAACCTTTGGGAGGAAGAAAAAATGACAGGTGAGACTCCAAGGACAGGGATAAGAATGGGTTCCTGCCCTGGCCAGTTTGGGTCAGTGGATAGAGCATCGGCCTGCAGACTGAAGGGCCCCAGGTTTGCTTCCGGTCAAAGGCACATGCCTCGTTTGCAGGCTTGGTCCCGGCCCTGGTCGGGCACATGCAGGAGACAACCAATCAATGTTTCTCTCTGTGTCTCTCGCCCTCCTCTCCACTCTCTCAAAATCAAAGGGAAAATATCCTCGGGTGAGGATTAACAAAAAACCAAAAAACAAAAAATGAACAGATTCCTCATGGAAACATTAAAAGGCAGAGGAAAATGGGAGCAATGTCTTCCAAGTTCTGAGAAAAAAAATGTTTCAACCAACAATTCAATACCTTGCAACCGTGTTTGAAAGGCAACTGGAAGTAGTTCACCAACAGGAAACAGTGAACGAAGAAAAAGGAAGCAGTGGGGTCCAGGAAAGAGAACTGAGCACGGGAGGGAAGTGGAGGTTAACGGGGAGCGCTGCCTCGGGCCCAGGTTGAGGCAGGAGTCAACAGTTCCAGAAAGGATTTGTCTTAGAAGGTACTAGTAATTGCAACTAGAGAACTGCCTGCCAGGTTTGACTTCCGGATGGTAATTATGTGAGGGATGGAGGTGCTCACAAACCTTCAAACCACCACACTGTACCCCTTAAACTTACAGAGACTGCCTGTCAATAGGATCCAAATAAAGCCAGGGAGGGGAAGATTGGACTTTTGGAAGAACTGTAATGCAAGGTATAAAAGGGTATTCAAGTCAGATATTCAAAGAAGTTATTTTTTATTGTAATGAAAAACATATAACATACAATTTCCCACTTTTTTTCATAGTTCACATTCGATATTATTCTGCATTAGTTCCAGGTGCACACCATAGACAATCATAACTTCACAGAGTGGTCCCCTGACATTTCAAGTACCCTCCTTCCCCCTGGCCGGTGCATAGCCATTATAATATTTGTTAAAAGGGATCATTTTTAAGTCTAAAAAGTACTAGGAGAAATCATAGGGTACTACTTACCAGTAACTGAGAGCCTGTTCACGGACATAGTGACAAGGACACTGGTATGGATCTAACAGAAAGCTGAGAGACCAGAAGCACGGAGGGACAATGAGGGTGACTGACACCCTCCTCTGCTGGGTCAATGCAGCGGCTCTGACAGTGAGGAGTCAAGAGCCGGAGCAGAGGCACACACCAGCATGGCTCCAAGCACACGCCAGCATGGCGAGGCGGCTGCCTGGGGGTGGTACCCAGAGGGTCACCAGGACAAGAGGCTGCTTTTCTTGTGAGCCTTTTATTACTTTTTGATTTTTTTAAGGCAGGAGAGGAGAAAGAAGGCAAGTCAGAGTGGGAAATGAGAGCCTTCTCCCAAGGTGTGCTCCTCAGCATCTACTCGGAGCTTGAGGGTGCAGAATCTTGAGACCCAGCCCAGACCTGCAGAGCGAGGGTCTGCATTTTCCACCTCTATGCCCGGTGGACTTGAAAACGCTGGTCCAGCAGTCCCGGTGCCCATCGCCGTAGTAAAGGTGAGGAAGGGAAGCTAGGGGTCACTGGGCACATGGTGACCGGGGTTTCAGGTGTGACCTCAGGTCACTGTTCCGGGTGACCCTGTAACTCGCCTATACTGCTTAACCTACTGCTCCTGACCTGTTCCATACATTTTGGTAACTACTTTGTTTGGGGCACCTATTTCTGACTTCACAAATCTGTCTTTACAGAATTTATCACACGGTGGTTGCAACTGTTTGTCATTGTTCTCAAATCGTTCTTGTATATCTGATTACTAAGATGACTCTCAATAGACTAGACGCTCCTAGAGGCTGGGCAGTTGGAGTCTTTCCGTTATGATGTCGTATACCTGAACAGAACAGGCGAGAAAGTCAGTAACTAGGACAGCCTCTGCCTCCAGAAAAGGGACGAAAAAGCAAGCCAAACAGGCCAGAGAAGAGAGCTTTGATGGGACAAGCCGGCCTGCAGAGCAAGAGCCCTGACGGGCGGTTCCCTGGAAGAAGGACTAGGCTAAGGGAGGATTCTTCCGCTCGCGGTTCTGCCGACCTATGTCTTTAATGACTTTTGTATCTTTAAAGTTCTGAAAGATCTATAAAGCTTCTGCAATGATCGCAAGTACCCTGTTAATACACTGTGTAAGCCATTCATTGCTTTAGTATAAAATAGGTAAGAAAAATCTGTTACACATTTGTTATACCGAAAGTTAAAACCATAGTTGGTCTTTGGACTACAAATTAAATATGTAATATGAAATTTTTAAAACTGAAGAAAAATCGAAACTAAGATACTGTGAATTTTAGATTAAAGAAATAAAAACAGAAGTTTTAAAATGATTCATACTAGATGCTCTTGATGTTAGTATTGTGACTTGGTTTAAATATAGCTTCCCTCAAGACATACATAAAAAGTAATTACCCATGGAAGGCTAAGTCGTAAGACAGAAGCAAGGCTTTATTACAGGATTTCCCAGAATCCCTGATTAAGATCCTATCTCCCGTGTGAAAGTGAGGGGTAAACCTATGCAAATTGGCTTTGCTTTCAGTGACCCTTGCAAACACCCTATTGGGATATTAGAAACTGCCAAGACGTTGCTTTTTAAAAGTGATTAGAGATTCCTATCTATCTACGTAAGAAATTCCTTATTTTGTGGTGTTCTGGCACTCATCATTCACGGATTGAAAAATGCAAAAATTATCCTGAGAATTGGGAATCTGTATTAACAAGGGACTGAATGGCCCAAAACAGTGTGCCATAAACACAGATTCCTTTAGCGAATGTGTCTTAAAAACCTGTGCAAATACTCTCCGTTAGATCCATGGCTGGCTTTAATTGTTTAAAAGGTTTATGTCCAAAAAGAAGCTGAGTCAGAGCGGTGCTCCTAAAGATGCCATCCACCGGGAAGCAGGCTCTCACTCACGGCCCAGCTCGAGACCACACACACTGGCGACCCGTTCCCCTCACCCACCTAACACGTTTGCTATCAAACATTAAAAATGAATCTTGAATCATGCAATCTGTTCTGGGTAGGAGGTATGTGACGGTCAGAAGTCTTGAAATTTACATGAGTTCAAGTTTTTATTTTTATGCCATAATCCAGTTATAATCTTTCTTTTACCCGAATCAAATTTGAAAACTTCTATCTTTCAACTGCATTAAATTTACAAAAAATGTTCTCCCTCATCACACTAAAGCATTCCTTGTGGTTTATTTCCAGTGCTCAGGTAATTAATGAATAAAATCATTTAAAAGAGTCTCTTTTAATTATCTCCAGCAGATACACATCATCTAAAACCTGTCGAGGTCAAAACAGGTTCCCCCCTGCAGTCGCCTCCGCAGACTCTGCCACACAGTTCCAAGTTCAGGACAAACCAACGCCTTCCGGAGCACAGAAGGAATGGGCACCACGGACACACCGCGCCCTCCCGCTGGGCCCACCGGGCCGTCCTCAGAACTCCTCCTCGGCCTGCCTGCTGCGGGTCTGCTGCAGCTGCTGCAGCCGTGCCACCGTTTCCGAAACAGTGCGTTCTCCGTGAACCTTGTTATCTCTCGTGCGGATGTTAACGGTGCCGCTGGCTTTCTCCTTTTCACCGACAACTAAACAAAAGACAGTGGAACCCTTAGAGGGAAGCGTTCTTATGGGGCATCTGAACAGAAAAGGACCCCAGGACCCAAAAGCCACCCTGCTGCTTCTTCTGATTAAAATGTACAGGTGAGCCCAGCTGGCGTGGCTCCGTGGTTGAGCATCAACCTATGAACCAGGAGGTCACGGGTTCAATTCCCGGTCAGGACACTTGCCCGGGTTGCAGGCTTGATCCCCAGTGGGGGGTGTGCAGGAGGCAGCCGATCAATGATTCTCTCTCGTCAATGTTTCTATCTCTTTCTCCCTCTCCCTTCCTCTCTCTTGAAAAAAGTCAATAAATCTATATATTTTTTTAAATGTACAGGTGACCATGCACAGTTGGGCAACTGATTTAAAATTTATTCATTAAAAACAAACCCATTCTGCAATGCCAACACTGCTGTGCTCATTGAGTCACTTAGTCCGGCTGGCTAAATAAAAACTGACTGTAGGAAGAAATAAAAGGTGAAGGGGAGAAAGTTTTTAGACAGAACTGTACAAATTATTCGTTTTCACACCACAGTTTTCCTTTCTTATGTCAACTGAACAAATTTCATAGTTTAAGAATCAGGATTAAAAGGAACTAAACTGATGACCATAATGCTCTCAAGCTAAGTCTCAAGATTTCAGAATTTTCCCAGGTTGTGGCAGCTTTTCTTTGGTTCAGTTTCCTTTCTTACCCAGGATGAAGTTATATTGTGCTAACTGTGCGTTTCTGATCTTCTTATTTAATGTACAGCCCGGATCCAGGTCGATGTCCACCATGATTTTAGCATCATGGAATTGTTGCCGCACCTATTTAAACAGAGACACAGAATTCTTCAGATCCAAAACTAGAATTATATTTTGATCTTAAATGATTTTATGTAACCTATAATTTGGAAAATCATGTAACATTAAAAGTTAGTTCTTCAATAATTTTGTGTAAACAATGACTAATTAAATAGAAGTCTATAAGAATCTATATACACCGAGTGGCCAGATTATTATGATCTCTGAATGCATAATAATCCGGCCACTGAGTGTGTGTGTGTGTGTGAGCGCGCGCACGACCAGCCAACCTCCTGCAGTCCCTTCCCCACCCCACCCCAACTCCGGCCAGCCAGCCCGATTGGGACTGGGCAAGATGGCCTTGATCGGCCCTGATCCACCCCAATCACTGGCCAAGCTGAGGGACCCCACCTGTGCATGACTTTGTGCACCAGGCCTCTAGCAACTTAATAAAAAGAAAGTATCAGGCTCGAGAAATATTGAAAAGTTGTTTGTTTTTTTTTCTCAACAGTTTCCTTTTTGTTTAAAAGAAAGCTTAGTCCTGGGCAGTGTCCCATACACCAATCAATGTTTTTTTCTAACATCAATGTTTCTCTCCCTCTCCCTTCCTCTCTCTCTAAAATCAGTCAATATTATGGGGAAAAAAACACACCACAAAATAAAAGCCTACCACTTCCTAATTCCAAATGCCACTCTACCCCCAGAGTGGAGGAGGTCAGTACTGTTTCCAGCTGAGAAATGAATAGGAACATTTTCCTGCTGAGTGAGCTTTCATAATGCACATAAGGTAAAAAACAATGACTTAGCCATGGAACATAGGTGATTTTCATCATTTATAACTAAAACTACTGTGGTGCAGTAATAGGAATACAGTTTGTCTGAATGGTTTGCTTATTAGCTGGTTTAATGTTCATTTATTTATTAAAGACAGCTGAGACCTGAGTGAAATTTATTTTGATGGTCTCAAAACACGATTTCGGTGTTATAAGACTATTCAATGATACTTAGAATTTTGTCTCTTTAACTATTTTATTACTTTTAATTTGCAATTCTGAAACAATGCTCTTTAATAACACAACTTTTGATTATTTAATATTCCTTAATAAAGAATTGTTGCTGTAACAAAACAGACTGTCATAGTTTTAAGGTGTGAAGAATGAACGGATATTTCTATATCTGTTAGTGAGGTAGCTGTTTGGCCAGTAGGGCAAAACATTGGTCTGGCATGCCATTAACCTGGAAAAAGGTTTCAAATAACTGAAGAAATCTGCATTGAACATGAAGCAAAACTACACTCTGAGTCAAAAAGTAACCTCAACTGTATTATGCATTTGAATTTGCATATCATACTGAGGCATTCCCTATTTGCTAACAGGAAACACTAAACAAGAGTGCATCAAACAACTACCTAATCTGTCTTCTGACCACAGAACCACAGAGGAAAGCATTAAAGAGGTAATGTGCTCTATTTAAGCTTACCACAGATGGAAAATAGTAAGTTCTTTATATCACAGGCAGCTTGATTTACTAAGGATATAGCTTATGGGATTTGAAAGCCGAACAACAGACGTTAAATTTAAAGAAAAGTCATACTTAAGGATTACCTTTTGGGCATATTCATCACACGTTGGTCCCACTGGAACTACCATTACCTGGCGAGGAGACAGCCAGAAGGGCCTTAGGAAGAAATGAAAAATATTTAATGTGGATTTTCCTAAACAAGGACGGCACATTCATTTATCAGTCCACCCTTTGTATCTTTTCCTGAAACGTGTGGACCGTTTAAAATCATGGCTTTTATTTTAATCTCCAAGAAAGACTAAAGGGAGATGAAGGAGCAGGAAACCAACCCTAAGGGAGAAAAACCTGTAACTAAGCTTTGTCTTGCTAAGCAGATGGCAAAGCAGACTGGGGGCAGAAACTACACTCCACGCTTCAATACCGCAGGTAACAGAACACCATACACCATGCAGAGGGGTTAGCACGATGCTAAGAACCACACTTACTGTTATTTTATTCAAAAGTCATTTTGCTCAAGCATTATCTATTACTTATTCCTCATAAGGAGACACAGGCTGTGTCTTCAATTTATTCAAGCTCCATGCTGCAGGATTCAGCAAGTTGTAACTGATGGTGACTGCGGAGGGTATTTGGTGAAGATGAGTGTGTTCCACTACTTATTAAAGATGACGCATCTGCAACTCTCTTTGGGGTATTTCAGTGTCAAACTTCCCGATGCTGCAGACACCAGTGTTTCTCTTGGTCACTCTGTATTTTATGTTGTCTGGCTAATCAGGGAAAGGCTGGAGGGGGCACTAAATTCTGCCCAAACAGTGCGTTTTTCCCACCAAACACAGGTTTGGCAGAGCAGTTAGCGGAGGATCCCCTATTCTCTAGATCAGTGGTCGGCAAACTCATTAGTCAACAGAGCCAAATATCAACAGTACAACGATTGAAATTTCTTTTGAGAGCCAAATTTTTTAAACTTAAACTTCTTCTAACGCCACTTCTTCAAAATAGACTCGCCCAGGCCGTGGTATTTTGTGGAAGAGCCACACTCAAGGGGCCAAAGAGCCGCATGTGGCTCGCGAGCTGAGGTTTGCCGACCACTGCTCTAGATTCATGTAGAGAATGTTTCCCGTATTTGATTTGATTTTGTGAAGAAATTTGCATTGAACATGAAGAAAGAGATTGATATTTCACTGAAAAGTATGACACACTTCCCTTCAAGTCTGAACTAACCAAATTACAAATACAACTGAAATAACTACAGTGTATAAGACAGAACAGATTTACAACAGTTTAACGGAAGTTTTCTATCAATAGAATTAATGCAGCAGGCTCTACACGGGTATTTTATATATAACCAACTGCCTTAACAAATTGTGGGCCCAGACAAAACGGCTTAGAAAGTAAAACGAAAGTCATGTGCTCAGATGTTTCTAGCAAAAACATAACCTTATAAAAGCAAGACACGAAATGCTGATTGTTTTGGAGTCTGTACTCTCAATAGAAAATGCAAGGCTTCTAAAGGGTGTCAAACTACCTGCTGATTACGGTCAGCGACACTCAGCAAGGTGAGCCAATGCCTGCTCTGCTTACTCAGACAGACACATCAAACTCCTTGAAAGCCATCAAAATAGCCAATATGCTTCTTCCTGAATAATAATTCCTAATTAGAAAGTGTAACATTCAACACATCAAATTCTGAAATAAAAATAAATCCTCATACTCTTAAAGCTAAAAAATCTGGGTTTTAATTGTACTGCCTTCCTATTTAGTGAATATTTGTCAATAATTACAAGCGACTAACTGCAATCACTCTCCCTTTCCATCACATGCTTAATTGGACAGCAGACATTTCTTATAGCCAATTTCTATCGCCCAGAAGGAAACAATATGAAAATTACCATTTGCCCCCATAGTTTTCAGTGAGGATGGCGATCATTCTTTCTACGGATCCCAAGATGGCTCTATGGATAATCACTGGCCTTTTCTTATCATCTCCATCATGACTAGAAAGAAAAGAATAATAATTTGTTTTCCTTTATTTTATATATACTAGTATATATATACACACATACCTTTACTTTATATATATATGTATGTACACACACACACACATATACACACACACACACACTCCGTTAAACGTCCTTAAAGAATGTTCAGAACCGACACTAGGAACTCACCTCACAAAGGTCAGATTGAATCTGATGGGCAACTGGAAATCCAGCTGGATGGTTGCACACTGGTGGTACCGCCCAATGGCATCCTTAATCTGTATGTCAATCTGAGAAGCGAAGACCTACTGTGAGGTGTTGTCCAGGGTGAAGCTGACTCAGTACTTATATTAGGGCTGATTTCCCCCGCCCTTTTTTTTAACGCTACAGTAATCTCTTCACCCCAAAATAAATGTCACTTTACTCAGATCGACTTTGGCACTGACCTTTGGACCATAGAAAGCTCCATCTCCAGGGTTTAACTCCCACTTTTCACCAAATTCATTCAGGCTGTTTTCAAGTTGCTAAAGATAAAGCAACACTGACTTTAATCTTTGTTCCTCTGCAACCAGTCTAATTTGAGCCTAAAAATTCCATAATTACTTTCACGGGTCACTCTTTTCTGCTTCGTCACTTTGTCCACTTGAACATACTCACATCCAAACCCCTTCCGAGGTTACAGCTCGATGACTAAAGCACATCCAAGCATTTCCACATCCAAAAGCAAACAGGTAAAAACGAGCGTACTCTGACCGAGGAGCCATTTCCCATTTCCTTTTGCTTTCACCCATTAGGAGCTGGCTTTCTTACACCGCGAGGAAGCACTTTCAGCCACGGAATTCAAGCGCGCTGAAAAGCACCACTTACCTTCTCAGCTTGATTCCAGACTTCAATATCTCCAAGGAATTTTTCCGGCCGAGTAGACAGGTTCAGTTTAAAAGAAAACCCAAATATGCTGTACACTGTACGCAGAAAATCCAAACAGCCTTTTATTTCTTCCTCGATCTTTAAATAAAAGAGAAGGAGATGAACAAGAATAGATCCAGACACAAATGGCAGGGGAGGGGGGGTTAGAGAGCAACCAAAGGACTTGCATGCATGCACATTAGCATAACCCATAGACACAGACACTGGGACGGTGGGGGCTTGCCTGGGGTGGGAATGGCTCGGGGTGGGGGGCGTGTGTCAATTGGGGAAAAAGGAGACATATGTAAAACTTTAGACAACAAAAAATAAATTATTAAAAAAAAAAAAAAAAAAAGAAAACGACACGGCGGTAATTTTCCGTGACCTCCTTGACCTTTCCTTCAGCGCACTTCACCCCCGGAGCCCCACCTGCTCCATGGCGCAGAATATGTGCGCGTCGTCCTGCTGGAACCTCCGCACCCGCGTGAGGCCCGTGAGCGCCCCCGACAGCTCGTTCCTGTGCAGCACCCCAAAGTCGGCGAGCCGCAGGGGCAGCTCTCGCCAGGACCTCGGGCGGTGATCAAACATGAGGCTGGCAAAGAGAGAAGGAAAACCCACCGACAGTTAATACCATAAAACCGCTTCTCTGATAGGGTACGAAAGGCCGTCAAAAGCCACTGGTTCCAGGTGGGTCAGACAAGCAACGTGTCTCCAGCTCTGGGCCCCGCACAGCAATGTGAGCACCGGCATGAACAGAACAGCAAATAAACGGTAACATAAGCACGGGAACTAAGGGAGAATAACACATGTATTCCCATAGTCTGCAGCCACGTCCTTGTGCTCATCACTCCTTCAATGTGAGGACGGCCTTGAAGGCCCATATTACAGGTAAAACAGACTCAACTGCCTACAAATCACGCGTCACTCTGGAAACTAAAGTCCATGCTTTCTCGTCATTCCCAGAAGAGCTTCAGTTCCGTTATGTGAAGGTGCTTCAGACACTCTGCAGGAGGAACTCGGCCGGTCTCCTGGCCTTCAGCCAGGTCCCGGGGACATCCCTCTCACCCGCCTGCCTCCAGGCACCGCCCTGAGCAGCTGTGCGCACCGAGCTACCTGAGCCACAGCTCTCGCTAGTTCCCCCACGCGGTCCATCCAACTTCCACGGGTGGAAAGGAGAAGACCTCAGGGCAAAGATTTAGCAAGGGTGTTAATTCATCGGCTCTAGGTTTTGATAGAAGATGTTTCTTAAAAACAACAACTTTATATTCTGCCCACTCACTGCTATTCTTCAATGTCTACAGATCTGAGGACCAAATCAGGCATAGAAGAAACTATAACACCACGATAAGGCCGCATTTAAATACTCTTCTGATTACATAAGGGTTTTAAGAAAAATTCTTCCAAAGGAAAGCAATCTAGGACTAAATGAAATGTGAAGCTGCTGAATCCGTGTCCCGGGCACAGCACTAAATGCAGCGAGGCAGAGCCTTCACCAAACGCGAAGCTCTCAGTACCAGTGTCCCGGGCAGTTCATGGGCTTCAGCGCGAACTGCTCCTTCTCCACCTCGAAGGAGAACATGTTGTCGCTGTAGTGCTGCCAGTGGCCCGAGGTCACCCACAGCCGGCTGTTGAAGATGTTTGGGGTGACCACCTCCTGGAATCCTCGTTTCCTATATTCACTCTGTTAGAGAACAAACACAACGCGTGTCTAGAAATTAGTGCTCATAACTTCTGGTGGGAGAAAGAGTTTAAATTCCTACCCTCTAGTGAAGTGTAAGATGCACATATGCTATGATCTAGAAATTCCACTTGGAGGTATACACCAAAGAGGAAACTCTTACACCCCCACATAAGGAGGCTTGCAGCACAACAGTAACATGGGAAAATCAGAAATGACGTCAGTGCCCGCCGATAAAGGGACGGACATACTGCGGTAGCTATGTGATGGAGTCATATGTAACGAGTGACAATAAGCGGGATCTGTGTGTATCTTAAAAAAAACAATCTGACTGATACACAATGATCTTCCTGTATGCAAATCTGAAATACACAAACCATGGAGGACACGTGTGTGTGGGGTAGGAGGACAACTTGGATAGAATGGGTCCATGCTACCTTCGAGAGCAGCTTCTAGGAAAGGCGGGGCTGCATCACGAAGTGGCCCACAGGGCAGCGCGTGGCCCCCTCCCTGTGTGTTACTCAAACATAACTTATGCAAATGTGTGTTACACTAGGCGGTGAGTATACCGATGTTGGTGGTATTATCCTTTATAAACGTATGCTTTCAACACTTCATAATGTACAAAGACAAAAAGCAAGTAAAGACTAACCTGCTTTTTCAAGGAAAATATAAGTGGTCAAAGAGCACACAGAGCCCCTGTGCAAAGGGTTATAAGCCTAGTTCAGGTGCAGTCACTGGCTTCTCTCGTGTGCACATCCATGCATATGGACATTACGCATTAGGAAAAACAGTGTTTAAAAATTTTATGAGATCTCAGACTACCATTATTTAATCTATTAAATGTTTCTTTCATAATACAAGATTATCTTTCCTCTTAGCAGACCTTGTTTAATAAAATCGATGCACGTCCTAAATCTACAGAAGAAAATAACGAACACGGTTTACCCTGAGGAACTCAATAAGCGTGTTATAAATGTACGCTCCCTTCGGCAGGAAAAAGCAACTCCCCGGGCTGAGCTCATGGAAGAAATACAGCTCTTGGTCCTGGAAAAAAGCAAACAAAGAATGCTCACTGCTCGCACCTGTACACAGCATCAACGCCAACGTCAGTGTTCTAGAGAATATGGCCCTGATGTCTCCTACTCTCATCCGGGCCACTCCCAGTGCAAAGAAAACAGGCCCACATTTCGGTGTGCAGCTCAATGGTATAGATTCGAGGCTAATTTACAACTTAGTTCCCTGCCTGTTCCATTCCTAAATCCAGTCAAATGTATCGAAGATGACATGGAATAAGGGTCTAGTTCTCTTCTACCGAGAGAGAGCTCACATGGTTTTAATTCCCTAAAGCTCTAAGATCTGGCTGTTTTAAATTTTTCTTTATTAATTTTTAAGTAGGAGTGGCAGTAAGGAGTCTGGGGAAAAGACACTGACAAGGAAACAGAAAAGCTGGCTGATTCTGGGTCGTGGTGAATGGCACCCCCTCCACCCCTCAAGGCACAAACTTTGCTGGGAGGTGCCGCACCAGTCCCTGCGGCTTCCTTACAGCTGGACGCTGCCTCCTGCTCAAGCTTCCTACCCCACCAAGCAAGGGCGCCTGGCACAGAGTGAACACAATTTCAGAAAGAAATGTTTTCACCTGACACCTAACTTCCAGTTTGAAAAACACTCAGGGCAGAGGGATAAAGGCAATGCACCATGGGATCCAGCGGTGACTCGCTGCATCGCGTTGGGCAACAAGTGTATGATTCTCTCTAGAACTGTTTCCACATCTTTAAAAGAAATCACTGGTGTTCTGGCCGGTGTGGCTCAGTGAACAGAGCATCAGCCTGCGGACTGAAGGGTCCCAGGTTTGATTCTGGCCAAGGGCACATGCCCAGGTGACAGGGCAAGCCCCAGTAGGGGGCAAGCAGGAGGCAGCCGATTAATGATTCTCTTTCATCATTGATGTTTCTCTCTCTCCCTCCCTCTCCCTTCCTCTCTGAAGTCAATAAAATATTTTTTAAATAAATAAGTCAGTGAGACCAGGCAAATTTCCAAAGTATCTCTCAGGTCATGAAGCACTGCTATACTTCTTTTACTGAAAACTGTGGGTCATCAGCATTTGTCCTCAATAAAAGGAACAGTGAAAATGAATTTTTGTGCAGAACTGAGCACACTCTAGAAAGAGAATGTGGACAATCAGGAAGTAACTTATGGCTTATCTAGGACACAGCACAGTAATACTTGAAAGCGACAGCATTTCTTCAAAGGGGAGTTGTTAATACAGCTAAATACCTACCACAGCTGAATTTCAAAGGGAAATAAACGCAGTCTAGACACATTATTGTTCTTTTTTGACATACCCTCCCAATTTTCCTATGATCTCGGTTTTTAGCCTCCTCTTGGAACTTCTCCCATTCTTTCAGCAGCTTAGGATCTGGGAATGAAATGCCATAAATCCTCTGGAGAGTCTCCATATCTGCTTTTCCCTCCCAGTATGTGGAGGAATTCTGAAAACAAGGATCAACCGTGAAACAATATTCAAATCTGTCAATATCTCACTTATTTTAAGAGTTAGATGTTATTTCCCATAGGCACCCTAGGAATCAAATTCATAGTCGTCCTTACACAAGGAAAGTCACAAAAAGTTCCCACCTGGTGAGACACCCCACAGTGGCCCTGGGGCGGGGTTGAACAGCTGGGTTCACTCGGCAGCACAAAGCTGGCTGTTCGGCTCCCTCAGAAAACCCACCCGCCACGCCCCCTCGAACCACACCTCCACGAACATGACTGACTGCAGAGCATCTTCCACAGAGAGAGCAAGCAAAAATAGGAAATAAAGCAACAAAAGAAATCTTGAAATGACTCAATTATGCTTACGATGTGAAGTGCATTTTAGTCATCGCCCATAAAGTCTTTCTGAACTAGTAGAGACTGGCAGGACTAGCTTGGTTAGCAGGAACCACTTGGGTAATTACTACCTCAGACACACAAAGAGCAAAAGCACATGCTGCTGCAGCGAGTCTAGAAGCTTCTGGAGCTGTGATGGCCCGTAACTGCGTGATTCTGTGAACCCCCACTCCACCCCCATGTGCCCTGGTGGTGGGTGGCGGTCAGCCACTGCTTGAGAGAATTTCTGCTAAATATGCCTAATGACATACAGCAGCACAGGCAGGAGAGAGCACGAGAAAAACCCACCCAGAAGCAGACGGGGACAAAGAGAAATCAATGGCAGTTTAGCTATCGAGCCACCCGACACAAATACATTGACATGGAGAGAGCCTTTGGGTTGCACTGCTTACTTTGTGTATCTTCAAAGTCTTAATTTTGCCAGTGTGTCTGACATGAGGACCCCGGCAGAGATCTATCAAGGGGCCACACCTAAAGGGTAAGTGAAAGGAATTTTAATAAAGACTGAAAATGACATGTACACCAGTTGTACTTCATGACATTTGATCGTCTCACCTGTAGACTGTGGTAGTTGGAGTATTCACCTTTTCATTCAATATCCGACATTTGAACTTGTTGTACTGAAAACAAGAAAAATCTTATTTTTAAAACAACCCTTTTTTACCTCTAAATACTACTGCTAACATAGAACTCAAAATGCATCTGATCAAAGCACTGCATAATTATAAATATATTAATGTTTCACATTTTGAAAACATTGTTAAACTTTCTAAGGAACAGAATAGGTTTCAGCTTAGTACACTAAATCCAAGAGTAATAACTTCAAATAACACTAATGAATGATAGAAGAGTAGATGTCACATGTTACAGTTCAATGTACCTTAAACATTTCCAATAAAGTTTCCTTCTTAACTTCCAATCTTTCAAAAGCTTGTTTTTCCTTAATGATTTTCTTACATAAAGTCTCTAAAGAGGAGAAATCATTGCTGGACACACCCCTGGAAGAGAAGAAATATAAAATTATTTCCATTCCATTCTACTCACACTACGGGGTGGGGAGGGGGTTTTGATGGAGGATATTTCTTTTGAACACTTCAAGGGATTTAATATAAAAAATTAGACTCTTGCATCATATATCAGAATTGTAAACTAAACATTTTGCATACATCATTTTAATAATGGATATTTCCATGGGCTTCTGCCTTGGTCATCATGGAGATTATTCCCCCTAGTGACTCCCCCCCTCCACTTTCTAGCAGCTTAAAGGAGAGGGGACCAGCTTCATTTATTTCCCAGGGCACCTCAGGCCCTGCCTCCATCGAGTAGATCAGAGCTCTCACAGAAGTCTCCACACCTCTGTTAGTCACTACACACTCAGGCTTTACCAGCGGGAATGCTTGGTGACCACGAAGCAGTAAGCGTTATATTACTCCTCCTTTACTGAGAACAATTAAAAAATAATGTATGGGCTCAGGGTAACTCAGGTTTTATTTCTCTTTATCCAATGACATAACTTACCCTTCCTCAAGGTACATGTCATAATAGAATCCATTTTCTATTGGTGGACCATAACATAAACATCCTCCATAGACTCTTTCCATGGCTTCACCCATTATATGGGCACTTGAGTGCCAATATACCTGAAAATTCAAAAAAAAATGAGAAAGTTAGAGACCGGGCATATGTGTTGTAAGTTAATATGGTCACCTGAAAGAGATATAAAGAATTTATTATAAATAAACCCAGGCAGAGAAATCTAAATGTACAAATCTATAAACTGCAGTGTGATTCTATACAGAGCCAAAATAATTTAAAAGGATGCCAACTGCTCAAGTGTATTTCTACCTTAGAAATTACCTAGTTTGTTTTCAAACTAATTAAATTCAAATTAGCATCATTAATTAAATGGGATGGATTCTGTTCCCTGGAAACAATCGCCACTCACCATGTGACTGCCTTCTGGACTGCAAGGGCCCAGGCCCCCTGAGGCAGTGGGCCCACCCAGCCACATGCGTGTTCCGCCTTTACCTGGCTGTGGAGCATCACTTAGCTTTATATCTGCCTTTTTCTTATTGGCCCCAAACTACTAGGGTGGTACAACGGGATCCCACAATACCACTAGAAAGTGCAAGGACAATGAACCCTAAAAGCAAATGGCAGCACTTGGCTTTACAGTGGTTATTCAGATGAGTCAGAATATATCCATATCAACGTCTAAGATTTAACAGTAAGGAACCCAATGGATTTAAAATTCTCTTTAAAAACTTAAGGAATCCAGAATACTTTTGAAAACTATTGATTCACATACATAAGTAAACCATCATCAATGAAACAAACTAAAACAACACATTTTATTTCCCTTTATATGTATACCATCATGAAGAAATAAGGAGAAAACATTGCCCTCAGATGCAAGTTAGTTTTACCTCCTATATAATAAAAGGCTAATATGTACAAATCTTTTCAGATTTGCATTTAAAGATGAGAAAAAAATGGAAATCAACTTCCAATGTAAGAAGTACTTTAGGTAATGTTCAAATTTATTTGTTAAATATATACATACATCTTGCTTAAGTGCTAATTGACAGTGCAGAAAGCAAGTTTTACTTGCTTAATCAATTTCTAATAAAATTTTAATAGAATTTCCATATGTATGCCCTCCTTTTATTATCTAGTAATGAAAATAAATTTATTCAATTTCACCTGATTTCATAAAGCAAGCATTTTTATTCCCTTAGTGAAAGACAAAAATGAAGATTTCGAATATGATGAGACTTCAATAAATTTTCATCACCTCCTGGCAGTGGTAATGAGCTGGAAAACCATGCAAATGAGAATTACCATCGTGAAATTTAATGAACACGGAGTAAAAACTTACTGCCTGAGCTTCTTCATCCTCAAACTTGAGAAGCTCCAGAGTACAATCTTCCTCCAGAGGACGGTCTAGGTCCCAGACAGCTTTATTCACTTTCGCAATAACAGTGTTGTCCGCCAGGCCTTGACTTAGTAAGAACAGGAAAATAAACACTACATAATATACATACATACCTATATATATAAAAGCCTAAGTGACCGAACGACCATTCGACTGGTAGCAATGACGCGCACTGACCACCAAGGGGCAGACGCTCAATGTATAGGCATGGAAACATGGAACAGACTGATGACTCTCCTGCAGGGATAGGGCTGAAACTGGCAGTCCAACATCCCCCGAGGGGTCCTGGATTGCGAGAGGGCGCAGGCCTAGCAGAGGGACCCCACCGGTGCACAAATCTGTGCACCAAGCCTCTAGTATACTATAATACTACTAGAAGCCCAGTGCATGAAATTTGAGTGGGCCTAAGCCAGTAGTCAGACATCCTTAGAGCTGCCACGAAGTCGGGAGAGGCTCCCACCACCGCCACTGTGCTCGCCAGCCGTGAGCCTGGCTTCTGGCTGAGCAGTGCTCCTCCTGTGGGAGCACACTGACCACCGGGGGCAGCTCCTGCATTGACCATCTGCCCCCTGGTGATCAGTGTGCATCATAGCAACCAGTTATTCCACCATTCGGTCGATTTGCATATTAGCCTTTTATTATATAGGAGGATATGTACTATATTATAGTATTCTATACTATACCACTATACAAAAAATATATATTTTTTCTAAAATAAAATGGAAAAAGCAACAAACTCCCAAAATGTGCCAATGTACCTAAAAATATAACTACAAGATCTTGAAAATTCAGAACACTATTTTATGACATTTAATACTTATTTAAACAGACATAGCAACTCTAATAAACAAACAATGAGACTTTTCAGTAGTCTGGTTTATTTTTTACTTTCTCCAAAGAAGTTCTCCACAAAGCCAAGCTACTTAGATTCCAACGGCAAAAGGGGCCGGGGGGTGGGAGCAGGGATGGGGGCAGGGTACTAAATAACCTCTGCTCTACCTCCTTTTTGAAATCTTTAACAGAATTTTTTTAAGAGTCAATGCTAAATAATCTCACATGGATCATACTGGATCATTTCAATTTTCCAAAGAAGGGACAAAATAATCCATACTTTAAGACTTAGAACAAAACAAAACTTCAAAGAAAACCCCTTTGAAGCAAATGGAACATGCCTTCTTTTTGCTTCCCTTTCATATTCATTCCTAATCATCTGAACCTTTAAACAGCCTGTTATTAGTACTGTAATTTTTTATAGAACAATAAGTTATTCTGGACTTGTGTAAAAATGTCTTCAAGCACCCTCATTGCAGATCATGACTGAACCCCAGCTCTAGAGCTCATCAATGTCTCATGTGATTCAATTTAAAATTTGGCAATTCTCAAAAAACTATTTTCAATTGGCCACTTGCCAAGTTACAATGGAGGAGGACATTGTAGAATGTAGAGAAAAAGTTTCTGGACTGATAGGAGCCTGAATTTTAATACCCATTGCTACAATATCAATGTGCAACAATGGAGAAATCGAACCACCAAATGACCTTCAAAATCACCTTTAAAACAACAGGTTTAACTGGTATTTAAAGGTCTATCCAAATATTTATAATCTCACATGGAAACTGACCCAACTATTGAGTCCCAAATCATATCGGATTAAGAAAGCATTATCTATTACAGAGTATACATCTGATTCTGTTACTTCTTCTCAACCCGATAAAAGCGTTCAGTTTTAAGACTGGGCATGGCCCTCCTTTAGATTTATAAAATTAGTACATTTTCTCATGTTGAAAATTAGTATCCTAACTTTCCCCTGTGAGATGATCAACCTTCATTTAACTTTAAAACCGCGACACTTAAATCAAAATAGTTTGTGAAACCTTATCTACTTGATTTTTGTGACATGTTTGATCAAGGTAGAAGAACTAATCATATAAAATCCTTCATAAGATAAAACCAAACTAGAGCCTCTAAGAAATTAACTTTGAATCTTGACTATAAAGCTCTACATACTCTTGATTTTGAAAAAATCCCAAATAATGTAAATTAAACATTAAAAATATTGAACAGTAACATAAAAATGTTTTGAGGATAAAACCTGGCAAAATATGTTTAAGTTTAATTACAAACAGCAGAAGATGAGGACAGGTGCGGCCTGTACCTGATGCCACAAGCAATCTGATAAGGCGTAGTTCTCCAGGACTCCGCAGCCACCTGTTTACCATCGGGCAGCGTGACTGTAATGGGCTTGCTTGCTTTTTCTGCTTTTTCTGCCAGAATGGCATCGTGTTCTGCTTTTAGTTTATTATACATCTCAAGACGTGAATTAATATATTCAGGCCAAGGATTCAACTGCAAGACAACAAATGAAGAAAGGAATAATCAGTAAGTACTTGCTTTCCTTTTCAGAAAAGGGAAATACTAAAAATAGACAATACAAAAAACATGATTACTAATTCATTTGGTAAATAAATTGCCAAAATCAACAAGCATTACCTAAATGTTGTCCTAAATAAAAGAAAGGAATTTAATGCTCTCTTCTTATAATTTTAAGAAATTTTTTAAAATAGGAAAATATAAGTAACAATAAATATCTGGCTGCCAACATTCTAAATGAACAATTATTACCATTTTGCTATTATTTGCATAAGGTAATATTTTCTTTTAGGGTATTCTCTTAAGGACTTTTCTAATTAAACAATCCCACAAGTACAACTATAAACAATACTGGGAATAAAAACTGGCTGGCTTTTCCATTTTGTTTCAGTGTTGTTCAAGGGATGATCTGTGAAGCTTGTCAGACTATATGTCCACTCATAATTTTTAATTAACCAACTATAAATGTACTTGACTTAAGGGCTCCCATTCAAGGAAATTATTTACTAAATTCAAAGAAGCCATGAGCTTTGAGTATATCTTTCTTGGGAATATTTAATTAGCAAATATAAGAAAACAGCATAACACTACTGTCTAAATACATTAAATTAACCAAAATATTTTCTATAAAACACCTACTCAGGCCCTAACCGGTTTGGTTCAGTGGATAGAGATTCGGCCTGCGGACTGAAGGGTCCCAGGTTCGATTCTGGTCAAGGGCATGTACCTTGGTTGCAGTTATAACCCCAGTAGGGGGGTGTGCAGGAGGCAGCTGATCGATGTTTCTCTCTCATCGATGTTTCTAACTCTCTATCCCTCTCCCTTCCTCTCTGTAAAAAATCAATAAGAACAAACAAACAAAAACACCTACTCAGGTTCCCAAAAGTCTGACAAAGAAAAAAGAAAAAGACAATAATCAAAGATTTGACTTCCTCTACTGTTAAGAGACTCCAGTCTTCAAAACGTTTCAAAAACCAGGTGGTGAACCTATGGTCACAAAATAGTCAAACACTAACATTTACATAATTTATGACCTTCAAATGAAAATAACACGGATAGGCCCTGGCCAGATCGCTCAGTTGGAGCATCATCCTGATATGCCAAGGTGTGGGTTCAATCCCCAGTCAGGACACATACAAGAATCAACCAATGAATGCATATATAAGTGGAACAACAAATCAATGTTTCTCTCTTTTCTTTCCTCTCTAAAATCAACTTTAAGGAAGTAACATGGATATTAACCCTTTGTACTCGCTTGCTTTTTTCTCGATTCCTTTATTCTAATGCTAACCGTGTCGAGTCACTCTCGACATCCGAATGCAAAAAGTTAAGAGCTACATACAAAAGCAAAGAGGAGATGGTTTAATTTTACCATGAGTTTCTATCTTCACATAGACTTAAATCAATCAGCTGTAATAGTTTCTTCAAATATGCGCTTTAAAACTTAATATATATATATATAAAAGCCTAAGCGACTGTCTGACCATTTGCTATGACACACACTGACCACCAGGGGTCAGATGCTCAACTCAGGAGCTGCTGAGCTGCAGTGACTTGGCAGCTGTGATTCTCAGGTGACGCACCTGGAACCAGAGAGGAGGGAGTCCGATTCTGGGGTGCGTCACCAGAGAACCACCCTCTCGCATTCTGTGACCCCTTGGGGGATGTTGGAGAGCCAGTTTCAGCCCGATCCCCACAGGCCGGAGGGACCCCGCTCACTCTGCAGATGAACTTGGAGCTGTGGCGCCGCCCCAGGTGCGGCTGGCCAGGGAGGGACCACGGGAGGTTGGCTCCAAGGCGTATCCGGCCTGTCTTGCCCAGTCCCGCCCCGCTGGCCACCTTCTAATTAATTTCCTGGTGACAGCCCGGGAACACCTACCTCCGCGCGCCCTCCATCTCCGGACCCTTCTTTGCCCTTCTTCTTGCCGTCTTCCTTGTGCCTCTCCTGGCGGGCACCCACCTAGATGAGCAAAAAGAAAGGACGGTTTCGTCTTTCAGTCTAATGCGACACCCCTTCATGCTGTCCCCAGAAAAGTTTAGAGGATGCCATTTTAGCATCTACGTTTTGAAGAGTGAAAATCTGATTGTGGAAGACTAGAAAACCTGAGCACTGTTGACCACTGTAAAGGGCAAGTTAGCAACTTACAATAAAGACAGGTCCCAAAAGGCAGAGAGGGGTCTCTTGACAATGTTCAAGTCCTCACATTTCATGTATTTTGCCTGTTCCCATGACTCTCGCTGCAGGTGTGCCTGGACACGTTCTAAACATGTAGCCACAAACAAGCATGAGAGTTATCCAGTAACATTTTCAGGGGGGAAATCAGTGCAATGTGTATCCATTCATTCCACACGTACTAAGAGCCTCTGTGCTCATGGTAGCTCGTTAAACCGTGCGGAAGAAGCAAAACTAAGACCCATCCCTGCCATGTGCACATGTAATCTCTCCAGGGAAATGAAGGCATGCATGTGTGAAAACCCCGCGAGGGGGGAGAGAACACGGCTGCAACACTGTGATTTGATGTAGAATAAGCTAGAACCACTGGCTGGATCTCGAGAACGGAGGACATCTGTTCTAGGTGTACACAGACTCACTGTCGGAAATACTAAAGAGAGAAAGACAGTGACAGAGCAATAGAGAGGGACAGACAGTCCAGGCTGACCAAGGCAGGACTGTTTTAGGAAATAATATGTTAAGACAAACTAGGGCTCAGACAGAGCAAACCCTCCAAGTTACCATAAGGAATGTGGACTTCAATTAGAAGTACATGGAGCCACAGAAAGTTTTATAGGAAGGCCGGTGCAAAAAGACAACCTACACCACTGGCTCTCACCCAGACGCTATGTGCCCCCAGCGGACATCTGACAACGTCTGGAGACATTTTTGGTTGTCACGATTTGGGGGCGCAATTGTCATCTGGTAGGTAGAGGCCAGGGGTGCTGCCAAGCATCCAACAATGCACAGGACAGTCCCCTGCAACAAAGACTTATCCAGTTCACACAATGTCAACAGTGTGGAGGTCGAGAAAGCCTGAACAGCAGGATGGGACAGCGTGAAGAGGATTTCCTCAGAAATGCATCCCTTACTACACCGTCACCTCAGAAACACCCTGAGGCAAACTGCACCACCAAAAGTTTCACAGGGTCCCAAGTTCTTCCACAATCACAGCTGATTTTCATGGCCACCCTGCGAGATGGCTATTATTATTACTAGAGGCCCGGTGCACGAAATTCGTGCACTGCGGGGGGGGGGGATTGTCCCTCAGCCCAGCCTGCACCCTCTCCAATCTGGGATCCCTCTCACAATCCAGGACTGCTGGCTCTCAACTGCTCGCCTGCCTGCCTTCTTGATTGCCCCTAACTGCTTCTGCCTGCCAGCCTGATCACCCCCTAACCACTCCCCTGCCAGCCTGATGGATGCCTAACTGCTCCCCTGCCAGCCTGTTTGCCCCTAACTGCCCTCCCCTGCAGGCCTGGTCCCCCCCAACAGCTCTCCCCTGCAGGCCTGGGTCTCCCCCCAACTGCCCTTCCCTGCTGGCCTGATCGCCCACAACTGCCCTCCCTTGCAGGCCTGGTCCCTCCCAAATGCCCTCCCCTGCTGGCCATCTTGTGGCAGCCATCTTGTGTATTGGAGTGATGGTCAAATTGCATATTACTCTTTTATTAGATAGGATTATTCCCATTTTACAGATAAGTTAATTGGAAAAGTTAGACAATTTTTCTAGGTTCACACAACCTATGAGTGGCAAGAAAGATATCTATCCAGGTGTTGACAGCGGCCAACTCTACGGAGCTGCAATCATCAGTAGTGAGGAAGCTTTGAGGGTAGAACGAGGGATGTGAAGGGGGGTTTATTACAATTTTGAATGTTTATGACCTTTCATTTCAGGGGTTAACAGTGTGTTTTTTGATATATTTTCCTATAATTCAACAACATAATATATACAATTCAATGGTTTTTAGTGTGTTCACAGTTGTGCAACTATCACCACAATCAATTTAGAACATTCTCATCACCCCAAAAGAAACCCTCACCCATTAGCAGTTACTCTGTGTCCCTATGGCATCCCTCTTCCCCAGCACCTGACAACACGGATCTGCTCTGTCTCTATAGTTGTCCATATTCTAAACATTTTGTAATATATGGTCTTTTGTGACTGGTTTGTTTCACTTGGCATAATGGTTTCAAGACTATCCAAGTTTCGTTTCCTATTTCAATCTAACTCCTTCCTTTTGATTGTCAAGTAACATTCCATTAATGAAGAACTTATCTGGAGAAAATAAACATGCCATGTTACGTTTCAGTACTTCCTTTCACTTTTACTTACCCATTTAACAGCTGGACATTTCGGTTGCTCTTTCTAATCTTATTTTGAGGACGGAATGAGTTAATGCATGTAGTCAGTGCCAGACCCCACAGTTAGTACTCAATCAATATTAGCAATTATTATCACAGAAGGGAGAAATCATGTATTTATTAGCCGTACCTCCAATTAAGAATGGCACAGCAGAATATTTATGGACATGGAACACTGGACTACAGACTATTAATTAAAAAAGAAAGATACCATTTTTAAGTGAAAAAATATATATAGATGGGAAAAAGTCTATGAACAGACACCATTTACCATTTTTAGTTTTATTTATATAGTTTAGAATGTGTGCACATGCATTTTCCCCAACCAAACCCTGAGTTGGGGACGTCCTCATGTTCTGATGAGAAAACTGTGGCTTCTAAGTGGCCTGCCCAGTCCGAGCCGGGCTGAGTCTCCTTTAGCTGAATGCCTCACCTCTCACTGAGAGGAGTGCGGCAGCCTCCTGGGTGTGGTCTCACCTCTTCCCCATGCACCTCCCACCCCAAGGCCAGCGTGACCTTTAAAACTACAGTTCACCCCTCTGCCCCTTCTCTGCTTAGAAGCCTTCACTTGTAGAAAACAATTCCAACCACTGCTTGCCGAAGATCCCTCTGACGGCTGTGGCTCCTCCTTCAGCATATCTCTGGCAAGCAAAGCAACCCCACAGCCCATTCATTCATTCAGCCGCCTTTTCTCTCCTGCCTGGAAAGCCCTGCCCTGTCTGGTTTACCTGGGGAACTTACACTCATTCTTCAACCTCAATTCCAGAGAGCCTTCCCACGCAGAACTAGGCACCGGCTTCCGTAACCCCACAGCAAAACGACTGTGTCCCTGTCTCTCACACACCGGGCTGGGAGGCCCTCACGGCCAGGCGGGGTCCTAGCCACCTGCCTCGGTGTATGGCCCAGCATGCAGAATAAATACTTGACATTTATTTGTTAATCATAAAAAAATACTAAAAACAAACGAACACACAACCAAAAAAAAAAAAAAAACAAAACCCACTTCGACCTGGTGGCATGTAAGTGACCCGGGAGATGCTCCTAAACAAGGGATGGCACAAAGGTCAAGTTCAAAGGTGAAACGACCAGCAGGTGTGACTGGAGATGAGGCAGGCCTGCGGCCCGGGCAGGGGACGCCTGAAACTTGTCCAGGGGGTCAGGTCATCGGCCTCCACCTCCACCACTGACCGCCCACCCAAACGTGGGCAGGGTGGCCAGACCTCGGGAACTCGGTCTCCTCTTCCTTAAACGAGAGCCTTTCACCCTAAATGGGGTCTTGGGGTTCAAGGCGGCTCTGCAATGTTCTCCTCGCCCAAGGTGAAGTGAGACCACTCGGCTGAGGGTCCCTACTGGTCCCGATTTCTAATCAGACGAGTGGTTCCGAGCAGCTCACTCCAGGTCTCAGCTCCCTCGTCTGCAAAGAGGATGGAGCCGGAGGAGGCCTGCAAGTCCCCGCCTGCTTCCTGAATGGACGCTTCCTCCGCAGGGGGGCCCTGACTCGTCCGCCACCCGCCTCGGGTTCCTCCGTCCCACACGCCCCGGCCGCTGGGCACCAAGCAGGGCCCCCTCCCGGGCTCCCGACCCCACTCACCGGCTTCTCCTCGCCTCCCATCTTCCCTGAAGGGCTGCTGGCCTTCTCCTCGGACATCGGCGAGCCGGGAAGAGAAGACGGAACTCCACAGCGACGGCCGGGGGCAGAGGAGCGGGAGGCGGCCTGCAGGGCGCTCCGGCTCCCGGGATCCCGGCGCCACCGCCGCTAGCCTGGAAAGGACCTGCTGATGCAATCCACCAGCGCCCAAGCCCCGCCTCCTCGCGGGCAGCCAATCAGCAAGGGGGGGAGGCGGGCTCTCCCATCTCTAAACCAATGGCAAAGCTTGTCGGGGCGGGTCTAGGAAATCAGCGCGGCGTGGGAAGAGGAGCGGGACCCGTTCTTCCCCCAGCGCCGAATGGCACCCTTTCCGGCGCCGAGGCCGCAGTGCGCGTGCGCCTCCCTCCCGCGTGCCGCGGCGCAGGAATCCAGGGCCTTCCCGGCCACCGTAGCGAAGCAGAGGGTCTGGGTTGGCGCTTCCGGGAAGGAGCCCTGAATGCCTGGCCTGGACCAGGACAGTAAGGCGAGCGTCCTCCTCGCAGCCAGGCAGGCTTCCCGGGACCCAGGCCCTGGGGTCCCGGGACGGGCGCCTTCCCTCCGACGACCCTCGGCACAGGCCCAGCCAGGCTGCTCTGCAGCGGGAGCCCGCCCCCGGAAAGGCAATGCACGTGCGCTTGCGGAAACGACGCGGCGGGCTCTCGGGCCGACGACTCGCTTTTAAAGCCGCTTCTAACGTGAAGGAAAGCGCAGTGAGCTCGTTTGCAGTTTATGCGCTTTGTCACCGAGTTTTATGGATTTTACTTTCTAAGCATCAGCCCCGCCTCCAGGGTCACCCTTCCACAAAGGACATCCTGCCCGGCTGGAGGTCTTCCTTCAAGCTTCACGTGGCACCGAGGACAGCCTTGTCCATGCCGATGTAATCACGGGACCTCCTGCTTAAAACTCTCCCGGGACTCTGAGGCGCCCGTAGAACAACAATAGTCATGGCTTTGGAGGCCCCTGCCGGCCCAGCGTTCTCCACCCCCCGCAGGACACGCAACTCGAGCCGTAGGGACCTTGTATTTCCCCAGGCCTCCCCCCACAAGTGTTAGGGTACGCGCTGAGGTCGGCCTCCCCGCCCGCGCCTCTGCCCGCCCCCGCACACTTTTTGCCTGTTCGGCATCTACTCATTGGTCAGGTCTCAGGAATGGTTTTCTTTGGAGAACCATTGCCTGACCACCCCTAGGCATGGAGCAAGTCTCCCTGTTGGATCTGCGGGTAGCTTCCTGTCATTCTCCTGGTAGCACCTATCAGTTCAGCGTTACAATTAAAAAAAAAAAAATCATTTTATCGTGTCCTAGATGGAAAACGTCACAAAAGCACAATTTGCACATACTTACCCGCATCTAGCAAATGTAAGCATGGCACACAGTTGATGTTCAATAAATGTTAAAAGAATTCCTGAGTTTTGAGGAGTGTTATGCCAAGTGAAATAAGCCAGTCAGAGAAAGACAAGTGCCATATGATTTCACTTATATGTGGGATCTAATGAACACAATAAACTAACAAAATAGAAGCAGACTCATAGATACAGAGAAAAGAATGACAGCTGTCAGAGGGGAGGGAGTTAGGAGGCAGGATGAAAAAAAGGGAAAGGGATTAAGCAAAAAGCAACACCAGCCATGGCTGGTGTGGCTCAGATGGTTGAGTATATCCCGTACCTGAAAGGTTGCCAGTTGGATTCCCAGTCAGGGCACATGCCTATGGGCTGGGTTCAGTCCCTTGTTGGGGTGCCTATGGGAGGCAACCAATCAATTCTCTCACATCAATGTTTCTCTCCCTCTTCCCCTCTCTCTAAAATACAAACAAACAAACAACAAAACAAAAAGCAAAAATTCATAGTTATAGAGAGGTGGAAGAGGGTAAAGGGAGGATAATGGAGATAGAAGACTTGACCAGGAATGGTAAACAAACAATACAATATACAGCTGATGTATTATAGATGTACACCTGAAATCTATATGTTCACCCCAATAAATTCGACTAAAAATTTTTAAAAAGAAAAATTACCTCTTAATTTATATTTGTGAAAAAGAACCCCAAACCCCTATACTAATTAGATTTAGAAGAAGGTTAATGTTAAGAGTAGATTATTGGTGGTACTTGGTGGGTATTCACCTTAAAATTTCTAGGAGATACATACAATTTTAGTCGAGTTAAGTTGACGATTCTAACTAGAATTGCCAGAATCATTAGAACGATAATCAACGGGATCTCATCTTACCTTCTAATAGAAAACAATTTAATTGTGCTCTTTAGACATGTCTGCCTGAATTGTGTATTAATTTTCAATGGGGATAATGAAGACCAGAAAGAATGAGATTACTGAATTTGCTAGAGGCTGAACAGTAATTGCAGGCTAGCAATTACGAATTGTTCTTACTGCTGTGCATCTTGGTCTCTAGCATCTTCTCTTAACCTCGCGTTCTCTTTCAATCTAGGAACCGGCGCTGGCCCAAGAACTGCCAAAAGAAAAAGCAGAAGGCTTTTCTGAAAGGTTGAATGTGATGCAAACATGTAGGAGCTGTAAAAAAGCAGTTGCTGGTATCCCAGTGGCACAGCGCCCTCTGGTGTTCGGAAGGGGTCTTCCATCACATGTACATTTAGCCAATAAAGGGAGCATCCTACAGATCTCAGGTCCAGAGAACAACAGGTAATTAAGCAATTTTTATATATTAACTACCACCACCACCCACAGGTTGTGCACCCATGAAGCCGGTCATGGTGCTATGATGACGAACCTAGCCCTCGTGACCAGAAAGAAGTGTGGACTGTAGCTTCACTTCTTCCCTTTCTTTTACCTTCTCCCAACTTTTCCTTCTATCACATATGAAGGACACCCAGAGTGGCTAACTTTGGGTTTCACGAGGGAACGTGTTTGAATCAACATGAATCCATGATGACACACACTCTTAAGGGACTTCATGTGTCCCTTGTGCTGGGGATATAAATTTTTCTTGTGGATGGAAGACTAGAGAGGATGTTGAGGGGGGAAGGTATAGCCTGTATCAATGGACTCCTGTGCCTTTGGCTTCCAGTTCCTTCCAGCCAGTGGGACTGCCGGAAGCCAATTCCAGCATGTCAGCAGGGCTGAATCATCTGGAAGTGGCTGAGGGCATTTCCCCAAACCTGAAAGGGATGCATAAATGATTCTTGCTGCCAGATTGCTGAGGACATTTCAATCTACATGTTATTGCCTCCTCCTGGCCAAACAACTGAACAGCCGGAGGTAGTTCCTCCAATCTGACAATGGATTCTGTATATTAAACCCTGGCCTTTGATGTGTATATCTATGTTGCCTTAGGACATTTTGTGTTGATAAAAAGCAAGGGGTCCAGAGCGAGAACTTGGTTTCTCTAGCCAAGCTCCTGTGGCCCCCCAAATGCCTTCCAAAATTATGTTTCGACTCTGGACTCTTGGTTAATTTACACACAGCGCCTTCTCCAGATTCCTGAACCCTCTAGATGCTGGATTAAGACCACCGGCATTATGGGACCTTTAACACGAGATGGGAGGGCAGAGAACAAAATCGGGGTATTCATTCCCTTGTCTCTTCCCTGGGAGGAGGCTGCCTTGAACTGTTGAAGTTTTACTACCAAAGGTCACTGCTCATCTCACCGCAATCCTCTTTACACAACTCTTTCCTCCTAGGTTCCAGTAAACTCACCCTCCTCACCCCTCCTGGCCTGGGAGTGGTTACAGATTTCCCACTATTATTGGCCCCAGGTTTCTGACCCTCTACCCTTCCCCATCTTTTTATAACCCCTTGTAAATAAACTCTCTTTAAATGACTCTAATTTGAGTTTGCCCTCTGTTTCCTGTTGGGCCCTTGTGTGATATATTCGTGCTTCTCGGCTATAAAATGGGGATAAGACTAACCCATGATTCTGGAACTTGTTGGGAGAATAAAATGAAAATATATGTATGAAAAGTACTTAAAAAACTCTAAGGGCTGTAAATGTTAATTATGTTTGAGGAATGAATGTTCTGGCTAATTACCCTCTCAGGTTCATTAGAAATTATCCTGAAGAGTTTTCAGGAATTAACTTCACTATTGTCATATCTATCTATCTATCTATCTATCTATCTATCTATCTATCTATTTATTTTGCTAAGAACCTTAAATGGTTTTTCATTGACAAGAGCAAAGGTGGTCTTTATCCTAGCATTCAAGGACCTTCACAGCTTACACTCTAATCACTTTCCCATTCATGTTCCTTCTCTGTTCTCATCAATTCCAAACAAATGGATGTATCCCAGGAGAGCTGACACTATTTTCCTGTGTCCTGATCTTTGCTCATTGGTCATGCACTTACCCCCTCAGATTCATCTAAACCTTGCCATCTCTCCATGCCTAGCATGAAACCTCAGCAAATTCACAGTTGCTATTTGTATCTGGATCACATATTGGTTATACAACTCTCTTGGAAATGAATGAAATGTTGGAGACTTTAATGTGCCTCATAGCAGTTATGAGCCACATTTTCAGAGTTTCTCACCTCACCCTTTTTCTGTGCAGGCCCATAGGACTCAGCCTACTTCCCTCTCTTCTTAAGATGCCAGAAGCCACGTTCTTTCCAGAGATTTTTCTCCTCCCAGGATGGATTGTGAGATGGGACTCGTCTCACCCACTGTCTTCTAGCTTGAGCCTGAACTGAAGTTTATAGTATTTCTTATTTTAAACATTTGCATTTGCCTGTGTAGAAAGTAGCAAATAAGGGGAATGACAGAGCTAGTAAATGAGAGGCTTGATGAATTTTGCTATATTCTAATGCTCTCCATCCTGTACCTATATTTCTTGGTCCTTTCCCGCTCTGAGGTTTGTTTCTCTTGTCTCAACATGGAGTTCAAGAAGCACCACTTCTTCGGTCTCTCATCAGTCAGGGGCCCTCTGACTGCAGATGGTCATTTACATCTCAGGAGGCTCCTGTGTAGCTGCCTCTCATTTAAACATCTGTGTTCCAGGCAGGAATCTCATCTTAACCTTTTGCACTCGGATGTCGAGTGTGACTCGACACGATTAGCATTAGAATAAAGGAATCGAGAAAAAAGCAAGCGAGTGCAAAGGGTTAATAAGAACCTCTGCTTTTGAGCAACTCATTTAATCCTCATAATTATTCTGCAGGGTACCTCAATCATTGAGAAAACAGGCTTAGTGTGGTTTAAAGGTATACAGGTAGCAAAAGCAAGTCTATTTATCTCCAAAATTTGTGTTTTCTCCTATTCTTCCAAACTGCATTACCCACACTAGGTTATTTCCTGCAGTCACAGACTATCATATGAAAGCATAGGAAGGCACTCCTGTTGTTGTTTTGATCTTAGTGTTTGTATCTTTTATAAATTTTAATTTTAATATTTAAGAATAGTATCTTCATGTTACTTATAAAGCTAACTAAAGACTGAACATTGTTTTCTATGTCACTATATTAGCCATTGCACCGTTACCGGAGGTCAGTGACTTGCATGTGTTTAGCATACATGTATCAGTTAATTGTTCCTAAAAGGCTCTCAAGTTAAATAGGTTTTCTTAATTATTTTCCTTTCTTATATATAGGGTAATTGGAATCCCAGTTCTAATTCTTCTTTGCTGAATGACAATCCTACAAATGAAGATTAATCCCAGCACGTGAAAAACAAAACAAAACTGACAGATGTTTAAAATTGTGTGTCTCGGCAGGAAGAGTGGAGGAAAGACTCCTCATGATCCCTGCCTTCCTATTACTTATAGAGATGGTGATTCTTGATCCTCACTAGTAGACAAAGAAACTGAGACTCGAGCCCGAATTGGCGAAGGAGAAGCGGCTGGTGAGACAGTTTGCAGCTGGGAAGGGCAGAGATCTCCTGGAAAAAGGTAAAACAAGGATCTGGGCAATAGAATCTGCTGGATCTCTAAACCCAGAAGGTCAGGGGAAAACTACACAGCGCCAAGCCGCGTCCCTGAGGACAGGCAAAGTGTCTGACTATGAGAAAAAGGGTCCACGGAACTGCGGGAGGTAGTAGATTTTAGACCTTGGAGTCTGATTTGGGATCTGAGCTCAAAGGCAGCCCTGAAGAGCTAACTGCCCGACTGTGCAGTGCCGGCAAGAGAGGAGATTGCAAAGACTCGGTCCCTCTTCGCGCCGGGGCCTGCATCTTTCTCCACTGAACCTAGTTCGTAGGACCTTTCGGATACAGACACTTACCCGTGGCTGAGGTGCAGGAGAAGGGGAGGAGTGGTGGAACCTAGGGAGAGTGGGCAGAGATGGAAGCGTGTCTGGGGCTGAGTCACATCGGATCCCCGGTCGCCATTTTCTCCTAAGAGATAACCCCTCCCTCCAGTCTCCAGGCAACCAATATAGCCACACCCTGATACCACTCTGATTAACACTATAGGATTTGAATACTCCCTGAGGCCATAGGTACCGCCCAAAAGAAAAACCTTTAGCATCTATTACGCAGTTACACTACCAGAGCTCTTCAGAGTGCTTCAGTGTGCCTCACTGGCAAACTTACCACGGGTGCTCCTGTGAGCCGCCACTGGGAGTAAGCGCCTATCCACCACAGGTACAGCATTAAAAGCTGAGTCTGCCCACGCCACAACTACCGAACTCTGGGCAGCACAGTCACATCTTTCCAGAATGCAGGCCCCCCGAGCCACATCACCCTGACAGACGGTTCCTTGGAGCCACTGTGAGTCCCCACTGGGCAAGCGTAATTTCAATTTAGGGTGCAAGACAGAAAAATTGGGATACTACCCTCCATGACTGCTGACCTCTAGACACTGCAGTTGTGCCTCTCAAACTCGCAGGCCTACATCAAGAGAACCCAAATAGTTCAAGTAGGGCACTACACTAGATTACCAAGCCCAGGAAAACTGAGAGATTATACCAGTAGCACCATCACCAAAAGATCCTGGGTAGCAAAGCAATTGGAACTACAATTAAAACATTACAGGAGCCGAAACTGGTTTGGCTCAGTGGATAGAGCGTCGGCCTGCAGACTGAAAGGTCCCAGGTTCGATTCCGGTCAAGGGCATGTACCTTGGTTGCAGGCACATCCCCAGTGGGAGGTGTGCAGGAGGCAGCTGATCGATGTTTCCCTGTCATCGATGTTTCTAACTATCCTTCTCTTTCTCCCTTCTTCTCTGTAAAAAAATCAATAAAATATATATTTAAAAAAAAACACAACATTACAGGAAAACATGGGGAGACAGAAAGGAAATTCTCAAAGGAAGGAACAAGAAGAATCACCAGAAAGGGAGTTAAATGAACTTGAGGCTAGCAGCTTAACAGAGAAAGAATTCAGAGTATTCGCTATAAGGATGTTTAAACGGATGGATGACAAATACACACAACTCAATGAGAACTATAAGGAGCTGAATGAAAACGTCACCAACATGAAAAGAAACCAATAGGAGATGAAGAACGTCATAGCTGCAATAAAGAACACAATGGAAGGCTTAAAGAGTAGAGTAGAAGAGGCTGAGGACCGCATCAGCGAATTAGAAGACAAGGTAGGAAAAAACACACAAACACAGCAGCAACTGGAAAGAAGACTTAAAAAGCAAGAGGAGAGCCTAAGGGAGCTTTGGGACGACAAAAAACGAAACAATATTCGAATAATAGGGATAAAAGAAGGAGAGGAAGAGAAGCAAGGACTAGAAAACCTGTTGGAAGAAATAATGACAGAAAATTTTCCTGATATTGGCAAGAAAAAAACTATCCAAGTCCAAGAAACATACAGAGTCCCAAACAGGTTGAACCCCAAAAGACCGACATCAAGACACATCATAATTAAATTGATGAACACCAACGACAAAGCAAGAATCTTAAAGGCTGCAAGAGAGAAACAGAAAGTTACCTACAAGGGATCTCCTATCGGAATATCAACTGATTTCTCAACAGAAACACACCAGGCCAGAAAGGAATGGAATGAAATATTCAAAGTGATGCAAAACAAGGGACTGAATCCAAGAATACTATACCCAGCAAGGCTACCATTCAAAATTGAAGGTGGAATCAGAAGCTTCACTGACAAAAAAGGGCTAAGAGAGTTCATCACTACCAAGCCAGCAATGAAAGAAATGCTAAAGGGGCTGCTGTAAAAAGAAGATAGAGAAAGGCAAGAAGAAACATAAACACTAAGGAAAAATATGCCAACAAACAGGTACTTATCAATAATAACATTAAACGTAAATGGATTAAATGCACCACTCAAAAGACATAGGGTAGCTGAATGGATAAGAAAACATGACCCATATATTTGCTGTCTACAAGAGACCCACCTTAGAGCAAAAGATTCACACAGACTGAGAGTGAAGGGATGGAAAAACATTTTTCAGGCAAATGGAAATGAGAAAAAAGCTGGGGTTGCGATACTTATATCAGATAAAATAGACCTCAAAGTAAAGGCCATAATAAGGGATAAGGAAGGCCACTACATAATACTAAAGGGAGCAATCCAGCAAGAAGATATAACTCTGGTAAACGTATATGCACCCAACGCAGGAGCGCCCAAATACATAAAAAATCTGCTGGAAGATATCAAGGGAGAGATCGACATCAACACAATCGTAGTAGGGGACTTTAATACACCACTGACATCAATGGATAAATCCTCTGGACAAAAAAAAAGCAAAGAAACAGCAATTCTAAATGACACACTAGATCAGATGGACCTAATTGCCATCTTCAGAGTATTTCACCCCAAAGCCATGGAATATACGTTCTTCTCAAGTGCACATGGGACATTCTCAAAAATAGACCACATTTTGGGGAACAAGCAAAGTCTCCCCAAATTCAAAAAGATTTAAATCATATCAAGCATTTTCTCAGACCACAATGGCATAATATTAGAAATAAACTACAATAAAAACATTCCAAAAAATTCAAACACTTGGAAACTGAATAGCATGCTACTAAACAATGATTGGGTTATCAATGAGATCAAAGAAGAAATTAAAAACATCCTGGAAATGAATGACAATGAAAACACAACATTGCAAATCCTATGGGACACAATGAAAGCAGTCCTGAGAGGGAAGTGTATAGCTCTACAGGCCTATCTCAAAAAACAAGAAAAAATGGTAATAGATCATCTAACCCAACAACTCAAAGAATTAGAAAGGGAGCAACAAGAAAAGCCCACAGTGAGCAGAAGAAAGGAAATAATAAAGATCAGAGCAGAAATGAATGACATAGAGACCAAAAAAACAATACACAAGATCAACAAAACCAAGAGCTGGTTCCTTGAAAGGATAAACAAGATTGATGAACCTCTAGCCAGGCTCACCAAGAAACAAAGAGAGAGGACCCAAATAAAATCAGAAATGAAAGAGGTGAAATAACAACAGACCCCACAGAAATACAAAGGATTGTCAAAAAATACTATGAACAACTCTATTCCAACAAACTAGACAACCTGGAGGAAATGGACACATTCCTAGAAAAACACAACCTTCCAAAACTTACTCAGGAAGAGACTAAAAATCTCAATAGGTTGATAACTATGGAAGAAATTGAAGCAGTCATCAAAAAACTTCCAGCAAACAAAAGTCCAGGGCCAGACGGGTTCACAGGGGAGTTTTACAAAACATTCAAGGAAGAGCTAAAACCTATCCTCCTCAGACTATTCCAGAAAATTCAAGAAGAAGGAACACTCCCAAGCTCCTTCTATGAAGCCAGCATCACCCTAATACCAAAACCAGATAAAGATAACACAATGAAAGAGAATTACAGGCCAATATCCCTCATGAACATAGATGCCAAAATCCTCAACAAAATTCTAGCAAATCGAATCCAGCAGTACATCAGAAAGCTCATACACCATGACCAAGTAGGATTTATCCCTGGGATGCAAGGATGGTACAATATTCGCAAATCAATAAACGTTCATACATCACATAAACAAATTGAGAGATAAAAACCATATAGTCATATCAATTGATGCAGAAAAAGCATTTGACAAAATCCAACACCCGTTCTTGATAAAAACTCTCAGCAAGATGGGAATAGAAGGATCATACCTCAACATAATAAAAGCCATATATGACAAACCCACAGCCAACATCATACTCAATGGGCAAAAACTAAAACCATTTCCCCTAAGAACAGGAACAAGACAGGGATGCCCACTCTCACCACTCCTGTTCAACATAGTGTTGGAAATACTAGCCATTGCAATCAGACAAGAAGAAGAAATAAAAGGCATCCAAATTGGAAAAGAAGAAGTAAAAACTGTCCTTATTTGCAGATGACATGATACTGTACATAGAAAACCCTAAAGACTCCATCAAAAAATTATTAGATTTAATAAATGAATTCGGCAGAGTAGCAGGATACAAAATAAATGCTAAGAAATCTATGGCATTTCTATACACCAATAATGATCTTACAGAAAGAGAGACTAAAAAAGCAATCCTATTTACCATCACACCAAAAAAATTAAGATACCTAGGAATAAACTTAACTAAGGAGGTAAAAGACCTATACGCGGAAAACTATACAACACTGAAAAAAGAGATAGAGGAAGACATAAACAGATGGAAGAACATACCATGTTCATGGATTGGTAGATTCAACATCATCAAAATGTCCATACTACCCAAAGCAATCTATAATTTCAATGCACTTCCCATTAAAATACCAACAGCATACTTCACAGACCTAGAACGAAATTTCAAAAAATTCATCTGGAATAAAAAAGACCCCGAATAGCTACAGCAATCCTGAGAAAGAAGAATAAAGTAGGAGGGATCTCAATACCAGATTTCAAGCTATATTACAAAGCCACTGTTCTCAAAACTGCCTGGTATTGGCACAAGAACAGACATATAGATCAATGGAATAGAATAGAGGACCCAGAAATCGATCCAAATCGCTATGCTCAATTAATATTTGACAAAGGAGGCATGAACATACAATGGAGTCAAGACAGTCTCTTCAATAAATGGTGTTGGGAAAATTGGACAGATACATGCAAAAAAATGAAACTAGACCACCAACTTACACCATACACAAAAATAAACTCAGAATGGATCAAGGACTTAAACATAAGACAGGAAACCATAAAAATACTAGAGGAATCTACAGGCAGAAAAATCTCTGACATATGCCAAAAGAACTTCTTCACTGATACTGCTCCTAGGGCAATGGAAGCTAAAGAGAAAATAAACAAATGGGATTACATCAAAATAAAAAGCTTTTGCACAGCAATGGAAACCATCAATAAAACAACAAGAAAGCCCACTGCGTGGGAGAACATATTTGCCAATGATGTCAACGATAAGGGTTTAATCTCCAACATTTGCAGGGAACTCATGCAGCTTAACAAAAAGAAGATAAACAACCCAATAAAAAAATGGGCAACTGATCTAAATAGACACTTTTCGAAAGAAGACAGAAGGAAGGCCAAGAGACATATGAAAACCTGCTCTAAATCACTAATCATCAGAGAGATGCAAATCAAAACAACAATGCGGTACCATCTCACACCTGTCAGAATGGCCATTATCAACAAGTCAACAAAGGACAAGTGCTGGCGAGGATGTGGAGAAAAAGGAACCCTCGTGCACTGCTGGTGGGAATGCAGACTGGTGCAGCCACTGTGGAGAACAGTATGGAGTTTCCTTAAAAAACTAAAAATAGAACTCCCATTTGACCCAGTGATCCCACTTCTAGGAATATATCCTAAGAAACTGGAAACATCAATCAGAAAGGATATATGCACCCCTATGTTCATAGCAGCACAATTCACCATAGCTAAGATTTGGAAACAGCCTAAGTGCCCATCAGCAGATGAGTGGATTAAAAAACTGTGGTACATCTACACAATGGAATACTACGCTGCAGTAAAAAAGAAGGAGCTCTTACCATTTGCAACAATATGGATGGAGATGGAGAATATTATGCTTAGTGAAATAAGCCAGTCAGAGAAAGATAAATATCACATGATCTCACTCATTTGTGGAATATAATGAACAACATAAACTGATGGGGGGGGAAAATAGATCCAGAAACAGAGAAACATCAATCAGAATGTCAAACCTCAGGGAAGAAATTGTGAGGTAACCAGAAACCCAAGAATGCATGAGAACGCCTTTCCAGCCACGCTAGCAATCATCAGATGTATGGTAATTTTACCTGGGAGAAGAGGGTAAGTATTTTGGACTCATGCTCCTGACCCTTCATGGGTAAGACCACTCATGTGGGCTGATCCCCTGACTAATGTAGTTACCAATAATACCAAACACCTTGGTCATCCAGGGGGTCCATGGGTGGGGCAAGTAAGTATAAATACACAGGGGTCTCCACCCAGCTTCCCTTTTGTATGACACAAAATCAAAACAATGCCACTTTGTGTGTAAAATTAAAGAGAGGTTTCTGGCTTGTGTGGACACCAAAGAAAGGGTGTCACTACTATCACTACTTGCCCGCAGTAGAAGTGCAGAAAATGTAACTAAGACCTTATCTATACAAGAAGAAATAGACAGCCAGTCTGAAAGGGTATTGCCATGGACTAGAACAAAGAATATCCTTACATGATATTATTCTACACTGTCATTAAAATTTTTCCCAGATTTGGATCACTCCCATTACTTATAATAGTTCCTCACGCCCGTGCGGGGAGGAGGATATCATCTGTTTGGTGCTTGGAGACAAACGTAACACATCTCTAGATATTTTAGAATTACAACAGCATATTATACAATTACCCCAAACAAACTTACAAACTAATTCTTTGAATGTCTGGCAGCAATTTAAAAAGGACATGAAAGGGTTTAATCCCTTCCACTGTGTAGAGGGCCCTCTGGGAAGGCACCTGAGCATTCTAAATTGGCCCCTCTTGCCCTTTTGGCCAAGAGGGACCCGCTTCTCACAATCCAATTGTCCACAGCTGTTGCCTGAGCTTCTGTTCATGCCAAGGTTGAAACCTCGTGATGGCTGGTACCATGGATCTGTCTCTCGCCCAGTGGGGTGAGCTGGGCCTCCTTGGAGAAGAAACCTTGGTTCCACAAGATATGTGATCAGTGCTGGGACCCTGCCAGCAGGCGAGGGGATCCCAAGGCAGGTGCTGGGCGTGGAGGCCATCGGGGCATAGGCGACCAAGGAGACAGAACTA
Organism: Ia io; assembly: GCA_025583905.1. Taxonomy (NCBI): domain Eukaryota; kingdom Metazoa; phylum Chordata; class Mammalia; order Chiroptera; family Vespertilionidae; genus Ia; species Ia io. Next base: position 4,338,029 of record JAJQQW010000010.1, on the reverse strand, counting down.
AACCTCACATCACCCTGCTTGGCCCCGGAGGATGGCTGGTTAACCAGAGACGGGTAAGATTCCTCAGGGAAGGAACAACCTAAGACAGGCACAGTCGCATAGGGGCCATCAGGAGAGAACTTGGGAGTCAACAGAGGTGGGGCACAGACCTTCACCCCCCCAAGTTTGCAGGGGCCTGAACCCTCACCCTTGCTGAAGGAGATCTCCTGCCCCCATGGCTGCTCAGCTTCACATGCCCAGCTCACATCGGGACCCAGGTAACAGAGACTTGGCTGACAGCAGATGCCCTCTCACTGCAACAAGACTTGATGGAGATGTCTTGCACCCATGATCCGGGGAACTGGGGTCTATGATATTTAAATCCAGCCTAGCACCAAGAATGCTCAGGGCCTACTCAAGAAGGCAAATAATCCTCTCCACTAATAATTACAGGGTAAAACAAGATGGTTGTTAGAGTATTAAATTTGACAGTAAAATAGTAGTCAAGTTTTCAGACTAATTTAAATTGGCCAATCAAAATAAGCAAATACTCTAGAAAAATCAATTGTACTGGACAAAAAAGCTGTTACTAAGTGTTAACTATAATTTTTATTGGTAGTTCATCTCATGGTAAAAGTGCGTAACATATAATGAACCTAAAGCAGTCACATTTTAGTGCAAAAAAGTAAAATTTAAAAACTATCAAGATTACAGCATAAAATTTCCAAAAGCCTCCCAATATTTAAGCCAAAAAAGGGGGGATAGTAGAAGAATATCATGTAAGGAAAAATATCCTGCAAATAAATTACATCTAGAAAATTTTTACTTTAGAAAATTAACTTTCATTTGTAATGCTAACAGCAAGTCACCCAGGTAAAACATACATGGTGTCAAAACAAGCCAAAGGAAAATGGTTTGGGTGAAAAAATGAAAAAGGATCGCAAGTCAAATTTATAGAAAATATTCCTTTATTAACTTTTGGTCGAGAATATGTTTGTATATTTTCAGAAAACAACTCCAAGACATGTGGATTCCTGCAACAGAGAGGAATTGACAGGAGTGCTCCAGCCATGAAGTCAGAAGAGAAACAGTCCAGAGATGGAAGACGCTGACGATGCCTTGCCATACTAGCAGTCAGCAGATATGCGTCACTGCAGATTGCCCAGGACCAAACCAGAGAGGGTCGGACCTGCATTTCCACCATTTGTCCACCATCCAGAACTGAAATATCATTGCTGTTATGAACACATAAACAACTGTTGGACATAGAAACCGGGACTCAAAAGAACTGTTGGCCCAGAAAGAAACTCACTATAAACTGATTCATTTGCCTCTCAGCATAACTATTATTGCTTGTCTCATTTTCGGTTCCTATAAGTGTATTCCTAGTATCACATGAGCTCACTCATCTAGGGGAAAAGATGAACATCATAGACTGAAGAACAAGAACAGCATTGATCAGACTGTCAGACCTCAGAGGGAAGGTAGGGGAGGGTGGGGACAAGGGAGATAGATCAACCAAAGGACTTGTGTGCTTGCATATGAGCCTAACCAGTGATCACGGACAACGGGGAGGGGGGCATGCATGTGGGGGGGTTTGGGAAGGGAATGGGGGGTTGATGACAAATATGTGATACCTTAATCAATAAAGTAATTAAAATAATTGTGTGTTTCTAAGGGTCCACAGAGAAATGGGGTAGTGGTAAAAGAATGTGATGGCATTAGGAGGTGAGACCCTTGGAGGGTGATTAGGTATTGAGAGGAAAGGCCTTGTGAACGGAGACCTCAGAGAGCTCGTCTTACACCTTCTGCTGTGTGAGGATGCAGCATAAAGAGCCATCTATGAAGGGGGCTCTCACCTGCCATTGAATCCCCTGGCGCCTTGATCAGGGACTTCCCGCTTCCAGATCTGTGAGAAATAAATTGTTGTTCTTTATAAGCCACTCAGATTGTGCATTCTATGTGTATTTAAAGAAAGAGATAATTCATATTTCCTATCTATAATAATAAAAGGGTAATATGCTTATTAGACCAGACGTACTTCTGGATGAAGCCAGGGCTGGAGGGAAACCAGCCCAGGTCCTGGGTTCTGATGGGCAGCTGGAGGGAAGCCTGGGTTCCAGGTGCCTGCGGGCAGCCAGAGGGAAGCCAACCCAGGTCCCAGGTGACAGAGGGAAGCCGGTGCTGGCAGCCAGGGGAAGGAAGGCCTACTCTTGCACGAATTTCGTGTATCAGGCCTCTAGTCTATATATATAAAAGCCAAGCAACTAGAACGACAGAATGACTAGAACTACTGGTTGCTATGACGCCCACTGCAGCGGCCAACCAGCCCTATTGGGGCCTGATTGGCCCCCCCAACCCTTATTAGGGGCAGGGCTGGCCTGCCAACGGCCCACAACCCCTCCCTCGGCTGGCCCAGCCCCCGATTGGCCCCCCACCCGGTTGGGGGTGGGGACAGCTGGCCAACTGCCCGTGGCCCCCACTCCCGCTGTCCCCACTCCTGATCGTCCCCCCCACCTTGATTGGGGTCAGGGCCGGCTGGCCAACCTCCCGCATCCCCTCCCCCCAACCAGCCTGCTCCGATTGGCCTCCCTCGGGGTGGGTGGCTGGACTCCATCCGTGCACAAATTTGTGCACTAGGCCTCTAGTTTAGAATATAACTTTCTATTTCACACTGAGATAATGCATTTGCCTATTTTGCATAGAAACAGTGGAGAACTGAATTTGAATGACTTGTTCTCAAAATTGTTCTTTGAGTCCTGCCTTTCAGAATTCTCTGCACTTGATTTCAGGGGACAGAAGCTCACTCATTGTAGTTTAAACACAAAGAAAGTGGCATAGCGATGCCAACAGTGGTTGGCTGGTTTTTTTGGGGGGTTTTTTTTGCTAATCCTCACCCAACGATATTTTTCCCATTGATTTTTAGATACAGTGGAGAGGGAGAGAGACACACACACAGAGAAACATCGATGTGAGAGAGACACAGTGATTGTCTCCCACTTACACCCTGACTGGGTCAGGATCGAGCCTGCAACCGAGGTACGTGCCCTTGACCAGGAATTGAACCCTGGACCCGTCAATCCATGGAAGATCCAGTGGTTTTGATGACACCACACCACTGTTTCACTCTATCTCTGCTTTCTTTCATTTACCAGCTTTATTTTTCAAAGAGCTTTTTCTGCATGATAGGAAAAATGGCCACTGGGTATTTTGAATCTATATCATGTTTACATATTAATGCTCAAGTTTCTAGAGAAGGAAGAGGCATCTTTCTCAGTGGTTCCAGCAGGAAGTCCTTAAACCAGTCTCTTTGGTGAGGGTGAGGACAAACTGGAACTGGCCACACCTTAGTCATGAACTTCTTGGGCTGAGGGAGATTGGGTCAAGTGATGGAAAATGGAGATAGGTGGTTTTCCAATGGAAAGGTGGGAAAAAGCAGTTCAATCAATAAACTTGTCTTCTTTTTGGTCACACATGAAATGCACAATTGTATTCTTATTTGATAAAATTTCATGCTCCTTACTATGTACATTTTGAAAGGATATATTGACAATATGTTATTAATTCTTTTTTCTTAAAATATATTTTTATTGATTTCAGAGAGGAAGGGAGAGGGAGAGAGAGGTAGAAACATCGATGATGATATAGACTCATTGATCGGTTGGCTCCTGCATGCCCCCTACTGGGAATCGAGCCTGAAACCCTTCAGTCCCCAGACTGACGCTCTATCCACTGAGCCAAACCAGTGAGGGCTGTTATCAATTCTTGATTGATAGGAAAGTAGGTAGATATATAGGTAGATTTGAGCATCAGAGATAAGCTCAATGTAACTCTTGGCACTTAGGCCGCAAAAATGAGTGAGACCTGGGGTTCCTAGCCCCATGAAACTTACAGCTAATGGGGAAAGTTAAACAAGTAAACAAACATTACAAAACTGTAACAGGTACAATGACAGATAATGACCTTACACAAAGGAATGAAATAACTCTCGGTCTTCTATGGCATTATTTCTTGCCTTTTTTTTTTTTTTTTTTTTTTGGCTTTTGTGGGGAACATCCTCTCTAATAAAAGAGTAATATGCAAACTGACCATCACTCCAACACACAAGATGGCTGTCCCCATGTGGTCAAAGATGGCTGCCCCCATGTGGACACAAATGGCTGCCACAAGATGGCCAGCAGGGAAGGGCAGTTGGGAGGGACCAGGCCTGCAAGGAAGGGCAGTTGGGGGCGATCAAGCCTGCAGGGGAGGGCAGTTAGGGGTGACCAGGCCAGCAAGGAGGGAAGTTGGGGGCAACCGGGACTGCAGGGGAGCAGTTGTGGGGGACCAGGCCTGCAGGGGAGAGCAGTTAGGGGTGACCAGGCCTGCAGGGGAGGGTAGTTAGGGGCAAACAGGCTGGCAGAGGAGCAGTTAGACATCAATGAGGCTGGCAGGGGAGTGGTTAGGGGGTGATCAGGCTGGCAGGCAGAAGTGGTTAGGGGCAATCAGGAAGGCAAGCAGGCGAGCAGTTGGGAGCCAGCAGTCCTGGATTGTGAGAGGGATGTCCGACTGCCTGTTTAGTCCCAATCCCAGTAGGATCGGGCCTAAACGGGCAGTCGGACATCCCTCGAGGGGTCCCAGATTTGAGAAGGTGCAGGCTGGGCTGAGGGACACATACCCCCGTGCATGAATTTCATGCACTGGGCCTCTAGGAAATATATAAAAGACAAACAAACTAGATTTTGAGTCATTCGACTTGGGTCACATCTAGCAGTGTGACCTTAAGCAAGGCTATGATGACTTTGGCTCTCAGTCACCATGAGTGTAAAATAAGGAGGTTGAGTTAGATGGCCCTCTAGATCCCTCTATGTTTAAAAATTCTAAATATTTGCATGTATGATATTGTAGTATTCGATAGTGACTTCATGGGAATTGTTGGCTAGTTAGGATGCATATAAACTGAGAAGCCACTAGATGTCATCCATTTCACAGATTTTGCTTTTCAAACCATATTTGAAATGCCAGGATAGCTGGGAGCTGAGTGGGTCTTTAAAAGTGTTCAATCATGTCAGTTAATTAAAAACAAAAGTAGGCTATTTGGACTAGATAGATCAAATGACTTAGTTAAGTTCATGTAGCTAGTTAGCATTAAAACCAGATTTACTATCTCTAGTCCAGTGAACTTTCCTCTCTTTATGGTGAATAATGTTTAGAAATGATGTTTTTGCACTAGTTATCAACTTTGATAGTGTGTTGTTGTTTTTCTTTCTTTTTCTTTTTGAACTATTATTCAAAATAACTTTGGGATCTGGGATAGATTGTCCAAATTTCTGTGATTTAAAATAATGCCAATAACACTAGACAAAAAAAAGTAATATTATTATAGATGACGACTCTGCCTAGAGACCTATTTGCAGATAATTCACCGGAGGATGTAATAAGTTGGGTAGATGTGAATGTAAGTGGAAATCAAACTTTATAACACCTAGTTTGATCTAAAGTTTAGATTTTGACAAATTCATGTTTTCCTTTCTTACCATGGCCCTGAATGGAAAGTAAGATGAAAAGGTTTTCTTTGAGAAATGAAATAGCTTTTTTAAGGGCTGCACCAAACCTGTTAACATTAATTTCTATGTCATCCCTTAACCTAATCTAACATGCAGTTCTTACTAAACATGGTTATCTGATTTTTGGTTTAGATGACTCTGAGGGATTTGAAATAGAAATGGGACTGTAAGAGGCAGGCCCACTAATGTAAGAGGCAACAGCAGATAGCCCAATTAGAAGAATAAGGGGGAAAATTGCTAAACGCAAAGAAGCAAAACTGTATTACATCATCATAAAATAACAGATGCTTATAGTGACAAACTTGTGTCTTCAAGAAAAGGTTAAATTACATTGACTATCCTTTATGACATATATGTTTTTTGAGATGGATTTCCTACAAAATATTTAAATGATGCTTTGGTATCCAAAAGGAATTAAGTGTTGCTTACATGAGAAAGTTATTTATGTAATACTTATACATGTGAGGTACTATCCTTTTTTCAGGATAGAGGTGGGAATGGATCATGTATACAAATAGTGAGTCTGTTGATGGTGGCTTCATTTCCTGAGTAAATTGGGAATAATACACTCCTGCAAAGGGGTGCTGTGGGGTATTTGATAGAGAACAGAAAGTGGAAAGGACGACATAATTGAAAGCTCTGAAAATGAGGACAGCAAGAAGTGAGTGCACACACCCGCCCGAGGAAAGCTCTCTCTGAGGAGATGGACTGAGAAAATGAAAGAGCTCAGAATTAGACGATAACAGAAAGGAGGGCCGGGGTTAACTTCTCTGTGGGTGGGGAAGTTGCAGAACTGATATACTTTCCAAAAGATAAGGAGTGATCAGAGAGATTCTGCCAGGGACAACAAAGTACTGAGATGCTCCCCATCTGTGCTCACGAAGGGGTGTGTGATGGCTCTCCAGCTAGGAGGAGCTCCCGAGGCCAAGAGACCCACACTGTGCTTTCTCTCTCTCATTTAAAAAAATTTTTTATGCTCACTTCCAACATGAAGGAACACCAGGACCTGTACAGTATCTTCCTTAAGCTATATTTAGTTTTATTTGCTATCTGCCCTGGCTTGGACAACTGGGATTTTCTGCTGTTTTTCCTATTTTATATGGTCAAGCTTTAGTATTTTTCTTCTTTTTTAAATCCTTTTGATGGACTTACACTTAAAAAAAGGAAAGTTGCTTGTTGTAGGAAGATTCCAGTTTGTTTCAATGAGGAAGCAAAACAAGTTGGCCATCACACGTGTCCACATCTCTCAAGCACGTGCTGATGGAATTTCTATATTCTCTCGTCACCCATCATATTGTGTAAACATATTATGATGTCAGAATCAATAAGTAACCAGCAACATGTGCTTAATTTCAATGTGAGAATTTTATATTTTTCTTGTAGATTCCTGGAAAGTAATTTATTTCCCACATATTTTTGTGACATAGTGGCATCGGTCATATTGTTGTGCTAAGATGGTGTCCACATTCCCCTTATAAACATTGTCCGGCTTTTGTAACTTGACTGTGAAATGCTGCCTGGAATTTGAGATGCTCCCAATCTCAGAACCATGTAGAAAATAATAAAATATATTTATCTTAAACTGAATACATGTTATAGTCAAAATAACTAATGGTGAAAACCTCCAGTTTGTTCAAATCTGGTTGCTATTTTCATACACTCCAAACCTGAAAGCATAATTTTTGAGCTCATTCTGTATGACAGTATAGTTTGGAAGTTCATCTTTAGATCAGAGAAGGACATTTCATCTCTGCAAATAAACCAACTAACATCCGGGTGAGGAAATATTTCTATTTTACAAATAGTAAACTAATGGGCCATAATTTGCTGATGTCTGGTTTAATGCATGCATGTTTTCTTATACCAGGCAAGTGCTTACTGCTTTACCTACATCTGTACACATAATGAGGTAGGCACTGTTATTGTCATCAGTTTATGAATAAAGAAGCCAAAGCTCAGAGAGGTTAATCCACTTACTCAAGGACACATGCTGGTAAATGGCAGAGCTGAGTTTTGGCATCAGATATAATTGGCTTAGTTTCCCTAACCCTTTTCTTCTTCTTCTTTTTTAAAAAATACTTTTATTGATTTCAGAGAGGAAGGGGAAGGAAGAGAGAGATAGAAACATCAATGATGACAGAGAATCGTTGATTGGCTGCCTCCTGCATGCCCTCTACTAGGAACCGAGCCCAGAACCCGGGCATGTGCCCTTGACCGAAATTGAGCCAGGGACCCTTCAGTCCGCAGGCCGATGCTCTATCCACTGAGCCAAACCGGCTAGGGCTCTTCTTCTTTTTTAAAAAAAATACATTTTATTTATTTCAGAGAGGAAGGGAGAAAGAGAGAGAGATAGAAAGAAACATCAATGATGAAAGAGAATCATTGATCGGCTGCCGCCTGCATGCTCCACACTGGGATCGAGCCTGCAACCCAGGCATGTGCCCTGACTGGGAATCGAACCATGACCTCCTGGTTTATAGGTCGACGCTCAACCACTGAGCCACACCGGCAAGGCCACCCTTTTCTTTAGACAGACTTAACATCCTACCTAAGAGAGTTTCTGTAAGGGAATTGCTAAACCCAACTGCATAGATTAGACCCAAATCCTGATAACGCCATCTGGCGAGTACCATAGAATAGCATCTGAAGAGTGTGCTAGACAACTTATTTTCTAGATGATTTTTGGAATTTAGCTTGGTAATATGGGTCAAAATAATTTTTTTCTGATATGTGACTATACTGTGTCACCCATATTTTACTTTAAAGGGAAGTTATTCTCCTTCTCCACAAGTGTATTTAAATTATTTTTCCATTTGTTTTTCTCCCTTGAAAACAAAAGAACTATTTATTTAGACCCAAGTTTCTCTTTTTCAAAAATTTTCTCAAGTAATTTGTTATTTAGAATAATTTTTACATTATTTAAAAATATTTTTATTGAATTTATTGAGGTGTCATTTGTTAATAAAATTATATAGATTTCAGGTGTACCATTCTATAATACATCATCTGCATATTGTATTGTGTGTTCACTGGCCAAGGTCAAGTCTTCTTCCCAAATTTCTCTTTTTTAACTGGGAAAAAAAAGAACACCAAAGCATATTTTTTCTGTTTTTCCCCTGAAAGAGGGAAAAAAATGGAAACAATAAGAAAAGTTTGGCAAGTACCATAGATATGGTGAATTATATTTCAACCTGTCATTCCCATCCTCTTGTGTGATTTGACAATCACTGAAGGGCTTGTCTTTCAGCTGTATAGCATTTGTAATGTGGAAAAGTGTATGCATTTTTACAATAAGGTTGTTGGAACGTTACTCAGGCAGAACAGCTCATTTGGCAAGACTGAGAAGTATATTGAGACTCCAACTTGGTTTATCTCCATCAGGGTGGGGAGAGCTCCCCCAATGCCTCATGTCTTCCAACTGGCTCTGTCTGGCTTCCTGGGGAGTCTGGAACTGAATACGCAAACAGTATTGACGGGGAGAGTTCCCACGTTTTCAATGCGGTAGAAAGAACGAATGGCCAAGCTTTTCTGTAGACTGGCTGTGATCTGCGATGCCCCTCAGGACTCTTGTTTCAGATTTCCCGGGAGAGCCTATCAGAGGGCCTCTGAAAGGGAACATGGACGGAAAGAAAGGTCTGTAATGCATCAAAGATTCTCAATGAACCCGACCTAGGTGAGATGACCTTCCTCACTTCCAAGGTTACCTCTTAACCAATCGGGTCTGGAAGGGCACAAACAGTCCCCAAGATGTGAACTTCCAGGACAAAGTAGACATACATACCCATGTATGTACGTTGCCATGACAGGAGCACCTGGCGCATCCTTTCTTTTTACTGGAACCATCCCGGCTTCTGAAGTGTGGTGAGCATGCCCTGGTGGACAGTAAACCTTGACAATTCTCTGAAGGCCTTGGATGATCTCTGGTGGAGGTGTGATTCACCCAAATCAGCACTCACGGTTTATTTTCTGGGATTAGTGATGCAGGTGCGTAGTGGCCTCTAACATCATCATCGAGCAATAATTTGTGACCCATTTGTGGACAACACTGTACATCAGTGCCGTAATTTCTCTTTCCAGAGTCTTCTAAGACTCTCCACATTCTGGGGTCGCTGTGCTGATCCCGCGTTTTTTATGCCGCAACTAAGCCTGGCCTTTCTGGGCTTGCTGTATATCTATATCTTCTTTATTTCCCTAACCCAGGCACAGACATGCTTGGCATAAGGTCTCCTTACACTGTTTTTAGGAAAGTTAATCTTCCTTTTTTATTGTAATTGGGTCTGAAGGGGCAGAAATGAGATAAAATGTCTTGTTGCTTTTTGTTCCTGATTGACAAAGGAATTTCAACTGTATAAGATAGTAGGTTGAATTATAGTTATCCAGGAGAACCAATTTGTGTATATATATAAATATATATAAAACATTAAGATACACGGTTACGTTAGCATTAAACTTTTGAAATCCATATGTGTCCAAGGGAACTCCTTACGAATGAGCTAGAAAGTACACAATTATTGTAATAGGATATAGAATAGCCACACATGTAAACCATTTCATCTCTTTATAGAAACACCAGGGCAAAGATGTGACATTTGAGCGCCTGAATTGTCTGAAGAGTTCAATTAATTATCGACTTATTGATGTAGAATTGATCTTCTAGGAAATCACAGAGCTTATTTGTATGATTGTTCCCAGAAAGAGGTATGTAATTACCTTCTTTTTTTTCATTTTGAGTAAAATCTACTTTGCTGGAAAGAGTAAAGCCTCAATAAAATTAAATATTGAATTACAAATCGGCTGCTGCGAAATTGGCCAATTCTATATTTAGAAACACATTTCACTTTACTCCATTGTTTTGGTAAGTTTATCATGAAATACCTTTCTTCCAAATATACAGTAGGATCAGAGCTTCCCGAGGTAATCATACTCTCTGAAGCAACTTAAATTACTGACAGTAATACCACCTCCTCCCTGACCAAAAAAGTTTTTGTTCATGATAATAATAATGATAATAATGTACCTCCACCCTAGAATATTTGGAAGGTAGGTAATATATAAAATTACATAAATTATATAAAATTACATAAAATATAATTCATAATCCTACTGCCCATAAAGAACCCCGCTACCATTTTGGTATATTTCCTTCCACCTCTTCTCCACGCATATATCCGCCAGTGTACATATACCAATGGGGTCACAGTGAGACTATTAACCAAAATTTAACTGGATTATGTCCTCATTTGCATAGCTCCAGCCCGCAACCACAGCCCTCCGGCCTCCCTTCCCCCACTTATTTCTGGAAGTCTCCAGGGGTGTCCCAGATGAGCTTAGGCATCCTTTCTTGTGTGCTGCTCTGTTCCTCTCATGGCTGTCGTCTGCCCTTGCTTCTTGCTCAGGGCAGTGGCCTCAGAAAAGAGACTGGCTGGCACCGAGAGCTGCTCGATGAACATGTATTGAGATGCTGAACAAGTAAAACATCTCTGGAGGAACATGCCATAAGAATGTCCCAAACGCTGGCTCTCTCTCCGAGGACGCTGCTGTCCCAGCAAGGGGGCAGTCTCCTCAAGCTCTTCCCACAGGTCTCAGCGCGCTGTGCTGAGGGGTGCCTCACACCGCGTGGGGAAGGCTGCTTCCTAGGTCCTGCCACACCTTGTCCCCCAAACACCAGGCCCCACTGAGCCGGTCCTCACGTCTCCCGGAGGCCCCTAGCAAGCATGTCCTCTGGCTGCCTCCTGCAGTCCCCTCTCCCCTGGATTCAGACATCGGGTTGGGAACAATGTCTGGAACAGACACCATGATGTCTCCCTCAGTTCTGTGTCCTGTTTTCCCCTCTCTCCAAACGTTTTCGTGCAAGTGACATTTGCTTAGAAGAGAGAAAAGAAATTACATAAATGCCACTCAGCAAATACGTTTAGAGGGCTTGAGCAGTGGGAAAAATCACCTCAGTGGTGTGTTTTGCCTAAAAAATGCCCGCGAAAGTGTGAGAACAGTAATACTGTATTATTTCTTTTGGTTATCACTTGGTGGTAGTGGTAGGAGGTGCTCTGTTAGAGCTGTACTTGCCTCTTCACATTTTTGTTAAACCTCAGCTAGATCCTTATTTTCTTCTACATGTTTTCCTTCCAGAATCAATGCCAGTCCTCCATCCCAGAATTCTCTCCCCCCACTCCCTCTCTCTTTTCATCCCCCTCTCACATATATGTGTGCGCACACACATTAGAAGGGTCATCTCCATCACTAATGGACAAATGGAATAGAATATGCCCTCTCTCTCTCTCTCTCTCTTTCTCTCTCTCTCTCTTTCCAGACAGTCTTTCTGAGAAGCTAACACTATTGGCTGACGTCCCTCAGCTCTTTCCTGAAGAAGTCTTATTCATGGATCTTTTTCAGATTTTGATGAAACTTTCATGTTTTAGGTTTATTTATTTGTTTTTGTATTGGATTAATTAAATATTTTTGAGCCGTGAAATCAAATTCACTGTCTTATGATTTACATAATTCATTCATTGATACCAGACGACTCAGCCCTTGATACAGATGGGAAATAGAGCTTGTGCAAGACAAAAGGAATCAAGTCCATTTTAATAATCAAGATCAAGTGCTAAAGGGAAAGAAGTGATGAAAGCTTCGATTTTTGGCACAATGACTGTTCCTGTTCCTGGCACGTTGGTGCGTGGGAACTTTGTGAATTCATCATTCGAATCCTAAGCATGGCACCTTTGGGGGCTAGGCAGCTCCAAGGGTGTCTGAGCCTTGGGGATGCCTTCACTTCTAGCAAAGCTGCTCTCAGGGGACCTCTCTGGGCCAACAGGATATTTTGCAATTGATTGAAGAACAAAAGTAGGGACAGTACCCAGAAAAGAAGGTAATCTGGGCTTCCTCAGAATGATTTTGAAAACTATCCCAAATCTTATTCTTATTCTTTCCCATATGAACTCAGTCCCTGGCTCATAGCAGATGATTTCCTGCCTCTCTGTCTCCTCTCATGTTGTTCCCAACTTGTCACCAAGTCCACGGGAAAGATACCCAAATGGCCCTCCCGGTCCTTCCCTGCAACCACCTGTGATGTTTGCGGCCTGGCTGGAGTCCTTCCTCTTCTTTGTCGCCTTCTCTAACTATCCCAGCCCTGAGGAATTTCCTCCCACTCTGATCGCCTCCAGCACTTGGAGTCTGTCTCACACTCTTTAGCAGTGAGCTAATATTCGGTATTGGTCTAAGCTATTGACTGGGAGTCAGGACACTTATGTTCAGCCCAAGTTCATTTACTAGGTTGATGTCCTTAGGCCATATCACCCTTCTGACTTTTTGGGGTCTTATTTTTCTCACATATAAAACAGAGGAGTAGGTAGATCATCTCTAAGATGGCTTTTAGTTTAATTATATTACTTCTGTGGCTTATGTAGGACGTTTTCATTTTTATTTTTAAATATTTTTATGTTCTAATTACAGTTAGCATACAATATTATATTAATTTCAGTTTCAAGTAGTGCTTAATTGCACATAATAAACATAAGAGAATTATGGAGATCAAAAATTAAAAACATAAATATTTCAAAAACATACCTATTTTTGTTGCAGAAAAGTTTCATGGGTGATCCATAAAGCATAACGATATATTTCATTTCAGATACATTCTATGGGAGTATTCTCTTTGATGACAAAAAAAGCAACAATATGAAGTGTACATTAAAATAAGTGTTCCTTTACCTATTTTCAAGTGGATGGGTATCAGATCATTGTGGTTCTTAGATTTCATTGGACAGATGCATAAAGAGATGCAATAGCATTGTTTTTTAACGTTATTGACAGTACTGGCAATATCACCTTTGGTAATTATATTTATGGTGAACGTTTTAGAGGACAACTTAAAATGTGTGAACGGGTACTTAACTTCCGATCGTTTGGGGAGTAAGTAATCCAGAAAGTCTGACGATCGGGATTATAGGGAACCTGCCAAGTTCAGCTTGGCTGGCACAGCTTTGCCTGCAGGTGGCACAGCGCAGCATGAGCAACGGGAAGTGGAGCAGGGGAATTGGCCAGGCATGTAGTCTAGTGGGTGAACCAGAGAGGGGCCTTTGCAGCTCAGAGGGAAGGCAAGTGGCTCCTGCAACCAGCGCAGGAACCACAACATGGTGACCCTTGTCATAAAGGTTCAGCTCCACAAAGATCCGGCCAGAGTAGTGACAGCAAGTTGGTTTGGGCAACAGTTGCTGTCGAGACAGGTTTCCAGGGAGATGGGACACAAGCCGTGTCCCAAGCGCACGTGGTAAGTGGGAGCCATTGCTGAGGGAGAGGGGTTGTGATGATTTCATGTGGGGGATGTTCCCGCTAGGCCGGTGGCTCAGCGGGTGGGGCCGCATGCCTGGGTTGCAGGCTCGATCCTCAGTGGGGGGTGTGCAGGAGGCAGTCAATTCATGACTCTCTCCCATCATTGATGTTTCTACCTCTCTCTTCTCCCTTCCTCTCTGAAATCAATTAAAATATATTTAAAAAATTTTAAAAAAGGCTGTTCCCGGACCACTCATGGTTCGACTCATGCAGTCTGTGTGTCTTATGCCTGGAAGTTCTCCCCCACCTCCGAATTTCACGCCCCACTTAGAAAAAGGTGGAAAGTGTTCGTTGGTTGCCTTGAATGGTGGATGGGTTTGCCAACGGAAGAAGCTCAGGGTTTCTTGGCAATTACATTACAGTCTGTGCCAATACACTCCCTTTCCAAAGTCAGACAATATTTGGTTAATTCAACTTCTCAATTTTGTGCATAGAGTATTTATACTTCAGTGTTCTCTGGTCTGCTGGGAGAATTCCTGCAAGATTTCCCAGATTATGGCAGTGCCGGGGCAATTCCCCACGTTATATGACTCAGGTGTCCAGTTGCAGCTTGTTTATCTTGTTTACTGGCCAAATGTAAATTCAAAAACATCTACAAGGCAAAAATGGTTTTTTAGATTTGCTATCATTTCACGTTATCTAAACCCCGATTTCTACTCTACTTTCTCCATTTCCTTTAGTAACACAAGGGATCATGATTATAAATGTACAAATTATATTTCTATTTTGTAAACACTCCAAGTTCCCTAGAGACTACTCTTGCCTATAGAGGAACATCTAACTTTTTAGCCTGGCCTCCATCATTTGCCTCAGCCCATCAATCTTATTTCATCTTCCGTCATTTCCCATGTGAAACAGCAGCTTAGTCTGGCTGTTCCATTGCCGTCTGAATATGACTTCAGATTAAGACAGAGACAAACAGGGCCTGATAGGAGATCACTTTTTCTGGGACAATCAAGGAAGCTTTCATAAAAGAGATGGCATTTGAACTGATCCTTGACATGTTGGATTTTCTCCTCATGGGCTTAGAGTGGAATGCTGAGCTGTTGGTAAGGAAGTAGACGGGGCCTAGCTTTCTAGGACATTGACTCCAATAAAGGGCACCGGGAGGTCAGGCACTGTTGGCCTTGGTCTTTCCTCATTACATACTGCATCGATGGGAAAAATGCCTACATGAGAGGGGTGCTTAGGCCTCTTTCCAAAATGGATCTGTGAAGTAGGAAGTAAGTCCTGAAATTTGATCCACTTGTAGGCAGACTTTGGTAGAGAACAGTTATGTTCAGTATCCTGTTTGTGGTGGTTTATTATTATTATAATCACAGAACAACTTCATTCTTGTATTGCACCCACAACACTTGAATATAGGCGCCATGTAGAAGAATCTCTGGGCAAAATGGTGATCCAAGTTTTTATTGAGATATATAAGAAAAAAAAAGACCTTGACAGAAGAACCCGAGAGAGTGTAGATTCTAGATCTGGCAGTGCCACTGAGGAGTTAGATAAAAACAAAATAATAACTTTCCTCAGCCTTAGTTTCCCCTCTGTGAATATATGTAGAATAACTTCCTATTTGTAAGAGTGTAGTGAGGATTAAATCTATTAATGTATGTGAAATTTTCCAAGGAATTAAAAATCCCCAAAATGCAAAGGATGAAATCCCAGGCATCTTGTTCTCTCTGAGGGTACAATTTGGTTAATCTGAGAAACAGCCATTCCAGTGCATTAGGTGGTACCGGTGAAGTCCAAGACAGTCAAGATTTTGCTTTTTGTTATATTTAGTGCCTAGAACAGTACTCACCATGTCATGAGTCCTTACTGTGTGTGTATTTATAAAATGAAGGAATGAATGAGTAGCTGGAGGTGTGCAGGGGCCTCCCTCGAGCTGGTTGAACTGGCTGCCAAAGCTCTATGTGCAGGTGCCTGGCTGAGCGAAGTTTGTGAACTGTGGGTTTGCAGAAGGACGTCCTGCTTCCACCTGCTCTCTCCCCGTTCTGATCATGGTAATAGCTAACAGTGCTTGAGGATCAAATGTGTGTTACAAGCTGGGGTGCTTTACAGAAACTATTGGTTAATCCTTACAGCCCTGACAGGCTGTGTATCCTTATCCTACACATCAGAAATTCATGCTCAGAGAGGCTAGGTAACTGACCAAAAGTCAAACAGCTGCTGCATCAATGTGGATAGGTTAGATCCATGGTCAGCAAACTGCAGCTTGCGAGCCACATGCGGCTCTTTGGCCCCTTGAGTGTGGCTCTTCCACAAAATACCACGGCCTGGGCGAGTCTATTTTGAAGAAGTATGGCGTTAGAAGAAGTTTAAGTTTAAAAAATTTGGCTCTCAAAAGAAATTTCAATCGTTGTACTGTTGATATTTGGCTCTGTTGACTAATGAGTTTGCCGACCACTGGGATAGATTATGCTGTGATAATGTCTCAGGGACTTAAAACACGAAGGTTTGGTTTTTGCTTGTGTCGTGTGTTCATAGTGAGACAGCAGGTGGGCCCTGCTCATCGTACGTAAGGATCCAGGCCACAGAGCAGCAACCATCCCTAATATTGCTGTGCCAGGGAAGAAGTTATCCCTAGAAAGTGTCACATCGGCAATGAAAGCTGGGCCTAGAGATGATACAACCTTTTTTCTCATAATGTATCGGGCAGGATTGGCACATGACCCCACCCAAACATAGGCAGGCTAGGAACGTATCCCTATCACGTGCCTGGAAAACAGAGGGAGAAATTTGGGGGGCGGTGCAAATGACCACCAGATGTAGTAGGTGGGAAGACTTGGTCTCTGAATCCAAAATGTATCTGACCCCAAAGCCAGGTGTATTTCACAAAACCACATTGCTTGACTCAACCCACCAGGAGTTCTGGGAGAGGGGAAGAGCCATCTCATTGGACTTGGTTGCTTTTCAGGGAGGGTTGTTGTCTTTTTGAGGCAACTGAGGCTGAATCTTCCCAGGTTGAGAGTAATTCTTCCTTGTCAGTTGTCACACTGGAAAGTCTGACTCCTTTGGCCTATGGCAGGTGAGGGCTTGAAAGTCAGACCCTGATAGGACAGCACTGTCCCTGTCCATGCTGTCTATTGCAGAAATAACGTCATTAGCTGCATTTCCTGCTATTCCGGTCCCAGAGCCTCTGGAGTGACTTCCAGTCCCAGGGCTGCCCGAGTGACCTAGCGATTGGCCAGGTGCCCCCGGAACAACAGAAGACGGACGCTGCGTCAGAGCAGCCCTCTTCCTGCAGACCTGGAAGGAGCTGATGACAAAGGCCTGCCAGCAGTGCTGTGCCTGTGACTTCGGAGCCTTCACATTTCCATCCTTGT
This sequence comes from Ia io, assembly GCA_025583905.1. Classification (NCBI taxonomy): domain Eukaryota; kingdom Metazoa; phylum Chordata; class Mammalia; order Chiroptera; family Vespertilionidae; genus Ia; species Ia io. The sequence continues at coordinate 4,320,853 of JAJQQW010000010.1, read as the reverse complement.
AGGCAGCCTGTGAAGTGAGTTTGGAACTTGCCCAGCGAAGAGCCCGGAATTGGAAGTCAAGAGCTTTGGAATCAGTTCTGGCTCTATCATCACGAGCTGTGTGACCTTGGGCAAGTAATTTAATCTCTCAGAAGTCTGAGTGTTCTCATCTGGAAAAAGAATTCTAGTTTCAACATTCAGATTTTTAAGGTGAAAACTGCCAATCTGCGCATAATGGGAGTGGCTAACATCTGAATCGCACTTAATATTTTACAAGGCTTTTCTTCAGCTGCCCTGCTATGCAGACATGATTATCATGATTTCCCCAGGGAAGAAACTCAGCCTTGTAGGACCAGGCAAATTGCCCAAGGTTTCACACTTAATAAATAGCAGAAGTAGGACGTGAACGTAAGTCTTCTGTCTCCACATATGGCATTCTTTTCCCTGCTCTGAGTGAGTGACGAGGGCAGTCCATAGGAAGTGAAAAAGAACACACAAGAAGTAGGTGGCAGAGAGAAATCATTAGAGGATTTGGATCCTTGAAGACTAACTTTGAGTTCAAGTTCTGCCATTTATTGGTTTATAGCAGGTGTCCTCAAACTACGGCCCGCGGGCCACATGTGGGTGTTTTTGCCGTTTTGTTTTTTTACTTCAAAATAAGATATGTGCAGTGTGCATAGGAATTTGTTCATAGCTTTTTTTAAACTATAGTCCGGCCCTCCAACGGTCTGAGGGACAGTGAACTAGCCCCCTGTTTAAAAAGTTTGAGGACCCCTGGTTTATAGTCCTAGAAAAAACACTTCTACTTTTTATTTTATTTTCCTGTTTGGCAAGTGTAGGCAGGGCTGATAGGCATCTGGTACACACTGGGTCAGCCATACTGTTGATTAAAATGTTGCTGTCCTTCTGTACTGTCTGTTGAAGCCACTCCAATGACACCCTCTTTTTGGATTTCTTCCCACTTCCCCACGATTCAGCAACCAAGGGCTTCATGTGGGGCTCAGCAGGGGGCATTAAAGACCTGTTCCATTTCTGGGCTATGGTTGGTCCCAAGTCATATTGGTTGTTAAATATTTTTAATATCACCAGTGATTGAGGGTAATAATGCTAATATTCTTCCCAGTTTCCACGGCAGCTATTGAAGATCAAATCAGACAATATAAAACAATGAAGGGGACCAGTCGGCTCTAACCCTTAAAGGCAGTATTTTTTGAGGTGTCATAGCAATGGCCTTTGAGAAAAAGAATTCTATTGTACAGAAAATAATGCATAGGGTTTTACCTTAAATTGCCTATTAGCCAATTTAAGACTCTGAGATAGTAAAGGAATTTATTTTACATTTTTGACTTTGACTTCTCAAATATTTGAAAATATTCCACATAATACACCTATCACCCCACATGATTAGTCTAAGCCAGGGGTCAGCAAACTATTGCCTGCAGGCCAGCTAGCCCCAGGTCTGTTCTTTGAGCTAAGAATATTTTTTACATGTTTATAGGATTGAAAAAAAGAAGACTATACTACAGAGATTGTAAAGGGTTGCAAAGCCTAAAATTATTATTATTTTACTTTTACAGAAAAATGCCAATACATGGTAGTTTCACTTTGCTTACTAGAGTTGGATTGGGCATGAGGTCCATTAAACATTAAGTAGTTATTAGTCCTAACCTACTATTTTAGGATATATCAGTAAGCAAAACAGATAAAAATTCCTGCCCTAGTGTATCTTATATTCTAGTTCTAGTTAAGGAGATATAAGTCTGTTGCTGTTTAGTAAAGGTTTCTCACACAATAGTGAAAAAGATATTTCTCTCATTAAATGTGATACTCCTAACTTGTGCTCATGAGGGAAGCCAGCTCAAGATAGAGTCAACACATCAAGGGTGATGGAGAAGAAAGTTAGAAAGAAATTAACTAAGCTACTGAGTCAACCTTGAAATATGTCATACCTAAGAGTTCCCAATCCTAATATATAAAAAGCCAGAGGCCGTCAGACTGAAACAACCGGACGGACGACTGAACAGCAGGCTGTGTGGGGTGACAGGGCCAGCAGGGGGGTTAGTGAGGGACAACCAAACGACTGAACAGCAGGCTGATTGGGGCAACAAGGCTGGCAGAGGGGGGGCAGTTGGGGGTGACCAGGCTGGTGGGGGGAGGGCAGTTGGGGGCAACCAGGCTGGCAGAGGGGGGCAGTTGGGGGCGACCAGGCCGGCAGGCAGAGGCAGTTAGGGGCAATCAGGCAGGCAGGCAGGCAGGGAGGTGAGCAGTTAGGAGCCAGTGGTCCCAGATTGTGAGAGGGATGTCCGACTGCCGGTTTAGGCCCGATCCCCGGAATTGGGCCTAAACTGGCAGTCAGACATCCCCTGAGGGGTCCTGGATTGGAGAGGGTGCAGGCTGGGCTGAGGGGACCCTCTCCTGTGCACAAATTTTGTGCACCAAGCCTCTAGTATATTAGATAATAAATTTTATTTGTTTAAGTCCTTTTTTCCCCCCCTCAAATACATTTTTATTGATTTCAGAGAGGAAGGAAGCGATAGAATGGAAGGATATCAATGATGAGAGAGAATCATCAATCGGCTGCCTCCTGCATGAGCCCACAACCTGAGCATGTGCCCTTGACCAGAACAGAACCTGGGAACCCTCAGTCCACAGGCTGATGCTCCATCCACCCAGCCAAACTGGCCAGGGCTGTTTAAGTCCTCTTAAATAAGTTTTCTGTTACTTGAATTAGTTAACTATATACATTACCTAATTTAATCCTACAACAACTCTATAGCCAATGAATTATTCTCATTTCACAGAAATTAATTGATTGCATAGTCAACACAGTAAGTGAAGGAGCCAATATGGGAACTCAGGTCTCTCTGGGTCTCTCGGGTCTCTCTAGACTCCCCCTCTTATGGAAATTCTAAGACATGAGAATTGTTAGAGGGAAAGGCAGGAAGTCAACATGGGGACAGTTTTTACGTCCAGAGCCTGTGTATATAACTGCATTACTGAGTTTCATCCTCTTCCTGAGACCTAGCCCAGTGTTTCCTGACCCCTCTCTCAGGAGAAGGTAGCATTTTTTCCATTTGCTGAGAAGTCATTATCTTGACAGTTGTATTAATGTGTATAAGGAACTGAGCACTGACATCTCCCAGGGAAGGGCAACTTTATCAAGTCCTTTCCATTTCTCCCACCACCATTTAGGTCACTTCTCACCTTGTCTACTGCAATAGTAGACTCCCCCCTGGTCTATGTTCAATCCTCTCTGGTCTTTTGATCCAATCTCCACTCTGTAACTAGATGATAAAAGCCAATTTTCCATATGGTCTGCAGAGCCTGTTCAGCTTCATCTTTCTTCTCAAGCACCCTCCTGCTTTCTCTGTTCCACCACACCAACCTTTATCAACCATTAGCTTCTGCCTGGAATGACCTTTCTTTTCTTCTATGCCCAATAAACGCCTATGTCTTTTTCATTTTATTTATTTTTCTTTTTAAGAAGGGAGAGAGAGAGAGAGAGAAACATCAATGATGAGAGAGAATCATAGATTGGCTGCCTCCTGCATGCCCCATACTGGGGATTGAGCCCACAATCCAAGTATATGCCTTGACTGGGAATTGAACCATGACCTCTTGGCTCATAGGTTGATGCTCAACCATTGAGCAACACCGGCCAGGCTCTTTTTTTAATATATATTTTTATTGTTGATAGCATTACAGATATCTCCCATCTATGTTTCTTTTAGATATCTGCTCATGTTTTCCTTTTTCATGCAAGCCTTTTCTGTTATTTCCTGACTTGATTAACTCCTATCATTAGCCCCCATTGGACCATGGTACATGGCACAATTGGTTTTCCACTAGTTTGTGTGACTATCTGCTTAATCTCTCTACCACACTATATTCTATGCTGTAGGAGAACAGTGGCTGCATTTGTCAGCATTGTAAACCCAGTGCCTGGCACACAGTAGATGTCCAATATATTTGTGGAATGAATGTATAAATGTATACATAAAAGGGCATCTTATATTTTTTTCGGTGATCCAAAGCATCAAGGAGATTTTAGACATCAAGTTGTATCAGTCCAAATACTTGCAGGAAATACACAAGATACTCAAATGGAGCACTGGAGGAAATTTTCATTTAGGAACTATTTACACAGGTGTAAAGAAAACCAACAAGGGATAGTGAAACACCCTGGGGCTAGCAAAACTGGAGAGAAGTTGGTACCCCTAGAACTGGGCAAGTGAAGGAAAAAGTTCCACCCCAAAGAGAACCACGGTGGTTCTAGAAGAGAACCACAGGATAGGAACTGTGCATAATATAGACAAACCCAATCAATCTTTGGAACCTCTCCTGTGTCCAGCAGGGCCATGATTATAAGAACAAGAACAATACTATTATCATCAGCATTATTTTTCCTCTCTTGGCCTCCATCAAGTGCCCCCCATTGGGTAAATCCAACTGCAAGCCAGAGGGCAGGCAACTAAATGATGTAGTCCATAAAGGCTGCTTTCCAGGGCACCAAATGTAGTGGAAAACGGAGAAAGTGGATCAGGCAGGACAAAGAAATATCCAGCCACTGGCCACTGAGACAATTCCATCTCCTGCTTTTCTAAAAGAATTGTTAAAACAAATAATGCTAAAGAATAGTTTGAAAAGTTTTAATTTAATAACAGAAAGGAACTACTAGAGTTTGAGAGTTATGTAGATAAAGCTACAAAAGTTTTCTTATCATGAAAATGCCATGAGAAGTGTGGTTTACTGGAAAGTACATGGGATTTTTAGTTAGACATGAGATCAAATCATAGCTCTGTCTCTGTGAACTTTGATAGCCTTGGTTTGTAAAGTGATAATTTTAATTATCTACATATATAAAAGCCTAAGTGACCATTTGACTGGTAGCTATGATGCACCCTGACCACCAGGAGGCAGATGTTCTGACCAGTGGGTTAGCTTGCTGCTGGGGTCTGGACAATTGGGACTGGGCGAGACAGGCTAGACATGCCCTGGATCCCTCCTACTGTCACTCCCCAGCCCCGATCATGCACTGGTGGGATCCCTCGGCCTGGCCTGTGCTCTCTCGCAATCCAGGACCCCTTGAGGGATGTTGGATAGCCGGTTTCGGCTTGATCCCCACAGGCCAGGCCAAGGGGCCCCACCAGTGTATGAATCTGTGCACCAGGCCTCTAGTTCTTATATAATCTCATAGAGTCGCTGTAAGAATCCAATGTCTAGCACATGGTAGGTGCTCATGAAATAATAACTGCTCTGAGAAAGGTATGCAGTTATTATCTGCTAGGGTCTAGCACCATGATAGTCTTTCCCGGGGAGTTTTGTTGCTGTTGGGCAAGCAACAAGGGCTGAAACAATTAGAGACTAAGTAGGCCAGAGAATAATCAAATATCAATTATCTATTAAGATCCACAAGAAAGATGCAGGTCACAAACTCTGGCAGATCTGCTGCATAACTGGATCACTGATCGCCCTTGCCCAATAGCACGAAAAGCCAGTGCATTGTAGATGAATTGCATACATCAGTGAACTACTGAGTCACTTAGCTACGTGCAGCTAAATGGCCATTGAAGCCAATAAAACAGGAGCAGTTTAGATCTCCTTATTGGGTGGCTCTACCTCAAGACAGTACTGACAGCACGCCACCCAGCTCAGACCCATTGTGTGAAATGACAACTTTCCTCCACTTACTAAAACCCCTGTTTGCTTACTTGGTGCCAAACTGCTCACACAAACACTGACTGATAGTTTAAAGACCACATTGTGCTTTTCTTTGCCATTGCGTGAAGGGCATTATTTTCGATGTTGATAAGATCTGGAGGGAAGAATAAGACACAATGGACTTTTATTTTAATCATTAAACACTCATGGTATCCCAAAGAATGCCCGGGGCTTTGTTCTATTTCTTTTGGTCTCAAGGCTTCTGCCATTAGGAAAGTAAAGACACTTGGCTCAGCATTTACCCCTAGGGGATTGAACAGTGTTCTGGGAGCTCATTGGAAAGGAATTGAAAGGAGAGATGAAGAAGCAGAATTGGAGGGACCAGAGGGCAAGCTGAAGAAACAGTATTTATGCCTGGAATTCCCTGCATGCAGTAAGATTCTTGCTGTCAACTAGCCTGAAGCATACTGAACAGAGAGGGGCAGATGCTACCAGAGTAGATGAATCAGGCCGACCATCAGGACAGACTCAAATAAGTCCCCCTTCACCATGCAACCTTCTCCAATGCATCTTCCTCTGTGTTGATCTCTAGCTTCATATTTTCTCTAAACAAGTCTAGTAATTCTTTTATCCCCCTCCCTTCCCACTCATATTAATACCTTGTGTTGTCTCAATTTACTCTTGAATTTGAAGTTACATTGGACCAGGAATCAAGAGGCCTACTTCTAGCTTTAGCTTTTCTGTATATCTTAACATATGACCTTTTAGAACTTCCAATTTTCTCAGCTCTCAAGATATATATATATTTGCTGTAGTTAACTGGTAAGAAGCCAGGGAAATACACGTAGATTTCTAGCATCCCAGAAAGTTCTCTCATATCCCTAACCTAAGTTCTCTCTTATTGTTAGAACCATTTAGAAAACTGAAAGTTACTATACAAAACCTAGTATTATTATTGTTTTTCTACTGGGTGGTATATTATTAAGAAAAAAGCTCTAGTCTTTTACTTAGTAATAAGCAGAGAACATAGATTTAATTTATTCACTTTAATATAGATTCAATATTAAATTAAAGCATAAGTGCAGGTGAAAGGACTTTGGCCTGGGTCCTAGAAAAGCTGAATTCTAATCTGCTCGGCCTTTATCCAGCTTTGTGTCCTCAGGCAGCTTTTAAAATAAAAAAAACCACAACTTTTTGACCTTAAAATTTGCTTTTATTAAACAAAGGAATTAGTCTCTAGATGATGTCTGGAGCACCTTTCTGCTTTTAGAAGTTATTCTTAACTGACAGTGATAATAACTAAGATTTAATGAGTGCTTTCTATAAATCAGGCACTATTCTAAATACACTTATTAATGTACCTTCAGAACAGTTCAGTAAGTTAAGTGCTATTATCTCCATTTTACAGATGGGGAGATTTAGAAATTAACTCACTCCCATAAGGTCACAGTTCTCATAAGTGGACAATGCTAGGTTTTGGGTCCAGACATTGTAGCTCTAGAGCCTGCAAAGTAATCATTAAACTCTGCGGCCAGTCGCTGCGGTGATAAATCAATGGAAGGGGAAATATGAAATGTGAAACGTGTGTGGTTAGGTCTAGTAATCGGTTATATTTCAAAAGTTTCAAATTAAACTTTTTTTGTGTGGAAATTTCTAAACATGCACAAAAGTCAGAAGTTCGCTGAACCTCCATGAATTCATCACCTATTTTCAAAATCATCAACATTTTACCATATTCCTTTTTACTTCTCTCTCTTAAAACTATGGTGAAAAATTTCAAACATGCTCTCATAAGTACACATCATGACATATCACCCTTAAATACTCCAAGATGCATCTAAAAAAAAAGGAACAGATTTTTATCTAACTACAATGCCATGTCTCACCTTATAAAAATTAATAATAATTCTTGACTACTTATTGTTTACTACTAGGTCCATATTCAGATTTTTCTGTCTTAAGATTTCTTAATTGTCTTAAAACTTACATTTTTGTTCCTTTTCCAATTACAGCCAAAAAACAAACAAACAAACAAACAAACAAAACAAAAAACTCTACTCATTTTGTTGGATTGTTCTGTCTGATAAGTCTCTTTTAATCTAAAATCCTCCCATCCCTGAAGAGGAGAGCTTTAGAAGGGGAGCCTATGGGAGCATCTTTCTATTTTGTTTCTTATGCACAAGAATGGGGTCATGGAGTTGCAGGGAAATATAGTAAAATCACCTCAGCTTCTTCCCTGCCCCACCCTCTTACCTTATATTTGGCTATCTCCCTTCTTATGTAAGTAACAAAGGGATGCCAGGGAGAGGCTGGTGGGTTTCCTTGCTCTAATGGGAAATAGAGAGCATGTCATTACTGAAGGAAATTACTTGCATGGGCCTACCACACAGATGTATAGTTAGGTTCAACTATTATTAGATCCTGCCTTTTAGTTCTCTGCTGGAAGCTAATTCCAGCAGGTCATAAATGCAAGAAGTTCATCAAAAGGTTGATGGAACTTGAGGCTTATTCAGCAGGGTTGAATATCTACATATTACTGCCTACTGGAATAGCTGAAAGCATTTCCCCAAACCTGAAAATCTGCATATATTATTGCCTGCTACTGGAATAGCCGAAGGCAGTTCCCCCAATCTGACAATGCCTACTGTATACCAAACCTTACCTTTGATATGTATATCTGCTTTGCTTTAGGGCAATTTGTGTTAATAAAAAGCTAGGGGTCCAGAGATTCAGGGAGAACTTGGTTACTAAAGCTAGGTCTCCTCTGGCGCCCCAAAATGCCTTCCAAATTTATATTTCATGTCTGGCCTCTTTATTAATTTACTCGCAGCCCTTCTCCAGATTCCTGAACCCTTCTAGATGCTGAGTAAGACCCCACAGTTCTCTGGTTCTTCTATGCCACTAGGAACTGTGGTAGAAGCTGAGGACCTTAAAAAAAAGTAAGAAAGTAAGAAGTGATCCTTGTCTAGGAGCTATGTACTAGTAAATAGTTAAGTGCAATAAAATGGTTTGAGTTCTGTGATATGGGGTTACTGGAAGGACACAAAGAGAAGAGTAATACTAGTAAGATATAATAGCTACAATTTATTAAACGTTTACTCCAAGTTAGGCACTACGCTAAGTGCTTTTTGCACTTCATCTTATTTCATCATCCCCACAAACCTTTGCGGGACATGCTATATTATCCCATTTTTACAAATAAGGGCATTGCAGTTCTTTGATGTTAAATGTCTTGTGTAAAATCATATATCTACTCAACAATAGAACTGGAATTAGACTTTGTCTCTGCCTAACTCCAAAGTCCCTGTTTTTAACCACTGCTTGGGGGGTGAGAATAGGGGTAAGAAAATTTTATAGAAAAGTTTTATTAGTTCATCTATCCATCCACCATTCATTCATCCTTCCTTTCGTATATCTCAGAAAGGATTTAAGGTGGCTTTTGGAAAAGTAACATTTGAGTTGAGTCTTGAAAGACATGCAATTGTCAATCACTTAGGCAGGGCCAGAAAGGGCTTTCTTGGTAGAGGCGACAAGATGAAGAGTAGTGTGAAAGGATCTATCAACAAGTAGCCTTGTGGGGCCCTCGACGAGGGTGAAAACAGGCTGGAGAGGTAGATTGGGCTGATCCCGTGTACGCAATATGACAACACTGAGAACTTACTCTGTAGGCAGTGGGAGTGAGGAAGGACAATGAGTGCCAAGGCAAATAGTTTAACACAGAACACCTCATGTTTTGGCCCCAATGGAGTCTTCTTGCTTGATCGTTCTCATTCATCAGACCTTATGAATAGTGTTTGTCAGTTTTCAGAACTTTAATCCAGTCTCTGAGGCTGAAGCTTTAACTCCACAGAGGCTGGCGGGGGAAACATTCCTCGTCTTGTAAAGGCCATTCCCAAGGAAGAGCTTAAAACAATCATTTGGATGTTGGAGTGTATCTGGAATATGTTTTCATCTTGAGGATTAGGGTTGCCAGATTTAGCAAATAAAAATACAGGATGCTCAGTTCCATTTGAATTTCAGATAAATAACAAGTACCTTTTCAAAAGTATGCAGTACTTTGTTTTTTTAAATATATTTTTATTTACTTCAGAGAGGAAGGGAGAGGAAGAGAGAGATAGAAACATCAATGATGAGAGGGAATCATTGATTGGCTGCCTCCTGTACGCTGGACCGAGCCCACAACCCAGGCATGTGCCCTTGACCAGAATTGAACCTAGGACCCTTGGGTCCACAGGCTGATGCTCTCTCCACTGAGCCAAACCAGCTAGGGCAGTATGCAGTACTTGAAATAAAAAATCCTTTGTTGCTTATCTGAAATTCAAATGTATCTAAAATTTGTTGTTTATCTGAAATTTCAAAACACGTTTTGTGTTTTTCATCTGGTGACCCTACTGAGTTGGCTATTTTGTTGAATGGAAAACTCCAGGTTTGCTCATTTGTAGTCAGTCCCCCTATAACCCCTTTTTCCCAAGTGCGGACATCCTGCGGGACTCGCGGCCAGGAGAAACGTGTGCTGTGTCCAGTGCATGGCCACTTCCCACGTGTGAACCTGAAAGGGGTCGACCCCGGGGCAGTGAGAAACAAAGGAAGAAAATCCAGGCAGGGCCCGGGAGGTCTTTTCTTTCGGGGCCAGCCTCGGATATTTTGCAGCCTCCTGGTGGCCTGGCTGCCTGGCCTGAGCGGTTTCATGTTGAAATTCTTTTAAGTGATTGTGTTGGTTTCCTTCTCATAAACCTTATCTCTTCCTGGGAGTGTGTTTTAGTTTGCCTGGATGCAGTGGAGTATTCTGTTGGCCGCCCGAGTCCTCACGTCCAACTCTCTTTCTGTGGGATTTCTTTCTTTGCTTATTTGTTTTAGGAAGAGGCTCACTGATAAAGGGGAGCAGCCGTCTGGGCCCGAGGATCCCCCGGTACAGCGGCCCACGGGGACCCTGCCTCCTCCTCAGGTCACGGGGAGTTTACTTACAATCACAGAATGGCGAAGCTGAAACGCACCTTAACATGACATGTGATAATGGGACATGGGAAGGGGTACCCTTGACCACTGCCCCCACCCCCTAGAGTAGTTTTACTTTCTGTCCGTTACAGGTTATCTTTTGATGAAAGGATTCTGCAGCTAGAAATAAGTGATAAAATCCTTTATTATAGCCTAGCTCACTGCAAATAAGGAATCTGAAGCTCAGAGAGATGAAATGGTTTGCCAAAGATAGCAGAGCAGGTTCATTGCAGAAGCCGGGAAGTCTGAGCCGGGGTCCTCCAGCTCCCTTCAAGTGTGCCATCCCTCACCCCACACCACGAGGGCTGTGCACACTCCGGGGGCCAGGGGAGTGCCGTGGCTCTCCAGTTCACATGCCTTCCCCGCTTGTAGGAACCATGGAGATTGCTTTGATTGCTGCTGGGTTGGTGGGAATGTGCTCAAGCTTAAAAGGTAAATATCGAGGGAGGCTAGACAGCTATCCTGTTTCATCTTAATAGGGGAATCTATTCAAGTGTACCGTCCTAGCTAGGAGTTTGTTGCCTGAGAACAGTGATTCATGGAGGAGAGCATAGACAACTCTGGAAACCTAGAATAGATGGGTTGCCTCTAGGGTAGAAATGGATCCCAAGGGGAGGGTGTGACCTGCATGCGTACTTCTGTTTTCCTTTGCTGGTCCTTTCGGTATGTCCTCCCCCGTGGGTGTGACAGCCCTTTTCTCTTTCCTCCCTGAGATGGGCATTTGGCTGAGGTGCGGCACTTCTGTTCTTGCATCACGTACTTGTTTGCTACACTTTCCTGGAGGGATTCTCCACAGTTCTTTATGGGGTCATTCCTCAAACACTCCAGGAAACAACAGGGAATCACTAATGCCAGGAATCACAGTCCCACGTTTCTCTGGTTCTTATATGGAGAGAAAGTTACAGTGTCATAAGGGAATAAAGTCACAGGGAGTTTCAGGACTTGTGATTTGGATTTCAAAAGGCCTGCACGGGAGTCCTATCTCTAACTTTTACCAGCAAGTATCTGCGGGCAGCTGTGTACCTCTCTGGGCTCAGTTTCTTTGCGTGTGGAAGGGGTGAGAGTTGGGTGCTAATAGCCCACACTTCATGGGATTGCTGAGAGGCTTCACTGAGAACGTGTAGAAAGTGCTCTGCATAGCAGTTGGTAAGCGGTAAGCACTCAGTTGCTGCTAGCTTTTGCATCACCATCATCATCATGATTAATATTGATACATTTATTATTATTTTTCCATAAAAATTAATTTTGGTCTCCAACACCATAATCTGGGAGTTGGTTTTATTCCTATCTTCATTAAAGAAAATCTCTCTTGATCATCAATTTGGATTTATAGAGAGACTTTTATTTATTTACTTTTTGTAATAGAGATAGCTCTATTACAGCAAAGAAAAATCCAAGTTTATAAAAAATAAAATCTCTCTCTTAAAACACTACTTATCTTATTTTTTTAATATGATTTCTCAAGTTCTGCTTGCAGTTTGACCTCCTCATTGAAATCTTCCTCCATTTCACACTGCTGGTCTCTCTTTTCTTTAAGCTCCTGATTCACACATTCTCTGTGCCAAATGATCAGAGAGCAGTTTCTAACATTTTCCATATAGAGTCTCTATTTTATTATTTCCCCATGAATGCTATGGTTGAAAGCACATTTTAAGGCTAATTTTCTTATTAGGGAAATTTCACACATCCATAAAAGTAGTGAAAATAGTGTAATGGGTTCCATGTATCTATTACTGAACTTCAACAGTTTTATCAACATCGTGTCAATCTCACTTCACCCATCTCCCCTGCTCCCCTTTTATTTTGACAAGAGTATTTTAAAGCAAATTCTCAAACATCATACACTTGCATCTGTAAATAGTTCATTATGTGTGTCCAATTGATAAGGATTTTTAAAATAATTACAGTGCCATCAATCTAATAAAATTAATGATGACTTCTTTTATCATTTAACACCTGGTCTATATATAGATCTTTTTCATTGCCTTAAACGCTGTTTTTTAAAAAATATATATTTTTATTGGTTTTAGAGAGGAAGGGAGAGAGAGATAGAAACATCAATGATGAGAGAGAATCATTGATAGGCTGCCTCCTGCACGCCCCACACTGGGGGTCAAGTGGCAACCCCGGGCATGTGCCCTGCCCGGGAATCGAACTGTGACCTTCTGGTTCATAGGTCAATGCTCAACCACTGAGCCACGCCAGCCAGGCTAAAAATATTTTTTAATAACTGGTATGTTTGAATCAAGATGCAAACAAAGCTTATACATGGCATTTGGCTGCTGTGTCTCTTAAGTCCCTTTTAATAGATTACAATTGCTCTTCTCTCACTTTTTAAAACATTTTCTAAAATCTCAAAACCTACACAGAAAACAAACCAGACTGCATTTATTATAAACAAGTCATTTCCCTATCTAATAAATAATACCTACAATCAAGAGGGTGTGGTCCATAAGCGATAACTAGAATTAACATGCTAAATTAAGCAAACACATTTGCTATGTTTAACTTGTGCATCTTTATCTCAAGGCATATTTCCATTTGGCTTCATAATAATACAGTGACTTGGAGAGTTTAGTCTTAAAATCTAAAGTTGGGACCATCTGATACTTACAAAAAGGCACTTCTTATTTTACCTAATATTCAGTATCTTCGTCAACCAGGCAAATTCCCTTTATTTCTGGAGATCCCCACTCTGTTCTCACTGATGCTGGCTGAGGATGCTTTCCTGTTCTCTGGATTTCAGTCTCTGCCCTTGGCTAGTTCATTGGTTACCTGCCAGCCCCACGGACTTGGCCTTCCCCACGAGCCTGGACAATGGAGCGGGTGAGGGGAGCATCTTACCTCTCCTGGGGTTGGAAGAATGGGAGAACATGAAGCCAGTGGAGAGGGAAGCACAGAAAAAGTCAGAGACAGAACCCCTGAGAGAGACGGGAGCCTGAAGAGCTAAGTTAAGAGAAAGGCTGAGTAAGTGGGACATGTAGCTTTGGTGGTTGTAGATACTATGCTGTACACAGGCTGAAATGAGAGAGGGTCTTCAGTCCATTTATACACCCCCAAATGACCTTAATTTTGAGTAAGAGGTGATGTGTGATAATTGCTTGGTCAAAACAAATAAACAAACCAACAAACCTGAAAGCAAGTTATTTTTCAGGAAAACTAGACCAAAATTTTAAGACGAGTAGCATCGTTTGCTGAAGTCCTTGAAGACACCTAGAAATCCCACTTAGACATGCCACAGCCCTTTCCCTTCCCTGTAGCTGTGTTCTCAACCGTGACTGCCATTTAGATTTACTTGGCAGCTTTGTAAACTATTGATGCTGGGCCCTACCCTCACCCCCAGGTTCTGATTTTATCTGGGGTGGGATGCAGGAGTCTGTACTTCTAAAAGCTAACCAGGTGACTCTAACTGCACCACCATTCATGATACATTTTTATAGTTCTTATTTCACTTTCCCCCGCCCGCACCCGTATAAATATTGTAATTTATTGGCAAATCCTATGTTGTTCCTTTTTCAATATTCTTCTATGGATTCTGTAATATATTATTTGCCTCCTTATTTTAGTGTTTAGCATTTTCTAAGCTAAACACTGTGCTATTGCTTTTTTATGGACTATGGTGAAACTCTAAGCATCGTTTTATTAAATTGATCCTATGGGAAAGTACATCCCCTCTCAAGCTGAAAACTTTTATTCAACTAGAACCTAGCTGTTTTTTTGTTTTAAATTAAATATTTATTGTGGAAAGTATTACATATGTTCCCTTTTTTTCTCCCATTGACCCCTTCTAGCCCACCCCTGCCCCAGGCCTTCGCCACCCTATTGTCTGTGTCCATGGCTTATGAATATGTGCATACAAGTTCTTTGGGTGATCTCTTCCCACCCACTCACCCTCCCACACCTTCCCTCTGGGATTTTAAGGGAAGAATGTGGAGAAAGGGTTCCGGGAATTTCTTTGTGTGACAGGGGATAGAAAGGAGCCCATGAACAGTAAAGGGAAGAGGACTTCAACTCAGTATTGGGAACTTAGTAGTACTTAGAACTGCCCAACAGTAGCACAGACTCTCCCGGATGCAGTTCTTGTCTCTGTGAGAGATTTCCATGGAGCAGTATTTGTTACAGGATAGAATCCTACGTCACCTGGGATTGAATTTTATTCCTGTGTAACTGCCTGCATTTCTGCTTCATGCAGTTACGAGGCCCTTTGAATCATATTAGGAATTTTTTAGACTGTATGGCAGGTGTCCTCAAACTACGGCCCACGGGCCACATGCGGGTGTTTTTGCCATTTTGTTTTTTTTACTTCAAAATAAGATATGTGCAGTGTGCATAGGAATTTGTTCATAGTTTTTTTTAAAACTATAGTCCGGCCCTCCAACGGTCTGAGGGACAGTAACTAGCCCCCTGTTTAAAAAGTTTGAGGACCCCTGCTGTATGGTCTTTAAAAATGTTTTATATACACTTTTTTTTTCTTTTTCTTGTTATATATAACATAAAATTTTGAAACTTCCTCTCAGGGATCATTAAATGACATGTTAGAATCAGACTGACCTGTGTTCATATCTTAGCTCCTCCCAGACAAGCCTTGTGATCTTGGCAATGGAGGTACTTAATCTCTCTGAGCCTAAATACACTGAGTGGCCAGATTATTATGATCTCTGAACACATAATAATCTGGCCACTCAGTGTATATTCCTATATAATAAAAGGCTAATATGCAAATTGTCCCCTCGACCAGGAGTTCGACCAGCAGGCAGGCCAGCCAACTGCCCATGTCCCCTCCCCCTGGCCAG
Organism: Ia io; assembly: GCA_025583905.1. Lineage (NCBI taxonomy): Eukaryota > Metazoa > Chordata > Mammalia > Chiroptera > Vespertilionidae > Ia > Ia io. Next base: position 4,305,425 of record JAJQQW010000010.1, on the reverse strand, counting down.
GCTGGCTGGACCCCACCCATGCATGAATTCATGCACCGGGCCTCTAATACACACACACACACACACACACACACACACACACACACACACACACACACACACTGAGTGGCCAGATTATTATGTGTTCAGAGATCATAATAATCTGGCCGCTCAGTGTATGTGCCTCTGTAAAATGGAGTTACACATGCTGCTGAGGATTAAATTAAATGAGTTCACGCACATAGAGAACTTCTCACTATGCCTGGCACGGACATGCACCCAGGACACGGAGGCTGCCATTGTTCTAAATCCTTCCTTTGGCTTTTGTTTCACTAAGGCTAATGTGGTGCTTAGTAAAGGCTTTTCAATTCTTCCTACTGGCTTCTTTTCGGTATTTCTCTTGAGTTACTTCAGGTTTCAGAGTCAAATAAAACAAAAAAAAATCATTGACTTTAATACCCCCTCCATTCATTTACTTTCCTCAGATTCAAATGTTCTAGAGTCAGCTTTCCCAAGACCTCTGCAGCTGTGGGTACTTGCTTTCCGCACAGTAACCCTTCCTGCTGCAGCAGCCAACCACCCCACTGGCCTTTGGACAACTGCTCCTCTGGGCCCCTGCGCACTTCACATTGGGGGCCTTAGGCCTACTCAGGTGTACACGCTCATTCTCAACCGAGGCTCTTCCTCACATTGGAAGGCTTTTTAGATTTTCATTCACAATCATGTAGAATGAGGCTCAGATAATCCTATCAATTTGACCTTTCTGCTAAGCTACAGAAAACGCCAAGAAATCTCACCTAAACCTCTTTTGGAGAAAACAAGCTTTAGAAACAATGACCTTTGCCAACGTTAAAATTTCTACTTTTATTGGCTCGTGTTAACCTAGCATTGATCAAAAGAATTGTTATGCTGCCAAGCCTATTGGAAGCAGTTGACTTTAAAAGCCTTGCACTCGGTTAAATGGTTGACTAATCATATTGTACTTTTTGCTATGCTTTCTTGCAAAAATAAATTTATAAAGTCTTCTTCTGAGCCCTGACCGGTTTGGCTCGGTGGATAAAGCATTGGCCTGCGGACTGAAGGGTCCTGGGGTTCGATTCCAGTCAAGGGCATGTACCTTGGTTGCGGGCACATCCCCAGTAGAGGGTGTGCAGGAGGCAGCTGATTGATGTTTCTCTCTCATGAATGTTTCTGACTCTCTATCCCTCTTGCTTCCTCTCTGTAAAAAAAAAAAAAAAAATCAATAAAATATATTAAAAATAAATAAATAAAGGCTTCTTCTGCACATGCACAGCAGGCTTGCAGCCAGCTCTTTCTCACCTGTTCTGCTTAAGCGCCAGCTTGTCTTTATTTCTCATCGGCTCCAAGCTGCTGCCTGGATTTCTAAGGTTTATAAGCAATAAACTCTCTGTATCCCCACAGGGACCCGTGACCCTAACTGCATTGTGCTGTGGAGAAGCATGAGGTCTTTGGAAGCTATGAATCACAGCGATGAAACGTGGAAATAGCCATGTTGGCCTTTGCCTGGAAAGGTATTATTGAGACTTCAGTTCGTGATTATTGCTCTTCCCTAGTGCCAGCTTGATCATAAGTCAGTTAAAAAAAACAAAAAACTGCTCACACAGCCATTGTGTGAAGAGAGCTCTGCTGGCACACACTCCGGAGTTAGACATTTATTAGCAAACTGAGCAAACATTTCCATAAACGTTCAGGTTTCCCTCCACCCCCAATCAAAACAGTCCTAGAAGGGCATGTTGCACACAGCCTCTCACATCATGGGTTCATCAGCACTCCCTGGATGATTGGTGTTCATGTGATGATGGGGGCTTGTTTTCAGTTTCTTTAGGAGGGATTCATATTTTTTGCAGATTTTTTTTTAAGTTAATCTTAACTTTCCTTAGAAAACGTGAGGTTATGTGCTCATTTTCATACCTGGATTATCCTAATTTTTTTGAATGGAGGAAAATATTAAGATATTTGAATTTCTCACTCTGTATAGGCACTCTCATATGCAGGGTGAATTACTAGAGAGAGAAATTCAAGTAACTTAATATTAGTAATTTTCATGTGCAAGTTATTTAAAGCATCAGGCCTCTACTTCTTCATTTATAAAATGAGACAGATAAAGGTACTACCTTATAGAGTTGTGAATTTCCAAGGAGATTGTTCACCGAGCATTTAACCCAGTGCTTGTGGCACTGCAAGTGGGCATATGTATTTGATCCTCCTAAGCTTGTGAAATGGGAGGTGTATTGTTTCTTGCACTTTAAGTGAAAAAACTAAAGCTCCTGGAGAATTGACAGGGACTTGGTCGAGGTCACATGGCTAATGTGTGGCCCAGAGTGGGATTTCAGTCTGAGATTCTTAACTCCTAGTCCAGTGCTCTTGCATTAGAGAAAGATGTGTCATTCAACAGTGGTAAGCAGTGTTTCTTATCCTTTCTGTCCACTAGATTCACCTGTAAAACTCTAGAACCATGCAGGTGCTTCAGTTCCAGCAACGGGGGGATCCTCATGCGGGAGATCTAGTGTGCAGTACGGCACTCGTAAACTCTTGATGCTGTGTTCTGCTGCGTCTCCTTCATTCTCTGTTTTTTATATTTCTGCCTCTCCTTCATTAACTAGGTTTTCTATTTCTGGAACTCCTTTTGGATGTCTGTTAGAGCTTTTCCTTCTATTCTTTATATCTATTCACTTTCATTTTTTTTCTTCTTCAAATCTGTGCTATATTCTGGGAAAGTTCTTTATATTATATTATTTTACTTTTAAAGATAGATTTCAGAGAGGAATGGAGAGGGAGAGAGAGGTAGAAACATCAATAATGAGAAATAATCATTGCTGGCTGCCTCCTGCATACCCCACACTGGGGATTGAGGCCACAAGCTGGGCATGTGCTCTGACCGGAATCAAAGCATGAACTCCTTCCTGGTTCATAGGTGAATGCTCAACCACTGAGCCACAGAGGCAAGGCTATTTTATTTTTTCAATACTCTAAATTTCCTTTCAGTAGTACTTAGTCTACTAATTAGCTCATATATTGACTCTTTTTATTTTGATGACAATACTTTTTATATTCTATTTGTGCCTAATTCTCATTCTTGTTTTATGGGTACTAATATTGCCTTTGTTTTTATATTTTTAAAATTAACTTATATCAAACCCATTATGAAATTATGGATCAAATGAATCATTTTAAGAGTGAAATAATTCTCTAATCACTATGATGAATACCTGAAACTAATATAAAATAATATTTAATGTCAATTATAATTAAAAACTGAAATTTAAAAACTACAGGTGAAATAATTTGATAAAGTTTATAATTAAAATCAGTAGTCCTGTGGGGTGAGGGCATGTGCTGGGAGGTAGGGGAGGCTGGGGAAAGGTCAATGGGAAAAAAGGAGACATATGTACTACTATTTGTAATACTTTAAATAATAAAATTAAATTTAAAAAAATAATAAGTAGTCCTCTGCTACACCCCTCTTCACCTCTGGTTCCTCCTTCCTAGTGACAACTGTTTTCTAATCTTCTAGATGTTTCTATTATTTACTTCCATATTCCTAAATGACACGCTTATATTGCTTTTCTTAATTAGACATATTCTGTGCAACCTTCCAGGGAATAACAAGAAGGTGAGGATTCTGTTTTCTTACTCCTTCTATCTTTTCAATAGCACAATACTTAGTGCTTACTATGTGCATGTAAAGAATATTCAGTCCTGAGTCAAGTAGTGTGTCTATTGCCTATTTTACAACTTTTTATTTTTCCTGGAGTCAATAAATCTCAACTTATTGCTTGGTTATTTTTCTACCTTCTTATTTCAGATTTATTCTTGTATTTATTATCACCCAAGCTCATCCCTGAACTCTTAGTAATTCAATGAAAATAGATAAAAAGTCTGTGTTTCTTGGAGGTGTTCCTCCTAGGTCCTATAGCTCCTTCTGGCCTTGGTTGCCCTCTAGCACCGCCACACACTGTCCTCCCGGGACTTCTCTACTGGGTTTACTCTCCTAGTTTCTAGATCCACGTGGTCCTTTTTCTTGACTTACTTTTTGTTTTGCTGGATCACATCCTCCAGTAGCCTTCTGAGAAGGTGCATACAAAGTAAAATTTAAAAAAATATATATGTCTGGAAGTATATTCTAGGTTTACATCCAGCTATAGAATTCTAGATTTGAGACAATGTCCCTCATAATTTGAAGGCAATAACCTATGTTCCGGAAAAATTCGGAAAGCTAGGACACTTTTATATTCCTCAGGAGTCCAGAGTAGGAAGAAACCAGTCAAAAGTTACAAGCGATGGCTACAAAAGTAAAAGAAGGCAGGGCAGGTTGATCCTAGGATTTCATGGGCAAAACATACTCTGCTCATAAGACTTACTCTTTTTTCCTTTATCTTTTCAAATTCTCCCTTTTCTCAAATGCTACATATTAAAGCTATTCAGAAAGGAGATTGTAGGGCCGGTCTGTCTTTTGTGGAATGCTGGCTTAGATGCTTTTTGGTGTATAAACTTGAATAAAGTTATAAAAATTTTAACAGTTTGATACCAGTATAAGCATGGACACATAGCAGATGAATAGAACAGAAGAGACTCCAAAGCAGACTCACTTCAGTGATTATGACAGAAGGAATACTGCAATGCACTACTTAGCCCCCATGCATCTCCGTTTCTTCAGATGCCAAACAGGAATGACTGTATCCTGTGCTGTGCTGCGAGGATTAAGTGAACTAACACAAATGTGCTCATCTAATAAATGCTTAATAAGATACAGCTATGATTTTTGTCATTTTTATTTGAACAAAATATTTCCTTGTCCCAGGCCCTAATCAGCTTCCTCTGAAATTCCACACTCTTTATTCTGTACTACTTCTTTGAGGACTTAATTATTCACTATCTTTAAAAAAAATTATTCACCACCTTACTTTGCTACCAAATTGTTTCTCATGCACTACTGGTGTATTTCCAGCTGTTATACATTATTTGAGGGCAGAGACCACATAGAATGCATGCAGTTGCTTCTCTGGTTCTCATGGCGCCCAGCACAGCACTGGGCTCAAGGTGGTCTGTGCTCACCAGTGGATTGGGCGACAGCTAACTGTAGGGGTGAGGTGATGCTTGTCAGGTGACCTGCTTTTGGCTCTCCAAGACACCAGGTGAGAGCAGTTCTGTATTTTGCAGCCCTAATTGGTATAAAAAACATTTGTCATTTTTACCTTTTAGTGAACAGCCCTGGATTTTAAGAATTCTTAGGGAATATACCTGACAGAATCCACCCAGAAGTAAACGCACTTCAAGGAAATGTAAAAACCTTGTTGTTCTTGACCTCCCTCTCACCTCCAGGTACTCTAAAGAAGATAGGAGTTTATGATTGTTCTCATTCATGAATAAGTAAAATTTTCTCATCCGTATGTTCTATTGGGCTTATTTATTTCATGTACTTCATGTGACAACCTAAACTGTAAGGTTTTAAAGTCCCTCCTGCTTTCCTAAGAAAGGACTTTGTTTTTGGCAGTGACCTGAAGGTGACATACGGTCCTTCTTGCTGTTTCAGGCTCGTCTCTTTCCCAGGTGTGGCTTACACCTGCTGAGCTGGCATGGTCATTTGTGAATACAGTAATTCTCAGGAGGCATCAATTCCTATCCTGTTCTCACTGTGCACGTTATGAACTGGTGGATTTATTCCACTGCCAGGCCCCGGCTAGAACATGACTTGGTGCCCGGTGCTAACAACTGTCTTTAAAGGCTTATGAATAGGGTCATAAACACTATTGACATTAGTGGAAACACGTACTTTTCCTCCTGCTTGCTGTCACGCGCACCGGCAGTTCAACATGAGGGCATGCATGGCTACTCGGCACTTGGCCCGCCATTTTATTTACATGTAGATAAATTCATTTGTTTAAACCTTTATTCCTAATCAAGTCAGTCTTATATCCTGGCCTCTAGTCTTCAAATAATGTGAACCTTCCCCGATTATATGTTTCAAGGGATTTTTCCCCCTTCTTTTTAACTAGATCTCCCCCCCCCCCCCCCACAAATAAATAAAGCTGGGTTATGATGCAAGTAACCAGAAATTTAAAACGTTGCTTAATGTGCATGAGCAGAAGTTTAACTGCAGCAGGGCCCGGTCATAGGCGTAATGAAACCAAAGAGCACTCTGTAGTTCGATGGCAACCTTGAGATTCACTTCCCAGGTGGCTAAGGATATTCAGTCTCCACTCTGCATCAGAGAAACGTGACAGTGAAAGTGAGAGAGGCAACTCCTCTTTGCTTTTCTCCAATTTTACTTAGGAGGGAGTCTGGATAGCTTAAATATATTATTTTTGCTGTTCAAGGTGCAAACCTATCCTGTTATCATATACTAGAGGCTTGGTGCAGGGATTCATGCACCGGTGGGGTCCCTCAGCCTGGCCTGCACCCTCTCACAATCTGGGACTCCTCAGGGGATGTCAGACTGCCAGGGATCAGGCTGAAACCGGCAGTCCGACATACACCAGGGGTGTAGTAGTGCACAAAGAGGCAGGTGGCCGGGGAGGAGCCTGAGCCCAGGCCAGGTGCCAAGCCACTCCCACTCATCCCAGCCCCACTGCACCTGCCACCACTGCTTGGTAAGCTCGCTGAGCGGCACTCCTGCTGTGGAAGCTCACTGACCACCAGGGGGCAGCTCCTGCATTGAGTGTCTGCCCCCCTGGTGGTCAGTACACATCATAGTGACTGGTCAACCAGTCATTCAGTCATTCAGTTGTTGGTTGCTTAGGCTTTTATATATATAGACTGGAGGCCCAATACACGAAATTCGTGCAAGAGTAGGCCTTCCTTCCCTCGGCTGCCGGCACTGGCATCCCTCTGGCACCCGGGACCCCGGCTTCCCTTGCAGACCCGGCTTCGTCCATAAGGTCGTCTGGAAGGATGTCCGGTCTAACTAGCATATTACGCTTTTATTATTATATATATTTGGTGAGAAATATGGGAAAGAAGCAATATGGTGCAAGGGTAGATCTGATGATGATTTTCTTGCCACTGAAACTATGGAAATATTTGATGGCTATCATTCAGAACGTTTCCACGTATCTGTAGGTCAGGGCTTGACTTCAGCTTAACCAGATGGATGAATATTCACTCATTCAGCATGCCAGGCACTGTGTTGGGTGGTGAAGTCAGAATAATAATGGCAAGTGTTACAAATGAAAGAGTCTGTCAATAAAAAATACAGGGCAAAGAAATAGAAAAAAACTCCTGTTTTCTTGACCTTCATGCAGGGATGAGGGAAGAGTGTTAATTATGTACTTCATTTTTTGCTCATTGTCTCATTTTACACATTCAGTTTAGCCATGCATTTTGTGTTCTGTACCCTTCACTCTGAGCATAGTATTGAATTGGACCTGAGAATGATGTTCAAGCTCATGTGATACTGCCACAAAGAAGCACCAACAAGCCACCTGGAAGCAGTTTTGAGCAATGTTGAAATGTACAAGTTTTCGAAGTAGACAGAGATATGCTATTTCTTTGCAACAGGATCTTGAGCAAGTTCTCTATAAATCTTAATGTCTTTACCTGTAAAATTTGGATAATAGTGGTACCTGTGTGATAGTATTAATGTGAGGATTAAGTGAAATAATGCAGCTCTTTTTAAAAATATATATATTTTATTGATTTGAGAGAGGGAGAGAGAGATAGAAACATCAATGACAATAGAGAAACATTGATTGGCTGCCTCCTGCACGCCCCACACTGGGGATTGAGCTCGCAACCAGGGCATGTGCCCTTGAGAGAAATCGAACCTGGGTCCCTTCAGTCTACAGGCCGACACTCTATCCACTGAGCCAAACCAGCTAGGACTAATGCAGCTCTTAATAAATATTAACTATTGCCGAAACCGGTTTGGCTCAGTGGATAGAGGTCGGCCTGTGGACTCAAGAGTCCCAGGTTCGATTCCGGTCAAGGGCATGTACCTTGGTTGCGGGCACATCCCCAGTGGGGGGTGTGCAAGAGGCAGCTGATTGATGTTTCTCTCTCATCGATGTTTCTAACTCTCTATCCCTCTCTCTTCCTCTCTGTAAAAAATCAATAAAATATTTAAAAAATAATAATAAATATTAACTATTATTATCCATTATATCTGTTTTCTTACTAATCTTTTAGCAAGGGAATAGCATGCTAGTCTCCCTTATTCATCTCTTCCAACTTCTCTGAATATTTTATTGCTCCAAAAAAGAATTTAGTAGAATACAGTGTTGTTAACCACTACTTTGATTTTGTCCTGATAGGAGATAGCAAACATTCTGTTGGCTGGTTTGGAAACTACTTCTCTAGACACTGAAAAATCCCTTAGGACTGTGGTCAGCAAACTGCGGTTCACGAGCCACATGCGGCTCTTTGGCCCCTTGAGTGTGGCTCTTCCACAAAATACCACAGCCTGCGCGAGTCTATTTTGAAGAAGTGGCGTTAGAAGAAGTTTAAGTTTAAAAAATTTGGCTCTCAAAAGAAATTTCTATCGTTGTACTGTTGATATTTGGCTCTGTTGACTAATGAGTTTGCCGACCACTGCCTTAGGCCATATAATCTGGGAAAGTCCACGTGATTTGAAGACTAGAGGACAGGCTATAAGATTGACTTGATTATGAAAAAAGTGTCTAGAGAAGTAGTTACCATACAATGACACACGCTTCACTTTTTATGTCCATTTAAGTCTTTTTTTTCTTCTTTGTATAAAGCTTTATTGTTTCATTTGGTCCGATGCCTGGGAGAGGGCTCAGGTGGTCAGAAGAAGGGCAGTAGTTTGGGGAGAGGCTCGGGTAGAAGCCAGACCCCAGGGGATGCAGAGGGGCCCCTCGAAGGCCTCTGGGCTCCGAGGGCTCCTGGTCCACTGGAGGGGCGCCTTTTGGAGAGATGCCCGCCCAGCCCAGCCTGGGGCCGCAGCCTGCGGGATAAGGCAGGTGGGCCCCTCTCCTTGATGAGGGTCACCTGCTCGCCCCGGAAGTGGTTCTGCCGGAAGTCACGGCGCGGAGGGCCTGCGCAGGAGAACGGGGCCTGCAGTTCCGAGGGGCCTGGTCAGCCCCTCTCCGAGGCCTGGGGGGCTCCCCGGCGCCCGCGTTTGGCCCCGTCCCCCGGGGAGGCTGAGCACGGCCTGCGGAGGAGGCGGCCACGGCTGCTTCCGCCCCGAGAGCCGCTCAGAACCTTCCAGCGTCGCCTCCAACTCGCGGAAGCCGCCCCCGCCCCCAGGGCCGCCTCGCAGGTGGGAATGGAGGCCCCGAGAGGTGGGTGGGGGCCGCAGAGGCGGGGCCAGGGTAATGCGGACCCATTTGGGAGCTGGTGGCTGCTGAGCAGTAAGGACTGAAGGTGGGAAAACCCGGGGTGTGGGCTGGTCTCCAGGTGGCTCTGCAGGTGGGGCTGGGTGAGACACAGGAGAGGTCGGGCTGGAAGAAGGGGTGTCCCTGGTTCTGTTCTGTCCAAACACCGGGGAAGCAGGAGAGAGTCGGGTTGCCGAGGGCACTGACAGCGAAGTCCGTTAAGAGTCCATGTACTTCTTTGATTATGGCCACGTGTTCCCCTCACTAAGCTGCGTTCACAGCAGAAGATGGCTCCCAGTTGCTGTGGGAGAGAGAGCTGACCTGTGCACACGAATCTCTTCTTTACCATGCTGGCTTCTGCATCCATCCCTGCACCAGAAGGAGTGTGAGAGACAGTGAGTTTAAAGGGGGACCGTGACTAGCACTTGTATGATGGGCTGCCATTGACCTTTCGTAAATGAGAAAGGATTGATCTAGCCCAGTGGTCGGCAAACTCATTAGTCAACAGAGCCAATATCAACAGTACAACGACTGAAATTTCTTTTGAGAGCCAAATTTTTTAAACTTAAACTATATAGGTAGGTACATTGTTATTAACTTAATTAGGGTACTCCTAAGCTGGCCTTTGCTAAAAACTCAAGGGGCCAAAGGGCTGCATGTGGCTCGCGAGCCACAGTTTGCCGACCACTGATCTAGTGAAATACATGGATTCAAACAGACAGTCCTGGCCATCTACTTCTGGCTCTCAGACCTGCCCCTGCCTCAGCATCTGTAGACATCTTCATTTGTGCTCAAGATAGGACGGAGAATCCATTGTTTAAAGTTTGTTTGTTATAGCTTTTTAATGACTACAAACTCTTCCACATAAAGCTATCGGGTCCCTAAAATAAACTTCACCCCATCAACATTGAACCTTCTTTTGAGAAGGTGTCTGGTGCTCTTCTTGCTTTGAATAATCAGTGCAAAGAAGCTGTTACAATTTTTATGCCAATATTTTTTCCACTCTGGAACACAGCAGGTCATTTTTTTTTTTCCAGAAATCGAAAGTTTCTCACTACAATCTTTATTTGAACTTCTCATACAGCTTAATAAAGTTTCGAGTTAAGTATGACACTAATAGGCCATGGAGAAAAAGGGATGATTGACATATTTGTAGTAACCTTTGGCTGTAAGTGACCTTGAAACACCATCCAGCACATGCAAAATCACCAGGCCTGCCTGCCTGTGCTCCGCCTAGCCTGGCCTCTCCTCTGTTCTCTCATTAAATTTCCAGTGGAAGAGATTGTCTCACAATCTCCGTACCTAGTCTGTTCCAGCATCTTACAATTCGTGTAATACTTCAAAGAAGAACCCAGGAGCATTCTTATACATGTAAATGTTTTTTGGTATTTGTTTGGGTCGCAGCATTTGCATATTTTGTTGGCTTATTCGTGTGCTGGTGGCTCATCAGAATGCAGATAGCTGACATTGTGCATGATGGCACAGTACACAATAGCAACTGTGTCCAAAGTTGTGCTATAAATCACATGACAATCATTTGAACTCTTTGTGAGTTCAAGGACCATTTTTAAAATGTCAAAATGTTATGGCATCCCCCTCCACACACACACACACACACACACACACACACACACTACTAGTTTCACTTTTACTGTCTGTTAATTAAGAAAATCCATAGTGGAGAATAGCTATTTAGTGAGCCTAAAGCTTTTTATTACATGCAACAGCATCTTCATATGTGTGAAAAGGAGTAATGCATGTGTGAGAGAATGTTTTCAGTTTGGAAAGGGAAGAATGCGTGCTACTTACCATTCTGACTCAGTGAGAATATTGGCGGTGTTTCACCCATAAAAATCACTCATCATGCACCTCTAATGGAAATAAACCCAAGTCCTGATAGTCATTCAGGTCATAGGACACACAGATCCCTTGAGGGTCTTACCCATCACTCACATTTCTTCCAGATGTTTCTTGGTTCCCTAAACACAGAACCATCACTAAAATGGCACCATAGTCATAAATTTTGTCTGCCCCAGAAAATCTCCAGGTTAAGAGCTTCCTTATATCCAATTTCCATTCTAAGAGTAAAGTAATAAACCAAATTATAGCAAGCCAATGTAACTCCCCCCCTTCCTTATTATCCCATGCAATCTGACCTCACAGGGACTCTGAAAAACAAACAAACAAAATAACCGTTGAATTAACTATAAACGGTACCATATGAATTGAAAATAATGACTTTCATGTTGGCAAAAACCCTTTGGGATATGTTCCTTAGATTTAATTATGATCCTTTATCTTAAACTTTGGCCCTTAAAAATATCAGTTTTATCAGTGGATTTGGAGGATAATATAGAGTTCTAGAATGTAAACCTGAATTCAGAATTTATGTTACACAGCTATTTATAATTATATCTGGCACTTTTGTCTTTTTTAAGAGAAATGGCATTTTCTGACAGTTCTATTCCTGGCAAAGTAACAGACTGAGGTGTGACCTTTTACTTTAAGTGAGAAATGCTGTAACTACTTAATAGTAATCACTTGACCATCTGCGGTCCACACTAAATGAAAGGACACCTGATCCGAGTTTCTGGCATGTGGTTCCAGGCTTTTCCTAGTTCGGTAATGAATGATCATTTCTGCCCTGGCGACTGGGACTTCAGCTTGATGGATGGAAAAACAGAGTGCTAAGTTCAGCCCCATTTATTCTGGACCGATGAGCTCCACCCAGCTCTGTTCCCATCCCATGGAGCTCAGTTCTCAGATAGCCCAGGCTTTCCTGTTCCTTCCTCCCTGTTCGGTCCTGTAAGTAGATAGATCATTTGTATTAATTTTCCTCTGTGAGCTTTTCTAGTCTAAGTGTGATTCCCGGAGGTCCTGGAGATAAAGGGGGACATTCAAAGGCGCACAGGCTTTTTGTAGACATCAACTGCTTTCCCGTTTTCCACGGAGAGACAAGGCTGTCCCTTGACACATGTTAAAATAATGTAAAAGTTCCACCCAGATCTGCTTATGAGGAAAGCATTTGCTTTTGTTCCAGCGCATAGCAGGCTTTTACAGCAGAGAAAAACATCCATCACATTTCCTGACAGAACACACACCTTTTGGATGTATTGCTCGTTGCTGTGCTGAGGAGGGAGGGGAGCAGATGGAGATGCTGGCAACCAGGAGGCTCGGGGTGACGGGCCTTTCTTTCCAATGCCACAGATGTTTTGGCCTGAGAGGCTCCACTTTAAAGCTTTTAGAAAATACCCACCGTCACCTTTGTGTGATTGTTACACATGAAGAATTTGGATCCCACCTGGATTTTTCTGGTCTTTAAAGTGCCTGACACACTTTCCTCTTCATGGTCTGCTTTTGTTCCTCCCAGCTCTCCTCAGGGTCCCAGGTCTTTCCACAGCAAGGCGCCTACTTTGCTCGATTTGAATGATCTGAACTTGTTGGCAGGGTTGGCATTGTCCCTGGGGTATTTGGCCTGTGTCTGCATCTGGGGTGCCCTACCCAGGATAAAGACAAGGGTGGGGGCATGGAGTCTGACTTGCTATTTCTGGCAGCCCAGCCTTCTGGACTGTATTCATGGGACCTTAGGAGCCCGCTCTCTGGAAAGCACCTGGCTGCCTAGCTACACGACTCTGGGAAATTCCTATTGGAAAGGAGCTGTTGGTGCGGAAGCTCCCTTAATTAATGATGCAGCATCCCTGCAGCCAGCCAAGATGTGAGGATGGAAACATTTGTATGTTGTATGACTTACAAAGTAAATCCCCTACATATATTTTAAAAACTTACAGGGATCGGGTGTGCATGAAATTTATATATACACTCTATCAATCATGTACTATGCAAATTGACTGAATGGTGGAATGACCGGTCGCTATGATGTGCACTGACCACCTGGGGGCAGATGCTCAACCAGAGGCGGCAGCAGGGGGGCAGGGCCAGCAAGCAGGCCGTGCCAGGCCAGCCAAGGTGGGTGCGAGCAGAGCCCTGATCACCCCACCGGTCACCCCACAGATCAGCCCTGATCGCTGGCCAGGCCTAGGGAACCTACCCGTGCACAAATTTCATGCACTGGGCCTCTAGTTACATATATGTGTATATAGTATATATGCTATCTGTGTATGTTATCTATGATATATATGCAATCCATATGATATATGTGTAGATATACTATATATGTGTATATAATTATATATGCATAAATATATAAATATGTATAAATATTTATCCATATCTATATATATAAAAGCCTAAGCGACCGTCTGACTGTTCGACTGTCCGACTGGTAGCTATGATGTGCAATGACCACCAGGGGACAGACGCTCAACGTAGGAGCTGCCGAGCTGCTGTGACTTGGTAGCTGTGGTTCTCAGGTGACGCATCTGAAACCAGAGAGGAGGGAGCCCAATTCTGGGGTGCGTCACCTGAGAACCACCCTCTCACAATCTGGGACCCCTTGGAAGACGTTGGAGAGCTGGTTTCAGCCAAATCCTCGCAGGCCAGGCTGAGGGACTCACCGGTGCACTGTGCAGCCCAGCCTTCAGGACTGTATTCATGGGACAGTATATGATTTCCTTCTCCTACATGTCTCTAAGGAAACGACTATCTCCTTTCAGGTCAGCCTTGAATGTGGGGGAAGTAGATGGCCACTTTAATGGGGTCATTGATTAGCTTGTGTGAGCCTCATGGAACTTCAAATTCACTCAGTTGGGTTGCATTCCCTTCATTCTGAAGACCTTTCAACACTCTTAAGTGCCAATTAAAATTTAAATGTCCCTGGGAACACTTATCAGCTCATACCTGCTTGAAAGGATAGGGGAAGGAGAGAGAGGGAGTCGACAATGAAATTATAACAAAATCCTGGCACAAAGGCCCAGGGTAGATACCTGGATTTAGTAATGGGACAGCTGGAGGGCGGGGATGGGGCTCACAGCCTAAAGAGGTGGGAAGGAGGTGTCAGAGACAGTTCACCTACTCAGTTTTGCAGAATTCTGGCCCAGCCCCTCTTTTGTGTGAAATGGGTGTTCACTCTGTCAAACAAGTACTTGGATGGTCTCTGAAGGGAGGTAGTGAAATAACTTTTCTTTCCAAGTTAACAGCCAGAACCTTCACACACCTAAATAAACAACCTCCCGTGCCAAACACCACATTAGCTTATAGGGAGATGTCAGTGCAGAGTGAAACGTGGCTCTTGGAGATTTGTTGTTGGAGGGCTCCAGCCGAGGACCTGGAGGACGGCTGTGCTGGGCTGGGCCAATACATGCTCGGTGATGTTCTTCCCAGTGGCTTTGTTGAGGCTGTAATTCCTCACATACAAGCAATCTACTATGTTTTCTTGAAAGCAGAATGGCTGGGACATGGGTCAAGGACATCAAATTATGGGTTTGATGGTGTTGGGTTAGTGGCAACATCTTGAGTTGCTTCTTTTAGTCTCAGTCTGTGCCTCATTTTCAGCCTTTTATGATGACCCAGTTTCTTTTGTCTGCAAAGTTGGACAATTATCCTTTCTCTCGACATTATTAATGAATACCAGGCTAACTCCTCTTGGCCACGCTCCTCTTGCTTTTCAGTGCTGTCAATTGTCCCTATTGAGGTTCTACACTTAGTGTCTCCTTAAAAAATATCCTATTGGCATAATATATTGACCAGACCTGAGTGAGAGTCAAAAAGGAATGAAAATGATAATAAGGACTTATTGTGTCAAGTACCATATTGAGTTATTTATACACGTTATTTCATTTAAGCCTGAAGCAATATTTTAAGATAGAAAATATTGTAACCCTTTTTATATATGCAAATCATAGCTAAGAGAGGTTAAGTAACTCTCTCAACTTTACGCCGTGAGAGGCTGAGACTCAAACTGATATTTGAGTTTAACATCAGTTTTGAGTTATAATCTTGGCTCTGTTCGCTTGCTACATATTTTTAATTTCTAATGTTTCCATTTTTTTCATGTGTAATCATATATGGATATATACACACTTTTCATGTGCCTAATACTGTGACATTTCATGTGGTCAATGAAAAAAAAGGCACAAAACAAGGCAGATAAAATACTTATAGAATACACTAGAGAACAGCGGTCACCAACCTTTCGGACCTCATGGACCACCAGTGGTCCACTGGTTGGCGACTGCCGCTCTGGAGCAGTGGTTTTCAAATGATGACCACAGGAGCACTAAGGGGTCTAGGGCCACTGCGGGGAGGGGGTGGCTTTTTGACGGAGGCTTAGTTGGGAGATCTCAGACCTCTGTCTCAATGGCTGTTCTTGTATCTATTTTATGTGTCAGCTTTCCAAGTAATATTTTTTTTTCAAACCAAAGAGTCCATTGCTTTACACACACACACACACACACACACACACACACACACACACACACACACACACCCCAAAGAGAGTTTCTGCATCCTGATTTGTTATAATATTGGGGAGATTTATGTTAAGAATAAATCTGTCATGTCAGAGTTAGAACAGCAAGGTTGGCTGAAATTCCTAGCAACTTCTGAGGAACAGAGCAACCATGTTTGTGTAAGTCTCCATTGTCTTAGGAAAGAAAGTGGGGAGAGGGAGGAAGGAAGGAAGCAAGGAAAGGCAAGCAGAGCAGACACACTTGCATGCCTTGTATGGCAAGGCAGCTTTCGGGGAGGGGAGGGCATTAATTGCAGGAGGAATTTATCAAGATGTTTCTCATAAGAGGAGCATGATGAGCAGTAATGGTTTCAACCATGGTTTCACAGAAGATGCTCTTGTGATGGATTTTTAAAAAATAACCTTTAATGAAACATAAAGCCATAATGTTAACTGAAGAGGGTGGAGGACCACAGATACAGTGTGTGAAAGGTGCATACCAACCTGCCCAGCCTATTGCACAGGGCTGTCGTGCAAAGCTCAAAAGCTAATGTGGTTAACATGTTTGGAAAACTGTTGGAACTACCTACCATTTAGAGAGTTACATCATTGTTAAATCACACGTATTTCTGAGCCCCTGCTCTGGGCTTGTATCGTTCTAGGTGCTGGGGATGCTCCGTGGTGACCACTGTTGGTTCGATTTCATATGCCAACCCATCTTTTGCAAGTTATATATCTAGTTGTCTCAGTGCTTGAAAGGTAAGATTGACTGCACAAGTGAGCTGAATGGGGCTTGACAGTGATACCTCCTGCTGCCCTCAGAACACGGAATCACTGAGTCTGGAAGCTGGTGAGTTTCTGGAGGTTATCTGGCCTGGCCCGTCCACACAGGAACCTCTCTCACAGATTCCTGAGGAGGGGCACTAGAAATCTAATTTTTAGAGAGTCCAGTCTATTAATAAACAACTTTATATTTAAGAATTTCTTCCTTATGTGAAACAGCCTGGAAGCTGGAGAGCAGTGGAGGTGGGTGTCAGGAAACCCTCTGTCTTACGCAGATCACTTTGCCTTTGTATTTGTTCACACTGGCGCTCACTCTGCCGTCAGAAGCCAATCAAAAGAATCTTGCCACCTTTCACTTGACAGTCTTTGAATTTAAAGCTGTCTCTGATGTCATCCCTGAAATGTTATGGGTGTTTAATAGGCTAAACATTCCCAGTTCTCTCAGTCTCCATTTGAGATAATTTCCAGACATCCTCTTGGTTGCCTTTGTCTTGGATACGTTGCTTTGACAGTGTCCCATCATTCAGAAATAAACAGAGTCCCAGGTCTGCTGACGCATACATTGGATTCAGTTCTGGAGAATTTATTCTCATGTCATTTCTTCCTTTAAGCTTCAAATCAACTTATAATTGAAATATGTGTGAGTGACCTCTGACCACATTCTGTCTCTCAATTGTTTGCCAATGTTATTATACAAATCCGTTATACCTAAAAATGACCTATCACATGGGGAATGCTCAGATGAGGTAATAGACACAAGGCTGTTTGTAAGTCATAAAACACTATACAAATATGAGATGTAACTAAGGTGCCTGTAGTCAGAATGTGTCAGTCCTGAAATCATTGTTGAAATGTGCTTGGACCATAGAACTTTTCCTATGTCATTTTATTTAGGTGATTCCTTTCAACTAATCAAATGGCTGGGTTGGTTTTTTTTTTAAACTTTTTTTTCCTTTGGAATAAATTAATTGGAACTATATTTTCTAGGTAAATAATTCAGAAAGTAGTTGCTGAGCACTGTTTAATGTGCAGCTAAGCACTTCATGGGTACAAAGAGATCTAAGATACTCTATCACCAAGAGGTCTTATGGAGGAAGTCTGGTCTTGGGTAAAACTGTGAATTGGTTTTTGTTGCTTTTATTGGAATATTCTTTCCTAAAGGCACTGCTGCGTGGGAGGAGAGAGAAGTCCAGCCTAGAGGTTGGAAAGTAGTGGTGGATGCTGGTATATGTAGCAAATATGAGATTCCTTTTTTTTACAAAATGTTTTATTGTTTTTTTCAAATGAAATATAAACAACACGAGAGCAGTAACCATTTCAGCCTGTTTAGTTCTTTTTTTAATTAAATATATTTTTGTTGATTTCAGAGAGGAAGGGAGAGGGAGAGAGAGATAGAAATATCAATGATGAGAGAGAATCATTGATCAGATGCCTCCTGCACACCCCACACTGGGATGGAGCCTGAAACCCAGGCATGTGCCCTGACCAGGAATCAAACCATAACCTCCTGGTTCATAGGTCAACACTCAACCACTGAGCCAACCACACTGGCCGGGCTGTTTAGTTCTTTATGTAACACTAGAGGCCTGGTGCATAAAAATTCATGCACTGGAGGGGGGTCCCTCAGCCTGGCCTGGCCTGCTCCCTCTCACAGTTGGGGAGCCCTCCTGGCAATCAGGGGAAGGTGATTCCCCCATCACACCTCTGCTGCTGCCACTGCCGGCAGTGTAAGCCTAGGCCAGTCCTGGTTACCTGAGGCTCAGGCAGCCCTGGGCGGCTGGGCAGCCACCATCTGAGGCTTGCCTATGCCTCAGGCCGGCCCTGGGCAGCTTGGGGGCTGAGGGGACTGGGGGATTCCAGAGGCAGGCACCCCAGTGGGGCTAAGGGGACTGGGCGCCACCATCTTGTGGCTGTGGGCACCGCCGTCTTTGAGGGCGGGGCAGTCAATTAGCATATTCCCTCCTTATTGGCTGTGGGTGCTGCCATCTTTGAGGGCGGGGCAGTCAATTAGCATATTCCCTCTTTATTAGAAAGGATTTGACCTAAATGAGTGCCATATATTACTACACAATAACTTAGTCAATTACACTATTGATTGATTAATAGTGTGTAAATTTAGTAGATCATGTATCTAAAGCAGGAAATGTGAGATCTTTAGTGTTTAAATGTTTGCACTGAGGTGACAATGGGGACATTTGCGGGGAACTTTTGGTTCCTAGAAGTGAAGGCAGAAACAGAGAGAAGCCGGGGAGAGGTTGATTTGGAGTCTGTGATCTGGAGGAAGAGAAGGAAAAGGGAAGGGAGAAAGCAGAAAGTGCTGTGTGAGGGCAACACACCTTACTGTTCTGACACCCTTCTGTTCTATCAGCCTCGATGTATTAGGTTTTGTTCTAGGCTTATTTCTTATGGTGCCAGGATGGGTTCTGTGGTTCCAGACATCACTTCCTCATTACAACTGCACACAAACACAGGAATACAGGAAAGTACAAAAAGTGCCCTGAACCACCCTCTATCTTCTGTTGGTGGTAAAAATCTCCAGAAACCCCATATACTTTCTTCATATATTGACCATGTCCCCACTTTTGGCAAATACAGTGAGCATGGTCCCGGTTAGCCTTAACCAATCATAGATTACCTTTTAGAAATGGGAAGGTACTCACCCTTCCTGAACACATGGCTACCCCCTCTCACCAAATCAGGAAGGAAAAACAAAACAGAGGGGGGGTTACTTATGAGGCGACCAATAGTATCTGTCACAAATGATAACATCAGCTGGAGATCTCACTAGGCAAAAATATACGTTTGCTTTTGTTGTTTTTACTCAAAGTCTGTGATAAGGGAACAAATACTGTGTAGTGGACCCTGGGAAAGACTTACTTACATATTATGTGTAGAATGATACTGACTTTGTCTTTCTTAACTACCTTGTCCATAGGGTATCACAGAATTTTAGATTCCTCCTGTAAATTCAACGTGTTAATATGAATTCTAATCCTTGGGGACTGTTCGGATATTAGCTTCCCTGATTAATTTCATGTGTGTGTGTGTGTGTAGCTATAGATATCCTTTATTTGGGCTAAAAATGGCTTTATCTCCTGCCTATAATAAAGTCTTCCCAAAGTGAAGTACTGCTCAAACAATTTCAATGTCTAAGAAGTTTGGTGAGTATAAAATAAAAATTCTAAGCCTGCACTTTGGTACTGTAATGCAAGTTAATTATAGTAACATGATGAAGGAGCATGAGACCTAGAGTGCTCAACTGGCTCTTCCACACACTAGCTCGTCGGCTGGATTCAGTCACTTCACTTCTCTAGATGGCACTGTCTTCAGCTCTTCCCTGGAGAGTTGGATGACATTGCATCAGTGTTTCCTAACCTGGGTTTTATGAAAAACTAGCTTTCTGAGAAGATTTATTAATAAGTAAAAAGTAGAAAATTTAGTCAAGTATATTTGGGAAACACTGGGTTAAACCAAGTTAATCACATTTTGTCACTGCAGGATTCTCAGAGCCTCTGATATGCTAATATGTGCTGTAAGTCTCTGGGGGGATGCTGGGTGTTCTGATGCTTCTGGCCAGGGGTCTGTTTTTCCTGATGGTTTTGTATTGGTTTGGTCTGGGTTAGGGGTTTTTGAAGGGTCAGAAGACATGGTCCGTTGGAGCACAGGTGCTGAGACATTGAACTGGATAACATTAGACTCTGCAGTTATGCAAAAGGAATGTGTTCTTTGAGCTCAGAGGCTTGCTTTGGGGATTACAGGAGGGCGGGATCTCTCCAACTGAGTCCATTATGGAATGCATATTGAAGGAGGAGAATCAGTACTAGAATCTGATGAATGGATAGAATTTTCATAGCTGAAGCTGAGTGGAAGTATTTATGGGTGAAAGGGATGGCATAAAGAAATGAACAGAGGGAAAGTACAGTAGGTTTTGGGAAATTATGAACTGTCAAAAATGATTGGGTCTAAATATGTATTATGAAATGGCTGGGAAAATGTGGGTCGGTGTCAGGTTGCTGACAGCCTTGAATGTCAGAGTAGAGAGGCTGTGCTTTGTGTAGGCAGTGTAGCGCCATTTGAGAAGAATGGTGTAAGCAAAGCGGTATAAGAGGCAGCTTAACCTGAGACACTGTGGGAGATGGATTACAGTGCAGTGTGAAGGCGGATGATTTTGTGAGAAGAGTTTGAATTTGAGTGTCGATGGTGGCATTGGGAATGGAATGGAAGGGATAGAATCTGGCTATTTCTGAGTCAGAAGACTCTGGAGTGTTTGTTACCATCCAGAAAACCCTGGAGATCTTGCTGCATATGGAGAGAGACAAGATCCAACAAGAGAAGTTACTCAAGAGCAATAAAGAGTCTTAATGTTTCTCAGAGAGGAGTGCTGGTTACTTGGTTTGTTTGTTCATTCACTCCTTTATTTGTTCACTCATTTATGCATTCATCAAGCACTTAGGATGGCCTACACTGTGTAGGTAAATATGTGTCCAGGGACATTGTAGCCTTTTTCCCTAATTTACTGCTAACAATTTGCAGCGAGGTCCTTTTATATTCTTGCAGTTCATTCTAACTGATATGCAGGGAAGGTTTATGACGTCATTAAAATAACAACAACATTTTGTGACTGAATTTTAAAGAGCATTTCTTTTTTATCTTCTTTCATTCCTTTAATTTGCTAATTGTTAGAGCTCACATTTTAAAACCACACTAGATAGTGATTTCTTATGAAATACATATTTTAAGCCCTATAATCTATTTTAAGGGCATGTGAAGATTTAAATGACATAATGCATTAGAAGCACTAATCTGCATTAATGCTTAATATTTACTACTTTGCTACTCTTTTTTGTTTTACAAGTGAAAGTTTATTTAGGAAGTCACAGAGTTAGAAAAAAGTGAGCCAGCTGGGCTACGTGGCCTCAGGAAACAAGTTGCAAAGGCAAAGGAAGGGCCCTTGGAGCTTAGGAGAGAGAGAGAAAGCAAAGGCAGGCTCCTTGAAGGAAGAAGAGGGAGAAAGTGTGGCACAGAGAGAGAGAGAGAGAGAAAGAGAGAGAGAGAGAGAGAGATGAGAGGGCACACATTGGGGAGGAAAGGGGTGAAAAAAGGGGTGGGCATGAGAGAGAAATGTCAGTCAGCAGCCTCCTACACACCTGGATCCTGCATCCCAGGCATGTGCTCTGAACAGGAGTCAAACCAGCAACATTTCATTGCATTGGACGACTCCCAGTTAAGCCACACTGGTCAGGGCACCACTTTGCTGCTCGTAACCACTGCTATTATTGCTACCACTACTGTCATTGCTGAGTTGTACTTGAGACTTTCTCTGGCTTTCAGTAATACTCCAGCATATTCATACATAACTTCACTTTTCTGCTGGCCTCACTGTGCAGAAATGTGGTTGAGAGCGGGCACAGGGTAGAGTGAATGGACTCCTGTGGATAATAGGCATGGCATTTGGGAGAGTCAGAGACAGATAAGGCTGTGGTTTTCTTGTGACCTGTTGGAATGAGGAGCCCTCAGAATATGCTTGTGTGTGTGCTTGTGAACACCTGTATGTTCATGTGTGCGTTTTAAGCAGTTTATTTGGATCTGAGACACTGTCTATATATTATTCAGCTAATTCTAATATCCTATACTCCTTTTATCATAAAACCTTGGGGTTTTATGTCATGCTGAAGAGGAGGTAAGAAGGCCATTTCAACATGACACTCTTACTGCTCTTTACTCCTTTGCCACTGGGTAATTTTGCTTCCTAGAACACTGGAATTCTGGAAATCAGGATTTTTAAAGGCAGGAACATATTTCTAGAAAATTCGGAGTCAAAGAAAGATGTGTATTCTCGACACTGCTTAGAAATTATGATAGTTATCATACTTAGCACCAGGGACATGGAGTCCCACATGATTCATGGCCTAGAATTCCCCCTTTTGCTTTGGTGGCTGAATCAACATTCCCTGGGTTGCTTGAGTTCTCATCCAGCCAGGAGGTTCCCAGCAGCACTGCCCGGGCGGACTGCGCACCGAGGGTGGTCCAGGCTGCTCGCACACTGGAGCTGCAGATTTCTTTATTGAACACCAAGAACAAAAGGGGAGCAGTGGGGGCTGTTGGTGTCCCTCGTTAGGGCACCATAATGCTGGGGTTCTTTTCCCATCCTTACAAAGGGTTCAGCATTCTGGAGAAAGGGGCTCTGCGTAGATGATTAAGAAGTCCAGAGACGACGAAAGATATTTTTGAAAGGCATTGGGGGTCAGAGGAGCTTCAGCTAAAGGAAACTGAAGACTCTCCTCCTTCTCTTAGGACCCTGCTTTTATTCAACACAATTTGTCCCAAGGCAAGGTGGAAATATACACTTCAAAGGGTACCGTATCATAGGGTAGGGTACAGAGATTGTCAGTTTCAGGAATAGCCTACAGCTGTTCAGGTGTTTGGCCAACAGGAGGCAATAAAATTCCCTGAGCTGTCTGGCAGCAGACAATAATCCTATTCAGGTTTGGGGGAAGTGCCTTAGCCGTTTCCAACAGGTAAATTACATATGTGGCTCACCCTTGTTGAGCAGCCCAAGCTTCACCAACCTTTTGGTAAAACTCTTGTAATTATTACATGCTGGAATCGGTTCCCGGCAGGGGGCAAAAACAGGATCATAACCACTGCTGACTGAAATCTGCACTGGGCATGGGAACGAGGAGGAACAAAGAGCTCATGCCTCCTGTGGCCAGCAAATGGGAGAAGGAAGTTTCATCTCCCTGGGCCTCCTCTGGGAACAACAACCCAGGAACTATGGCCATTCACAGAGATGTTAGGAAAATGGTTCATCCAGTCAACAAATATTTATGGAGCGATGCCTCTGTTCCAGGCCCTATTCTAGGTTCTGAGCATGGAACAGTGAACAAAACACAAAAAGCTCAGCCTCTGTGGAAGTTGTGTTTCTGGTGCCTGGAATAAGGACTCTGAGGCATCGAAGTGCCCCAGGCGGAGGGCCTGGCAGTGCAGAGGCCTGGGAGCGTGAGGAACAGGATGCCCATGCTGGCATCCAGAGCTGAGGGGAGCGCAGGGCCCCCTGGTCTAGTGAAGGCTCGGGCTTCTACCCCACGGGACATGGGAAGCCGCTGGAGGGTTTTGAGCAGGGGAATGACTTGATCTGACTTAGATTTTAACAGAATTATTTGATTTCTGTGGTGAAATACACTGAAGGGGTCTAGGGCAGAAGCAGGGGACAGATTAGTAAACCACCTGGGATTTGTCTTCAGTGTCCTCCAGGTGGCTCTTTGCGAGCAGACCTGATCTACTCACTCTCACCAACCCGTGTCTCCGTCCAGCTCAGGGGTCCTCAAACTTTTTAAACAGGGGGCCAGTTCACTGTCCCTCAGACCGTTGGAGGGCCGGACTATAGTTTAAAAAAAACTATGAACAAATTCCTATGCACACTGCACATATCTTATTTTGAAGTAAAAAAACAAAATGGCAAAAACACCCGCATGTGGCCCGTGGGCCGTAGTTTGAGGACGCCTGGTCTGGCTGATGGAATCCCTCCTGCAGCTCAGCCTCGGGAATCAGGAGCCACAGCAGCAGCTTCTCTCCCGCTGCCAGAGTGCCAGCCAGCAGCCTCGCTCTCCTCTTCAGAGTTTCCAGGCTCCTCGCTAACAGGGGAAATGAATGGTGAGTTCTCTGAGTGCTCTCTCTGTTGTCTGTGCCTCTTAACTGGAGTCAAGAAGGAAGAGCTGACTCCCCCTTGGAAAGGGGGAGACTCAGAATGCCAACACTTTCCTCCAGAGATCTTCCTAGAAATGCTCCTACGTGATGTCCTTGAAGCCTTCCCTAGACTTGATCTCAGGAGCTAGTCTTTCTCCCCCATGTCTTCATGGGAACAGTGGTAGGAGAAGGTGCATCTCTGAGGAAATCTTCCCCCCATGCCCTATTCTCCCCCCTTTTGTGTTCTGAATGTAAGTTGGGGACTCCAGACTTTTGGGACCGTTTTTCTCAATGACCACCTTGGAAAACTTGCATCTTTGTTTATTCGTTTTTATTGCTGTGTAATATTCTGGCACGTCACCCTGGAATATAATAGCTATTATACATCCTGTTACAAAGGGAAGTGCTACTTGTTAATTAAGGAATTGTGTACTTCTCTCTTGATAATCACTATCAATAAGTGAGATTATGCTTGGCAGAGAGAAAAAAGAAAATTCAGGATGTCATACCATCATGTCTTGGCATGGCAAAATGCATGTAGTAGACACTTAACTATTTGTTGAAAGAATTGAGTTTTGTGCTTTGAATGGAAATTGCAAAGTAATTCATATTATGAAAGCAGTTCATGGTCAGAATGAAGTCCAGCCTCACAGGATAGTGCCAATAAAGAAACTGTACCCTCACTCTGTGTCAGACTACCACCCAACAGATTGCTTTTTTTCCCCCCTACAAGGAGTTAGCAATTTTTAAGTCTCAAGTCCTTATGAGTTCTAAAAGGAGCTGCCATGCAATTGGGTAACAAGTGTTTCAGATTACCAACAGGCTTTGGGTTTGCAGAAAAAGAAGGAGAGTTTCCTGACTGAGGGAGGAAGGGCATGAGCCTTTATGTCTGACGGTCACAGCTGGACTTGAGAAAAGTGTTTGAGCACAAATGATGCTAAATATTGGAACATTGCTTTCACATGACCTGTTCTGATGTGGGATTCACACTTAGACTCTGTACCGATTCTTATGAATAAATGTATATCAAGGGGATACTGTGTGCCAAGCCATAAACTGGAAGACAGCACACATGTGAAAGGCGAAATAGCAGCACAGGAACAGTTGCGAGGCACTTCGTTAACTGCCAGTGAGAGGTTTAAACAACGAGTGCTGTGAGGACAGAGGGGAAGCAGTCATGGTGGGAGGGGGAGGAATGCCAAGGCTTCTGGAGTCCCAGAGAAGCCAGCTCTGTTCTGTGGCTCTACCATACAAAGTGTGGTGCTCATGAGACGTCCTCCGTGGGCGTGTGACATACACAAACCACCTAGCATTCTGTGCTTCCGATTTTCATCTACTCTTATCACCTTCTTTCAAATTGAGAATTATAACACACGCACACATCGACAGAAAGGTACCTAAAATAGTTTGAGGAAAACCAGTCTAATCTATAATAATAAAAGCATAATATGCTAATTAGACCGGACAGCTGAATGACCTTCTGGACGTCCTTCCAGACGACCTTCCAGATGAAGCTGGGGCTGTGAGGGCCGAGGCAAGCTGCCGCAGCTGAGCTGCGAGGGCCAAGCCCCTTGCATGAATTTTGTGCTTCGGGCCCCTAGTGAATGAATAAAAGAAAATAAAGCCACACGTGTGATTGTAATTACACCAGAGAACACGAGCAGTGCTCTGATCGCTGCGGGTGTCTCTTCCCAAGCACCCCACCCTTCCCCGCACTCAGGGTGACCACCGGCCCGCACTTGGTGGCAGTGCTTTTCTCGCTGTCCTTTTGTTTTGTACACCACAGAGTGTAAAAGAAACTGCCCAGGCCTGTTCTGGAACAGAAGTTTTCTGTGTGACGTAACTGATCACACTTGGAGAAGATGAGTATTCCTGATAGAGGGCCTGAACAATTTTCTGATGAATTTTCATGAGATTAAGGTTGATTTTGAAAATTAACTACTCACTTGTCACTTTGGTTCTCAGTTGACTATCAAAAATTTACCACCTTTAACCACACTCTTTTATATACCTAGACTAAAAATGACTACTCTCCTTTCCTATAAAATGTACCTACAAAGAATAAATATTTGAATAGGCGTCTAGGTATCCTTAATACCTTCTTATAACTAAATAATCTGAAAAGTTTACTGTAAGGGTAATAATTTTAGTATTGCCCATTTTTAAACTTTATGAAAGTGGATTCATATTCTATTTATCTTGTTGTCATCTTTGCTTAATATTTCTTAAGAGCCAACCATATTGTTTTTTTGCTTATTCATTTTTATTCCTGTGTAATATTCCATTAGAGGTATATACTAATATTTATTCATTCTACTGTTTATGGCCATTTTGTTTCCAAAACTTCAGTTTTGGACTGCTAAGGACCAGAACGCTAGGAAAGTACTTGTATATGTATCTTGATGCAAATATGCTAGAGTTCCTCTTCAGGGAAGTAACCAAGAGTAGAATTGTTGGATCATAGGATGTGCATATACTCAGCTTGTGTGGATAATGTCCACTTGCTTTTTTAGTTGTACCAGTCTCTACTCCCAGCAGCACAGTCTGAGTTTCCATTTCCTCACCCAACACATGCTCTTTTCAGACGTTTTGAATTTTCTTAATTGGTTTGGAGTACAATGGTATCTCATTCTGTGTTTTTTTTTTTAATTAATTGATCATGTGGATTTCTTCTTTCATATTCCTGCTCAAGTCTCTACCCCTCCTTTTTTTTCTACTTATTGGTAATTTGCCTTTTTTTTTCCCCTTGTGGGAGTTCCCACAAATATAAAAAGCCTTCTATTGCTAATATCTTCTCCCACCTTGTGCCTGTTTTTATTCCCTTCCAAAATGATCAAATTTAGCAAATTTTTCCTTCATGGTGTGTGCATGTGTGTGTGTGTATGTGTGTGTGTGTGTGCATGCATGCACATATAAACACATCACATTTTACTTTAAAATCTTGTCATAATTTACTGAATTCATTTATTCTAAAAGTTGTTTCTTTTTTAGTATAGTCTGTAGAGTTTTCTATCTATAAGATCATGTCATCTGTAAACAGATTGTTTTACTTCTTTTTTTCTGGTTTGGGTGTCTTTTATTTCTTTTTCTTGTCTGATTGCTGTCACTAGTACTTCCAGTGGTATCTATACTAATAAAAAGGTAATATGCTAATTAGACCGGATGTCTTCCGGATGCCCTTCCTAACAAAGCTGGGCCTAGGAGAGCCGCCCGCCCATGGTCCCAGGTGCCTGTGGCTGTGGCCCGGGCAAAGCCGCCCACCCCCGGTCCCAGGTGCCTGCGCCCGTGGCCTGCCTGGGTCCTGGGTGCCTGGGGTCAGCCAAAGGGCGGGAAGACTGGGTCTTGGGTTCTTGCAGCCGGCTGGAGGAGGGAAGCCTGGGTTCTGGGTGTGGGGCCGAGGCAGAGGCAGTTAGGGGTGATCAGGCAGGCAGGCAGAGGGGTTAGGGGTGATCAGGCAGGCAGGCAGAGGGGTTAGGAATGATCAGGCGGGCACGCCGACGAGCGGTTAGGAGCCAGCAGTCCCGGGTTGCGACCTAAACTGGCAGTTGGACATCCCCAAGGGGTCCTGGATTGGAGAGGGTGAAGGCCAGGCTGAGGGACACCCTCCTCCCCCTCCCCCTTGCACACATTTCATGCACTGAGCCTCTAGTGTTGAATATAAGGGCAAGAGTGGGCATCCTAATACTGGATCTTAGAGGAAAAACTTTATTCCCCCCCTTGATTGTGATGTTAGCTGTGAGCTTTTCATGAATGGCCTTGATGGTGTTGAGAAAATTTCCTTTTATATCTATTTTGTTGAGAGGTTTTTTAAAATTATGAATTTATGTTAAATTTTATCAAATGCTTTTTCTGTTTCAATTTAGATGATTGTGTGGTTTTTAATATTTCATTCTGTTAATGTGTCTGTATCACATTGGTTGATTTGTACATGTTAAACCTTGCATCCCAGGGATAAATCCCACTTAGCCATGGTATAAGAGTTGTTTATATATTTTAAATAGCAGTCTTTTAATCAAATATGTATTAAACAACTATTTTCTCTAAGTTTGTGGCTTGTCTTCTCATTTTTCTTGATCTCTTAGCATACTAATCATAGATGTTTTAAATTCCCAGTCTGATGATAATTCCAACATCCCTGTCATATCTAAGTCTGGTTCTGATACTTGCCCTGTTTAAACAGTTCTTTTTGCCTTTTATTATCCTTGTAATTTTTTTTTGTTGAAAGCTAGACATGATATACTAGGTAAAAGGAACTTTAGTCTATAGACCTATTGATGTGGTGGTAAGGGGTGGGGGGTGGGGTGGGGAAGTGTTCTATACAGGTATGGGTAGGTCCCAGTTTTTATCAGCCTATGCCCCTGGGCTGTGACCTTAATTTTGTTATTATTTTTTTAATAAAAATTTTTAATATATTTTTATTGATTTCAGAGAGGAAGGAAGAGGGAGAGAGAGACAGAAACATCAATAATAAGAGAGATTCATTGATTGGCCGCCTCCTACACGCCCTACACTGGGGATCCGGCTCACAACCCTGACTGGGAATCGAATGGTGACCTCCAGGTTCATAGGTCAATGCTCCACCACTGAGCCATGCTGGCCAGGCTGGGCTGTGACCTTTAAAAGTGCTTCTCATGTTCCTCCCCCCAAACACACACTCTCTCACTCTCTCTCTCTCTCTCTCTCTCTCTCTCTCTCTCTCTCTCTCTCTCTCTCTCTCTCTCTCTCCCTCCCTTCCTCCCTTCCCTCCCCTCCACAGGAAGATTAGAGAGGTTGCTCTATGGATTCCTTTCCTTCACATCAAAGGCTGCAGCAGACTGGAGCTGGTTATTGCCTTCCCCCAGGTGTGTTAGGCTCTGGAGAAACAGGTTCTTTTGTTTAGACCAGTGGTCGGCAAACTCATTAGTCAACAGAACCAAATATTAACAGTACATCGATTGAAATTTCTTTTGAGAGCCAAATTTTTTAAACTTAAACTTCTTCTAATGCCACTTCTTCAAAATAGACTCGCCCAGGCCATGATATTTTGTGGAAGAGCCACACTCAAGGGGCCAAAGAGTTGCATGTGGCTCGCGAGCCACAGTTTGCTGACCATGGGTTTAGAAGGACAGAGTTCTCCAGGCTTGTTTCAAAAGGACTATTATGCCCCTACCCCTGACGGAAGCCTGAGGGGCTTTTCCCAGTCATCTTTGTGAGATGCCTAGGGCTCCTGGAGGGAATACTCCACAAAAGTGTGGGTGCCCTCCTAACACTGCCCTCCTGGAGTTGTTAGCTCTCACACTTGTCCAGTTCATCAGTGACAGCCTAGGCTTTCCCACTCTGGTACTGGTTCCCACAGAGGTTCCTGCCCGATAAGTTGTAATTCTCTGTACCTGCCTGTCTGCCTCTCAAAATTTGGGGCCAGTGATCTGGATTCCCTGTGGGCCCAAGAGGAGTTGGTGACTTTCAGTTTGTTCAGCCTTTTCCTCGTGTGGATGGGAGTGATGACTTCCAAGTTCCTTATGTGCTGGGCCGGAAACGGAAAGTTCCTCAAGTGCTTTTTAAACAACTTTCCCAGTTTTAGTAGCTATAGCATTTTATTTTATCTCAGAACAATTCTATTTCACTCATTTTATGGAGGTCTGAAAAAAGTTAAAAACAAAACTTAGTTACAAGTTAGTAGCAGAGCTGGTATTAGATTAAGTGAGCAGAGTGATAATATAGCCTTTTCTTTTTTTAAAAAAAAAATATCTTTATTGATTTCAGAGAAGAAGGGAGAGGGAGAGAGAGAGAGAAACATCAATTATGAGAGAGAATCATTGATCGGCTGCCTCCTGCACACCCCCTACTGGGGATTGAGCCCACAACCTGGGCATATGCCCTTGACTGGAATTGAACCTGCGACCCTTCAGTCCACAGGCCAACGCTCTATTCACTGAGAAAAACCAGCCAGGGCCTTTTTCTTTTTTAAAAAATATATTTTTATTTATTTCAGAGAGAAAAGGAGAGGGAGAGAGAGATAGAAACATCAATGATGAGAGAGAATCACTGATCAGCTACCTCTTGCATGTCCCACACTGGGGATGGAGCTGGCAACCCCAGCTTGTGCCCTCACCAGGAATCGAACCATGACCTTTTCTGGTTCATAGGTCAACACTGAACCACGCAGGCTGGGCATTGTAGCTTTTTTTTTTTTTTTTAATTTTATTGATTTTTTACAGAGAAGAAGAGAGAGGGATAGAGAGTTAGAAACATTGATGAGAGAGAAACATCGATCAGCTGCCTCTTGCACACCCCCTACTGGGGATGTGCCCGCAACCAAGGTACATGCCCTTGACCCGAATCGAACCTGGGACCCTTGAGTCCACAGGCCGACGCTCTATCCACTGAGCCAAACCGGTTTTGGCAATGTAGCTTTTTCTCAAATGAAAATCCAGGGAAGAATGGAATAATAATAACTATTAAATAGGAAGCAGAGGTGATGTTCTTTTTTGAAAAATCCTTATTGTTGAAAGTATTACATATGTCTGTTTCCCCCCGCCCCACGCCCCCCTTCCCTGCCCCCCATTGAACCCTTCTAGGCCATCTCCACCCCCTATCCCAGGCAGGTGATGTTCTTTTATTTAAAAACTAGAGGCCCAGTGCACAAAATTCATGCACTGGGGGGTGGGGTCCTCAGCCCAGCCTGCCCCCTCTCACAGTCTGGGAACCCTCAGGGATGTCCTATTGATGGCTTAGGCCCGCATGGGGAGCGGGCCTAAACCGCAGTCTGGCCTCCCTCTGTGGGAGGCGACCAGGCTGATCAGGTGAAGGTGCCACCCCATCACCCGCTGTTGCTGCCACTGCCGGCCGCCGCAGTCGCCAAGGTGTTTTCATCAACATGGACTCCAGTCCCTTCACCACGAAAAAATGACAACTTTCTTTAGGCATTTTCAAGATGTCTCTTTCATAGGATATGACATTTCTTTCTTTTTTATCCTCACCTGAGGATATTTTTCCATTGATTTTTAGAGAGAGTGGAAGAGAGAGGGAAAGACAGAGAGAAACATCAATGTGAGAGGCACACTTTGATTGGTTGCCTCCTGCATGAGCCCTGACCTGAGCCCTGGCCAGGGAGGAGCCTGCAACCTAGGTACATGCCCTTGATCAGAATCGAACCCGGACCCTGCGGTCTGCAGGCCGAGGCTCTGTTCACTGAGCCAAACCGGCTAGGGCAGGATATGACATTTCTTAGCCCCTCCAGCAGCAGACCTTTGTTTTTCCCTCCAGGAGTGAGGTGGAAAAACCCTAGATCACCTTCTTGGATTCTTATCACCCAAGCAAGTGGTATACCGCAAGCTTAGCCAATGAGCGGTCAGAAAAGGTGTTTCCTCTGCAGCTCCCGAGCAGAGGCAGAACAGCTGGTGCACCTGGAGCTGCTGTGGAGCTGCTGGGGACCGGGCCCCCCTGAAGGTTTGCGTCTCTGCTCTGGCCTCCAGAAGCCCAGCACCATGGCCGTGGAGCTGCCCCCCTGCAGGTTTGTGTCTCTGCTTCGGCCCCCAGCAGCCCAGTGCCGTGGCCATGGGGCTGCTGGGGGCCGGGCCCCCCTGCGGGTTTGTGTCTCTGCTCTGGCCCCCTTGCGTGTTGTTCTCTCTGGCTCCGGGCCCGCGCCTGGCCCCTCCTCCTGAGCTGGTCATGACTGTTACAGCGTCCTGGCCTAATTTGCATATTATATATATATATATGTTTTACTGATTTAGAGAGAGAGGAAGGGTTAAAATGGGTCAGAATTGGAATTTTAGCTCTGGCTCTGCCACCACTCAGCAGTGTGATCTCTGCCATCTCTTTTTCATATCTGAAACAAAAAGTTGAATTAAATGGTCTCTAAGATTCTCTTCCACACCAAGTTCTTTGATTATGTGACTCATTTGCAGTCTCTTGGAGGCAAACAGAACAGTACTTATTAACCATTAATTATTAACTCTCCCCTCCTTCTCCCCCTACCCCCACCTCAAACATACATGTACATTAACTGCTCAGACATAGGTAGTAGGCCTCCTTTACCTACAGATGTTTTGTATCACCCCTCTCCACTTCATTTTACTTTTAGTGACAGATGAAAGGCAGAGAAAGGACTTCAGATTCTTAACATGGGAAAGGTGCAAGCAAGATTGAGAGACTAACTTTGCTCTTAGAAACACAAAGGAATATATTTTGTAACTGGTCAATCATTTTCCCAGAGGCCTGCCTTAAGTCTTGGCATGTACTCTTTCTTCATCACCTAACTATGCATTTTTATACTTACTTGTCTTGATGTTGAATAAAAAGTGTCATTACCAGGGAATGTTTTGTTGCATAAGACTTTGAGATAAAGCAAAAGAACACATGCTTTTCATGGTGCCTTGTCAGCCTCTTTATGTTCATGGATAAAATGAAAACCAGAGCTGTCTCCCTGGTATTTCCCAGTGTTTTTATAAGCAGCATAAAATGCTAAATTGAAGCGCTCCATAGGTCCCTGGATTCACAAAATTCAAAAGGTCTATTTTTTAAAGCATTTCCTGATGTCTTTAGGGCCACACCTACCATAAATTATTTACATATAATAGTAAATTTGAGGAAAAAAGGCCAAATGATCAGTTAATCTCATGGGTCTACTAGCTGTAAACATTTTTGGATGTCCATGACATATTTAATAACCAAGACAAAATTTTTTTTATTTCATTAGCTAATGGACTTTTCAAGTGTGGGGCTATTTAAGGCGTTGTCTCAGCTTTGTGGTCAAACATAGCCTGTGTGTGTGACCAGCTGAGGTGCCCTGTTTTGGCTTTGTTCATACCAAGGGCTGATATTTCTCAGACACCTCATAGAGTCAGGAAACATATTTTTGGGTTCATTTTAAAAGTTCCTGTGTAAACTGTGAATGGCTATAAACACGAGATCACTTCACTGGACATACTCCCGTGATTGTTCTCACTGCAGGACCTCATCGTGAGGCCCCTGACATAGCTTTAGATTTCTAGGGAGAAGGAAAATCATGTCCCATAAATGGAAAACAGTGTGAGGATGTGTACTTTAAAACATGTCCTCTAAGAGTTCGAGGGAAGTGAAATTCATGGAAATGTTTGTTTTAAACCATCATTTAACTCTTCGCAGGAGAAAGAACTGGCACTCATTTATAGGAGGATGGGTAGGGAGATGATTTTCAAAATCATCATTAGAATATTTGCATTAAAATGGTAGTTTCCCCCCAGTGTGCTTCCTTGGCTGCAAATGGCCACAGGATATAAAAAGCTCCGTTGGGGGATAATTGCCTTCAGATCTAGCTTCTGGATAATTGAGCTCTTATTACTTCATCATTACCCTTAATATGTGATATAACTAGCATCACCAACCTGCTTATTCATGTCGCTAGCCAGCCCTCACTCTGCGTGATTGTGGGCTATTTAAGAAAATCAAATCCATGCTCAGAGAATGAATTTTTGCTACAACTGAGACTATTCTAAAGACTTTGATCTGATGTCTATAATAAAACAAAGCTCTGAAAAATCTTAAGTAATAGTACTTAATGAGACTGTATAGCTACCAAAGTCGAAGACCTTAAACAGGACAGTGCACCTTTCAATGTGTAGGTTTTAGGGGGTATGTGTGTTAAAAATAAAGTAAATCACATGTCTTATAGTCATACTTTGTATACTGAAACCAAACGCACAGAATCCTTTCCGTTACTTTGCATATCTTCAACCAAGAACAAATACTTTTTGCCCTAGCTGGTTTGGCTCAGTAGATAGAGTGTCAGCCTGCGGACTGAAGGGCCCTGGGTTCGTCAAGGGCACATGCCCAGATTGCGGGCTCTATCCCCAGTGGGGTGTGTGCAGGAGGCAGCCAATTGATGATTCTCTCTCATCATTGATGTTTCTATCTTTCCTTCTTCCTTCCTCTTTGAAATCAATAAAAATTTTAATAAAAGAACAAATACTTTTTGATTATTCATTATTTAATGGGACTGGTATAGACTCTGGGGAACAAAACAGACACAGTCTCTGATTTCATGGAACTTAAATATGTAGAGATAGACAAAAATTATATCCTATATAATAAAGAGGTAATATGCTAATCGACCGTCACACCCTCACAAAGATGATGGCGCCCATAGCCAATAAGGAGGGAATATGCTAATTGACTTCCATGCCTTCAAAGATGGTGGCACCCAGTCCCCTCAGCCCCCCAGCCTCCCAGGGCCCGGCCCAAGGTGCATGCAAGCCTTGGATGGCAGTTGCCCATCCGCCTAGAACCGGCCCAAGGAGCAGGCAAGCCTTGGATGGCAGTTGCCCAGCCGACGCCCAAGGCACAGGCAAGCCTCAGATGGCAGCTGCCCAGACTCCCGGGGCCGCCCGAGGCTCAGGTTACCAGGGCTGGCCGAGGCTTGCGCTGCTGGCAGTGGCAGCAGCAGAGGTGTGATAGGGGTGTCACCTTCCCCTGGTCGCCGGGTCGCCTCCTGCCCCTGAGGGCTCCTGGACTGTGAGGGGGCAGGCCTGGCTGAGAGACCCCCCACTCCAGTACATGAATTTTCATGTACCAGGCCTCTAGTGTGTGTGTGTGTGTGTGTGTAATGTCTTGGGGCAAATAATTGCATATATTGCAAAAGTATAGCATAATATTGTTTGGGAGCAATAAGTGCTGTGGAGAAAAATTAAGGTCAGGGAGAAAGAGTGATGGGTGGAGCTACTGTTTGGATAAGGTGCTCAGGAAAGATCTATCTGATAAGGTGAGGCTTGAGCACAGATGTGAAGCGAGGGAGAGGGAGATACATTTGTGGATGTTTTGGGGAGTGGCAGGGGTGGGGTGTTGAAGAGAGCATTCCCCTGAGAGAACAGCAATTGCAAAGAAGCATTCTTGTTGATATAGTAAACTGTCAGAGCAAGCTTCCTGGCTCAAGACCATTGAAAACAATTAACAAGTAAGTACAAATGTACAGAGGAGGGGAACACTGGTTTTCACTGGGCTAATACCTCTTTGATCAAAACTCAGGATAAAACCTACCCCGTTTCTGTCTTCTGCCCTCTATCCTACCCTGGAGCATTTGGACTACTTTCTCTTTTAATTTTCTTGTCTCAAATTGTTTGAATAGAATAAATCCAATCATGTTTTTTTCTAGATGCATATCCATGCAATTAGGATGTCATTTAGGCTCAGTTACTGTGCTGTTAAACTTCTATTGGTGCATTAGAGTCGAAGCACATTGCCAGGGGAGAGGCAGGCGTGGCTGGAGCAGGGAACGCTGTTTTATAGGCAGTACCTTCCAGCCGAGATATCTTTGCTGAGTTGTCTGCATACCTGCCGCTCTCCTCACTTCCCATCCTTGCTTTCTAAAGGAAAACTCTCTGTTAGGTCTAGAGGGCTCCTTTGGAGGTTGTTTTCTCAAATGTTCCTAAACAGCAAAATGAAGATTTCTGTTTAGCCATAAGGAAGAACTTTCTCAAAATGAGGGCTTTATTTTGTAGAACTAAGAGGAGTTGAGGCATACATAGCTGTAGAAATTAGAGTTTGAAAGAACTATTGAGTTTTTCGTGAGTGCAAAGCTGTGGTGGATGGGAATTTACACATATAGAGTGTTTTCTGTAGGACAGGCATTGTGCTGGGCACCCTTATGTGTTTCGTCTTATTTCACCAGCTCTACCATTCTGTGACGTATTGGCAAGGACTTGGGCCACATTTTCTCTCTTTGCCCTAATGCCTGCTCTGCACTCTCTCCCACCTTCTGTGCACCCTCATGAACCAGAATCCTTTGCCAATGGGAGGCACAGGCTGGAGATCAGAGAGTGGAGGGGAGAGAGGGAGTGCTCTTTATTCTATTTTATGCTTCCTGTCCAGGCAGCACGTTGACTGTGCTGTGTTCCTCTATTGAAGGCCCTTTGCTGTAGCTACAGCATTGCCCATAATTCTCTGGTGTCGGGACCCCCTTCTCTCCTTCTAGCATCAGGGAGGGAGGAGGGCAGAGGCAGTAAAGGCTCCCTGCTTTGGCAGCACTGGGGTGCTCAGCCAGTGCTAATTTATGTCCCTTACTTTGCCCACACCTTTGTTAATAGTCCCTCCATTAAATTCTCCTTATTTACCCCATTTGGGTGTTTCTTTTCTTTCCTGCTGCAACTATAACTAATCCATTTTCACTTACCCTATTTTACTGAGAAGAAATCCGAGGCTCAAAGAGATTGAGTGATTTGTTCAAAGTCACCCAACTAACTTGTCAGATAAAACCAGTTCTATCTGACTCTAAAGCTTTATACTTTCTAGTACTGACCCATGGATACTGCTAGTTCGTGGTGGAACTGCAACCTGAAACCAAGTTTGGAATTCCTCCTTGGGGTTTCTTTACACAAAACTCCATTCAGGTATTGTACATAGCCCGCCCAGTGTAGCTCAATGGTTGAGCGTCAACCCATGAACCAGAGGTTGTGGGCTTGATCCCTGGTAGGGGGCGTGCAGGAGGCAGCCGATCTATGATTCGCTCTCATCACTGATGTTTCTATGTCTCTCTCCCTCTCTCTTCTTCACTCTGAAATTAAAAAAATATATATATTTTTTTAAAAAGATATTGTACATATTTATCACTCCATTCTTAGATATGCTTTTTGGTTTGTTTATTTTTTTTGAGAAAAATTATAACGTTTTTCTTAACATGGAAAGGGTTAACATGATTTTAAAGATCTTAATATTTTAAATTTAATTATAACTGGGAATAAGATAGTTAAAAAACAGTCATAGTATTTGCTCTCATGGAGCTTAGAGTTTAGAGAGAGAGAGAAACATCAATGGAATAGTCATGTAAATAAATGTAAAATTGTTACTATGATTGATAAAGGCTACATAGGAGAGGTACTGGACCACGAGAAGCTGCCTTCCACCTTCGCTCTGGCCCTGCTGCCCTCCTGTAGCTCCCTCCACCCCCCGCTACCCCCTCTCATAGCAGGCGTCCTGCCCTGCCCTGGCTGCTCCGCGCCTCCACGTGCACGCGCTGCCCAGAGGCCTGGAGCGGCTGGGGCGGGGGCAGAATGCCTGTGTTGGCGATGATGTCATGGCAATGATGCAAGCGTCCCGGCCTGGCTGCCGCCATCTTTGTTGCGTCAATTTACATATTCCCTCCTTATTTGCTGTGGGCGCCACCATCTTTGTCGTGGAGTGATGATTAATTTGCATATTCCATCTTTATTAGATAGGATACTTCATTGGACTTTAAAAATTATTAGGTAATGCATGCTTGTAATAATCTATTATTACAAATTGCTCTTACAAATTGCTCCACAACAAAGAAAATATGATAATGTTTCACAATTATTTTGGAAACGGATATTTCTCAATGTCAAAATAAGATAAATGCAGTTAAAGAAAATGGAAGCAATCTGCTTCTCATCACAGCCTTTGATTCCATGTCTGCTTGGCCAAGAAGGCCGATCTTTTCTTTAATACCTTTTTATTTTGGAATAATTTTAGACTGACAGAACAGTTGCAAAGGTAGTGCAGTGAATTCTCACATATTCCTCACCCAGTTGCCTTCATCATTAACATCACTCACACTTTTCATCTTCTCAGCTCTTTTAAAATAAATAAAAATAAAATAAATAAATAAAATTATCTTTAACTCAGATGTTAGACAAAGAGATGGTCCAAAAAGGAAAGTTCTTCTCTAAGAGAAAACATCTGAAAAGTTTGTGGCATAAACTTGAGACCACACAAGCTAGTCAAACATAGTAATTGTTTTCTAGCAGAGGGTTTAATGGTGATGGACAAAAAATGATGAGTGAGAGGAAAGAAAGAGATAAGAAATTCAGGTAATAATCGAGATGTTTCTACCAGGTATCTGGGACTTCCAGTTCTTTCCATTCTCCAAGCGTACCTACATATTTGGAGTTTCAGTTCTACAGCTGGATAGTATCTGCGTCTTTTCAATAAGAGGAGACACTGATGCTTTCCAGCACATTGCGACTTGTGTTTGGCCGTGGCTTAGGGGAGCTCAGCAATGGACTGAATTGACATTCTCCATGCTGGAGATGTTTTTGCCTAACACACATGGTGCAGTGTGTCGCTGGCCTCTGGGATCTCTTAAAATGTGTTTGGGGTTTTAAAGTATGTGCTTCACACACCTTGCATTTCATGACCATGTCACAGTTTCTAAATATGTGGAGCTGGGTTCTAAAGGAACAAATAAAGAGAATTGCGGCTTGGATGGGTTAAAATAGGCTTTTTGTTGTTGTTGTTGTTGTTGTTGTTGTTGTGTGTGTGTGTGTGTGTGTGTGTGTGTGTGTGTGTTTACAATTTTGAGAGCACAGGCTAAGAACTGCAAACAGGATACATGAATGTGACCACTCTGCCTTTAGTAACCCTTGTTTTCTGTTCTTTTTTCTTGGCCTCGAGCCAGTTTGCTCTCTGCTGTCCACAGCTCCTCCCAGGAGACTGGCTTTGCCTCACAGGCAGCCTGGACATGACCCCTGGTGAGCTATAGGATAGCCTAATAGTTAGCAGGCTCTGCTGGGAGCCGAGGCTCTGAGGCGGAGCAGGACACAGTTGTCCAGACCAGCTGCTTGGCGAACAGGGTTTGGCCATGGCTGGCTGCAGGCAGTGGTTAGCGTGCCTTAAAGAGGGACAGTGAAGGAAGGGGGTGCGCTCCTGGAGTTTGGTTGTAATGCAGTCGCTCACGCTTTTCATCTTCTCAGCTAATGTGGGACTCTGTTATAATTTGGGGACTTAAAGAGTCTTGAAAAAGTTAAGATCGGAAGATCATTAGCCAACTGCCCTGGGCATCAAGTGCCCTGCGCAGCAATGCAGGTAGCATTACATTTAATTATAATGTAGATTTACCCTTAGACGTGTCAGTGATACACGTCAGGCCCCTGCTTCTCCCCCACCCTGGGGATCTCTGCTACAATAAATAAGCGTATAATGTCCAGGGAGGGCCTTGACTGTAAAACTGTATGACTTTGTTTTCCTTTATCATAAATATTTATATCGTAAGACACATTCCAAACCTCATAACAAAACATTTGAAAACAGCCAGGCCCTAAAAGAAATGCGTGTGAAGATAATGGAAACCAGGCTGTTAGCCTACAAAAAGAATTTCACATGCTCTGTCTAGCTCATCTTTCCCTTCCAGCCTTGGTTTTGATGGAAGTTTATTATGGGGTACGGGTGGTTGAGATAGGAGAGGGAGGACACTCGTATATGGAAAGAGAATCTTTTATCTAACGATATGCTGTTACTACAGGAGTGACTGAGGCTTGACGACCTATTTGTACACTTAATAAAGTGTTAGACACTCTGTAAAGGTCGGTTATATTGGTTAGAGCAGTGGTCGGCAAACTGTGGCTCACGAGCCACATGCGGCTCTTTGGTCCCTTGAGTGTGGCTCTTCCACAAAATACCACGTGTGGGCGGGCACATAGAGTGCGATTGAAACTTCGTGGCCCATGCGCAGAAGTCGGTTTTCGGCTCTCAAAAGAAATTTCAATCGTTGTACTGTTGATATTTGGCTCTGTTGACTAATGAGTTTGCCGACCACTGGGTTAGAGGAAAAGTACAATCGTGGCCATGACTACAACTTTAATAAGGACCAGATAAATTCAAAAGTTCTCTTATTGATCCCAACAGGAGCCCAGATGGGGAGAAGTGTTTGGATAACCCAGGGGAAATTCATCACCTCTAAAGGGAAAAATAGCTTGAAGCAGTGTGCAGATGTTACAAGTACACTAACACTATGTTAAGGTATCGGGAACTTGCTAGGAGGCTGTGATTATGGCATTGGTATCAAATTGAAGGAATAATGTTGAGAACATAGTAGAATTTCTGTATTTGAATGATTTCTATTTTGAATGATTTCACGAGGTAATTTTCAAAGATGTGCTAATAGAGATATTCTAGGGTTTGGATCAAATTGTACTGTGCTAGAGGACCTAATTTGAATTCCAAACTATTTGTATCTGAAGAGTTTTAAATTTATTAAAAGGGGTGGGGGGAGAGGGCAGGCTGGGAGAGGACAATGGGCAGGGGAGGAGAGGGGGGCATATGTAATACTTTCAACAATAAAGAATTAAAAAAAAAAAGAAAAGAAAGGAAAAGGCACTGGGTGCAATAACTCCATTTACCTCAGCAAGTTTGTTCATTCATTCTGCAAGGTTTTGCTGAGGACAGACTATGTGCTGGGCTTCACAATGGGCACTTTTCAGTGAATGTGCTCATTGTGTGTCTCAGAAGAAGTGGGAATTGTGACCTTCGGGGAGACTGGGAGACGCTGTCCTGGAAGAGAGCTTCGGGGCTGGGGCCATGTGACATGAAAGTGGGGCGAGGCGATGTGAGGAGGGATACAGGGCCATCCAGAGGCTTCTGACAAAAGTCCTGTGGCCCTGTGGGCATGTTTCTACAATTGCTTGTTTGAAATGTCCCTTTTGAGTTTTAAGGGGGAGCTAAACTCAGATTTCTGTTAGGGCCCGCCTTTTAAAAAATCTTTTGTTATGGGGTCTAGAGTGTGTCTTGAAATATAAATATTTATGGTGAAATAAAACATTTTCCTATAACCTGTATCTGCTAGCAAAGTTCTTTAATTTTTGTGTGAAATGCAGACCTTGTGTTATAGTGCAGAAAAAGTGACCTGTGCATATTCCCTAGCAAAAATGCCCTCTGTATCCACCCCCCCCCCGCCCCTTTAGTTCCTCAGTATCTTCATATTCATTTTTAAGGGT
Organism: Ia io; assembly: GCA_025583905.1. Classification (NCBI taxonomy): domain Eukaryota; kingdom Metazoa; phylum Chordata; class Mammalia; order Chiroptera; family Vespertilionidae; genus Ia; species Ia io. The sequence continues at coordinate 4,264,656 of JAJQQW010000010.1, read as the reverse complement.
TTCCTTTTCCATGCATCTCTTACTTATGAATTTTGAATCTGATTTGTCTCTGTGTATTCAGTGTATTCAATGTTTGGACAAATTTGGCTCTGACTTTAAACCCACATGGAAACTATTTGAGTTTTTAAATATCCAAGGCCTTTGCTGTGGTTTCTAATATGTCTTTCCCAAGTTTCTAATAATAACTTCCTCTGATCTTTCTGTGGCAGCCGGGAGCTGCTTGGTTGATTTAGCTGCTCTTTGTAAATGTAATTTATTGAGTTTTCCTTTATTGGAAGACCTGGCTATTTTGGACAGTAAAAGAGTTAGAATATAATTTATTTGATTTTATATTTTAGACTTCTTAATTAGTCATTGCCAATGTGTTTCCAGACAGACCCCTGAGTCAGAGGGGGATTCTCCCATCCTCGGTTCTTGTCAGTCTCTAAAGAAGGCATTCAAATGAGTGACAGAAAGCAGTGTTGAAGCAAAGCAAGTGAATTTCCAAGTGGGCAACTCAACTAAGTCTGAGTGCACCTCCTGGTAGGGGCTCAAGGGGTTTTATACCCTTCTCCCATAGGTTTCAAAGCTCCCCTGCTGGATATCTTGGGTAGCAGACTAGGTTTCAAAGTCCCCTTCTACATTGTTGTGGCTTATCTCGGAATGTTTATTTCCTCAATAAGGTTCACTTCAGCTATGTGTTCAAAGGGAAACAACCTGACTTCTACTAACACTAAATGACAGGGGCATGCAGGACACCACCGATCAATGATTCTTTCTCATCGTTGATGTTTCTATTTCTATCTCCCTCTTCCTTCCTCTCTCTGAAATCAATAAAAACATTTTTTAAAAAAGAACTATGTTAAACAGGTCTCCTCTCTTCCTCACATTTGCAGTTAACTTTTAAAGATATATTTTTAGAGCAGCTTTAGGTTTACAATAAAAATGAGATGGAGGTATATAGATTTCCCATATAACTCCTGCCTCTCTCCCTTCATAGCCTCCCCCAATCCTGATATCACTCAATAAAATGATACATTTTTTTGACAAGGAGGAACCTACCTTGAGATACATCATAACCACCCAAAGTCCATGGTTTACATCCGGGTTCACTCTTGGTATTGTACAGTCCATGAGTTTGGACAAATGTGTAATGGCCTATATCTATCATTATGACATCACCAGAGTATTTTCACTGCCCTAAAAATCCCTTGTGCTCTGCAACCTAATCTTTTTATTATATCCATAGTTTTGCCTTTTCCAGAATGTCATATAGTTAAAATCATACAGTATGCAGCCTTCTCAGATTAGGTTTTTTCACTTAGTGATATACATTTAAGTTTATCCCGTGTCTTTCATGGCTTGATAGCTCATTTCTTTTTAATGCTGAATAATATTTTATCATGTGAATGTCCCACATTTATTCATAATTGCAGTTCATAAAGCTTCTGTAAACATCCCTGTGCAGATTTTTGGGTGGACATAGTTTTCAACTTCTTTGGATAAATACCAAAGAACAAGATTGCTGGATCATAGGGTAAGAGTATGTTTAGTTTTGTAAGAAACTGCCAAACTGTCATCCAAACTGGCTGTACCATGTTGCATTCCCACCAGCAGTGAACGAGAGTTCCTGTTGCTTCACATCCTTGCCAGCATTTGGTGTTGTCAGTGTTTTTGATTTTGGCGAGTCTGATAGTTGTGTAGTGGTATCTCAGTATTGCTTGACTTTGCATTTCCCTGATGACATATGACCTGGAGCTCCATATGTCACCAGGGAAATACGAATATGCTTATTTGACATCGGTATATCTTCTCTGGTGAGGTACTGGGCCCATTTTTTAATCAGGCTGCTTATGGTTGAGTTTTAAGAGTTCTTTGTATATTTAGATAACAGTCTTTCATCAGATGTGTCTTGAAAATGTTTTCTCCCAGTCCGTGGCTTGTCTTGTAATTCTCTTGATATTGCCTTTCCCAGAGAAGTTTTTAATTTTAAAGCAGTCCAACTTATCAATTATTTTTCCATGAATCTTGTCTTTGGGGTTGTATCTAGAAGGGCATCATCACACTCAAGGTCATCTAGATTTTCTCTTGTGTTACCTTCTGGGAGTTTTATAGATGTGCATGTTGCATTTAGGTCTAGGTTCCATTTGAGTTCATTTTGTTAAGGGTTCATGGAGTTGTTGTTGTTGGTTTTTTTTTTAATTGATTTTTTACAGAGAGGAAGGGAGAGGGATAGAGAATTAGAAACATCGATGAGAGAGAAACATGGATCAGCTGCCTCCTGCACACCTACTGGGGATGTGCCCGCAACCAAGGTACATGCCCTTGACCGGAATAAAACCTGGGACCCTTGAGTCTGCAGGCCAATGCTCTATCCACTGAGCCAAACCAGTTAGGGCAGGGTTCGTGGAGTTTTTAACTCTCAGAGTCGTCCACAATTACAGTTCGGGGCTTCCTGCCCTGGCCCTGGTTCCCCTTGGGGGAACCATAGGAGGCCATAACTTTTCACCTGCTCCTCTCCCCAGTCTTGGGGGCTGTGGTTTTGTTCCTTGTCATCCTTTCTCTTACAGAGCCAGGGAGAGTTCCTTGTTTTTCAGTCTTTCCAGTAGATGGTGCTGCAGTGCAAGTTTTTGTGTTTTCTTACCTGCAGTACTTTCACCTCTAGAGAGTGTGTGTGTGTGTGTGTGTGTGTGGGGGGGGGGGGGGGGGGCTTTGCTGTGGTCTTGGGGATTACGGTACTCCCATTGTGGTGGTGGGTTGTGGCCAGCGGGAAGGTTCCAGAGCCTACTGCACTACTGCCTGGATCCCTGTGGTCACTGGTGACTGGTGTCAGGTGCTACAGCTGGGAGGCTGTAGAGGCCCCTCTGTCACTGCTCCTGGGCTCATCCAAAAACCCTTGAGGGGAGGAGTTTGATTCTCAGGTGCAGATGTTGTTTCTGTCCCTCTTACCCTCCTCTGGGCCATAGTGTGGGGGATGCACCCCTAGTCTGCCACTCCATGTTAGCGGGGTCCTGGGCTCAGTGAGCAGCTGGGGTGTTGTGAGCACTGTCCCTTTTCCCCCTGCTGTCCTGCCTTGCCGCCGTTCAGATGGACTGATGTGTGGATCCCGGGCCTGCCCGTGTGTTGAGCACAGGAACTTTGTTGGGTTACAGATGTGACACTAGTTGTGTGACACTTCTCACCACCCCGATCCTGACATCCAGTGCTGTTATTTTTAATCAACCTATGTGTGTATAATATGTAGTAAGATAATACTAATAAACAGGTATATTTATGTCATTACTAAGTAATACTTTCAACATGAGAGAAAGATAAAAATATAAAACCAAAGAATTAAAGCTCTGTAGTTATATATTTGAGTTGGAAATACTGCTGTGAATTCATGATCAATTTTCTCATAAAAATGATCAGTGGCAGCATTATTTCTTAGTTTATTGGTGACTAGAAGCAGCAAATTATATGGTGGTAAAAAGGAAGACCTGCTCTTATAGCTACTGTCAAATGAAGGGGAAAGCAACTCGCAGGGTAACGAGTACAGGAGCCATTACCATTTCATCACTGAGGGTATCGCAGTAAAGTGATTTGAATCCAGAACAGTGCCAGTTATACTAGTAGCCATGTCCTCGGCTGGAGAGCAGTCAAATGTTTCAATATCTTAGGAAATAATTAAGACATGTTTCAGCGTGTAAACATGTTTCAGGTACGTCAACATTTATTTATATGGCTTTCCTTACTCCCAGATGAGACTGAACAAGTGAAGAGTGGCTATATCTGGAAACATTTCCAAATGTGAGGTAATGGCCCCTATTGATTTGCACCATGTGATACCTTAAAGCAGCTAGGTAAGGAGAGCAAGTGTCTGGTCTGAGTCTATAATTATGAAAGGAATTGGCTGATAAATAGTTTTGTGAATCCGTGTGTCTCTCAGACTGTAAGTGCTGCCTGATTAGGTCATTGTAAGATGATCAGGGGTGTCTAAATATACAGTTAATCTCCAAGTGAATTTTGAGTATCTTCTGCTTTCCCCACAGTTCCTTGCACATTAGAGATCACTGTGCTGATTTAATTAAATATTTGTTTTCTATCTAAATCCCTCTCATTATTCATCTCTTTATTTCTTAAATGTAGTAGCATTAAAACTTGTGTCACATTTGAAAAATATGATTTATCGAGTCACTAGGCTTTGCGATCGAAGAGTTAGAGTAGTGTTTATTGGACTAGCTTGATCTTAGGTGAGATACTCAGACAGTGGTAGCTTTCTTTTTTGGTAGAACACTTAATTTTTTTGATTACACCTTTCTGTTATCTGTTTTCTGGGACTAAAAGTAAAGAAATACATAGAAATGATCACATTATAAGGAGAACAAGTGATCTTATTTTTCAAAGAAAGGCAAAAATGCACTCCATTGTATAAAATGTATTAATTCATACTTTTCTAAATATCTGTATACCAGACATTATTCTTGATGCTACAGAGATGAATTATATAGGGAGAGTACTCTTGCCTACTCCCGCCATTCTCCCATGTTATCTAAAATTCATTGCGTAGTTATGTAAACGTTCTCAGTTGCTATTCATGTTTTCTAAAAAGTTTTTAAAATGCATATATACTTGGACTTGTTAGAAGTCTGTCATTTTAGTGTTAGTAGAATCAGATTGCTTCCCTTTGAACACAGAGCTAAGTGAACCTTATTGAGGAAATCCACTGTTTTCATGGGGTTCATAGAATAAATTGTTGATTAACTTGGCACCTTGGGCATGAGTAGTGAGGGCATTTGGACAGCGAGGGGTAGATGAGGCCCGTGGGTACTAAGGAGTTTAGAGTAGTGGGGAGAAAGGCGTAAGGAAGGAAGACCCTTTTCTCAGGACAGACTGTTCTTGCAATGTCATGCTGGATGACACTGTATTCTATCTCTGAGCCATTTCTCTTGGTGTCTTACCCCTTGCTCCAGCCTCTCTCCCATTTTGTCCTCAACCTGTTTTGTTGATGCTTTTCTTTTATTCAGGACATATCGATCAGATTACCTTCAGTTTCCATATTACCACATATGTCAGAATGACCATATAAAAACATAAACCAAATTATCACCCCTTTGCTTTAAACATCCCAGTGACTTCTAAATACACTTAAAATAAAAATAAAAGTCCAACTCTATACCTCAGCCTACAAGGTCTACTTGACCTGGCTCAGGCCTGTTCAATGACTTCATTTTTCATTGTTCTCTCTTGGAACTTCAGCCACACTGCCTCTTTCTCCATGATTTGGACACACTGATATATTCCTGGTTCATGGCTTTTGAACTTATTATTCAGTCTCTGTTAGATTCTTTCCCTAAACCTTTGTATGTTACCACACCATGTCACTATCTAAATGGAAATACCTTCTTTTTGTTTACATATTGATGGTTTCTCTTGTCCCACTAGAATATAAGCTTCATAAGGGTAGAGAGTTGTTCTGTCATATTTTCCAATGTTCATTAAAGATGCATTAAATGAATAAATTGAGAAAGTTTCTGTAAACTATGTTGTATTTTCATGACATGCATATAAGTTCCCCGGTTAATCACTCCCCACCCACTCTCCCACCCCGTCCTTCCCTTTGAAATTTTTTCAGTCTGACCCGTGCTTCTATGTCTCTGGATCTATTTTGTTCATCAGTTTATTTTGTTCATTAGATTCCACATATGAATGAGGTCATATGGCACTTATCTTTCTCTGACTGGCTTTTTTCACTTAGTGTAACACTCTCCAGGTTCCTCCATGCTGCTGCAAATGGTAGTTCTTTCTTAAAAGCAAAGAATTTAAAACCACCTGATTTGCAAAAGAATTTGTTATATTATCATTAGAATAATTTATTTTCTCAGCACCCATGAAGATATTTGGAAACTTTTCTTTGTTTGCAGTCTCAGAAGTTTTGACATTCATGAGTCATGAATCACGTAAGAAGTAGATGATGAAAGGTTTGCCTGTCATTTTTTAAAGAGGGAGAAGGTGATTGCAAAAGAGCACCCAAGGCACATACTTTAGCAGAGCTGCTTTTGTAGAGTGAATGCATGGAAACGAGGACTCGGAAACGTAATTTTCTGTAAAGACATTTGAGCACGCCTGCATGAATGGACCAAGTTCTGGAAGTTGAATGAAACACCCTGGTAAACTGGGTCGGACGGGATGATCACAAGCTGCCACCATTCTCGTTTTCTTAATTATTGTTAATTGTTCCAGTTTAGAGGAAAACCCCAAAGATGGCCAGATACAATGCTTCTCATTGATGTCTCAGAAAATTGCTAATTGGGTAGGAAGAAATAAGATGTGAGGTATTTCTAATCATTTGGAGATGTTTTGTTTATTTTTTGAAGATAGAAATTTAGTGTTTTCTGAGGGCAAATGGGTTTGCATTTTTGATAAATAATATGAGGAGGTAAAATTATGAGACAGGCAATGTTGATTTTTCACTTCATCCCTCAGCATGTCTTTTTTTTCTTTTCTTTCTTTTATTGATTTCAGAGAGGAAGTGAGAGGGAGAGAGAGCTAGAAAATGATGAGGGAGAATCATTGATTGGCTGCCTCTTGCACATCCCACACTGGGGATGGAGCCCACAACCCGGGCATGTGCCCTGACCGGGAATCCAACCGGGACCTCATGGTTCATAGGTCCATGCTCAACCACTGAGCCATGCTGACTGGGCCCTGAGCATGTCTTTTTCTTAGATTCTTCAATTCTTCAACTCAAGCTGTTACAATGACCCACCTTCCCCCAGACCTCACCTCTGTCTCCAGGCACCTGAATTTTAAAGGGAAATTTGTGAAGAGCCTAGGACCTTTGAGACACAAAAGAATACAAAATAGAACAGAATAGTGACAAGCAGTGAAGAAAGAATGTTCTTTTGGAGTAAAAAGTCAGTACCTGAAACATACTTCAGAGATAATGCAGTTATTTCTTTCTTCTCTGGTCTCAACTCTGTGGGACTGGAGAGGAAGGGTAAGCAAAGGGCAGGCTGAGTTCCTGCGTGCTGGCCCTGTGTATAGTCTGCAGGCCAAGTAGTATTTCTGTAAGCCAAATGACATTTTCAGGCTGATTTCCAAGACTGAGTTATTTAGCTCAAATTCACGTGATACAAATACTGCATAGCGTATGAAACTGAAGACCGTGACCAGATACTGACCTCCCAGGATGTGGCGCCAAAAGATTAATGAATGGATGAGGTTTGAGTTTCTGAGGTCAGTTTGGCTTCGTAAGGGGATGTGTGGGCAATGGTAGTGACGAGCAGGCGAAGGCCTGTTGTATCTAAGTCTAATAAACAGAGTGATAGGAGCAGACTGAATATAAATAGATGGTTTTCTTTAGGGCCAAGATAAAGCACGTAGCAAAGCAGAATCTTTATTTATAATGATTATTGCATTTGGCCTGGACTCATTGCTCTTGAGAAGAAAAATTAAACCTGTGTAATTTGCACATATCTTCCTTGCTAAATTTTATTTTTAATGAAAGCTTATGTATCAATTTAAAGAGAAGCAATGTTCTGGAGTCTTCACAATCCCCTATTTCTTTTTTGTTTGTTTTTTTCTTTTGTTAATCCTCACCTGAGGATATTTTTCCATTGATTTTTAGAGAGAGTGGAAGGGAGAGGGAGAGACAGAGAGAAAGATCGATGTGAGAGTTATCAATTGGTTGCCTCCTTCATGCACCCTGATCAGGGCCAGGGAACCTGCAACCAAGGTACGTGCCCTTGACCGGAATCGAACCCAGGACCCTTCAGTCCATGGGCCGATGCTCTATCCACTGGGCCAAACCAGCTAGGGCCCACTACTTACACACACACACACACACACACACACACACACACACACACACACACACACACACACACATTGATTTCAGAGAGGAAAGGAGAAGGCAAGAGAGATAGAAACATCAACGAGGACAGAGAATCATTAATAGGCTGCCTCCTGCATGCTTCCTACTGAGGATTAAACCTGCAACCAGGGCATGTGCCCTGACCGGGATTGAACCATGACCTTCTGGTTCATAGGTCAACGCTTAACCACTGAGCCATGCTAGCTGCCCCCCCCCCCCCCCCCCGCCCTATATTTTATATGAAAAACATGGCTATCAGGACACTATCCTACAATTTTTTTTTAATGGAACCAGTTTTTCCTTCAAGAAACAAAACTGTTCTTAACAACTCAGTGAGAAATGATAAACTGTGTTCCACATTCCAAGGACAGTTGTGGGAGCACAGGAAACTGCAGCACGATGGTAAGTCCTAGAGCCAGTCACCGAGTGTTTCTATGTTGTCCGTGAAGTCTGGGCGTATTTTCTATCCTGCAGTGTATGGGTGAAGTTAAACCTTGCAGCAGGCATGCTCCTCCAGGGGCTCTTGTCAGGTGATCCCCTCACATGACATCACTAATTCATAGGTCACAGTGCTTCAGCAATCAGAGGAGGTGAGGCGATCCTCCGCTCATTGTTGCAGGATGATCTAGAGGTCTTGAGTTTTATCAAAGACCACATCGGGAGTTGGTCCCGGAACTGTGACAGATTTCATCTCTTGACTCCCAGTGTAGGTGTTCTTCCCAGTATTTCAGTCGGCCTCCCGAGACAGCTCACTGGCCATGGATGCCCATAGACAAGGAGGTGCCTGGAAAAGTCGAAAATAGTTACAGCCCTTCCATTTGTCCTCCCAGAGCCTGTCAGAATATTTGGCTTCCACCATTAAATCAAAATAAGTCTTTAGAGAAATCAGAATATTTCATCTTCACTCTGATGACCAGATTGAGACCTGTCTGAGATCTAGAATGTTTGGTGAATGACAAACATCGATGCAGAGAGGGATGCCAAAGCAATGCTAGGCCGCAGCAGAGAGCCACCTGCCAGGGCCCGAGTACAGAGACACACAAAGCAGCTCCGGGTGAGCTGAGTTTGTTTGTTGTAGATCTTTGCAAGTCTGAAAACCCTACTTATGCCAGGAGATGCTCTGAAGTCAGGGAAGTGTTCTGGAGCTCTGTCTCCCTCTGCTCCGAGCAGCTGCCTCTTCAGAGATCCCTGGGCTTCTGCAATAAGACCTCTTGGAAACCACTGGGCTAATAAGTTGACTCGCAAAGCAATTCCCTGCTTGAAAGTACAAAAATGGCACTTTATTCCTTTATTCTTTCTTTAATTCAACAAATAATTATATAATTACAGTGGTATATTATGCAAATTTACAATGTGCTATTTTTCACTCTAATGGTAAGTGAGCCGGTTCCTCAATAATAATTATTTTTACATACCAGCTATTGGATAATTGAGCACATTTTACCAAGTGTTTTCACATACATGACTTTCTTGATCTTCATAACAGTCCTGTAAAAGAGATATTTTAAATATTCATTTCGCAGGTGAGGCCACTGAACCTCAGAAAAATTAAGTGACTTGTCCAAGGTCACATAGCGAGAACCCAGAAACCAGAATCTCAACCTAAGACTTCTGACCGCAAATCTAGGCCTGTTCAACTGTTTTCTGTTTGGGAGAATTGACCTACGTGAGTTTGCCCATTGCCTTTTGTACAATTTGTGAAATTGCTGGTATAATCTGTAGACATAGAATTAATCAAATCCAGATTCAGTTTAGAGAGCACTGAAGCCATGACCTCGGTCTCATTGGAACTCTCTAAACTAAGCTAATTGGCCACAGAGAATTAAAATCCCCATGGTGATTACCACTGGAACTTAAGCATGCTTGATTGTAAACTAGAGTACTAGGTCATTTTCATTAGAATCTGCTTCAAGATTCACTCCTTAGTGGTACTGTTTCTGGGTCCTATAATCAGGGCTATCTCTAGATATTCAGGGCATTTCCCTGAACTTTCTTGTTTAGTCTTTGTGTGTTAGTGGAAGGGAAGTGACTTAGGGGTTGGGTGATGGGAGGAAGATGACATCCTGCCAGCAGATGTACAAAAAGACCTCCAGTTACATGGACATAACTAGTCCCCAATCCCACCATTTCATGCTAAAAGGGATAGAATTCCTCTCATTTCACTGTCAAGCTACCCTTTTATTGCATCATTTAAAATTTAATCATTGTTCATGACGTTCGTTTTAATCAAACTTCATTTCATCAAAATAACAGAGATGTGTGCATAGAAAAGTGAGTCCATACTGATTTTCTTCACAAGCCCTGTCCCGCCTGGGAAAGTTGAGCGGTACCCAGGGGTCTTCTACAAGTTCTCTCCGAGTGTCCATCTGTGCCCTGTGCCTGTGCACTGGACACAGAGAGAGGCCCACACCACGAAGCCAGCCACTGGTGGGCATAGGAAACTCCAGGGCTGGGGCAGTGGCAGGGAGAGCGTGGCTGCGTCTGTTTAGGGACACGTCTTACCTGCCTAAAATAGGAAGTTGGAGAATTTTTGGCTCTACAAACCTGGCCAGACTTAGGGAATCCTTTCCATCTGGGGAATCATGTCAGTTCCCTGATAGGCAGCCACATACCTGTCTTATTTGCCCGGGTGTCCAGTCGTCCTCTCTCTTTCATTCTCCCACTCTCCCTTTCTCACTGCATGGTTAGGAATTGGATGCAGGCAGGCCTCCGGGATCTCTCCCGTATGAGTTTATAATTAACAGCCAAGTTCTCAGCCCTGGGAATCAGTTGCTATCACCCAGGCTCTCCTGGGGCCACTTCAAACATAGCGTCCAGACAGCGTCTCAGCCGCGGATTCCGACCCTTTTCTTTCTGAGCTCTCCTTGTGGTTTGGTGACAGATGGCCTCCGGCTCACCTTTCCAGGTGTTGCCAACAAGTGTGTTCAATGCTAGATTTGAACAGGATCCAAACACATGTTTTTTCTCTTTGCAGGCAAGCCTAGAAGCATCTTAGCAATCTTTTCTGCACATATTTTTGAGGATATCTGACGAGAGAGTACAGGTTGTGGTTTTTATGTTGAATTTATTGCCTTTCACATTAAATAGTAGCAAGAATGAAGTCTCCTAGTTTTCATCTGTGCAGAATTCCTGGTGCAGTTTTTGATGTTTTCTTTGTACAGCTCTGTAGCCTCAGGATTCTCTGCATTCAGCAGCCATTGTGTCTTTTTCCTACCACCCTCCTGTTCTCTGAGCACAGGAACTGGGTTCGTAGGGTGGCAGGATAAAGCAGCTGGTGCAAGACTGTGGGATTTTTGATCCCATCAGACATTGAATTGTTAGGTCCTTGGTTGTGAGACATAAACTGTAAATGTTAGAGGAACTCTGGGGTGGGGAATGCCACTGGTATCCACTTAGCAGCTAAAGTGTGTGGCATTCAGCATACGCTACGCCGTTGCAGGCACTGTGCTGGACAGGGCAATGCACTAGAATATATTAATTTATTTTAAATATTTTATCTTGAGAAAAAGGTAAAATGTTTCAAAGAAAATAAGACAAGAAGATGCTTGTGTTTATTTGTGGCTCTTGGTTGTTTTGAAAAAATGACCATATGATTCATGTGTGGACTGAGTGCTTGAGGCTCTCATTATGGGCCATCCAAACCACAGCACTCAGATGGCATTTCAGCCGTGGATTTTGACTTTCTTTCTGAGTTCTCCTTGCCATTTGATGACAGTTAGATGTCACCACCATCGCCGTTTCCTCAGGCTCACCTCTCCAGCTGTTGGGAACAAGGGGGTTCAGTGCTAGGTTTGAACATGATCCAATTATACCTACTCAAGGCCTTTTGTGAAAGGCTGGTTTGTATTTGCAAATGGAAGAAGCAGTGCTAATTGGCACGCCCCATTTCTATGGGAATGATGTATGATTTGGAATCCAAATCCTTAGATCTTTAATTCATTGCTTGATTCTCCATCTTCAGCCTGCTTAGGATATGATATATGAGAATCGATGTTTTGTTTTTACTTTTACATTTTTTAGTTTGTATATTCCTTATTTAATAATTGTAGTTGTTTTACTACTTTTGTCTTTTACCTTCATACTAGCTTTATAAGTGACTAGAGGCCCGATGCACGAAATTTGTGCAAGGGGCTCGGCTCCCGCCACGCAGCAGCTGGGGGCCTCTGCCGCCTCTGCCTTGGCCCCCACCACCACAGCTTCATCCGGAAGGACGTCTGGAAGAATGTCTAGTCTAATTAGCATATTACCCTTTTATTATTATAGATTAATCCACTATCTATACTATATATTTACCTTGACCAGTGAGATTTATATTTTATATTTTTTCTTGCTATTGAGTAATACCCTTTCTTTTTGGTTTAGCCAAGTCCCTTTAATATTCTTGTAAGGCCCATCTCTCCAGTGCAGGTCCCAAACTTTGGGTACCTTATTGGGGCTTGAACCTGTTGCTCCTGGGGAAGAAGCTCTGGATTTGTGCGATTTCTCCCAACTGTGGTCTCTCCCCCGCCTCCCCCTGCGCCACCCCCTTCCCCTCCTGGGGATGGAGTTTTGGGCATGACCACAGCTCTGCTTCTTCTATCCCCTTTGATGTGGCACTTTTATCGTTTGTTGTGAAGGAGCTGTTCAGCTAATGTTTTGGTCTTTTTCAGAGGAAATTGTTCCACATAAAGCTGTAGATTGGGTGTGTCCTTGGGAGGAGGTGATTTCAGGATCTCCCTTTGCCACCATCTTGGAATAACCCCCACCCAAACAAAATCTTGACAAAGAAGAGTATGCCTTTGTCTTCGCAAATGGTCTTTGTTATATGTTTTCATTTCTTGAAGCACCAGTGTAAGGAATAGACACTCAAGGCTTCCCGCAAAGACTTTTGAATGACTGTATCATATTTTTCACTCTTGCTCTTGGCTAGGGAGATGATGACATTTTTGTTTTCAGTTGTCTTTATTTTTTTAAAAAATATATTTTTATTGATTTCAGAGAGGAAGGGAGAAGGAGAGAGATATAGAAACATCAATGATGAGAGAGAATCAATTAGCTGCCTCTTACACACACCACACTGAGGATCAAGCCCACAACCTGGGTATGTGCCCTGACCAGGAATCAAACCATGACCTCCTGGTTCATAAGTCAACGCTCAACCACTGGGCCACGCCACTGGGCTCTCTTTACTTTTTACCTCTGCTTGAAGTTAGTAAAAAAAAAAAAAAAAAAAAAAAAAAAAAAAAAAGACTAGTGGTTGGTCTGGAAAGGGAATTATAGATCATTTGATGCTGACTGATGTTAACTGAGGACAGGGATGGATTTAAGCAACAGAATTGGCTTATACTGATTATTCCCCACTTTCCAGTCTTTGAATTGTGTTGACATTCACAGGAGCTAGGTGGGGCCAATTTTGTGTCAAAAATTTTAATTTACAAAAAAAATGTACAAAGATACATCCATGGAAATAATTATATGACTCTCATGGCTCATGTTACCCACTGTAATGTGGGAGAGCAGTCCTAGAGGACAAGCTGCATCATCATCCCTGGAAAAGTCGGCTAGACCCTGCCTCGTGTTGGAGTGGCCCCTGCTGTGTGCTCAGCCTGCAGCAAGTGTTTCTAGGGAGGAATTCACCATTTCTTTCGGAAGCCCTTCCAATTCTCTGTCTATCACAGCCTTTCTCCAGATGTGGAGTCTTGTTTTTTGCAGCTGTGTTTGGCCAGATTGTCCCATGGGTCCCTCTCCCAGGCTCCTCCCATAATGCCCAATGATGTGTGGGTCACAATGCTCTAATTTGGACTGGGGGAAGAAAATGGAGAACGTTGTTAGCGTAAAGATTTTGCTCTTAGTTAAGTCTCCAGTATCCTTGTCACTTGTTGGTTACAAATGACAGGTATCAAATAGAATGACATCTAGCTCTACTTTTTAATCAATACTTAGTTCCACAGTGACACACTGGTACCTACAAGACCGAGTCCTGAGTCCTCACCATTGTAGTGACATCATCCTGGGGATCTGGTGTCATAAGTGACATGAGACATTCACTTGACCAGTACACCAAATGCTCTTGGCCTCGTTTTCAAGCAGTGCTCTATTGGAAAATCATCCATAATTGTCTGGCCGCTGTCATTCCGAGGTCTCTGCTTTCCATAGCCTCTCATTCCTATTGAACAGCTGTGCTTCTGATTAGTTTTCTCTAGAGGTATTAACTTTTCAGCACTCTGTACGAGAAAACTTTTGAAGTAATGGGAACAATGGACCCATCCTTGCCTTGCTAGAGCCAGTTAGTCTGCTAGAGTTCAGAAAAAGTCTGGAAGAGAGACCTGAAACTAAACAAAAATAAGAATTCACTTAAATGTTTCTTAAAACAAATATGAGCCTTGGCATTATGAAAATTGTGATTACTCATGAGGAGTACAGAATAATCTCATGTTTACTCGGGTTATTTTTTCTATTTTTTCATTATATTTTGAGAAACAAATATTTAGCTATGAGTAACACATGCCAGTTCTCTGAAGACTTGAGCTGAAAATGAATGGCCCTAGTTGCTGCAAGTAATTGTACATAACTACTTTGGATCTGTTTTTCTTGACCACTTAGGTCAGATTCCATTGTTATACACTCTCATTGAATGGTATTTCCTTCATAACATTTACCATTTGTTTTATTAAAATAAAAGCTGCCTTATAAATGTCTCCTTAGTAAGAATATATCATGGCTGTTAATAAAGTTAAAACTTTTAATTTCACAAATACTTCTTTTTCTCCAGGAAACTCAATGAGAGAATACAGTATATTTATATGCTAACATATGGAATGCAAGAATAAACCACTATTGAAAGGAATGCTGTATTGAAACTTTTATCACTTGGTAAAAAAAAATTTTCTTCCTCTGGACTTATACTAGGATTGGATGTTTAGCCCTTACTTTTACAACCAACGAAATATCAAGTTCTTTGATGAGGGAAGGCTGACCCAACATTGACTGATTACACTAACTCTAGGTAGATAAAAAGATATACTTTCTATTTATCAGGAGATGTCTTAGGGAGGCATTTGGACTTGAAATATACCTTAAAATCTGTTAGGATTTAGTATTATATAAAGAAAGCACCCCAATACTAGAAGAAACTTAGAGGAAAAAAAGTGTAATATGCGTTTAGAGGAGAACAAGATTTCTGACTTTATGAAGGTTAGTGTAAGAGTATGGTGTCTAGTACACAGAGTCTCTAGTATGTAGAAGCTCAATCTCTATTTGTTAGATGAATAAATGACCCCCAAATCCCAAACCCCCTTCTTCTAAAATTAAATTTCATTTTCTGCTCTCTGCTATGAATATTCCTTTAAAAAAAAAAGTCCTCAACTCTGGCTATACATGGCTGTCATCTGTTCATTAGAGTATCTTGTTAGGTCAGCACATTTTTATAGTCTAGTTCTTGTTTTTCCATTACACACTAAGGTTAAGATATTCTCTACAGTGCTAGCACAGAAACAGTCAAATTTGTCTTTATTAAGGAAGTCTGTTGTACTTTAGTAAGTTTAAGATAGCTTTCTTGGATCCTTCATTTTCTTTTATTTATTTAATTATTTATTTTGCTTTCTTCTTGGAAATTTGCACCGCCATCTTGCCACCTTGCATCGTGGGCTGCTGAAAGGAAAGGGATCCTTCATTTTCAAAATGCAAACATGAATTCTGTCAACTGAGGCTACCGAAAACCACCCCGTTACCAAGTGTCAGTTTGAACTAACTCTAGATTTTCAGAACATTAGCCCTTGTTTTCTTTCTGCATTTCCCATGTTTTTTCTTTCTTTTTTTCTTAATTTTTTTATTCCAGTTGACATACAATATTATATTAGTTTCAGGTATATCGTGTGATTCTTTAGAAGGAACTGAGCATACAGTAGCTATTCAAGAAGTTTTAGTTGCTATTATCCAAATGCTTTCTAGACATCTCAATTCATCCAATAGGCATTTGGAGTTTACCATGTCTAAAATTGAACACATCATCATTTCTCCAAATACAATGAAAAGTATGCCTTGTGTCAGCGCAGGGGGCCACCATTGTCCAATCCAGAACCCACCAATCACTCCCCTCCTGTTTCCAGTGGGTTGATATGTCCTTTAGATTTTACCTCTTCAGCATTTTTCTAGTTAATTCCTTTATTTCCATGTTCCCTGCCACAGGCCACTTAAATCCACAACTGCCCTTCCCTTTGGGCCCAGATTACTGCCAAAACCACTTTCCTTTGCCTTCAATCTCCCCACGTCTCCAATAACTGAATAGTAGATACCTGGCGATGCCATCTCCCTTCTTGACTCCCTGGGCTCAGACTGTCATTCCTTATTAATGTCCAAAATGAAGTTTAATTTTTATTTTAATACTTGTGGCCCTCTTGCCCTGTCTCTTTCCTATCTCTGCAGCTTGTCTCCCAGTACTTCCCCACCTGAATCCTGTGCTCTAACTGCACAAATAGAATTTCCTGAATATGTGATGCTGTTCCATGTCTCCATGGTATTATACACACAGTTATCTTCTTTCATTCATATTCCCCTCCAATACATCATCCTCTTCTAGCTTCTTCTCGCCAACTCTTCCTTAAGAGTCCTTTAAAAATCAGCTTTAACATCACCTCGTCTCTGAAGTCTTCCCCTGGCTACCAATCTGATTTCATTGTTACTATGTTTAATATATGTAATAACTACTTAGCACAGTGTAATACATAATAAAATTCATCATTTCTTTCTTGGCAGAGGTCACGTAAAATTTATCACACTTTAGTTAGTTTTAAAACTTGGATTTAGACTCAGGTCTTTCTACATTTATTCTAGAACTTTCTAAACTTATAAAAATAGTTGATCTTTGGAATGTTGATTACATTTAGAGGGAAGTATTTGAGAGGGGATATAAGGGCTTGCTGGAGTGATGATAAAGTTCTATATCTTGATCTGGGTGGTGTTTTCATGAGTATATACATATGTAAAAGTTCACCATTTTGTATATTTAAATTTGTGCACTTGCCTATATGTTATGCTTCAGTTAAAAATGAATATAAGGAGCTGACCATTTAAGTCTAAAATTTATTTTAAGACCATTTTGTCCCTTTTCCTCTTTGCCTATTAAGTGAAATAATGGGCACCTTGCCTCCAGAGGACATTTTTAAATGCCATTTAAATGGCGAGACACATTTAGCTTCCTGGGGAAGTGGGCTTTTAACATTTTAATTTCCACTAGACAATGAAAATATAAATGGGAATTAATTGGAGAAGTAGTTTAGTGCTTGCTTTCCTTATGTTCCTACTGGTTCTTGTGTCTTCCCTAAATAGTTATTTTATTGTGCTAGGTTTTAATCTCTATCCTAGTGCGATACTCTTTTTAACTTTTCAAGGTTACCAAAATTTAAGATTATATGAGTTGTGTCATCAAGGTTTATTTAAAAATAAAATACTAATAAGAAAAATAAACCAGTGCTTCTTGATTTTTAACTTGAGATCTTAAATTCTTATACTAATCATTATAACACCTGGTTTTTAAACTCTGTATACCGATAGTCTATGATTCCACTTGGAGAGAGATTATTGCATCCATTCTTACCTATGCCTTCCAAGAGTAACTTATCTTTAAGAATAGATTTGTAAACTGCATCATAAACTGTTTAGTTTACTGTTCTATCTCCAGCACCTAAACTAGTACATAAAGCACATATAGTTGATGCTCAATTATAATAACAGTAATGCTGATGAATGAATAAAGGAACTAAAACACTGCAACATATTACTTATGTATCTGCTCCTAGATCTGCTATAATCTCAACTGTTTAATTTTGCTCACTAGTTTTCTGAACAATTTAGCATTTAGAAAATCATTTAAAATTCGTTTAAAAGGCTCTACTAACATCTTCTAACTTTAGTTTACTAATTTAAGTAAATAGGTGCCATTTTTTACTTTGCTCAGAAATTAAATGAAAATTAGTAATATATTTCATGGAAAAAATTAATATCTGGATATTGGGATATTTTGTGAATGCTTAAATTTGAATTTTTTAAAAAATCGAGGTTATAGAAGAAGTGAAAGAGGCAATTTAATATAACCCTCATTCTCAACTATTCCAGACAGATGCATCAGTACGATCCATTTCACTAGATTAAGTTCTGGGGATCCGTTTCATGGTTCCCTAGAGTTGGTGATGTCCACTGATACCCAGAGAGCAGATAATGGAATTTCTGAAAACAGTTTTCCTTTCATTGATTATTACCATCCTACCAAGTCTTTCCATTGAAGCTTCACTCAATTTTTGTAATGCGTAGTGCCATATTTTGCTGTTTTTTTTTTAAGTCTCCTTTTAAAATTGTATTAAGCTGTAGTTTGGGAAGATTCAAAGAAATTCTGTGGTTGAATCAATAAAAATAAAAAACCTGCACCCAAGAACATCAGGTTAACTAAGTTTAGTATCAAAGAATTCAAGTCTTAATTCTGAAATAATTTCACTGGATATATTTAAGTGCTTTTGGGGGGCATTATATTGTGTTCTTGGTAGGCATGAACATTAAAAGAACTTGAGAAATAAATTTTAAATTTTTGTTGAGAGAAGGACTTTTACACTGAATTTAATCATTTCTACTTACATCTGGCCCCTTATTAGACTGGGTAGTTGTGACAAGGAGGGACTGGAAATGCCTATGAGGAAAGAGATTAAAGTTGGTTTAAAAAATTTCTATTGCTACATGCCAGATGGGAGAGGTTTAGGGGACTGAGTGAAAAAGTAAAAGAATTAAGAAGTACGACCTTAGTTGGTTTGGCTCAGTGGATAGAGCATCGGCCTTCAAACTGAAGGGTCCCGGGTTCAATCCCGGTCAAGGGCATATACTCAGGTTGCAGGCTTGATCCCCAGTAGGGGGTGTGTAGGAGGCAGCTGATCAATGATTCTCTCTCATCATTGATGTTTCTATCTGCTTTTCCCTCTCCCTTCCTCTCTGAAATCAATAATATATAGATATATATAAAGAAGTACAAAATTTGGCAGTTACAAAATAGTCACAGGGAGTTAAAGTACAGAATGGGGAATATAGTCACCTAGAGGCCCACTGCACAAATTCGTGCATGGGTGGGGTCCCTTGGCATGGCCTGCAGGGATTGGGCCAAAACCAGCAGTCCAACGCCACCTGCCACTCCTGTCTGCCGCTCCCGCTCATCCTGGCCCTGCTGTGCCTGCTGCAGGCTCACACGCAGTTAGTCTTGACTGCCCAACCCGAAGAGGGTGTCGGGGGGCTGGGATGCAATCGACTCTCCAGGCGGGTGGTGGGATGACCTTGCTGGCCTGGGATCTGTATCCATCCCACTGATGTTCGTGCTGGTTCTCGGGAGCCACCTGGAGGCTGCTTTTATATCATTTTTACTTGTGGAGCGTCTAGGGAGGGTAAGTGGCCACAATATTGGAGGCCAACTTCTAGGAGGCCGGCAGTACTGTTGGAATTGTGCTGGCAGCGCTGGTCTGTTGGTGCCTGGCCCATTCTCTGGAGATTGGACCTGCAGGACTATGAGGGAGTGAGTGGCTGCCACCCGGCTGGTGGGCTGCTGGGATGGGTCGGTCAGTTGAGCGGCACTCCAGCTGTGGGAGTGCACTGACCACCAGGGGTCAGCTCCTGTATTGAGCATCTGCCCCCTGGTGGTCAGTGTGCATCATAGCGACTGGTCATTTGGTCGTTTGGTTGTTCGGTCATTCTGTCATTCTGTTGCTTAGGCTTTTATATATATATATAGACTAGAGGCCCATTGCATGAAGATTCGTGCAATAGGCCTTCCTTCCCCTGGCTGCCGGCACCGGTTTTCCTCTGGCACCCAGGCCCTGGGCCCCAGTGGAGCCAAGCCTTCAGCCTTCAGCCTTCAAGCTTGGCTCTGGCTGCAGTGGAGCCTTCAGTCTTTGCTCCATGCCTGCATACGCAAATTACCCCGACATTTTGTTGGGTTAATTTGCATACTCCTGATTGGCTGGTGGACCAATGAACATTAAAAGAACTTGAGAAATAAATTTTAAATTTTTGTTGAGAGAAGGACTTTTACACTTTATGAAGGGATTCCCCCCATTGATAAGTCTAGTAAGGTATGGTCAATTTGCATCTTTCTCTTTTATTAGTGTAGATAATATTGTAATAACTATGTATAGTGCTGGGTGGTTACTAGACTTATCAGTGGGGGGGATCCCTTCATAAAATACGTAAATGTCTAACCACTTTGCTGCACCCATGAAACTAACATAAAATAATATTGTCAACTATAATTGAAAAAGAAAAAGAAAAAAATCTCACTGCTACATAAACCCCAGTAAAATTCCCGAGAAGGAAGTAAGGGTGAAAGTTCTCCCAATTACTCAAGCGGTATCTAGAGCCAACTATTAACAGTTATGATGTCTTTGTTGTGTTTGTGCTCAGAAATAAATTTAGGGTTTACACATACTCTCATGAGAATCAGGACTAAGAAACCCTTTGGTGCTTCTTGTCACAGCTACTCATCAACCAGCAACTCTGGAATGAGCCTGTTACAGTGTTGAGACAACACTCATATTCAAAGTTTGGATGATTTTGAAGGAAATACTGTTTTCATTCTGTTGTAACTCATGTCCATGTCTTTGATGTTATTATGAAACAAGGAGGCAGAGTTTCATTAGGCAGACACTAAATGTTAGCCTCTTTATTTGATAGTTACATCAGGTATAAGGAAGGCAAGCTGAACTAGATTTATATCAAATGGAAAAGTCATTGAGCACAGCATAACTATTCCTGGGAGTTGGAAGCATCAATTTATTTTTTTTTGCTGTGACATTAGAACAAGTTTTGGCCTTGACGGGGAAATCAAAAGTAAACCTAGGGCCCTTGCTGATTTGGCTCAATGGATAAAACATTGGACTGTGGACTGAAAGGTCCCAGATTCGATTCCGGTCAAGGGCACATGCCCGGGTTGTGGGCTAGATCCCCAGTAGGGGGCTTGAAGGAGGCACCTGGTCAATGATTCTTTCATCATTGATGTTTCTCTCTCTCCCTTCCTCTCTGAAATCAATATATATATATATATATATATATATATATATATATATATATATATATATATATATATATATATATATATATATTTTTTTTTTTTAAATAAACTTAGGGCTGGAATCTAGGTTTCTTTAAATTACCTTGACACCTTGAGATTTTATTTAATCTCTTTATATTCTAAGCAAGTAGGAATAATAAAATGGGATAAATGCTATCTTCCCTATTTTATAGGGTAGTATTGAATTTTTTTTAAATTTATTTTTTTGCTAATGCTGATAATAACCAGATCATTTATATTTTAAGTCCCAGTCATGTTTGTTAGGATTATAGAGGCATTCAATGTTGACAAATTAGAACTATTTCTCAGAGCTACGTTTCTCAAAGGCAACTTTCTGTGAGAGAGGTAGAAAGTGATTCATCCATACTGTGGAAAATGTATTTTGTGGCATATGACAATAGATTCTGATTAAAATCAGTTTGACACTTTGTTTTTTAAGCATTCTTTTTCGGCTACTGTTTCCTTGTCACTTATTTATTACCCAGTTACTATTTTCCCAGATCTGAGTTGGATTTTGTGGGGAGATATAGAAAAATGAACTCTTTTCACTTTACACGGAAAGAGTTTACAACCTTGCAGAATAAAATAAGCCATATATTTAGTATTTTATTGAACAAGTTTTTTGGGAGTTTACATAATTAAGTAATTATAGCTATTTAACTAGAGTAGTTTTCATACCCACTAAAAAAATCTTACAGGGTAAGGATCTAAACTATTAAAATTCCTTTAACTTGGTTTTGCAGTTAAAATATTCAGCAGTGCAAATAATGACTGCTTAGTTTTCTGACTTTTTATTGGGAAATTTCTATTGATTGGTACTTCTTTGTTTTGCACTTAAAATGGTTGTTTCTAATACTTACTATGGGACACTGCAAAATGTTGAAATTCTTTCTATATTATCAGGCTGTGATTAAATGTTGTTGATGATTGAGCCTACAACCCAGGCATGTGGCCTGACCAGGAATTAAATCCATGACCTCCTGGTTCACAGGTCAGTGCTCAACCACTGAACCACACCAACTAGGCTAAAGGTGAATTTCTTGCTCAACTCCTATCCCCCAAAAGTTTTATGTGCTTCGTGATCTTACTGCAATAGTCCCCTGTTTAGTTCCTTTATTTAAAACCTCAGGGTTATTGGTAAACATGACAACAGAGATCCTAGTTCGTTAAACTGTAAGTGATTATAATTGAATGTCCACGAATAAGTCTTTCACATAAGGGCCAATGGGAGGTATAGTGCAGTTGGTCAAAATGTGTCATGCCCTGTGCTTAATCACTTTCCCCATTATGCTTTGAAATCTGCTAAAACCTTTGTTTCAATGAACTTTCACTCAAGTGTTGCAAAAGAAAATGGAACATGGTGTGTTGATAGTCTGCCCCAGCTTTATGTTTTCTTTCTCAAAATACACTTTTTTTTTAAAAAAGACTGACTAATCCTAGCATAACTTTAGCCAGAATAATTGCACCTTGTGCAATTAGCTGGATAATTGCATGAATGTGCACATTGCTTTGGCCAGCCTTTCCCCCATATAATTTTCCAGGGACATCCTCTTCAGCTGCAATGTATTCTTTTGGGATCTAATTATGATGTCTCTTGGAACATGGCCTGAGGACAGGAATTCAAGTTGGTTTTCCAGGGCGGAGACCATGCAGAAATCTCGATTGGATTCACTGGAATCCAGTTGTTAACATCATGCTGTTCAACTGCATTACAATGGAATAACCCCTTACAGGTTTAATTTACACACTAAAATTGAATGCTAAAATATGGTAATGAAATAAGCCAGTCAGAGAAAGACAAATATCCATGATCTCACTTATATGTAGATTCCAATGAACAAAATAAACTGACAAACAAAATAGATCCAGAGGCATGGATGCATGGAACAGACCGACAGATGTCAGAGGGGAGGGTTTGGGGGAAATGGGAAGGGAAGAGATTAATCAAAGAACATATATGCAGATATTCATAGCCTATGGACACAGTGGTGTAGGGAAGGCCTGGGATGGGTCAGGGGCTGGGTGGAGGAGAGCAAAAAGGGAGGAAATGGGGAGGGGGGGAAGCATCTGTAACACTGTCAACAATAAAAAAAAATGTCTTGACTGTCCAAGGTCTCCTTCAGCTGACCAGAGTGTTGACATACTGAGTATTGACATGTCTATAATGTTGATAGGTCCTATTGTGCTGTTAAAGAGACAAGGTAATTGCTTTTGGTGTGGAGCCACAGCAAATTGGATAACAGCTTGGAAGAAGGGCCAACATAGTTAATTTACAGATTGAAAGATTGAAATTATTTCTTCCCAAGGTAAAAGAAACTTGTCGCGATGGTCTGAGGTTCTGAAGCCCTGGAAGAAAAGTTGAAGATGGGTAAACCTTTGCTCTGTATTTTAACCGAGTGAAAGTAATGAAAGCACATGCTCCTTTCCTCGGCTTGTCTTAGTGAGGCTTCAGAAGGGACCACTGATGGAGACAGCCACGGCATCCTTCTGGGGGCGTCATACATTCAAGGATTAGAGGGTTTGAGTTCGTTGAGGATGAAGTACTATCATTTAATAAGTCACTCACTATCCAAACTCATCTTCCTCTTTAAATGATGAAATAGTCACCAGAGAGGAAGGGATGTAGAGGAGTGATATATCAAATGGACAATTATGGCTACATAGATTCCATTAGGTAATTGAGAGCAGGTATTAATGAATCAATCTGGTTGCTTAGTTGTAGTTCTCTACTTGATCATCCCGCTTAGGGTGGTGCCAGCACCTTGCTTTTGTTAACCCCTGGTTATCCGATAGTCCCCTGTTTGGATTCTCAGTCCTTCTTTCAACCTCTGTAACAAAATGCCCTCTACTGTATCCCCACATTGCAGTTCCTTGGTTGGACCCTGACTGATTGAATGGGTTTTGTTTTATTGATGGAGAGAAGAGTAAGAAAGAGTTGAAGAAGAGAAACATGGAGACGTAGTTTACGAATTAATCATGTGCATATTTAGGAATGGCCTAAGAGTGGTCACTGCTCACCTGCAGTCGTTCGGCTGACCTGCGGTGGACACCTGCATTTGTCCAGACTTCAGTGGTGGTTCTCATTTGAGACTTTTATTTATTCCTGCTCAGTCATTTCACTCCCATTTAGTTCCATTTTCCTCCAAGAGGATATACAGTTTGTTCACTGGAGGGCTCCTATATTTTTCTATTAATGCAATAGGTGAAGGAAAAAGAATGAATTCTAAACAGTTCAATGTGGAAAATTAAATATTCAGTCCAAATGAATTTTCTTGTTCCCCCATAGAGTAGCATTTATGAAATTCAGACTTCATTTAGCATGTGTTTTTTGCTTCTCCAACCAAATCATAATATTAATAATTTTTCTATGTACACTTTGGCTGAAATTTTCTCCATAAATAAAGCTGCTACTAAAATGACTTCCTTAATATGATGTTAGATATGATTAGTTCACTGCAAACCCACAGAAAAATAATATTTATATGATCAACACTGTAAAGGTAATACCCCAGACACTGCCCAGTTATACGAGTGCTCTATAGAAAGCAATGCACATGCTTTACATCTGTGCCTTTGAAGAGATCTACAGAAATCATGTTGGTCTCAGCTTCTTTGTCATAAGGTTGATCATTTGGTAAATTTTGTTAAAGAATTATTTACTTAGTCGGATTGTATAGAAATTATAAAATAACTATGATATCCAGCAATTTGTCCTCTATGCTAATAAAAACCCAGCAAATTTGTATCTTTCAAAACCCCAGATTTTCTGTGGTTTTTAAAGCATGTGTGTATAAAAACATTTAGTCATTTGAAAGACAATCCAGTATCAAACATTTTGTAGAAGTTGGAGAACTCTAGGCCAAGTTAGAAACCAAAATGGGTTTTATACTTATCTCAGGGAGCTGGCCCATTTCTCCAAGACAATCCTGAATTATTAGTTACCTCCAATTGAAAGCATTCATGTTTCATATTAAAATTCTCAGGTTGAATGGAACTCAGGTGACCTAGAACTGACATTATGAACACCTTTACACAAATTAAAATCGGGACGTGCAAAGCCAAGCTGTGGCAAGCAGGCGTATACAAGAGCTTTCTTTGGCTCACAGGACTTGGACAGCCAGATGCATGACTGCTCTGCGGGCATACATGAATGAAAAGCCTTAGGGAAGTGTCAGGGCCAGGCCAGGGATGACGGTGTATTAAAAAGCATTTGAAAGGTGGTAACACAAACCCAGGGCTCCTTGTAAAACAAGCTTACATGTTTTCTTGGTGGGCACCAATGGTAGGCTGGGCAGTTAATGAGCTCCAGAACTGTTTATTGGTTGGTTGCTCATGACAAGTCCAGTCATGCTGAGATGCTGCCTGGATGCTGCTGGAAACCTACCTGGTCTCGGTGCCCATTTTCTCCCACAGTATTGTGGGTATTTCCATTAGGCCAGATGTGTGCAGTTTTTTAGGGGATCCATTGCATGGAAGTTGGTGGAGTTTATGTCTTCATTTCCTTATCATATTCTGTTGGCTGGGGAGGGGAGGGGATGTATTGGGTCAGATGGCTGACGCTAGGCCAGAGGCAGATGGGAAAAGATGGTCTTTGTCAAGGGCTCTCAGACAGCTTGCAAAGGGCTGTGCTGAGAGGGTGAGCGATAAGCAGACGAAGCAAGTGCAGGGAGAGGAAGCAGCACTTCCTCCAGGCAATTCTCAGAACTGTTTTGGAGCTGTTTACTTCCGATTTTGATACCTGGAGCAACAAGGAGCACGTCCCTGGACCAGCCTCTGATGGGGCTTGTTTATCCGCTCTCCCTGCAGGAAGCAATTGTGATAAGGCCTCTGGGCTGCTCTGGAGGCCTTTTTCCATTCTGTGTGGCTTTTAATTGATCATGTTGTGAACACAGTGCTCTGTTCTTGGACTGATTTATTAACAAGGTTCAAAGAACCTCCCCCATTTAGAGGGATTTTTCCTTTGGCTTAAGGAGAAAGTCATTATTTGCGCCTCTAAATAAGAGCTTTTTCCAGCTTTCAGTTTAAAAACTGATGAGGATGGAGTAGCTCTATGTCTAGGGAGCAATACCATCACACCGAAATGGATTAGTATGTGCACACTTGACATCTAATTAATTGTCCTGGTGTAGCTGTGTTTTTTTCCTGCCAGGAAAGTGGGAGGTGAAAGGCTTCTTAAAGAAAATGCTGGTTTGGACAACTCATTTTGAGACTCCAGGGCCTATTCAAGGGGTTTTTAAAAATTATTTTATTGTACTTTAGGGGTATCTCTTCTTTTCTTCACCTTAAAACCATTTCCTCTCTGATGGCCCTCCCTTTGCAATGGCCCTGCGCTGTACCATGTTTATTTTGAGTTATTGGTTTGGTATGGATTGGGTCTGTGTATGGACTCTGCGTGCTTTGGACCGGGAATTTGATTTGCTTGGCCCCACTTCAAATATTGTCAGCACCTTGTGCATTTAGGGTTCTATAAAAATATGAAATAATAACCACATTTATGAACTGAAAACAGCTTTCTCACCACACATACTTCTCAGTGGACAACAGCAGTTTCCACGTTTGAAAAGCAACCAGTATTCAACATCTTTCATTATCTCTATGCTACTTTCACTAAAATTGACCTGATGAGAAATTGGAAGCATCTCATTTCTCTGTGTTGTGACACTATCGATCCAATAAATGCTCTTCAAAGTCCAAATAAACCACACGTTCTGCCCCGAGTGAGAATGCTTAGGTAGAACAGTTCATGCTGTCCAGCAGCTGGTATCACTCATCATGTTTGTTTTTCCTTCTGTACCTTGACCAGGAACAGAGGAACAAGGAGAACAGAACACTGAGGAGATTAATTTCCTTTAAAAGAGAGGAAAAAAGTGTGACCTTCCTGCAACTCAGATGGGAAATACCATCTCAAATTCTGAGGAGTCATTGGATAAGGCAACTGTGGCATACCTGCTTAAACAAACAAATCAGGAGTTCTGGGAATGACCAATGAGATCCTTTTATGAAGTCATTTATCCAGTATAGCCACATGTCATGTTGGGTCCACAAATGTTAGTTAAATTCCTGCTATCTGTAGTAAAGTGGGGCATAATAGAGAGTTTCTCGGAGGATTAATTTTTTAAAATATTTGATTACTTTTTATTAATGGGGGTTAACTGAGGTGAAATGGTTTCTAGAGCAGGCAGTCATGTTTTATGTCTTTACTTGAAAAAATAGAACAGTATGACATCCCCATGTTAGTCACCAGAGTTTCTGTTGAAATGTGAAAATCTATTGTCTTAGGCATCAATCATTTCTTTCATTTGTGTGAGTCAATGGGTATTTACTTGTGAGGAGATAGCAGTACTTCTTCGCAGACACCTGAGCCGGCTCCGGTAGAGTCTTTAGAAAGAACACACCAACTTACGGGTATAAACCAAGGCACTGATGAGCAAAGGGGGCGAGGGACTTGATCTAATACCAACTGAGTAGACTGAGAATATTCAGTGGAGCACATCTTAGGTAGAGGTGTCAGAGCATCTGCTGGGACTCCAGAGAAGAAGTAAGTTGTCCACGATTGAGCATAAGCTAACAAACAGAGTTTCTGGAGGGGAAAGCCTTGGTTACCCGGCCTCCTCCTGACCTCTGGTGTCTGTGCGGAGGGCAGATGGTTGCCTGCAAAAGCTGGGGAGCTGCCCTCACAGCCGCAGCACAGTTGCATTTCAGTTCTATGTCTAATTTGCTGGTGGACCTTCTCTGGGCCTCAGTTTATTCATTTGTGAAATGACAGAGATAGACTAGGTTAGTGTGTCTAGTCAGTTTGTTCACCGCCGGTATCAGGCTCAATGCTTGTGCAAATGCGGATGCCTGGGCTTCCCGGGCCCCTCTTGAATCAGAATGTTGTGGTGTGGCCTGCAATCGCATTTGTAACACTCGCCACCTCTAGGTGATTTCTTACACCAGCAAAACTTGGAGAAATATACTGTTTAAACTAATACCGCTCTAAAGTTCCTTCGTCCTCGAATTTTCTAATCTTTAGGTTGGTGCTTCAAAAAATAAAAACTCTCCCTTCCCCATGGGAATGGCTGAGGTCTGTTCAAGGGTATGTTGTCCAATTAAACACTTGTAAATAAGATGTTTTGGAACTGAGTTATCTCCAGGACTAGGTAGGAAGCTTGCCTACACCACAGAGATAAACTAAAACAATGCCCTTGGAGGGGGAAACTTCATAAGGCTTTGCAAACACCAGTGTCCTTGTACTACATTCACCTTCAAAAGAATCCCTTGAAGGCCTTCACTTCCTCCCTGCGACCATGGATCAGTCTGTGCGCAGATGCCACAGCCAGGTGACTTGGCTCTTTAGGCTTTGGTTCAAGGCTGGTGAGGGTTCAGTTCTTCCTTGACTCCTTCAGACTAAACATTTGAGTTACAAGCTACACAAAGCCATTTGGTGGGGCTTGTAGCTAGGAAACGTCCGTTCGCAGTCTGACACCTCATAAAGCCTTATTTTAGAGTTTGGGGGGTTTGGTGTACATAATTTATTTTTTGGTCTTAAGCAAGCACCTGGATGTGGGTTTTTCTCTTTCTGGCTGACAAAACAAAACAGGGTTCAATTAATTTCTCCCCTTTAAACACTTTATGATGGTTGCAAAGCAGCTGGAAGAGGTTGGGTGCAACCAGCTGAATCGGAGCTGTGTGTTTTCTTTCTCCAGAATATATAGTGGTGGTTTCCAGGCAAGGACAGTTCACCCTGTAGGGCACACTTGGCAACACATGAAGGTGTGTGTGCTTGTCACAGCTGCGGCCGTGCTACCAGCATTTCCTGGGTAGAGGTCAGGGGTGCTGCTAAACAACTACAGTGTACAGGCCAGCCCCCCCTCCCAATAAGAATTATCTGGCTCAAAATGTCACAGTCCCAAGGTTGGAAAATGCTCATATTCATTAACTATATGTTTCTGGATAGGGGCACATTGATGAAACCAGAAGGAGTGGATGGAGAATTATTAAAGGGAGGGTAACTTTGATATGGAATATTTGACACAACTTAAAATGAACATAAGGCCTAACTAATTTCTAGGACAGGTTCAGACTCAATGAGGTGCTTATAACAGATTTTGAAAGGGATCCAGGGGAGACCTGTAGGCTGGGTTGACTGTAAAGAGGCAGACTCATTCCTTTTAGGCCAGGTGAGGACACAAGACAGGTTTCATTGGTTAACAGAGACATATTAAACATCTTAGCACAGTTTGTCTTTATGATGAGAGTGATTTGAACAAAAGGCATTATATTTACTTCTTTCTTTTGAAAGTTACATTATGAAGATTCTAGCATATCTCAGGTCTAGACAATCTGTGCACCCCTCCAAGTGTTTTTAGGCTGTTGAAAGCGTCAAGTAGTTAACCACCAGCTCCAAAGGGAGCCGGATTGAAGAAGATGCTTGTTCCTCTTGATGTTCCTGTATGCTCCTTCGACCTGCACTGGGTCTTTTCTCTGACCTCCCACCCCCAATCCAGTCTCTCTCTTCCTGTGCACCAGGAAACGCCCTGTTTTCTGGATAGATTTGACTAATGAGAGACACCTGCAAGAAACTGGAGGGCAGGAGGGAAAAGAGGTCCAAGGTATTTACCCTCGTCCTTCCTCCTCCCTGCTTCTCAACCTCTGGCAGTGGCTGTTCCTAGGAGACCATTCTTTCTCCACTGTTGGCAGCTCTGCAAATCCCATTTCCACCACTCACCCCTCCGACGGGCGTAGTGCAGGCTTTCACTCGAGCTCGTCCTGGGGTGCCTCACTTTTTTTTTTTTTTGGTTCTTTTAACTCAGAACGCTGCTCTGTAAATCCCTTCATTCACTTCTCTGTTGTTAAGCCCTCTGTGAGGTGCCATCTGTTTTGTGCCAGGCCTCTCACAAATGCCGCGCCCATCAAGTTTTTAGTGGAAGAATATTGATTTTATATGAATTACTCAAGTAATATTGAACTGGAAGCTAGAAACTTGGCTTCTTGCCCCAGTTCTAGTAAGGATTTCTTTCCTTATGAAAACCCATTGAGCCTAACTTATTAAATAAGGATAAAAATATATTCTATTTATCTTACGTAGATGTGAGGATACAAGTAATATACAAGGTGGGGCAAAAGTAGGTTTACAGTTGTGAGTATGTGAAACAGAGTGTATTCTTGTATTATTATTAATTATTGTGCTATTTGCCATATTAACAACTGTAAGCCTACTTTTTGCCCCACCTTGTGTACAATTTGAAAACATTAAACATTGAAAATTGGGAGCCACCTGGCATATTGGCAAGGAGATTAGCAATATGTATTCTAATTCTAGCCCCCAGTGATTTAGGACTCAACTCTGTGTGTACATTTTGTTTCTCTGGGACTCCTCTCCCCATGATAAACATGCTGATTAGGTTAACTGATCTTCCTGGTTTCTCCTAGTTTCAAAAAAATTCCCCAATGTTTATACAGAAAATGTTTTCATTGTTCTAGACTTATTTGGCAGCAGGACCTGAGACAGGGAGGAAAGAACCTATAATAATAAAAGCATAATATGCAAATTGGCCAAACGGCTGAACAGCGGAATGACCGTCTGGATGACCTTCCGGATGACCTCTGGACGAAGCTGGGGCTGCGAGGGCTAAGGCAACTGGGGCTGAGAGGGCCTACTCTTGCCTGAATTTCATGCATCAGGCCTCTAGTGTAGAATATAAAGGTGGAGGCTCTCTTGTACTAAGTCCCAGTACCTCAGAATGTGATTGTACTTGCAGACAGGACCTTCACAGAGGTTGGGCCCTCATTCAGTATGGCTGGTGTTCTTGTAAGAAGAGGACATTAGGACACAGACACATGCAGAGGGAAGACCATGTGAAGACAGAGAGAAAAATAGCTATCCACAAGCCAAGACTTCTACAAGCCTCAGAAGAAACCAACCCTGCAGACACTTTGATCTTGGACTCCTAGTCTCCAGAGCTGTGGGAACATGAATGTCTGTTGTTTAAGCCCCCAGTCTGTGACTCTCTGTTATGGCAGCCCTAGCAAACTAATACACATGGCAGAGGGTACTCAGTAGCACTGACTTCAAAATCTCTTACCACAGAGACATGAGGCTGCTAGAATGCCATCCACTGCCCCACACCCTTTTCCCCAGGCATGTTGTAAGCCACTGATGCTGGGAATCCACACCTGAAAAACACACTCACGTCTCAGACATCCCAGAGTTGGCATCCCATATCAGTGCATAACACATCAGTCTTCCAGCGTATCCGTGACTCCATGAGGAAGAGAGCAGCGGGGCAAGCGATGATGATGATGATTTTTAAGTTTCTACTTACAGACATCCTGCTGAGGTATGTGCAGGGGAGATCTGGTACATCACTGGGCATATTTCAGCTGTTGGCATGCAGAATACGTTCCTGAATATAGCTAGATACAGGGTAGAGAATTTCCTTCCCAGACTGACTGCGGGAGCTCTGTACATTTATTTGAGGGAACTGGCCAGCCTAGAGGCTCAACCTGGGACTTATAACTACAGGTTCTTCTAAATACTATCTGATCCTGGCTGTGGGTGGCCAGCCCTTCTGAGGGGACACTGCACATCGTTAGTGATTTATGCAGACAAAGCCTGCAACCTGGGTATCGGTATGACTCCCTTCTTCCACCCCCACGCACAGGACTAAATGCCCGAGTCACCCACCACAGTGGCCCTGTAGAGAAGAATTTGCTACCTGTTGACTTAAGGTGACGGTGAGGAGGTGCTCTCTGTTCTAATACAGCTGTGAGAAGCAGAAGAAACAGCTGTAGGGAGAAGCATCTTCAGGAAGGCTATCCTGGGCAAAATGCCACCGGGGATGCAGCAGGAAGAGGAAAAACGCCAACAGATCAGGAGAGGCCTGGACTTAACCCCAGCTTCCAGCGCAGGAACATAGCAGTTGGGCAGGTCATGTAGACCCAGTGTCTCCTCCTATGGAACCCAACCTGTAGAACATATTAATGGTAAAAATGTGCATAGCACTTATCCCCTAGTGAGGCATGAAATGTTCTACTCAGTTAAATGTAGCTTGCTTAATCCTCCCAAAGGATCCTGGAGGCTTGTCTTAGTGTTCTAAAACGTACCCTGAGATTCCTGCCCTCTTGTGTATATACCCTCCATGATCTGCTCCCCTCCCCCCCCACACACACGAGTGTGAACAGGACTTATACACATGAAGGCTATCACTCTGTGATCATTTTACTTTACAAGGTGAAAGAATGTCATAGATCTCATTAACGTCCCCAATCATTTCCCTTAGAGCTAATCAAAAGAGAGGTTATCCTCATGGGCCTGACTAATCAGGGGAGCCTCTAAAAGGATGGGGCCTGAGAGAGGAAACTCCAAGTGTGAGAGGGTTCTCTGCCGGCCTTGAGGGAGAGACTGCCATGCTGATGGGGCAGTGGGGCAGGAGCAGCAGGCAGCCTCCAGACGCTGAGAATGTCCTGCATTACAGTCACCAGCAAAGGGGGAGCCCCAGTCAGACAGTCACCAGGAAATGACCACAGGAGCTTAGAAGCAGATCTTTCCCGAGTCAAGACCCCAGATGAGGAAGTGCCCTGCCGACACCTTGATTTCAGCCCTGCGAGATTTGGGGCAAGTACATACGTGGTATAGGCACCACAATGTGTGGGACTTCTGACCCACAGAGGCCGTGAGCTAACACAGTTGTGTTGTTTTGTGCCACTCATTTCAGTGTTGATATTCACAGAAACTAAGTTTGTAGTAATACGCAGCAATACAAAATGAATACACCTACCTGTTATGTTACCTACATTTCACAATAGGGACTGAGGTACAAAGAACTTACCTAAGATTACAAAGTCAGTAAGTATTTGCACTTGGATTTGAGCCTTGGTTTCTAGCTCTTACCCACTGCATTGTGCTAAGCTCCTGCCACCTGCCTGCTCTTTGCTTGTCTCTCCTGCAAGTCGCCATGCCAGAGCTCACAGGACCCTTCCTCTGGAATAGCTGGTCAGAAAGCCATTTGAAAGCAGTAACTCCAGGCCCCTGGCCACTGGCCAGTCCTCCACTCTGCTACAACCCCCTTTTTTTCATAGATGGGAAATCCTAGGCTTCATTCCCAGAGTTATTTTTTTCTTAAGACTTTTCTTTTTAAAAATCTACAGTTTTTGAATTATGGCCCTGTGGTTAAGGGAAAATGACATTTACTGGGGAAGCAACTTGTTATGGTCTTAGGTACTCTGCCAGCTGCAGTGAAAAGGGGACTTTTAAATGTCATTTATACATTAAGGAAGATTTAAAGAGACACTGAAGAATATGCCTGGCATTGCCAAAATCTGTAGGCCTCATATCCACAAGTATCCCGGGCTAAAGTCTAAATTGTTCTTTTATGAGTGACTAGAGTGTATTCTGCCCCAAGTTTGAACCAAAATGTTTAAAAGTTACACTTTATTTATAGAGATTTCTGAAGACGCCAGATCTTCAAACATAAAGAAGGTAGACCTGAAAAGTAGGCAGAAGCCTTCACTGCCTACAAAGTCATTTGGGGAAGGGAAATATTAAAAAAAAAAAATTAGGCAATTTTCTTTTAAGTAGGAGAGTATAACCTGGATGGGTTTTTCTCAAATTTCTGAAAACCCAAATCGTACCTCCTCTAATTTAAATTAAAAATGACTGACATCCAAGTAATATAATGGTCCAGACAGATCTCAGAAGATAACCAGGTGAGTGATCCAAATTACTCGGCAGTGCTGTCAACCTAAATGGAGTCTTCACTGTGGCTGGTTTGATCTGGTCCCTGTACAATGAAGATTGGAAGGTTATAAAATCTTGGAGGGATTACTGGCAGTGGCATCACCAAAATGCATTTTCACCTCTGCCATTTATTTCATCTATGGCCTTGACTACCTTATCATGGTGTATCCTGTAATTTCAGTTTTGATGTTCACTTTTTTTTTTTTGCTTATAAAATGCACTTGAGAATCCCTCTCCCCTTAACCTTCAAATATCCTAGACTCTGCTCATCTATAGCCTTTGCACTTGCGCTGTTAAAACTGGCAAAACACAGATGTATCTCCTGCTTTCTGAGGTTAATGGAGAACACGGGGCCATCATATGTAAAGGTGACATCAGCATTTCAGTGTCAGAGGGCTGTGGCTATTAGTTTGCTCTCATTACGGGTGATGAGTTTGGGCCAAATCATCTCATCACGCCTTTCAGTGTTCCAGGAGCCTCCGCACTTTACAACATTTCCCCCAGGAGCAGGTGTGCTCTGCAATGGGTTTGCTTGCTATATGCAGGTACCAGAGGCTTTCAGAAAAAAAAGTTTTAAAAAAATGGTGCAAAGGTGAAGCTGTGACCGTTTGGTTAAGAAACTTGCAAAGAAATTTTTAAACGATGCTAATGATTAGTTATTTTTAAATATCTGATTGGACTTAGTTGTATTTGTATAGAATGGGCCTGCATCTTAATAACACTGCCCCCAAGTATGCGGCAAGTTCTCTGGGAGGTGATATCACCTATTCAGGCTTGTGATGATTTAAGAGATAGCACATGAGACTGGATCTAACACAGTGACTGACCTGAGAGTTATTTAATTGATAGTGAAATGTAAAAAACCAAGACATTTTATGGAATGCCCACCGAATGAAAGAATGCAGGTAGAAAGCATGTTGGGTACTTCTAAAGGAATAAGCGTGAGATTTCTGTAATGTAACTATTATTTGTAAAACAGAAAAACATTGCTGAAGAGAGTTGTTGCCATCATCTTTAGGTCCTTGAGATAGCCAAATCCTCTTAGGTGGAGAGGAACTGACAGAGAGGGAGTGTTGGATAATTGGAGAGCCTCATGACAGAATAAACTGGGCTATACCAAATTAGCTCATCTTTCACCGAAATATAGACTAGCAGTTGTTTCATGAAGATTTTCCCTGGGTTAAAACTGGATCCAAGAGTTCAGTCAGAAAGATGTCTGGGTTGCTAGCTTGCAGTGTTTTATCTTGTATGTCAGTGACAACCTGACTCACGCCGCAAAAGCCAAAGGAGAAAGCCCTCTTTCTGTGAGAAATCCACCTGCGGCCTCTGGCCAAGTGCCCTGCGCGATCCTCTGTTCTACTTAAAAACAAGTCACTTGTGAGGGTACTGACCAAGTCCCTCTTCTGTTCCCGGAGCCGTGACCCTGCCCTAATTGGCAAACGGGTCACAGAAGGCCAATTATATTATTGTGTCTGAGTCATTATAAAGTTGAACAGTTTTAATTATTTAATTACTTATTGTTTTCACTGGATACTCTTGATATTCTTTATTCTTTAAATTTTCTTTTTAATGGAAGACTGCATCTGTACGCCTTTGTAGCCTGCCATGTGGGGTAATTGGCAAAGAGTATTTCAGGTGTTGGGGCTCTTTAGCCAGAACTCACTGTCACCCTCATTGTTCTGGAGGAAAAGAAAACAAACACTAGGAAATGACAGTGGATAAGCCAAAGCCTGGGTTTCAGTGGTGGAAGGAAGTGTAGTTAGTTCGCTTAAGCTCAGAGGAAATCTTTTTTAAAGAAGCTGGATTGATTCCTTCAAGAAACAGAAGGCAGCATGCTCTGTGGGGAAGGTGAACCACTTGGGGACCGTTCGCCCAGGTTTCTGTGGGGTGCAAATGCCAGCCAGCCGGGTGCGGTCAGTCAGAAGTGGGCTCTGCCAGGATACGAACAGCTCACGAAGGGCCACCCCTAGGAAGTAAATAAGAACGTTTATTTTCAATAACTGCACCCCCACCCCCACCGCCTTCTTCTGCATCCTCTCCCTCAATCCTAGAGTGTCTTTCTCCACGTTCTTTCCAAAGGCTTATGGTATTGTAACTACTTGTTTTTATTTATTTATTTTTAAATATATTTTTATTGATTTCGGAGAGGAAGGGAGAGGGAGCGAGAGATAGAAACATCCATGATGAGAGAGAATCATTGATTGGCTGCCTCCTGCACACCCCCTACTGGGGATCAAGCCCGAAACCCAGGCATGTGCCCTGACCAGGAATTGAACCATAACCTACTGGTTCATCAGTTGACACTCAACCACTGAGCTACCATGGCCAAGCTAATTACTTGTTTTTTAACTGTTAAAAACATTTCATGTACTTTCTTTCCCGTAATTTAAAGTTTTCTAATCAAAGGAGGAAAGTACTTAGGTAAACTGAATTCCTACTAAGGTGATAGATTCTCAGGGTTTTTTTGTTTGTTTGTTTGTTTTTAGACTCTTTCTAGGGATCTTTGAACTAATACTTGGAAAGGATGGTGCTCAATTTAAGGGATTCTCAGACCAGAGTGGAAATGATGAGCAGGGACTTAAGCAAAAGATTAACTGAGCAAATGACATTGTGCAGTGGACACCAATAGAACTCAAAAGTGTTGGGCTCCAAATCTGCTCCTGCAATCCTGAAAAAGATCATTCTCTTGAGTAATATGTGAAATGGACCTCACTCTGTCTGATTTCATTTTGGATCCTCCCCAGAGGAAATTGTTACTAGTAAGATCGCAT
Organism: Ia io; assembly: GCA_025583905.1. NCBI lineage: Eukaryota > Metazoa > Chordata > Mammalia > Chiroptera > Vespertilionidae > Ia > Ia io. Next base: position 4,228,255 of record JAJQQW010000010.1, on the reverse strand, counting down.
GCCCCCTGGAAGCATGACCTGCTTTTCTGGCGGTGTTTGTCCCCTACAGCACCCAGCCACTTCCCTCATCTTTTTCAGTTGTTGTTGCTCTTTGGATAGGGCTTTGTAGAGCTTAGCATTATACTGAAACTCAACAGTCTGACCTCCGGGGGTTGCATCTGGTTTGGAGAGATGCAGATGTACCCAGGACTAAAGAGGGCAGGTCACAAAGCGTGACTTCTGTCCAAGGGGAAAGGCTTCCGGGAGAGCCACCAGGAAACGCGAGGCTTCACCCGACCTGAAGAAGAGATAATCGCAGAGAACTCTTCTGGGTACGCATATCTGATGAGTACCCACAGGAAAAGAAGCATTGAATGTGTAGACACAAACTAGGGATTCTTTACTTAGCATGCTTCTCCTGTCCACCTCCTCAGATCCACTCACGCCCCTCTGCCCAGTTCTGTGCCTAAGAAGATGACCGCTTTTGATCGCACCATCAAGGATCTTTACGGTCTGGCTTCTGGTTTACTTTGGCCAATGGGCTGCCCAGCCGTGTGAGTGGAGGGCGAGAAGAGAAAGGATCAGAACATGTTTCACTGGCTTTCCCCCACTTTGTCACAGTGCTGGTAGCTCCTCTTCCACAGTGGTGGCTCTCACCAGAGCTGGGAACCTTGCTCTCTGTTCTTCAGGCCGAGAGAAAGCTGTGGGCTTCCTGCCCTATATTCCCTGAGTGCTTTCCTGTCCCTTGTTGGCCCCTTATTTCAGCCCTTCAGTCAAATCCTTTAGCTATGCTAGCTGTTCCCCATCAGGATCCTAACAGATACATTCAGGTTCTTGGACAAGTCAGGTAATTTCTCTGTCCCTTTATTTTCTTGATCTATAAACTTGGATCATACCTATATTGTCTTCCTTGAAGGGTTGTTAAGAGGACCAATAATGCCTGTGAATGTATAAAGTGTCATAAAAATGCAAATTATGAACAGCAAATCATCAGCTAATGTCGAACGCCTAATTAGCTTTCCTCAGATCCTTGATATGTTTTCCATGCCCTCTCCCCATGGGAAAGTGAAACAAGCTTTGGGAATGCAATCTCGGTTGAGCAAAGGCAAACAGAAGCACTAAGGTAATCCTCTACTGCATGCATCCCACGCTAAGGACAAGTCATCCTTAGGTTCACTCTGCTCCCCTCCTCAGCCATATGCAATTCTGAGCTGGGAGGGCAATATAGCACATCTTGACATTTCTTTGTTTCTGTCCTGCATTTTTACCCTCGATAATAATTTTGTCAGACATTACTTCTATATAGCACAACTCGTGTATATCTTGTCCCTCTGTGAGGTTATAAAGTTTCTTTATAATGTTTCTAGGGATGAGGACCATATCTTGTGTTTTTTATGATTCATAGTAACTCATGTACTGTTAAGCATATATTTGATAAAGGAGACATTTAGGAAATGAATGGCCGAGTATTCGGTGCACACTTGATACTGAGACTTCCGAGCCTGGTAATGGGCATCTACTTGTTTCATGCACGAGTGTGCCCTTTCTGATGAGCATGGCGGTCTCTTCGCATGCATGGAAAGTATTTAACAAATGAAGATTTTACAGACATCTGTTGGATTTTATGTGTGTATTTTATTGTATGACTTGACACCTGCGGGACTTCACATTCAAGGGAAGAAATGCCTCTTCCTCATTCTCATATTATAGGTTGGAGCCTAGCAAAATGAACTTACAGAGCAAAATAAATGTTGATGATAAAAACAAGTAATGGTTTGCCATCCCACCTTCCCGAAGCCAATTCAGAAAACTATTGCTACTCCTGAAGACCAGGTAAACTCAAAAACACATATTCAGGAGAAACAAGTTGTCAGAATAATAGGCCTGGGAATAGTGACTGCTGGTTTACCCACCGCACCAGCTCTAGGGAGGGCACATGGACAATGGTGCAAGAGGTATTTGGCTCACGATCCTTCCTTTCTTTGTTTTCTGACTTCTGAGTAGGCACGATGCACTCCAGAGAACCCTTGCTATTTTTTGTTCCCACATTCTCATTCTTTAAAAAATAAAAAGAGAGAAATAACTTAGGTAATCAGACACCATGTTAAAGTCTCTTGGGAAGCTTGGACTGATCCTACTAATTCTCTCAGAGAGAAACTATGTAAAAACAAAGTCAACAGCCTCGTTGAAGGGATGGTACAAAAGTCCCTTAGCTTGCTGAGGTCGGCAAGGTACTAAGGAAATGAAAGAAATGCTTAGACATTAAAATAGCTTTGGTAAATTGAAGTGGCCAGAAACAGAAGATTGTAGGAAAATGTTTATGTATGCACAGCATACCGATAGAAGAACATGACAGAGGGGCCGTGGTAGATTAGCCACGGACTGAAAGGAACACTTCAGTGCAAAGTGCAGAGGGAGCAGAGGACTGCGGGGTAATTCCAGGAGGAGAAGAGAACATACAAGCTTGTTAAATGTCTAAATCATTTGGTACAATCGGTAATGCCAGAAAAGTTTAGAAAATGGACGGAACCATCGAGGAACATTCCTTGGAGGAGATGAGACTGAAACGGGCCTCTGCAGGTTGGGTTGGTGTAAATCAGAACAACGGGACTGATGAAATCAGAACACCTTCCTGTGGGAGGATTTATACACCAAAGCAGAGAAAACTGTTCAACTAGAATGTTCAGTAACAGGTAAAAGGTGATGATAGACAGTCTTCTCTCCCTTGTCCTCCAATACACAACTCCCTGGGCAAAGAGAGTCGGTCCTCCAGTTGTCAGTGGTGTTGAGGCAGAGAATCAGGCATTCAGGGTGTGCTCAGTGGGGAGAATTATGGGAGTGTCCAGGTCTGCTCACAGTGCCATAACAATACCATCGACTCAGGGGCTTAAACAGAAATTTATATCGGAACCATCCCATCTTTTGGGCAACATTTTATCATTTAGTGGCACTTGAAAAAAAATTATTTCTCAGAGTTCTAGGGGTCAGGAAGAACAAGGTCACAGTGCCAGCAAGTAGTTTCATTCTGAGGCATCTTCTCCAGGCTGCTGCCATCTCCCTTGTGGACACATCACCTCTTCCCTGTGTGCACTGAGAGAGAGAGTGAGGCCAGGGACCCTCCGCTCCTTATGAGGACACTAACCCACCGTGTGGACCACCCTCAGGACCTTAGCCAAACCTAATGCTCTCTAATCCTCCAGATATCATCACAAACCTTTGAGGACACAAACATTCAACCTGTAACAGGAAGTAAATCAAGTTGCACAGAAGGGAACTTACTCTTTTTAGGGGCAGCAAGAGAAGCTGTATTGTGAGAGGAGGAAAAAGTAGATGCAGAACGAGAAGAATAGTCTAGTCCTGACTGCATGGCCATTTCAGAAACTCTGCCTAGAAGACAAAGTAAGAATGTCTACGAGTGTAATTGATCAGCTTTCAGAACTAACTACCTACCTAGGACTGCCTAGTCACACAAAAGCATCAGAACACGCAAAAGAAAATTGGCTAGGGAAAAACACACGTGGGGCCTCATTTCTGCATCTAGAACTTAGAAAGGATTAATTTCCTGGGAGGAGGAAGTCATAGACTCACTTCAGGATGTTCTGGTTGCCAGGAAAGGACACTAGGGTTCTATAGGAAATGCCCTCTCTCATGGAGGGTCAGGGATTAATAGCAAAGAGACAGCTGCAGAGGGAGTGCAGCATCATCCACAGCTAAAGAGGAAGGACCTGGAGCAGAGACCTGGAGTACTGAGAGGAGGTGACTGTTGTATTTAGTAGAAATGATAGAAATGGCAAAAGGTGAACACTCTGGGTATGGGGTTAGGTCAAGGATGTTTTTATGGAGTGGACTACAAATCCTAATCTAACCATAACCTAAATGGCTGGTGAGATATCCTGAAAACAGTCTTGACATGGACCACGATCAGACACCAATAAAGAGACCAATCATCCTAGGATCTCTCACTTCTAAGAGAGTTTCACCATAAACAGGAGTAGCCTTTCATGAAATACCTTTCAAACTCTTTTGCTTTTGAATATTCTTTTTTTTCCACTTCTAAACAAGTGGCAAAATAGACAGGCAGATGGACTCCTGGGGATCTAATACAGAGAGGAAGAAATGAATGCATTTGGTGGATGAAGTGGACTGATTTCCCCATATAGTGTGGTGTACCACAAACATTAAACCTGTTCACACATAATCAGCAAGCAATCTAGAGACAAACTCTTAATTTGCCCAAATGTGGTTTATTATCATCTTAAGACTAGTTAATAATAAAAACACTCATTGGAGAGCACACTAATAAAATAATTTGAAATTACATAAATTTAAGGGATTGTGAGCTCTAAAGTTTAAATTTGTATTACTTTTCCTGCCTCTAAATATGTGACATTTATTAGGATAAATTCCACAAATAGTTTTTCAAAGTTCTATAAAAAATAGTCAAACTCTATACTTCTGCTGGACCTGTGGAATGAAGTAGTAAAAGTGGATAATTTAAGGTAATTTGAGTAAGTGGAGAAGACATATACACATATATCCTGGGTGTGTGTTTCTTTTTTCCATTGAATTTTGAACTATTTTTCTCATTCTTTGTCCTACCATTCTCATCCATTTCTGTCTGTCTGTCTACATGATAGGACTCAGAGCCCATCTTCGTGATTATGGAGTTGTTTTATCTCTGGAACAGCCAGTGTGAATCAGCCAAAGTCTGACAAATAGTCTCAGAATGTACTGCCTCTGCCAGTGTCTGTTACTTGAGGATGGATGGATTTGGTTCTGTGTGATCATTTTCTATTGGCAGGAGGGAGCTGTTATGAGACAGAGGGTGCTAGGAAACAAACAAGGTATTTGCTTATTTTCAAGTCAGAAATTCCATAACTCCTGTATCTAGAGTAATTTTTTAAAAATTAAAACATTACTAAAAATGGTCCATTAAAATTTTATATATGTCCTTGGCTAGAACCTTTTAGCAGCCTTATCAAAAGAGGATTATTGAAAAGCATACACCAACAGATGGTCACAAAGAAGGCAGCCTGCCAGATACACCAAGGTCAGAAGCAAAGTGAATCCAGGGTGCCATCACTGCCCTGCTAAACAGGCTTGCTCACTTTCCTGCTCCTTGTCATGGAAAGTGGCACAAGTGCATCTGGAGAGTTTTGTATTTTTGTTAATTCTCACCTGAGGATATTTTTCCATTGATTTTTAGAGAGTGGAAGGGAGAGGGAGAGACAGAGAAAAACATTGATATGAGAGAGATACATCAATTGGCTGCCTCCTGCACGCACCTGGACCAGGGCCTGGGACCCTTCAGTCTGGGGGCCGACGCTCTATCCACTGAGCCAAGCCAGCTAGGGCCATCTGGAGAGTTGTAGGACATAGAAGTTGCCCAGCCCGTGCCAGGCGGGGTAGGCGCGCAGCCTCCACTCTCTGTGTTGTTAACTTGGAGCAGAAGAGCTTTGGCATTTGTAATTGATTGAGCATGTCTGAGGCTGAGGAGGTGAACATGCTTCTGCCTTGGTTGGACCTGCTAGCTTTTGAGTCCGGCTACAGAGCAAATAAATTGGTTCAGGACCAAACTCTGTGTGCGTGTGTGTGTGTGTGTGTGTGTGTGTGTGTGTGTGTGTGTGTGTGTGTGTTTTGAAACTGTGAGTAGAAAGTTAGTGTTATAATATACTTGTTTTTATAAAATCCTAGCATTTCCAAAGCTATCTACTTTCTAAAATGATGTAACTTTATATATATATTTTTATGTCATTTATATAAACTACAATCAAAGACGGCAGTACCTATAAGAAGAGAGACTTGAGGATTGAACAGCTACATTCCTAAGAGATATAATTAACTGAATTAACGGATATTTTTTTTACTCAATTTCTTTTCTATCAAAGACCTGGTTGGAATATTTATTTGTATTCATTTATTCTAATATGGAAGTACTATTAGGGTTACTTTCTAGAATCTCAGGTATAAGGCTGGAGTAGCCTTTATCTTCTCTGCTTGATTTTGTTGTTGTTGTTCTTGCTCTCTTAATTATTTAAATGCACAAATGCATATAGATCAGAAAGATAATATATATTGATGAGCAACAGAGCTGGAGTCTTACTGAACATATCTCATGAAATATTTATTAATTAATTGGTGGATAACTGCTTAAACCATGGGAAAGGCTGTGTGTGTGTGTGCGTGTGTACATGTGTGCACGTGCATGTGTCTGTGTGTGTGTGTGTGTGTGTGTGTGTGTGTGTATGGATGTGTTGGTAGATAGGACAAAGGGAGTGCATACCAATGAGAGGTGCTTACAAAAAAATAGCAGTGTCTGGTTCATGAAGAGCTTATGGACATAATAGATGAGAAAGGCTATGAACGCATTGAAAGGTTTTGGTCCAACAGGACTTTTGAGCCAGACGCCAGGGCCTGTGTGGGGAGGAGCATGGAACCGCCTGTTTGCGGTCCAGTGAGGGGCAGCTACGTGGTCAGGTAGCGGTGCTGCAAGGCTGAGGGTGCTGCGTGCAGCAGCGGGAAAGCAGAGGCTCTGAGTGAGCTGAGTGCAGAGTGAGGTACAAGCTCACAGAGGGGCCCCTGTGACTGTGCCGCTTGCTAGCGAAGGGAGGCAATGGCTAAGCGGGGAGAGCGTTTATTCGGAAGGCTGCAGCGGGGCTGGAGGTCAATGTGGCGCCTGCTGAATGCAAAGGAAGAACGACTGCTTCCTGTGTGCCCTGCTCCCTGCGGGACAGGTGCCCCGTCTCTGAGGCCGCCCCTTGCCAAGTGAGGAGTGACCCCCTAGAGCAGGCGTCCTCAAACTACGGCCCGCGGGCCACATGCGGGTGTTTTTGCCGTTTTGTTTTTTCACTTCAAAATAAGATATGTGCAGTGTGCACAGGAATTTGTTCATAGTTTTTTTTTAAACTATAGTCCGGCCCTCCAACCGTCTGAGGGACAGTGAACTGGCCCCCTGTTTAAAAAGTTTGAGGACCCCTGGCCTAGAGGATGCACATATGGCTCTGTGTTCTCCAAACTCTGCAGGGTTTCTGGCAGTTGACTAGAGGAGGGGAGAGGTCCCAGGTTAGGGTATTTGCTGTCTAAGGGAAGCAAACTAAGAGCTGGCTGTCTGGTTGCAGGAGGAGCGTGCTGGGTAATGTTCACATTGTCTGGCAGTGCCTGGGAAGGAATGCCTGTGGCCCTGGGTCCCTTTGAAGACAGGAAAGCCCAAGGAAGGACATGGGTTTGTTTGCTGTTTTACCACTCCCCGCCCTCCCCTCAGTGTGAGAAAAGGTTATCATTCCTTGGTTGTCAAGGTTTTCTCTCAGGAAAAATGTTCCCTTTGTTCTATTTATGCCGCAGGCCCAGACAAAGGCACTCAGCACCCAGCTCTGAGCGGAGACAGCGCAGCCAGGCCCGGGCCGCTGGTGAGTGAGCCGGCACGGCAGGGGCTGGCTTATGTCCTAATTATGGAAAAGGAAACCAGGTGGCTTTAGACTCACCAACGCTGGAAGGTGCTGTTGCTGTGCAGGAACCCTCATCCCGTACCTGCTCTTGTTTCACATGAAGAAAGTGAGCTGGGCTAGAGACTTGCCCGTCTAAAGGAAATAAGGCTTCCTCCTCATTGTTTTTGTTTCGGGGAGTTAGAGGGAGGACTGGGAAATGCGGGTGTGAACTAGAGGCTGACACAATGGCGCTGCCCCTGAATTATTTTCATCCAGAGGGAAGTGTTGCTTTCAGTATATTCCTCAAAGAAAAACAATAGGAGTGAACTCGGTCAAGTTCAAATGTTCCCTTATAGCATATTTAATTACAGGGATACAGACTTGAGTAACAGCACTGAGGGCCTGGGCAAGGCCCAGTGTGGTGGGATAATCTGATGCTTTTTATTCTGCGTTGATCTGAGTATTTGCAGATAGAAAAGAAGTGGTTGAAGCAGCATGTTTGTCCTGACAGTAGTAGAAAGGGGGAGAAGCAGGAAGAAGGAAGTGCTTGTGTATGGTGGGGGCGGGCATATCCACACATGTAGGAGACCGGTTAGCAGGCTGTTGAGCGTTCAGGTGCTAACAACATACTGCTTGGGCACCACATTTTCCACTTATTAGCTGCAGTCCTTAGGCAAATTACTTAGCCTCCTGAAGTTTCTGTTTAACCTTTCTGAGTTTACTGCTTCCCATCTGTATAGTTGGGATAATAATCGTACAAATCTGATAAAGGTTTTTGAGTATCAGTTGAGATAATTCATGTCGCACTCAGCTTATTGTCAGGGCTCACTAAAAGGGAATCATATGGTGAGCAAATATGTCTACTGAAGCTGACATCATTCTTAGATGGAAGTAAGAGCATGAATGGACTGGTGTGTGTTGAATGGATTTGGTGAGCAGAGCACTGAAAATACTTTTTTTTTTTTTTTTCCTTCCTTTCCCATGATTGATTCCACTACTAATGATAATAGTTTATAATAATATTGAACCTATTACATGTCAGACAGAGTTCCAGAATATTTTCTAAAAAACTTTTTACTGTAGGACAGTTTCACATTACAGAGAAGCTGCAGAGATAGTGCAGAGTTCCCAGGTAATGCCCCATCACCAACCTAGGTCAAATGTAAAATATAATAATGGTTGCTAACATTTACTGAATGACCTGCCCATCATTGTCTATATAGTATCAGACCTATTTTCTCCCCTGGACCTTTCCCAACTAACTGTAACTACATTCCCCAGACTCCCTCACTAATTGGCTCCTAGCATGTTTCAAATGTGGAGGCACTGGCAGAAGACTGGAGGGCTGGAGCCAGGGTGTATCTCCCATGTTTATATGTTTCTAGTGGGATCTCCAGAAGTGGCCATGTCTTTCTCATGATTCCAGTTTTTTGTTTGTTTGTTTACAGAAAGCTCTGGGTCATGGGCTCTGTAAAAACTACCTCTTTCCTTTTCCTTCTAGTCCTGTTGGGGGTGAGGATGGGGTGATAGAGATTCCCTGTTCTTCTTAATTTCTGCCTTGTTTCATGGTCCCCTGTTGAACCTTTCAGCACTTTCAACATATTTGAAAATAGATTCCCAGGGTTTGGCTTCTCTGCCTAGACCTGTTTGTTCTAAGTACTTTACATATACAACTCTCTCATCTATACAGCACTTCTGTGAGGTATACACTATTATTTCCTCTATTTCAGAAATGCAGAAACCAAGGTAATAGAGATTAAGTTGCTTGTTCAAAGTCCACCAGAAAGTGGTGGTCTGAACCTAAACTTTTAAACAGTAAATTCTATGGCCTCTCATTAGAAGCATGTCATTCACTCTTGACTTCAAGCACATCTAACTGAAGAATTCTTCCCTGAACTCTGAGCTCAGGGTCATTGGCATCTTGCCAGATGTCTCTGGCGATGCTTCTATTTTTAGTAGGACAAGTGGCCAAAGGACTGCTTGTGTTACCCTCCATGAACCCCTAAGACCCATTTTGCTTTCTTACTTTCATTTCCTCTACAGGCCTCCTACCAGCTCACTCACTGGGTTCTCTTGGCCCCATCATTGCACTCAATGTCTCTAGAGGTTGCCTCCTACACTAGTTTTGCCCCCTGCCTCATTCCTGCCCTTTGCCAGTTCCATTGGTGCACAAAGACAGGTCCAAGATACATTACATAGGAACATGATGTATACATTTTAATGATGAATTAAATACTTCCCAGAAGAGAGCCATCAATTTCCCAACATAACATTTTTATAAATGGTGCTCTCTCCTTAGGATTCTGTGAATATACCATGTATGTTTATATTCATTTTAAATATTTATATTAATTTCTATATTTTCATTACTGTCTTCTATATTTGAAATGCCCTTTTGTCTACTCTCTTCCTGCTGAAATCTTATCAGGAAAGGCAAGGTCTAGCTTAAATGCTATCTATTCTGGGAATCTTCCATGACTCCAACCTCCCACCCAACCCCTTGACCTCTTCCCTAAATAGAGTAAATCACCTCCTGCCTCTTGGTTCCATGTCACCCTGTTCATCCCTCTGATCCAAATCTCAGTGTGTGCACATCTGTCTCCCAAATAAACTTGACAGTAGAAAACATATCTTTGCTTCTATTTCCTGTCAGCTATTACATGTTCAGCAAATTTTAATGTTGAATCAGACCAAGCAGTTTTGTTGACCTTAGTCTAGCAAATCTAGGAGATTTGTTGGTAACAAGGAAGCAACATTTAGTGAATGCTTAGCAGGTGAATCTACCCTCCTTATAGATTTGGCTGTTTTCTTTGTACTTAATATATTATAAAATAGGAGATTTGGTGATTTTCATGATGAATTATTTGTATCCTAGAAACTAAGTTCTAACCCAAAATTGTGTGTGTGCATGTGTGTGAGGGTGTAAAATGGACAAATTTACTTGAACATCCTTTTTTCTTGTAGACAGCTACCTGACAATGTTATTGTGGGGTAAGATGACTGAAAGGTAGCGGAATATAATTTTGGATACATGACTAAATTCCTACAAATACTCACTGAATTAGCAATGTGTTATAAATTGGCTTATTTTTATTCTTTCTTTATTTATTTTTATAAATTTGTTTATTTTTAATGGGAACTATTTAATGTGGAGTTTATTATTTTGGTGGTGGGAAAGAGCAACCAGTATATATAATCTTAGTGTATGTACATACTAAGTTGTGCATTATATGTTGGAGATTATATGTTTGACTTACCAAACAATGGTGAATTAGTTATACGGGTATTATAAGGGCCATTTGCCAAATAATTAAATGGTTTACTGAAGGCTAATATGAGTTAGTTAATCATTAAGAAGTTTACAATTTCCAGACCATAACCCAGTCTAGATTCATCGTAGTACCAAAAAGCACTATATATATATTTCTTTATGTTAAAATGGTGAATTTTATGGTATGTAAATTATATCAGTTTTTAAAACCCATAACTTAATCATATTTGCAAAATTATTTTTGCTGTGTAAGGAAACATATTCACAGGTTCCAGGGATTAGGATGTAGACATAAGTGGGGGGGGGGCATTGTTTTGCCAACCACATTTGGATTGTATGGCAGTAGCTGAAAGGCAGTCAGACCTGATGAAACTTTTCTGTCCTCATGAGTAGCAGGGCAGCCATAAAGAGCATGTGCTACAAATGAGATCAGGATGATATACTTCTCAGCAGATGTCAGCATGGAAAGGTAAGAATGGAAGTACACCCTGCCTCTTCTTCTCTCCTACCACTGAGATATGCTACCACAAAAGGCCCTCTGTCTTAGTCATGTCTTTGTTGTAGTGTCTTTTGCCTTCAATATTTTTATTTTTAAGTAGACTATCCTTCTTACATTCCTGATTTTTTTTATGTTCTTGAGAAAGTTCTCTGCTACCCCAAGACCAGAACTAGTCCCCTGATTTTTCTTCTATTACTTGTTTTATCTCTCCTTTTTAAAAAAATCAATCTGTGTGAAATTTATGTCCTTCAGTAATGTGAGGTGTAGAAGTCTATCTTTGTTTTCTTTTAATTGGATAGTCCATGCTAACACTATTAGTTTAATAACCTATCTTTTCCTCTTAAATACCCATATATATCTCTATCTATGTCTGAATCACTCTTGTTTTCCGCTGATAGCTTTTACTTTCAAGAGTAAACCTAATGCAGAACTTTAAAAAAGTTACATAAATAAAACATCTGTTCTATTATAAACTTTGACAATGAGCATAATTAGAAAGTAAAGAAAAGGAGTTGGGCCATTTTCTTTCCCTCTTATCTATCACATTCCAATTCATGTAGGCCTATTTGTACAGTCCAGGTCATACAATGCAAAGCACAATTGTGTGTACATGTGTTTTTGAGGTACTTTCATACCCAGTTGCCTATTCATGTAAAAACCCACTAAAATGAACAAGTTAAAAGGTGCTGAGAAGCTTCTCCGCTTAAAAAACTACATTTTCTGCAGACAAGCAGCCTGGCCTGAGACAGCCACCACAGTTACAGTTATGCTCTCAGGATCCACTTACTCTGTACAGAATTTTACTCTCTTGTATGAGGAGTTAAACATGAAACCACTGACCTGCACCACTGTGATAGACACGAAAACAGGTTTGGTGGCATTGTGGGATGAAAAGCATCCTATTCAATACATTTTCTCAACGTCACTAAATATTGAGGGAGATGGGAAAGGTTTCTAAAGTCACAACTTCGAATAGAAGAAAGCGGGTTCTCGTGTACTTACTCTGGAAGGAACTCTCAGGACAGAATCCATGTAGATAAGCAACTGTTGATTTAGCTCTGTCCAACATTTTTATTTTTGGTTTTTTTTTTTTACTTTGTAGGCCTTTCTATCATTTTTTACCATTGCTTATTTAAAAGCATAATGAAGAAACAATTTTTCCCTGAGACTGCATGCTTTGGAGATGAATTTATCTTTCTTCATCTGAGCTCACATAAATATTTGATTTATTGAAACTGGAGTTATCATCTTGAGGGGAAGCCTACCATTTAAAAACACGGGCATTTTCTCCTTTAACCCATTTTACTGAAAGGGCTTCCAGCAATGTGGTTAGTTACGCAATGTGTGAATTTATTCTGTGCTTTGCTTTCTGTAATACCATATGTCACAACATGGGTAGGCAGAAATAGCCAAGTTATATTAAGAATGAATGTGTCCTAAAATTCATTAGAGTAACAATTTTCTTTCTGAGATCATTTAGTTCCTTGGAACACTTAATAGTGTCTGTGAAGGGACTAGTCTGTATTTAGTAAATTGCTCATTATTTTACATGGGAATGCAATACACAGTTTTCTCTTCATGGCTTTTTCTTAGACTCCATTCAAGAGAAGGTCTGTTTTCTTAGAATTTTTTCAATAGTAACTTTATTTTTGTTCTTATGCTATAACTGAAGCCATTTGAGTTTCCTCCCACCCAGGACCCTTTTTATTTTTCTTATCATTGTAAATGAAATGAAAAGAAGGAACTCACACTTGAAAAATAGGAAAAAAAACAAACACTAAGATAGGGGCATACACATAATTATAAAGCAATATTCATCTGTGTTTACCTGATTATTGACCAATGCAAAGATACCAATTACATATGTTTATTAAAATAATTCTAAAAAATAGTTTAAAAAGTATCTCTGTTTAAATGTGTTATGCTGTCTCACACCTGTCAGAATGGCTATCATCAACAAATCAACAAACAACAAGTATGGCAAGGATGCGGAGAAAAAGGAACCCTCGTGTACTGCTGGTGGGAATGCAGACTGGTGCAGCCACTGTGGAGAACAGTATGGAGTTTCCTCAAAAAACTAAAAATGGAACTCCCATTTGACCCAGTGATCCCACTTCTAAGAATATATCCCAAGAAACTAGAAACACCAATCATAAAGGATATATGCATCTCTATGTTCATAGCAGCACAATTCACCATAGCTATGATTTGGAAACAGCCTAAGTGCCCATCAGCAAATGAGTGGATTAGAAAACTGTGGTACATCTACACAATGGAATACTACTCTGCAGTAAAAAAGAAAGAATTTTTACCATTTGCAACAGCATGGATGGTACTGGAGAGCATTATGCTAAGTGAAATAAGCCAGTCAGAGAAAGATAAATATCACATGATCTCACTCATTTATGGATTATAATGAACAACATAAACTGATGAACAAAAACAGATCCAGAGACAGAGAAGCATTGATCAGACCGTCAAACCTCAGAGGGAAGGTAGGAGAGGGTGGAGGTAAGGGGAGAGATCAACCAAAGGACTTGTATGCATGTATATAAGCCTAACCCATGGACATAGACACCAGGGGGGTGAGGGCATGAGTGGGATAGTGAGGGGACAATGGGGCAATAAGGACACATGTAATACCTTAATCAATAAAGAAAAAAAATAAATGTGTTATGCTGTATGTAGAGTACAGAAGGAAACATTTTCTTAGTTTTTAGATGCATTATCTACCAGTGATGTGCACACAGACAAGAGTGTAATAGTATGTCCGTTCAACCCTGACTCTGTTCAGCATTTCAGCCATCTTGAATGTTTTCATTTAGTCAGTCAAGTGCCAAGCTCCATTGCATTTATGGATAGTGGGCATGAGTTGATTGAAGAGGTTTTCAGTTTGAGAACACCTTTCTCAGAAATGGTGATAACAACTGGCATGAGGAATAACAAAAAGCATTTGACAGAGAGATTCCATTAGAGAAATACACCCCTGACAGTAAAGACATTAGAAGACTGGTTTCATTCAGTAGTTGGTATAGATCAAAGACTGTGGAATAATGACACAGTTGTTCCTCAGAGCTGCTGTGTTTATTTCCTTACAGATCATAGAAAAGGAGCATGTAGACAATAATGTAATTTTAGTCCATGTCAAAGGCAGCTTGACACTTTTTCCAAGTTAAACATGAGTTCTAATCTTAGATAACTCTTCCCCTTGGTCATAAACATAATTTCCCACCTTATTTTAGTTGATTTTGGTACATAGCCAAAATTGTTAATTTTCCCCAAAGTGACTCTAACACATGCACCCCATTCATGGGATTATTTTATGAATATTCTGAACATATTAAAATGTTTTCATATGAAGTTATTCCATATAACTACCATTTCTGATGTGAAAAATCTCCAGCTCTTGCCACTAAAAATCAAATATTTTCTTTTATATTATTTTTTCAAGAAGTGCTTTCTCAGCTGTTTATTGCATATAGTAATAATATGCTCATCAAACATCTATTAGAGACATTCATGGAAAAAATGATTCTGTGTTCAGTTCTATTTGCTTAGAGATTTGGGTAAAAGTTAAATTTTGCTACTTTAACTGCAACCAGGAAAATAAGTGCTCTTTTACAAATGAATTTGTAAGGTTAGAACTATTGCTATTTTAATGCAATTATTTAGACCAGTTTTAGAATTGCTAAATCTCATTATGTTCTAGTTACATCATGTATATGTAAATTCAATGTGAATTTAAATTTTATCAAAAATATACTAACCAATGAATTAAACCAATCTGCTATACTCAAGGAGTAGCTTTATTTTCAGATTCAATCTTTTGTTTATTGAATTCTCATTTAATATCTGAGGGAAAATTAGAATTAGGTTGAAAATCTTTTTCTTTATTGAAATGAAGGTCAACATGCAATATTTTGAGAGGATTTCACATAATAAATGTATCACTTTAAAGCAATACATGTATATGAGTAAAAACATAGCAAAAAGATCTGTTCATTTCATTTGAATTATCACTATTACCACCTAAATTCCCTTTGTCTATTACATTATTTTATCTCTATAACATTTCTGAGAAATAAAGGTTGAAGGGGGTAGACTGTGCATAAACATAATTTTCCCCATTTTAGAGAAGTGGAACTGACTATATATATATATATATATATATATATATATATATATATATATATATATATATATATACTAGAGGCCCATTGCACGAAGATTCGTGCAAGAATAGGCCTTTCTTCCCCTGACTTCACTCCTGGCTGCCTGGGAGCCTGCAAGTCTTCGCTCCTGCACTTTACCTGTAGCTCCCTCCGACCCCCCGCCCCCTGGCCCTCCCCTTCATAGCAGGTGTCCCACCCCGCCTGGCTGCTCCGTGCCTGCATATGCAAATTAACCCGCCATCTTTGTTGTGTTAATTTGCATACTCCTGGTTGTCTGATGGGCATCACGGAGATAGTCAATTTGCATATTTCTCTTTTATTAGTGCAGATGTATACGTATATCTATATTTACAGAGATATATAGATATATAGAGAGATAAGTATACAGATATATAGGTCTCTCTCTATCACTGTACTTACATCCTATTGTTTCTGTTTCTACAGAGATAGAGAGACACAGAGAGAAAAGCAGAGAGATTAAAAGATTAGATGAACTGTTCTATATCATACATTTCAGTCATAAAACCACATAATTCAGCCAGAGCTTAGTCTAAAACCCAGGTTTCTAAATACTAGCTTAGAGATCTCTTTTTTACTAGTATACCCCAAATTGTGAATTTAAATTGTGTAGGAATTGGATGAGGTAGGATAGGAACTTTATGACTCTTGCTGTTAGACCCAGAATCCTTAATTTCTTGTCCAACTGGATCAGTGAATAATAGAAAATGGGAATAAAAAGTTGCATAGTTGTAACCACCATTCCTAACCACATATGCCACATGACTTCTTATTAAGTTTCTCTGACCAACAATAAAGTTATCAACTGTTTATGTGGAAGACAAGGGTTTAGTGTCTTCCTGTGAGTTAGCATTTTATGAGTCATAGAGGAGGAAGGCCCAGGCGTGAGGGGAGCACACTTTGGATCCTGGAGATACAGCCCTAGCTTTTGAAAATGTTCTGGAGAGGAGTTTTCCATCTTCCCCAACCCAAAGAAATGAGGAGTGCTGAACAGGTGGGGATGAGCCTTTCCTTCCCTGAGACCAATAAAACACTGGTCTTTAGCCCAACCAGCGTGGCTCAGGGGTTGAGCGTCAACCTGTGAACCAGGAGGTCACGCTTCAGTTCCCAGTCAGGGTACATGCCTGGGTTGTGGGCTTGATCCCCAGTGTGGGGCATGCTGATCAATGATTCTCTCTCATCATTGATGTTTCTATCACTCCCTCTCCCTACCTCTCTGATATCAATAAAAATATATTTTTATAAACAAAAATCACTGATCTTTGCAGCCAGGGAGGCTTGGGAACAAGCACACTTTCTCCTGGAGCCCAGAAGGGGACTGACAACTTGCCAGGCAGCAAACTAATATTTTGCTGCACCAGCAGCTTTGCACTAGTAACTGGACCCGACCTTAAGGTTTACAGAACCTGAGGAAAAATAGTAACGCAACTAAGGGACCTGGCAGCCATAAAGAAAGAAGCAGCCGAAAATCCAGTAAAGGCAACTCCTTTTTAATAATACTGTGAGGTAGGCAAGTTTGAATAACAGCTCTGATGCTCAACTTTGTGTCATCTTGACTGAGCCATGGGGTGCCCAGATATTTGGTCAAACATTATTCTGGGTGTGTCTTTGAGTTTTGTTTTTGTTGTTGAAAATAACATTTAATTTAGTAGGCTGAGAAAAAAACAAATAAAAAATAATAAAATGAATAGACTGAGTAAAGCAGATTGCCCTCCCTCATGTGGGTGGATCTCACACAATCAGTTGAAGGACAAAAAGGTGACCCTCACCTGAGTAAGAGAGAATTTATCCTGCCAGGAATGCCTTCAAACTAGGACCTTGACTTTTTCATGCCTTCAGCCAAAGGGCATTGGCTCTTCCTGGGTCTCAAGTCTGCCTGCCTTTTAGGCTGGAACTATACTTTTGGCTCTGCTGGTTCTCTCTCTCTCTCTCATTCTCACTGTACTTACATCTTATTGTTTCTGTTTCTCTGAAGAACCTTGTTCAATACATGTATAACTTTCCTCTTAAATAAAAAGGACATAGTGATATTCATAGGATAATAAAAACAATACATAAAAATAAGAATGAAAAGTAATATCACTCAAAAGAGAAAACTTAGCATCTTTGAATGAGTCTGAGATGTTCCCTCCTTATGTCCTGGCAGATGTAGTTTATTTATTCACTAATCTATTCATTAATCTACTCACTGGAAGTTCATTGAGATCACTCAGCCAGTCCGTGAGGACTGCCAGACCCCTGATATACATGGTAGTATGAACTCTCCAGAAGCCTCCTTAAGGAGGGATAATCGTGTGAAGAAATGGCTTTATTACAAATGTTCTGGATTAATTGCTGGCAGCTTCCCATGTTGAGAAGAACAATAATATCTCGTTAGTAAACTCAGGAATAAGGAGAAATGGAAGCTGGGAGGAGAGTAGGAAATGACTACCAATGATAAGGACTGATCAAGAAATATATAAAAGGCAACACCGTTGTGCCCAACTCCCAGGGGTGCTGTGTTTTCAAGGCTATTTCACTTTGTGGTTGTAGTGGTGACCGGTAGAGAGGCTGATGAGCACCATAAGGCACAAATGGCCAGAACTTCTTTGTTTTTAGACCTCTACTAGTTGTAGCAAACACTGAATTTGCAACAAAAACATTTGTTCTGTGAATCGCTCATGCTTTCCTTTAGTTAGAAAAATATGGTACATAAAATGGAATTTCCTTGAGAAAACAGTAATATAAAGGAGAGGAAAACATAGGTAACCTAAGGTTTTTACAGCCCGTGGTCAAATAACAGGATTATTTGAACTGGAAGGTAATAGCACTTTTGTGGTACAGTGATTGAGAAGATACTCTTCCCACACCATTACCCTTAGAATTGGGAAATAGACAAAAATGCCCTTTTGGAAAAGTCTTCACTAAACGTTATCTTTAAAATTTAGTTTAATTTACTTGGGAAGTGGGCCTAGGATAAAGTCAACACCTTCAGGTAATTTGGGCAATTCAAGGAGAAAAAGAATTAATCAAATTAAAATTGAGTTTTAATTTTTTTAGATCTATGTATTGATTTTCTGTAGTATTTAGGTTTTGAATTACTACATGCAGCTATGGATAATTTGTTGTCTTTTTCCCAGGTAGGGCTCATTATTGATTTCGGGACTTGAGTTGGATTGAAGAGTGTACAAATATTAATTGTTCTAGCCTGAGAAGAATGACAAGTATTGTGGAAGATGGTCATAATTATAGATGATCATAATTTTTCTTTGATTTTTCTTGATAATAAAGAAAATGTAATCCAACAATAGTAACTATTATAGGAGCCATACATACGGATAATGGCAGATTTGGGTTGAATACAATTTAGTAATATTTGTGTATTAAAATATTTGTAAAATTGCCTTTTTTCTGATAAGCATGTGTCTAGTTTTTAAACATCAGATAAATTACTTCCAATTTTAGTGATAACCAGAGGAAATTAATGAGAAACATTTGAGTTGGTATGTCATAGAAACCCAAACCATATTGGTGTGTTTTTCTTTTTGTTTTGTTCTGTTATTGGTTTTTTAAAATATCTGATATATTCTAGGAGGTACAATTGTTCAGTTACCTAAATTGTGCCTCCCACTACATAAATGAGCTTAACCAATGGATGGCATAGATGAGAAGGGGAAAGAAAGAGAGTAATCTCAAAGGAACAAACAGAACCATACTTCAAGCATAACTAGAAGACAAAAAACACACACCTCAACTTCAAATTATATATATATATATATGTTTTTAAATTTCAAGTGAGCTGTCTCTTATGCTCTTCGTATAAGTCTTTATGGGAGTCTGTCCATGGGAAACTGATGGAAAGAGAACAAAAGAGAGCTAGCAATTGGTTAAAACCACCACCACACAGAAAAAAAGTTCACCTCTAGGTTGAAAATAGTAGAAAACTTTGCGAGTCGATCAGAGCACTGACTACAGGAAACAGATTTAAAAGTCCACACAACTCCAGGTGGCAGTCTTTGAAAGACATTGTGAATTTTGAATTCTAAATAAGCATTTACAGATATTAAAACATTAAAGACAAAAATGGAGAAGAAGCAGTAAAAGTCAAGAGGACAAAAAGGGAAGGGAGAGGCACCTGTGGAGATTGGGTGGTGACGTACAAGGGAAACAAGAAGGAAGTATTGGGGTCTTGTAATCCAAAATATAACCCAAAGCTAGAGGACTCGCATCCCTCTCTACACCTCACCCCTAACTCCCCTGGGCAAACCCATCAAACAACCTGGGCTCTGCTACACTGACAGAAGAGGGCACCATTGAACTAAAAATTTTATAAGCCACCCCAGGGCCACCAAATAAGACGAAAGTGAGTAAACCTATGCAAGGCTACTATAAAATGAAATCATAAACTATCTCCTTTGATGAAAATTGTCACCAGAATACCTCATGAAGCAGAAGAAAAATGTAATAAAGAACTCCAAATCAAATTGTGAATTCTAAATAAGCATCTGCAGATATTAAAACATTAAAGACAAAAATGGACAAGAAGCAGTAAAAATCAAGAGACTGACTACACTCAAGAAAGAAAGAAGAAAATTACAGATATGAAGACTAAATTACAAGGTACTCACGAGAAAACAGGCCCAAGTAAAATTTTATGACACACTGATATAGAAAATTAGAAATGATAATGAAAAGTGACACAAATAACTAAAAAGGAACAGAGAAAGGGGTTGAAATGGAAGACAGGCAAAGAAGAAAAAAAACATATATATGCGTTTGAGTCCTCAAAGCAGGAAAAGAAAACAATGAGACAGAACTAATATTTAAAACTATAATCCAAGAATGGGTTCCAGAAGCAAATGAAGTTATAAATTTACATTTTGAAATGGTTCAGGGGGTACCTGAGAAAATGGGCCTGTGATGGCCAGCTTTGAGACACATCCTAGTACCAGTAAACGCTTAGGTTTCAAGATCTAGAAAAATTCTTCTCAAGGCTTTCTATCAAAACTGTCAAATGATATACAAGAGGAAAAAATTGACTGGAGTCAGACTTCTTCAAAACAATTTACAAAATAATAGAGCAAGTATCAAAACAAAACAAAAACTAGGAAAAAAAGTGTGAACCAAAGATTTTGTATCCAGCTCTTAAGACAATGGGAAAACATAATCTACTGGAGGATGGGTTTATCCAAATAAAGAGATGGCTGAGGAAACTTCCACAATGTGGTTTATGGTAAACATTTAATATATTTTATTGTAGACGTAAGACTAAAATGTGAGTACAAGGGTGAATATAATTAGAAATATTACATGTTCTGACAGTGTACAAATTATGTGAATAAAAAATGGGAGGATAAAGAGGAAGTAAAGTTATATAAGAAAGAAGAATAAGCTATTGGTACATTGTTTATGTGGGAGTTGAAGGAACCATTGAAAACTGACAAATAAAAAGGTAACAGACAACTGAAACAATATTTTCTATATGCAGCCAGATAAAGGGCTAATATCCCTAATGTTTAAAGAACTCTTAAAAATGGAAAGGAAACACCAAAGGCCTAAATGAAAAATGGGTAAAAGATATGAACCATTTACAAAAAAAAAAAAAAAGATATAAAAATCACCCTCAATGAAAAGTCATTCAACCTCATTTATAAATAGAAAAGTGTACATTAAAACTGCACAGAGATACCATTTTTAATCTTTGAGATTGA
Organism: Ia io; assembly: GCA_025583905.1. NCBI lineage: Eukaryota > Metazoa > Chordata > Mammalia > Chiroptera > Vespertilionidae > Ia > Ia io. The sequence continues at coordinate 4,207,202 of JAJQQW010000010.1, read as the reverse complement.
CGAAATTAAAAAGTATTACAGCACATTATTTAGGGAGGTGATGTGCAAGCTCCTACGTTGCTAGCGGTACAACCTCAAACATGAAAATTGGTACAAGCTTCAGAGAAGGGAATTAGGCAGTATTTGACAAAAAGTCCTTATGCACTTACCTTTCAACCCACACAACCCTTTCTAGGAATCTATCTTGAAGGTATACAAACAATTCAAAAATACATATGCACAAGGTTATTCACTGCAGCATTCTTTGTAACTACAAAATATTGACAACAACCTAATGCCCCTGTTTAGGGGAAAGACGAACAGATTATGGTACTTCCATCCAATGGCATTTTATGCAGCTATAAATAGAATGAGGAAGATCTTTAAACTGATAGAGAATGATTTGGAGTACACATGATTTAAAAAAAAAAATACAATAGAGTGTCTGGAATTTACTAACTTTTCTTTAAGAAAAAAAGGAAATAGGATGTGAGGGCGATCTGGCTGCGACATCTGTCACCCCATTGATCGCCAGGGTTGATTCGGCTGATCTGGCTGGCTAGGCGGGTGTCCCCCTCCTCCCTCACCGATCCATGTGCGTCCCTCCCGAAGCTGCGCGCTCGGTCGAAGAGGACGACCTTCCCCCCAGAGGAGAGGACCGGTCTTCGGTCAAGGGTATACGAGTAGCTGCGCTCCCCTGCTAGAACCTCCAAACAAGCTCTCAAGAAAAAAAGGAAATAGAAATATATAAATATTTGCTTGTTTGCACAAAACAAAATACTAGAAGCATAAACCAAAACTTGAGGTAGTTACTGCCAGAGGTGGTTAGGGATGGGGTGGAACAAAAGGAGAGACAGGAATGGGGTACAATGTATGTGTTGGGAGAGAGACAGTTCTCTAATACTGGTATACCTGTTTGTATAGTTCTGGGTTTTAGTACCAAGATGATGTTTTACTTTCTAAAATGAATGAATAAATAAAATCAACAAGGTTGGGGGAAAACCAAAATGAAACCAATGGAAACAAATGAGCCTAATTGTATTCCAAATTAATAACAACTTCACTGTGTATGAGGGCGGTGCACTAATTCACGGAACTTTGAGCACTTTATTTTGATTATTTAACCCTCAGGTTACACATAAAAAAATGTAAACAAATACTCATTATAGTTAGTAGGTTTGTTTTCCCCAATGGTGTACGTTAGCAATTCTGAAATATTTAAAGTGTATCCTAATACTGAGCAAATAAGTAAATATATTGTGGGTTGTGAGAGCCAAGTTTCTGTTTGTTAGAAAAGCAGGCTACAGATAAGTAAAGGGAGAATGAAGACAGGCATAGAACAAGGCCTTTGATGTTACACTGGAATTGGAGACATTAGTATAAACTCGTAGTTTTAAAAATATAATAATAGATATTGAAATAGATACATATGTGAATGTGTGTATATATTTCCTCTCTCTGTTCACTGAGATGACCCTGACTTAAGGCACTCTAATAATACTAAGCATCCCTAGCACCCAGATAATGTTTTCTAAATATCATTCTTAACCAAGAAGAACCAGGGTCCTTAGAAAAATGACTGATTCCAGAGCTAGTGTAACAAAAGTTCAAGTTGAGATTAGGACATTTTTTTTGTGTGTGTGTGTGTGCCAGTAAGCAAGGAAGTGCTTAAATAGTGATGGAAACATATGAAAAGGGCACAGGAATTAGTTTTAAAAGCTCCCACTGGCCAAATCTTGCACAAATGAGCATCAAAATAAATAATGATAGATTAAAATCCATGAGTTTTTCCTTACATAAGTACATAAATGAATATATAATTAAAGGGGGAGTAAAGAAACAGTTTCCAAAAGTAAAATATCAAATAGTGTATGTTGAAGAATGATAGATTGGGAAAAAAATTGAATCATCATCATAGTAGTAAATGTTTCAATCAAGAATCATCAACAAAAGTAGTGGACCCAAGTATCCTATTGAGAAATTTGATTTTTACATAATATCAAAGTATTTTTCTATAAAACACTAATTAATAACAAAAAAGAAAAATTACTAATTTTATGTCGACAAACCTAACAGATACCACCATAATCAAGTTTCCATTGTCAGTAATGGGACACATATCGTGTGCTTCCAGATATGATGTACCTAGAAGATACAGCATCTCTTCTGTGTTATTCCTGCCAAAGGAGAAAAGTGAACCTAATCTTGAGGAAACATCTGACAAACGTAAATTGAGGGATATTCTACAAAATGTCAAAGTTGTCAAAGACTGAAAAACAATTCTAGAACAAAGGAGACATGACTTCTGTTAAACCCAGTGACACAACTGGTAATACTTGAATAAGGGCTGTAGATTAGATATATTATTGTATCAATGTTAGTGTCTTGATTTTGAAAACTGTACTAGTCGTGTCTGAAATGTCCTTGGTTTTGTGACATACACATAGACATATTTAGGGGAAAAGAGGAAATATGTTTGCTGGGAGGGAGAGAAGGGAAAATGATGAAACAAATGTGATAAAATTCTTACATTTGAGGAAAATGGGTAAAGGATATGCAGGAATTCTTGGTAATACTTTTTTTGTAATTTTTCTGTAAGTCTGAAATTATTTCTAAATAAAAAGTTAACATATATAAAAATAGTACCACATGCTCTCAAAGTCAGGATTAAAGTATCTGCTTAGGGCTTTGAAACTTGGCTAAAGTCTAAGTTAAATATATTTCTCCAGGTGTTTTAAAACTCTGATTTGTTTATGTACTTGTTCATTCTTAAAGTTTCTTATTAAGTGCCGGTTGTGCTGAATAGAAGGAGCTGAGCTTAGAGTTGTCATTAAGATCAACAAGTCTCCTCGCATTCATGGAGCTTATATTTGTGAAGGAATAGTGTGTTATAGGGGACAAAAATAATGTAAAAGGAAACAAATGTGGTTTCTATGAGGTGTATCGTTGAGAGGGAAATAAGGCACGGTGTGTGACAGAGGTAGTCACAGAGGGAAGTGTGCGGAGCTGCTCAGGAAAGACTTCTCTGAAAGAGTGACACCTGAGTGATGAGGAAGCTACGAGGACACCTCTGGAGAAATGCCTTGGGTTTATAATGGGTGTGAAGGGGGATACTTTCAGCAGTCCCTGGGTCTAGAGAGATAATACGTAGCTCAGGGCCATCTCGAAAATTATTTGATAAGTTACTGAAACATGGGAGTCTTGGACCATCATTGGAATGACAGCTAGGACACATGGGATCTGTTCTTTTTACCACTACTAGTATGTAGCGAGGTTTCATATGATACAAACTGCTGAATTCTCTGACTCTCGATTTTATCTGTAACAAAGGGCTGTGCGTGGATAATCTCTAATGTCTCTCATACGTTCAATATTTATGATTTTACAATCTTACAAAATCTCAATATTTATACCTTCATAATATAATAACATAAGTATACATATAGAGAAATTCAGGTTGATAACAAAGAGTAAATGTTTTATAATCTTTCATTGTTAGCTATGAGCATTCTCTGGGCTAGATCATATTTTAATTTTTCATAAGAAAAAAAAAGGGTATATTACCATGGCACCAAAAAGAAAAAAACAACAACCCAGAAACTGGTCAAAGGATTTCACAGACTCTTATATTTCATATGAAATTTAATACCCAAAGAGTACTTCAAACTTCAACAAAACTCCTCCCTTTTTGCCTGGCCAGGGTGGCTCAGTGTTTGAGAATTGACCTCTGAACCAGGAGGTCACAGTTCAATTCCCGGCCAGGGCAATTGAAATGTATTTTAATAAACACACATAACTACACAAATATAACACGATACACATAGGGGAAGGAGGCATTCTTATATTATCAAGCTCTCATCAATACTTGGGCTTTTTCTTGAGCGATGTGCCTAGGTAGCCCTAGAGCTGGCTCAGCATATTGCTGGCTGAGAGAATGGGGAGCCAGGGGAATCTCCCCTCAGCAGCTGGCTTCCTGGCCTCAGCAGGCAATGGGGGCCTGACAGAATGCAAATGAAACTGTGGGCGTGGCTATCTTCCCGGAGCCCATGGAGGCCAAGAGGCTAGAATGTGGTCCATTGATGCTAATTTCAAATGCATGTTAATGTGCTGATTCACGTCAAAGATAAGTTTACTTTTATAAATACCTCTTCTCTTCCCAGTAAATAGGCTAGAAGAGATGACTCTCTGACAGGAATGAGACTTCGGGACTGGGGCACTCCTAAATGAAGGGGCCTATTTAGTTAATTATGGGGCCAACTTGTGAATGTGCTGCTAGAGGCTGGAAATGAATGCTACCCCTTGTGCTGAAGGACCAGTAGGTGATGTTGTCAGCCAACTTCATCCCTGTCTGTGAAGAGCCCACACTTTCCTGGATAATCAGCCCAACGGTTAGGTCTATTTAATAATTAGAGAAGCCACATGTTGGTCAGAGCTAACAAGAAGAAGTAGAGAGCCAGGGAGAGGGTGATTTTTTTTTTTTTTTTTTTTTACCCCTTTCATCAAGGAATGTTCATGAGTATATGTATGTTCTGGGATGGGAGTTGGACTCATGTTCTGAGGCATGAGCGGGTTCTATTCCAGGGTGTGCAAAATTAGCTTACTGCTCATTCTGTCTCAGTGTTCTGTTTAAAATATTTTTAAATAAATACAGACCAAAATTTTTACAGGACTTGACATTCCCTATAGAAATCAATGCAAGGAGCAAGGACACTGTTTGGTGAAGACCTGGTCATTTCCTCATTCACTACCTTTGACTCAGTATTCACTGGGTGCTGGGAAGAATCTCCAGTGTTGCCCTAACTGGTTTGTCTCAGTGGATAGAGTGTCAGCCTGCAGACTGAAGGGTCCCTGGTTCGATTCTGGTCAAGGGCATATACCTTGTTTGTGGGCATATCCCCAGTAGGGGGTGTGCAAGAGGCAGCTGATCAATGTTTCTCTCTCACTGATGTTTCTAACTCTCTATCCTTCTCCCTTCCTCTCTGTAAAAATCAATAAAATATATTTAAAAAAAAAGAATCTCCAGTGTTCCTCTATCCAGTTCCCAAGTTCTGTTGATTGTGCTTCCTCAGGTCAAAAACATGGGCTATGGCGTCAGAATACCTGTGTCTGAATTCTGGTTACACATTTATGTGCTCTCAGGTTCTCTATGTACTAGTATAACTTTATACCTACTTTATAGGGGTGATGTGTTAGTACATGGTAGACCTTTAGATCAGAGTCTAGCATACAGTAAGAAATAAGAAATTAGCCAATTATCTTCTGAATCTATCCTATCTTATTCCTCTTCTCTCCCTTAATCTAGGATTTCATTACATTTTCCCTGGATTATAGTTCTCTCCACAAATCTCCTCACCTCTATTATTTCTCTACCCTGCATAGCTATCAGAGTAATTTTTTTGTAATGCAAATATGACCATGTTAGTCCCCTGTTTATACTCAAACTCCCCATTATGGCACCCAAGACATTCTCCTTTCTAGCCTCAATCTCCTTCCTACTTATCCCACTGTGTTCTTCCACAGTAAAGCCCATTACAGTAGATTCTCTGATGCTTCTATGACTCTGTCTGACATATTCTTTCTCTCCTTACCTACCTGGTGAACATCCTTCAGACTCCTACCCAGGATTTCCCTTCTATTGATAGCCTTCTGTAATCTCCTTCATCTGTGACTGAGCTAACTGCTTCCTCCTCTGTGTTAGATCTATTTGCTAGTTATAATTTTACTAGAAGCCCAGCACACGAAGTCGCGTGGCCCCGCCCATCAGTGATGGTCTTTGATTGTTATGGCTTTAGGGCCACTGGGTTTTTATAATATAGACTAGAAGCCTGTTGCACGAAGTTTCGTGCAATAGACCTTCCCTGGCTGCCAGCACCAGTTTTCCGCCAGCAGCAGTTTTCCTCTGGCCACCCGCCGATTGGAGCGCCTCCCACCAGCGCGATCGGCTACCCCGAGAGGAACTCCGATCGGGAGGCACTCTGATCGGCGGGTGGCCAGAGGAAAACTGGTGCTGGCAGAAAACTGGTGCTGGCAGCCACGCAATCGGCCACCCTGAGTTCTGCCACTGCCTTCCGCTGGCTCCATCGGTCCTCCCGCAGTGCCGGCCGTTGGGGCCTGCGGGAGGAACAGCCGTTGGGGCCTGCTGGTGGGAGGCGCTCACGAGTCCCCGCCCCCCACTCATCCTGTCAGCCCAATTGGCTACCCCAAGTCTCGCCCCCAGCCTGCTGCCGGCCCAATCGTGGGCGTAGTGGAGTGATGGTTATTTGCATACTTCCCTTTTATTAGGTAGGATTATTTCACATATCCTACTGCATTATGGCTTCACATGGGAATGGGATCGTTGTTTTAGGGATGTACCCATGAAGGTGACAGTATACTCTTCCCAGGTGGAAGGAAGTACTATTAGCTTAGGAGAGTGGACTCTGAAGTTAGAGATTCAACCAGCTAGACAACAATAGTTATTGAGCACTCATTTATACTGAAATACCATGGTTCTGAGATATAGTCTGTCTGAATGAGGAGATCTGAAAGTATTTATATGTACCTTATAATATTTGAAAAAACATGATTTCAAATGCCTATTGTGAACTTGAGAATTAAATAGGATAAAGCCAGTGCAAAAGTTGGAACAGCATCTGTTGTTCAATTTAGAATATTTATGACAGAGATTTCTGTTGTGCCCCAACTCCAATTTCCCCTTCTTTCTGAGTATGTGGGATTGGAGTCCTAGAAGATGAGTGGGAAGGATAACAGAACAAAATATTTTAAGAAATAATGGTGGAAATTTTCCCAAATTTGATGAAAACTGTAAAGCCACAGAAACAAACTCAACAAAATCCAAGTAGGAAAAAAATGTAGCACATTATAATCAAGTTGCTTAAAGCCAGTGGTAAAGGGAAAATCTTCAGAACAGTCAGAGGAGCCCTGCTGGTGGTGCCTCGGTGATTGAGCATTGACCTATGAACCAGGAGGTCATGGTTCAATTCCCGGTCAGGGCACATGCCTGATTGCAGGCTCCATATATTGCAACGTTAATACATCATAATCAAGAGAGGTTTATCCCAGAAATGCAAGACTGGTTTAGAAAATCAGAAAGTATAATTTACCATATTAACATTTTAAAAATAAAAATCATATGATCATCTGAATAAATGCAGAAAATGCCTTTCATCCCTGGTAAAACTAATAGGTTCTTATGCTGTAAACACACAGAATAATGTATTAATTGAGGGACCTGAGTGAATGAAAGAATGAAAATTGAATGGCATATTGATGAGTACATTCAGAACAGAGGCCTTCCTTTACCTGTGTAGCTTGTGCATCAAATGGAAAAGAAGACTGCATTGTTTCACATTAGAAGTCTCGTAGTATACAGAAACATTTTTCTTAGGGATTTCAACACCTTTTACAGAGTTAACAACTATTCAAGGTTGTTGTTTTTATGTGCCACTGAGTCAGCTCCAACCCCTGGCAACCCTATGAATGACTAATGTCCACAATGTCCTGTCCTTAACAGCCCTGCTCAGCGTCTGTAGACTCATGCCTATGGCTTCTTATTGAAGGTACATGTCTGTAAAAGAAGTGGCTGTATTCTTAAACAAATTAATTATATTTCATCACAATTTTCATAGCTCAGTGGGAACTTATTTAGTTTACCAGTGGAGAGTCTACTAGAATTAATTCAAAATAAAAAATCTTTGTTCTTCAAATATTTGCACTCTTACAAGATAAAGAGCAGCTGTATTATTCAAGATACACTGTGCTATGCTGTGAAAACAGATTAACACTGAAGTCTCAGTGACTTAACACAATAAAAATTAATTTCTCACTCAAGTGCATGTCTAGCACTGGTCAGCAGAGGAGCTCTGATCCACACAGTCACTCAGAGTACAAGGCTAACAGACACTAGCATCTCCGTGTCTCCAAAATTCCTACATCAAATGAAGTGAGGAAATGGAGAACTCAAGCCCTCCCTTGTTTGTTCTGTCGTAGAAGTGATAAAGTGTTAGAGAAGCTTCCCCAGCTCATTGCAGTGGTGCTGGGAAATATGAAAAGATATTTAGGAGCTGTAAATATCTCTTCCACGGTTATAATAGAATCTAGACTCATCCAAGGTGATTATTAGGAAATACAAAAGTGTTGTAAATCAAGGAATTTATTTAAGTTTCAACATTCTTGGAATGTGGTAGGAGGTTCCCTCTGAGTATTTAAGCAAGATTTGGTGACTCCTGTCCCTAGAAGTACATCTTTCTTTTTCATGAGTGTTGCTGGGAGACAATTCTCCTTGGGTCTCTTAGGTTTCTGCATATCTTCAAGTAGATGAACTAACTTCTAGGCTACCTCTCCAAAGATGTTTGTATTAGTAGTGAATAACCTTGGAAAGATGTGTGTCATACTCAGAGCAAAGGGCAGGCATGTTTGCTTTCTAATATAAAAGATTTTAGTTCCCTAAGGCCAGGGTTCCATTCTCTAATGCAATCCGTAGGGGTCCACTTGGGCCCATTTGTGTTGCCCTTGGGAGACTGGAGGCAAGGGAAGCTTCTACAAAAATGCTGGAACTCTGGCTGCTGCTATGGCTGTAAGTAATAATCTGCCCTTCTTCTCTGTCCTGGGGTCTTGCTTTCTTCCACCAGCGTGTGTGAGAATGGTGGGTGAACTTATGACCTTGTAAGTAGGGTAAAATCTCAGACCCTTCATGGTTCTTGACAAATGTATATAATAAACACATCTAATACACAACCAAAATGGTTGATAAGAACTCTAAAGTTTCATTCATTTAACATATATCAGTTATGTGTGAGATATGATGCCAGGTATTAGAGGATGTAAAGATGGAAGGACACAGCCCTTGTACTCAGCTCTCTTACAGTCTAGTTGCAAGACATACACAGAAACAATCCTATATAATAAAGAGCTAATATGCAAATGGTCATCACGCCCTCACGCCATAATGCCATAACGGCTCAGACACTTAACACTGGGGAGAGAGGAATGGGGACCAGCCAGGCACAAATGAGCTTGCAAGAGAGGAATGGGGACCAGCCAGGCTGCGGCCTGGGAGAGGGACAAGCCAACCGCCCTGCAGTCCCGGGCACCAGCGGCTGTGGCCTGTGGCCTGTGGCCCTGGAGAGGGACAAGCCTCCTGCCCCACAGTCTCGGGAACCAGCACCTGCAGCTCAGTAGAGGGACAAGCTGCCCGCCCCATGGTCCCAGGTGCCAGTGCCTGTGGCTGGGGCCCAGGATAGGGACAAGCTGCCCCCCCATAGCCCCCTGTGGTTGCGGCTGTCCAGGGTGAAGCTGGCCTGGGTCCGGGTTGCCTGTGGCCAGCCAGTGGGATGGAAGCCCGGGTCCCGGGTGCCTGCAACTGGCAGAGGGGGGAATCCTGGGTCCCGGGTGCGGGGCGAGGCAGAGGCAGTTAGGGGCGATCAGGCCAGTAGGGGAGCAGTTATGGGTGATCAGGCTGGTAGGGGAGCAGTTAGGGGCAATCAGGCTGGTAGGGGAGCAGTTAGGGACGATCAGGCAGGCAGGAAGAGGTGGTTAGGGGCAATCAGGCAGGCAGAGGTAGTTAGGGGTGATCAGGCAGGCAGGCAGAGGGGTTAGGGGCAATCAGGCAGGCAGGCGAGTGGTTAGGAGCCAGAGGTCCCGGAGTGCGAGAGGCAGTTGGACATCCCCCAAGGGGTCCTGGATTGGAGATGGTGTAGGCCGGGCTGAGGGACCCCCTTCCCATGCATGAATTTCATGCACCAGGCCTCTAGTTACAGTATTAGAACAAGATGCTTATAGAATGAGGGTAGCCTAATCCCCTGAGGAGACTTTACCTTAAAGAGATAATATTTTAATCGAAATGTGAGATGCATACAAGTTCACCAGATAGTCAAGATGAGGGTAAGACTTCCAAGCAGAGAAAAAATTGTGAATGAAAGCTCTGAGGTAAGGCCTGTTTGGGGAACTACAAGTTGTTCAGCATGGCTGCAGTATTACATGCCAGAAGGCAGAGGATGAGTGGTGAAAAGAGTGGCCTGAGAGGTAAGCAGTGACTGCACTGTGAAGGCTTTCACATGTCACACAGAGCACTTTGGTTTTATCCTGTAGGCCATGCAGATTTGGGTGAACTGAAAAAAATCATAATAATAGGGATTTGTGGTTGTAAGGCTCTCAAGAGGATTTTTAGAAGCAAATCTTATTCTTTTTAGGATAATACTTTTCTCACCTTCCTTTTCATATGAGGTCATTCTTTTATTGATGTAGAGAATTATTTTTTTCTTTTCATTAAATGAATTCTCTGTAATGCTGCCCATTACTCCTAAGTGGATATTTAAGCCAGTTTTGAAATTGCAGCTAGATAGCCAAACTACCACAGAGCTTTATCCTAAAAAATGAGTTGTGTTTGTTTGACCTAAAGCTAGTGAGAAAGATGGTAAGATTTTACTAGACTATAATTATATTCTTTTTTTTTTAAAGAGGCATGCTCTTTACTATTTCTATGATAATTTTTTCTCTTTTGGAAGGCTAATTTTTCAATTTAATTTTTATGTACTTTTCTGACAAAATACATTTGGATTCCTTCCAATAATATTTCTGAAAAGACTTAAGTTGAAATAACAGTTGGCAGGCCATGTGAAAAGTAAGTGTGTCATCTGTGTATGTTACATAGGTTAAATTTAACTTGGTGGTTCAAAAAATGTTTACATATTCCTTCAAGATGTGGTGAGTACTTTTCTCCTGAAGAATAGGGTTTCCCTTGTAGTGAGGGAGAGCCAGTGCTGGAAACCCAGGGCATACGTGTCTAAAAACATTCCCGGTATTTGCTCAGGCACTTGCCAAGTCTGTTGAAGAGTGAGACACTGTCTTTTGCTGTTATTGGAATTTACAAATGTAAGGCAGGTGTCATAGCTGCTAACCTTTGGCTCTTTCTGTTAACTCTGGAAAAGCAATTAAGTAAAGGAAAAATCTATGAGCAGGTAGGGCAAGGCATATCTTATAAAATTCAACGGTGGCAACCATATTGCAATCACAGAGATGATGTCATAATATAGTAATCTCTTACACTGTAGTTTGAAATACTCTGCTGACCCTCAAATGATTCAAACTGGAGCTTTACTTACCCCTAATTAGAAAACAGTCTACCTGTTGTGATTTTAAGAATACTACAAATAACTTCCTGCCCAGCAATATATTTTCTAACTATTTATTGGTATATGCAGGTAGAAAAGTCATTCCACAATTGGAGATGAAGTTTAAGGTATAAATACCTCTAGGTAAGACATTTTATACTTAACTAGAGGCCCAGTGCATGAAATTTGTGCATGGTTGGTGGTCCCTCTGCCCAGCCTGCACCCTCTCCAATCTGGGATCCCTCTCACAATCCAGAACCACTGACTCTTAACCGCTTACGCTTCCTGATGCTCCTAACTGCTACCCTGCTGGCCTGATCCCCCTAACTGCCTAACTGCTCTCCCCTGCCAGCCTGATCCCCCTAACTGCCTATCTGCTCTCCCTTCCTCTCCATGTGCAGACGTGCTGAGAGCTCCAGTGCAGGCTCTCCCTTCCTCTCTGCATGCAGATGTGCTGAGAGCTTTCTGCCCCTGGCCCCCTAACTGCCTATCTGCTCTCCTTTCCTCTCCATGCACAGACATGCTGAGACCCCTGGCACAGGCATGCTGAGAGCTCTCCACCACAGCCCCACCCCCATCCTGATTGGTTGTTATGTGAAGGTGTCCTGGACAATTTGCATATTCCTCTATTATTTGTATAGATATGCCCCTAGGTGAGGCATTACATATTTAATACATTGAACTATAAATGCATCATAAAAGCAAATTTTCTTGATGGAGATAAACCACTTGAGTACCAGATGTGTGAAGGGGAAGTGAATTGGAAGATGTAATAAAGCATAGCTGGAGATTCCAAAGACAAATAAAATGATATTAGTTTATCCTTCTTGAGTGCCTATTATATACCAAGAATTTCTAGGCTCTTTCAATGTGTTACCTTCTTTAACCCACCCCAGCAATGCTGTGAGGGAGGCACCATTCTTATCCTCCATCTTAGCGAGGTGCCAGCTGAGGGAGATGAATTCACTTGCCCAAAGTTATATAACTGGTAAGATGCTGAGATTCTAACAGACAGTCTGACACTAGTGCCTGCACTCTCTCTTTTTTTTTTTAACCCTCACCCAAGGATATTTTTCCATTGATTTTTAAAGAGATTGGGAGAGAGGGCAAGACAGAGAGAAATATCTGATGTGAGAGAAACATATCTACTGGTTGCCTCCTGCACGCGCCCTGACCAGGGCCTGGGCCAGGGAAAAACCTGCAACCAAGGTACGTGCCCTTGATCTGAATCAATCCTGGGACCCTTTGGTCTGACGCTCTATCCACTGAGCCAAACCAGCTAGGTCTCTAGTGCTTGCACTCTTCACCCCCATCCTATACTTCACTTATGTCCATGTTTCCTATGTACCTCGTGAATTAGAGCTCCTTGCATGGCATGGAATAGTTGGCCCAGCAAGCCACAGTCCGTTTACCAAAGGAGTTGTAGAGTAAATGTTAGTTTTGTCTCATTTTCCCCTTTATTGGGGCCCAAACAAGATTGGGTTATTAGAGACAGTGTTCAGCTTTTGTATTCCTAAAATGTCCCTTTCTTTGCCATGAAGACTCTTTTTCTCTCATCTAGGAAGTGACTTACCTTCTACTTTACCCCTCTTCAAGCAAAAGAAAGAGGAAAAAGTACTGCTATATTGAAATGTTGAAGAGCCCAAGCTTCAAAGTCAAACTTGACTTGGAATCCTAACTCTACCATTTGCTAAAAGCATGGCCATGTTATGAAGGATTTGGGACCTTATTTTCCTCTTCTATAAAATAGGTATATCAAATGGAAGTACTTACAGCTGTATGTAACAACTGTTAATAGGCTTATTTTCCCTTCCCATCAATAAGTCCAGTGGTATCCCTAGCTGGTTTGGCTCAGTGGATAGAGCGTCAGCTTGCAGATCAAAGGGTCCCGGTTTCGATTCTGGTCAAGAGCACATACCTTGGTTGCAGGCTCCTCCCCAGCCCGGTCCCTCCCTGGTTAGGGCACGTGCAGAAGGCAACCAATCGACGTGTTTCTCTTACATCAGTATTTCTCTCTGTCTTTCCTTCTCTCTTTGACTCTCTCTAAAATCAATGGAAAAATATCCTCGGGTGAGGATTGAAAAAAAAAAGAAGTCCAGTGGTAAGCAGGTGCTGATTTTGGTGCAGGAGCTTGATGGTTTCGGCCAGCCTTCCTGCCCTTCTCTAGGCCATTGCCCAATTATTTTACTTCCGGGTAACAAAGTGAGTGCTGCAACTCCAGACATTTCATTACAGTTAAGGCAGGAAGGACACGGAAGTGGCGGTACTCATTAGTTCTTCCAATGGGGTTTCAAAAGTTGGTGAGTCAGTCAAACCATTTATGTTACAAAGGAGAATAATAGAATCTACCTCATAGGTTAGATAAATATTAAATTAGATAATATTACATAAAGTGATAATTCTGTGCCTATTATACAGGAAGTATCTAATAAAAGGCAGCTATAGTTATCATTGTCATTTCTTACAGACACTGATCTAGATAAAATCCAAAGTTACAGATCCTCTTCTCTTTCAATTTCTGTCCAATCTCATCTCTAGCTGCTTGTTCACACTCCATACAGTAGTAACTAACTGCTTCAGCAAAAACTATCTGCTTGGAGTTCTTTTGCATATAACCACTCGGCTTCCCCTCTTTGCACATACCTATCCTGATCCCTACAGTACCCTTTCCCTTCTTAACTTACCTGGCTCTGACCTGTTCTTTAAAACCTGCTTAGGCTTTCCTCTCTGGCAACTCCCAGCCCCACCCCAAGTGGGATTAGTGTCCCTCTCCAATGTTCCCCACCCCGATTACATCACTATGGTAGAGTGTATACGAGTGTACAGGGATTTTCTCTTCACTTGATGGCCTCCTGTGGTAGGCTCTGAGTTTCCTGAGGTCTAGACCAGCTTTCCTTCTCGTCTTGGTGTTCCCTAAATAGTTGACAGTCAGTACGTGTTTGTTAAACACAGCTGAGGAGTCACGCTGTGTCTTCTCTAATTTTCATTGCCCTCCGCCCAAAGCTCTTCATCAACATTTCTCTCATCTCTTCTTTTTTCCTCCCCTCTCTCAGGGGGTAATGGTCATCTTTTCAAGAAATAATAACTGGATCATGATTCATTTCTTGGTGTTTGGGAAAGTAAACATTTACTTGGATAGCTTGAGCTCCCGTTGATTCTGACTGCCAGTAGCAAGGAATTAAAAATGGAACTACATAAACTAGCTAGAGAAAGAATCTCTGTTTTTTGGGTTTTCTGATAGTTCAATTGCCATGGAAACAGCCTTCGCCCAGTGTTAACTCATTAGGGTATTTTTTTTTTTCCTTAAATAATTTGGAGGACAGCCACAGTCCACAGTAGACTACTTCATGGAAAAGACTATACTTGACATCCCCTTCCTTATGCTAAACTCTGCCCTAAATAGGAAAGCAGCAATTCTTCAAGATAACACATTCCATTTACGGTTGAATTATTGTAGCAAGTGGTTCATTTGATCTTTTGTAAAATCTTCTTTCTGGAGTATGTATATAAGGTCAGGACAGGAATAGGTTTTCTATATCAAAACAATTTAATAGATATTATTTAATCTGTGCAGTTAGGTTACAATCTTAATTCATATTTATATCATATACCAGTACCACATCTTGTAGAGGGGAAGAACTGGCTTTCCAGGTATTGTCCAGGGAAGTCAATACTCTGTCCCCTGGGAATATATGAGATGAAATACAAGTAAGATAAATCTTTTTGTACATGACTGAAGTTGTTTTCATCTAGTGTGAGGGAACTTTCCCCTGAAATCAGAAGAGTCACTGGAGATTTTGAAAAGTTCTCACCTATTTCTACCTCTCCCAGTTGGTGTGGCTAGGAGTTGAGCATCGGCCTATGAACCAGGAGGTCACGGTTCGATTCCCGGTCAGGGCACATGCCCAGGTTGTGGGCTCGATCCCCAGTGTGGGGCATGCAGGAGGCAGCCAACTAATGATTCTCTCTCATCACTGATGTTTCTATCTCTCTCTTCCTCTCCCTTCCTCTCTGAAATCAATAAAAATATATTTTGTAAAAAAGGAAGTTCAACCTACCTTGTACACACCTACAAATTTGATAAAGTGGGCCTTTCCCTTAATATTTTCCATATATTGAATCATGAGGGTCTGGTCATTTCTTTATTAAAAATTGTTCCTTGGAAAGGATATGAAATTCATTCAACAAACTGAAGCCCAAATGATTGCTAATGGCTAGAGAATTTTCACTTGAAAAAGATAAATCAACATCTTCAAATTAAGCTGAAGTGAAATGTGGGCCCGAAAGGCACATGCAATTTCCCTTAGCTGATAATCGTGCCTCTAAAGTCGTGACATCTTAGAAATGATTTCTCATTCCAAATTCACATAATTATCAAAGAATCTGGGATTCACATAGAAATGTGGCAGCTTATCTGGGCAATAATCCTTCTCTAGGCAAGAGATAGGTTATGAAGAAAAAGGAGCTTATGGAGTTGATGAAAGCAGCTTTGCCTACTATGGCAAATGAACCTATGGAGACATCTGACAATGAGTAGTTTAGAAAGGGTGTTCAGAGCTGAAATTCAACACCAAAGAGAAAACATAGCCCATCTATCAAGGATCAGAAGGTTGTAGAGTTGAAGCAGTTTTCCATGCACTTAGGCCTGGAAAAAGCAAATCCTGTGAAACAACAGAGAGATCCTATTAAAACATTCCCGTGTTTATGTTGTTAGAAGCTTTTCTGCTGACCTGTGTTATATCTCAGCTAGTATTTGGAACATGTTTCAAATGACTAGGAAAGAAATGCCAATTAATTACTAAATCAATTTGCTAAAACATTGATTTTTTTCCAGCTTTATTGAGATATAATAGACATGTTACATATGAAACATTGATTTAACTTTTCAAAGCAAGTGTCATCCTATTAGCATTCAGAAGAACATTGAGTTTGTGCTTACTGTGGGCCAAGTGTTAGGCAACAAAATTGAAAAAGACTTACAGAGCTCATAGTCTAGGAGAGAAAATACAGAGTGAGGCAAAGGTAGGTTGACAGTTGTGAAAATACAGAGTGAGGCAAAAGTAGGTTGACAGTTGTGAGTATGCAAAACACAGTGTATTCTTGTATTATTATTTATTAATTATTATATTATTTTCCATGTGAACAACTGTCAACCTACTTTTGCCCACCCACCCCTGTAGCAAATAATTGTAATAAGATGCAATGATGGAGGCTTGCCCAGAAGACTGCAGGGTAAGTTGTATTTCACACGGAAGAATCAGTGCAGGAGTAGGTGTTTCTTTGTGAAAGAGTCAATAAACATTTGTAGATGCTTGTGATATTGAAGGTAAGCATTGTTTGAAATCTGTTATTCTTTCTTTTTATTCTGTCTTATTTCAGGCTTAAAATAAAAATTGCTTTGGGCATATGAAATGTATAAAAGTATGTAATAATTTGTAAAGCTTGATGCAGATATAGGGCATAATCAGCATTTGCAAACCTGATTTGTCCCATCTTTGAATGCAACAATGCTAGATTGATTGTGGCGACTTTGGCCGTGTGTTATTCTGGAGATGGACAACAGGAACCAAACTTAATAGACACATTCAGGCAAGAGAACGTATTTGTGTAATTTTAAATATAAACACATTGCTGGGAATCCATTGCCTTCTGACTATTTTTTTCTGACATCATAACCAATGTTCTTTTTTCCCCCAGCAAGGTGACTACTGTACCTAATCAATATCCAGCTTTTAATCAGCTAGAAAGTTAAATAGAAATTTTTATTCTCAAGTAGTATAATTTTGTGTATAATCTCAGACTTTAAACTTTTGAATGAGGGTTGTTCTTTTAATGTAGTAATTTTTAGAGATTATGCCCTTATTGCACTGCTCGGGGTGATTTGCAGAGTCATTTTTTACTAGTAGACTGTCTTTTAGACATCTTCTTGATTTTTTTTTTAATTTAAAAATGATAGCCAAAACCGGTTTGGCTCAGTGGATAGAGCGTCGGCCTGCGGACTGAAGGGTCCCAGGTTCGATTCCGGTCAAGGGCATGTACCTTGGTTGCGGGCACATCCCCAGTAGGGGTTGTGCAAGAGGCAGCTGATCGATGTTTCTCTATCATCAATGTTTCTAACTCTCTATCCCTCTCTCTTCCTCTCTGTAAAAAATCAATAAAATATATTTAAAAAAAAAAAAATGATATTTAGCCCAACCAGCATGGCTCAGTGGTTGAGCATCGACCTATGAGCCAGGAGGTCACAGTTTGATTCCCAGTCAGGCCTGGGTTGTGGGCTTGATCCTCAGTGTGGGACATGCAGGAGGCAGCTAATCAATGATTCTCTCTCATCATTGATGTTTCTATCTCTCTATCCTTCTCCCTTCTCTGAAATCAATAAAAATATATTTTAAAAGATTAAAATATATTTTAAAAGACATTCACCATATTTCTAGTGGCATAAAGATATAAGTACATTATAGAATATTTGAAACTTTGATAAATAAAAAAGGAAAATTTGAACCACCTACATTTCCATCTCCTATAAATTATAAATTTTAATATTTAATGTGTCTTCTACTTTTAAGAGAAAGATAACTTTCAAATGGGATCATACTATAGCTGGCCAAGCGATGGGGAGGCTCTCAGCTCACGACCCGAGGCTTAGTAACTAGTCTGGAACGCAGAGCACTCCCAGGAGGGAGGCCTTCAGGATAGCTTTAATTCTTTCCCCAAAGTGCTGTCATTGAAGGGAAAATACATTTTTGGAGCTCTTTTAATATGCTAGTTTCCAACAGGTTCTTAAATTACACTTTCTGTGAAGAGAACGCTGAAGGGGAGAGGAGAGTGAGTGAAGGAGAATGCTGAGCCAGAAGCTAGGACATTCCAGAAATGCTATGAGATTTAAATTGTGTAACTTTCCCCCTCACTTCCTGGGTTTACATGCATTTAATGTAGCTTGACCTGTTAAACTCATCTTGGGTTTCCCTGTGAATGTTGTCTCTTTTAGGCCAAATCATCTAACATAGCAGATAAAGAAATAGCTATATGCCCCTATCAATTCAATGAATATTTGTGAATAAAATAATGAGCTGCAAAAAATAAATCCCTATATTTTAAGCTATTTTCAATTACATTTTTCTCACAGAAGTGCTTATAGCCAAAGTATTGCTACTTAGTCACAAAATATTTAGTCCATTCAACAAATACTTCTGTTTACCATATGCAAATACTATTAAAGTAGTGGATATTCAACAATGAAGAAAACAGATAAATTTATGTACACATGGAAAAGAAAACCAAAAAAAAGGAACAAATTTATAAGTGCAGCTATCAACCAATTTGGGAAGAAACATATCAGATCCTTGGTAAGCTCAGAATTCAGTGTGCACTCATGGGAGCAGAAGAATGTGGGAATGTGGGAGCAGAAGCATTCTCTTTGATTGGGAACATGCAGGAGGCCATGGACATCATGTGACAGTCAGCATGTTACAGGGAATGGACGAAGAGCTATGGTTATGAAGGAAGTCCACTAAGTGGAGGTCATTTAAAAGAGCTTTATTGTACGTGAGAATCCCAGATGAGGAAGCCACTAATTCACGAAGGGGTAGGAGTAAGGACACAGCATAGAAAGGAATGGAGAGCTTTCCAGAGAGAATCGGATGCTAAAGACCCAGAATGGTAATAGAACACACAGTGGTCAATGAGCACATCTATCTGGCTGAAGCCACAGCGAAGAGGTGGAAATGAGGCTGGGACGTTACTTTGAGACACATGTTTAAAGGCTTTCTATATCAGACTCAGGGTTTTATATTTATCCACGAAGCAAGTGGATTTCAAACTTTTTTATTTTTTTTAAATACATTTTTATTGACTTCAGAGAGGAAGGAAGAGGGAGAGAGAGATGGAAACATCAATGATGAGAATCACTGATTGGCTGCCTCCTGCATGCCCTCTACTGGGGATCGAGCCTGCAACCTGGGTATGTGCCCTTGACCGGAATAGAACCTGGGACCAGTCAGTCCACAGGCCGACGCTCTGTCCACTGAGCCAAACCAGCTAGGGCAATTTCAAACTTTTTTAAAGCAGTGGGACACTTTAAAAAAAAAATCTTATCTGAAATACCAATAAATAAAGTAGGAAGAGGCAGAGCTCTTCTGAAGTGGAAAGTGGAAGTCAGGGGTTCTGTCCTCTGCCCTCCTTCTTTTCCTTCATGGCAACCCACCTCTGCAGAGGGAAAGTGGAAAGAGAAAATAGGGGTCAATGAAGAGTCAGGGGAGACCTCAGTTCTCAAACATCTGATTACTGTGCCTGCACTTGGCTTTTCGGGCACTGTAAAAACACTAGAGCATATTGTATAATACTGATTTTTCAAAAAGTTATTTTACTGAAACTAAGTCTATGAGGGGTATGTGGAAAGGCAGAAGTCAAAGATAATGGTTTGTTTCTTTGGGCCAGAAATGCCACCCAAGAGTTAACGGTGTGCATCCCCCAGCTTGGAAAGGACCACAGGGACCTCTAGAGCAGCACTTGCCGCAGACAGCCTTACTTCCACTTGGGAGTTGGAAATTCCCTGCTTCTGGCCACTTTCTATCTCAATGGCACTGATCTACGCAAGCCGTAAAGAGGTGGTGGAGAGTTTGCGGATGCATGTGTTCAGGATTTTGTCCCTCTTAAGCAGTTTGCTTAGTGAGTTTTGGCATGGCTGTGTTGTAAAAAGCCAGACTCTCTTTGGGACTTAAAGCATTTTGGAGAAAAGAGGGTATGCAAGTTGAATGGATGCTATTTAGGACTGCTTTGGTTTTCTTCTAAGTGTCTGGAATGTCTGCTCAGAGATTACCAACTTGGGGGCTCAAAGGCATGCCCAAGAGACCTTGCCTCAAATGGCAGTTCTATCAACACCCAATTGTGAAAAACAGAACAGGATTCAATAACTATTAAGAAAGCTAGTGATTTTTATATCACAGAAAAAGGTGCCCCAGGTCAGTACTATTACACCAGTCTTGGTGAATTCATCAGGACATGTGGGTTTCCTCAGTTGTTGATGAAATGTCTCCTTTGGTGACACTCGCCAGCCAAGGAGAAAGTTCAAACTCTTAAACTTGTATTCAATGTCCTCTACAACCTTCTTTTGATTTCTTTTTACTACTACTTACCTATGAGAACCCCTGTTCTGATCAACCAGCTCTATTCTTTATTGCCCAAATAATCTTTTTACTTTCTCGCCAGTATGCTGTTGCTCCCCCTATCTGGAATATCTCCCCTATTTCCCATCATCACCCCTTCTGTCCCTCTACTTAAATCCTGCATATGCTTTAGGAGGCAGTGTAAATTCTGATCCTCCATGAGGACAGCTTCCTAGAGATTGTGGGAAGTCCACTGTTTATTCCTGTGGTTAGTATTCTCAATATAGATTCTGTTTTACACTTTAAAAAATGTTTCTAGATTTGAAACTCTAGAGCCCTGTGTAACTAGGAACTCAAAAGTTGATGCTATCATGATACTGGTTTTATGAAGATGAATAAAGGAATACAGTAGGGAGAATAGTTGATTGTTTACTCCTAGAAATTGTATCTATGATTTATAAAAAATTAATGTTGATCCAAGTTTCCCCCCAAAATTTCTATAAATATGTAGTTTATGACTATTATTACTGTGTCTTATCAAGGCTGGTTGGTGTGGTGGTAGGGGAGTGAAGCTAGGTTAGGCTAGCTGACTGAGATTCTCAAAGTAAAATTTTTTTGTATATTGTATTGTGTGTTCACCATCCCAAGTTAAGTCTCCTTCCATCACCATTTATCCTCTCTTCCCCCCTCTTCTCTCATCTACCCCCTTTTCCCTCTGGTAATCATCATACTGTTGTATGAAGTGTTTTGGTGGTTTTGTAGGTTTTTTGGGGTTTTTTTTTTTGCTTAATCCCTTCAGCTTTTTCACCCAGTCCCCCAAATCTCTCCCCTCTGACAGCTATCAGTCTGTTCTCTTAATCTATGAGTCTGTCTCTATTTTGTTTGTTAGTTTATTTTGTTCATTAGATTCCACATAGAAGTGAAATCACATGGTACTTGTCTCTGACTGGCTTATTTCACTTAGCATATTACTCTCCATGCTGTCACAAAAGTTAAGATTTCCTTCTTGTTTACAGCCAAGTAGTATTCCATGGTGTCAATGTCCCACAACTTTTTTTTAATCCACTCATCTACTGATGGGCACTTGGGCTGCTTCCAAATCTTGGCTATTGTAAATAACACTGCAGTGAACATGGGGGTGCATATATCCTTTCCAATTAGTGTTTCCGGTTCTTCCCATGTATTCCCAGAAGTGGAATAGCAGAGACATCAGGCAGTTCCATTTTCAATTTATTGAGGTAATTCCACACTGCTTTCCACAGTGGATGCACCAGTCTGCATTCCCACCAGCAGTGCCTGGGGGTACTCTTTTCTCTGCATCCTTGCCAACACTTGTTGTTTGTTGATTTATTGATGATAGCCATTCTGACAGGTGTGAGGTGATATCTCATTGCGGCTTTAATTTGCATTTCTCTGATGAAGAAGTGATGCTAGGTTAGGCTAACTGACTGAAATTCTGAAAGTAAACTTTTATGGTCTTTCCCTTGGCCCTAAAAAATGAAAAATGAGCTTCTACAGATAGAGATCACTTTTCTACAAGTGCCTAGTCTTTCTGGAAAGCTGGGTGGGAGCGGGGGGGAGAGAGCTAGCAATGTGTTCCTGTTTTTCTGCCTAATGTTGTAGTTTCTGTGAATATTATCATCTATCTCAACTCGTGCCAGCATCATGATTGCTATTGTAGTACTCTTCTTGGAGATCCAGATTTCTTTCAGCAGGAATAGCAATTGCTCCCCCCGCCCCCCCGCCCCGTCGTGAGTGATAAGCAAGCAGTACATATGCTGACATAAGGCCAGTAAACTAGAATCTTTCATTAGTCATTGTCTGAATCATCAGCAATGACTTAAATGCATATTCAACCTTCCCTTATTCTCATTGCGTCCCCCCTCATACTCCATGTTTAGGTTTACCCAACACTTTCAGTTATAATGTTTCAGAAGTACACTACGCACAACAAGAAGTGGGCTGCTACCATGCCTATTAATGCACTGGGTAAGCCAGCCCTGGCATGTAAGTGTCCTGCCACCTGAGGTAACTGGTTTAAAGGAGATGCTGCCTCTGAGTCTGAAATTCTCACAGTCTGTTCCCTGTGGCCTATATAGATAGCAGAGCCCGTGCTTTAATGAATGAAACATCACATATCTAGAAGACCTCAAGTTCAATCTAAAGCCAGATGCCATATGGTCCCATCTTTGGTCAACTAATGTACTTAACAATAGATATAAATGCTTTTTGTTCCTTTTTTCTTTTTCTTTTTCTTTTTTTTACGACTTACTCTGTCTTGTGGTAATCTGCTATAAGGATGGTAGAAGTACACATACCATTTAACTCTATACCACCAGGGAGGTTTGGTACTTGCTTTTGGAGAAGACTCATCAAACAGTCACCACCAACTCATCACGTGCTATGAAGCCTCAGGCATGGTGATAGGAAAACACGTGAAGAAGTTAGACGGTACATAAATATTTGTAGCCTGCTGGGGTGTTTTCCCAATTGTAAAAATGTTAGAGAAAAATGAAGAAAATGTGCACCATTTGCTTAGAGAAAGAATGCTTTATATTCTATGCCAATGTCTCCTTCTTCTTTTACTTTCTTTTTTTGGGGGGTTGTTATTAGGAATTAAAAATATTTGGTACAGCCTTAGGTAAAATGAGATCCAGTGACAAAATATAATCGTGAATTTGTCTAGCTTCTAATCTTACTTTACCTGTTTTCTTTACCTACATGAACATTGGCTTCTGGGTAAAGAACCTCAATTGTTACACTCCACCCTTCCGATCAGTCTTGACTAAATCATAATACAGGTCCTCCTGGGGGATCTTCTGTTGAGTAGAGCTATTTTCTTTACTGGATCCTTCCCAGTCTGGTGTCTGCGAAACATTCTGAATTTTTTGGTTGTTATCAAAACAGTCTCCTAAGCCCACGGTCTGGATTCTGATTTGGATTGGAGAGTTGCAGTTTCATTAGGATCAAATGAAATGTGCATTTCTGGAAGGAAGGAACATTTTTTGTGGTCACAGCAAATGCCACTGGACATCACCAGTTTTAGACTTAGGGGCATCTGAGAAGAATGTGATATTTTTCCACATTTTAGTTTCTTTTTGAAGCTAGGTTCCTCGAGTCAGGGGCATGCTCTCATACTGGGATGATGTTTTTGCTGAGTGTGATTATCGATATTCTTGGTCATACTTCAGCCCCCACTCTTTGGGAGCTCCCTGATTTAAATGTATATGCTGAATTTGGCATATGTAATTCTTGAAAATAAGAAATTGAATGCAGATGTATTAAACCTCTGCTTAGATTCAGGCACTCCTCTCAAGGTTAAGAAGGGGACCAGGGAGGGTATGCGTAAAGACAATTTACCAGGGGCTAGGCTGCCTCCTTTTTATGTTTCTGGTTTAATGAATCTCGGGACTTTCCTGAAAGGGATATATGGAAATTGTGGGTAAAAGCATGGATGATTTAGCGGTGGAATGAAGAGAAGGGAATGGAAATAAATGGGGATATAGATTAATTTGGTGACAGATCAGGAAACTTTGGTAGGAGATACGTATATAATTCTAAGAACTTTTTATATTATTTATTTTGAAATACTTTCAAACTTGGAAAAACATTACAATAACAGTACTACAAAAAATTCTATATTCCTTCACCCAGCTTTTCCAAATGTTAACATTCATTCCATATGTTAACATTTGTTCTCTCTCTTTCCTTAACCCTTCAGGGTGCATTTTTCAAAAAACAAGATTTCTCTCCTACATAACCAAATGCAGACATCCAAATAAATCAATAGTCCACAGACCCTATTTAGATTTCAGCTGAACCAATTGTGTCTCCTTTTGCTTTCTTTTAAAAAAAAAAAAAATATATATATATATATATATATTGATTTCAGAGAGGAAGAGAGAGATAGAAACATCAATGATAAGAATCACTGATCAGCTGCCTCCTGCACAGCCCCTACTGGGGATCGAGCCCCCAATCCGGGCATGTACCTTGACCAGGAATAGAACAATGACTTCCTGGCTCATGGGTCAAGGCTTATCCACTGAGCCACACCGGCTGGGCTCCTTTTGCTTTCTGATCCAACATCCAGTTCAGACCAGGAGCTACACTTAGTTGTCATACCACTTAGCTCTTCAACCTGGAACAGTTGCAAGATCTGGTTTTCATGATCTTGAGTTTTAACATAAGGCCTTCCCTCTGAAGGGTGCTCCTCAAGCTGGTCCTTTGGACCAGTGTCAGGCCATGCTTTCTTGGCAGTGATCTGTGCTCTTCTCAATGCATGACGTTAGGGGTGTGCACAATGTCTATCCAGTCCTCTACTAGTGAGGCTAACCTTGACTACCGGCTAAGTTATAATCTGCCAGGTTGCTAAACTATAAAGTCACCATTTTCACCCCCTTGATAATTTCCCGAGCATTTGGGTGTTCCAAGATTGTGCTAATACTCTTTTCTACAGCAAAGTTCCACCCACCAAGGAATCTCTTCTGAAAATAGCACCACTATGACTATTGCCAAATCTCTATTTATTAGTTGGCATCCTATAGTAAGAAAAAGTTTTCCTTGTACTAGTATGGCTTCTCCAGAGAAACAGAGCTGTTATGGACTGACTATTTGTGTCCCCCCAAAATTAGTATCTTAGAACCCTAACCCTTAGTGTGATAATATTTGGAAGTGGGGCCTTAGGGAGGTAATTAAAGTTATATTAGGTAATGAGGGTGGGGCCCTTATGATGGGATTAGTGCACTTAAAAAAGAAGAGGGGACATGGGATATCTGTGTGTGTGTCCACACACACACATATCAAGGAAGGATATGCGAGGACATTACAAGGAAGAGAGCTCTTACCACTTACTGTGGTAGTTTTAAACATGTCTGCAAATCCTTTGCTACTCTCCCCATCAAGGGTGGAATCTAATTTCTCTTCTCATGAGTAAGAGCTAGACTTGATGACTTGCTTTAGTAAATAAAATATAGCAGAAATGACACTACATGATATCCAAGGCCTGATCATATAAAGTGATATGGCTTCTATCTGTTTTCCTCTTGAGGTACTTTCTTTTGGAACCTAGCCACCATGCTGTGAGGAAACCCAGGCCACATGGAGAGTACATGTGTACATGTGTAGGTGTTCTGGCCAACATCCCAAGTTAGGTCTCAGCCAAAGGCCTGAATTAACTGCTAGACACATGAGATAATTCTAGTCTCAGCCTCATCTGACTATAACTACACAAGACACCCTGAGTAAAAACTGCCTCCTGAGCCCAGTGAACTCCCACACCCATGAGGGATAATAATAATGAAACAATCGTGGTTGTTTTAGGCTACTGAGTTTTGGAGGATTTATTAAAAAACAGTAGATAACCAGAATATTTATCTAACAACTGTCTATCTACTTGTCCAGAATCTGATCTTAACACAGATTTGCCACTTATATTTTAATATAGTTTTGAAAACTTCAAAAAGCATCCTATTATTTAGGAGATGATTCTCCATAATATGATAACAGTCTTTCAGTTTGTCTCATTCTCACCTCTCAAATGTAACCCCAGCATCAGCCAGATGGGCCTACTCAGTCCCTTAAATATTTCATGTACAACTTCGTTTCCTTTGCTCCGCTTGAGTCCATTTCTCTCTCTCTCTCTCTCTCTCTCTCTCTCTCTCTCTCTCTCTCTCTCTCTCTCTCTCTCCCCCCCAACTCTCCAATTCTTATCAGTCCAATTGGTGATAAAAGGGCTATGAAAAAAATTAAGCAGTATTAAAGAGAGATGTGTAGTTGTGTGGGAGGGCATATTACTTTACTTTCAGTGGTCAGGGGATTCCTTTGCCATAGGATGACATTTGATCAGAGATCTGGAAAAATGATTAGAGATACCTGAGAGAAGATAACTCTAAGCAGAAGGAATAGCAAATACAAAGACCTTGAAGCAGAATGTGGTTGTTGTGGTCAAGAAACAAGGAGGGCCTCAGGGCTAGAGCAGAATAAGCAAGGGCAAGGTTAGGAGATAAGGTCAGGGATGTTGGGGTGTAGATCTTCCAGAACAGCGATTGTTGCTCTGAGAACCGTGGCTTGACTCTGTGTAAGACATAAAACCATTGGACTGGAGGATTTGAACATAATGTCATCTGTAAATCAAAACTTTGATTATCATGATGTGACTTGTCTGAAAATGCCAGGGATATGGAACTTTTAAAAATATATGTATTTCTTTATTGATTTCAGAGAGGAAGGAAGAGGGAGAGAGAGAGAGAAACATCAATGATGAGAGAGAATCATTGATTGGCCTGCAACCCGGGCATATGCCCTTGGCCAGAATCGAACCTGGGACCCTTCAGTCTGCAGGCCGATGCTCTATCCTTGGCGCCAAACTGGCTAGGACTGGAACTTCTTTATAAAATCAGTAAAACCCCCTTCCTTTGAAACAAACCCTCTTAACCTGTGGACTATTTAACTATAAGTTATTGAATTAAAATCATAGCATGTTCACATTTGGAGATTTCAAAATTGTAAGTGCTTGTTTCTTAATTAAGTCTTGTGTTGTTGTGTGTTTTATTTGCTTTGATTTTACTGTTTTGTACCATAATTTTTATTGTTTAATGTAACCCAGACACATACTTCAAAAGTCAAATTGCCATAAGTTTATAAAAGAAATGGTGTTCCTTCCCTCTCCCTTTCCTAACTCTGACTCCTGATCTCCAGTGGTAACCATTTTCAACTTTTCAATCTATTTTTATGTATTTCTAAGTAATATGTCTACACTGCCATTTCTGTTTTCTTGGTTTTATTTATTTTTTATATTTTTATTGATTTCAGAGAAGAAGGGTGAGGGAGAGAGAGAGTTAGAAACATTAAAAAAATGAGAGAGAATAATTGATTGGCTGCCTCCTGCATGCCCCACACCAGGGATCAAGCCCACAACCTGGGCATGTGCCCTGACTGGGAATTGAACCATGACCTCCTAGTTCATAGGTCAACACTCAGCCACTGAGCCACGCCAGAGCTGTTTTCTCAGTGTTAGATATTACCTATTTATTTCCTACTGAAGAACACAATTCTATCCTGTTCTTCTCCTACTAACCATGTATGTGTTCTCATTTACCTTCCACCTCCTTTCTTACGTACTTTTTGACCAGGTCATTATTCAGTGCTTATATTATTACTAGAGGCCCGGTGCATGAAAATTCATGCACTGGAGGGGGATTCCCTCAGCCTGGTCTGCCCCCTCTCACAGTCTGGGAGCCCTCAGGGGCGGGAGGCAACCTGGCGATCAGGGGAAGGTGATGCCCCCATCACAACTCTGCTGCTGCCACTGCCAGCAGTGCAAGCCTCGGCTGGCCCTGGTTACCTGAGCCTCGGGTGTCCCTGGGTGGCTGGGGGACTGAGGGTGGATCCTGTTGCACCGTGCACCTGCCACCCCCCCCTCCCCAGCTGGCCTGAAAGGACTGGGGGACTCTGGTGGGGCTGAGGGGACTGGGCACCACCATCTTGTGGCTATGGGCACCGCCATCTTTGCATGGTGTGATGGTCAATTTGCATACTCCCTCTTTATTAGATAGGATAGCCATGCATGTTGAACCATGTTGTATACTGTGATTATTTTTCTTGCTGATAAAATTTTTGTTTTTTTCCCTTTTGGAAGGAGGTGGGGTGATAATTCCTGTTTGGTTATCTTTGTACTTGTCTGTGTACCCATATTATTAGTTCTTCTAGATTCTCCAAATGCATTTTAAAATCAATCTTTCCTTTATTTCTATAGGGTCAAATGTATCAGTAACCTGTCAGTTCTGGGGTTTTTCATTTTGTTTTGTTTCTTTGTGTTCTTGAAAAACCATCCCTTCTAGAACCCTCTGTCCTTTTGCTCCTATCTGGACAGGTTGTTCTCTAAGCCTGTTGCCTATTGTCACCTTCGGACTTCCTCACCATACCGGCACTTCTCTGTACCATTACCCTAGGAAAAAAATGTTCTTTAGCTGTTCTTACCACAGCCCCTATTTCTAGGGTTTCTTGTTTTTCTTTTTTGCTCCTACCCTTTTTTGGGGGGGTTGTACCATATCCTCTAGTAGCTTCCTAAGAAAGATGTCATTAACAGGTAAAATTTTTGACCTTACATATCTGAACATATATTTAGTTCATCTTTATATTTGCTTGATAATTTGGTGCTGAATTCTGGGTTACAGATTTCCCCCCCTTTGTTCAGAAGGCATTGCTCTAGTGTTAGCTAATGTTTGTGTTGTCATGGAGAAGTCATGCTTTTGATTCCTCATCCTTTATTACTTTCTGGTGGTTAGTTAGCATGAAGTGAGGGGGCCTCTCTTTTATTTACATTCTCAACCAAACCTCCTGTTTTAGGGACTTTCCATGATCCCTATCCTCACCCCTGGTGCCTCTCATTTCTGACCCTTTCTGGGTTTTCCAACACAAATTGCCCTGCACCTCGTTGTCATTGCTTCCTGTTGGCACTTACGTTTTAACTCCATCCTCTCCAGCAAGTTAGGGACCACTCAATCATCTATTTTCCATCCTCCAAACCTGTGCTTAAATCTCTAGTTCTCTAGTTCTTTTATTCTTTTTTCTCTTGTGGGGCTTACACTTTTTTATATATTTCATTTTATTTTATTTTTTTCCATCACTATTTATCCCTCTATGCCCTCTTCCACCTCCGATCTTCCCCCCTCTGGATTGATTTCTGGAGTCAGGGATAACTATGTGTTCAATATGCCATGTTTAACAGGAAGTAAAAGATTTCCGAATTTCAAGATATAAACCTGTCTCTCCACCATTGTATATTGTTTCTTTTTAAAGAGATCCAATTTCCACATGCAAATTCTTTAATAGTGCAAAGTAGCATGTGCTAACATAAAAGTATTTGATAGGAATTTAATTCGTGTAAGTCAAATCAACACATGTTAGTCAAGGTCTGCCATGATAATACAAGGCATCAAGAGGATATGAAAGAAGTACATGTTATGGTGTCTTTTTCCAAGGAGCTTATCATCTTGTTGGGATAATAAAATGTACATACTTACTCATGTCAGAGAGTACAAGATTTCATCAGAAACAGAAAAAATAATAGAAATGGACTTGAAAAATGTGGATGATTTTGTTAAGTGGAATAGATAATATAGGTGCTTCTGAGCAGAATGAGAACATCTGAGTAAAGACATGAATTTGTTTAAACATAAAATGTTTCTCAAAATAAAATACATTCACAACACTAAAAATTCCATACCCATTTTGTCCATTTTATGTAATCTTTTTGGGGGGATTTTGAAGGTAGTAACAATAAATTTCAAAGAAATATTCATAACCTTAAATATTTACAGTCATTTTAGAAACAGGTATAGCCTTAAAATGGGTTTTTATCCACACAAATTCTTTGAGTCTTTCTGTTTCAGCTACATGATTTTAAGTGGAGGTCAGCCCCTATGTCTGGCAAAGCTAGGCTTAATTGGATTAGCAAATGCAAACCTAGAATTTTAAATACCAAATTTGTGCACATTCTTGGCATTCTAAACCCATTTTGGAATGCTTAAAAGTCTCCAAAGGGTCCAGACTAACCAATCTACCCACTCGGGCAAAAATTTCAACCTAAGGAGACTGTGTTTTAGTTTTAAAATGCTTTCCAGTTTCTCAGGACACCCACCACTGCAGTCTAGCCGTCTGGTTAAGAGCCTCAGTGCATCAGAACATATACCTCCTATTCCTGTTTCTCTCCCTGGCTACTCCCAGGGCCTTCATTTACCCAACGGCCCCTTTTTCTATTTTCATACCCCCCTGTGCAATTCTCATCCTTGTGCTCCTCCAGGCAGCCCACTGCCCCCAGGAACAATGTCGGGGGCTCCTTTTGAGAATGCACCTGCAGCAATCTTGTTAAAACACTAATACAGAGCAGCAAGTTCCCAGCAAACTAGCTGACTGCTGTTAGGGCATTTCTGACATTCTCTTTCACATCAGAAGAGGCAGCTGGTTTAAGTCATATGTTTGGGTTATCAGCAGGACACAATTTTCCACAGATGAATGTAAACAGTACTTTTTAAAACCATGATTTTATGGCTTGTTTTAATCTTCATGGTTGTTTATCACTAAAATTCAGAAGACACCCTTAACTTGGTACACATGACATGGTGACCTAGACCCAGATGTTCTGAGCTCACAACCTTTCTGAGGATTCTGATGTTCGGCTGCCATGATAATACAAGGCATCTGACCTCTCAAATGGGGTA
The DNA here is from genome assembly GCA_025583905.1 of Ia io. Classification (NCBI taxonomy): domain Eukaryota; kingdom Metazoa; phylum Chordata; class Mammalia; order Chiroptera; family Vespertilionidae; genus Ia; species Ia io. The sequence continues at coordinate 4,176,785 of JAJQQW010000010.1, read as the reverse complement.
TTTCATAATCATAGATACTTTGTTTTATTCATTGCTCCAAGAATGGCACATTTCATCACTTTTTTTCATATTCTAGGTTCATTATTCCCTCTCTAATTGAAGCTCTTTCCCTCAGGAATTGCACCAAAGCACATTTTTATAGAGAATTTCATGGACTTTTTAAAAATAAAAAAATTAATTCAGTGATGTATCCTTTTCAGTGTTATAACTTTAGTCTCATTTTATAGCTGGGGAAGTTGGTTCCGAGGCAATTGCCTTTTCCTAGGCTATAAGACAAATCCTCCACCGAGACTCACTGTCCATTGCTCTCAAGACCATGACTAATGATCTCTTGTCAAATGTAACCCATATAACAGTAGACCCTAATCTTATAACTTATAAATAGCCTTTCCCATCCTTGCAGTTGTTGCTTCCCTTCGCATCTGCGTAGCACTTCAGGAGTTGCTCTGTAGTCTATCTGACGATTGGTTATTTCATGATTTCATGTCGTTTTTAGATACTTTAGCTAGATTGTAGGCTGAACATCTTTTCTGTTTTGACTTCCTTTCTTTATCTCCCAAGATGCCTGGTATTGTTCTACTCACCCTGGAAACAAGAACGTTTGCCGATAACAGTGTCCGAAAGGGAAGTGCATCCTCTTCAGGCACATGCAGTGAAGGTTGCTCCCTTCCACTACTTAAATCCAGGCTCCTTTCAGAGCATGGCCTGGTAGTCAAGATCATGGACTCTGGACTCAATCAATCTGGGTTCAACTCCAGCTGTATTTCTTACCCGGGTCAAATTATTTAGCCTCTGTGTCCCTCAGTTTTCCAACCTATAAAATGGAAATAATGATAGTATTTATAGCATAGGATTTCTGAAGATTGAGTTGATAGTGAAATGAGAATCATGTCTGGAATGTAGTGAGTATGAAATATGCATTTATTAAATACGAATATTTTCCAGGATTACTGCCACTGCCACATGTTGTGCTTCTGCCCCCGGCTTGTTCCCCGACCAATTCCCTTGCTATTGTAGCATTGACCCTTCTAAAGTACGAACAGGACACTTTACTTCTCTGCTTAAATACCTACACAGAGGGAGTTTCCGCTTCAGCTGTCATGAAGTCAATGATACCAAGCTGGGCTTCTTGGCATAAAAAGCTCTAAAACTGAACAAAACATACCAGGCAACTGTTTTTCAGGCCGTGGACAGCAGCCAGCTTAAGCCCGTGATCCTTGAGAAGGGAACTCATGAAGTGAGCCACACACTTGCCCAGTTCTCTGCCTCGGAACCATTTCCCAACGACAGCAGCGAGAGGTGGAGCCCAGGCTGAATCCAGTCCAATAGTCCCGGAGCTGAGGCTGCAGAGTTTGCAGTTCTGGGCTCTGAAAGCAGCTGCAGTGTGATGGGTGGGACATCACAGAGAAGGGGACTGTCCCAGAAACCTGTGGGGTGACAACCTATGTCCATGGCTAAGGGTGAGCTGTGTATCCTCAAGGAAAATTGCCAGAGGCCTAATAGCTAACCGCTGCTATTGGGTTAAGAGCTGAACAAAGATATTGGAGATGAAGCAGTACCTGTAGACATGCCAGCCTTGCCAGTATAGAGAGATTTCCCATAAGCCTCTGTAACACCTCTGACATCCAACTGAGATACAGAAAGGCCATGTCTTAGGAGTAAAGAACATGCCCTAGAGTCAGACCTACTGTAAAATTACCCTAAGAAACCATAATACCAGCCTCTAACAAGATCCACAGAGCAACAGAGGTTGAGCATTTGGTCCCCACACATTGGAGGGACTGGCAAAATAAGTTGGTTTCTCCATAGTTTTTCATTAATAAAGTATAAAATTAAGCCCACACAGATTGAGGATTAGCCAGTAATTGAGCTTGTTTCTAAGAAAGGCAGAAACAAGCCAGGAAGACAGCACATCCTAATTCTCTGCAATGTATTACCCAAAATATCTAGGACTCAATAGGAAAATTATTAACCCAATTTTTTAAAATGGCAAATGAAATAAACAAGTTTTACAAAGGACAAAATACAAATGGCCAGTAATCATATAAAACATGTTCAACATCACTGGTCATCAGGGAAATACAAATTAAAATTATAATGAAATATCACTTCAAACCTACAGAATGACTAAAATGGAAGGATTGGTAATATAAAAGTGTTGACAAGGTTGTTGAGAAAGAAATAAGCACTCTCATACCTGTATGGCAAGATATCAAATGGCATGACCACTTCTGAGAACAGTTTGCCAGTTTCTTGTAAAGTTGAACGTACTTACCATATGACCTCACAGATTTTTTTCTTTTTCTAAACCTCACCTGAGGATATTTTTCTATTGTTTTTTTCAAAAATATATTTCTTTATTGATTTCATAGAGGAAGGGAGAGGGAGAGAGAGAAAGAAGCATCAAGGATAAGAGAGAATCATTGATTGGCTGCTTCCTGCATGCCCCCTACTGGGGATCGAGCCCACAACCCAGGCATGTGCCCTTGGCCAGAATCGAAACTGGGACCCTTCAGTCCGCAGGCCAACACTCTATTCACTGAGCCAAACCAGCTAAGGCGATTTTTTTTTAAAAAAAGAGAAGGTGGAAGGAACGGAGAGAGACAGAGAGAAAAAAAACATCGACACGAGAGATACATTGATTGGTTGCTTCCCACGTGCACCCAACCAGGGCTGGGGATCCAGCCTGCAACTGAGGTACAAGCCTTTGACTGTAATCAAACCCAGGACCCTTCAGTCTGTGGGCCAACACTCCATCCACTGAGCCAAACTGGCTAGGACACAAATCTTTTCTTAACACATTGCAGACCAGTAGTTTTATTGCTAGCTTTACCCAATGGCCAGATAAGTTTCTGTTGAACGAGTACAAAAAACATTTTACATAAATGTTAAAGGCACGCTTTAAAATTAAATACCCATTGTATTTTGAAGTTATTTATTACATGTTCTTACAAGCTAATATCTTTTAAAAGAATTCTCGTGATTGGCCACGAGCCTTTGAACAGAAAACACGAGCATTTTTGTGATCCGTCCGCAATTTAAGTATTTACTCAAGAGAAATAAAAACTTACAGTTGCCAAAACTGGAAGAAACCCAAATAATGATGGGTTCTAGTAAATGACTGGATAAACAGATCATAGTATCTCATCATCTAATCTCTAGATGTTCCATTTTGAAGTTCGCATTTTCTCCACTTGGGACATTTCTCACCTTCAAGTTTGTGCATATACTGCCCCCAGCCCTACTGATAATCTTTCTACTCCTATATCTTGAGGCAAGTATTTCCTTCTAACCCCAGATTGGTTAAGTATTCTTCCTATCTGTTTCCACAGCATTCTAGAGAAATGTTCAATAACATTCTAGAGAAATGTTATTGTTTTTGCTTATTTAATTGTCTGTCTTTTTAACCTTTTGCACTCGGATGTCGAGATTAAAATTACTCTTTGAATGTATCAATAATTTGAAATATAAAAAAATCCAAATAAATAAGTTTGTATGAAAAGAAACTCCAGTTTTTTATTCTACTGCCGCGCTTTGTAAAATCTGGGGTATTTAAAAAATTAAATCCCGAGTAGAATAAAGGAATCGAGAAAAAAGCAAGCGAATACAAAGGGTTAAAATTGTAACCTCCCTCATTATCGGAACTGTGCCTGCTTTGTTCCCCACCACACCGCTCATAGCCTGGGCACTTAATAAGTATTTGGTGAATGAGAAACGAATGGACCAACACATAAACACATGGGCTCCCAGGAACCTCCTGGGATAGTCCGGTAGATTCCTACTCACTTCGAAGTTCTGTTTTCCGAGAGAAAGTAAGTGAACGTTAGTCTTCGTGTGACTCCACACATTTTATTACCGGTATTTTCTTCTAAATTGTATTTCTCAGAAGCCCCCGTTTTTGTAGGAGCAGTGAGTCACAGAAATGCAATTCTTGGCTGTGCCGTCCCTCGCCATCCTGTCCCCCCAGCTAGCCAGAGCAAACATTCCGTTTTAACCGTGTTTTTTTGATTGTCTAAGGGATTTGTGTCTGATTTAGATTGTCTAGCAAGATATTTTGTAATCTCCTTCCACTCTGAACATTATAGCATATTACATTTCACTCTTAGAATATTACTTACCTTTTTGCAAATGCTTTTGAAAAATAGGTGCCTTCTATATATACCAAATATATACAAACTATATAGATGAAGCCTAGTAAGATAGACTTGTATTTGCTCTGCCACTGTTTCTTGTGTCTTTACATCTATTTTCTGACATGTAGTTTCAGAGCTTTTAGGGAAAAGTATGCTACTGTTCCTCAATTCGCAGTATTAGGAGAAGTAGCATCCCCTTCTCCATTTGCTTAGAGTCTTGTGAGGACTTATAAGGAAACCCAGAGAGAGTATGTAGTTTGAGAAGAGGCATAAATGTTCACTGGCCTCTATATTCCCCTTGTTACCTTATATGAGAATTTCATGCATATTTAAGGGTTTAAAGTTGCATTCATCCATTTAACAAATATGGATAAAGTTACTGAGGATAAGTTATATGTTCCTCAGTGGGCTAGGCTCTATGGGGAATAGAAAGAAGATAAGTTTACCTCTCTAGGAGCCTGTAGTATGGTTGGCGATCAGGGTGTATTTGTATTCCAAGTGCTAGAAGTCATCATGCAGTGTAGACTGAGGACAGAAGCAGCGTTTTATGTTTGGATGCGTTCCAAGGAAACCTTGGTGTCTAATAACAATCAATAACAATCATCCCAAATGTTCAAAAGGAATGACATAAACATCAGTGATATAAGCTCCTCCCAGTTTGCTGTTTCTGTTGCTGTTCTCCTCTTTGGAAACTGTTCGTCACTTAACGAATAATAAACACTTCTCTTTCTCAATCGTGCTGTGCTTTAAGATCACTTGCTTTAACGCTGAGGAATGCAGGTGGACTGGACTTGGAATTGGACAGCTGTAGAGAGACCCACGCGTGACCTCACGGCGTTTCCTATTCCTGCTTCTCGCTGCCCGTTTGGTCCATTCTCCTTTCTGCAGACATTCTCCGTCCACAGCTACAGCTTCCTGACAGAGTATGACCACTTGCGAGAGGATGGTAACTCGGTGTGTCCTCGGTCTTGAGTCCTTCTTGGTTTTCTTCTTTCCTTGACACTGCGCATGTACTATGTTTAATCCTTAAAGCAACCCTTCAAGACTGAAATTATTCCTTCTGTGTTACTTAGGAGGAAAGGGAAGCTGAGGGAAACTGTGGCCCTCCAAGTCACTGTTATCTGTTGGGAGGTCAAAGGTGAAAAGACAAGGTCTCTGCCCCCAAGGGCTTCGTAGTCCAACCGTGAGCAGATATGCATCATTACAGGCAGACACATGAATTAATCACTATAGAAATTCGCCAGAAGTGCCGCAGTAGTAATACAAAGAATGATGCCTGAAAAATCAGGGAGAAAGGACATTTGAACCAAACTTGGAAGGAAGGTATAGCTCTCCGGGTATAAAAGAGGGGAGGTGGCATCTGTGAGTAGGAGTCTCACGTTGTAGAGGCACAAGAGGGCTTATTGTAAACAGGGAGAGTGGTGTTGTTTCTCCTTGTACCCGGCTCGCCTTCTGAGCTGACAGCCCGAGCCACACGCCAGTGGTGGCACTCGCCGTCGATCCTGCTGCCGTGGGGCAGAATAATCTGATTTCCAGTAAGGCCGAGAAGAGACCAATGTTTGGTATAAAAATGTAGCCTCTCTCTTGCTCTCTAGTTTTCTCTTTCTCCTCCCTTCACCCCCAAGCCAACCGCAATATAAATCATCAGCACTGAAAACAATGTGGGCTTTGGCAGTGATCGCTGTTAGCTTTGAATGGTGAACACATACCAGTCGTGGGCATTGCAAAGCTGCCTGTGTGGTACATTATGCTTTTTCAGGATTTCCCCACGTACATTTGGGCTGTCTCCATCGTACTGCCTGTGCCATACAACTTTGCACAGAACTTTCGGGATAGCTCACCGAATAACACATTTGGATTCTGTAGATTAACTTAGCAAGGTGTGGGTGACAGAGGCTTTTGCATATGTCTCTTCAGAAATAAGGCTGATATGTGGGCACTGTCTCTGAGCAGAGCAGTTGAAACTGCCTCTCCTTTGCTCTACTAGCAAATAGAGAAAAGTACTAACAATTTTCACTGCTTAGGTGGTAAATTCTCTTGTATCAAAGAATACCCCCAGAGATGTTTAAATAAAAAGCTTTTTCTTAAGTCATAAGAAATCCTAATAAGCAAGAACGGTTTATTACTTAAAACATGATATTGAAGTTTCAGTAGAATTACACCTAGACATTTTAACTCATTTTACCCGATTAAGCTCTGAAAATGGCAAACGTGGTTTCTTTAGCATGTTCTTTCAGCATAGCATTTGTCAGTAGAAAAATTCATCTTAAATGTCTTCTACATGCCCTTAGTATCAGAAATGGTCCTATCTTTTTCTGAACCTCAGCTGAAGGTCTTGCTGGCTCAGGGCATAACAAATATTGCATGTCCTAAACAGCCTGATTTTATCTAATGAAACTAAAAGATGACTAGCCGAGAAAGATACCATGCAAGCACAAATGTGCTTAAGTATGTTACCTTACTAGCGCTTACCACTAATGGAGACAGTATATAATAATGACAGATTGATTTTTTAAATCTCTTTGTCCATGTAATAATATGCAGCTATAATAATAAAAGCATAATATGCTAATTAGACAGGAGAGTCGAACAACCTTCCGGATGTCCTTCCAGATGAAGCTGCGGCGGCAGGGGCTGAGGCAGAGGTGGTTAGGGGCAATCAGGCAGGCAGGCAGAGGCGGTTAGGGCCAATCAGGCAGGCAGACAAGCGGTTAGGGGCGATCTGGCAGGCAGGCAAGAAGTTAGGGGCGATCAGGTACGCAGGCAAGCAGTTAGGGATGATCAGGCAGGCTGCAGAGTGGTTAGAGGCAATCAGGCAGGCAAGTGAGTGATTAAGGGCTAGCAGGCAGGGAGGCAGAGATGGTTAGGGGGCGATCAGGCAGGTAGGCCAGTGGTTAGGAGCCAGCAGTCCTGGATTGTGAGAGGGTGCAGGCTGGGCTAAGGGCCCCCCGCCCCCCGTGCATGAATTTCATGCACCGGGCCTCTAGTATGTAATCAAAAAAATAAAAAAATATAAACTATATAGGTTAAGGTGAGAGCAGGGTTTTTTCTCACCCCTACCCCAACCATAGAGCACCATCTCCAGAAGCAGTTACCATATCCTTTCTCTATATTTCCAGAGATATTATACACATATGTATGTGTGTATACTAGTATAGATTTACATTGCCTTACTTTTATACATATAGCAGCATGTAGTGCACACTTTTTTGCATCTTGTGTTTTCACTTTACCACACTTTAGGGTTGCTGCGCATTAGTCCTTCCTCTCTCCATTGAATTTCTGCTTAGCATTCCATTATTTCATTGTACATTAATTTATTCATCAGGTTTGTATGGATGGAAATTCATGTTGTTTCCAGTCTTTTGCTAATACAGACAATGCTACAGTACATATACTTTGCATATGTATGGGAGTATTAGCTAAATTGCTAGAAGCAGAATTGCTGGGTTGAAGGTGGAGAGTTGGGGAAAAGGCATTTTTTGAGATAGAGTTTAGAAATGACCAGAGGTTTTGTACCTTAGCCTAGCTCCGTGGTCAGCAAACTGCGGCTCGCAAGCCACATGCGGCTCTTTGGCCCCTTGAGTGTGGCTCTTCCACAAAATATCACAGCCTGGGCGAGTCTATTTTGAAGAAGTGGCATTAGAAGAAGTTTAAATTTAAAAAATTTGGCTCTCAAAAGAAATTTCAATCGTTATACTGTTGATATTTGGCTCTGGTGACTAATGAGTTTGCCGACCACTGGCCTAGCTTAATGTCTGTTTTAGCTGTCTCTCGCTTAGGAATTCTTTAGCTGAGACTATTCAGACACTACAATACATCTCATCTCTATTTTTTTTCTTTGCCAATATTCTGAGTTCCTTTGTCTTTTTATTCCACCTGCTGTTCTGTCATCAAACCTGAATTAATCAAAACATTTGCCTTCTTCACTTCTACACCTAAACTGCCAAGGGTTTGGGAGAAACACATATAATTTGGCTCCATTACAAATGTATATTTTCTAAGATCATTTGGGGACTCTTTAGCACTCAGAAATCCTCTTACTTATACCTCATTGTTCTTCCATGTCCAACATGGGCCATTCCACTGTCTCATCTAAATTCACAGACTTTCTATCTTACTCACACCACCCTCACTCTCAGGAAATACCTTGGTTCCCTGCTTTTTAAAGAAAGACAGCCCATTAGGGAAGAATCCCTTTAATTTCTCTTAACCCTAGAAAGTTCTACATGGAATTCTCAGATGATCTCGAGTTCCTCCTTTCACTATCTAGCACTCATCCTGCCACAAATCCTTACTCCCACTGCCTTTCTATTGACTTTTTTCACCCCAGCTTATAAATCAATTTTTAAAATAATTCTCTTTCTCCCCTTATTCCTCTTCACTGGTTACTTCCTATTCCTCCCCAAATAGCATCCTGAAGAGACTAGGCCAGAGAATATATGTTGCCACTGTGTCATTTCCAGTCTGCTCGCCCACTTTCTAACGAATAGGTCCTGCCTCAGCCACAGCACTGCAACTGCCTTTGCAAGGTCCACAGGGAACGTCAAACTCCCAGCACTTTTGCACACACTCAGTCATCATGGTACTTGAATTTTCGCCAGCATTTGACATTGATTCGCCCCTAACCCCAATCCACCCTGCAGAATCTCTCAGTTGTCTTCGTTATCCTTTTTTCTTGTTCTCCTTACTAATTTTTTCTTTCCTTTTTTTTTTTTTTAATTTAGACTATTCTTCTGGTTTCTTTCTGACTTTAGATCATTAGGTCCTATGTCCCTTAGGATTAAGTACTCATTGATTTTTTCCTTCTCGTTCTTAATTCTTTCCATGCATGGCCTCATTTAGTTCCTAGTTTCGGCGATCACCTGTATGCTGATGACTCATAGAGCCAGACCACATTACAACGGCCTAATGGTCTTCTTCACACTTGGTTGACTCACAGATACCTGAACCATAACATGTTCCAAATTCCATTCACTTCTCAGTTCGCCTCCTCACTTCCCAAGGATGTCCTTCCTCTCCATCATCCACCCAGCCACCAGGCCAGGCATCTTTAAGTCAATATTTCCTCTTCCTTTCCTTCTTCTAGCCACGCCTAATCAGCCACTAAATTCTGTTGTTCTTATCTCCTAAATACTAACTAAATCTGTTCTCTTATTTCCATCCCCAGGTAAGTGGCTTAGATTTATTCCTCATTATTACTTACCTTGGCTGTTTCAATAAGCTGCTAAGTGACCTCCATCAGTTTATGCACTTCTGAGTAAAGCAGTGCACACTGCTTGGTAGAGTTATCTTTCTAAATTGCTGATCGTACTGTGTTACTCCCTTCAAAATTCTTTTCTGGGTCTTCATTGCTTGCAGTAGAGTTTGAACTACTTACCACATTTCACAGTTTACTGGCTCCTCCAGCCTTATCACCTCGGACTCTTCAACACGTCATATGCTCCAGACTAACAGCTACTCAAAGTTGCTTCCATATGCCTGACCTTTCTGTCTCTGGGTGGTTGTTCATGCTATTTCTTGGCTTTTCTCACTCTGATTTCTAGGGAATATCTGTTGATCTTTCAACCTCAAATGAAGTTTGAAAGATCTTCTCCATAATGATTTTTTATAGCTGTAATTTTAAAAATTCACTGGTACATTTCCTCCACCAGGCTGCAAGGCTTTCCTGGGAAATGAGCACATTTTGTTCATCTATGTATCTGTAATATCTTTTACAATTTCCTGCACTGAGGTGGCATGCAAAAAGTATTCATTGAATAATGTCCGTATGTCTGGTCCCTGTTTCTCCTTCTTTATTCTAGTTTATACTTTAAGTCAAATTAGTTTTCCTAAAACAGTGCTCTATTTATGTTACTACTAAACCTTCCAAGGGACTCTTCTCACCGATAACATGTGTCCAAACCCCTCGGTAGGCTGCTTAGGTTCCTCACAACCTGCTTCCCTAGGTTTTTCTCCAACACCACTCTTAGCATCTCTACAGTCACCTTTTTACTTTTGAGCCAGAGTGGTCTACTTGATACTCTTCAAAGGCCCCATGTGAATTTACATACTCTTTTACTGCCCAGATCATTATCCTGAGGTCAAAAGACCTTCTCCCTTTCTACCTTGTGTAATCTCACTCATCCTTCATGGTGAAATCTAAACCTACAACCTCCATAGAATTTTACCTGACCATTCCATCAGTAATAAATCTTTCCTCCACTTGTTTTTAATGCCTCGTTTCTTGTGTTCAACATTTCTTTTATTGCTTAGATTGTTGGTTTTTTCTATTATTGGTGAAGTTGTTACTTTTATTTATCTCATTTATATGACTAATTTATAATGCCCCTCAAGGGTAGGAACACAATCTCAACAATATTTTTTGAATAAATGCTTTTATTTTCCTTCACATCATTCATAATGGCTGTTGTCATTCTTATTTTTTCTCACATCTACTATGACAATTTACTGCTTTTCTAACTTGACTTATATATGATTTTGGTTTAGACCAAGTTTTAAGGGTATTGTTGCTTATTAATTCTGACTACTTCTTATGTTAATATTTACCACTGATTTCTGACTTTCTGCCTTCATGACTGATGGTCCTTTATTTTTAAAACCTTGTCTCTTATTTTTTAGCTTCCTGACTCAATCACCTTCTTCTGCATTGAGCCAATGGCTAAGATGATGATGAGAAAGAGAGAAGAAGAGGAGGGGCTACCATGTTTCAAGGTATAGGGGTTCTTTTTTCCTTCGGTGGACATTGTCATGAGGCAAGTGCATTTTAGAGACACTGAGCACATTCATTAAGTAGAGATCAAGCTGTTGCTTCTATATCCCAAAGTATGAGAGGAACATGTGGTCACCAGATGTGATGTGATGCAGTAGAATTCCTGGGCCTCACTGTTTTTCAACTGTCCTAAAGCACTATGTCCCTTTTGCAGATTTCCCCACCCAGAGATTGAACAGGGACACACACCCCACCTCATTTCCAAGGCCATGTCCTTCAGACTCGTGGCCATATCTTTTTCCTTTTTGGTCTCAGCCACTTGAAACATAACTCCAATTTACAAACGTGATGGAGTATTTGGGGTGCCAATAGCATTAGTTATTATTTGTTCAGCTTTCTCACATTTAACAAAAATAGACAATTTTGTGAAAATACTCATTAGCTTCACCAGCCACTGCTGGACTTCCCTCCCTTTAGTGGTTCTGGAGGCCCAGGCCTACCTCAGGCTCCTTTCCTGCTAGGCCTTCCTATCCCCCACCATGGGTCTCACATGCTGGGCACCAGTGCCCAGCTCTGCTGTTCCCTTTGCCAGATGCAGCCAGTTTTACAAATGAAATTATACATTTGAACCAGATGAGTTTGGCTTGGTGATTGGCCCTGTGCATAGTGTACAATTTGGGTCAGACTTATGAAAAGTTTGGTGAATTTGGCACTGTCTTTGAGGAAGTGTGGCCTGTCTTAAAACTCCAGCGAGAAACTTTCAGGATTTCAGACATTCCATCTTTTGTGGGCTTTCAGAAAAGGCCACCCTCAGCTGGCATGAGACACGGGGCTCATTTTCAAACTATTCAAGTCATGTTGTGACTAAAGGTTGAAGTCTGGTACAAAACCATGAAAACCCAAGTGAGAATTTGCACCAATCCTGGAATAAGCAGCTTCACTCTACTGTATAGGGACTCTGGTATGGATGGTCCAGGAAGGTGATATTTCTCCCACTGAAATAGAACTCTGTGGAAGAGTTCCTTTAAGCTGTTTGTGTTGCTTAGAATAAATACCATTTCTAAAATGCGAGAAAAATATAAAGTTACTGTGTTGAGGGGAGGCGATGACCGGATCTTTGTACCAATTGAAAGGGATCTGTAGGTTCCAGGATGCAATCCCTCTTGGTTGGCTTCCATAGGAATGAGGCTTCAGTTAGGATCTCAGGACCAAGACCTGAGAATATTTTCCATCCCAGATTTTTAAAGAATCATAAAGCAGCTTGAAAGAACGTCTCACTCACTCACCCTGAAACCTTCCCTGAAAAATAAATAATTGAAACCATAGCTGAGTGTGATTAATGAAGATACATTAGAATAATTTATGGTACTGTTTTTGGAGAGCTGTTTTCCTCCATTTTTTCTCATCTGTCTCCTCTATTACCTCTCCTACCATACTGAAGACAGAGCAAAATGCAGATGGTAAGAACATAAAGATATCAAAGAGTTAGTTTTGGCTGAGTTAGCAGTGACCACATTACAGGTCTCATATTTCTTTCCTTTCATGTGGCTTTTTTTGTGGGTTGGACAATAAATTTACTAGTATGAAATTGCTGTGCATTTGATCTAAACGTGCTGCAGTGGATAAAAGGGAGTAACTGTGAATAGGTCTGCAGGTAACTGCTCAATCAGACTCAGGTATGAATGGAAGGACCCTAGAATTTGGCTGAAACTTTTCAAATCTGACAAATACTTTATTTATGACATTTGGAAAATTCTTAAATAACAGAAAGTCCTCCTTGTGCCTAATTACCACATACATTTTCATACAGGGAGCCATATACAGTAATTATAGTTAGTTAATGCTGCTGCTATTCACCTGAGTATGCCTCTGCCTTTGGTTGAGTATTGCCTTTTTAACATTAAAGAATTTTCTGACTATACCACCTGCCCCTTGCATATGCAAAGCCCTGATGTTTAAGTGTTTAAATAAATACAGCTGGTCTAAATTCATCCTAAAACACTGCATTAAAATGGAATTTCTTGTTTAAATTGTTAAAGCTCTTGTCTAGCAAACAAGAGTGACTGTATTTTATCTCAAAAGACTATGTGCAGAGCAATGATTCTCAACCTTTACTGCACATTAGAATCACCTGAGGAGCTTTAAATGACTTGGATGCCCAGGCTGCAGCCCGGATCACTCACATCAGAATGTTAGGACACAGTTCATAGACTTCAGTCCTTTTCCTGGCTCCCGAGCTAACTCCAATGTGCAGTCAAGGTTGAGACTCCTGACTTAGAAAGGTGGCACGTTGTGATGAACAGAGCAAGGGCTTTGGAATCAGCCAGTTCTTCGATCGACATTCCATTCCCAGTACTTCATTTATTCACTCAAAAATATTTGATCACCTAATAAAAAATGAAATGCCTCATATACACTGGTACGTTCAACACATGGGAACTATTATTATAGTAATGACTAGTGGCCCGGTGCATGGATTCATACACATTGAAAGGAAATTAATTAGAAGAAATATTTTAATATCACTATTTTCCCTTTCTCTATAATAGAAGTATCAGAGATGAAAGAAAATTAGTAAAATGCATATGAAAATAATATATAAATTGATTAATAAATAAACAATAACAACATGATATATAACACAAAGACATGATAGAAAAACAATGAAAACATTATATAAAATCAATAAAAACATGATATAAAAACAACAAAAACATGATATAAAAACAACATTGATTAAAAACAATGACTGATAAATTGATTATTGATAAAACTTATTCTAATATCTCCTTGTATACCACATTAAGAATAAAAACACTTTCAGAGTACTTGACTAATTTCCCTTGTGATGAAGTATTTACAACTTTAACTTTAACGTCACATGCTCTTCCAACTTTAGAGAAAGCAACATATAACTGACCATGTCCAAAAACGGGTTCAGGTAGGAATATTCCTACTCTGTCTAGAGTTTGTCCTTGTGATGTATTAATAGTCATTGCAAATGCTGGCATCACGGGAAACTGTCTTCGAATTAATTTAAATGGGAGGCCAATGTCAGATGGGGACAGTTGTGCCAATAGTTGGTCTTCAGACATATTCTGTCGATGCCGCCACTTTCTTTCAGCTTCAGAATGTCAACAGAAACAACCAAATTCATGATTGGCAATAACAGATCGAAACACACATGTGCAATTGGCACCAGCAAGAGCTTTATATGTATCGTGCATGTGCAAGTCAATGTTTATTTTTAAATTGCCAGTATGTGTCATATGTACCGGCTGGTCAGTCAGACAGACAGTCAGACAGACGTTAGGTCGGTCACTTAGCCTTTTATATATATAGACTAGAGGCCCAGTGCACAAAATTCGTGCATGGGTAGGATCTCTAGCAGCTGCCGGCTGCCAGCCAGGGCCTCCCTTCCATGGCTGCCCGCTGCTGGCTGGGCCTTCCTTCATTCTGTGCCACTGCCTGGTGGTCAGTGCATGTCATAGCAAGCGATTGAACTCCTGGTCGGTTTAACTCCCAAAGGGACGCTTTGCATATTAGGCTCATATATAGAGAGATAATATCTACTAGTAAAAATATTTTATAAATGACACTCCATACATGTAGAAAACAAATACATTACTTTAATAAGATTGCATTTTAAGTTCCTTGCTGTGCCTCAAGGGTAAATTATGTATGCTGTATTCATAAGGATGACCAAGCCAAATAGACATATCTCACCCACCTTTGAGGCTTTCTAATATTTCATACTTCCCTTTAAAGCAATTATTTTAATTTCACTTTGGATTGTTTACCTATTTTCTTGATCTGTGCATGAAAACTATTGCTTTCATTGGTACATACTAAAATGTAAGTTTTTAGAGAGCAGAAAAGGTTTGCTTACTCACCCTCACATCCTTCTCTTCATTGTGAGTCTCTATCCATGATGTTAGCATGCAGCCTGTTCTTTAAAACCAATATTATAAATAGGTTGCATTGTATTGGTTTGGTTATTTTGGGGAGGTAATTAAAAACAGGATATTGAAGAGATTATAAATTGTTTATCCCTCTAGGGGATGTGTGTGTGCCTGTGTGCCTGTGTGTGTATATGTTTATATGCATGTGTTTGGGGAGAGAGAAATATTTTCTATGAAAGGAAATTGTAACTGGTTTAGTTTGTTCCTTGGCTCATGGTCTTGTGTCGTAGGCATTTTCCTTTGGGTTGTCAGAAGACTAACCCTGTGGGTGGTCTGCCATACTGAATTTTGGATCTAAGATCTCAGCTCCAAGGCCCTCATCCTCTATAATGCCAGCAGACAGTACAGCCCATCAACACCTAATTGCTTCCTAGTAGTTCATTTGAACCCACGATCTTTTTTGGTTTGGTACCAGAATCAACTTCAGAAGACATTGAAGAAAGAGTGTCTGGAATTGGGAACCTAAATATGTGGACTTTCCTTTGGGAGGTGATTGATCAGAGCATTTGTTATCCACAGTGCGCCTACAGAAGCAGCTGGGAGGTGAGGCTTTCTGACCTCATGGCAACCATTATTGTCCACTGAAATTTCTCCCCTCATTACTTTTGCCTTACCAACTATTTTTTGACAATAATCTGAGGTGAAAGCTAGTTACTTAAAATGGTATAGTCCTTTTAACTATCAATTGACTTTACTCTAACCGTAATGTCCCCAATTTCCCTTGTAGCTAAAGCCTTCACAGTGCTGAATTCATGATACATTCTAGACCAATTTAGGGAAAACCCTTAAAAGAATATGAAATACAAGTACAACCATAGTAACCCAGCCAGGTGTGGTTCAACAGTTCAGCATCGACCAGGAACCAAGAGGTCACCAGTTCAATTCCCAGTCAGGGCATATGCCTGGATTGGGTTTCAGGCTTGATCCCTAGTGGAGGGCATGCAGAAGGCAGCCAATCAACGATTCTCTCTCATTGTTGATGTTTCATCTCCCTCTCCCTCTCTCTTCATCTCTGAAATCATTTATTTTAAAAAAAGAGCATTCATAGCATTTACCTTTCTCTAATAAATTTATAGTTATGTAGAACACGCTTATTAAAATGGCTAATTGAGATCAGGAACTATATAAATGGGCTTAAATTATTTTATCCTCCTATTAAAAAGGAAATCAGTCTTAACAAATTTAACATGATCACAACTCCCACAACACCCACAAAGACAAAAGTCAGGTAGATCTATTTAGAAGTAAAATAGTAGTGGTATCTAAATGACAACTACCTTCTTCCTTAAAAACTTTAAGGGAACTTACAGAGGGACTGACTAGAGCTCGCTCTCTCTCTCTCTCTCTCTCTCTCTCTCTCTCTCTCTATATATATATATATATATATATATACACATTTATATACATATATATATACATACATGTGTGTGTGTGTATATATATATATATATATACACACACATATATGTATATATATGATATGTCCTATATCATAAAGAGCTAATATGCTAATGGTCGTGACGCCCTCACGCCATAACAGCCATTCAGCAGGAGACTGCGTGTGCGGCGAGGTGGAGCCCCCGCATTGCTCCAGAGACGGGGTGGAAGCTGGGAGGTGCCCAGAGGAGGCGGGACCATCCCGTGGCAGGGAGGGCAGGGGTGAGAGCCCGTAGTGCCCCCCTCACCAGTCCTTCACCACCCACCGCTCACACTCAGCACGCCTGCTGCCCACCTGCCAGGGGAAGGAGCGCCGCCAGGAAGCGGCACTGGAAACTCCACAGCAGGCGGGCGGCTTCCATGCTCTCCTCTGGGCCATGACGGGGCGGAGCCGCCACCTTGCTCCCGAGAGAGGGTGAAAGTGGGGAGGTGCCCGGAGGAGGCAGGAACAGCCTGAGGCCACTCGAGGGACTGAGGGCAGGGCTTGAAGTGGCCAGAGAAGGCCAGAGGGATTGGGGGCGGGGCCAGGAGCGCTGGAGCTCCCGGTGGAGAGGGTAGGCTAGGGTGTCAAGGGGGCGGCTGCGTGCAGGTGGGCGGGGCTGTGAGATTTCGCACCCCGGGTCACTAGAGTGTGTGTATATGTATGTATGTATGTGTGTATATATATATATATATATATATATATATATATATATATGTGTGTGTGTGTATATATATATATATATATATATTATATATATGTGTATATATATATGTATATATATATATATATAATTTATTTAATTTATTAAAATTCTGCTTAACGAAGTATGCAATTGGGTATAAAGATTGTGCTGAAGATATTTCTCCCCTTCCCAAAGAGATCTAGATCCTATCAGCATCAACTCTAAGTGTATATGAGCATCTTCTAATAAAAGTAAGTTAATTTTTAGAGAACAAAGATAATCCTGTCAATGGGGGGGAAAGGAGATAGATGTACTACTATTTGTAATACTTTAAACAATAATAAGAAACAAAAAGAAAAGATAATCCTGAATCTTAAAACCAATTTAAACAACAGAAATCCTTTAGGTTTGAAAGGTAACACTGGTTATTCTCAAACATTGTTAATTTTGAAGTATTACATGGCATAAGGGATATTGAAAACAGAATAAAGGAATCTGAAGCTTCCATATATACAGAAATCAATCAATACTTAGTATTTGGATGTATTAGAAATCCAGAATTATTCTTCCACCAATATTTGCTGGTACATATCTTACCTGAGGAAAGAAGAAGCAAGAGTCTGTTGAAGGAAAAAGGAAAACAGCTATTTCCCACTCCGACCCCAATACCTCTGTGCAAACCCACTCCTTCCTCATCACAGTGGTGATCAGCGAGGCATCTCTGATGTACAGACACTTACGCATTCTCATAACAAATTTCTCCCAGCCTTCCCCTTTTCTTAACTTTAAAGTTTGAAATACACACATCTATCCTTGGTGACTTCTAACTTGCTGTTGTCTATCAGCTATAGGATCATTGATTCATTTATAGTAAAAATGTAATAGACTTTGTCATAAAATTTTGTTGCATCAGAAGATTCTGTTTCATCCCTGTGATGGGGAAACACCTGCATTTTAGAGTCATTTTAACCAAGGGAATTTAAGTTAAAAACACCCAGCTTAACATTATAATACAAATATCTTTTAAAAACCAGTTTTTGAAAAATAAAACACAATTAATGCTATAACTGATGAGTCATGAAGCAAAGTTTAAGCCAATAAAGACATTTTCTCTAAAAGAGTTGGAAAACTTAATTAGAATGTTTTTAAGAGTTGGTATTTTAAGATTGGCCTTGGGTGTTCCTCTAAATTTTATAGTGTATATTTTGCAAACTATTTCCTTTCTTTACCCTTCCCTTCCTTCACACTTAGCATTGATTTAGATGATTTAGAATGGAGGGGTTCCTCTTTCTCTAAACAGATGGTTCTAGTCCAGAAGTTTCATTGGATCCCACCTAATCAGTAAGAGATTCTATGGAATTCTCAGCATCCCTGCTGAGAACTTGACTTGGCTGCACGGTTGTTCCATTGGCATTAATCTTACCTTTTCTCTGCCCTGTGATCTGGGTTCTGCTGGGGCAGTGCCTGAGAGAGCTGGAGCACCAGTCAGCCAGGTCCTAATTTCTACTGTAAATTTTTTTTCTCGTGGGGGTTTCAAGCTTAGTCTCTTACTGTTTGTGTAGAGGCAAAAATGTGGCTGACTCAAAGATATTCTAATAGCACATCCTGGGAAGGTCACCCTGCCAAAAACATCATTGGGTGTTCATCTTGTTCCCTAGTTTAAGGGGAGAAAAGAAAATCACACCTTATATGTAATGCCATAAATGTGCTTTCTTTGGTCAATTATGAAGAGCATGCGTTGGATTTTAACATGTTGATCTTTGACGTTTGAGGGTGAGATATTTTATAATCATCCAATCACCTGGTTTGTTTCCAGTGTAATCATTTAATTAAGGTATAAAAATTTAATGAAGGCAACATGGAAAGTATTAATATTAATATATAACATTTATTGAATGTCAGCACTGCCCTAGGAATTGAGCAAAGAACAAAATTAGAGTGCCTGCCAGTTAGCTTAGCATACATCTGCCAATTTTTTTAAGCAATTATAAAATTTGAAGGAAAAAGAGCCCTAAAAATATGTCTTTATAACCACTGTAGAATGGAACCTGAAAGATTTTATTAATCCCTTTCACCAGAATCCAGTGTCATTGACCTGTTTTGATAGTACCTGCTCAGAAATACTACTCCTACTGTTTTAGTGTGCCAAGATACTGACTCTTCCTGTCCAATTAGCACGACAGGGGGTGGAGAGGATGGACAAATAACCTTAGCAAAAACTAACTTTATCTCTAGAACTAACTAAAGCAGAGATTGTATCTCATGCCAGTAAATCTTTGGCATGAGTCGCTGCAGAGTACTATATGTTCCCTGGTGGAAACAGATTATGAGCATTGGGCTGATGTTGAATTCTACAGGGATTCATTGGCAAATATTCACAAAGAGAAAGCCAATAGCTATTTTTACAAATGCTTTCTGTGCTTTCAAAGTATTATCTTATCTTCCTTTTTGCATTTGTGACCAAATTTTTTTTTTTTAAGGAGGAGGAGGAGAAGAGAGGGAGAAGAGGAGGGGGAGAGGAGGGGAAAGGGGAAGAGGCTGCAAAAGCAGGCGATGTGTGCTACCTGCTTTTCTTCACCTCTCACTCTTCTTATTTTGCAACTAGACATCCAATCCCATCACTCCGGAGAAGCTGTCCTCTGGAAGATCTCCTGTAACCCTTAGTTACCAAACTGAAAAGCTTTTATCAATTCTTGTTTTCATGTAAATTATGACACTGTTGACACTCAGGGGGCGCTGTTGAGCAGCCCCTCTTTGATTAATTTCTCTTTCCAAGGCTTTAGGCCCTGTTCTCTCCTAGGGTCCTCTTGTCATCTTTTTAAAATACTACCTCCTTACCGTTTTCCACCTCCTAAATGGAGGCATTTCCATAAGTGCTATTCTTGAAATCGTGTGTTTTTTTTTCTCTGCAAAGAGTCCCTTAATTACTGTACTCACTCATGAGGTCTAGCCTTCTATCTCTGTGACCTCCACTCCTGCTCTTCTCTGCCCTGTCCCTCTGCTCCAGCCATACTGGTCTTTTTGGCATTCCTTGTATTTAACAAGCTGACTCTCACGTCACATGTTTTGCATGTAATGCTTTCTATGCTTGGATTGTTCTTCCCCAAGAATCTGAATGGCTTGTTTTCTCATTTTCTTCAGGTCTCTGCTCAAATGTTACCTTATATGTGAGGCTTTCCCTGACTCCCCCCCACCCCCCCGCCCCATGTAAAATAGTAATTCCTACTCTCTACCTCACTTTCCTGCCTCATGTTTTTCTGTGCTCCTTCACACCATCAGACATCTGTTTTTTTGTTTGCTTATCTGCCTCCCCATCCTATAATCTGTGCTTCATGAAGGCAGGGACCTTTGTCTGTTTTGTTCACGGCTATATTCTCAGTGCTTAGAATCGTCCCTGGCTCACAGTGGACACTCAGTAAATATTTATTGCATGAAGGAATGAATTAGCAGAGTTGAAAGGAAATCAAAATTCTTCAGGGCTCCCAAATTCCCAAATGTGGCTATTATTCATCTCACCTGTGGGATGAGGCAGTGGGACATCATTTGGAGTGACCTTTCAGACCATGACATGAGGATTTTTTGGGAAGTAATTTATTCAGGCACTTGTCCCCTCTAGAGACAGTGCTGGGAAAGACAGAAATAATTAGGCCGGAGATAGCCCTAAATCTGACTTCAGTGCTTTTACCTAGAAAACCCTTCACAGGTAAGAAAAATTATTCAGATATCAGCTTCAAAATGACCTTAAGTTAAACTGAATTAATTACTTTGTGTTGCCCAACCAGTGAGGCTCAGTGGTTGAGCATCGATCTATATAACAGGAGGCCACGGTTCAATTCCCGGTCAGGGCACATGCCTGGGTTGCGAGCTCGATCCCCAGTCTGGGCCGTGCAGGAGGCAGTCAATCAATGATTCTCTCTCATCATCGATGCTTCTCTTTCTCCCTCTCCTTTCCTCCCTGAAATCAATAAAATTATATTAAAAATTACTTTGTGTTATCAGTAATTTGAGTCAACACAGCTCCCTGAGAAAGTCAGCAATGTGTGGAAGCCAGATAAGATTCTTGAATTCTGTGGTCTTGGCAGGTCGTTTTAACAATGACCAAATGATATGCTGCTACAAATCACAAAGGTTCTTACTTTGGTTTTTCAGTATATTCATATTAGACTCTTCTTAAGACCAGAATATGGCCTTTCCATTATTTTTATGTCCATAGGCCCATAAATCCCATTAGGTTAAAAAAAAAAAAAAAGGTGTTCATAAAAATGTTCTGACAAAAGTCTTTCTGTTAACAAAACTTAGTTTTTTTCACACCCCTAAAAATTGTCGTTGTAAAAATCAGAACTCTCTGAAGTCTGGTTAATTTGCAGAACATTAGCTTGCTTTCAAGAAAGCAAATATTGTAGTGAGTTCAAAGTAAAATGTTTGGACACAAGAGTATATAGCCATTTCAAAAAAAGGCTTTGTTTTAAAATACTTCCTTTAAAGAACATTTGTCTAGACATGTCTTCCTTGCCTTGTGTGAAATTAATAGCTTAAAAAGAACTCTGTGAGTGGTTCCAAGTGCAAACTTCAAAATTGTCAAATAACTTAATAAGGATGCATTTCATTCCTGGTTTACCAAATATGGTTTTGACAGTGCTTCCAACAGTCAAGATGGTTTCTAGAATGGACAATGACACATTATTTAGTAATAATGGCACCCTAAAGTAGAACTGTAAATCTTCTTTAAGACATTAACTACACAGACCACCTATTTAGTATTAGAAAACTAAGTTCATGCAAGTTCATGTGTTTCTGAGATCATTAATGGTGTGGAAAAAAATGGTTTCTAACACAAAATGTCCCAAGTCAAAGAAAAAGTCTGAGCCTCTCTCCTATTATCAGCGAAAACGCTTTCCCTGAGAGGGAATTGGTGGAATAGCATTGTCTACATGGACTGGGCCCTTGAGGAGAAAGTAGCCTCCTCTTTGAGATCTACATCAGTATCTGTGTCTCTGATATGCTCACATATCTTATTTTATCCAGCTCTCAAAACAACCTGTCACGTAGGTGTGATTACTCAGAAGAAACCTGTGATCCTAAGAGATTCAGAGACTTGTTTCCAAGTTAGAATTTGAACCCAGTTCTTGTGACTCAATGGTCAGTGTTCTTTCCACTAAATCACACTGTCCTATGAGTCAATCCAATTAACTGAGACAGAAAGGCTATTCACAGTCCTTTAGTAAAAACATTTCGTTAGGGACTTCCACAGATTCCAGTTCTCGCCCATATTCCTTCAGGAACTTCCACACAAACATTTACATTTTCTATGCCTATTCCTGATCCTATGACTGTGTAACAAATCAGCCCCCGACTCAGTGGCAGAAAACAACTGATTATTAGCTCATGGTCTTGCATATCATGAATTTGGATGAGGCAGGGCAGGAGAGAATGCCCTCTACCCATGATGTCTGGGGCATTAGCCAGAAGGTGGAGGGAAGGACTCATTGGAAGTCTACCTCATTCACATGTCTGTGGTTGAATTTGGCTATGGCCTTAGACCTTAGTTGGGGCTTTTAGCCAGACATCTCCATGTGCCTGGTCTTATGTGGTACCTGAGTTCTAGGGACAAGACAAACCCAAGAAAAGGAGTCAGAGTCAGGCCGGTGTAACACCTTTTTGAACTTAGCCTTGGAATTCAGAGTGTCACTTCTGCTTCATTCTCGTCCTTAGAAGTGAGTCATTAGGGCAAGCCCATATTTAAGGGAAGGAGACTTAGGCTCCCTTTTGTGGGAAGAGTGGTGGCGTATTTGTGAAGATGTTTTAAAATTACCACAGTGCCCTTCCCCTGGCTTTGGAGTGCTTATGCTTATAAGAGTCTGCCCCCATGAAGCCACTTCGACTGCCCGCAAATCAAGCTACTTAGTTCCAAAGCCAGAAGTGCCTGGCAGTTGCCATGGGGAAACCCTTTTTCACAGAGTGGAACGTAACTCACATTCTAATCTAGGGGATTAAATGAAGCTACCCTCTACGGAACTTGGCTTAAAAACACTTGCTTGGTCTCTTTTCTTTCCTTGTTTTCTAGGAGAACTTCCTTAATAAATCTTTGTACATGAATTTTCATCTCAGTCCTATTCTATAGAATTCAAGCAATACGGGATGACCAGTACATCTGAAAAATGATTCTGACTCTTAAGGACAAATTCTGATGGTACCATCTTTGCCATTCCTAGTTTATTCTGAAGGGTTTTGCCAAGATTTATTGATTCACAGATTTTGACCAAAACAAAATATTTGAAAATACTTTATATTTTAAAGGTCTGAGCCTCTTTTGGTTGCTGAGACTTTCAAACACTACTTTTATTAAGCCTTATTCTCTGGTTACCAGTTTCTTAAAGGCATATTGTCTTAGTAGTAGACCTTCAGGTTTCTCTTAACAAATTAATCAGGCATTTCCCCAGAAATTTTATTTACAAAAATTATTTGTGCATCAAAGCAGAGAGAGAAAAAATGCATTCACTGTAATTTTCTTTGAAAAAAAAGCAGTGGATGTGATAAAATGGATTACAGGTACCGTCACAGAAGGCAGAGATGTGGTCATATGTGAACAAGTACTTATGGGAGGGACTGCAGAAGAGGGAGGGAGAGAGTGGAGGAGAGAGTGAGGAGAGACAAGGAGGGAAGGAGGGTAGCCAGAGAGAAGGTGGCATGATATTTTTCAGTGTGATTCCTTCACAATGATCCTAGAATTCTTCATTCCGTCTACAGATCATAATGTGGTTGATGTGTCTGGGTTTCCTGCAGAAGCAGGAATGGAAAAAGTTTGGTGTTGTTTGTGCAAGATGCTAAATCTAACTGACCAGCATGGATTCCAGAATGAAAACAGAAGTTCCACTAGCTGTTTGTCAGATATTTGCAGAGGTCATTGGGAGGCCACTGGACATTCCAGATATTGAAATCAAGACTTGAACACACTCTCTAAGGGTCAGGGCAGTCCCAAGTGGCATCTTGGTTACATTTGCTTATTCCCAGTAAAGCAATGAGAGCAAAATGCCTTGTCATCACTTGAGCCTCCACAGAGTGGCCTGGATGGTGGTAGACTTTCCAGTCTGCTTTATGAAGACAGTTCATTCTGCACATCTCTCAGGACAGTTCTATTCAAATGTTTTACTTCGTGAAAAAGTATAGTAGCTCACAATTTCTACTTAGAACAGTACTTGTGATGCAATGAATGAGAAGTTTTCACAAACTAAGTTTTCTAGAATTATTTCATTGCTAAATGACAGTACTGTAGTATAGATCGAGAATATTCCTTACTTCCTTTGCTTTCAGAAATACCCACTTGCCAGTGATTCCAAAACAAAGCCCTGGATCCTATAAACTCTGAACTACCAACACTTCCTACATTTAACAAGAAGGAGCAGTGAGGATTTAGAAGGCAGATTCAGAGACGTTCATTTTAGTGATGCCAGGCCTGCCATCCGGGTTTGAGAGGCAACAAATGACACACTCGAAAGGGTTAAGTTGAATAACTTTTTGTTGTTATTGTTAATCCTCACCTGAGAATATTTTTCCATTGATTTTTTAGAGATAGTAGAAGGGAGAGGGAGAGACAGAAACATGGATGTAAGAGAGACATCGATTGGTTGCCTCCCACACTGGGTTCTGACTAGGGCCAGGGATCGAGCCTGTAACCGAGGTACGTGCCCTTGACCGGGATCAAACCCGGGACCCTTCAGTCTGAAGTCCAACGCTCTATCCACTGAGCCAGACCGGCTTGGGCAAGTTGAATAACTTTTTGAAGAGACCATTTACAGAGGTCTGAGCAGGGTTAGGGCAACCAGCAAGGTATGATGAAAGCACCCAGGCACTATTAACAGCAAGATACCACTATCACTCCTAGGCTCGAAGTGGCAAGGAGAGAGCAGTCCTACTCAGAGAGGCTGGTGGGACCTGGAACTGTGGAACTATGGGAGAAGGACCACCTGCGAGGAGCTGTGGCCTTAGGGGCACAGAGCTGCCAAAACTGTGGTAAGACAGGGAGAGAACAGAGGAATGAATATCTCAGCCTTTCACCAACCTCCTAGTGGTGTTGCTCATTAGCAGAACCAAAGGAAGCCAGAGAAAAGGGATCCTGGGTGACTACGCCACAGAGGTCAGCTTCCCATCCCAGAGCAAGGCAGAGAAAGATGAAGAATTAAGGGAGTGAGCGTGCTGTTAAATGGGAAATAACCAACATACAAGTTTAGAATGTCACCAGAATTGATTGTGTTTTTTCTAATGCTACAGGAGTCTCTCATTTCTTTTTCACTCATGAGCTATTTTAGCTCACTGGGTTTTTACTAGGTGGAAATAAACGAGACCATAATACAAAATTGGATGGAGATACAGCTGACCCTTCAACAGCTCAGGCATTAGAGGCACTGAACCCCTGCACAATTCCAATATCTGCTTACAAGTTTTGACTTCGCAAAAACTTAGCTACTAATACCCTACTGTTGAAGCCCTATTGATGACATGAACAGTTAATTAACATGTACTTTTTATGTTATATGTATTATATTCCATTTTCTTATACTAAACTAAGCTTGGAAAAAATGTTCTTAAGAAAATCACAAAGAAGAGAATATACACTTACAATATTTATTGGGGGGAAAATTCACATATAAGTGGATCTGTACAGTTCAATCCCATGTTGTTCAAAGATCAACTGTATATTATTAGGGAGTAAGTCCTAAAATAACCTATAGAAATATAAGTTCCTAATTGACTTGGGACCTCAGACAGACGTGGAAATAACACGTAAACAAAAATGGAATGCAGAAGAAAATGGAAAAGGAAGGAGCCGTTCTCTACCTAAAACCTTGGGCCCCCCACTCACTGATTCAGAAGGGACCCCAGAATGTATGTACCATCTCCCTTGTTCTACACAAGAGACAATGTGATCTGACCACGTGACACAGCCATTTAGAATTTCTGAGCTGTCTGTCATCTCGGTAAAAGATATGCTTTTACCTCTAAATGCAGATATGTATGAGTTTACAACTCCCACATGAATGAAGTGCTTTGGATACCTTATACAATAAGATACTGCTAGATCCACTAGATAGTTTTGAGAAAATGCAGACATTTTTATTATCAAAATCTCATTTCTTTCAGAAGAATGGTTACATTTGGATGGGAGTTATTGAAATTTTTCTCTTGTTTATTTTTTAGCATAGTATTTTTTCAATCTACTGCTATAGATTGTACTTTTAACTTTCTTTTTTGAAAGTGTAAAAAACAATTATTATACCACCTCATTCCTGTATAGTTTAGATTATGTTGATCATTACTTGAGTGACTACATAAATTTATTAAAATTCTATAACTATATAAATTTATTAAAATTTTATAACTTTTAAATATTTATTGACTGCACAAAATTTTATTTAACTGTTAGAACTAAAAAAAATGGTTCTATTCTAAAACTAATTTCAAAATCAAAGTTCTAGTTTCAAAAAGTGAAAATGTCATATCCATGTACATTAAAGTAAAAATTTTAAAAACTTTGGTCTATTGATTGTTTGAACATCAAAAATGACCTAAGCAGAATAATTGTTCTCAATTCCATTTCTATACTTTAATCAGCTTCTTAGCCACATTCATATCTGCTACTGTGTCCCTGACATTCTCTTGAAGAGTATGTTTTAATATGGCCTTGTTATTTTTAACCTTAAAGAACAGTTACCTGAGCATGTCTTTAAAACTGCATTTTTTTTTGGTTATTAAATTTGAAATTGTTAAGCTCTTAAATTGGCACTTCTTTATACAAGAAGCTTACTTAAATGCAAATAATGATAACAATACTTCATTAAGAAATAAATAATCTGAGTCAAATGTTAAACCAGAAAGGATGCTGGGACTAAAGGAATAAACCAAAACTGTCCCAGGAAGGACATAGGCTAAGACCTATAGTCACCCAAATATTTTCTATAAGGTGTAATTCATCAAACTGATGATTATCTAAGAATACAAATATGTCAATAATCTTTACCCTTAACCACACCCACATATCAAACCCATATGTGATATGAGAGTCTAGAAGTCCTTAAATAATTACCTTGCACCTCCTTTAAAGTCTTGGAGAAAGTTGTTAGAGGCGCATAAGAGCTGAGTGCTTACTGTGAAATTATTCTACTGGTACATGAAACCCACAGATGCTAGCTGGAATTATAAGAGACGGCTAGGGATGGGACATGCTGTCAGTACCTGAAAAGGGGGGCGGGGAAGTGTGTCATTTCAATTACTGCGCTCAGTAATTTTTTTCCCCATCAGAGTAGATTCCTTTGGTCAAAGTCACATCACTGTGGCAGAAAACAACCTAAAGACTGTGGAATGACAGTCTAAATATTGATGGTGACCAGCACGTTGCCTCTCGGTCTCCTTGCTGACAGCTACATCTAGGAATGACACTCAATCATGCAGCCCTGAAGTCTGGCAGCCGAGCACCCCTGGAACCTCTGGATCTCTGGCCTTTGGCACCCGGAGGATAATTCTTAAACCTACAAACTGTCTCATGCAGCATTTTCCCCTCCTCCTCAAATAATATCCAATTACTGAGTGCTGTGCTGGGAGAACCTGGGGAAATGCTAGCAGGAAACGCAGCTGAGAGCCACTGTGGTTTGACAGCTCGCCAGCTACTTTGAAAATATTTTGGCAAAAATGAGATTTTAAGTAAAACTGTTTCCTTTGGTACCATACCCAAAACTGCAGGTTTTACATTTTCAGTACTATAATTTGGGCCAAAGCGGGGGAGGGAAAGGGGAAGAAGCTGTTCTTGAGGGAGGAAGATAGAATCTAAGGAAAAGGGGGATGCTGTGAGCGCAGGAGTGAGGGCAAGGAGGAAGCATATGGAGGCATAGTTAACATTCTCTCCCGACCTCTTCCCTACTAAGGAATTTCCCCTGGCAAAACACCACACTCTCTCTTGCCCTCAGATGGCCTGGCAGGGATTCTCTGGGAATGACCAGGCTGGGATTTGTGTTATTGCTTATTATAGGCTGATCGATCGTTGCCTGGGGAGGGTCAGACCACAGGTGGCCATCTACAGCATAGCAGCCACAGGAGGGGATGAAACAGAATGGTCTACATTTCCACCCACTAGTTGGTCCTTAGGGGATATGCTGGTCTTTTCTTTCTTCATTTTCTTCCTGGTGCAACCACACATGACATCCCTCAGCGCTTGGAGATCCCGGCTCTTTCCTACCTCAGGGCCTTTGCAAATGCTATTCTCTCTACCCAGAAAACTCTGCCCCCAGCCTCGACCACTCTTTTTCAGAGAATCCTCCCCTTACCCTGCAGATGATGTTAACTTCTTTGTTCTCTTCCTGGCTACCTGTTTACCTGTTCCACAATCACCTGTAAATTCGATGAGGGCTTTTCTATTATCATATTCCCCTGGGTCTAGCATACTGTAGATCAAGCATGTCAAACTCTCGGCCCACGGGCCGAATGCCTCATTTATTTGGCCCATGTTAACCTTTGAGTTTGATGTGCTTGCTGTAAAATACTTGATTAAAACGTATCAACCAGTTTTCTGATTGAACCTGCTTACCTTCACCTTCTAGTTCTTACTGTACATCTTTCCTAATAACCTCCTCCTTAGTTTTTGTTTTCCCCCCTTATATTTATCTCTCTCTGTTTTTTCCTATCATGCTTTCTCCACTCTATATTTTGTGGCCCTGCCTAAAGCAAGGGTCTGGAGAAAATACACTCTACACCAAGCATGTTAAACTCGTGGCCCACGTGCCACATGCCTCATTTATTTGGCTCGTGTTAGCCTTTGAGTTTGACATGCTTGCTCTACACTGTCTTCTATATATATAAAAGCCTAATATGCAGTGTCCCCTTGAGAATTCAACCGGGAGACCAGGAGTTCAATTGCTCGCTATGATGTGTGCTGACCACCAGAGGGAAGCATGGAATGAAGGAAGGCTCTGGTCAGCAACCAGCAGCTGGGGAAGAAAGGCCCTGGCCTGCAGCCAGAAGGCACCGATTGGCCCTGATCGCCGGCCAGCCCTAGGGACCCTACCCGTGCACGAATTTCGTGCACAGGGCCTCTAGTAGAATGTTAATGCTGGAAGCACTTCAGAGAGTTTCTAATCTAGTCTCTCCAGTTCTGTAACTGTGCTCAGCTGTTCAATGTGACACAGCTGGTTGGGAACAGAGTATAGATTAGAACCTTAGTCTTCCGTTCATTGTGGTTACACTATATGAAGTGTTGGAGAAGGAGAGGCCCCAAATGTACTAGTACAACACAAGTTTCCCATCATCCAAGAGTTGAAGTTTCGTTGGAGAGAAGAGATTGTTTCCTAGGTCCTTGCGAAATAGTTGCTGTTCTGAGACTAAAACTTTGGGTTGGTCTGCCACTTCCCTCAGATTCCCAAGAAGATCCATCTCTCTGGGAGTGCTCAGGGGAAGAGTCAGCTTTGACATTCAGGCCCTAAAATAATTGCTCATGTGAAAGTGAACCCAAAGGGCAACATGCTGTTAAGAATAGAGAGAAACAGTGTGTACTCATCAATAATGATGGCAGCAACGACCGCTAACTGGCATTTACTGTGTATCTGCTACCGTTCTGGGAACCTGTCCTAAATAACGTGCTGATTCATTTACCCCCCCAACAGCCCTGCGATTAAGTACTTTTACCCCACTTTAGAGGTGAGAAAAAAACTGTGGCATAAAATGCGGAACAACTTTTTCAGTGTCTGTAGCTGGTAATGGAAAACTGAGATTTGAATCTGGGCGACTTACTGTGAAGAAGGTAGAGCCTCTTCATTTTAACCTTAATCCAGAGGTCATTTCTATTAATCCTGCTCCATAGGGAACAAGCCCCGTCTAAGTGTCAGTTTTAAGTAGGGGTGTATGTCCTGCTTGTGGTAATGAGCCAATGATCAATTTTGGATCAGACAGTCAAAAGCCACGGCTGGTGTAGTACCTGGTTGCATTCTCCTGCAAGTAATGAATCTTTAATGATGATATTTCTTGAAATAACCTTATCTAAAGTCCATATGTTCCTCACGTAAAACCTTGGTCTGCAAAACTCAGAATTGCTGTTCATCAGTGAGTATATGGTATAAATTTTAGACAGTAAGCTAATGGAGCTATAACTTCTAGGCAGTAAAGTTATATTAAACTATTAAGAAGTTCCCCTTTTGAATATGAAATAAAACATATTACATTTATTCTATGAGGACCTTGCTGACAGTTAATAACAAATTTAGCAAGAGTTAAAGCTTGCATTTCAGGACAGTCATTAGTCAACCTAGAGACTATATTCTACTTCATTCAGATTGAATTTTTAAATTAGCTGCGCAGCATAAGACATGTTTCTGAGATCCAATCAGAAAGATCCATGAAAACCAGCTTAGGTGATCTAGGTCAATGGCTGGGTTCCTCAACCTCCACCCTATTGCATATGGGGTTGGATGATAATTTTTGTGGGGCTGTCCTGTGCACTGTCGAATGGTTAACAGCATCCCTGGCTTCTACCCACTAAATGCTCGAGGCACCTCCTTCCCCAGTTGTGACAAACAAAAATATTTCCAAACATTGCCACATGTTCCCTGGGAGAAAAACTGCCCCTGACTTATAGAGTAGGGGAACAAGCCTTCCAGGTACCCAGGGCTTAGGCCCACAACCTTGTTCACTGGATCTGAACCTCAGAGAACGGCACCTCAGAATCCGGCCTCTTCACTACCTCTCAGGGCAGACTCGTGTGCACTGTCGTGGCTCACTGGAGCTAAGCAGTTGAAGCAATGACAAACCTGTGCACCTTTAAGCTCTGATTTTCAGAAAGTCTTTGGAGAGCACACCTCCCTTGAGTTTGGCTCCACTTGGTGCTTCTCTAACTTTGTTTATTTCACTATAACCACCTTGTCAAAGAGTCTCTGGAAGGATGAAAACTTTGTTCACTCTTCCATTTTGCAGTTAACACTGCTTTGAAGTTATTTGTAACCCTATGATGTTAGAGATCTCACCATTAAGTTACCTGGGACATACTTTTAAGGCTCAATAAGTTTGAAGTCCTTTAGCCAATCTGTTTTTAGTATTTTGTGCCAACTATGTGTTCAGAACATATAAAGACAGGCAATAGTTAAATGACCATTTTCTAAGGGATTCAGATTACCCAATATTAATCCATGTTAAAAATGGTTGGAAGTGCAGTAAGGCTAATCTTAAAACCATTTTACAGTGATATATCCATGAATAAATTCACCAATTTACCATGCGGCATTACTAGGCTCTGTTCATTAATGAGTGTGTCAAAAATTTCTCCTTTACAAGGGGAAAAATGGGGGACATCTGTAATAGTGTCAACAATAGAAAATAAAAAAATTCCTCCTTTACATTTATATATTTATCTTTGAAAGTATGTTCCACAGGGTATCCAGCCTCTCATTCCTTAGGGATTCCAAACATGGCCCCATCCGACCAGCTGCCAATCTTGGTCACCACAAAGAACTAACCCCACCATGAGGTATTTAAAATATGTAAAGGTTAAAAGATCATAAAAATGAGACCATATGTCCAAACATACCACGTGTGCTTTGGCAAGGAAAATGTACATGTTAAGACAAATCTTAGCAAGCCTGCCAGGGAACTAGATCAAAACCAGGACAAAAAGATTCTTTTCTATAAGCTAGGTATTTCCCCAGCACTTATTCTGAGGTTAGCCAAGATGAAAGAAACCGATCTGCCTGACAAAGCCATCCTCCTTCATGGCTGGAAAGAGAAAAGGCATAGGACTCCGTATTTGGGGAGATGAACAGTCTTGGTCCAAATCCTAGCTCCACAATGAACTCTGTCAACATCTTAATATGCCAGAAAGATACCTAATACCTCTGAGCCTCAATTTCATCATCTATAAAATATATATGCTGGGATGTTCTGAGAATGAAACAAGGTAAACTGGACGTGTTTAGAATTTTCCTAGCACATAAGGAGGCTTGCTATTCTTATTAAGAAAACGCATGTACATCCATCTCTTCAGAAATGCTAGCATTTTGGGGCCCACTCTTGCTTATTTCCCATCATGCTCCAAGGAAACACTGGCTGTGAAAAGATGCGTCCAGTTGTGCTAAGTGGCTTCACCACCACAGCCAGATGGAGGGCGAGCCAGGACCTAGCGGCGCACAAGCCTTCATGCTCCCTGGGTGGGCCATCTGCGCTGGTATGGAGTTCATGTCACTGATGGGAACTAGCCAAAGGAGTCTTGAAGGTCATCTCAGAAAGAGCAGTAAAAAAAAAATGGGGATATTGGAGTAGGGGTGAACCATGTGTTACATGTGTTCAATTACTTGGAATAGTCCGTACCCTACTCATGTGGGTTGCATGAGTAGATTGTAAAACTGTGAAAACCTAGGAAGAAAATACTCTCATAAAGCCAATATTTGCATCTATCCACGTCATACTTCCTATTCTTGTTGTTGTTGTTAAACCCTCACCCGAGGATATTTTTCCATTGATTTTTTAGAGAGAGTGGGAGGGAGGAAGAGAGACACAGAGAAACATCAATGTGAGAGTCACATTGATTGGTTGCCTCCCACCCAAGCCCCAACCAGGGCTGGGCATTCAGTCTGCAACCAAGGTACATACCCTTGACTGGAATTGAACCCAGGACCCTTCAGTCCACAGGCCGATGCTCCATCCACTGAACCAAACTGGCTAGGGCCACTTCCCATTCTTCACAACCAATTGTCTAGAGTTGATTATACCACCGAGTCCAAGTTGTTAAATTAAAAATTGTTAAAATAAAAATTCACATAGTAAGTATTTAGCAAAGTGAATGAGAAGTAGTTTATATAACCCTTAAGAGAAAAAAAAAGTAGTTTCCCATGCTTTTAATGCCTTTTAGAACTTAAAAGGTATGTAATAAAATATCCCAGACATACAAAAATGTATGAATAATAATACAGGGAACTTTCACTGAGGGTATAGGTCTTCAGGGGACCCCCTTAATTTGGGGTCTCCGTTCCTACTCCACACCTTACTGTCACCCCCTCCCCTTTAGTAACCAAACCTCTGGGTATAGAGATTGTAAAGGGCCTGCAGCTAAGGGTTTGGCATCAGTTTCCACTCTGCTTCTTTTGTGAGTTTAAATGAGCCATAAATTTAGAAAGATGTATAAAATATTTCACTCAGCACTCTAGGTGTTTATAGTGGGAGATTTTTTTCAGGCCATCTAGCCCCTTCTTTTTTTTTTTTTTGTCAAAATGTGCTCACTATTATGCGTTTGAAGTTTTTTAATTTTAATTTATTCCTAGATATGTCTCTGTTCCCATTGATATATTCATGCAAATAAAGATAAAATAAACAAAATTGGAATGCTTTAAAAAGTATTGTAAAGACACACAGTTTTTCATGGTAGAGAGCAATTATTGAATTTGAATGTAGTTTTAATAGTTCCAAAAGTATAACTCAACACTAATTAGTCATTCTGTTGTTACTTAGTGAATGCGAACTCTAAACCCAGACTATCCTATGTGTGTCCAAAGGCCTTCTAGGATATTTTCCAATTTATAAACTCCCCATCCTGGCGTAAATTGTCCTTAGAGAATGGAATGCGTATGCCAGCACATTCACTTAGCCTTCTCCATCTCACCTAAAGTATGTTGAGTTAATGAGGAAATTCAATCTCTTTCTCTGCATATATTTTTTTAATCAAACCTTAGAAATTTCAACCCTTTTCTTGCCCAAGTGCACTGATTGTGCAGTAAACCAATGCCGCAGTGGTGGTTTGGGTTGCCCGGGGTCCGTGTGAGCCCTGGTGTGCCATCAGGTGGGAAGTCTGGCATGGATAACCACCTTCCAGGAGAACATGCCTTCGCTGCTCGGTGTGAACGCCGGCCACACTGCTCCCTGGAGGCTGAGCTCCTGCTCTCACCCCGTTGGTCCTCCAGCCAGCCCTGCAGTGGCCCTCAGCGTGGAGGGAGGGGAGGAAGGAAGCCGTTCTATCCAGTTTCAAGAGAAGGAAACTGAGCCCCCAGCAGGTTCATTTTTATGAATTCGAATACTGAACGGCGGGAGCCAACTGACTCCAGAGCTCATGACATTTCACTATCCCATTGCACGCCATAAATGTCTATAGATCAACTTTAAACTTATTTTTCGTGAGAATTTTCAGCTGAAAATATTCCAGAACACCCGAATTGTGAGTAATTTTTTTTCTTTATTGATTAAGGTATTACATACGTGTTCTTATCCCCCCATTAGTATGTTTATTTTTATAATATTTATTGCTAACTGATTTTTAAAATTAAATTCAGAATATCGTGGCGTGTAGGGATGGTTTCCACTTGGGACGTGTGGCAGTTAACGGACTACACTGCTCGCAAGGATAGATGTGCTTCTGTGAACGCTGGCTGGCAGGCGTGCAGGGGCTGGCTTTGGGGGGTTGTAAGTGTTTGGGGTTACGCTGGCTGCTGCGGGAGGCCTAGTGCGTTTGGAGCAGTGCCTGACACACCGTAAGTGTTGCATAAGTGTTTGCTGTTTGCCACGGCCACAGGCGGGGGCTCTGAGCACCTTAGGTCACAAGGACTTCACAGCACCATGTGTACACTGCTAATTCTGGATCCAGACTGAGGAAGGGGACATATAAGCAACTGTAAGCCAGTGAGCTTTCTGCAAATGGATACAGTGTCTCTCTGATGCTCAGTGAGGCCACCATAATGTCAAAACATAAAACTGCTCATGTAACCCTATCTGTGTAAAGCAGGATTAGATCTTTTTTTTAAATATGTTTTTATTGATTTCAGAGAGGAAGGGAGAGGGACAGAGAGAAACATCAATGATGAGAGAGACTCATTGATCAGCTGCTTCCTATATGCCCCCCACTGGGGATCAAGCACACAACCCGGGCATGTGCCCTGACCAGGAATCGAATCATGACCTCCTGGTTCATAGGTCGATGCTCAACCACTGAGCCACATGGGCTGGGCAAGATTAGATCTTTGTAGCCTTCATTAACCTCATTGTTGGTCTTTAGCTCTTGATAGGGGCTTCTTTATCTCTGCCTATAATAGGTCTCAAGCTTGTGGATTCAAACCAATACCTGCTCATAGAATCAACATCATTTGGATAAAGGCTTGACTGAAGTGCCCCTCTGGAATGTATCTGTAAAAGGAATTTTCTTATGAAAATATTATAAACCATGGTAAAAAAGAATTATTTTTCTAATTAACACACGTTTTTAAATATCTTCAACTCTCCCAGGAACAATATAAATGATAATATGTAATCATGGGATCTGTTCCTTAAACCAAGTCCACAAAGAATTTCTACTGGGAAATTCTTCCTATCAACCTCTCTGTACTTTCTTCCTATTTTTTACTTTATTAAGATCCCAGAGGCTGCAATCTCCAAAATATTTTTTATATCCAACCTTGGATTTGTTAATGCAATTTAAATTCTCTCTCTTATTATCTCTACTTTCATCTCTTTCTGATGTAATGATATATAATGACTATCACAAATTTTAAATATTTTAAGACCTACTGTCTCAGGAATATGTATCATAGAAACCTGGTATTATTGAAGTTTTAGATAGAGCATTTATAAAATTGGTAAATAATAATTTATTTTGATTCTACAACGTGCTTATCTAAAGGACTTCATATTCACAAAATTCATGTTATTAAAGTCCTGGAAAATTAGATAGTTTTTATTTTTTGTACTGCTGAATTTGAATGTTTGTGAATGCACGTCATTTTTTATGAGAATTTCAACTCTCTTTGTAACAAAAATATGTGTCATATGTATACATACATACATGCAACTACCGTTAAAACACAAATAATACAATAATTATAAATAGTAATATAAAAATAAACTCTTTCATGTACTCACAACCATAAATCTACTTTTGCTCACCCGTGTGTGTGTGTGTGTGTGTGTAATAAGTTTGAGCCAGGTACAAAGAAACCACTAGAATATTCCCGTAACATCTTTGCCACTTAAGTTTAAATTTATCTGGTCTTATTACATGAGTTTTTCTGAGAGTCTGATTTCTATAAGCATTATTATATATTAAAATGTCCACTACCTAGACATCCTATATAATAAAGAGCTAATATGCAAATGGTCATCACTCCCTCACACCATAATGCCATAACGGCTCAGACACTCAACACTGGGGAGAGAGGAATGTGGACCAGTCAGGCACAAATGATCTCGCAAGAGAGGAATGGGGACCAGCCAGGCACAAATGAGCTCACGAGAGAGGAATGGGGACCAGCCAGGCTGCGGCCCGGGAGAGGGACAAGCCGCCCGCCCCACGGTCCCAGGCGCCAGCGCCTGTGGCTGCGGCCCGGGTAAAACTGCCCACTCATGGTCCCCTGCAGCTGTGGCTGGCCCAGGCGAAGCCAGCCC
Organism: Ia io; assembly: GCA_025583905.1. Classification (NCBI taxonomy): domain Eukaryota; kingdom Metazoa; phylum Chordata; class Mammalia; order Chiroptera; family Vespertilionidae; genus Ia; species Ia io. The sequence continues at coordinate 4,140,487 of JAJQQW010000010.1, read as the reverse complement.
AGGTCCTGGGTGCCTGCAGCCAGCCAGAGAGAGGGAATCCTGGGTCATGGGTGCAGGGCAAGGCAGGGGTGAATAGGGGCGATCAGGCCAGCAGGAGAGCAGTTAGGGGCAATCAGGTAGGCAGGCAGAGGTGGTTAGGGGCGATCAGGCAGGTGGGAAGAGGGGTTAGGGGTGATCGGGCAGGCAGGCAGACAAGTGGTTAGGAGCCAGTGATCCCGGATTATGAGAGGCAGTCCGACATCCCCCAAGAGGTCCTGGATTGGAGAGGGTGAAGGCCAGGCTGAGGGACCCCCCCACCCCGTGCACAAATTTCGTGTACCGGGCCTCTAGTTTTCTATGTAAGAAATATTCTATGTCATCAGGCATAAGTCCACTTTGGTCTTTAAAAATATGCAGCAAGCCTCAAATGGAAATTTATTGTATTTTCAGCATGCCTTCTTCCATTTTCTTTGTTGGGGACATTGCCTCCTCCCCCATCTCTTATCCCCTTTGTTTATTGAAGTAACAAGGGTCCCAATGGCATCTGCCATCCTCTTACATGATCCCACATCTTGGCACCTGACTCAAGCCTAGCCAGTCAGCATCTTTTCTTGGGAAGAATGGTCTTTCCCCTGTGACTATAGGAGCAGGAGCTATCGCCAGCAGCTGTGTCCCTGATTGTATAGACCTCCTGACTTTAGAAGGACATCAGAGAACTGACATTCAGAAAGTAGGCAAGATATGTGAAATAGAGAAAGCGAGAGACAGAGGGAGAGACAGGGAACTGAGAAGAGGGAGAAACAAAATGAGGGAACCAGAGGGAGGGAGAGAGAAATTGAGATTGTGTCAGTGTGAGGGTCATGGCTATTTTCCTGGCTCTGGTTTCTGTCTTGGCTCCTGCCTTCCAAGGCTCAGCTTTTAAGCCTTTGCTATGAGACACTTTGCTATCCTTCCAACAGTTCTCTGATCTTAGAGTCTGGTACCCTTGCAGACAAAAGATTCCTAATAATGAAAGAGCCCCCAAGTCTCTGTGGCCCTGCACTTGGATGCTATCCAAGTTTGGTAATGTGGGGCATAGTGGGGACTGAATATTACATTTTAACCATTCACCAAATATTATGTCTATGTTATAAAGAAGAAGGAAAAAACCACCCAGCAGGGTGGTTTCTAGAAACTTATTTCACAGAACAGTACCAGAAGGAATGACAGAATTGAGAATGATGATCCAGGCGCACCGGGAGCAGGTGGTTCCATGCGATTGGGAGAAAATGGCCAGGGCACTTATCTAGAGTAATTCACCTCTGAATACCTGGACGCATGAGGGAGGGGCAGATCCCGTGCAGCTGGTAGCCAGTATTCCCACCACACTGACATCTATGCAGCGAATGCTCAGTGACCAGGACAAGTGGACAGGTTTTGTGGAAAACCACCTGGCCTACCTTGCAAAGCAACCCATAAATTAGCAGTAGCAGGAGTCCCTTTCTACCCATAATGCAAAGGAGAGAAGTGGACCTAGGGCCACCCAGCAGAAGCTGGAACCACGCGGGGTCTGTCCTAAGGGAGCTGGAACGATGAAGGAAACCCACTGTTGCAGGAAATTTCGCGGAGACCATGGGAGGGGCAGGGGGGGAGGAATACCCTGGCTTACCCCCCTTCTTCCGTTCCAATCTCCCGCCGTGGCCTGAAATAGCCAAACCCAGCAGGAAGCTACTTGCCATAGGAGCCTGAGAAAACACAGGTTGCCAGCATGCCCCTTTCTCCCACTTCTCTCCAACACAGAAAGAGCAGGGGAAGGCCAAGCAAGGGATCAGCACGTGGCCAACTACCTTTGAGAAATGCTGGGTTAAACGAAGAGCAGCCGATTTCTTCGCTGTAGGGTTTCCCATGCACGGAAGGGGTATAGTGTGTGGTTGGAAATGGAACCCTTTTATGCCAGAGTATTGCACAGGACTCATGTCCCAAGGACTTGTTTGGAGAAACTCTATCTAGCGAGACTAACCCAGGAGGGCGGGACTGATCTTGAGGAAATTGCTGAGTTGGCTGCAAGAGTAAATGGTCTCCTAATAGACACCATCTACTCCCTTCTGAGGGGAGACAGTGAAGAAAATTCCAAGTATAACAGGAGATAAGAGAATCTTTGTGGCCTTTTTTTCTGCTTCCCATAGGGGCCATTCTAGAATTTGCTTTTTGTTAATAATCTTTGCACCCAGGACCCACCCTGAACTTTGAAAACTCAAACTAGAAATTAAGCAGTTAAGAAAAATGGATCCTCTTCAAGGGGGCCACTTGGGGGAACCTATCTTCTTATGGGCCCTTTACATTTTTTTCCGCTGATATAAACCAAGGTATTTTGCCAAGACCGGTCTACCTACCAGATACTCAGCAGTCTGGTGAAGGCTGCAGGTAATAAAAATAAAAGGCCACAGAAAGCCTGATGTTTTCCTGCATGCTTCTCTTACCAGAGACACTTAAAAAATAAATAAATAAAAAGCAATTACTGAAAGCTATCACAACACAATTTGCTGAGTCACTGAATTAAGATGTGTTTTTTTTTAATAGACATGTTTATTTCTAGACAATTGTTGGTTTTCAATAGAGATGTTACTATTTGAATCCAAGTGGGGTTTTTAAAATTCACTTATATATCCAAAGCTAAGGCTATGTTAAATAGCAATTACCTGCATGTCAGACACACACAAAAAAAAAAAAAAAGAAGAAGAAGAAAGACAACGTTTAAGGGAACTCTGAGCTTTATCACAGCTCCTTAGTTAAAGAATTCATGTGCTAAAGATATTGCAAAGATTTTTAAACTTGGGATCAAGTCAGCTTTCATCCTAACCCCCGACCCCCCTTAGTAGCTGTGTGATCTGGACTGGTCACACTGTTTCTGATCTCCAATTGCCTTACCTGGGGAAGGAGGATGGAAATGTATGTCCTGTACCACTTAGGTCATCACTGAGAGACAAAATGAGGTCACGTCTGGGACAGTACTTCTAAATTATTAACTGCTTTTCTGTAGAAGAGAATGGCCAAAGAAGCATTCAGAGTTTATCTGGAATTATGTCAGAGGCCTTCACATGCTAATCTACCCAAAAATGAAACCAGCCTTCTTCCCTGTCCTCAGAGACAAGGTTTTACAAGTAACTCATAGAACGAGTGCTCCACTGGGAATGAACTCTAATCTGAAGAGTATCAGCATGGAGATAACTAATTGGAGGCCAAAGGTGTTTCCTCTTTCACAATGTTGTAAACAACACTCATGGGATCCTGGAAATTATTCCAATACCTCACATCTGTAGACTTCAGTTGTTCTCTTCTGATCGACCTGGATATTACCTTCCCCATATCCCTGCTTGTGAATTACTCTCCCCTGCCCAAGCCATAGTCTTGGTGGTGACCATCAGCGGAATTGCTGTTCCTTCACATATGATGCTCTGAGCCCTCACAGTGCCAGCATCTCATTAGACAGGGCTACTCTAGTCTTTGTGATATAACAATGGATCACACCATAAAGACGGAACCTTTTCAGAACATCTGGATCATAGGATAACATTAGAATTAACTTCAGAAATTATCTTCTCTAATGGTTTGCAAGATTTTTAATAGCACATGCCTTTGGTTGAAGAAGGAGGCAGAACCCTAACATATTACTTGTCTCCTTGTTTCTTTGCAGATCCTAAGGTTCCACTAAACCATTTGAAAATCACTCAGTATATGTCAGCCTTTCCTCTCCTGCAGTGCTTTAGTCCTTTCTGCAATAGCCATCACCAGTTCCAGGGATGTCCATCCTCCCAAAGAAGGCCACTTTATTTTCTGACACCTTTAATTTTTTGTTTATGAAGTTCATGCTTACGTTTTGTTGCTTTTCTTGTAACTCCTGTTTGTTCTTAGGATGTGAGAATATATGGTCCTAGTCTCTTTATTCAAATTGCGTTCAGTTGTCAATGTCAGAACTGGGAACAGTATTTCCTATCTTAATTGTAACCCCCAATTCTATCACTTTGAACATTCTACTTCTGTTAATGTGGCCTATAGCTGCACTTGACTTGAAGAAGACTTGCGGAGCTTAGTCATCTAAATCCCTGACATCATTCCTGAATATGCTACTGCAACACAGTAGCTCTCAACGTGTAAAAATGTGATGGCTGCATGTGGTCATGGTCCTTTGTTGTGGTTCATGAAGTCAGCCACATAGTGCTGTTAGAACCATTTCCAGGTTCTTTTAATTTATAGGATCTAGTTTGTGGGATTTGACTAATCAATGACTGTATATTTGGTCACAGTTTTTTCTGTCAATCCCACAGATACCATCTTCTTAACAATTTCCTATAGTTCTTTATTGATATAGATGTTTTTGCAAAAATATTTGGTAATTACTTTAGATCCAAACTATGTCATCATGAATACCCATTTATATCTGACATAAACAGCTTCCCTACTATAGAATTTTTAAGGTTTGAAGAGGGCTGACTATATGCCTGAGAGGATAGGCAGTCGTCTCAGTTGATTTGTTTATCCTCCAATGGTACTCTGAGTCTGTAATTTAAAAAATCTACCCCCAAACCAGGGGCTTATCTACTGTTAAATGGGTGAATTTTTAAGCATCAAAAGATAAGTTGGAATTTTCATTCTTCCCTAGGAATTTCCTCAACTTTGTGGGTTTCAGCCAGATACTTTGCCTTCCTTGAACATATTTTCATGTGGCTTTATAATATTTATTCAGCATTCTTTTCCATTAGTTCTCTATTTTTAATTGTTGGTGACCATTTCAATGTGTAACTATTACACGGTGCAGAACTGACTTATCCATGCTAATGTCTGAGGGACCATGACCCCTTTTATTTGCTGCGTGGTCAGCCCTGGTATTTGTGGCAAGTTTTCTGAATATTTCTGATGAAGTCTTTAAGCACATGTAATTCTGAAAACACATTCCCATTCAGTGCGACTTATACAGGATGGTAAGCCCAACATGGCAAAAGGTTTCTAAAAAATTCCATAAACATTAGGCATATTTATGTCATAGCATTAAGTTTGGTCAGTTTGAAACTCACTGTATTGTAGTATAAGAGGCATTTTGTTTGCTGGTGTTTACTTTCCCAGGAGTAAATGCGTTTTGGTTAACCACAATGGCAAACTTAGGCAAGACATTTATGTCAACAAATCCTACTGCTTAACAAAGTCCCATTCTTAGTTTCTAGGACAGCAGACTGGATTCTAAGTCATAAGGTGTTTATAAGGCGCGCTGTAAATCTGGGACTATAAACATGTCTACTTTTCTCTTAAACCTGCTGCTGTGCGTGAGGTACAATAAGCTCTCTTTTCAGTTTTATGGTGGCCAGTATGTTGGCTTGCCAGCCTTGATGGCTGTTGATTCTACTGTTCCCAGCACCTCCTGCCAAGCTCTTGACCCAAGTCACGCTCCCTGGTGATGTCATAGGCTGCTAAGAATTTGCTCATTCACTGTACCTGCAGTGATGCCTGAGTCGCATACCTTCCTTCTTAGTCACACACCCGCTGGAGAAGAACATATTGAAAAAAGTAGGGCCTCTCCCTCCCCTGATCTCAAATGTACCACATTTTTAGATCCTTCACAATGAGCATATATAGAAAGATGATGATTACCTGTATAGAAATTATTTTTAATATGACTTTTTCTCAAGAGTTAACAGTACTAATTTTATTGGTTTTTTTGGGGGGGCAACAAGTGTTTTTTTTTTTCTGCATTCATGTGAAAAATTTATTTCAGTTCAACACATACACAAGTATTTTTGAAACAGTTTCTAGTATTTGAAAATATCACCATGGTGACTGATGCCAAATGTCTGGAGGAGCAGAGGAGAAACTGGTAGTAGATCTGACATTTAAATTACATGATGTCAAATATGTCTATTTGAAAAAAATTGATCCATTTTAAGTTCTTCCCTTTTCACCCAAATATTGGGTGTTTGTGTTGGTACACCTTGCATCTTGTCTTACTTTACACTTGGATTCCCTCATTCAAAGTACTCAAATAGTATTCCAGGGGGCCTGTTAGACCAAATATAAAAATAAAAACAACAAACAACAAAACCTCAACAAAAATTCTTTAAAATCCACTGGTTTTGAGCTCAATTCAAAACAAATAGCTCATGTATTTGTACACTTTTTGTTTCTCAGATGAACATTACCAAGACTACATTGGTGTTTTAACCAGCATGAACAATGGCCCAAATACAAATGACTAAAAACCACAGGTCAATTTCTCATGGACTATGATAGACTTGGAGCTTATCCACTGTCTTTTGGTATGCCATTATGTTCCCTTGACATTCTATATTTAACAAATTTATGAAATCTATAAAATTTGATATTAATTTAATATAACAGGAACAGACTCATAGATGCAGAGAACAAACTGATGGTTGCCAGAGGGGAGGGGTTTGAGGGATCAATGAAAAAGATGAAGGGATTAAAAAGTACAAATTGGTGGTTGCAAAACAGTCACAGGGATATAAAGTCTAGCATAGGGAATATAGGCAATAACATTGTGATAACTATGTATGGTGAGTCCTTGAATTATTGGGGGAATCACTTTGTAAGTTATATAATTGTCTAATCCTTATACTATATACCTGAAACTGATATAAAATAATATTGAATGTCAACTGTAATTGGAAAAAAATTTGTTTTTAAAAGAGGAGGTTAGGGTACACAGAGCAAAAGGACCACATGAGGACACAACAAGACAGCCATCTGCAAGCCAAGAAGAGAGGCCTCCAAAGAAACCAAACATGGGACACCTTGATCTTGGACTTCCAGCCTCCAGAACTATGAGATAATAACTTTCTGTTTTTTAAGCCAAAATAATATATATATAAATTTAATGTGAGTTATATGGGGGCATTAGTGGTACAAAATTACTACTTGCACTATGAATATGATAAACATTTTAATATCACTAGTCTATAAGCTTCATTAGAACAGACCCATGTCTGGTTTTCTTCACCATTGTGAAATCTTAGGAAATATTTAAGAAGAAAATTAGTTAATGATCCTTATTAATATGGATAACTTTTAAAATATCAAATAGACCAAAGATGTACAACACTTATACAGTGGAAACTATAAAACATCATTGAGAGAAGTTAAGAGGAGCTAAGTAAATGGAGTGATATAACATGTTCATAGATGGGTAGATTTAATATATAAAGATGTCAATTTAGTACCAAATCCACCTATCAATTTAATGTAATTCACTGAAAATCCCAACAGGTGACTTTTTTTTTGCAGAAATTGATCAGATAATTCTAAAATTCATATGGCAATGCAAAGGCTTATGAATAGACAAGGAAGTCTTTAAGAAAAGTAAATTTTAAAAATGGAGGCCTCACTGCTATACATCAGGACCTACTTACTATAAACTATACTAATTAGAAAAATGCGGTATTGATGAAAATATAAGCAACCTGAAAATAGTGACTCCATAAACAAGGTAACATATGCATGCATCTGATTTACGACAAATGTACCATTGCAGTGAAGTGTAGAAAGTGTGTCTTTTCAATAAGTAATGCTGGGTCAATTACATATCAATACCAAAAAATGTTTCTTGACTTCTACTTGACACCATATACAAAAATCAATTCCAGAGTGATTACAGATCTAAATGTGAAAGGTAAATAAAAATAGAGTCTTTAAAGTGAAAATGAAGAGAATATATTTGTTACCCTGAAATAGTAAAAGATTGTTTAAACAAGACAGTAAACGCATTAACCATTACAAATTATTATAATAAAATAAAAACATAGTGATTTATGCATCTGGAATAGATTGAGTAACAGGGACCAGTTTTACCCTTTCATCTGAAATAACAAGCATTCTCAAGTCACTGGAAAACACGGATCCCTGAGAAAGAGAATAAATTAGGTGAACCCCACTATTGCCCTGAAACTCCCTCCAGAAAGTTTACAGTCTGCAGTGCAAGGAGTGAATGCAGGTGGAGCCCAGCAGACTCCCCGATCTGAGAAGACAGAGCCAAGTGTCCAGGGAGACCAATGGAGCTGGAGTTCACAAGATAGAGCGCTGAACAAGAGAGAGAAATAATTGTGAAGATAAAACTTTAATGGTAAAAGACTACTTTTTCCTCCTAAGGTCAGAAACAAGACATGGATATCCACTCTCATCCCTTTCTATTCAGCATTATACTGAAAGATCTGACCAGTGAATAACAGAGAAAAAAAAAAAAGTCATCTTTATTGAAAGGAAAAAGAAAAACTGTCTATTCATAGGTAAATGATCATCTATGTAGAAAAGTCAGTGGACACTACACAAAAAAAATAGCTACTGGAGCTAGTAAGTTAATTTAGCACGATTTCAGTATACAGTACATGATCAATCTATAAAACTCATTCATAGTTCTATATACTAGCAATGTAAATATCATTTACAATAGCATAAAATATGAATTTTTAGGTATAAATCTGGCCAATATTGTGGAAGGCCTGTATGTGGAAAACTGTAAAACATTTGTCAGAGAAATATAAGAAAACCTAAATAGAAAACCTAAATATACCATGTTCATGAATCAGAAGATTAAGATACCAGTTAAGATATTGTTAAAATACTGATACTGTTAAGATATCAGTGCTCCCAAATGAATCTCTGGATTCAATGCAATTTTCATCAAAATTTCAGCAGGTTTTTGATAAGCTGGTTTATATAAAAAATTCATAGAGAAATGCAAAGGACCTACAACAGTCAAAACAACATTGAAAAAGAAAAAGGGTTTAATACTACCTGACTTCCAGACCTAAACTAAAGCTGTAGTAATCAAGACAGGGTAAAATTTTGACATCAAGACAGACACATTGATCTAGCCCAATCAAGCAAAACAGAACATTTAGAAATAACCACTTATTTGGGCCGAAACCGGTTTGGCTCAGTGGATAGAGCGTCGGCCTGCGGACTCAAGGGTCCCAGGTTCGATTCCGGTCAAGGGCATGTACCTTGGTTGCGGGCACGTCCCCAGTAGGGGGTGTGCAAGAGGCAGCTGATCGATGTTTCTCTCTCATCGATGTTTCTGACTATCCCTCTCTCTTCCTCTCTGTAAAAAATCAATAAAATATATTTTAAAAAAAATAACCACCTATTTGGAAAACTGTTTCTTGACAACACTGAAAAGGAAGTTCTGTGGGAAAAGTATAGTCTTTTAGTCTTTTCAACAAATATAGCTCAAAATAGATTGTAGACCTAAATGTAAAACCTAGAACCATAAAACTTCTAGAAGAAAACCCAGGAGAAAAAAACTGTGACTTGGAGTTAGGCAAAGATTTCTTAGGTACATCCAGGGGATACTCACATATTAGGTAGTCATCCAAATGCTCCATAAAGGTTATCATTAAAAACACATTAAGCATTTGCTCCTAGCAAACTGGAGGGAATCCCATGGACTCCAGTTTAAGCAATACTGCTCTAAGAAGTGTATAATCCTGAACAGAGTTCTTTTTTCTATGGCCAAATGAAGTAGACAGGTGAGAAGACAGCAATCTAAACTCTAATATCCCTCCTGGTGGATGCTGAGAAGGGATGGGTCACTTGAGTTTGCATTAATAAAACCATTTCATGATGGACATTATGCTTCGCTCTTTCCTGCCGTGAGATAGTCAGCAGCTTTCTCTCACATACCACAACCCTTACCCTCCACCCCAACACACAGAAAAGAGTTCTTTCAGAACTTCCGCCATTATGTTTTCTCCTACTACAGATTCTATTTATGGGAATTAAAACCAACAAAGGCAAAATCTAAACAGTAATCTAAAACCCTTTTCATTAAAAACACCTCAGATGAACTTTCCGCATCACTCGTGGACACATCTAAAGGTAGCCCTTTCAGTGCCAGCTATTTTTAAGGCAGATATTTAAGATTTCTGACAATAAGCACTGCAGTGGAGCTCTGCTTGCTTCTCCATCACTGTGGTCTTGGTAAGTGTTGTAGCCTCACAGCCTGTGGCCTCTGATGTCACATTCCTTGGGCCAACACAATCTTTGATCTTCTTCAGTGAGTTGGGTTGTAAAGAATCATCATCCCAAATACTGCCACAACAGGCTCCCTGGCTTTGAGAGAACTATTTTTATGTCAGCATCTATTCTGGGCATCCCTGCACAGTGCTTTATCAGAAAGTGTGAAGAATACACAGGAGCACAGGGAGGCTGGATTGCCAGCTGCGTGTTTCATACTGTGACTCCTGGCTCTCCAGGAGAGGAGAGATGGGGAGCTCTCCCCCTTCAAGTTTGCACTATTGCCTCACTCCCGCCCTGCCCACAGATTTCTGTTCCTTTCAGCAGACAATGGTGTCCTACCTCAAGTTTTTAACTTTCATTTGTGTGATAGAAATCTCAGCAGACAATGGTGTCCTACCCAAAGTTTTTAACTTTCATTTGTGTGATAGAAAACTAAGTATGCCTTTTTAACTAGGGCATACCACTCATATCTCCACTCTTCTAAATGTTGTTAAACAGCTACTATTCACTGCATTCTTTTGCCAGTTTGCTCTAAGAGGTTATTAAGATGTTTGTCTCCACCTTAAATACCTCCAGACTGTCTGTTTTGTTTTGTTATTTTATTTGTTTAATTTTGTTTTCTCTTCCCTCCATGTCAATGTTTTGTGTCACTATGGGTTGCCCACATTGTTTTTGGCTTATAAAAGCCCTCTTTTTGCGCCCTCTAATTTGTTACCCCTGATGTACTCTTGGGTTGGAAAATAGATTACTCACCTTATTAAAATTCTACATAAAATAAAAAGTCACCCTGACTGCATGTCATAGGGTCTTTTCAGTGGCACTCAGGGTCTTTACCCTTCTTTTTGGGTACTTTCAGCAATCGCTAGAGATGAGAGATGACGGACAAGGGAGCATAATAGAAATACTAAGAAAGCTGAATATGGCAATACAGCAGCCCCAGCACTAGTTACACGACAGTCTCAGAGACCTCTGTGAAGGCGAGTAGACGCCCTTAACATCTCCTCTTGGCAGACGCCTTTGAAGTATGAGTTGGAAGCCACACTAAAGAGCCCTGTAGGATTGCTCAGTCCTCCAAATCCAGCAGATTAGACAGAGATTTCATCCTTCTCCAGTGTTATGCAGCCAAGAATGCCTGTTGCATTGCAAATATTCCTGGAAGTAATATCACATTTAGCTAATCAGCTGTCAGAAGCTGACTATGGAATAGTTTCTCCAGTTAGGCACCATTCAAAGCCCTGACCGGACCCCAGGCAGGTAGATTCCGAGAGCAGGAGGGGAGGTGATGCTTCACAGCCAGCCCTAGGGCCCTGGTACCTGGAAATGGGAGGATGAGGCAGGAGAAGTCCAACAAGGAAACGGGGAAAGAAACTTCACTTCCTTCAGGATTCACTCGAGATAGCTCTTCAAAAGCTACAGGAAAGGAAAGTTACGTGCCATTCTTATAGATCTTACTAGAAAGAAAAACTCCTTCCTCAGCATTTTCCTGCGATTTTGTAAGTCTCGTAAACTCATCCAGACATAGTTTCATAGCAAAAATATTTCAAAACATAGATTCCCTGAGTACCTTATTGAAAAGCTACTGAGGCAAAAACAAAAAGGTTTTCATATTATATATGAAGTATATAAGCACAGCAAAGATACTGTAGGTTTGGTTCTAGAAACCACAATAAAGTGAATATCATAATAAAGTGAGTCACACAAAATTTTTGGTTTCCCAGTGCATAAATAAGTTATTTTTATACTATTTTGTAGTCTATTAAGTATGACATAGGATTACATCTAAAAAATAGTACATACTTTAATTTAAAAATACTTCTAAAAAATAACCATTGCCCTGGCAGCTCATTTGGTTGGAGCGTCATCTGTACATCAAAAGGTAATGGGTTTGATCCCCAGTCAGAGCACATACTGGGGCTTAGGGGAGGACAACCAATCAATGTTTCTCTCTCACATAGGTGTTTCTCTCTCTCCCTTCCTCTCTGTCTAAAATCAGTGAAAACACATCCTCAGGTGAGGATATAATAATAATAGTGATAATAAAAATGATAATAATAATAAAACAACCACAATCATCATCTGAGCCTTCAGAGAGTCATAATTTTTTTTGCTGGTGGAATCTTGCCTAGATGTTGGTAGCTGCTGACTGATTGGGATGATGTTTGCTGAAGGTTGGGATGGCTGTGGAAAATTCTTAAAATAAGACAACAAAGTTTGCCACAGAGATTGAGTCTTTCTTTCTGAAAATTTTCTCCGTGACATACAATGCTGTTGATCGCATTTTACCCACAGAACTTCTTTCAAACCCTGCCACTGCTTTATCAATGATTTTATGTACTATTCGGAATCCTTTGTTTTCATTTCAACAATCTGCACAGCATTTTTACCAGGAGTAGATTCTATCTCAAGAAGTCATTTCCTTTGCTCATCCATAAGAAGCCACTTTTTATTGGTTAAAGTTTTATCATGAGATGGCAGCAAGTCAGTCACATCTTCAGGTTCTACCTCTAATTCTAGCTCTCTTGCTGTTTCCACCACTTGTGCAGTCTTGAACCCCTCAAAGTCATCCATGAGGATTGGAATCAACTTTCTCCAATTTCCTGTTAATGTGCATATTCTCATCTCCTCCCATGAATCACGGATGTTCTTAATGGCATTTAGAATGGTAAATTTTTCCAGGTTTTCAAATTTACTTTGCCCAGATCCCGCAGTGAAATAGTTATATATGGCAGCTGTCGCCTTTTGAAATATACTTCTTAAATATTAAGATTTGAAAATTAAAATTACTCCTTGTCGACCCACGAGCTGCAGAATGAATGTTGTGTTAGCAGGCATGAAAATGTTAATCTCATTGTACAGATTCATCAAAGCTTTTGGGCTTCCAGGTGCATTGTCAATATGCGGTAATACTTTAAAAGGAATCTCTTTTTCAGAGCAGTAGGTCTCGACAGTGGGCTTGAAATACTCACTAACCTAATGTGCTATCGTGCAGGCTTTGTTGCTCCATTTATAGAGCACAGGAAGAGTAGATTTAGCATACTGCTTTAGGGCGGTAGGATATTCAGAATGGTAATGAGCACTGGCTTCCATGTAAAGTCACCAGCTGGAGTAGCACCTAACAAGAGAGTCATCCTGTCCTTTGAAGCTTTGTCCTTTTGCTTATAGCACAAGGCTTTTTAAATTTATGACTCTGATTATAATAATGGTATCTTTTCTAAATATTTAATTACTCTGTTCTAAGTATTTTGGCCATATTATTTCATGTAATATAAAATTAAACTATAGTCTAATCAAAGAAGAAAATAGGCTACTTGAAATATATAAAACGAACTCAAAGAGCATGTGTATTTTATTCACTCCAAAGGGATAAATACTATTTTGCTACTTGTCCTTCCTCCATGCCCTCTCTTTTTTCTGGAACATTCTCCTTATACCTCCAGTCAATCCCTATCCCAGTACCCTGTCCCTGGGCTCTTAGCTATTCCTGACCCAACTAAAAAAGTACTTTTTCCTTCATAATCTCCTCCCACAACTAGGTTAAATTTTCTTTATACACTCCTGAAAGGTTCTTATACCTTCAGTTATTTATTACATTTATTGCTCTCTATTAAAATTGCCTGTTTAATTATTTCCCTCTCACTTCACTGAAAGCACAGAGCTTCATTTTGAAGGAAGGGGCTAGCTTAGGTTTCTGGGGTTCACATGGGAACCTTGTAGCCTCATCCAACCTTTCTCAGAGTCATGAACAGGCAGCCACTTTCTTGGCTTCTGGTTATGCCTCTACCACCAGGAAAATGACCAAGAAGCAGGGACCTAGGAGGCAGAAGAGAGAGAGAGAGCTACAGTAGTGTGCACCCAGATTACCTAATATGGTGACCCATAATTGGAATGGGATAGGAATGGGGAGGAGGTACATAAAAACAGTATTCTCTCAGAAGACTGGAACTAAAGGGGGACTTCCTCAACCTATTAGTGAACATCTACAAGAAACCCACAGCTAACATCATATGTAATCGTGAGAGCCCAGAGGCTTAGGTTACTCAGGAAATGTATTGCAAATACAGTTATCAAACTAGTAAAAAAAACAACTTTGTGATGTAGTAATACATGTGTTGCCATTAATGCATTAAATGCAATATCTAGTGAATTTAATATACATGCTCTTTGAGTTCCATTTTATATATTTCAAGTAGCCTATTTTCTTCTTTGATTAGACTATTAGTGCCTTACCTACTTGAATTGTGAAATATGATAAGTATAAATAATAGTTCAAGATTCCTGCACCTACCGGAATATATGAAAATATTTCTTATTTCTATGAGTGCAAAGTCACAACTATCAATACTACTATGGTTTGCTGCCTACATTCATAATTTCAGAAAAATTTAAATTTCAGGTAGACATTTTGGGGAAAAAAAAAAGTTGTAAACTTTTTCCATCCAAGTTTGTAGGCCACACACACTTCCACCATCTCCTGTATTTTATGCACAATTTGGAAGTTAGGAAGCCCTGGGCTGGGAAAGTGCTTGCCCTTGCAACCTCTCTATGGACAGTAATTAAGGTTGTATGAAATCAGCGGTCTTCCAGTCTTGGATTTGTGTCTCTGTTTGCACATAAATTAATTTTTTGAAAAATCCTGTGCCCGGTGACTCTCTCCTTGACCCAGCACAGCCTCATCTTTGAGTGTTTTCTTCTCTCCCCTGACCTGATGATTGTGGTGCCCTCATTTAAAAGCAGAGATGCATCTGAGTGTTCATCATGTTTTGTTATTCACAACATGAGTCTAAACCACATTTGTTTCTGTTTTCTCCATGTCCTAACTCTCCAGGGAACAAGTTCCATGGGTTTAACTGGGTAAATGACACAGGAGTGCTTTCTTTAAGTTGTCCAGAGCCTCTCCACCCATTTTCTCTGAGAAATAGTGAAAAACAACCCATACTCAAATCAACTACCTAAAGAATACTTGTATAGATACTGTTAACCTGTGGTCACTTTACAACTTAGCAGCCACAGGTACTTAAATATCCCTCTGACGAGTGGTTTTCTAAATGCCTCTTGCCAAATTGCTAAGAAGAGAAATCCCATGGTATCTACGCCATACCATCCAAAAGTGCATAGTGTCCTGCCCAGAAACAGCCGGTGACGAGCAGCTGGCAGTGCCAAGTACACTGTTGTAGGTAAACACTTAGATGTATTCCCGGCAGCTGTCTTCATCTTCACCCAAGTTTACCTGCTGACAGTATCTGTCAGTGCCTCCTTGCCGGCAGGCCAGTGTCGGCCCCACAAATCAGGATTTCTGTTTGCTGAGAACGGAGCCTGGCAAGCATTCCACCACAAGAAATCCGAAAGCACTTACCTGCCTCAACCCATCCTTCCTTGGACATGCCGCTCAGGTGTGGCCGAGCTTGGAGACGTCGCAGTGTGTCTTATTTCTGGAAAATATAATTAATCTATAATGATTAAAGTCTGACAAGATGTCCTCAAGCCATCCCTTAGTTTGTTTTCTTATAAGCAACTTTTCATGAGCAATTTAATATCATAAAGTCTGAAACGGGTTAAATGAATTCAAGAGATGTGGTTGGCTCTTTTCTATTTGATTTTGACCAGATACTTCCAACTAATTACTGATTCTTGGTAATGCCGTCGTTTTAAAATACAGACATGTGGGTTTGTAATCGCAGAAACTGTTTGATTTTAGTTTTATACTCAAGCAGAAATATGTCTGGGCTTGCCGAGTGTCAGTGCACTTAGAAAGGTGGCTTTCCTGCAATCTGAAAGTAATATGCACCCGGAGTGGACTTGTACTTCTCTGTGACCCAGTCCTGGGGACCGGGGACAAGAGCCGTGTTCATAAGCTCAAGCTCCCCCTAGCTCTCCCGGTGAGCTCACTGCCAAGGGCCGGGGTGCCCCTCCGCCTTTCCCTGCTCCCTGGAGTGTCAGTCCGTAGCGGTGCGGGCCCAGCGCAGGGGAGAAATGCGCTCAGCCTGGGTCATGTCAGCCGCACCCCAGCAAGGTCAACTTATTCTCCTCTAAAGAAGTTTCATCAGTAATGTGAGGGGCCTGGACTCCTGTGTCCTGAGGTTATCTTGATCCACACTCGCTCCCCAACCCTAACCCTAACCCTAACCCTAACCCCAACCCCAACCCCAACCCAACCCTAACCTTAACCCTAACCCTAGCCCGTGAGCCAGCCTGGCATTTGCAGGGAGCAGATGGCTGCAGGGCGTGGCTCGGCTGACTCGGGACAGACTAAGGACAGCCCGCCCCCCCCTTCCAGGCTGCCCCCACCTCTGGGGACGCTGGGACCTCCAGCCAGCTTCAGGCTGCAGTGAACGTGGATGTCTGATACTGACTATTCTCTTGTTTCTGAGAAGAGAAACAATAAATAGCTCGTTTTCTCTTTTTCATTTTGAGCTGTGCTTGTGGCCTTTGGTTACCATAGAGCTGTGAGTCCTTGCTGTTTCTGACCTAACCAACACTAGTAAAATCGGGTTGGGACTTCCATAGCGATGCCCTCTTTTAAACACGCCAGGTTTAGGGTATTAAAAATATCACTTCGCTCTCATATCACTTTAATTTTGTTAAAAATAAAAGAATATTTTAATGCCCCTCCCCCAAAAAAGGATAAGGAAAGATGATGAAGAATAAAGAACAATTGTTTTAGTAAGTTTTGGAAAAACTCATTACATATCCTTTTTTGGCTTGTTTGGTTTTGTTTGTGTTTTATTTTACCACTGTCTAGTCTAAGTTTCAGGAGTGATTGCTCTAGAGCCGTGATCGGCAAACTGCGGCTCGTGAGCCACATGCCGCTCTTTGGCCCCTTGACTGTGGCTCTTCCACAAAATACCACGGCCTGGGCGAGTCTATTTTGAAGAAGTGGCGTTAGAAGAAGTTTAAGTTTAAAAAATTTGGCTCTCCAAAGAAATTTCAATCGTTGTCCTGTTGATATTTGGCTCTGTTGACTAATGAGTTTGTGGACCACTGCTCTAGAGTATAACTGGCTAGGACAGAACATCAGGAACTAGTGTGCAAGCCTGTAGCAGCCATAAAAGCGTGCCCTCACCTCTCCCGCTGCAGGGAGGCCTGAGAAGGCTCAGCCACCCTCTGGACCCACATTCAGGCCCACTGCAGGGCTCACAAGGCAGACCCATCTGGCAAGGGGCAGGACTCCTCTGATGAGGGACTCTGGCTGAAGGACTCGTCCTGGCAGATAAAGCTTTCTTAGGACTGAGCTGTGCTCTGAGACTTAGCTTCTAGCACCCCACCCCCTTCCCCTCTCTCCTGTGCGCTCATCCCTGACTTCTGTAGTGGGAGCAGGTCTCCTCCAGTCTTGGATTTTCAGGGACAATATAGTAGCAATGATAGGGTTGGAAGACAATAATCACACTGAACTCTCTCTCTCTCTCTCTCTCTCTCTCTCTCTCTCTCTCTCTCTCGTCTCCTTGGTTTACTCTCTCTCTTTTGCCATAATTTCATATTTGTAAAATGTATTATCACCAGCACAAAGACCCACTGCTAGGAGATCATGATTCAAGAGGCCCAGGTCCTTCTCTTGTATTTTAGTGGAATTCGTGCAAATATTTGTTTTCACAGGAGGCTAGATGTGGAGTTGATCCCTTCAGCACCTTAAGGAATCTAGTGAAATCAAACTCCATGTTCTTTGGGGAGTTTCATGGGAATTCCTACATGTGCATCTGCCTATCTGCATATTTGTAAATTAATATATTTGTTTACTTTTTATACTGTTGCTAAGATACCCTCCTCTATCTTCTCTTACCCTGCGCCCTGCAGTAGAGGGAGAGACTCAGGTGTGATTAAACTTCGTCTTTTGGTTGCTATGGCAATCATTTTCATCTCATTTTTTTAAGTTAATTTTCATTTTGATTCAGAAAGTTTCTGGATTCCATTCCAATCACCAGGATAATTCTCTGAGTCACAGTGTCATAGAATTTTAGAGCTAAAATGGATTATAGAATTAGCCAGTCCAACTTTTATGTGATATACTAATTCATTCAGGTCTTCAAGAAGTACATATTCAGCATTTACTGTGTGCTAGGCACTGGGCTAGTTACTGAAGTCATTCTTTTAAGAAAAGGAAGCATGTACATAGGCATTAACCAGTGTGGCTCAGGTGCAAAGCAAGCCCAGAAGAAGGTTCTTCATCTGCCTTATGGGGCGGGGCGGGGGGCGGGGGGTGACCAGGAGGAGGAGGGGGGACCCAGGAAGAGCTGACAGAAAACAGAACACCTAGAAAGATTCAGGCACTTGATGCGGGGAGGAAGGGGTTTCTTCCCATCCTGTGCCAGGGTCAGCTCCAAGTGCCTCAGCCTAAGGACTCCTTCATGCCTCACACAGCTTACGCGGTAGACTATTGTCACCCCATCTTAGAGGTGAGGAAGCAAGGCTAAGTAGCACGCCCGATGAGCACATCAGTAAATGGCAGATAGGAGTGTGCCACCCAGTGGGTGTGCACTTAACCCTGCACATCTTGCAGCTTTGACTTTGCCAAATTTCCTGGGCTAACCACTGACAAGCCAGCGTTGAGTCAAGGTGTCTGATTCCCGGACTGGCATTAATGTCTAACTCCTAAGACCCCAGAGTAAGTGTCTATTTTTCTTAGTGGTCTGTCAGAGGCTGATGACTCCCAAAGTAGCTTCTTACAAAAAGGTGAAACATTCCCTAGAATAGCAAGCTCAGGGTCCTTGTTTAGAAGTACCGGGGCTTGGAGTAGGGACTATGACAAACATGATACTGAACATCCATTAGACAAAAGTGTACTGTGAGCGAAGCCTGGTGTGTTTGGGCGAATAGTGACTTTCTACCGCATGCATGGTATAATAATAATCAGGTTTTCAAAATACTCGGCCAGACTCCGCTGGCCTCGCTAACATAGACATGCAGACAGATAAAAGACTGTGTTAAGATTTTATTTTAATCTTTGCCTCCCTGCTTGTGGTCTTAGAGGACTTAGTATTGAAAGCAAATGATATTTCTACCTTCCCCTTCCCGGGGCAGAAATTTGCATTTTAATTTTAGAACACTTAAGGAAAAATCCAATGAAATGCTTTATTTACTTTTTTGAGATTATTTTTTCTTCTTTCCAGGAATAAAGCCTATTGCTTACTGAGTTGTAGACTAAATACCATACATCCCAAGGCAGAACAGGCTACTAGAGCTGTAGAAAATGTGTCTGCGCTTCACCAGGAAGAAAGAGCCAGCACCAAGGGGCTGGGGCCTGGGAGGGGTCTGTCTCAGGATTTGCATAGGAGTTCGTTTACCTTGAACTGAACTTCAAATCAGGACGTTTATACATAAACAAGCGGGAAATAAACTTGAATGAAGATGATCAGAGAGTCCTGCTTTGGTAAGGAAAGTGATTTACGTGCATTTTGGTCATCTGGTTAGCAATTCTGAAGCCCTTCAAATGAAAATGATGACAACATAGCTGCCAGTGCGTAATTCTTAGAGTGTGTCTACGCAGCCTGGGCCATGCAATTCATCACTCAAGCTGGACCCTCAGAAAGCACAGTGGGTGCTACCATCAGCTGCCATGCAGAACAGCAAAGGAGCACGGGTGGTCTGTCCAATCAGGGCAAAATGCCCATTTCTAGCAGAGAACCTGAATCTGTCTGTTGGCAAGGGCAAAGCCAAGTCTAAGTGAAGGGCCAGGAGGAGGGTGTTTCCCACCTGGGACTGCTGCTTTGAACACTGACAACTAGAGCTGGAGGGACAACATAGGGATTTACTTCAACCAGACAAGGGCGTCAAAGGAACTAGGGAGTCACGTAGGCTCTTCACAAAACAGAGAAGCCAGGCCTCCTGACTCAGCTGCGCTGGGGTGTTTTCAGAGGCTCAGCTGTGGGCTGCGTGGCTAATGGCCCGTGGAAGGAGTAGGGTCAGTCACCTCCCCTCCAGCAGCGGTGCTCTGGCCCGCCCTCCCCTGTGGCGCCCTCCACCTTTCCTCCCAGCTCTGACACAAAGAACACATTAGGCCCTTCCTGTTGGAGAACTCGTAGATGGTAACACCTGTGGGTCAGAACACCCATCATTGGAGCAGTGCACTTGGAATTGAGCAGGCCTGTTCTCATTAATCAGCACACTCATTAATCACATCTCCAGAAAACCAATTACCTACCACCTATCCCAGTGGTCGGCAAACTCATTAGTCAACAGAGCCAAATATCAACAGTACAACGATTGAAATTTCTTTGGAGAGCCAAATTTTTTAAACTTAAACTTCTTCTAATGCCACTTCTTCAAAATAGACTCGCCCAGGCCGTGGTATTTTGTGGAAGAGCCACAGTCAAGGGGCCAAAGAGCCACATGTGGCTCGTGAGCCGCAGTTTGCCGACCACTGACCTAGCAGGAAACGGAGGCTAAGAATAATGATACATAGGGCGTGTCAGCTTTTACGTGCGAGGGAAAGGTCCTTAGGGAGCCTGATACTGCGAATAAAAGCAGATGCTAGATGTTGGCCAGAGCACCTGAGATAGTGAGATTGGGCTGGGTGCGGGCTGGGAATGTTGGAGCAGGTGTGGCTAAGAAGGACAGAAGGACGGGAGAAGGAAGTGGGGGTTCAGAAGACACACTTTGCATACTGTGGCAAAAGGATATGTTAAGGCTTCTTGAAAGTTAATTAGAGGTATGAGCTCACAAGTAGAGCAGGTGTGGGATGCCCACAGCACCCGCGAGTGTTTTCTCTGCCTTTGATTTGGGGCAGGAACTCAGGAATCAAAGACTAGGAATTAATTACCCCCCTTGAAGGCAGGTTCCACTGCGCGTCTCTCTGTACTCTTTAGTATTCCCCCGAAAGCCAAGGTGAGTTGGCAGGAAGAAGGGGATGAATTAACCCCAAATATAGAATTTATTTTCCTCTCACTCATGACTAGTACATTCTGTTTTATACCACGAGCCCAGGAGAATTGGAATGGATACCACTTGCAAATCTAATAGAAAAATTTAAAATTTGGACATTGTTTGGAATGAAAGAGCAGTTCTTTCTGGAGTGTCATTTTATCTGTGGCATTATCTTTGCTGCATGAAACCAGTGTTTAGATGAAGATGAAAACATTGAATTAGTCATTCATGCCCTTAGTCACGTTATAGTGTATATTTCTTGTTGCATATTTGGGAGTTTATGGACAAATATTTTCATTTTCACCAAAATGTTGAATGCCATGAAAATTGATAGCTGTGCAAAAAGATCATAAAATATTTCTCAAGTCTTTTACTTAGATCTTCCTGAGTGCCACTTAAGAAGTTCCGGTTTTTTTTCCCTAGCTGGTGTGGCTCAGTGGTTGAGTGTTGACCTATGAATGGTTCGATTCCCGGTCAGCACCCATGCCCAGGTTGCAGGCTCAATCCCCAGTGTGGGGAGTGCAGGAAATAACCAATCAATGGTTCTCTCTCATCATTGATGTTTCAATCTCTCCCTCTTCCTTCCTCTCTGAAATCAATAAAAATATATTTTAAAAAGAAGTTCCCTTTTATTGGGTAGCATCTAGTAGTACTCATGAAGTATTAGTCTGTTACACTTCAGATAAACATTTTGTATATATCTCTTTGGGGGCAAGAGCACTAATACAGTGCTTTTCAAGCTTTTTTTACCATGACCCACATAAGAAGTATGTTACCTCATGACCCAGTACACACACACACACACACACACACACACACACACACACACACACACGAATGAAATATTTCACAAAATAATACCTTTACTATATCAGATACACTTTGATATGTTCTATTTTTTAATGCTGATCTTGTCTATAAAATTGACTTCTAATTTAGTGTGTGATGACCCACTGTGTGAAACACTATGTTCTAGGAGGCTATGAATCAGATACCTGGAGAGAGTTAATGTCTTAACACTTATTTTCCGTGAGATATTCTGCAAGCACTTTTTTGCAGTTATCCGCTGCAACTAGGAAAACAATGCTAAAACCAAGGCCTAGTCAATCTACTCAGTTAAAGAAGCCAAGTCGATTATTTTAAAAATGGAGAATTGTTTCCCGTCTGAATGAACTTTCATATCTGTCAAAATGGTCAATGCTATAAACTTTCATCTCCGATATGCTCTGGAATTAATTTTAAATTTGTGATTATTATTGCTAAGGTTTTAAAAGTATAATCCTAAATAACTGGAAAAAGTCACCATTTCTTGGACATTTCAAAAATAATTTACATTCAATCAATAGAAATTCCATTTGATGACCTTGTTTCATACTTGGATTTGAGTTGTCTATAGTAAAATCATTAATAAAGAATAAGAGATCTGGTTATTCATATGTAGACTTTGATACCTTTCTAAGAAATTGAATTAAAATATCCATCATCTGAGTTTTCAGTAAGATGCGATACTCAGTCAGTAATGGCTCACACAATAAAATCTGTAAGCCACTGTTCATCATAAGACTAAGCACACGAACACACACACTTATTCCCTTATATTTTTATTGAGCCCTTACTAAAGTAGACCTTGTTCAAGCTGAATTAAGGCCTTTATAGGCCCTAAGCACTGAAGAAATTATTCCACATTCTCTTCTCCATGATATATTCTCCAAAGACAATTTAAAATAAAAACATTATCTTCTTTGTGACATAGGCCCCTTTGCAGAATTGTGTTTTTAAATGCATAAAATAATATGCATGGGATAATTAAATGAAATACAATACAGTACTAAAATGTAAAATGTACAATATAAGGAAATTGTCAGAATTTTCTTCCCATACCCCATCATAACGACTTTGATAATTTTTGAAAATACCAATTCTTTCAGAATCTTTTTCTCATATTTTGATGCATGTTTTTCTTGTTTCCTTCTTTTCCCTTTAATACTTCTGCTACTCTTCCCAGCTTTTGCGATGGATTATGTGTGATTTTTAAAATGAAGTAGATAGAGCTTCGGCCTGCAGACCAAAGGGTCCCGGGCTCGATTCCAGTTAAGGGTACGTACCTTGGTTGCTCCCTGCCCCAGGCCCTGTCTGAGGCTCGGGCAGGAGGCAACCAATTGATGTTTTTCTCTCACATTGATGTTTCTCTCTGTCTTTGCCTCTCTCTTCCACTCTCCCTAAAAAAAATCAATGGAAAAACATCCTCGGGTGAGGATTACAAATAAATAAGCATGGTATTACCTTGTACCTCATTGGGAAGAGGGTTTGTACCACTCCCCAGAAAAGATTGGAACATAATGTGGTAGTATTGTGCTATGTGGGGAGAGAAAGCCAATTCTCACACCTCCTTTCAGAGTACCAGACATCAGCAAGCTGCACAGAGAAAGGAAAGACTGCTTATCTGCAGAAGGCCCCACTTGGTCTTCAGCAGAGCACTCATGAGCACGTGTGTGAGGGAACTGCCAAAGTCAAGTAAAATGCTACTTGAAATAAGCAGTGAGAACACTCCCCAGAAATTAAGGGAAATAAAGCATAAAATATATAGATCATGTTTGATATTGTCAGGACTACATCTAGTTCTCTTGGTTTTAACATCGATTTATCTTTCCTTTACAATATGGCTTGGGAAATTTTTCTCCTAAGGAATGTAGATCATTTTACACATGCCCCCACTCCCAACCTGTACACTTCTAGTCCTTGGAGAGAAGAAAATATCCAAATGCCTAGTTTGTGTTTTTATTCATCGTTAAGTCCCTCTGTTTAAAAATAAACATTCCGGTTCTGCTATTGGTATCTGTTTCTTTTATGCCTGGGAGGCCATTTCCCAGTGGGGTTGCTTCTGAGTAATAGGACACACGCTGAGTTTTCCAAGGACCCACATGTTAACATATGGAATTATTTTCAGGACATCTTACCATCTCTTTTCTTAGAACAAACAGTTCTAAATTATCTGTCACTCTGTAAAGTCTCATGGACTTCAACAAATGCAAAACATGTTCAATTTATGGAAATACTCCATTCCAATATTTTCTTTTTGAATTTTTTCTTCACAGGGAATTTGTCTCCCAACAGTTTCCAAGATGTGAGGGACTCTTAGTTCTTTGCTGAAAAAAAAAAAAATCACTTTTTACAAGTAATAATCTCTAGTTCAGCCACTGACCCCTAGGATTCTGGTTAACTCCTTTTCACAATGGTTTAGAGAACAAATGACAGCAAGCATGTTTAACTTTCCTAAGCCTGGATGGAGCTAATGTTTCCTTTTTTAATTTTAAAAATTGGGATCTTTTATATTATTCTTTTTCCCTAACCTCCAGAATCCCATTCCTCCCTTTTCCCTGGATGAGGCTGTCTTTCACCTCTCTAACAGCAACCATTTACTCAAGAACAGGCTTTTTAGCAAGAATCAGCTTAGTCTTTCCTTAAAACCCTGCTTAAAAGATTGGGTTCCAGGGAATGCACAGCAAATGTATTGCACCAATCCAAATTTGGTGGAAATAAAACTATCAGTTACCCCCTAACCTGCTCTAAGGAGTAATCAAGAATGAAGTTTTGAAGAGCACTTTTTGAGTCCTGTTCCAAAGCTTGCCATGCTCTTCCTTCTCCTTTAGCGACATGTAGACCCGTCGTATTCTTACTCAACCAACCGTCCACTTGCAAAATGTCCCTCTTCCGCTGTAGGCTCTACGAGGTCTTCAACCTGCAAAGCTCCCCGATGTAAGCCAGCGAGACCTGGGGTGAGTGGGTGGGTGGGTGGGTGGTAACACGCAGGAACAGGTGTGAGCTAAGAGTCATGGCCGGCAAAACCCAAAAAAGGTGCAATCATAAAGCAACTTCCTTTACCTCGTGCTTTCCTTCACAATAGCTCAATGGGTTAGTAGCTAATTTTTTCCCAACCGAGACCAGTGCTTTTCTGATCCCTTTTGAATATTAAAAGTCCTCTGGTCAGTCTCAACCCAGTAATTAATTGCCCAGCTCAATATCATAATCACAATTTCATCCTTTCCTTAAAGCCAAACCTTCTCCCCTCGCCGGTTTGGCTCAGTGGATGGAGTGTCGGCCTGTGAATGAAAAGTCCCAGGTTTGATTCTGGTCAAGGGCACATACCTCGGTTGCAGGCTCGAGCCCCAGCTCTGGTCTGTGCACATGCAGGAGGCAACCAATCGATGTGTCTCTCTCACATTGATGTTTCTCTCTGTGTGTCTCTTCCCCTCCCTTCCACTCTCTCTAAAAGATCAATGAAAAAATATCCTCAGGTGAGGATTAACCGCCCACCCCCGCCCCCGGCCCCCAAATCTAAATCTTCTCCCTCTGGTAAAGTGCTGCTTCCAGCTGAGACACCTTCAGTGGGAAGAGGGGGCGTGATCCACCTCTCTATTTCCCAACCTTGCCCTTTTCTCCTTCCCGCACCCACCCCAAGCCCTGCCGGGTAGTCAGTTGTGGAGGTGGGGACAGCTAAGGGAAAATACTTGCCAACTAGAAGAGATACAAGTCTAAACTGGTACCTTTGTATGGCAGGTTCCTGATACTGATTACTTTTCCCATGGGCAGTTTTTTGTGTTTCCCCAAGATTCTCCCACCAGGAACACCAAATGGCAATCCTTAAGACCTTGGCAATCTGGCTGGCTGCTAAGAAGTCAACCCTCAGTCCCTGGGAACGCAGCACTCACCATACGCAAATGTAGTCACCACACACAGGGTCCATTGCCTCACCAGTGACTCTATTGGACCAAATCCACTTAAGCTGGCTCTGGGCCAACTCTCCCCCAAAGGGTTGCCCTTAGGTCCAAGGTAAGCTTTCACATGACCTGCTGTGCAGCCCCCAAAAAGGCACTTTATCCCAGTGCAGCTTGCGTTTGCTCTTCTCTACCATTTCAAGCTTCTAGAATCCAAGAAATTTACAAAAGCACCACTAAAACGGACATCTTCCCAGCTATTGAGACTCTTTTCCATTAAACACTTACTCTTCTTTTTCCTCTTCTTGTTTATTTGGTGTTTGAAATCATAAAAATATAGCATATAATTTTGACTTTCTGGGACTTGAAGACCAAGGGTCTTCACCCAACAGATCCAAAACATGTTAGACTGAATTCAGTGAAGCTCAGGTACCCTTTCCCCTCCTTCCTTCGCATGAAGATTTTCCCATTGCCTCAACGGCCACATCTTCCCTCTCCAGCTGCCAAGCACAGCGCTTTGGTTCTGAAGCTGTAACACAGCGCAGCCAAGTGCACATTCTTCAGTAGGCTCTGAGACCGTTTTCCAGCCCTGTCTCCTGGGAGGATAAACTGTCCAACTTAGGAACCTTCAATCAGGTTCCACTTCTTCTGTTTCCTTAGAGCTTACTCCAGCGGGCCTACAAGGCTCCCCCTTCCCCTCTCCTTCTCTCCAGGATGACACCAGCACATGAGGGGAAAAGTCAAGTCTATTTAGAGGCCAGATGCCCTCTAGGGCACTCTTGACGCAAAACCCTTCAGTAACCTCAGAAAGCCTGGTTCTCAGGCCACAGGGCCATAGTCCATTTTGTTGAAGAAATGTGTTTTTATTAGCCTTTGCCATTTTACCTTTCCTAAAATATCAATTTCAATTTTAATTTAACCTCATGACTCCAGAGGCAGATGGTTTTCTCTTCCAGTTTCTTATCAGCAAAAATAAGCAGAGAAGTTGCTTTTCTAAATCAGATATGTTGTGTGAGTAAAGAAAGAACTTTTCTTCAGTATGAAATATGCTAAAGCTTAATCATCTGGATAACAATGTATGGCATGTCATATATATTTGTTGACTATATAAAGCTCTACATTGATTTCAAAAAGATGTCATCCCTAAAAGTCAAATAATGTCTGGTGGATTTAATAGTTATATAGCTTTATAGGAAGGAATTTATTGTTTTGCATGGAATTTTAATGGATGATAAATGAGATCTGAAGCAAGACCAAGTTTCTTTAAAATAAAACTTGGATGTGGAATGAAGAAAGAGTGGTTAAGAAATTCAAAAATTGAGATTCAATTTTTATTTATACTTTGAAAATAACCATTGATTGGGTTATATTAGACTTTTATGGTAAAGTACCATTATTTTATAAAATACTGATTGCTAGTCAGTACCAGTAAGGAATTATGAACTCTAGATCAAAATGCTTAGGAAACTCAAACTGTTTTAGGGAAATTAATTAAAGACTGCCATAAAACAAAAAGACTTCCAATTTTACAAACGTACATTTATAATTGATGAGAAGTATAAGCATAATTGCAATAAATCTTGTTATAGTGCATCCCATTTGGGGGATATTAGCCAAAATTGCTTTTAGCTAATGTAAATAGCACGAGTTTGAATTTTATTTTTAGAGACAGAAAGATATAGGTTCAAATTCTCTTTGCCACTTTCTAAAAGTAACCTTGAAAAATTTACTTGGCTTCTCTGAGACCAGTTTTTTATCAGCAAAAATAAGCAGAGAAGTTGCTTTGTCTTTCCCTCTCTCTTCCACTCTCTCTAAAAATCAATGGAAAAATATCCTCGGGTGAGGATTTAAATAAATAAATACATCAATAAAAATAAAGATAGGCCCACAAATTCTTGAAACTCTCCTTTGAGAGGTAATGCCTAATTCCCCTCTTGAGGTGGCACTTGGTGACTCACTCCTTGTAAACAGAATGGGGCAGAAGTGAGAGGGTGGGACTTCTGAGAGTAGGTCATAGCATGCACTGTGGCTTCCTCCTCGACCTCTCTTCCTTGGCCGGCTGGCTTGTGGGACACCAGCTTTCACATCATGTGGACTCTTGGGAAGCCTTGTGAAGAGGTCCATGGGATGAGGAACCAAGGCTTCCTATCAACAGCCAATAAGAAACCAAAGCCTCCAGCCAATAGCTATGAGCGGGCACCATCTTGGAAGTGGACTGTCGGGCCCTACTCAAGCCTGCAGCCCCACTCAAGTCTCTCATGAAGCTGCAGCTCCTCTTGATACCTTGACTACAGCCTCCTGAGACACTAAGCTGTTCCTACATCCCTGACTCCCTTAAACTATTAAATAAATAAATTTTTGTTGTTTTAAGCTACTATGTCTTTGGGGTGCTTTGTTAGCAATTAATCAGTAATACACTAACCAAAAGAAAATGGGTATAGCTACATTAATATGAGAAACAAAAGAGAGATGTTATGGGAAAGGGGGTTAATTTAATAAGTAGATATAATTATAAATTTTTATCACCTAATAATATAGCCTGAAAGCATGTAAAGCAAAAGTGATGGAAGTATAAGAAGTAATAGGCAAATACACATTCATACTGAAAAATTTTAAAATACCTCCTTGTAACTGATAGAACAAGCAAGGGCAGTCAAAAGTGATATAAAATATTTGAACATCCCAGTTAAATGTATGTAGTTGAATACCCAACAACTACAAACCACACATTCTTTCCAAATACATGTGGAATTTTTTCAAAAATGCTGAACCATAAAGCAACTCAACAAATTTCAAAGGAATGATATTACACAGAATACATTAGGTGACCACAGATCAATGTATAATAAAAAGCTACATAAAAAATTCCCATATGTTGGGAAATACAAACTACGCTTCTAAATAGCCTCTGGGTCAAAGAAGAGATCACAATGGAAATTAGAAAATATTTTGAAAATACTAGTGCTAGTGAAAATATGCATGGAATTCAACTACAGTCATGCTTTAGTAGGAAATATATAGCCTTAATACATATATTAAGCAAGAATAAAGCCTGCAAATCAATGATCTAAGAATTCATTTCAAGAAATTAATAATAGAATAGCAACTTAAACTCCTTAAAAATAGAAAAAAGAGCTCATGAAGAAAGGAACAGAAATTCATGGAGCAGAAAACATATAATAGGATCAGCAAAGTCAAAACTGATTCTTTGAAAAGACCAATGGAATTGATGAATCCTAAAAAAAACATATTAGGAACAAATTAAGGCACAAATTAGTAATATCAAGATTGAAAATGTGATATCACTACAGATCCTATACTCATTTAAAATATAATAAGAGAATATCATGTATACTTTGCAGATCAGAATTTTTGTGATCTCTCCACAATCAATGTTATCTTCTTGTTTTTTAATTTTATATTAACCTTCACTTTCAGAATAGTTCCTGGACTTTTTTTTATAAATTACTAGTTCCATTTTCTTCAATTTCAAGTCTTCTTATGGCCATTATTGAAAAATGTTATTTAATTTGATTTTTTATTGTCTCCATTTCATTTTGGCCTAGTCTTACTTAATAGAGAGAATATCCTATTTCATTTTATTGAGGAGAAGAGGGCCACTTAATTTTTTAAACTTTTTTCTTTTCTATGTAAATCAATTTTAGGACTTTTCACATGCTGTTAATTCCTCTTCTTTTTCTACCAAAAATACTTTTTCACATTTCTCAGATTATTTTTGTGTTTTTTTTTTTTTTTTTTTTGTAATATGGTCATCTTTGAGATTTTAAGGTTTTAAACTCATCCAGAACATCAAACATAAGTGAAGGGGATCTTGTTGGGACTAAGCCAAGGACAAGCCCATATAAACAAATGCCTCCAACATCTCTTTCTCCTTCCTTATTCCCCTATACACACATGCAGTTTGGTGTTCCCAAAGGATTATTGCAATAGGGACAATGTTCCAATCTCAGAAGTCTATAAATGTCTCAAAATCAAACAGAAAAAGACTTCTCTTTTATATGGAGAGAGAAAGACTAGCAGGAACTTTGTAGGGGAGTCAGGCACAAGGTGGCGGTGAGCAGCTGGCAAAATCAAGGGGCTCCAACAGGAAGTGTGTTTCTCTGGTTGGCTAATTTGCAGAATGCCATGGGTGGTTGTGTGTGATGGTGTAGAGCAGAGACTCCAGAGCTTAGGAGGCAGGGTGGGAAGATATGAAATCGTCCTTGAGAGGGGAGGGAGAAAAGACAATGGAGGAAAATGGCCTCGCTTAAGTGGAATGGGCAGGACTTGGGGTAGACTCAACATGATGAAGAAAGAAAAGCATGAAGTCATGATGTTGCAAAGCTTCCAGGATGAAGATCATAAGAATGGTATCTCCATAATCCAGTGCAGGGACGATAGAAAGAGGAACAATAAAGGTTTCAATTCTGAAAAAAAAAATGATGAATTAATGTCCATCTCTTTAGAAATGTCCTAATGCTACTTGAAAACACAGGGTGGAAGCATAGGGGAGAGCTAGAACTAAGAGAATGCTTCATCTTGGTTTTTAAAATACATTTTTATTGACTAAAGAGAGGAAGAGAGAGGGAGAGAGAGAGAGAGAGAAACATCAATGTTGTGAGAGAATCATTGATCAGCTGCCTCATATGCACCCCCTACATGGGATCGAGCCCACAACCCCAGCATGTGCCCTGATCGGGAATCGAACCGTGACCTCCTGGTTCATGGGTCGATACTAAACCACTGAGCCATGCTGGCTGGGCTGTTTCATCTTTTTAGGAGTGAGTGTGCAAACAGATCATAGGAATCAACCAGTGGTGAGCCTTAGAGAAGGCCCTAGTTATAAGAAAACAAGCCGTCTTGGGAAGGAGCAGATTAATAATGTATCTAGTTGGAAGAACATCCAAGAGAACATGATGATACAGAAGGTGCTAAGAAAAGTTTGTTATAGTCTTGCCATGGCTTGAACATACTTGCTTCTTTGGCCTGACTGAATAAACAAGCTCCAGTAACCTGGGAAACCATTTTACGCCCAGAATCAACAATCGGACGGAGCCTTGCTGTCTAGGATAAGACGGGGTTGGCTATTCATCCTAAGAACCTTCCTTCCTGCTTCTTGACCTGTAACCTGGCCTCCCTGCAGCTCTTTTATCTTCAACTTTTAGGGAGTGTACTCCAGCTAAGAGAAAGCTGCCTTTCTTCTCCAGGCACCTCCTCCTGTTTCTATTATGTCTTATCAGCTGTGACGCTGTCCAGGTTGTGATTCCAGACAGCAACAGCCTTGGACATTCCCTCTCCAAGGCCAGAGGTTATCCAAACAGCCAATGGGCAAAGAGAAATATCTCTCAAACAATAATAACGAAAAGCATGAGCAGCTAAAATTGAGGCTTCCCTGACCACCCAAGAACACAACTGTGTTGATTGATCTCACTTTAAGTTCATGACCACTAACCTCAAATGGGCAATCCTGCCACACATGCCTAGTGTATTCACTTTCCTATTCTCTAAAATTACTAGTTCACATTTTTTCCACTACCCTCAAATCTCCCACTTCCCCAACTTTCCCATCATTCTCAGTGATGACATTTAAGAGACAATAGAAGCAGTTACCATCTGCTTTCCACCATCAAATCTATCTAATTATAACTGCATTCAGTACCCAGACTCTGCATTTCTTCAGTGACATTGAATTTAGTATCATTGCTGTATCAAAATCCAGTCCCTCCACCTAGATCCCATACCTGCTCTCCGCCTCAGTCACTTTCCTTCCGTGGTTATCCCTTGTCTACTGAAGCACTTTTATGGGCACAGAAACATACTCAGATGGCTCCCGTTACTTTTCAGAGCCTCAATGCCACCAGTGAGAGTAAGAATAGAATGCCTATTCTCTAAACGTTCAACCTCTTCCAACTCTGCCTTTTCCCCTACCCCTTTCTTCCTCAAAGCCCTCTTGTCTGTACTTTATTTTATTTGACACAGTACAGATGAAACCACAATTGTGAATTTAGTCCTGCTTTTGCTGGTTATCCTCTCATTGGCTTATGGACACAATGCACTTCCTAAATCTTGCCCGACCTTCTAGATAATGCTACCAAGAGATGGGGAAGGACAATTCTTTATTTATTAACTACAATTTGTAGCATTTTAACTAAAGCCAGGTCTAGTTTAAAATGAGTGAAGCTTAGGAAAGAATCAAAAAGATTATTAAAATGGTGAGAAAATTACACCTGGATGATGAGGTTAAGGTACTGAGCCTGTTAAGTTGGAGATAAGAACACTAAAGACAACTTTAAAATGGTCTTTTTTAAGTAGGAGAATTCTACTTTCTTTTTGTAATTCATCAGCCCAATACTAGTGACCTTAAATAACTTGTAAAGAACATTAATAATTATCCCCTATCATCTGTTACATAAAGCTTTGCTCATATTAATTCACGTGAGTGCATGTCAATAACTTATATTGTAGATTCTCTATAAACAGAATACTGTGCTTAAATTTAGGTTCTACAAAAGATAGTGAACATCTTACCCTGAGGTTGTTACCAGTATATTTTGTTTGCTCTCCTCTAATTGATAGAAGGAGTGGTTTATTCCTAAGAAATTCATTCAACCTTACAATCTATTACAATGTACTAGTGTGTCTCAATCTAGAGTTCTGGATGGCAATTGTATAGGTCCGCAGTTTGGGTGATAGCTAGAGACTAGAGCATGGTTCATTCTAGGAGCAAAAATGTGAACAGATCATAGGAGAGGATGGGGCCTTAGGGAAGGCCCTCAGTTAGGGGGCTGAAGGTAGAAGTTTAGCCATAATTAAAACAAAGTAGATAGGAGAACCTACCACCTAGGAGAAGGTAGTGTCACAGAAGATGGAAAGGAGTCTTTTGAGCAGATGCATCCAGAAAGCTTGTTTCTTCATGAACAAATGCAGCACTATTCTACTTCCTTCATTACCAGGCTGCTCCACACACTGCCTGCTGCTGCTGTTTCCCCAGGGCACTTCCATGTTCCTGGCTTTATCCTCCCACCCAACACTCCATTTTCCATGACACTGTATCTGCAGCAGAAAACATGATCAAGACCTTTTCTGAAAGTAGTTTGGCAGTCAGTCTTCTCTGGTAAATGTGTTATCATGAGCCCTACTGAATCATAGATATTTAAGACTTCCTGGTCTCTCCTTCCTCTTTACTTTGGCTAGTTGGTTCTTGACATCGGCATGCCAAGCAGCAGCATCCATTGGAGCAGCAGCAGCTAGAGAGTACACAAGTTATAAAGAAAACAAAATGGCCCTAGCCAGTTTGGCTCAGTGGATAGAACCTGCTGACCGAAGGGTCCTGGGTTCATTTCAGATCAAGGGCATGTACCTCGGTTGCAGGCTCCTCCCCACACCCGGTCCTTGGTTGGGGAGCATGCAGGAGGCACCCAATTGATGTGCTTCTCTCACTCAATATTTCTTTCCCTCTCTCTTCCACTGTCCCTAAAAATCAATGGAAAAATATTCTTGGGTGAGGATTTAAAAAGAAGAAGAAGAAGAAGAAGAAGAAGAAGAAGAAGAAGAAGAAGAAGAAGAAGAAGACGACGACAAAATGAATCTTAGAAAGAAGCAGGCGCTTGATATAAATAAATAAATAAATAATGTGCTCAACATCTTAGTATTTTTCACTGGATTTGCATCAAAGGGACAAGAATGTTTTCAAGTACAATTTTCTTTGAGCTGCTATGTTCTGGCCCCATGTTGCCCTGAGAAATGTTCACATTTATACCAGTAAGTTGAACCAGATACCATCAGATCTCCTTCTCCCTGGGGCCCAAAGATACTCTTCTTTTTCATCTTGTATTTTGATCATGGAAGTGTTTTCACAGAGTTCATCCCCAATAGTAAATTACATTCCAGTTTTTTTAGTCAGAGCAATGTTTTAACATGCACACCAACATCAGGGTTGCTGTTTTGATAGTTTTGCCTGGAGATGGGGGACTTTTAGAGATTAATTTAAAACGTCTCAAAACCACATGAACATGGGACAATGAGGACTCGTGATGATTGAAAGATGGTTTTCTGGACTTTGAAGAATCCTCACCCAAAGATGAGAACTATTTGGTATTTTCACTTCACAAAGAGAAACAGAACTAAACACAAAGGTTGAAATCAGAAGACAGTCCTGACAGTGAGGGCTGATGTATGGTATACATTAGAAGTGGTTCCAAAAGCCGGGTGCGGAATCTTCTAGACCGCTGTTAGAATTGCACCAGTCTGGGGGAGTTTGGGTAAAGAGAAGTTAAGTAATCTCTATTTCCTTTCCCAAATATGCAACTCAGGAATAATACTGAATCATTCTGAGCATCATGGCCTCGGTCTTCAGCTATCAAAAATAATTCAGGGGAAAGCATTCACAGCAGAGTAAACAACACTTTTTCATGCTCGAATGGCATGGTATTTGCAGTTGGCATTCAAAATTACCTGGAAGCAATTCTGGATTTTATAAAAATTAAAGTAAAACAACTGATAAATATTACCTAAGTATAGGTAGACATTTATTTCCACTGAAATCTAAAACCTATATGACATTGTCACCTCAGTTAGACTCAGAATAGAATTTGAAGGAATTCCATTTTCACATTTAGAAGTATTTATTGAGTCTGTAAATTCAGTACTTATACTAGACTTTGGATATACAGTGATAATGAAGATGCTTTTATCTGCCTTCACAAAGTTTACTATCTTCCAGAAATAGATATTAAACAAGAAAACATATAAATTACAAATTGCACAATGTGAGGAAGGGAATAAATACTATACCATGAATGGGCACTAACAGGGCAAACTTAGAGTAATCAGAAACAGCCTCCTAATTCATTTTTGGGTTATACAAAAGGACCCAAAATGGTATTTTAATGTAATATATTAAGTGGAGCTATGAGAATTTGCTATTATTTGGCCATACTTAAGCTACAAAAATGACTATTTCATATGGTTCAACCTAATAAAAAACTGAGCCTTCTTAACTAAACTAGTCAATTAGGGTGAATTAATAAAATTTCAAATTAGTAAATTCCCTAGACATGCACATGCAAACAAACTTGTATAATGCCTTTTCACTCTTCACTAAAAACCTGAAAACTGGCAAAAGCTGAAACAGAAAGAAAAAGTTGAAAACAGGGCAGATTTTTATTTCCGTATTTAAGATGAGAAAATTGAGACTAAGAGACATTCTATGACTTACAGAAATTCTAGTGATTCCATGAGGTAGCAACTGTTTAAAACCAGATCTAATAGCTGTTTCTCTATTATACTTTTCCTTATTGTTTAATTGACTGTATTTCACATTAGGCTTTGTTAATTAGTTTTTCCTCGCCCCTATATCTTTCTGTTTTATTAAAAGATGGACTTGCCCACTTGTGGCTAAGACCGCTCCATTATTCAAATTCCAAACTTCTCCTCAAGGACACACAGCCAGACTACATTTCATGACCTCCCTTGCAGTTAGGTCTGCCCATTCACCAGGGCCCTGGCGATGCACTGTGGGTGGAAGGGACATGCCATTTCCAGGTCAGGCTCATTCAGTCTTTCCACACAGTTCTCTACACACGTTCTCCTTCCACACATGCCAGTGGATGGAACTGTATCAGTTGAGGTCTCTCAGAAAAAGAGAAACCACTTTGAGTATCTAAAACAGGGAGTCTAATGCAGGAAAGGAGTTCCTCCAGCGATGGAGAAGTGGAGAGTGACCCACGCCACCTGGGTGTCTTCAGTGAGGTACCTCTTAGAGGAAGTGGAGGCCACAAGATGGAGAAAAACTAAGCCTTGAATGATTATATGGAAGATGACCAACCAGAACATCTGTCTGAATTCTATGGGTAAAGTAATAAATTTTAACTCTATGAAGCCATGAGATTTTTCTAATTTTGTTGTTGTAGCAGCTAATATCACTTACCCTAGCTAATATACGGCCATTGTTATTTTTTAAGCCTCTTTTTTTTTTTTTTTTTTTTTGGTGTTCCATAGGCATAGTCTGAGTGAGAAGGTGCATCACTTTTCTGTGGATGCTGTAACTAATTACTGCAAACTTGTGACTTAAAACAACACACATTTATTGTCTTGCAGTTTGAACCTGGGTCTCACTAGGTTCAAATCAAGGTGCCAACACAGCTGTGTTTCTTTCTGGAGGCTCCAGGAGAGAGCCTGTTTTCTTGCCTTTTGCAGCTTCTAGAGATGGCCCACATTCCTTGGCTTATTGCCCCTTCCATTTTCAGAGCCAATAGAGTCTTTCCACATCATGTCATTCTGACACTGAGTCTTCCACATATAAGGGTCCTTGTGGTTACAGCCGGCCTAGATGACCTAGAAAGTCCAAGATAATCTCCTTATTTTAAGGTCAGTTGGTTAGCAATCTTAAATCCATCTGCAACCCTACTTCCCCCTTGCCAGGTAAACCCACATATTACTCACAGGTTGCAGGAGTTAGGGCCTTGGTCAGCAAACTGCGGCTCGTGAGCCACAGTTTACCGCTCTGTTGACTAATGAGTTTGCCGACCACTGGGATAGGGGCTTATTCACAAGGAACAACAACAGCCTGTAATTATTGGAATCAAGAGTCTAGGTCAGTGGTCGGCAAACTCATTCATCAACAAAGTGGCAAACCGCGGCTCGCGAGCTGCATGTGGCTCTCGAGCCGCAGTTTGCCGACCACTGGGTTAAGGTATAGGCACATTGCAGGGGGGTGCATTATTCTCCCTCCCACTGAAAGTACCTCAAACATGGCTAAGGTGGAATTGAGCCTTAAATTTAAACTAAGGATGAGCTTTGTTTTTAGCCAGATCTTAATTATATTCTGATATCTCTCAGGGTAAAAAATTAGTATGTCTCATACATATGACACTTGCTATCAAATGTCTTTTAAAAGAATTAAGAGTATATTTACCTAGCATCACATAGTCATTATTTCATTTGTACATTCTTTACACTTCCATATTTTTCCAAGATGGAGTTGGGCCACATTTGGACCACGTTTCAGAGTAATCTCACCTATGGGAAAAATTTGGAAAAGTGATGCTGTAAACATCTTTACGTCAGAATTCTCAATTAGAACAAACTTCTAGCTGTGTGTATATTCATATGCATAATCATTCATGCACATGCATTCATACATAAGAAGCAAGCCTCCCCCCAAAAACAAATAAGTTGGGGGGGGGGGGGTGAAGGGACTTGAACTGAAGGTATAATGAGAAAAGACACTGCAAAAATAACATTGTGGCTCCTGTGGGATCCCATATTTATCCTCTCAGATGCTTCCAGAGCAAACACAGTTCATTTATAAATGAAAGGAGGACTTGCTGTCAACCTCGAAGCCCCACCTGAGATCTGGGGAGGGAGGCCCCACCCTCACTCACCCTCACTCTTTTAGTCACTGACCTCATTGCCTGGTGAAAACACCAACACCCCCACCCCAAAACCAGTCTTGGCCTCTGAAAATGCAGGCGTGGCCATCTGTGCTCACCTTTGCAGTACAGAAAAGGAAAGCATTTAGTATTTAAAATTACCCAGGAGGGATGATTTCAACATAGCTGTGTTTCCAACCTCAACAATTATATCTGAAATGGCATTCAGCTTGAATCAAATATTAGATTTCTGTGAACTCTAGTCTTAGGATAGAGCACAGAGACACTGCCTGTGTCACTCAGCAGTGCCCTGGGTCCCACAGGAAAGGTGAAAAGGGAAAGCCAGTAGTTCGGAAGGAGAGGGGCCTCCCCTACCCGCCCAGGCTCATGAGAGGTCAGGAGTGCAGTGGAAAGAGCAGAGGTGAATAATGAGGGGCGGGTTTCAACCCTGACTTTGCCATACATAGTGTCTGACCAGGAACAAATTTCACATTTTCACCTTTAAAATCTGTAAGAATCATTTTACCTTTAGAGAAGCTTTTGTGATTAAATGAGAATATGTTTGTGAGAGATCCTAGCACAGCTCTTGGCCCATAATTTAACAACATGAAGTACATTTTATAACTATTCTGACAGTGTTGCCCTAGCCGGTTTGCAGGCTCGATCCCTGGCCCCAGTCAGGGCGCATGCGGGAGGCAACCAATTGATGTGTCTCTCTATCTCTGTGTGTCTCTCCCCCTGCCTTCCACGCTCTCTAAAAATCAACAGGGAAAAAATATTCTTGTGTGAGGATTAACCAAAAAATAAATAAATAAAAACATTTAAAAAAACTATTCTAACAGTGTTGAGCAACCAGCCCTCAAATCTATTCCTCACTCTTCTCCCAGCTTCCTGTCTGGATTGTGGGGGAGATGGCCCCTGCAGGCTATTGGCCCCTGGCTGGGTTCGACCCATGGAAAGCACTGGGGAAGTTAGACAATAGGAGCTCGGGGAGATTCCAAGGTGGGCTGCCCTTCCCTCGTCCCTGTCTTTGGTGGTTTCTCTGGCAGCAGCCACACTTCCTTTATGGTGCCACCTGCTAGCAGACAGGCCCACCATGATTCCGGCTCTGGGCAGGCGGTCTCGACCTGCTAGGCATGGTTAACCCCACCTCTTTCCAGACAAGAGATGGTGATGGCCATCAAGTTCATTCACCGAAGATGCTCATGTGGCTTGATCTGGCTCTCCCTTCGCCATCACTTGTGTAACTACTTCCCTGTGTTGGGCTCCATGTTTTAGATATTCAAAGGGGTTTCTGCTTTTCTGAGGAGACTTCGACTGACACAGCTCTTTTCCTCTTTCCTGAGCAATCTAGAAGAGGGAGTGATATAAAAGTCAGGAAACTTCGCCTTCCTTGGATATATTTTATCACAGCTAACTCTTAGGACTTTCCATCCTTGTTTCGAGTTACCCATCACCTGTTCCCTTTATGTGATCATCATGCTTATGATCTGATGATCTTTAGGGAGGGAAAGTACCAGGAATCACCCGAGTAGCCCCTGGACCTTTTAATCTATGCCTTCCCATCTATTTGCCTATCTAAGTGGATGGTTTGAAGGGTACCATCAAGAAGAGCTATTCAGTTTAATTGTTTGTCATCGTAGAGATCAGAGAGCAAGGCTTTCCATTGTTTAAAATAACTCACGGACAATAGGCCGGACATGTTGTGATGTGCAGAGGGGATGGACCGGATTGGGAGGGTTAAGTGCCTAATGAAAGACACTTAAGGGGCCTTCAATTCACTTCACTCTGATGACACCTTTGAGAAGCCATCCCTGACCAGCTAGTCTAGCCCAGTGCCATCACCATCACTGCTGCTCTCTCTCCTTTTGCTGCAAAGCACATGTGAATCCTGGATTTCACATCACACATGCAGTCACTCAGTGTCTATTGCCTGAACTCGTAATAAAGTCTATAAGGTCAGGGGCTTTGTCTCGTTCATCACTAAGTATCAAGAACCTAGCCCTGTTCAATAACTCAGTCGACACTCAGGAAACACGTGTCCAGTGAGTGAGTGAATGAATGAATGTGAGGACACAGGGTGCCTCGTGTCTGGATTTGCCTTTCTCCCCACTGCACACTCCCTGCCCCAGCCGACAGTATTCATTCCCTCCCTCTACCTATAATCCGCCCGCCCTCTCCCCCGCCCCCCAGTCTCCAGCAGCAGGCCCTGTTTATGCCTTAACAGAAGGCATGTGGCGGCTTCTCAAGCAATGGCTCTTACCACTTCCCAGAGTCCTTTGTGCTGTTTACCTATCCCAGTCCGCCTGGCTTTACCTCTTCAGTTTTTATTGTTGTTGTTTTTTTTCCTTCCTGTGTATCTCCTGGACCTGCTCATCTGTGCCTTCCCATCTACTTTGCCTGGATACCTAGTGAGCCTCTGGCTCAGTGTTTGAAACCTGCCATGAACTCGGGTATATGTTTTGGCTTCTTACTCCTGACCTGCTATCAACACCCGACTTAGACCCCCGGCTCCTGGATTTCCGTTTTTACATACATCCAGGTTCCATTGTGTACTATTCTTTCTTACATAGGTCCACGTCCCAGCAGTCTCCCGGGGCTACTATGCTAAACAGGGGAAGGAAAGAGAAGACACAG
Organism: Ia io; assembly: GCA_025583905.1. Classification (NCBI taxonomy): domain Eukaryota; kingdom Metazoa; phylum Chordata; class Mammalia; order Chiroptera; family Vespertilionidae; genus Ia; species Ia io. The sequence continues at coordinate 4,100,931 of JAJQQW010000010.1, read as the reverse complement.
AGGGAAAAGGAGGAGATGCTGAAAAGAAAACACCTTCTGTCTAGGAATGGACTTGACCAAGAGCACTGTGAGTTCTGACTTGTTTGAGCTGAGCACTTCATACGTAACCTTGAGGCAGGTTATTTGAGCTTGTGGTCTAGCTGCCCCAGGGAAGCTGTGGTATAAAGCAGGAGGCTCGCTGCGAATGCTGCGCGGCACATTCCAGCTGCTAATCCTGGGCTGAGAAATAATAAGTAAAATTAGCCCTGCTAATCCCTCGTTGCTGCAGGCTTCGGGGCTATGTCCATGCAGCTGAAGTAATACTTTTAAATCCTTTTCTTAACATTCGTCTCCCTAATTTATGGAGCCAATGTACCCCTTGGTGGGATGGAGAGGGACTTGGCCTAGGAGGACACAGTCTGGGTTCGGTTCCAGCTCTGCCGCTCAGCAGCTGTGTGACTTGGGGCGCTCCACCTCTCCAGGCCTCTGTGTCCTACGCTCTGAATGAAAGGCGTGGACTGGGATGATCTCTGAAATTATTTTAAGCTTCATGATCCTGTGCAACCCAGGAAATAAGTGAAAGCACTGGTATATGGAGGGTTTGTACTAAAATGACACTCAAAACAGTGTCTTGACTGTGATATGGTAAAAGGAACTCTGGAGTCTTGTGCTATTGCTTTTAGTAATCCCCTTCTGCTTTCTTCGCTTCCATTTCTTTCCCTGTAAAATAATAGTTTGAGCAAGAATATACCTAAGCTCCCTTCTTTTTCTAAGGTCTTTATAATTCCTGTGTTTCCATAACTGTACAAAGTCTATTTGCCTGGCATAAACTATGAACAAATGTTCACATCTTTGAAAACAGCCAACTATCCAAGAGCCCTTGGAATGTGGGTGAGAGAAGTATAAAATCCTTTTCATCTTGTTAAGAGCCTTTCCACCTAGTAAATTTCATGAGAAAAAAATTATTTCATTATAAGGATGGATTGATAAAAGGAGACAGAGATTTTAAAATAGAGGGACCAGAAAAAAGGAGGAGTAACCAGCATGAATATCATGTGACTTAGTGTGATTGCTCATTTCAGACCATAGCAAGATTTCATCTTTAATGAAAGGTGGTGCCCAATGGATCCAGTCCTTGTCCTTGTTGCATTTCTCACATTTTCCAAATTGCACTCAGGCCCCAGAATTTTATTGGCTAGAGCCAATATACAGCCAATATCTCTAAGATGGATTGTTTTCAAACAAAATTATCAGTGTTATCCCCACAAGAGCCTCTCCATTAACATTGAGAAGAGTTCATTTCTTAACTTTATCTTAAAATATTAACTGAAGTTAGATTAAGAATCACAGTGCTTAAAACCTGTGATTCAAGTTTTATTATTATCCAACAAGGCAAATGGTACTGAGAGAGAGAGAAAGAGAGAGAGAGAGATGTTCTATTTCTTAACAAGAAAGCAAGTGAATACCATTGCCTGTCTTAAAGACTGTTATGGATAATTAAAAGGAAGGTATATGTAGAAGCACTTAGCAAAGGGCCTGGGCATGGTTAGTGTTTGACAAATGTGATCTTCTTCCTTTTGTAAATGGATTCCTAGCCAATCCTCAAGATAATCCTAAATCCCGAGAGTTCTAAATCCTCCCCACTCAATTCACTCTGCCTCTGCTCTTTTAACAAGGCCTAACAAAGAGCTCTATGCTTCACATCCCCGCAGGCTGTTCATTTTATTCCTACTGGTGTCTAAGCCGATGACAGGCACAAGACATGCAGAGTCAAGATTCAGCATGCTTTGGGATTCTGCCCTCCACGGGGCTATTTTTAAGCTGTGAGCTCTGAGAACACACTGTATACGGAAAGGAGTACTACTTGTTCACTCTTCCTTGGTTTGGGACCTTTTCCATGTCCTTCTAGGATAGTGAGGTTCCCAAGACATGTGTGGAGATGAGCATCCTCTGTGGGGCATACCTGTCAAATCTGCTGTTGGGCCCCCTGGGTTTGGGGCACAACCTGGCAGATTTCACAAGCTTCTGACACCCCCTTTACCTCACCCATGCCAAAGATTATTGAGTTCCATTTTCTCAGCTATTGATTTATGCCTTACTAATTTTTTTATTCTAATGGTAACTAAAACTATCCAAGAATATACTTTGTCTATTTGTATGCATTGATTTATGATAATAATGCATTGTGCATTGCTTACTTATACCAATCCTTTTTATCATAAAGGATTGGAATGGCTTTTAATAAAATATATTATAAATTTAAGGTCAAAAAAGAAAAAGGAGAATTCAAGTATGCCAGCTATAAGGGTAAAAGTGATTCTAAACCCCTAGAAGCCAGGGCCATAGTTGTCATCAGAGAGGAAGAAGTAAACCAGTGTCTGAAAATGAGATAAAACTATCTTTAGCACGAAATTCTAAACAGAATGATACACAGGCCTTTACCTAAGAGATCAGGAGTTACTTATGGACCAAATCCTCATTATATCTACAGAAAATTAAGAAGGAGATTTCAGATGGCTATTTTTTATGGTAACTGTCAATAAAATGCTCAGAGCATAAGATTAATATCATAAAAGGTCAAGACTAATTCTGAAACTCTCTGGACACGCAGCTAATCGGAGGAAAGAATGTGGGGTGCATAGGGAAGTGGACAGACTATGTCTCTTCTCTTAGATAATTTATCTTCAACTTCACTCCTCACAATTTAACTGCTGAAAAAAAGATAGAAGAGATCAAGTGAAGCAGCAGAGAGAAACCAAGATGGCAGCATAGGTAAACACCTGAACTGCTGCCTCGCACAACAACTTCAAAACTACAACTGAAAGACAAAACGGACATCATCCAGAACCACAGGAAGGCTAGCTGAGTGGAAATTCTACAACTAGAAGGAAAGAGAAAAGTACACTGAGACTCAGAGGAGGTGCGCAAGTAAAGGCAGAGGTACGGAGAGGGCTGGCAACTGAGTACACAGCTGTCTTTTTCAAGCGGGAGGGAGACAAAAGCTCCCGACTGCTCTGAACTCCAGTTCTGGGTGAGACTCTGGGGATCCAGACTCATACGGGGAGAAACTGGACTGTCTGGCAGTGGGCGGAACTCGAGGGCGGCTTTCTCTCAGAGGTGCTTTCAGCAATTACCAAGGGACACTGAGACCCAGGGGCCTCATAGGGCAGAGCTGATGGGAAGCCATTGCTGTTTGCTCTGCCCTGAGACTCTGCCCCACCCCAGCTGTGCACAGAGGCTTTTGCATATGAATGGCCTGATCCTTTCAAATCTAAACTTACCTAACAAACTGCAGCTGAGTCAGTGAGACCCAGAACATCCAAAAGAAGGCCCAAAGCCCCACAGCAGCTTGCATTGCTTCAGAGCCAGGCCTCATCTGGCCACCTCCAAACCCCAAACAAAGAAGAGGAATCTGCAGATCTCTCTGCAGCTCCTGCTGGGTGGCCTCAGGCAGAGGCTAAATTAGCACCTCCTTGGAGATCCAAGAGCCAGTGTCCCCAGGGGTCAGAGTGGGACCATCCAGATTACAACTCCTCACATCCATAAGGGACACACTCAGGGGGCAGACTCAGTGAGCACCAAAGCCCCACTGAAGCAAGTCTTGCCTCATAAGGGTGTCTCCAGCACAGAAGTTCTCCCATCGTAGACACAGCTGATCCTCACAGCCAATTGGCCTGGAGGTCAATTCCTCCCAGTGATACCAACAACAATCAAGGCTTAACTACAATAATACTGGGCACTCAGCCCACAAAGGGGTGCACCAAGAGTGTCCACCTCAGGTAACTGGGGAGGCTGAGCCACTGGGCCCTATAGGACACCTAGCACACAAAGCCACTCTATCAACTCAGGGAAGCAGCCAAAATGTGGAGACAAAGAAACAGGTCACAAATGAAAGAAATGGAGGAAAGCAAATTACTGGATATAGAGTTAAAAACCATAGTTATAAGGTTTTTCAAGAATTTTCTAAAAAAGGCTGATAAATTTAGTGAGACCCTCGAGAATATGAAAAAGGACCAACTAGAAATTAAGCATACACTGACTGAAATAAAAAATAATATACAGAGACCAACAGCAGACTAGAGGATCGCAAGAATCAAGTCAAAGATTTGAAATACAAAGAAGCAAAAAACACCCAACCGGAAAAGCAAAAAAAAAAAAGAATCCAAAAATATGAAGATAGTATAAGGAGCCTCTGGGACAACTTCAAGTGTACCAACATCTGAATTATGGGGTTTCCAGAAGAAGAGCGAGAGCAAGATACTGAAAACCTATTTGAAGAAATAATAACAGAAAACTTCCCCCACCCGGTGAAAGAAATAGACTTACAAGTCCAGGAAGCGCAGAGAACCCCAAACAAAAGGAATCCAAAGAGGACCACACCAAGACACATCATAATTAACATGCCAAGAGCAAAAGACAAAGAGAGAATATTAAAAGCAGCAAGAGAAAAACAGTTAGTTACCTACAAGGGAGCACCCATATGATTGTCAGCTGATTTCTCAACAGAAACTATGCAGGCTAGATAGGAGTGGCAAGAAATATTCAAAGTGATGAATAGCAAGAACCTACAACCAAGATTACTCTACCCAGCAAAGTTATCATTCAGAATTGAAGGTCAGATAAAGAGCTTCACAGATAAGAAAAAGCTAAAGGAGTTCATCACCACCAAACCAGGATTATATGAAATGCTGAAAGGTATTCTTTAAGAAGAGGAAGAAGAAGAAAAGGTAAAGATAAAAATTATGAACAACAAATACATATCTATCAAAAAGTGAATCTAAAAATCAAGTGAATAAAAAATCTGATGAACAGAATAAACTGGTGAATATAATAGAATCAGGGGCATAGAAAGGGAGTGGACTGACAATTCTCGGGGGGAAATGGGTGTGGGGGTGCAGGAAGAGACTGGACAAAAATCATACACCTATGGATGAGGACAGTGGGGGGGGGCGGAGTAAGGGCAGAGGGTGGGGTGGGAACCGGGTAGAGGGGAGCTTTGGGGGGAAAAAAGAGGAACAATTGTAATAATCTGAACAATAAAGATTTATTTAAAAAAAAAAAAAAGATAGAAGAGATCAGACAAGGCTGGGCTTCTACCCCAGGAGCTTGGAGAATCAGATAGACAAGGGCCACAGCGTCAGGGCCTAACTCAAGCACCAGCCCAAATTGAAAACCACCCACCTCTATACAGGATTTGACTGCATGTAGATATGAGGTTAAGGATTTTCAAAAGAATCTGACTTTACTTAGCCAAGCTAGAATATTCTGAGATATAAAATCTATCAATCTGGGCTTTCCATGCACCTTCCCATCCAAGACCCACGTGTCACTGCCGCAGGGGACTGTCCTGACCTTCTGAACTAAAGTGGCCTCCCTAGTGCATGTCCCCGGCCAGCTACTCATCAAACTGCATTATACTGCATCAGTTAATAGTTCTCCTTCCTTCAGGCAGGAGAAGCCAGGGAAGCAATCTATCCTTTTCGTTATGGGTGTCCGCTGGTCTAGAATAGTGCCCGGTTTATTATCGGTCTCTAAACCCCACTTGCTGAATGATTGAATACGTAGATAAAGTGGCTACTTTTCAGTGTTTCAGAACTTTTTGGTAAAAGATCATTTTACTCATCAGGAGTGAGCTCATGTGGTGTGTATGATGGATGTGACATCATTTAATCCCTAAAAACACTCTATGAGAGAAATATAATTATTGTCTCCATTTCACTAATGAAAAAACTGAGGCACCAAGAGAGTAGATAACTCCCCAGGGTGGTACTCTGGGGAAGGGGTGGAGCCGGCATTCACTGTCAGGCAGTCTGGCTCCAAATGCCACAATCTTAGCCACCATATAATATGAGACTTAGGACCAAATTCCCTTTAAGGTTTAATAATTTCACTCTTGCAGAGTCCCCATCTCACCCACTCTTGCTGACTTTTAGTAAAGTCGTTGCTTTAATCTGCTTTTCTTTGATAAAAAGTTGTAATTAAATATTGTTTCACTGTTTATTAGCTCCTTGTATTTCTTTGTGAAATTAAAGCATATGTTTTCACTGATGGAGATAAAGGATAAAAGACCAATAAATGGACTGTTGTTCAGGGTGGACCAGCAGGCCTAACTGACTGACTAACTAGAGCGTTGCCCTTTGGGACTAGGAGGCATGGGGGAAGGTGCCAACAGCCAATGTCTCTGTTTATGGGGTGGTCGTTAATTTATCCTTTGAGCCAGGGCTCTCCGTAGAGAAAAGGAGCACTGAAACTAGTAACATCAGGACAACAGTCAGAAGCCAGGGCCTTCCCAGGCAAATGGAATGTAGAGTCACTGTACCTGATTTATACCTAAGCGTGAGGATGGCTCTAGTTCAGAGGTGTGGTGGCTGCTACTGGTTACCCCAAATAGTTGTATTCCGCATGTCATGTGGGCCGTGTTCATTGTTTTAGCATTTCAGGCCTTGCACAGCTACCTGTACTGTCCCTTCGAAGTGCCCTCCTGGGAGGCACACCTACTCGAATGATGATGTAATTGTCCAAAATGTTTCCTGTAATTCTATTTGGCACGCCTTCTGAACCAGTTAATGGCCTCTTTAAAAAGTCAATCTGAACACATCTTGCTAATTTTTTTTATGTCACTTAGCTCCTTGCATGGAGAGACACTTAGTAAATATTTGCTGAATTCAGTGACATGGAATTAGATTCCAAAGCTCAAAATTACCGTCAGAGGATGAAGATTCATTACCACTGAGTCTATTCAATCAACCACAACTCAGCAAAAAAGACTGGAAAGAAATATACGTTAATCATACTACCTCTAGGCTTTAGAATTATAAATAGAAATCCAGAAAACAATTCCAAAATCAAAGTTTTCAGTATGAATATGTATTTCTTTTAAATTAAGAAATGTTTATTTCATTCCATTTTTACATAGTCTGTCTCAGGTAATTCCAAGAAGAATTTCTCAAATACGTTACATAACGGGACCATTTGGGGAATATGTGTACAACTTTTCAGTAGTGATTACTTTGAAGGGGACAACACACATTTAGATGAGGACATTCTGTAATGTTTGCTTAAAAAATAAGCCCCTGCTTTATAATCATGCTTCTATTTTGGATATTTTCATGAATATAAGTCATGACATAGATCCTATGAGGGACATGATTTTAAAAATAAGAGAAATAAACAGTCAAGAAATAAGCAGATGACACTTGGGGTCAGGGCACGCGGCCAGCCGCCAGGGAGTGGTCTCCAAGCTGCGCGTCCCCAGGCCTAGGAGGCAGCAGCAGCTCGCCCGAAGGCCTGCCCAGCGATAAGCAGTGTGGACATGGGCCCGGCCAGATATTTGGGGCTGAGAAGCAGCTTTCTCATTCCGATTTTAGGGAATAAAAATCCAATCATGAAGCTGCCAACCACTCGCCTTGCTGGCAGTGTAACGAGGGACTGGGGAGCTTCCAGACCAGAGCGTGGAGCGGGCACACACAGGGGACCCACATCAATGCACCTATATTTCTGTCAACTGCATACCCAGCTGAACAGCCACACCCTCAACACAAACTGCCCCAGAAACCAGGAGCTAATGAAACACAAACAGTGCTATCGCTCCCCGTGGCCTGGAGTGCTGCGTGGTGAGGCCAGGTGTCCTGACAAGAATGAGGCCCAGGTCAGTCATGAGGCTTCTGGGAAGAGCTTTCCTAAGCATCTTGGTGGGAGAATGGGAAGAGCAGAGGGGAGGGCGCTGTGGCTGTGGCTGTGGCTGCCAACCCCGGGCCGTGCCAAGGCGGCCGTGGTGCACGTTGAAGGGGCCATTCTCCTGGGGCCGGGGCCACGGGCAGGGGCCACGCTGCGAGCAGATGTGGCTGCTGCCTTCTCTGTGGGTGACTGTGGGGCCGGGCTGGGAAGGAGGTGGGGGCAGTGGGAAGCCAAAGCTGGTTCCCCACTCCCTTGGAGAGGAGAAGCGTGCTGCCTGTTGTAAAAAGAAAACATTATAAAGTGCCTGTTTATGTGCTGAAGTAATTTCTAATTACTGGAGGCAGGGAGCGTGGTCTGCTGTGGTTACAGGAGGGCGCTGAGTCCCGGGACAGGGACCATTCTGTTCTCCTTCCTGCCCAAGCCTCCTCCTGTGACTGGCTGAGCCTCACCCAGCCTCCTCCCTCTTCAGGGCTCCACTCCTCAGCACTCAGCATCAGGCCTTCTCCAGGCCTTTAGAATTTTAGACTAATTAGAAGTGTCCCGGGGAGGCCGGAGATGATGATGATGAAGATGATGATGCTGCCAGGGCATGGTGATGGAGGCAACAGGAGCTGAAGGGATTCCCCCCAGGGCCTGGCCTCCCTAAGTGTGGGGAAGAGCTAATCTTGGGCTATCGGCTGCTCCAGGCCACACCCTCCGACCACACCAGGAATCACAGGGTGCTTTGAGGCTAACTCAGATTAGGTGCTAAAGAAAGACAAGGCATTTCTAACACAGGTGGGGCTTTCTGTTCACAAACCCGCCCGAGCAGTCCTGAACCCGTAGCTCACCAGGCACAGCTCCTTCCTCCCTGGCCCTCTTCTCCACTGGAGGCTGTCACCAGGACGGGCTGTCACCAGGACAGGCTGCTGGAACTAGGTTGAATTATTGCTCCCTTACTGTAGTTGTTAACTTTTCTCTTTAAACAAATACAAAATACTCCTTAAACAATAAAGTTTAAGTAATTGAAAAGAGAGAGAATGAACAATATTTTCTCAGCACTTGTCCTAAACCCATCGCCCTCAGCCATCCCAGTCATATGGCCCAGTGCCAAATGCTGTCCACTTTCCTATTTGCCCTTTCGAGCAATCGCAAACTTATTAATAAACATTTGGGAGGCCATATAGTCTGACTGCCAATTCCATTATTTCCTACTTTGAATCTCTCAAAGCCTCCATTTCCGCATCTGTAAAATGGAAATAATGATATTGCCTACCTCATGGGGATATTTTAAAGATTAAATAAGATGCCACTTTGTACAGTTCAATAAATGTAAATATTATTTTTAGGAATAGATGCACTCCTTTATTTTACAAAATAAGATTATTCTAAGCATGAGTTTTGTAAAGTATACCCAACCTTATGCCATCGCCCATAGGATTTCACCCTTGTAAGGTGAGGTTATGTTCAGAATATTAACAACCGGTCTGGCCCAGACATGGAGCAGTCAGGAAGAACACACTGAACAAGCAAAGTAGACGTCAGGCAAAACAGCAGGTGGCTACCAGCTGAATGTCAGCAATCTAGCAAGCAACCTATTATATTCTGTCAAAACTATGCCTTCATTTTCTTTTGAGTGTTTCATCATTTTAATAGTGCTTCAATAACAGATTTCTTCATTGATTTGTTACTTGTTTTGTGTCAAGGAACATACTCCATATGATTTTGATCCTTTGAAGATATTTTTGGCCCATTACATGGTCAGAAAGTTTTTGAAAATGTGCTTGGAAAGGATGCATATTCTGCAGTTGTTGGAGGTATGTTTTTATTTGCCCACAAAGTCAAGCTAAATATTGCAACCTTCTCATGGCTATTCCTTGAAGGAGTTAAAGAGGACAGGGCCTATGCTTGAGGGACAATGGTACAGGGTCATAGCAACGTCTTGAAGAAGCTGGATATGAGGTGCCAGTAATTGACCAGCAGAAAGTGGGACAGTGGTCTGGGGGATCACTGTTAGGAGTCAGGTGGCCATGGCAATGGATGAGTTGGCCTGGGCCAGCACAGGAGGGTGCCTGGACCTAACATGGACACTGCACCCTTACATGCATTAGAGGGAAAGAAGCCTTGGGAGAAATCTTGACCCCACTATTTATGTATAGAAGGTCTACTGGCATATATTCATCTTACTTGAGTAAGAAACCAAAAAGAACAGAGATGAAGCAGACAATGTGAGTGAACCTATGAAGCTAGTTAGTAGAGTTAATAGGAATGGAGCCCAGGCCATTCCAAAAGTTGTGTCTCAAGGGTCGGACGTTTCCACTAGGAAAACTGAGCAAAAGGCAAAGAGCAGTTTAATCTCATCTTATAGCTGTTGTAGTGAGGTGCTTACCTGTTTATGTGAAGAACTTGGTAACATCCTGGAACTCTGATCTGAGCAGTAAACTTCAGCACAGACTTTGCTGTCCAAACTCCGTGATTCTGTATCACTATCTGATTCCACTTCTAAGAAATCCAAAACCTGCCTGTCTGGTGATAGCAATCAGAAGGTGATTGAGACGGGAGCCAGGGGAACTGATGGAGAAAAGGGCCCAAGGGAACTGTCTTGTTCTGCATCTTATTACAGTCATCAAAACTCATCACAGCGAGTACCTAAGAACAGTGAGTAGCATTGTGTATTAATTAAACCTAAATAAAAATATAAAATAAATAAGATTAACCAAAACCACATTAAACTAAATTAAAACTATTACTCTTCAGAGGCACGAGGAAAGACTCCAGACTCAGAGGTGAGCTTCCGTGTCCTTCCTGTTGCAAGGGAAAATGTGTCCCCACAAGACTGTCACGTATCTGTCTCCTTTCCCTATCTCACTGTCGCTGGAGAACAATGCCATCGGCAGGCACAGCGTGATTATCAGGGAAAACAATAATATTATTGCTGGAAAAATTAGCAAGTTTTTTTTTCCCCAGCAAAATTCTTTCCCAATCATAGGGTCGCATTTTCTTTCCTCCTATTCTCTGACACTCCAGCCTCTCTACTGCTGATTTTTTTTTTTTTTTTAGTAAACTATAATTCTAGGTGCTGCGTAGCTCTGCTCTTCTGTGCTCTAACTCAATAGGATTAATTCTTAGTTAAATAAATACAGACTTGGGGGTTTCTGTTTCTGTTATTTTTGCTCTGCTTTTGAAAAGTTTACACTAACTCCCTTTTTTTAGTATATTTTTATTGATTTCAGAGAGGAAGGGAGAAAAAGAGAGAGATAGAAATATCAATGATGAGAGCGTCATTGGTCAGCTGCCTCCTGCACACCCCACACCAGGGATTGAGCCCATAACCAGGGCATGTGCCCTAACTGGGAATCGAACCGTGACCTCCTGGTTCATAGGTAGATACTCAAACACTGAGCCATGCTGGTCGGGCTACACTAACTTTCTTATTGGTCTTTTTAAAATAAACATATATTTTTCTAATCATATAGAATATATACCTTTGGCGCAAATAAATTTAATCCCAGAGTTAACTGCTATTCACATGTAAATGTACTTTTGTTGTGTTCCATAGTTGAGATCATGCTACATACTCAATTTTTTTCACCTTTTTGTTACCTAACATTATAGCATAAAATTTTCTGATACTATTAGAACTACTTCCAAATACTGGATATGCTTGGTAATAATTGCTCCTTTATTTTTGGATTGGTCAAATAATTTTGTCAACTTTCACTTGATAATTATTTTCCTATTACATCAATTAATAAATCAGTGTCTGTCAACATTTTTTCAAGTTTCATGTTAAAATTAGATAACATTTATGCAAAATAATAGGCAGATTGTGAGCAAGTTGAAGGCAAGGATAATATTGCCTCCATCTTTGAATTCTCCACAGTACCGACACATGATAAGAATTAAAAAGGCATTTGTAGATGGAATGAATGAATGAACTAAGACCATTAGATAATATTTTCAGGAATCAAAATTTGAGAGTAGGTGAATAGCGCTCAGTACTTATTACTTGCCTTCTGGAAGTGACATGAAATGTACTGAGAAGTCTCAGTAAAAGTAGAATAACTTCTAGACTATTCTTTTCTGTTCTGGATTTGTTAGCCACCTTTTAACACCAGCGTGAACTATACATTGGCACTGCTCAACAAACTTTGCTTAAGGCTTTTATATGTTCTAGCCATAAATTTTCTAGTTTTTTTGTAAATATTTATTACTGAATAGAAGTTGAAGTTTCATGCTTTATGATGGCCCTTCATATTATTATATCAGTTGGTTCTTACTTGAATATCATAAAGGCATTTTAGAACAAAAATTCAGATGTTCTAGAGATTCTGTATTCATAGAATTACTGAATCTTAAAAAGAAGACCTAAGTGATTGTTTATTTCAAGGTTCCCTTTTAAAGAAGAGTGAGGTAGTCAATTAACTTACCATGGTCACTGGACTTGACCAGAACTGATGTAGCAGCATTCTGACTTCCCTTTTTGTTCGTATGACAATACACTAGCTCAGGAGATCTAGTCTATAGTTCCTTAAGAGCAATTCATGTTGAAGAACTATTTCCATTTTTGACAGAACTACTACGATATGGATAATGGAGGCCTCAAATGGATTACTAAAAATAAATATTCCATATCAGAAATTATGATCTGAACTGCTAAGTAAAAACTGACCTTAATTTAGAAAATCAAGTTCCTTCTCCTTTGCTTCTAAACCGGTGCTGACTCTTGGTAGATGGTCTGTAATGACTTGAATAGTTATCTGTAGAACCTAGAGATTTTTTAACCCTCTAGAGGAAAGTCTATAAGGAGGCCAAGAAGGGCCACTGGGGAATATTTGTTGTCTTTCTGCCTATTTCTTAGTCTAAGGAACATTTATAACAATTACCCTAAGTCCCTGGTTAGAGTAACCTATTGAACTATATCATGGAGCCTATTCATGGAGCATTACATAGCTCACATGTCACTAGGCAGACAAGAACTGAGCTACATGTGGTATTTCTTCCTCATAGGATGAGAAAATCACTGACCTGTTTCCTCACTTGCAGGGCTAATGATTAGATGTAGCTTAACAGAACCTCGGGCGGCATGAAGAAGAGCTTCACAAAGAGGCTCTTCCTATGATCAGGAGAACATAGAAACCTACATTAAGTAGAAAGCCTGTGGGATGAGTTCTGCAAAGGAAGAGTGACTTTATTCTGGTCTCCTGCACCTCCCAGCTTAGGGTGGGCCCCTCACCATTCACAGGTCCTTTTCCTAAACCAGGATGGAAGGTGAAACTGATAAAACTTAACATCTATGTGTAGGAGAGGTGAAAAGAAGTGAAGAAAAATAGAAAGTCAAAGAAAGCACAATAAGGAAATGAAAAGGACAAAGAAGCCAGCAAGATAGCTTGCTCACTCTTGGACATGGAGCGACTTTCCTTTTTTAGGTGCTGCCTCATTCTCCCTGCATCCAGGTGGTGGCAGTGGTGCTCTTTCTGCCTTACCCTGTGGGCAGCATTCAGCTTGTCTCCCTAAAATAGGAGGCAGTCTGGGAGCTTGAAGAGATGAGAGACACCTGGCTACCTAGTGCTGGGTCTACTGAAACTCTGCTTCCTGAAGGACCATTCCTTTGTAATGCGTTACCTGAACAAGGATGTGCTCATCTGTGAAAGAGAAGAAAACAAGAAAGGAATTGGGACTATAATGGAATGTAGCCTATGGGATAGAGCTTTCAGAGATGGATCGGGGGGATACTTCCGTTTTTTAAGGCAGTCTTAAAGGTGGTTGGATTAGACCATTATAATCTGCTAGATTTATAGCCAAAGTTAAGCAAATTATAGTGATAAACAGTAGATCAGTTTCTATCATTCTCAAAAAACTTGTATAGCCCCAAGACCTATATAAACTCCCCCCACTCTGTTACTCTATCTACCTGGTGCCTGATTTTATAGGCAGAAGAAAAGAAGCATAGGCGAGGTCACCTAGCAAGTCACCAGTAAAGTTCTCTGGTGTCCTTTACTGGTGGACATCAGGTGACAGAGACACAGTGGCATGACTGTGCTCGACTCTCCCTTGAAAGTGTTTTGGTTAAGCCAAGAAATTCTCTAGCATATCCTAGATGCTTTTATCCTAGATATGTCCTTTGCAAATAAGCATTTTTCTATGTGTTTCTAAAATTCAAGACTCAAACATAGAAATGGGTATAAATAGCAAAGAGACCATCTCAAGCTTTCAAGTGGCCCTAGAGGAATGGTCACTAATTTCGTTCATCAAGCAAACGCATTTCGTGGTGGCCTACAAATAAGGTAAATAGTATTCCAGATACTTCTGCTTTGTGATTCCTCAATAAAGCTCCGGAGAAAAGGAATTCCAATGGGCACTATAAAGTATATGCAAACATTGGTCTTGGAGACATATTGGTTCCCAGCTCTCCCCTAGTCTCTATCAGACTCATGTCATCTTGTGTAAACCACTTAGTATTCTCTCTCTTAATCTTCCCCAATGTTCTTCTCTGTAAAGCAGAGTTCAATTGGATTAATCTTTAAATTTCATCTATCTTCAGCCAACCATGATTATTTTCCTGATAGTCTCTTTATAAGCAAATGTTCCTCCACCTAAAAGTACAACTACCCAGAGTTGCTTCCTCAAAATAATTTATTCTTAAGACCACCCTGGTAGGTTTACCTGCCTGCCCTGGACTTCCTCTGTGGCTTTTCTCACCGAGTGTTTCGAGGCCACTGTAACACACTGCTGCAGTATGTAAACCTGAACTTTGACCAGCAGTGTCCTTAGGGTTAGTGTATTTAACTGTGTGTCTTGTTTAAGTACTCACCATTTCCATGGTAACCTATAACTCTATTGTCAACTCTCAGTTTTTACAGACAAGAGAAAACAGGGCTGTAAGTAATCTAAGAATGAATGTCAGTTCCAGGAATTATCCTACCACCCATTTTAAGTAAGTGTGACTGGAACTCACAGGGGAAATGATGGTACATGTTTCTTTAGTAGCAAAAGTGATCTTTTTTTTTTGGCCAGATAGTCACTGGTCATGGGTAATATTATACTAAGTTAATACAAGCTGTACTGTGTGTGTAGTTTATAGGAGAAAATTTTTGCATCTGTGACAGATTTGAGTTGATCAGTAAATAGTATTCATCCTAACCAAAGGAGCATACAACCTCAAAGTTCAAAGAGCATTTCTATCCTGGGCCATTGACACCATTTTGTTCATAGTGACACATAGCCTTACTTCCTGCTCCATGGCTCTGTGCTCTCTGGAACCATGGGGTCACCAATTGATATTGGTTAATCTGCCTAATTCTTCTGATTTAATGAAACTCAGGCAGGCAACAGATATGATTCTGTTCTGACTTCTGGAAGTTCACATGTAGCTGAAGGACCTGATCCAAATATTGGCTATTTATCTGAAAAGTAGACTGATCCCATGAGCACAAGTGACTCAAGATTCATTCATGACTATCTGTTAAGAGTTTGGTGGCATCTTCTCTCTGATAGATATTACAAAAAAAAAAAAAAAAAGATTTTTGACAGAGTCTTAAAAATGCACTGATAAAGTAACTAAAGAGATATGTAAATTGTTATTGCTTGGATAATATGTTCATTCCAGGTTTCTCAGAATTCACATACTAACACTATCCACATTCAACTTCCCTTTTGGCCCCTTTTCCAATTTTGCAGACCAAGCCATTTTCCTTTAAGATGGAAAGTTATGGAAGGAATGTTTATAGGCCTTTGATCGTTTGTATTCTCTGGAACCCTAATGGAAGTATTAGTGGCTTAGGGCAGGAGAGCAAGGTAACCTTAAGCTCACCCAGGAGTTGTTGGTTTTGAGAGGTATCACATAAGTAAACAAGGTGCATTTTAACCCTTTTCTGCTCTGACCTTTCTTGAAACCTTGCTCTTTTTAGGTCCTGCTTTGGTGAAAAGGGTAAAAGAATGCCAACTTGGCATTACAGCATCAGAATGCTGTTGTCTCCCCAGCACCATTTTTCTCATCCAGATTTGCTCCTCTTTAGGTGCTTGGAGAACGTGTTTCCTGGTTCCCCAGCCCAGTGCTTTTCAAATGTTTACAAACTGCTCATCTCTTTGCTCAGACATAATCGGCTATGGGCTCTCAGCAGGTAAGGCCGGTAAGATACCTGTTGAATGTAGATAGAGGGTCCAGAGTCCCACTTGATCTATCATCTGTACTGCTCCCCATCACCCCATAGCTGCCCTTGAGGGGGACTCATGAACCCCCAGGGCAGGGAGAGCTCTGTTTAAAAACTATCATCTTATTCAAAAATATTTACTTCCTTCCTCTGTTTCTAACATTCATTCATTTTACTCATTCATGCAGCAAATAGGTATTGAGTACCAACTATGAATACCTGGCACTTAATTATGTCCACACGTTAATGTGTTAGAGGCCCTGCTGTCTGCCCCTGAGCCCCCTTAGCCTCTCCCACCTGCCTTCATGGCACGGCTTGCTTCATTGCATTTGATTGTTCAATGTTCCAACATGACCTTATACTTTATGTAAATATGTTTACAGCTCTTTAGCTCTTTCAAAGCAAATTTATGAGTCAATTAACAAATATAATTTAAACATCTTTGTACAGGGAAACCAACCCCTAAGAACTTGAGATAACACAAATTTTCTCCTGCTGGGAAACCTGGCATTCAAAGCTGCTACTTAAAGAGAGGAGGCAGCCCAGCCAGTGTGGCTAAATGGTTGAGCATCAACCTAGGAACCAGGAGGTCATGGTTTGATTCCGATTTGATTCCGGTTCGATTCCTGGTCAGGGGAAATTCCCAGGTTGCGGGCTCAATTCCCTCCCCAGTGTGGGGCATGCAGGAGGCAGCTGATCAATGATTCTCTCTCGTCATTGACATTTTTATCTCTCCCTCTCCCTCTCTGAAATCAATAAAAATATATTTTTAAAGAAGAAGAAAAAGGAGGCAGAAGGGACACGTCTAGGCTATTATCAGAGACACCTGACTAGGCAAGGAAAGCCCACGGCAAGACTCAGGGGTGTGGGGATGTGAGCACACAGGGGCCTAGCCCCAGCGAAGCTCTGACAAATAGCACATGGAGCATTGAGCTCTGTGACCTCAGGGGGTGGCCTCTGCCCTCCAGATCTGCCTTTTCTGGAGTCACAGAAGTCATGGCCTTCAGAGAAAGGAACAGAGAGTGACAGAGGAACACTGGCGTTCTTTGATGCCTCAGAGGAAGCATGAGGAGCTTGGTCATTTGTAAAACACCAAAGAAATTCTTGAGGTGGTTAGGCCTGGGGAAGAATGATAGTGGAGAAATACTAGTACAGCTTTAGGCAGCAACATTCACAATTTCCCATCGCAAGCATGCGTGTGTGTGTGTGTGTGTGTGTGTGTGTGTGTGTGTGTGTGTGTGTTTCATCTTTGGATGTGGAAATAATTTCAAACATTCAAAAAAGCTGCAAGAATATCTCCTATTGTTAACATATTCCTCCCCTTTACTTTATCAATTATATGCTTCTCTTCCTTCTTTTCTTCCTTTCTTCCTCTCTTTGTCGATGATAGATGATAGATAGATAGATAGATAGATAGATAGATAGATAGATAGATAGATGATAGATAGATAAAATTATTTTTGAACCATTTGAGAGTAAGTTGCATACATCCTGCCCCTTTACCCTTATATATTTCAGTGTATTTTTAAGAATATGAACATTCTCTCACATAACCACAGCTATAACTTTAAACTTCCTAATTTTTCATGGTGACTGCATCTCTCTTGGCATTTCCTTCACCATTTAGATGACCACTTCCTGATGAATATCTTTGGAGTTGTTCTCATGTTCTGACTCTTAAGCATTTTTCAGTGTGATTTATGATTGTGAGTAAAATCTCCGGTATTACACCAAGTTTTCCCTACAAGCTCTTGGCTCTGCTGAGTCCATATCCCCTCCACCAGGCTACCTCTGACCACAGGGTGGTGATGATGCAGCGTGGGGGTGGTCACTGCACCTTTTCACTTTGTAGGCCAGTTGAAGCATTTGATCTGAAATCCACCCATTATCCTTAGAGGAAAATTAGATAATATAGTCAAGAAAAAAATCAAGCCATTTGTGCTGGGGCTATGTCAGGCTCTTGGCTGCAATTTTAGATTATTGTCCCTGGAGAACTGCAAGAGGTGAAGGACAAAACTGAGAACGGAAGAAGTCACACTCTGAAATACACAGGCAACTGGATCGACCTCATAAATTAAAATGCGGAAGCTCAGCTTTTCCAATTACGAAAATAGCATTTCTCATTTTATGTATTGCTTTTTAAAATACAGTTGAGCTGAGCCACAACATGTCCTTCCAAAAGAGAAAGTGTTTAACAAGCAGAAGGATCCAGTGTGCATGAGGAGTAGGACAGCTCTTTCAAAAACTGGTCTCAAGGGGCCTTCATGAAGTCTCTCAAGTCTCGGACTGAGTTTGTGCCATTTTATAAGCCCCACTATCATCAGCAAACATAAGTGATTTTTACTCTTTTTTACAAGTATGTATTCTTGTGATTCACAAAACAGTTTCTAAATTAAAAAAAGAAAAGGTGTCTAAATATATTAAACTGGTCCCAGATTGGTTTTCATTATTTTGAAATGTTAGGCCTAAATTCTAATCATAGTCTCATGCATGTATTGAGACCTAGAACCAGGAAATGATTTGTCCAAACACCTGGTCAGCGTGTAGACACTAAATTTACATAAAGTTAATGGATTCTCCTCAATAGGGATTCTTCCCACCATCATTCCCCACTAGGCTGCCTATCAGATGACTTTTATTAAATTAAACTAGCCTTCATGGAGACATACCAAGTTATTAATGTTTCTTATCATCATCATCATCATCATCATCATCATCATCATCATCACCATTTCTTTCAATCAAGTGTTTGAACTTATTTTATCTTCCCTGAACCATTTAACTCCTTTTTTTCTCCTATGAGATTTGCAAACCAATCTGAAGCAATACTCCTCAACCCCCTTCCACCCCATTCGTATAGGCATAAACTTCACGCAGTACATTCCACATTCTGAGAGGCCACCATCAGCATTATTGAAAATCTTTTTGGCCAATGAGGTATTTCTGTTGAATTTTTATTCAGCTTTACTGTTTACAGCTGGTATTATTACTTATAGTTTTACTCCTTCTGGCCTCTAAGCTCTGGCTACCCCATCCCATATTGCACCCCCCAGAGCATCTGCATCCGCCTGTGCCCTTCAGGTCCCCATCCCAAGGAGTTCACTAGGGGTGGCAGACAACCAGACCAGTAATGTAACATACTTTTTAGAATTTTCCAAGTGCATGAGTGGACAAATAAAGGAGGGTAAAGTAGCGTAAACTGGAGATGGAGAACCGATGCCCTTCCATGCAATTCTGCCTCCTAACTGTCCCAATTTCTTATTAATGCACCCAGTCCTCCTACTCACTTGACAGTTGTCTTTTGCCCACTGCCCCCTGCCAAATCCTCCACCATTACACCCTCCCCCATTAAAATTCCCATTAGCTCAAAAATAGGATTTTGATGAACTATTTTAAGAGTAAACAGTAGATCAAACGAGTTCACGCTAAAAGGGATAAGTGACTGCTGCCTCAATGGACTCGTTCATTCTATTTCCAGCTCTTTATGATGAAATTCCTTCCCCCTTAGTTTGGTTATAAAAGTGTGAAGAGAGAATGCCAGTGTCCTCCCAGGGGATCTACATTAAAATCTTGAGCTGGTTATCCCTAAGGGCTACATTCCCAAAGGTGGAATTTCAGTGTGACTGGCCCATGTGTATGTGTGTTTGGAGTGGGAGGAAGTAGGGAGGTTTGCCTGGATATGAACAATTGCCCCTTACATCGCTCTTTGGAAAGTATGAATTTTTTGCATATTAAATGGTCTTAGAGTAGGCCCTATCTATGAAGAGAAATTTTCAAACCTGATACGTGTATTACTGAGGCATATAAATGGTCCTTTGCAAGTGTATAAGTATCCTTTTTACAGTAGGTAGCTTATATAAGGGAGAGACATAATTTAAAATGAAATGTAGAAGTAGAGAATGACTATGAAGTTTCAAGGTAGATTCTTATGCTGTTGGCATCTTTGAGAAATAAAGCTTAATCCAAGATGATTTGAGAAGATGAATCAGAGGTTAAATAACACTACACAAATACTTCTGCTGTCTAAACCTAAATTGCTTTTGGGCATTCCTCCATCTGTAAAGAGTCAGGAGACAAGATTAATGTTTGTTTGACATTCTAGCCATTAGGTATAAAGTTTAGTCTTCAGTGAGGAAAGGGAATCACTTGTAGTTTCAAAAAATGGGAGACAAAAAGCCTTCAGCCAAGGAAGGAAAAGTTTAGACTAGATATTAGGAAAAAGAATGTTCTTATGAACAAGAGCCACAGAGTCTTAGAGCAGGTTCCCAAAAGAGGTCAAAGAAGCTTCTGTGCAGAAAGAATGGTTTCATTAAATGCCACAGGAATATAAGGCATGGCTTGAAAAATGCAAGTGGAGGCAAGCAAGGCCTTTTCCTGATTCTATGGCCTCAGAGGTCAGAAGGCTGGGCCACTCAATAGCGAGCTGTGTTCAGAGCACAGTGAAAAACAGCACGTCCTGGAGGAATGACATTCTCCTGATGAAAACTATAGAGACTAAAGAATCTCCTCCTTCACACTGACACCGGAAAAGTTTTCCAGAAATACACTTAGATAAGCGTATCAGGTCAGAGGGGAAAGAGTCAAAGGTGAGCATGAGGCCCAGAACTTCAGAGAATTTCCAACACATGAACATACACTTTCAATTCCCTGCAGTGTGGGAAACAGAACAATATTCTATGAACCGGCAGATCAGTTCATGGGAAGGTCAGAAGTCGGGCATTTTTTTGTACATACACAAGTCAGCTGTTGCAGTGATAGGAAGGTCTTCAAGAAAGACATTTGAGGTTCCAGTTCACCTAAAAGTGACTCACTGTGTACCCATTACCAGGTCTATAATCGCAGGTCCCGCTAAAGCCAGCAGAACTCATTCCACACTACACTTCTAAAGAAACAAACAAAACTATAAAACTGGGGTCCCCTCCTCAGACCGAAAATCTAGCTTATGTTTTTGAGCTTCCAAATTTGAACTTAAGAACTTCCTACATGTTAGCCAATCAGTTCTAAAGTGAAAAATTCACTCAGTAAGCCACTTTGGTTGGCACAGCTCCTAACATGAGTTCTGATACAGCTCTATGGTTACCATGGTTTTGCAGGGCCACAGACTATGGGGATGTATAATGAGCAGTCAGTCTGCGACATCTGACTCAGTTCAAGGTGAAAGTTGATTTGGTTCCTCTGATTACCTGAGCTCATGATACTTCCATCCCTCACCTGTTTCTTTCCAGTTTTCATTTAAAGAAGGTTAACATCCTTGAGAGTAGAAAACTGTTGGAAATATAAAGTAATTCCATTGTTCCCCTCAGTATGGCTGTGTAACAAATCATCCCAAAAGTTAGTGGCTTAAAACAATAATAACCATTCATTATGTCTCATAGTTTTTATAGCTCAGGAAGTCCAAGCCTGCTCAGTTGAGGAGTTCTGACTCAGGGTCTCTCATGAGGCTGCAGTCACTGAAGGCTTGGCTAGGGCTGGCAGATGCATTCAAGGCAGCTCAGCCAGCTTGCTGGCAAGCCGGGGCTGGCCTCCGGCTGGAGCTCAGTTCCTCTCCCTGTGGATATCTCCACAGCTGCTTGAGTGTCTTCATGGCATGGAACCGGCTTCCTCCAGAGCAGGTGACCCACGGAAGCAAGGCTGAAGCTGCCATGCCTCTTACGACCCAGTGCCGGGAGTCACACACCATCAGCTTCTGCTGTAACCGTTGGTCACACCAGGGCAGCCCTGATCCAGTATGAAAGGAGGCACACAAGTATATGAATAAAGGAGGCTAAGCTTATTAGGGCCATCTCAGTAGCTGGCTGCCACACTCAAGTGTAGGCAAGGCATTTGTAGATATCCAGATTATTCTTGGAATCCACATTGGCCTCAGCCACTTAGGGTAATTGATCTTTTTACATTGATTTTTGCTGTATTCACATCCAGGCTTTTTCTTCTCCTTGGTCTGTGGCTACCCCGTGTTTCTTCTCTTCCTCATTTTTAATTATCAGGTTCATACTGAAAATACTTATTTTATAGGCACTAAAGCACCATTGGTGATTCTAGCCTCCAAAGTTCAGTGTCTACTATGTACAAAGGATACAGTGTTGAATAAGACAAGCAAGGTCCCTAATCTCTTGGAACATATTCTACTGGAGAAAGACAAACCATGAAAATAAGACAAATAAATGTGTCACTTCTGGGCCAAAGCCTTTATTTGTTAATGAGTAAGCTGCAAGTCTCTCTTCCTCTGTTGTGGCACCTGAGAAGGTTACGTGCCCCAGGTCCCAGGTGGTAGAATGGTGGGGCCTCTGTTAGACTGTGTCCTTGAGTGACTAAGGGATGCAGAGCACCGCTTAACCACACCGACATACAAGGTGTAAGAAACACAACTTTTGTGCTTGTCTTAAACCACAGAGATTTGGGGGTTGTTAGTTCACAGAACCTAGCCTAGATAAGTCTGATTAATATGCCTCTGAAATGTCCTCCAATGGAAAATAATTTCTAACCTGAATTGCTGTCAGTCAGCCCAAATCATTCTTTCCTAGCCACACAGTGTAAATTAAATCATCATTCCTTCTGATCTGAGGTTTCCCTGAACAGTTTCCTATGTCGGCTCCCACCTTTGTCATTAGGAGGCACAAGGTGTCGCCAACGCTTGGTAATAAATAATAAAGTAACATTTATAACTCCTGGTTTTCTTGTTCAGCAAAGGGAGTGGAGTTCATCAGTTGTGTTTGGTGAGGAGGAGAGCTCACAGGCTGTTGCCATTCAGATGTTGAGAATTCCAGAAGGGAAGGTAGAGCAGAGAGCCGCCAGATCCATTGCTCTACTGAGGCAACAATGTAGTGTAAAGACTTCTTTCCCAGGCATTCACCTTGTGAGTTCTTAACTAAGTTTTGATTGTCAACTCATACCAATAGTAACAAGTATACTATTTCTAACTAATGTATTTGCTCTATTTATGAGCATGTATTTTGAAAATGTAAATTATTTGAATATATATAATGGAATTATCCAATGTGATCAGTTAGGGTGGTTGATTGGTTAATTGAGAATCAATTAATCATCAATCCACCAGCAATCTAGGAAGATAACTCTTAGCAGAAATCAATAATGCTTTCACATTGATCTAGGACTTCCCAGACTCCAGAACTATGAGAAACAAATTTCTGTTGTTTAAGTCACTTAGTCTGTAATATTATTTTTATGGAAGCCTGAGCAGACTTATCAAATATTAACTCAAATTTCAAAGACCTAAATAAAGGTGCTAAAACTATAAAATTCTTAAAAGAAAAACATATTGCCCTGGCTAGTTTACTCAGTGGTTAGAGTATCAGCCTGTGGACTGGAGGATTGCAGGTTTGATTCCCAATCAGGGGCATTTAAAAAAAGAAGAAAGAAAGAAAACATAGAAGTAAATCTTCATGACCTTGGATTTGGCAATGGTTTCTCATAAAAATACAAAGAAAGAAAAAAATAGATAAATAGAGCTTCATCAAAATTAAGACCTTTTGTGCAACAAATGACACTATCAAGAAAGTAAAAAATGAGAAAATTCCCACAGAATGAGAAAAAAAATATTTACAAGTAATATATTTGGAAAAAAAGATCAGATATCCAGAATATATAAAGTATGAATTCCCTAATTAGAATCCTACGTAGTTTTTCTGCATATATTATCCTCCTAGTACATCATCTACAATTGCTAGTTTTAGCTTCTTTAAAGTGGAAATGTGAGTCCAGATTTCTTCTATATTTTTATAGTCTTTTCCAACTTTTGCAAGTTGTCTTGCCCATACTGATTTAATAGCATTTGTCTTACAAGCTCCTCTCCATCAGATTTTTCCAAAGTATTTCATTTAGTAACTCTCACCCTCCTAATCACAAATTTATAGAAGACTTAACTTGCATAATTTCAATAACATTTACAACTGACCTAAGAAGGCTGCTTGGTGGGCACCAGCTCAGCCAGTGAGAGGGGTTGGGTGCATACCAGAGTACAGCCTGCCAGTCGTGAGCATTGACAGCAATGGCCTCAGACAGTATGCCTTCCCAAGGGAAGGGAGAGAGGCAGACGCTAGTGCAGGGGGACGACACATGGAAGTTGATTCACAGAGCATCTACTGTGTTTATAGAGACATAAACATATATTTTTAATTGCCAATGACTATTTTGAGAAATTTCTAATTTTGTCTACTTAAATATACTTCCACATCATAGAGGTAGTAGCTTAAGCAGATATGACTTGGCAAACTAGCACAGCATGACTCAGCACCTAGGACTTGGGGAGTATTTATGGGACTTCGGCTAGCTGGGGGA
Organism: Ia io; assembly: GCA_025583905.1. Classification (NCBI taxonomy): domain Eukaryota; kingdom Metazoa; phylum Chordata; class Mammalia; order Chiroptera; family Vespertilionidae; genus Ia; species Ia io. Next base: position 4,076,848 of record JAJQQW010000010.1, on the reverse strand, counting down.
CTCTGAAGAACCTCCTTCACTCAGGGGGATCCAGAGGCAAAGTTTACCTGAGTGAAGGAGGCAGGTTCTATGGCTCAAGAACAGAAGGACATATTTTGTAGCTTGAGAGGAGCAACGGGGATCAATTTGGTGAGTCAAGTTGCCCAGACTCAGTAGAGAACACTTGCTTAGTGGACTACAGAGGCTGTTTTCTGTGTTATTTAAAAGATGACTTTCCCGTGGTTCAAGAAGGGAAGGTCAATAAGTCCTTTAATGTCCTCAGCAGTTTCAGCTTCAGACATGGTGTGCCCAGGGGCCACAGTCCTCTCAGGATTTAACTTGTCCTAAATCTAGGTTTCCTAGAAGTGTCTTCTCTCAGATGGAATTAGCAAAGCTCTTTCTCCCTTGTTGAGAAAGAGGGGAGAATATCCTCAGGCATTCTCAAAGGGAAAGCCACACGGTCCAAGGGGGTCTGGGATGGGGTTATCACTTGGCATTCAAAGCTTTCCACTAGGAGTTTGTATCTATGTGCATGCCACTGTCTACCAGGCCTCGATACCTGCTGGTGCAATATACATGATTTCATATGTTGTTATCAGTATCTTCTCCCGCTTCTAAGAACATGCAGTAAAGCAGAAATGTAGTTGTCTTTTCCCCCTTCAATCACCTACTACAACGATATCAAGGCTCAACTTTGAGATCTATTCGATCTAGATGCATGCAAGTTTTCATTTTCCTGGCCTTCCTCCTTTTATGGATGAGACCACTGAAAACTGAAATGTCAGGGAGCACACAATACAATGGCAGAACGGTAGCTGGAATCTGGGTTTCTTGCCTTTCCACTACACTATCCTTTTTCTATTCCTAGAGATTTTATTTATCTCCAAGTCAAGAAAAACATCATCAAATTTCAAATGCAAGATCCACACACCTCCAGAAATTATCAGAAAATGTCACATATTTAGGCACGTTTTTCTGAAAAGGAATAGGAAATCTGAACAGGCAGGAGACATCAGGGATGCACATGCACAGAGGAAAGACCGTTTGGGGAGACCGTGGGAAGGCAGCATCTATAAGCCAAGGAGAGAGGCAGACCTCGGGAGAAGCCTTGATCTTGGACCCCCAGCCTCTGGAACTATGAGAAAGTAAGTTTTAGTTGTTTAAGCCACCAGTCTGTGGTATTTTGTTATAGCAGCCCTGGCAAACTCTACAGTGTCCAAGCCCTCTGTTAAAACTGTTACTAAAGATGTATAGAAATTACTTTTAACAGCAGGGTAGATTTTATGTACCTTTGGAAAATTGTTTCAAGTTATTTATTTTTGCTTTTTTGGCTTAACATCAGAAATGCATTATTTCATGGTTCTGGAGGCTCAAGTCCTAGATGAAGGTGTTGGCTGTTTCAAGTTATTTAGATGATTCGTTTCCACACCCCCCGCAGGTTGATTCTTTCCAACTTCCAGAAAGTAATTTGCTGATACTCTTCTAAAACTTAAAATCCAGCTAAATATTAGAGTTGGAAGATACTTTCTAGTATTCTACTCTAACCCCTTATTTTACAGAAGGGAAACGGAGTCTCAAATTAACACCATTAGCCATTTCTGTAAAATAGAGGCCTGGCGGAGGACCGAGCCTTCATCACAAGGGCAGTGTGAAAAAACGGAGGCAGTGCCAGCAGAGCACCTGGCACAGTGCCAAGTAGTCAGCGGGGGCTCGGGATAAAGTAGCTCCTTGTCACTGAGAAAGGCAGGCCCTTGGTCTGGCCTGGTCACACTGCTAATTGTTGGTAAATCCACTTTCCAACAATGCTTTTGGAAATGGGAACTTTCCAATTGCCCCCAAATCCAAGGCCAATAAGTTTCCCCAATAGTAATAAACCTGATCTAATTTAGAGAAAACTTGTGAAGCGTCTGATGAGTTCTTCGATAGGAATTCTTCCAGGGGAACTACAAGGATGCGGACCTGCTCAGAGAGCTTTCGCTTGGTCCTTGGACTCAGTCAAAGCCAGACCGAATGACCGAGCCTGCAAGTTAACAGCGCCCCCTCCAGGCTCTTCCCCTGGGATGACAGCAGAAGCACAGAGGCAGACCAGCGCCCTTCGTGGGGCCGCCCCCAGGGTGACCATCAGTAGCCGGGGCTTGATGTGAACCAGTCATCACAGTCCACCATCCCCCGAGCCTGATCCACTCCTAATCCTTCAAAAAACCACATAGGCCCTGGGTTTCCCTTTGACCCTTGTCCTTGGCTATCTACATGGATTCTCTCCAGCTGTGTTTAACCATTCCTTTCTACCTTTTATCTTTGCTTTCCCAGCATTTCCTTTGCTAGTAACACAGGCAGATGCCCAGACTCAAAACATTTCCCAATTTGCAGTCTGGATTTCAGTGGAATACTCTTTCATGTTGAGCTTTGAAGGCCATAGTAAAGATTTCATTGGGGGACAGTTACCTGCCAGCTATTAACCATTGCCTCTGGTCTGACCTGAATTCACAGAGGGTCTGGTCACCCGACAACTTAATCAATGAGCCCCTTTGGCTTAGGGCGGCAGGGGCCAAGAGCTCCGTCAAAGAAGCCTATGTGCTCTCAGCAACTCAGAAGATTCCAGTTGTTTTCAGCAGGCCTGAGAGCTTAAAATAAACAAATACGAAAATGCCAGATTGCCCTCTCAGTTCTTCTCCTGCCTGGTGCCAGCCAGGGCCAGTGCCGGACAGCCTGCCCCCAGAAAGACCGCCGTGGTGCCCGGGAGGCCAAGCCACGCGACCAGAGCTGTCACTGCACTAAGTGCCTGCCTTTCTCTCTTCGCCCCACTCTCCATTTCTAAAAATGCATAAAATTCCCATTGCCGTATAATCACCAAATAAATAAAGGGCCGTCCAAGCCCTCTCTCCTGGCCCAGATTCCGCCCCGTCAGAGGCTGCCGTTGGCAGCCCGTGGGACACGAACACTCGGAGCAGTGTTTGGACTCAGCGCCTCGTGCAGAAAAGCCCAGCAATTGTTTGTGTTCGCAACTGTCATTGGCCGGGATTTTCCTGTCCCGCAGCAGCAGAGATCAGGAGCGAGAGCTCCATGATGGCATGACAGGGCAAATACACGATCGCGGCATGCCCTCGGCCTTTGCAGTTCTCTTTCAAAAGGTCATAAACATGTTTGGCTGCCAGAGAGCTCACAGAAAAGAGGCTGCTCACTGAGTGATTGTTCGAGCTCAGAGTCCTGCTCACAGAGCAGCTTCTGCCCGGAGTGGGCCACTCGCAGACGCATGGATCTTCCGAATTGGAATGGAACGAAAAGAATTTCCCAGTGCTTATTGGTTACAGTTTTAAATGCCAGCATTCAGTCTATAGAAGTCAAGAACCCAGTGTCCCTCTTGCCTATGATTAGAAGAAAAATTGTGTAAAACATTTACAGCTACCTGTCTACCTGGTACCCTGATGCTGAATTTGTCATGTGTGTGCATTGGGTTGGTTATGTGAATGCATGCGGATAGGAGGTTGTTAAAGCAGCATATCCCTGTAACTTAGGGGAAATGTTGCCACTTAGGCTGTGCTGATAATCCTCTCAGAAGTCCCCAGTGATTTCCTAATTGCCAAACCCAGTGGCCACTTCTCAGTCCTCCATCTCCTAAATTAGCACCAGACCACTAATCACCTTCCCCCTCTCCCTTATAATTCTTTTTTGCAAAAGCATCTAAACCCTGCACCATCGTGATTCCTTCTGGTCTCTCTGCCCCATCTTTCTCTTGTCTTCATTCTCTTTTGTTCACTATGAATGTACACAAAGTAAGTAGAAGTCATGTGAGCACACACAAGAAAGCCGCCTTCTGCAGGCCGGGAAAAGAGCTCTTACCAGAACCCAGTCATTTTGGCGCCCTGATCTTGGACTTCCAGCCTCCAGAACCATGAGAAAATAGATCTGTTATTCAAACCATCCAGCCTATCTATGTTTTTTATAGCAGCCCAAGATGACTAAGACATTCATTATATATCCCCATTGTTTCATGAGTACCTGATGCATCATAGGAACTCCTAAATACTTGTCAAATGAAACAATGAATATATGTGTAGAATATGTGTCCAATATTGTCTTTGATCAAATAAAGTTAGTGGGCTCTCTGATACCCAGCGGGGCTTGCCACCCAAGCTCCTGCATTCTGACTTCTCCCTACTGATCCCAGCCTACTTTTACCTCAACTCAAATAGTGCAAGTTAACGACTCCCTCTAAGCCAGGGATGATAAACTGGCAGCCCAGAGGCCCTATGTTGCCCATGATTGCTTTTGCCCAACATCATAATGCTTTTCCAATTTTGACTTAGTTACCAGTATTTTAAAATTGGGAGATTTCATGTCAAAATATGGATTGGCGGCAATGGCGGACCTGCCCTTCTTCACCTGGAAGAATTCACCAAATACCACAGCCTGAAATTGCCTTTCCCTCCTCTATTTGTATTTCTGTATCACAGTAGAATTGGCATAAATCTCCTGGAAATTAGGGTAGCGCAGAATTGTACTCTCTCACTTTTCTCATTTCTTCAAATAAGGAAGGTTAACAGTAAGGTTCCAGAAAAGTAGCCAGTGGTGTTAATTCTCACAAATGGTGTTTGACAGTACTGGCATTCAAACTCAAGTCTTATGACTTCAAGTTTTGTTTTGTTTTTCTTAATGATGAGTTCTTTCTTTACTGGTTTTTGCTGTCTTCTGCAATTCAATCCAAATTAATTCAGCAAATATTTATTGAGTACTGAATAGGTTAAAGAACTCACTGTTCTCCAGGTGTCATTAAACATTTTTATTCTAATTAGTGAGAATTCTCATTCTTTGACTGGAGACCCTGCCCATAGACAGAAGACAGCCAATAGAGATAAATTCTCTCTTTCACTTATTATGTAATGAACACCTACTTTGTTGAAGTACCATATTAGGTCCTAGGCATCCAGTGGTAAATATACCCAATATTCCCTTGCCCTCATGGGACTTAAAATGTATTTGCCTTTAAATTCTGTTTTCCCAACAAATTATAAATCCCTATAAGTAAGGAGCTGAGTCTTAACTATTTCTATGATACAATTTTTTCATTTATGGCAGATGTTCTCAGTTACCTCCCTGGGGAAGCCCAGGGCTCATCTTGCCTTCTCTACCGCCCTCAAAGCTGGTTCTTAGAGTTCTTGGTTCTAAAGACAAGAATAGGGAGGACCAGCTTCACGGGCATGTAGCCTGTGCAGTCACACAGGCCCCTGTACTCAGAAGGGCCCTGTGCTTGGTTTAATGCTCTGCTGTTACCATCTTGAAATTCTTAATAATTTTTTTAAAGACCTACCAATGATCTAGACTGTCCTGAGAACAGACTGGGGATGAAGCCAATATAACTTAATGTGAACACCTGGAGTTTGCCAACAGTGTGTCTTTTTCTGCTCAAATGCAGAGAAACAGTAGGTAGGGACATAGTTTAAAAGGTATCTCCATATTTGAGGTTATTTATATTCCATGGCGCCTAACGGAATGCTATGTCTTAAGGCCCAATAGAAACAACCATGGTGCTAAGACAATAATGTCACGTTTGTTCACTTAGAATACTGACATCTTTATGATCAGGATGGCAATGCTTCTAAAAGTCTGAGCCCTGGGCCAGTAGCACCAGCAGCACCTGAGAACATGATGAAATGCAAAATCTTTTGCCCCTCCCCCAGACCTACTGAATAAGAAATTCTAAAGGTGGGACCCAGTTCTCAGGTTTTAACAAGCCCTTCAGATGATTCTAGGCCATGCTGAAAGCTGGCAACCAGTGGATTGTGGCATTGTCAGACCCTTGAGAACCTGTCTCCTCCTACCCTCTACCTTCTACTGGTTGTCAGCCCGATGGGGATATTTTGTACAGACCCATTGAAAGACAACTGAGAGATACTTGGGCTTAGAGGACTTCAGTTTAATGAACTTGTGTGAATCGAGGGGAAAATGGCAGAAAGGATTTTTCTGTTGGGCAATGGATTTGTTTATCCTGCTCCTTTGAAGCCACAGCCAATAAGGTAGAAGGTTTTGGTGGCCACAACTTGACATTCGAGTGAAATAGAGAGGCCTTCTTTTAATTGCTCCCTCACACATACACATGATGAAGAAACACCATGGAGTCATTTTGCTGAGTAACCCCACTCCCACATTCTACAAATGAGAAAAATCAAGGCCCACAGAGATGAACTAACTTGCCAGAGGTCACCCAGTATTTCTCCTGGCACTCGCTGAAAGAGAAGGTTCATTAAGGTAAAAGTCAGGCTCACCTTGCTCAGGGTTTGGTGCCCTTCATGGCTAGACACTCAGGAAAGCAGCCACCCTCTCTAGAAGCCCCATTAATTGCAGAGCCATTGAGCATTCAGTTCCTCCCTGTCTGCTTTTAGGTGGTTTGATTTCAAAACACATACACATCTTCAAAGAGACAGCCTGCACGTTCTCCTTCAGGGCAGAATGCTCCGTTTTTTCCTTTGCAGTTGGACACCTCCCCACGGGAGACAAGGTGGGCCAGGCTGTGTCGCTGATGACTGACTCTCACCCTTTGGGAGGAAGATGAGCCCTGCTTGTAGGTGGCCGTGCTCAGCTCCAAGCTGCTTTTCTCCACACCTGGTTCTCGTTTGTAACACTGAAAGTATTTCATGCTTATTAAGCATCATCTGGACCCAATTTTTAAACCACAAGTTTGGCTTGGTTTGTTTTTAATAAGCGGTTACAACAGAGTCCACCTTTGCAGTGTGGTGATGTCTCTTAAACCCAGCGATGGCATCTTGGAGATTCAGATTGATGTGGCTGCTACAAGAGGTTAAAGACATGAGGGACACGGTCCTGAAGTTTCTGATTTTGTCCTGCCTACATATAACACAGATTTATTTTCAACACATGTATGTGAAGAAAAGGATGGTCATGTTTAAGGGAAATTGTGTAACGGTCTTTGCTTTTATGTGGCAATCCACATCTCCATTTCTCTGTCCAATTTTAAATTTAAAGAATTCCTATATTTTATGCAAAATAAGTTTGGGGGAGGGATAAAGTATTGGAATTCTCCATCATTGCTGAATTTCTATGTCTCAGTGTTCTACAATTGGTATCGCCTAGCTTTTTGACAGCCAGTGGTTCTTTATGTGGTATTTTGTCACTGCACTTGGCCAGCAGAAGAGAGCGGAGTTAAGACATTCATCTTCTTTTAAGAAGAGTGAGTCAGGAGCCTGGTAGTTCCAAGTTAAATATAATTGTAAAGTCACAAGTTTTAAAAAGGATATGTAACTGATAGTTAAATTTTAACAGGATTTTCCAGGTTTCTTTATAATGCATTTTTAAATGCCCGTTGCCTGGTATTAAACACTCGCAACCATTCATGTATTGAGTGAGGATATTTTAATTGTAGCATGTGAAATGCCTTGATGTTGGGTTAGTATCACAGGTTTGGACCAACGTGGCGCAAGTGTGAAGCCATCTGAATTCTCTTTCCTTAAATCAAAGGCCAACCTGGATTGGTGGAAATATTTACTTTTAATTCTAAGATAACTGCAATGGGTATTTCCAAGTGCTCCTGCCCTCAGGAGAAACAGCCCTCAGATGAATGACCAATGACTGAGTCTAAATCCTCTTCCTGTGTGATTTCAAAAGTGTAGTCCTCTCCGCAAGTCATTCCAAGAAGCTCTGAAACTTGCTTGTATGTTTCACATATTTGTCCTAACATAGCCTTTGCACCACCATATTGTTCTGATTTAACTGGCCTGTGTTTAAGCTCTAAGCTACACCAGTCAGCGTCCTTTTTTACCTCTGTACTGTTATATCCTCAGTGCCTAGAACAGTGTCTGGCACATGATAGATAACAACTTAATTGCTTGGCTAACAGATTGAATGAGTGACTGAATGAATGAGTGCATACAATGGAAATTAGCTATTGTGGTGACCTATCTTAAAGTTCAAAATTTAGATTTTATATGAGAATGAGCAAAAAGAGGGAAATCACATGAATAGTAATCTAAATTTCTATATTTCCCCAGGGACTGTTTTCATTGCTGTGTCCTCCTTGGTGTTGCCAGGGCCTAATATATAGCTCAATTGCAGCACGGATCACATTGTAACACTACCATATACCACGAACTCCTTGAGACATGGAACTGTGTCTTATTCATGGAGATATGTCTCCCTACACCCTCCTTCCTCTAGTATCTAACACATTGACCAGCATTGATACTCAATTCTGTATTTGTTGAATGAATGGCCAAAAACCATTTTATTTGTTTCCATGAGCTGGAGATAAGAACAGGGAGAGGAAAGTCGAGGGAAGGGGTAAGGAAAGGTTTAATACATGAAACACGTTTTGGGGAGTTTTCTACAGCCAGGCATCATTGTAGGTGCTGTGTCACTATTACTTATATAATCTCCATGATAACTTTTGAGGTAGGCATTTTTATCCTCATTCACAGGTGATAAAAGAAGACATCCCGAGTTAAGTCACACGCCCTCCGTCACACAGGCTGAGGTTCAAGTCCTATGAATGTCTGTGTTGCTTAGCCTTATGCCTATGGGGGAGTAGCAGACCACAGTCTCTGTGGGCCTACAGATGTTTTTTAATTGAGTGAGACAAGCCTGTTTAGATTAAGAGGGAGGGGTGAGGACTGCAGCAAACTCGAGAGCCCAGACACATCTAAAGGGAATAGCGCTGTGACATGAGGAAACGCACTCTAGCGAGGTTAGAATGTTGCATTTGTTTCATGAGAAGCCAAGAATCCGAACTTTTACCTCCTGAATTTCAAATGTTAGTAACTAGTGCTAATTAAAAATTTAAAGACTCTTGAGATAAAACATCTGTAAACAGGCTCTCTACCGCTTTGCAAACTTTAATATACTGCCTCCCCCAAAGTGAGTTTCGAGCAGCCAGGGGGCAGCATGGGGTGGAAAGTGCCATTGGAGGACAAGCTGGATGAGCTGGAAGGCAAGTCTGGTCCATCCCACAGTTTTGCCCGAGTACAGACGCAGGGAGCAGGAGGCCGCGTGGCCCAGCAAGGCCTCGGAGTGGGGAGGGGAGGATGAGGTAAGGCCCGCTGCTGGTGCGCATTCCATGGTCTCCAGGCACCCCCGGGGAGGGCGCATTCCTCAGGGGCAAGCAGCAGAGCTGTTGATTTTAAAGATTTTTCAAATATTCTGTTCAATGCCCCAGTAGGTTTTTCTTGCCTTGGAAATATGATATCTAGACCATCCCTTGGACTGCGGGGCATAGGGAAAAGTGAGTGGGAAGATTGTCATGACTCCAGGCCGCGGGCAGCGTTTCCTGGGCCTGGCGGGTCCTCAGCCAGTGCTTCCTTCTTGCCTCCCCGGGAAAAGTGCCCATCACACTGCCCAGTCACAAGCTACCTCTCCATCCTTCCCCACAAATGTCAGCTTCCACAGAAAACTGGAAGACTGACTCTTGTCACATGGCGAATCTCCAGTCTCTTTTGCAATGAAGTTTTCAAATAGTTGCAAAGTTGCATACAACTGCCTCTGGAAAAGATAAGTAGCTGACCTACAAGCCCATCCTTCCCTGAATGCACCTGACTCCCTGGGATTATAGGCAGTTTGGGTTAAGGATAGATGAGAGGCAAGGAGGCCTGCCATGAGAAGCTTCCCACAGTCCCGGGGCTGAGGAAACAGCCAGCTGTTCAGAGATTTGACTGCAGGTTGTGGAAGGAAAGGCTGGGCCTGGTTGTGATCAACCGTTCCTCTGGGACCGGTCACCGAAGCCCACCCCACCCAGGGGCTGCTGGCCTGCGCATTAAGAAAAGCTTCTCTGGGAGCCAAGATGGCGGCGGAGTTGAACGGCTGATCTGTTGCCTCACATGGCAGTTTCAGAAATACAACTAAAAGATGGACTGGTGAGCGTAGCGACTCCTGCTCGCGTCTCCCCAGGCCGGGCGGCTGCTCCTCTCAGTGAGCACCTCAGCCGGGGCCATGAGCTCGTGGGCAGCCGTGGCAGCTGCTGTGGCGGCGGCCGCGGACTCCGCGCAGTGGCTCTCGGTGAAGGAAGAGACCATCTTTCTGCAGGACAGGCCCATCCGCGTCACCGACCTGGCCGAGCTGCCCAGTGAGATCCTCGGGGCCCCGGAGGCCGCCAACACCAACTTGGAGGATTTTTAGGATTTCCCGTCTTACATTCAAGTCCTTTAGCCATTTTGAGAGAGGAGAACCAAGAAGGCGGCAAAGTTAAACAAATGAACTGCGCCGCGCACAGCAATTTCAAAAATACAACTGGAGGACAGAGCGTCTGCCACCCAGAACCTCAGGAGAGCTGGCTGAAGGGTGGATTTACAACTAAGAGGGAAGAGGAAAGAGCAAACTCGGAGGCGCTGAGGTGCGGAGGCGCGTGGGTCGGGCTGGTGGCGGGGGAAGGGACGTGCGGCTTTTTTTCCAACCCTAGGGGAGATTAGCTCCCCATCACCCTGAAATCCAGCTTCTGGGGACTCGCGGGAGACCCAGACGCCTGCGGGGAGAGGCTGGACTCTCGGCCTTTGTGTTGGAGAGTGGGAATAGCTTCCTTGCGGAGGTGCGCCCAGCAATCAGTGTTTGCTGCGCTGGAGTGCGGAACGAGGGGGCTTAGAAATGTGGAAAGCAGAAAAAGCAGACTTGCAGCCATTGCGGTTCGCCACGCCATGGCCTGGTGGCGCCCTGAGACCCCGCCCCGCCCTGAGACCCGCCCCGCCCTGGGACCCGCCCCGCACGTTTTGCAGGCCCACCTGGGCTCCAAGCAGCGGCTTTTGCATGTGGGTGGCCTGCCCTGTGGCAGCTTGACCAGATGAACTGCAGTTCTAATCGGACTGCTCCAGGGCTGCTTAGACAGGAGGAGGAAACTGCAGTTTTTGCTGTAATTCCTGCTGAGTGGCCTCAGGCAGTAGCTGACCTACACTCCATTGGAGACCCAGAAACGAGGGCATCTAGTGGTCAGTGTGAGATGACACCAGATTTCAACCACTCACATAAGGGACACATTCAAGAGGCAGACTCAGTGAGCGCCAAAGCCTTGCTGCAACAAGATCCGGCCCATAAACGTGTCTCCTGCACAGCAACTCTTCCTTTATAGACACAGAGGGTCCTCACAGACAATTGGCCAGGAGGACAATTCCTCCCAGTGACACCAACAAAAATCAAGACTTAACTATACAAAGGAGGACCAAGATGGAGGCATAGGGCGGAAGCCTGATTGTTGACTACTACAACAATTTTGAGACTACGACGGGAGAGCAGAGCAGACACCATCCATAACCACCGGAGGGCTGGCTGAGCAGATGATCTACAACTGGAATAAAAGAGAGGGGTACGCGGGATGATGCTGATGCCGGTGACCCAAAGATCACACTTTAAGAACTATGGCTCAGGCGACACAATGGCAGCCTGGAACATGCTCGGCGCAGTTCCCCCGGCGGTCTCCGGCTGAGGGGACGGCTTCACTCACTGCCGAGCACAGACAGACGAACCCCTGAGAGACATGGGGTGGGAGACTCCGCGCTTGCTGACCTCCGAGTCCTTCAAGAATCTCAACGCCCCGGAAGCGGCCAGGTGCGCACGCTCGGCGACTGGCCACCGCTGCAGACCCAAGGGCCCACGCAGTGACCCTGGGCCAGCCCACCACCACGCACCGGGCACACCAGAGCTTCGCTGAGCCCACAGCCCAATGAGTTCTGCAGCAGACCCTGTTCTGCAGAAGCCACCCTGAGAGCTCTAAGAAAATGGAATTGCGATCAAAAGGAAACCCTGAGAGGGAATTGACCAACAGGCATTGGGATCAAGGCTGGGAGACGAAACCCCGGCTGGGTCCTGGGGTGAGGCCCAGATGAGGGATCTGCGCACCCCCCTGGGTCTGGGTGAGGCTGGGACCCGGGCTGGGTGGGGCTGGGTCGGGGTGGGGCTGGGTCCTGGATCTGGGCGAGGCCACATACCCCCGGATCCGGGTAAGACCGCACCCCCCTGGGTCTGGGTGAGGCTGGGACCCGGGTTCGGGTGGGGCCGCCCCCCTGGGTCTGGGTGAGGCTATGTGTCCCTAGGTCTGGGTGAGGCTGGATCCTGGATCCGGGTGGGGCAGTGCGCCCCTGGACCCGGGTGAGGCCACGCGACCCTGGGTCCGGGTGAAGCTGTATCCTGGGCCCGGGTGAGGCCGTGTGCCCCTGGATCCAGGAGAGGCTGGGTCCCGGGTCCAGGTGAGGCCACGTGCCCCTGGGTCTGGGTGAGGCCACATGCCCCTGGGTCTGGGTGAGGCCACACGCCCCTGGGTCCGGGTGAGGCCACGCACCCCTGGGTCCGGGTGAGGCCACACGCCCCTGGGTCCAGGTGAGGCCACGCACCCCCTGGGTCCAGGTGAAGGCTCGCGGATCCCAGGTCTGGGAGAGGCCATATGCCCCTGGGTCCGGGAGAGGCCGCGTGCCCCTGGGCCCGGGTGGGGTGGTCACACGCCCCTGGGTCCAGGTGAGGCCACGCGCCCCTGGGTCCGGGTGAGGCCACGCGCCCCTGGGTCCGGGTGAAGTTGGATCCCAGGTCCGGGTGAGGCCATACGCCCCTGGATCCAGGAGAGGCTGGGTCCCGTGTCCGGGCGAGGCTGCGTGCCCCTGAGCTTGGGTGTGGTCACACGCCCCTGGGTCCAGGTGAGGCCTCACGCCCCTGGGTCCGGGTGAGGCCATGCGCCCCTGGATCCGGGTGAGGCCACGCGACCATGGGTCTGGGAGAGGCCACGCGCCCCTGGGTCCAGGTGAAGCTGGATCCCGGGTTCAGGTGAGGCTGTGTGCCCCTGGATCCGGGTGAGGCTGGGTCCCGGGCCTGGGTGAGGCCACGCGCCCCTGGGTCTGGGAGAGGCCACGCGCCCCTGGGTCCAGGTGAGGACGCGCGCCCTGGATCTGGGTGAAGCTGGATCCCAGGTCCGGGTGAGGCCGTGTGCCCCTGGATCTGGGTGAGGCTGGGTCCCGGGTCCAGGTGAGGCCGTGCACCCCTGGGTCTGGGAGAGGCCGCGCGCCCCTGGGTCCGGGTGGGGCCACGCGCCCCTGGGTCCGGGTGAAGCTGGAGCATCCTGGATCCGGGTGAGGCCATGTGCCCCTGGATCCGGGTGAGGCTGGGTCCCAGGTCTGGGTGAGGCCGCGCGCACCTGGGTCCAGGTGAGGCCACGCGCCCCCTGGGTCCGGGTGAGGCCACGTGCCCCTGGGTCCAGGTGAGACCACGTGCCCCTGGGTCCGGCCGAGACCAAACCAAAGGGTGTCAGATTACCACCATTTGTCCACCATCCAGAGCTGAGGGGTCAGTGCTGACATGTACACATAAGGAACTGGTGGACATTGATATTGGGTCTCAAAAGAACTGTTGGTCCAGAAAGAAACTCACTACAGACTGATTCATTTGCCTGTCAGCATAACTATTATTGCTCGTCTCACATTCAGTTCTTATAAGTATATCTCTAGTGACACATGATCTCGCTCATCTAGGGGAAATGATGAACAATATAGACTGATGAACAAGAACAGAACCAGAAACAAGGAGGCATCGATCGGACTATCGGGCCTCAGAGGGAGGATAGGGGAGGGTGGGGGGAGGGGGGAGAGATCAACCAAAGGACTTGTGTGCATGCATATGAGCCTAACCAATGGTTAAGTTCAACAGGGGGTTGGGGCATCCGTGGGGAGGGGTGTGGGATGGGAATGGGGGGATGAGGACAAATATGTGACACCTTAATCAATAAAGAAATTTAAAAATAAATAAATAAATAAATAAATAATAAATAAATAAATAAAAGAAAAGCTTCTCTGCTATCCTCTCCTCCCCCCCAACCCACCCCACAACCCCCTAAAGCCCATCTGAGCATCCCCGTGGCAGCGCCAAGAGATGAAGAAGCCTCCTGGGGTAGCAGGCTGCAGGCTGGCCAAGCTGGGCTCAGAGAAGAGTGCCCTGCTCCCAGAGAAGCTGAGAAAGGTCCTTGCTGCTCACTGCATCTCGCTGAGCCTGGCAGCAACTTCATAGTCCCTGGGGAGATGGGATCCAGGCCCACTGCTTCCCACAGCGATGCCCTATTGTTCCCCTAGAGCGCAGGCCCCCGAGAGGGTGCCCCAGGGCTGTAACCCTCATCCCATATAATAAAGAGGTAATATGCAAACTGACCATCACTCAAACACACAAGATGGCCTCCCCCATGTGGTCAAAGATGGCTGCTCCCATGTGGACACAAGATGGCCGCCACAAGATGGCTGGCAGGGGAGGGCAGTTGTGGGCGATCAGGCCAGCAGGGGAGGGCAGTTGGGAGGGACCAGGCCTGCAAGGGAGGGCAGTTGGGGACAATAAGGCCTGCAGGGGAGGCCAGTTAGGGGTGATCAGGCTGGCAGAGGAGGGCAGTTGGGGGCAACCAGGCCTGCAGAGGAGGGCAGTTTGGGGGGGACTGAGGCCTACAGGGAAGGGCAGTTGCGGGGGACCAGGCCTGCAGGAGAGGGCAGTTAGGGCAATTGGGCCGGGAGGGGAGCAGTCAGGCGTCAATCAGGCTGGCAGGCAGAAGCAGTTAGGGACAATCAGGCAGGCAGGCAGGTGAGCCGTTGGGAGCCAGCAGTCCTGGATTGTGAAAGGGATGGGATCGGGCCTAAATGGGCAGTTGGACATCCCTCGAGGGGTCCCAGATTGGAAAGGGTGCAGGCTGGGCTGAGGGACCACCCCCCTCCCCCCGCACAAATTTCATGCACCGGGCCTCTAGTTTCTTTATAACATTCACAGCCAACCCAACAGGGCTTGCAGATACACACCCAGAGACACTGTGCTACTTCCTCAGTGAAAAAGATTTGGGGCTGCACTAAGGTCCCCTGCGGCACAGAGCACAGCATAAAGTATCCCAGGTATTCCCTCCACTGCGGCCTGAGCATGCGCTTCAGGAGCAGCCCTGAGGCGTGCATGCTCTCCTCCTTCGTCAGCCCCCCTTCCCCCCAGGACCTCCCCTCCCACTTCCTACTCCGGTACATTCCAGATGTCAACCAAGGATGCTCTGGCCCTGCGGCCTCTGTGCAACTCCACCCCGCAGGCCCTCCCACAGCATCCTTTATGATTCATTCATGCATCCCTACCCTCAGCCTCAGCTCCGTGCTCTCACTTCATCCCCACACCGGGCTTATGAGGCAAGGCCGTCCTCGATTTACAGATGAGGAAATTAAGGCTGAGGAGTTAAGGGAGTAATTTATTCAGAATCACAATTTCTCCAAAACGTAAATCCAGGTCAGGTGGGACCCCAAAGCACCCCTCCTTCCATCCGCACACCCAGCCCCTCCCTCCTCTGACACACCTTAGCTCCCTCTCTTTTTAACATTTAGTCACGCTTGCTCTGACCCCTTTCTCTTCGCTTCCTCTTGCTCAGCTTCCTGATAAAGAGTCCTCTCTTATTTTCCCCATTCATTCTGCCCGGCTTGTTCTACATGTGAAGTGGTACTAGGGGCCTATCACAGAAAGCAGAAGTTGTGCCTTTACAAGTAAAAACAGACCTCATAGCAACCACAGTGTTTCAAGATCGAGAGTTACCCAAAATGCCTTTGGAGCTTCTACAGGAATGTGCATCCATGTTCTCCTTTTTCCTCAAATGAACTAGTCTTTCCTTAGCCATCAGCGGTAAGCTGTATTATTTCAGTTGGGTTTAGCTTGTACTCCAACATGGTGATGTTTTAGCTCAAAGAGACCTTTGCAGGCTGATCTGGGAGCCCAACCACCAAACATGCCATGGTAGCTCAGGGAAAGGGTTTCTTCAAAGCCCAGTGCAGCTGGCCATGGTTTGTGTGGTGTGTACAATGTATGAGATGGAAATGGCCATGTCTCTTGTCTCCAGTGCAAGTTCCAGTCGGGACAGCAGCCTCCCCCTTCCCGCGATCATGTACACCGGAGAGCCACTGCTTATTTTTCCCCACAAGGTGATTCTCTAATTCTCTAAATGTGTTTTTCTCTTATCTTCTTCAGTTGATCAGGGACTGCACAGTTCATTCTCCTTCCCTTAGTTTCCTATTCTTCCTCATCAGTCAGTCCTGCTCTGACCTTGACCAGCTCACCCACACAGCATGGGCAGGGGGAGGGGGGAGGCAGGGGTGGTCTTACAGATAACTGAGAGGTTCGATGAGATCCAGGATTTCATTCCTTAACCCCTTACTCTTCATTGGGTGTCGACATGCTTTGGTGACCTTAACAACCACATTTTATCATGAATGTATTTTTATAAAGGTCTCATCTGTTTATGAATCAGCCTCTAAGTTGTGGGCACCTTTTGTAGTGCCCAGAAATGGAACTTGCTCCAACATGGAGTCCTGGCCTAGGATTTATGAGGATGGATCTGATTCTGTTGCAAGACCATTTGTGTGACCTCGGGCAAATAAATAATTCTATAATCCTCTCTATGACCAAGAGCAGTGGTCGGCAAACTCATTAGTCAACAGAGCCAAATATCAACAGTACAACGATTGAAATTTCTTTTGAGAGCCGAAAACTGACTTCTGCGCATGGGCCACAAAGTTTCAATTGCACTGTATGTGCACGTCCACACGTGGTTATTTTGTGGAAAAACCACACTCAAGGGGCCAAAGAGCCGCATGTGGCTCGCAAGCCGCGGTTTGCCGACCACTGACCAAGAGGCTTTTGTCCGAAGGAACCTGGCACAGTGGACTTGTATTTGTCTCAGCCTCTGCCCTCATGGATGGCTTACACTTCATGTGGGGAGAATAGATGCACACTCATAAAGCAGAGAGCAAGTCCATGCAAACTACAGTATAATCAAACTCTACAACTTTGCATGTATTTAAAAGTGCTATTGAACATCAGAAAGTGGATGTCCCTATGGGCTAACATACTTGGCAATGGCTCAATGAAGGAGACATGGACGGTGAGTCTAAGTGCATGGGTAGGTGTATTAGTCTGCTGAGCTGCCATCCAGACACCAGAGTTTTGGTGGCTGAAACAACAGGAACTTATTTCTCTAGATCTGGGAGCTAGAAGGCTAAGACCAAGGAGCCAGCCAATCCAGATCCTAGTGAGCCTGGCCTTTCCTCAGTGCGTGGGTGAGGCTAGAAAGAGAGAGCTCTCTGGTGCCTCTGTGTATAAGAACCAGTCCTAGGAGATCAGGGCCTCACCCTCAAGACCTCATTTAACCTTAATTACTTCTTAGAGGCCCTATCTCCAACTCCAGGCAACATGTGAATGTGGCAGGAGATACAGACATTCAGCCCCTACAGTAGGATATGACCAAAGAGTGTGGGGGAGGTGGTTCGAAACAAGGACAACATGAGACAGTGAGGAGGTGGGCAAACCATGTGTGTGTGTGTGTGTGTGTGTGTGTGTGTGTGTGTGTGTGTGTACCACATTGATTATTTCTGAACAAATACTTTCAGAGCACCCGCTTTGCACCAGGCACTATTCCAGGGCTGCCCTATGGAGTTAATTCTATCAGGTGAAAACACACAAACATAACCAGTCTATCACTCAGTAAATGTTATTGGATGTATAAGAATGAGGAGCGCTATGGAAATAAGACGGTGGGCAGGAGATGGGGTCCGCGGTGGAAATGGTGAGGGAGAGGTGAAGAAGGTTAATTGGGGTAGAGAACTGGGCAAAGACTTGAGGGAGTCAGTGAAGTGAATGAGTCGGGGGAAGCATTCCAGACAGAAGGAAGATAAAGCAAAAGCCTACGAGGCAGGAAATTCTTGACATTCAAGAAAGAATAAAGATGCCAGGGGGGCAGAGGGGGTGAGTGAGGGCGGCTGCTCTGGGAAAGGTCAGAGTGGGCCTCAAAGGCCACCATAAGAACTTGGGAAGTTAGTCTGTGTGGATTTGGAGCCAATGCGGGGTTTGAACAAAGGAGTGGCAAGACCTGACTTTTTGAAGCTCACGCTAGCTGATGTGGGTAGAATTTGAAGCTGGGAGGCCAGGAGGTGTGCATTGCAATAAGCCATACAAGACATGATGGTGGTTCAGACCAAGACGGTGGCAGGGGGAGTGGGAGCAGTGCTCTGCGTGTGGATATGGGTTGCCAGCAGAGCCAAGAGAATTTGCTGACAGGCTGTGAAAGAAAAGGAGGAATCAAGAATTATTATGAAACACCAGTTCAAAAGATGACATGCACCCCTATGTTCATTGCAGGGTTATTTACAATAACCAGGATATGGAAGCAGCCCAAGTGCCCACCAATAGACCAGTTGATTAAAAAGGTGTGTACATATATGCAATGGAATACTACTACTCAGCCATAAAAAAAA
Source organism: Ia io (assembly GCA_025583905.1). NCBI lineage: Eukaryota > Metazoa > Chordata > Mammalia > Chiroptera > Vespertilionidae > Ia > Ia io. The sequence continues at coordinate 4,058,654 of JAJQQW010000010.1, read as the reverse complement.
ATGAAATATTATCATTTGTGGCAGCATGGATGGACCTAGAGGATATTATGCTCAATTAAATAAATCCGTTAGAGAAAGATAAATACCATATGATTTCACTTAGATGAGGAATCTAAAAAATATAAATGAACAAACAAAACAGACTCATTGATACAGAGAACAGACTAATGGTTGCCAAAGGGGATGGGGGACTGGGTGGAAAAGGTGAGGGAATCAAGAAGTACAAATTGATAGTTCCAAGATAGTCACGGGGATATAAAGTATAGCATAGGGAATATAATCAATAATATCATAATAACTATGAATGGTGCCAGCTGGATACCAGGACTATCAGGGGGATCACTTTATAAAGTATATGATTATCTAACCACTATGCTGTACACTGAAACTAACACAAAATAATACACAGTGTCAACTGTAATTGAAAAGTAAAATTTAAATTTAAAAAGGATGGCTGTGAGTATTATGTCCACATATTTCACTGGACCATTTCACTGGAATTACAGCATTCTCCCTCTGCCCCACTCAACCTCTGTCCTCTCTCACCTGAGAGACGTGGCTCAGACAACCTCAGTGCATCACCCAGAGTCTCCGTTAAAGCAGTTAGAACCAAAACTGCGTGTTTGTAATCAAGAGTATAATTTCATCTTACGCTGGTTGAGTGCCATATGTTTATATGTGGACATTCCTCGATCACTCTGAAAAACAACAGTCCCACTCTCCCCATTTCCCTTTCTTAGTTTATTTTTCTCCCAAGCAATTGCCAACATCTAATATACTATACCTTTTATTTCTCTATCTTGTTTATTGTCTAACTCCCCCCACTAGAATATAAGCAGCACTTCTCAGTTTGTTCATCTCTGTATCTCTACTGCCTAGAAAAGTACATGGTATATGCTAGGCATTCACAAATATGTACTAAATGAATGTATGTGTGCATGCATTTATACAGGGAGAGAGGGAGAGACAGAGGAAGGGAGAGAGGGAGGGAGAAAGGGAGGGAGGGAGGGAGGGAGAAAGGGAGGGAGGGAGGGAGGGAGGGAAAGGATAAAACTGCATTAGGAGCACACATTCCACAGTCCCCTTTGCTAAGGGACACACAAAAGTTAAACTCTCTGGCTTTTTAGGTTTCATATATCCCCAACATATACGGAAACAAAGAATGAAAATTAAAGAGTAATAAATAAATGAAATGAAAGCATTGTTAGTTTTTAAAAAAAAACTAACATTTAAAATTTCCCACAAATTATATTGAGTCTAGGCACTTTTTCTTTACCCCAAAAGATTTGGAATCCTGCCAGTTTCCCCTGGGTGGGAGGTGAAAGCTGTGGTAGGAGTTAGAGAAGCTATGCTATAGATTTTTTTTTAATGAGCATTGAGCAAATAAATCACGTGGCTCCATTCTTCCAAATAATGCTGAACTGTCGCAGAGGCACTCCGAATTCTGAAGCCCCACGCGGGCGAAAATGCCAGTGTGCTTATGCATGAACCAAAGGATTGAAATGCAGGGCACAGGTCAACACTCAGACGGCTGGCCTCTCCACCCCAGGCCCCACTCGCCAAAAGCCGCTATGGCCAGCAGGCAGGGAGTGGCTTCTGGCCCGGAACCAGCAACACTGTCTGCCGCAACTCTTCCTAAGTTTGGAAAGGGTTTCAGTTAGACCTGCCCGTGGAGTAGTCTCAGTTAAACCCTGTGTAAGGCATGTGTTCCCAGTGTGCAGCTTACAAAGCGTGTTTTAGGCACCTTACCCATCCGACGGGCAAGGGGGAAGAGGCAAATCACTTCAACTCTGGAGTCCCTATGGTCCCTGTGCTGGGTACCTTTTGTTTGCCTCCCTAGACCATTCTCCTCCCTTCTCCACCCCCGCCCCCTTCTCTGCGCTCTGTGCCATTGGCCTGCAGCAAGGACCCCTTTCTGGCTTCTCCCTGGGTTCGGCCAATGGGAGACACTGGGAGGAGAGAGGAGGTGGTGGAAATAAGCTTTGAGCCTTTATTTCTCCACTCCCTTCCTACCAGGTCGTGGTGAATGGCCTGTGCCCCTCTAGGCAAGCCACGGTTCCCTGCTGGTGCCAGCCTGGGTTCCAGCCCAGCCCCTTCCCCTTGTCCCGTTAGGCCCGGAGATGGTATCATGTCAGTTGCCCCAAATACCACCCTATTTGTTGGTTTCCTTTCACTTGGCCTTTGCTTGTACACAGTCGTGTTAGTAAACTCTCTCACATCACCTTGTTTTAGCATGCGCTCTGCTTCCTGCTGGAATCCAGCCACACACACTGAATAAGGAAGAGGAGGAGAGCGTCAGCACCCAACCTGTGAACTCCAAGTCCAGCCTATCAGGTGAGAAAGCCATGCGCCTTCTAGAGGCAACCTGATTGCCCCTCGTCTTCTCCCAGTACCAACGCCCCTTTCACTGAGTCTCATTTATTCAACCTGCCCACTGACATTGACTGAGAGCCCATAGACATTGACTGAGAGCCCACTGACATTGACTGAGAGCACACTCGGTGCTGGCAGTGTTCTGGGAGCTGGAAATACAGAGATGAAGAAGCCACAGTCCCTGTCCTCGCGTTGCTCAGGACAGGGGAAGGCAGGTGTCGCACACGGCACCCTTGAACGCGATTCCGAGAGGGCGGTCAGTGTGCCAGAGATGTGTGAGGGAGCCCTTGGGGCTGACCCCTGTGGAAGGGCGAGAAGGAAGCAGGTTGGGCACAGGGAAGCCGAGCTGTGATGCAGCCTCAATGGGAAGAAGTGGCAGCCGACCCTGCAGAGAGTTCTGACGTTCAGGGGAGCTTGGACTTGAACCCAGGGTGAGGGCTGAGCCTCGCCACTCTTGTGTTGATTAGTTCCGGGGGCTGACCACCCCAGGAAAGGGATGTGACTTGGCTCGGGCAGCTCTTTGCAACAAAGGCAGTCCCTGCAGGGAGCTGTCCCTAGTGGCACTGCCAGAATCTCAGGGGATGTGTTCTTCATTCCTGAAGGCGGGTCCCGTCCTTTGCAGTAGGGAAAGGAGAGGAGATGGATAATTATACACAAGTGTCCCCAGGTCAGCCGTGGAGATACACACAGAGTATCGTGGGTGCCCAGGAAGGGAACCTATTTCAGTCTTGGGAGGCAAAGAAATTTTCTGAACAAAATGATCTTCAACTTGAATCATAAAGGTTAAATAAGACATGAGCCCGACCAGAGTGTGGCGTGCAAGGTCACTGCAGGCTGATGGACAGAGGCCGTCAGAATGGGGCCTGGGCATCTGGAAGGCTTGTTAGTGCATAAAGGCTGAGGCTGGAAAGGGAAGAAATTAAGCTGGGAAAGTGAGCAAGACCACATCAGGCTCCAAACACTGTGTCCAAGAAACGGGCTTCAGACTAGAGGCCAAATGGAGTCACTGAGGAAGAGAAAGCCTCCCCCGGACACTGCCTTCCCTCAGAGGGTTTGCTGTGGCTGGGAAGGCCCTGGTTAGGATGAGTTTCACGTTCTCCTCAGCCAGGTTCCTGTTGGTGCTATGATCACAGGCAACTTTCCCGCTTTGCTTAGCTCCCTCTTCTGTACGTGAAGGATGTCCTCATGGAGAAGGTGTCTGCCCAGGGGAGGGTGGACGCAGTATCCCATCTCCAGGTGCCGACCTAGTGTCAGCCGCAGAGGGTGGCTGCAGGCTGAGGCACGAAGCCCACTAGTGGGTGCCTGGAGGACTAAGCCCCTCTGCTCAAAGGCGCGCTGTCAGCCAGTCCCACCTAAGCTGCCCAGAGGGAAAGGTTCCTGACCTTCATGCTTTGCTCTCTACCACACTAGCCACGCCCATCAGGTTCTCTTCTTCTCTGTAGGACGCCAAGCTGGAGTAAGGCCATTTCATCTGAATCAGAAGGACGTTAGGGTCCTACAGTAGCTTCTGTCAAACACAGAACCATCTGGGGTGAACCAGGTCAGCAGGCATAGGCCTGTGGCTGACCACTTCCATCACAGCAATGGAGACGGTCTAGCGTGCCCACACCTGACGTCACCTTTGCTCCCTGGTAAGCGTACCTGTCGGGTCAGGTTGGCCTGCGGAAGAGCATTATTCTAACGGTGACTTCTCACGATTCTATTTAGAAGACAGTTTAGAAATAGGTAGACAGATGGTCTTTAAAGCTGGGTAACAGGCTTGGTTTTAGTTGAACTGTATTGGATTCGTTGGCAAACATGATGTTTTCCCTCAGCAAAAGCTCCCAGTTCGGTGTGTCTGATTTAGACAAGTGAAGTGTTAACATCGACGCTGTGAAAAGAGCAGGCTGCACACCTGGACCCTTCCCGCTCCCTGAGACAGGCCCTGGAGCTCTCCTCGCCGCCGCAGAAATTTAAAGATAAAATTCCAGGCAGAACATTCTGCTCTCTTCCAGGGAGTAAGATGAGAACACCAGGGGAAAGGAAAGCAGCTCGGCCAGGGAGGAGCCCTGCGCGGGTCAGAGTTGAGAACAACTGCAATTTGTCCACGCCGTCGCTATAGACGTAAAAGACATAGCCACACAGTGTTTTTGGCTGGTTTCCCAGGGGCATATATGCTCCGAATTCCTAGCCCATCTGTCAAGAACTCTAAGTTGTTCAATGTTGCTTAAGACACGTTGGCTGTTGCCAACACCTTCTTCCCTTCAGGGAGCATTTTCATCTTGGCCTGTTTGAGGCCAAGGCCTTAAACACACATCAGTCGCTTTGCTCTGGGTGTCACCACACCCTGCCTGCTCCTCCTGATTCTATAGCTCACACCCTACAGAAACCATCCCTTTAGGGGTTATATTTGTTCCAGATACCAGATTCAGAGGACTGAGGCAAGTAGAATAGGTCAACCAGTCAACACAAAACACAATCCAAGATTATTATTGCAGAGATTTAGAACAAAGCACTTTGGGAAATTTTCCAACAGTCTTGTCCCCAACTAAATTGGGATTTTGCCTTCTTAGACTCTTACTGTGCTTCAAATATAAATCTCTCTCCTTTAGCTCAGTCCTTTCCAGAGAGAGCATTATTCCCTGTGCCTTCTAAAGGATAGGCCCACAAAATTTAAGTATGTTTTATACAAAGCTATGAACTCATTATTCTATTATAGTCCCCATGTCATAAAGGTCATTGGGAGATTTTGACTCTCTGAGGTACCAGGCCATTCCAAATAGTAGGTAAAGACACACATAGGCTTTTGTGCTACGGGTCCATTCAAGAGGAAGAGAGGCCTTCCTCTTGATGAATTTTAGGCAGAATATTGATGTGAATTCAGCCATTGGCCTCTGAAGCAGAGGGTTCTTTCAAAACAGGAAGGAGTGGCAGCTAAATGTTTCTTCAGTTAAATCATCTGAAAGCATAAACACAGGAATTCCACTTCCTTACCCGGGTATTTATCTCCAGCGCCTCTATTGGATGAAAGAGGTGATCTGACATTGTTCACTTGGATGGGTAACTATTTCACTTGACGGCTCTTGCAACAAGATGTGATTTGGAATATGTTATCTATATATATAAAAGCCTAAGCGACTTTTTGACTGTTCACTGTTCGAATGTTCAATGGGTAGCTATGATGCACAATGACCACCAGGGGGAAGATGCTCAATGCACAGGCATGGAAACATGGAACAGACTGATGAATCTCAGAGGGGAGGGGGGAGGAAGAGGGCAGGAAGAAATTAACCAAAGATCTTATATGCATACTAGAGGCCAGGTGCATGGATTCATGCACCAGTGGGGTCCCTTGGCCTGGCCTGTGGGGATCAGGCCAAAAAGGGCTCTCCAACATCCCCCGAGGGGTCCCAGATTGTGAGAGGGCACAGGCCAGGCCGAGGGACACCATCGAATCCATGCACCAGGCCTCTAGTAGGAAAGAAAAGGTAATGCCAGTTTGTGAGAACAATTATGGAGCAAGTGCCAATGGAGCTGGCATGTCTTTATAAACAGTTGCCTTCCAATGGCCCAGAGATTAATCGACTGGAAGCAGGAATGGCCTCATCAGCTTTCACCTTGACGTCATGGACTCCTATTGCTTTCTCTCCCCTCCGTCAAACAAAGGGACTATTGGTGAGTTTACATACCTGTTTCCACCCCCAAAAGCCCTTGTGCATTTAAATGTCAATCCTCTCTAGAGTGACCACGGCCCTGCTGGACCCGGAAGAGGGAGAGCAAACAGACCCTTATCTGGGGACCAGTAAACAGGCTGCTCCTGGTCAGAGCCCGCAGCTGCCGCGGAGCCAGGCACCACGAGGTACTGTCTGGCAGGAGGCCATTGTGCGGCCCTCGCTGGAGGCCCTGAGCCCTGAAAGGGTTCATTCACCCCACATGGGTGAGCAATTTCCTCCCAAGTGGCTACTCACCAATGGCAGACCCAATTACAGACAAGATGGATGGGTCTGCCTAGAGTGCTCAACCTGCCTTAATTCTTTTTTCTCTTTGGAAAAAAAAGAAAATCTCACACACAAGAACTGAAACTCTGGGACAAATCTTGTCTCAAATAATGGGATGATTTCTTCAAATGGAAGGAAAAAGGAAACAAAGAGGAAAGCCCCAAGAAATATAGCAGATGGTGACTCGGGAAACACGAACTTACACACACACACACACACACACACACACACACACACTCACCCTGGGGCAATAATTCTCAGGGCCACGCGTTGAAGCAGCTTTCATGCCCGTGTGGGGAAAGCCATCGCTGTGCCCATGGGAATGCCAGGGCCATGTGCATTCTCTCCCTTCCCAGCTGGATCTGCAGCCTGGGTCCGAAGCTCAGGGAAAGGCTTGCCTTCGTCCCGTTTTATCTAGACAGCTTCTTGGTAAAGCTGCATTGGGACCCCGAGCCCTCTGAATTTCATGTGCTAGCATCTTTCTTCCAGGGCCGGCCATATGGCTTATGGGCCCTCTGCAGCACGCAAACTCGGGAAAGGAGTTTTTCTTTCTTCTGTTGCCTCTCTTTCAGCCCGTTTGCTAGTGGATGTTGCACTCCCTGAGCGCTGCAGGGAGCTCAGCGCACGGGGAGACCTTCACAGGTGTCCAGGCCTCACCCTGCAAGGTGGGGTGCTCATGCGTGACCCCGCCCCCTTTTCCTCCCTTACCTCCCCCTCCACCAGCAATAACTGGGCCGTCTCGGGGAGTGGAAGGCAGAGAACACAGAGGTGATGGGAGACAGAGCACAAGTAAACCCACCTCCCCACCCTCTGGCCCGCGTGACCGTCCCATCGGACTGCACTAAAGGACACAAATTCACAGCAACAAGATAAAATCAGTAAGAATTTCACGATGATGACAACCGAGCGTTAAACCCCAGGCATGAACCCGTTTCTCCACGTGGTACCCTACGCAGCTGCCCTGGTCCCCCACTTATGAAGCCAGGCCTGTTTGCGTCTCATGCAGGAAATACGGATGTGAAGGTAAACATGACAAGAGTTTCCCCAAACATGTAGCTTTAGATAAACAAAGGAAACGTGCACACATGCCCTGATGTGTGTGACCGGCTCTTCCCTGTATTGTTTTCTTAAACTGGTTGCTCAGAGGCAGGATTAGCAGCAGAGGCATAAACATTGCTGAGGCGCACTGACAGAGAGCTTTGCCGAAGGGTGTGGTGACTCACAAATCCCAGGACAGACTGACTATAGAGGGTTAGGCACTGGGAGGTGGCCGGGGAGGGCCTGCGGGAGGGGCGCATGTGCTGATAAACAGTTTTGTTCGTTTAATATTTGAAAAGAGCCTAATTTCGTTTTCATTCGAGTTAAATGTTCTTTATGTAGTTTTTGTGTGTCTGAAATATTTTGCAATTTTTTAAAATCATCAAAACTTAAAAAGTTTTTTTAAACCTAAGCATTCTGCTTAGTGCTCTCATGCAACTGACACTGAAATGCCACCTTTCCTGTGGGTCTTAATGGGCAGGTCTATGTCTAGCAAAAAAGGAGAGGAGAGGAGGGGAGAAGAGAAGAGAAGGAAAGAGAAAATTAAACCACAGTGGAAATGTGTCTTTCCTGAAAGTTATCATTGTGAAATGTGGCAGTTGGATGCATCACTTGTCATTGTATTGGACAAAAACATCTAGGCCCCATATGTTATCAGTGTCCATCACAAGTTCTTTGTCACTTGCTGCTTTTATTTTTTTAATGTGCTTTTATTGATTACAGAGAGAGGAAGGGAGAGGGAGAGAGAGATAGAAACATCAATGATCAGAAATGCACGCCCCTACTGAGGATTGAGCCGGCCACCCGGGCAGGTGCCCTGACCGGGAATCGAACCGTGACCTCCTGGTTCATGGGTCGATGCTCAACCACTGAGTCACACCGGCCGGGCTAACTTGCTATTTTTAATGTAGATACTTTTATGTATGTTTTATCTCTCATCCTCCCACCCTTCGGTTTTGTGCAACTTTGCATGATCCCACAGTGCTTAGCAGTGATCTGTGCATGGTCCTCACCAGACTTTCTGAAGCATCAGGAACATGCAGACAGCTTTTACATGTTGAGGTCCCTCATGCTATCTCTCACCCACATGTGTAGCTATTACTAGGTTTATGAGGTTCAGGTTAGAATCATATGGGAACCATGAATTAAAAGATAAAGAGACACATTCCAAAACATTTGTGATATGCATATAAGCACATGCACAAATATATATGTGTATATGTATACAGACAGAAGAGAGTGATGTTTTGTGAAACTTCAATACTTGCACTATTCAGAGCATACAATGGTTTCATTTTTACCTAACTTATTTCCTAATTAATATCTAAACTTGGGAAATTTTATATGTAATGGAAAAATAATTAGTTTTTAACTTAGCACGTAAATATATGTATATATTAAAAGTTTATAATACATAATACATTAAAAGTTTACAAATATTATGATGAAGCTGAAAAAAATTGAAGTTAAACATATCTATATTCAAATATTTCAAAACTGAGTATTTTTCTTAAGCCAGAGTTGAAATCAATAATAATAAATATAGACAGCTTTAATGCAAAACACTTCACAAATGGTGAACATTATTTTTGAAGGAGATTCACCAAAGAATGCAGCTACTGAATACAAGTGTCCTGGCCAGTCAGAAACTCCACACACATATGTACATGTAGATCTAGGTGATATAGACATAAATGTCATGGATAATTCAAAGGACTCACATCACTGTGACCTCTGGGAAGAGGAGGTGCTGTGGGAAAATGCTAATGTAAAAACAAAGTTGATGGAGCATTCATCTTGTGGATGGTATTCTGGATTATTTCAGTTAATTCTCACTACAATCCTAAGGAAACAGAGACTTGTTCCTGTCGTTTCACAGAAGAGGGAGCTGGGTTCAGGGAGGTGACATGGGCTAGTGAGCAATGGAACCAGAATATGACGGCAAGCAGAGCCCAGCGCTAGCTTCTGCACTTGTCCGCCTCCCGTGGGCTTATTAGTGAGTTCACTCTCCTTAAAGCTTGGACCAGACCACCATTTAAGAATTCGCTCTCCTTAAAGCTTGGACCAGGAGGCAGCTTGTAGGGTTGTCAGATTTAGCAAATTAAAAACACAAGACACCCAGTTAATACTTTTTTCGGATAAGAATGTCCCAGTGTTGCATGGGACATGCTTATATTTTAAAATGACTCATTGTGCAACAAAAATTCAAATTGAACTGGGTGTCCGATACTTTATCTGGCAACCCTACTGGCTTGCCATCTCCTAGCCCTTCAGGGGGACTATCACGGTGTCTGAAGTGACAGCAGTGTGGCTTTTGAGAAAAACAGAAGCGTAATTCTAGGTTGAAGTCGTCATCAGAGACAAGGACAGACCTTGTTTCCATGGACAAAGTCTCCACTAAACAGCAGCCAAAACGAACATCGCTCTAGGGCAGTGGTTCTCAACCATTCTAATGCCGCGACCCTTTAATACAGTTCCTCATGTTGTGGTGACCCCCAACCATAAAATTATTTTCGTTGCTACTTCATAACTGTAATTTTGCTACTGTTAATAAATTGTAATGTAAATATCTGTGTTTTCCGATGGACTTAGGCTCTACAGCAGCGGTTCTCAACCTAGATATTTACATTACGATTCATAACAGTAGCAAAATTACAGTTATGAAGTAGCAACGAAAATAATTTTATGGTTGGGGGTCACCACAACACGAGGAACTGTATTAAAGGGTCGCGGCGTTAGGAAGGTTGAGAACCACGGCTCTAAGGCTTTCAGATTGTGTCAAGTGGCCTCCCTTCCTAGGCCCTGTAACCCTTCATCAGTATTTACCAATGGAGGGCCTTCTGACTCCAGACTTCGCACCTTGTACGTAATGATAACATTTCACTGGGTTGTTTGGAAGGTCAAGTGAGGTTATGTATGTAAACATTTACTGTAAATGCTGTTTGGGGACGCGTGTTTTTGGACATATGAAATTAAGAAGTTACGTTATTTTTTCCCCCAAGAACCAAGAATGAATGCTGTTAACTCAAACCACTTTCAGTGAACATATAAACTAGGAAGCCTAATGTTTAAACAAATTAAGATAAAAACTAATATACTTGAAAGTGGTTTTTTTAAAAGATTTAAATTGTGAAATCAGTAGTAAAAATCATTTAGCATCTGGTTAGGCAGTTATGTACCCAAAAAATAGCCCCTTATACATGGTATAGGTATTAATTTATTTACATAATGTCAACTGTTTTTAAGTGCTATGGTATCAAAAGCAAGTAATATTATTAAGATCATCTTTTTTCCTCTTTTTAACTGAAAAGTTTCAAAAACAATTACATAGAACAAAGGTTACATAAAAACTGCCAGTAGCCAAGGGTATTAAATGAGAAGAAAAGTAAATGTTTATATAGACACAGGGTGATAATGAAACAATGTTGTTGAGCGAATATTTTAATTTACCAACATTTTTCAGTTATTGGCTCAAGTGCTTGTTTTTTAGAAGTCTTTTTTTTTTTTTCTTTAAAAAATCTCCCCTAAGATGACAGAAGAGTGGGTGCTGGCTGTGGGGAAGGGGGGTCCATGGAGAATGCCTGAACAATGCAAAAGGGGGACAGCACCTGCCATCGTGTCCAGGACTCTTCCTTTCCTTCCGCAGCAATGAAAGAACCAAGAACCTCTCGCTCCTGTTGGGCCTCCTCCTGTCCACATCCCCAAGCCTGGACCTTTGCTTAGGTTACCCCCCAACCCCGCCACCCGCCCCTCCAAAAATGACTTCCTTGCTCCTTCTTATATTATTTCCATCCAGCTGAAGTTTCCCCACTAGAATCTCACCTCCTCCAGTGTTCACGTTAGAGCTGAAGGATTTCTGAAAGCCCAGAGCATGTATTAAAAAAAAAAATCTCCCCTAATCCTGCAAATGGAAATTTCAGACTCTTTTTTGTTGTTGTTGTTGTTCAGAGGGAAGCATTTTTTTAAGAAGAAAAAAAAAGACACCTCTGAAGAAAGGTTAATTGAACAGAAGACTCAAATATTCAAGTTGGCCAATGCAACTTGGTCCCCCAAGTTCCTTGGTATGTGGACAGCCCTCAGTCTGGTCAGAGTCAAAGTAATTGAAATATAACTCTGCTGCAGATACTTCTGAGTTTGAAGAAACGCTAATGAGATTGAAGAGAAATGATAGGGCTCTAAAGCAGAGAGAATGAGTGGAAGCTGGTGGACCTGCATGTGATCCTGAGGCAGCTGAAGGGATGGGTTGTTAGGAACAGAATGCAGACCTCGTAAGGCAAGAACATCTGAATTCTTGTCCTGGCTCCACTACTAACTTGCTGCGTGACACTGCATATTACTCAACCCCATCTGAACCTCCGTATCCCCATCTTCAAAACTGAGACCATAATACCTCACAGGGAGAGTGTGAGGAGGAAATGAGATAACGTGGCCAAGGAATGCACTTATTTGAGGTTAATAAGTGGTTGTTATAAACAATGCTCTTAGGATATCTGTAAGGGAGTAAAACCTAAAGGGTAGATAGATTCCATGAGGGGAGATGTCATAGGCAGAATGGGGAGTTTATTTAGGTGCAGGAAGAGGAAATGAGATGGAAAGGTAGATTTAGAGTCCAGAAAAAGAATTATAGCTCCAGCCCAGCCAGCATGGCTTAGTGGTTGAGCATCTACTTATCATGGTTCAATTCCCGATCCGGGCACATGCCTGGGTTGCAGGCTCGATCCCAACGCAGGAGGTAGCCGATCAATGATTCTCTCTCATCATTGATGTTTCTATCTCTTACTCCCTCTCCCTTTCTCTCTGAAATCAATAAAATATTTTTTTTAAAAAAATAAGAATTATGGTTTCAGAAACTCTGCTGTTAACTGGGACATAGACCTGGAAATTATTTTAAAGATATCCATGTCTGTGCATTCATAGCTAAAGTCATTGTATGTGTAGTTGGTCCTATAAAATCACTTCACACACTAAGTACTAGAGACAACCCAAGATGGGAGCAACGACTCAGGAGAATATAAAAGAAAGGTCATACGTTTGGAGGAAAAATCCATGATTGGATGTGATGGAGGAAGGTGTCCCAAGTGTCAACCAAACCAGATGGATGCATTCTGCCTGGATGATCTCACGTTTTGCAACAGTTCCAAATTGAAGACAATTGGCAGGCAATCAGAGAGGAAATCAAGTCAAATAAAATCAAATTATGAGTTCAGTCTCATCTCTTCCTCTGCTGCCTTGTAGATAAGAAGATGGGATGAGTGGGGTATCGGGCACTGCGTTCCCCAGATTTCGGGATATGCATCTAAGTTCATCTGAGTGGTTTTCCTGAAGTCTTTTTTCCTAATTTGACTTATAGTGAAAGGGAAGTGTTCCCTGCCCCCACCCTCAGATGGGGGTTATCCCCACCGTCCTAAAGTGTTCTCCAGAGAGGTGCTCCCATTGGCCTTGTCAATCTTCCTATTCATTCATAGCCTTTTTAAAATATAACCTCTTATATGAGCTAATAATGGCAGACCTGTGCAAATCCTGCATATTCTGAAACCTCACTCTAGAATGTAGGTGTTGGCACCTATTGTTTTATTCTTGATTTTGTGGGCTTCTAGAAAACTGAGACATCAAGAAAATTCTCAGTTGACATCCCATTTTATTAATATGTTGATAGAAAAATCTAAAGGAATACACACAAAACGATAGACAGTGATTTTCAGGGAGGTGTGGGAATTTAACTTTCCACATGTCATATTTCTACTTAGTTCAAATGTTTTGTATTACTTTGGCAATAAGGAAAAGAATCACTAATAGGAATGTTCCCAGGATGCTAGGTTAAGGTATTCACAAGGAATGTTGACTTAAATATGAAATCCAAGGAGAGAGTGGACTCTGGCTTCAAGGTACGGTGGATCTGTAGGTTCAGAAGATGACATCAGCTTCCTACCCTCTGCCCCTTCTGTACTTGGCTTTGCTTTCCTCTGAGTTGGCTTCATTCCCAGGCAGACTGTCCCCACGGGGAGACAAATGTTCCTCCCAGAAGTTCCAAGTTCATCTGGTTTCTTGGTGCTCACAAAGTCAGGAATAAGGAGCCTCTCTTTCATAGAGTTCAACGCCAAAGTTCTCAGTGGCCCTGCTAGAAACATGGGACCAATCACAGTGGCCAGGGAGTAGAGCACTTTGATTGGCTAGCATCTGTTAAGTGCCTGCCAAGTGGCAGGTGAGATGAGATCCACTTGATTGTCAGCCCCATCTAAATACATGTAAAGGGGAAGAGGGTGTTTTCTAATGTGATGTAGGGTGGACACAAGAGGAAAGGATGGGGAAGGAAGAAAGGAAAGATGGAGGGAGGGAGGGAGAGAGGGAGGGCTAAAGGAAGAGAGGGAGGGAACAAGGAAGGAAAGTAAAAGTTGACTAATAGCTCAGAAACCCAGCATCTATGGAGAGCATTTATCGACTGCTTACTGCATGCACGCTGCTGAAGATTCTGGGGAATCTAGAACCTAACATTGAAAGTTTTAGCTAGAAGAGACTTCATATCTATAATACTTTCAACAATAAAGATAATTCAAAAAAAAAAAAGAGACTCAAAGATCCAAACTATGATGGCATATAACCAATTCTATGGTGACAGTGTTTACTACATCAGAGGTTCCCAGACTTTAGGGTGTATCAGAAGCACTTGGAGGGCTTGCTGCGACACAGGACTTGTGTGCAACATACTGCTGCCCGGTGAGTCTGCACTGGGGCCTTAGGATGTACCTCTCTAGCAAGGTCTCAGGTGATGCTGACATTGTCAGGGCCCCACTTGGAGAATCACTGCCCTACATCAGAGGGTTTCACGCAGACAAATATAAGTAAGGTGGCTGCTACTAGCTTGATGCTCTGGTTCAGCAAGAATGGCGACCTTGTTTAGTAAACAAGTCAGTTTAACTTCTGCATATCAATTAGTGGTGTTCCTGAGCTTAGGAACACCCTAAAGTCTATTGACGTATTCTTCACAATCATTAAGGGGGTGATGTTCAAGGAAGTTTAACCAGGGGTCCACCCTGGAGAAGAGTGGGATTCAATGTCAAAAGCTGGTTTTCTCTGACTGAAGCTAAAGCTTGAAGCAAAAGGCCCATGCCGACCTCTCGCCACCGTTGCCTCACCCCGTAAAAAACAATGCAGGGCATGGCCAAGTCAAGGACACCGTCAGAAGGAAGCCAGCAAAACAGGCAGCAAAGACACCCAGAGCTTTCAACTCAAGATGCTTTCATCTCCCAAACAGCGTGTTCTTTCTCTTCGGTCCACCCAGTGTTTCTGACGGAAGTGAAGTTTTTCTCCGGCGTCCAAGAAAGATTTACGGCTGAAAAAGAACCGATTTTACCTGGCGGCGGGTGCGAGCGATGCTTGTTCTCTTTCATAGCGGGCCCAGCTGCTCTGTATTTTGCAGATGCTAATATTAGACCCAGTTCACCATTGCACATTCCTTTTATTAGGTGAGGAGCTACATTCTTGAAACCGCTCTCAGGAAAACAATCCTCTACTTCCAGACCACCCTGCGCTGCAGACTTGGGGTTTCGGCAGCGGTAGCGCTGCTGGGCCATGTGGCCGCCGTCTGGGCAGCACGGAGACATCTGCTCCGCAGCCTCAACCCTTTGCAAGTGGTTCGGGAACTTCCTCTCTCCGTGCTCACTTGGCCCAAGGTGGCTCCTTCTATAAACATCCAGAAGGTGTTAGTACCACCAGAGCATCAGACTTTATTGCCTCTCTCCCTGTGGGCAAATCGGCCTGTAATGAGGGCAAGGCTGTTGGAATAGGATGCATTCAATCTACTTTATGTGAAGGCCCTAATTCAGACGAGTTAGCTCCATCTGAGTGCTGTGCAAAATATGAAATTGTCAGACATATTCAGTTTCATTAGTTCTCAGAGAATATGTCTTGATTTTCATAGTCATTTCTAAGTTGATTATTGGCAAATTAATAGCCAATTTGCCATAGAAACATTGTGGTTAGATTCTGAGCCAACCCCCAGATGCTTCCTTAACTGGTTTTGTGCCTGAAACCCAGCACTACACTAATACTACCGTGAAATCGCATCGCCGCTGTCAACTCTGCTTTTGAAATTAAAACATTCCAAGTTCCAACTCGGGACTTCAGGGGGTGGTTGCTGGGACTCCCCCTCAGTCCCTGCTGTCCCAGTCATGGTCGTCTGCAGAGCTCCCCACGCTGAGAGGGGGGTCCCAGGAAGCAGAAGCAGGGTGCTGGGGAAGTCTGCGTCTTCAGGGATCGCTGGCAAGCAGCAGCAGTTGCACACATTGTGCATGGTGATCCCAGTTCTTGTTGAGTGACATTGGGGCTGGAAATGGGGAGTGAGGAAAGAGGGGGAGGAAAAGGTGGTCCCTCAGGGCAGCAGTGATGCCTGAATGGAGATAAGCCTGGGCTACAATTCACAGGAAGAAAATACCTGGGAGTCTGGAATGAGGAAGTGGTCCATTTGCTGACCACAGTGGAACCAAAAATATGTTGCCTACAAGATCCTTAGAAGACCCGCTTCACCAAAGGAGAGAGAGAGAGAGAGACAGAGACAGAGACAGAGAGACAGAGACAGAGACAGAGAGAGAGAGAATTGGCACATCAATTCGAAATATAAATACTTCCAAATATTTATTCCCTTAAGTCTTTTAGCACCTACTTCTCTGCCCACCCCAGGTCCCGTTATCAGACTATTTACTGAGCACCTACTCTGTGCCAAGACCACCCTCCTGTATCTGCTATTAGTTTGCACAACTGCGAGGCATTTGCTACTTATCTGAAGTGGACTCACTCGCTTCCTTCTGTCCCACATAATGTCTTCTGGGCCCTTCTTTCTCTCCTCCTTTTCTCTTTCTCTTTCATCTCTAAGATCCCCTTAACCTGACTGGGGCCTCCTAGGGGGGCTGGTGAGTGCTGCTTATTCTAGAATCTCATTCCTGGTCATACCCTAGACCCAGAGAGACAAGAGCCTGCCTGATCCCAGGACAAGGAGCAGACATCAGTTCCGGACTGTCAGCAGGATAAAGGAGACCTGCCTCCATCTCCGCCCGCATCCTGCTCTCCAGGCTCCAGTGAGGCTTGCTTCTCTTTCTCTTTCTCTCTTCCCCTTCCTTCCACTTCTCATCCTGATATCCTTTCCTTTTCCTTCTCTTTCATTTTTCCTTCCTCCCGACCTTTGCATGGGAAACTCCTGCATTTGCTAAGCAAGAGGGACAGGAAGGTGTTAGTACACACGTGCCCGCTCACCCGGAGGAGGAACGCACACCTGAGGCTGCGGGAGCGCGGCAGGAAGCCAGGGCCACGTTCCTGGGGACCCTGTGTGGGAGAGACTCCCGCAGGCATTCGCAGAGGCTCCAGCCTCTTAGATGAGTTTACATTCACAGCGTTGACTGAATTTTCCTCAACTGTCTCTCCAAACATACTTCTCTGGTCCATAAACCATTTCCAGTGACGCTGGGAGCCCATTGGGTGGAATTCCTGTAACTTGGTGAGAATCTGAGGCAGACCATTCATGCCCAAGCAAACCCCTCTTTTAAAAGATGGTGTTTGCCGCCACTCAGGCCCGGTTGTCAATCACACAGCCCTCCCTCCTTCTGAACATTGTGTGGTCGGTCTGCACGTCCCTAAAGCCGTGCTTGCTGGGACCCTGTGTGCCATTTTTAATTTGTCGCTTTTTTATAGACACTTTTTTATTTCTCAAACTGTGACCAAGTCTGAATTGCATGGGGCCAAGGGTGAGAGAAAGGCTACTAGCATTTCTGTTCCCAGCCTCCCCCCACCTATTCCTTTCAGGTAGAAGCTTTCACACTAAAACCTGTAACAGAGAAGGCGTGGAGGCGACTTCTTCCAGTGAACTGCATTCAGCAGGACGAAGGTGGTGTGGGTGACAGGGAGGAACAGGCTATGTTTCGAAGCTCTGCATTGATGACCTCTGACCTCCATGGGCCTGAGGGTTTTGACTGGCTTCCTCGGGTTTCCCTTCTAAAATGACCAGGATGTACTTAGGCGCCCCCCGAGCCGGGAACTTCACCTGTTGGAGGGGCCTGAGCTCTGCCCTCGCCGCTCCTGGGACGGGGGAACGCAGAGCCAGCTTCTCCTCCCGCCGCCCGAGAAAGAAAGTCTCTCTCCCGGGATCCCAGCCAAGACCAACAGCCTTTTGTTAATCATTACTCATTATCAATTTGGCCAAAATTGTGGGTTTGTTTTTTTTCCATCTGGGTGGCACAGGCTCTGAGCAAATCTCATCACATCAACAGCCAGTTTGTAATTCTGGGTGGTTTCCCTGGGGCAGGAACTCTCAAACGTGTCCTTGTGAAGGTCTAGTGTGATCCCTTTCGCCTTAAACCAAATAGGCTTGGCATTTTCAGTCTATTTCTACAGACCGTCATTTTCAGTACATTCCCCCTAAACTGGAATAATCATTAAAAAACACTCGTGTGAGTTCTTCTGCTCCCATCACCGGGTGCTCGGCTTGCCTTTGGGAAAAGGGGGGCGCTTTGCAATACCAGTAGTGGGTCTGGCTTTTCTCCCTCAAGATGAGTTACTTAAACAGTGGCCTTGTTTGATTTAAACAAGCCACGTTGGTTCTCCTGCCTGCAACCAATGGAAAAGTTAGTCGGAAATGCACGTTCACTCTTGTGGATGACAGATACGCGTTATTAATGACTCTACGCCTCAAAGGCAATTAGAAACCTGAATCAACTTTTCGTCTCTTATAACGGCCCCTGGGAAAACATCAGGCAGAAATCCTTTGCCAAGGAAGGCAGGAAACAATTGTTAGTATTTCATTTTGTCTCATTTCCTGAGAGGACTTAGAAAAACCGGGAAACTTCCGCCCCTCTGATAGAAGACATAGAAAAAAATCAAAATATTCTGCTTAGAAGACACCAGAAGGCAAGCTGAACTAGCCAAGAGCCTCCCCATTCTAAGAAAAAGCCCACTCATTCAGGCAAAATGAAATTGTACTTTTCTAGAAGGTAAATTTCAGACAGCATTTTCCAAGCTTTTGTTTCTATTAAAACACATAGCAAACATATATTTTATGTCGTTTGTGCACACGTATGTATTTACCTGAAATGTGTTTCATGAAACATAACTTGTCCTGAGTGCATGCTGTGAACTCTGGTTTTTTCACCTCTGCCATTTTATTCTATTCCCTCCTATGCCGTTCTTCTTAAAATGCTAGCTGTGACCCAGAACTTCGATTTCCCAATCCACGACCCACAGTGTGAAAGAACTATTAAAGGTGGGAATAAAGTAGTGAATCCTGGCCATAAATCACCCACTTTTATTGAAGATACTCAAAATTTCCCATTGAGGATGCCATTGCCTTGGCTAAAAATGTTCTCTCTTATTAAAATGTAAATGAGCTCTGAATGAGTAAGAGGTGAAACTTGGTCCATCATTCACACCTTTATGATACTGAGTACATATCACATTACATCGCCTCCATCCATCATATCACATCACATCACAGGAGAGAAAGAGGTCGGGGTGGAGAAGGGCGGGGGTGGGAGTGAGAACACAAGTGCTCCAAGGAAGGGGTGGGTGCAGTAAGGAGGTCAGAGCGCCCTGGGGGTCCTAGTCCTGTGGCCTCTCCCCCTAAGAAGGGGGACAGACCTAGGCTGAAGTCCCCTCAACACACCCTGAGTTCCCTAGCTCCCCCCCAATCCCCACCACTCCTGAACATGTCACTGGGCAGGAACCGGAAGTGTCAGTAGAAATGGGAGGAACAGAACCAGAGCACCCTGAGGCCTGCAGGGGGGCTTCCATGAAGCATGGAGCACCCCGGAGCAGGAGCCCCCCCCGCCCCGCCCCGGCCCTGCCTCTTTCCCTTCACTGCACTCTCTCCCTCTGGGAATGTTGCTCCTAGTCCTCTCCCACTTTGCCAGCCTTTCTGTGAGCCCGGGAGCACTTCCTGCCAATACCACGCCTCTATCCTTCCCACGCCACCTGGGCCTGTGTGCGTCAGGGCGTGGAGAGCGTGGTCCATGTTACTAGACGGTCATCTCTAGCCCCTGGCACAGTGCCCATGCCCCTCACTCATCCCATATGCTTTCATCCATAACAAATCCTATATAATAAAAGGCTAATATGCAAATTGACCAAACAGCAGAACAACCAGTCGCTATGATGCACACTGACAACCAGGGGGCAGATGCAGCAACGGTGGCAGGAGCTGCCCCCTGGTGGTCAGTGTGCTCCCATAGGGCACTGACCACCAGAAGCCAGGCTTATGGCTGGCGAGTGCAGCAGTGGTGGCGGGAGCCTCTCCCGCCTCTGTGGCAACACTAAGGACCCCTTGGGGATGTCCGTCTGCCAGCTTAGGCCCACTCCCCACAGAGGAGTGGGCCTAAGCCAGCAGGCGAACATCCCCTGAGGGGACCTGGACTTTGAGAGGACGCAGGCCAGGCTGAGGGACCCCCTGCTCCTCCGGTTCAGTGCATGAATGTCATGCACCAGACCTCTAGTATTAATATAGAGCTGGTCCACCAGGCCAGGCATGAGGAGGGTGCTGATGAGCAGTGCGCTAGACCTTGTTGTCTGTCTATCTGCTTATGAACAGAGATCTGCTGAAGGGATGCAGGGATGAAGGAGAGAATGGCAGAACCCTGTGCTGCCCTGTGTTGTTATCTCACTGCTTCATCGCCCGCGCCCATCCATCCTGGGACAGTTTCCATTATGAGGAGGTGCTTAAATCGCATCAGTCTGTGGCCCCAAAGCTTCCATGTATTTGTCCATAAAGAAGCTGAGCAGCTGATGACAGCTGCCATGTCCCGGGCACCCTCCTCTCCTCTCCAGCTGAAACACCACCGGTGCCTGCAGGGGGCCCCGGGACAGATCCATCAGCAACAACATGAATGGTCTCAGTTACCCCGGCAACCTGCTTGCCTCCCTCCAAAGGCCCTTCATTTGGTCTATAACCTCCTCTTGGACCCCAGAACCAACCCACCCTCCAGGGGTGCTGACTGCCTCGCCCTAAACACTGCATCCACAGACCTAGCCTCCCGCCACATCAGCTGCTCCAAAAAACACACTCTCCCTGACTTCGCATGGACCACGGGGACCACACATCATACTCGGTCTCTATGGGCTACCTAGCAGACACTCCCTGTGCTCCCTGAAATTCCCAATGGCCCTCGCCGGTCCCCTCCCCATAAGCACATTTAAATGGCTGTTTTGAGACCTGTCCCTTTCCACATGATTCTGTCTCAGTGGCTACAGGGGAGCCCTTACTAGGTTTCCCATTGGAATTCCCCACAGACTTTCTCTGAGCCTCTGTCCAGTCCAGGAGTAAAAGGCCCAGAGGTGGGACTCACAGCGTGGAAGGGCCCTCCCTCCCTGGTGCGGGGTCATGGGCAGTGAGAGGAGAAAACCCAGGAGAGTCCACCCAGAGCAGCCCCGGAGGCTGGAATGGAGAGAGCCTGGGCTGTGTGTCCCTGGCCCCACTCCCCCTGACACCCGCAGTCTCCCTTCCTCCCCTTGGCTGGTTGTTCTTGGATTCCAAGAGCCAATAAATTCCCTTTTGGCCCTTCTGCCTAATTCCAGTTGGGTCTCTGTAAGTTGCAACCAAAAAATTCCTGATTAATACAACCCCTAATTTTTTCTTCCCGAACGCTGCCCTGCTGTTCCTAACCCAAACAGTGGCATCCTGTGCTGGCCCGTTTCTCACTCCAGGGCAGGGCCTCCCATCTGCTGCCGTGGAACATGGCCTTGTCTGTGATCCGTGATCCTAGGGTGGCTAGGCACACATGGCACACACGGCTGTCAGTTGTGCTAAGAAAAGGTGGCTTATGTAAGTTTTGGTAACAGAGCTAGTCACCCTCATGAGATGCGCTAGGCAGCAAGGAAAAATAATCGTTTTCCAGTAAACGGTGTCTCCTTCAAACAAGACTTTGAAGCCGGAAGAAACGGATTCGGTCCTTTTGAGGAAATCCTCGGTGCGTTGGGGCACTGCTGCCGCTCTTCTCCACGTGTGGACTGGCTGAAGGAGGGCGTTCTCGGGGTCTGTGAGAATTTCTGGGCTCCGGGAATGACACAAAAGACATGGGAGGCTAGCAGTGGTCAGCTGCCCCTCTGACTGTGACACACCACACGGAAATTACGACTGCCCAGCTCACTGTGAGGCCAATTCCAGAGTTTCCAGCTTACTGCAGCCACACCTAAGGAAGCTGACCAATCATCCCAAATGACTGAACCCACCTCTACGGGTGTCTCTGCAGCCCTGGAACTGAGGGCCTGGAACAAGGTCCCTCAGGGCCCCACCACCTGACCTCCTTGCCCCACTCTGGCTGCTTTCTCCTCCCCCAGCCTCTGCGATTACAATGGTCATTTCCCTCCCTTCCTTACTGGCAGAGGCTTCTGTGCCATCAGACCTAAGTGCCCTCCACCCTCTTATTTTTGTTAAAACTCAGTCATCAAAAATGTTACTGGGAGCTAAAGAAGCTGAGGGACTCTATTTTCTCTCACCAAAGCCTGCCTTTCAAGCTGTCGTGAACTCAAAACTTCCATTTTGGACTGTGTAAATTGCCTGCGCCCTTCCTTACATTCTTGCTGCAAAAAAATAAAAAAATAAAAAAATGCTGATTTTCCCCAAGGCTGATGGATGCCTCTGGCAAAAGAAAAGGTCACACAAAGGAAATTCAAATACAAAAATCATTTTAATATAAGTCAAAAGTATTATTCCCCATTACATAACATGGAAATAACAATGGAACCTGATTATGCCAAAACCGGTTTGGCTCAGCGGATAGAGCATCGGTCTGCGGACTGAAAGGTCCCGGGTTCAATTCCGGTCAAGGGCATGTACATTGGTTGCGGGCACATCCCCGGTAGGGGGTGTACAGGAGGCAGCTGGTCGATGTTTCTCTCTCATCGATGTTTCTAGCTCTCTATCCCTCTCCTTTCCTCTCTGTAAAAAATCAATAAAATATATTAAAAACAAACAATGGAACCTGATTGTGTCGTACAAATTATTTGCTAACACTCTGATCTCATTCACTCATAAATTTGAAAACCTTACCTTTTGTTCCTTCATAAAGACATTGTTAGAAGGATAAAATTGCCCTGGCTGGTTTGGCTCAGTGGATAGAGCGTTGGACTGCAGACTGAGGGGTCCCAGGTTCAATTCCGGTCAAGGGCACATGTCTGGGTTGTGGACTCGATCCCCAGTAGGGGGCGTGCAGAAAACAGCAGATCAATGATTCTCTCTCATCATTGATGTTTCTGTCTCTCCCTTTCCCTTCCTCTCTGAAATCAATAAAAATGTATTTTAAAATAATAATAAAAATAAAATAAAAAGGGTAAAATTACTGGATGACGTAGAGAATAGAGCTGGGAGAAATTCAACTAGAAACATGTTTGTCATTTGACAGTGACCCACAAGGAAAATACTGTTTGCCTGGAATGTTTTGCTACATTAGTCCAGGGAAATCATTTATTTGGGGTTGTAGTGGGCAGACCCTAAGGTGAGCCCCCCGTGATCCTCATCTTCTGGTATTCATGCCCTTGTTTGGGTGCTACTTGTGAGTTGTTTCTAACCAATAGAATATGGCAGCAGTGATGCAATGCCTCTCCTGGGTTCTGTTAAGCTAAATAAAGTTGTCTAGCTAGAGACTTTCTCACTTGCTGGTTTTGAAAAAGTAAATGGCCGTGTATGGAGGCCCACAAGTCAAGGGAGTGAGGATAGTCTCTAGGAAGTAAGGACAGCCTCCAACCGACAGCCAGAAGGAACCCTCAGTCTCATAGCCGCAGGGGAATAAACTCTGCCAACAACTTGAGAGAGCTTGGAAGAGGACACTTCCCCAGGTGGGTCTCCAGATGAGAACACAGCCTGGCTGATATTTTGCTTATTGTAGCCTGAATCCAGAGAATCTAGCTAAGACTTAATCAGATTCATGACCTTCAGAAATAGTAAGATATATAGTATAGAATATATAGTATAATATATATCTACACTAATAAAAGAGAAACATGCAGATTGACTATCACTCTGCTACACCCACAGCCAGTCAGGATTGAGTATGCAAATTAGCCCAACTAAGATGGCAGCAGCCACAGAGCTGGAGCGAGCAGGAGGCTTGGGTTGCCCCCGGCAATGGAGAAAGCCAAGCTTCCCACCCACCCTGGCCAGCCCTGGCTCCGCTCAAGGCTACAAAGTTTCAATTATAGAAGATAAATAAATCCCAGATACCTGCTTCCAGCCCACCCTGGCCTCCGCTCAAGGAGGCGCTGAAAAAAAAGAAAGAAAAGAAAAAAAGGAGGGGCTGGGAGACCTGGATCACCGGGGGGTGTGGCCAGCCTGAAAACAGCCCTCAGCTCCTCACCCAGGCTGGCCACACTCCCATGGGGTGAGGGTCCCTGCTGGGGGGCTTGGCCAGCCTACAAACAGCCATCAGCCCCTCACCCAGGCTGGCCAGGCACCCCAGTGGGGAAGTGGAGACCCCCACCCTGAAGAGGGTGTGGCCAGCCTGAAAACAGCCCTCAGCCCCTCACCCCATCAGTGGGTGTCAGTTGGAGGTGATCAGGACAGCAGGGGGAGGGGCGGCAGTTTGGAGTGAGCAGGCCAGCAGGGGGGCAGTTGGGGGTGAGCAGGCCAGTGGGGAGTGGAGGTGGGGGCGAGCAGGCCAGCAGGGGGGGCAGTTGGGGTGAGCAGGCCAGCAGGGGAGACAGTGTGGGCAAGCATACTGGCACAGGGGGCAGTGGGGGTGATCAGGCTGGTGGGGGTGGGGCATTTGGTGGCGAGCAAGCCGGTGGTGGGGGGGCAGTTGGGGGCAAACAGGCCGGCAGGCAGAGTGGTTAGGGGCAATCAGGCAGGCAGGCAGGCAGGTGAGTGAGAGGTTAGGAGCCAGCAGTCCCAGATTGCGTGAGAGATGTCCGACTGCCAGTTTAGGCCCGATCCCTGTAAACCAGCAGGACGTCCTTTGAGGGGTCCAAGATTGGAGAGTGTGCAGGCCGGGCTGAGGGACACCCCCCCCCCCCCGTGCACGAATTTCGTGCACTGGGCCTCTAGTATATATATATGCACAGGGGCGGGGGTCCCTCTTCCTGGCATGCACCCTCTCCAATCTGGGACCCCTTGGGGGATGTCCAATGCTGGCAGTTTAAACTGGCAGTCAGACATCCCTCTCACAATCTGGGACTGCTAGCGCCTAACGCTCACCTGCCTGCCAGCCTGATCGCCCCCTAACCTCTTCACTGCCAGTCTGATTGACGTCTAACTGCTCCCCTGTCAGCCTGATCACCCCCAACTGCCCTCCCCCACCAGCCTGGTCACACCCAACTGCCCTCCCCTGCAGGCCTGGTCACCCACAACTGCCCTCCCCTGCCAGCCATCTTGTGGCAGCCATCTTCTGGTGGTCATCTTGTGGCAGCCATCTTCTGGTGGCCATCTTCTGGTAGCCATCTTGTGACAATGTGAGGGTGGCCATCTTGTGAGGACGTGATGCCACCTAGGCTTTTATTATATAGGATATGACAGTGAAAGAGTAAGTGCGTATTGTTTTAAGACACTATGTTTGTGGCAGTTTGTTACATAGCATAGAAAACTAATACAGGGTCATACTGTGGGGAAACATACTGTTAGGACATGTGCCCTGGTTCTGATCCCTGCGTCTGATTATATTGCCTCTCTAAGTAGGTAACTGAATCACTACTTGGAAGAGCTAAGATCTGAGACAAATCCCATTAAATTATGACCAGCAATTCCCTTCCCTTCTCTGTGCCTCATTTTTCTCATCTGTAAAATGAGGACATCCTAGTGGGTGAATTCTAAAGGACCTTTAGACTCAAATATTTTATGTCCTGTGTCCCAAAAGGAAGATAGATATCCTTGAAATGCATTTGAACTGAGGTGAAGCAGAAAGAAGTTGAAATGGAATTTGGAAATAAGGAAACAGAAATGAGCAAGTATTGAAGACTAAAAGAAAATTCAGCTCTAACTAGAAAGTTTAAAAAGCCCAGTTCAACCAGCATGGCTCAATGGTTGAGCATTGACCTATGAACCAGGAGGTCTCAGTTGGATTCCTGGTCAGGGAATCATGCCCGGGTTGTAGGCTTGATTCCCAATATAAGGTGTACAGGAGGCAGCCTATCAATGATTCTCTCTCATCATTGATGTTTCTCTCTCTCTCTCCCTTCCTCTCTGAAATCAATAAAATATTCTTTTAAAAGCCCATACACTGATAGCCCCCTGGAACTCAATGAAACGAAATGACTCAGACCAGTTACAGACATGATACTGGCACATCCAGCCAGGTGAGCGCTGGGATCGTTAGTATCTGCCACCTGGTTTTATAGATTTCATTCTGAAGACATCTAGTTGTTGTTTTTTTTAATCTACCTCAGATCTTGTCCAGTGAAAGAAAAAAGAACTTACCCGCAGCCCAACGCTAAGAGACTTAGCGTGGAATTTCTCTGCGTGTTCTCCACCCCTAATAACAGACGTCGCTCAGTTATTAGACCGCTGTCATGACTCTGGTTAGTCGGAAGAGCAGAGCCAATGTTCTTAGAAGTAAACCAGAGCAACAGACGAATGTGAAGCAGTTTGTGGGTCTCCATGTTCTACGGCTACATAAAGAAAGGCTTTGAACAGTGCTGGGCTGGGAAGAACCACGGTGAGTATTTTCTAAGATTTCAAAGGCAATGGGGTATATAACTGAGAACATAAATTCTAAAACCATCATAAGCTGAATGTTGGGGAAAAAGAAGAAAATGTCCTTTTCAGTGTAAAAAAAAAAAAAAAAGCCTGCTCATTAGAGCCTTAGAATGAATCTGCTCTTACAAATCTAATCCATGAATAAGCTAAGAAATAGAACTTTGCTGAAAAATTCCTCATGGATTTACAAGTTGCTATACGTCCCCAAGGAGTGGGGTTTGAGCTGTAAAGTTGCCTGAGACACACAGGTCTGTACAGTGTAGTGAAAACTTGAAAACTGATATCTTTCCACAACAAAGACACTACTGATACCCAAACCAGATCTATCTGGCTTTTTTGTCCGCTGTGTTAACTGGTATTTAGTTTGGGTTTAAGAGTAACTTAATGGTTACTAGCTACAGAAAGGCGATTTTTGAGTGATTGTTAGATAATTGAAAGCAGGCTTCTTAAAAACCTGGGTCTTGAAATCATTTCATTTTTACTTTAAATTTATAATTACAAATGATCTAATAACATTCAAAATTTCTTAATTACTTAAAACATATTGGTCAAACCAGGAAACAAATGTACATATGCCTTTATGCCTCTTGTCAAATGAAAGAACAATGTTAAAGATTCCAGCAAATAGGAAATACTGATAAAGGTGGGCTTCATTTTATCTTTCATTCATTCTGTGCTTTATTCAACTGCCCCATAGTAATGGACCTTTTTTTTTTTTTTACCAACGCCAAATGTTAAAAGTGTTGTTTTGGATGGACATCAGTCAAAAACACAGTCACGAAACTGGACTATAGTAAGACTAAGCTGATAATATTGACTATCTCACAGATTATACAATCTCTGATGCTAAATCCATTTCTGAAGTCTGCTGTTTTTTTAATCTAGCTCAGATCTTGTCCAGTGAAAGAAATAAGAACTTACCCACAGCCCATCGCTAAGAGACTTAGCGTGGAATTTCTGTGCGTGTTCTCCACCCCTAATAACAGACGTCGCTCAGTTATTAGACCGCTGTCATCAGTGTTCATCACTGATGCCACAATGTGGAACAATCAGAATTATCTTAAAATCAAGAATCTCAGAAGTAGTAGAATTCTGAGAAGTCCAATCCTTTATCCTATGGTTTTTATCAATTTAGTTTTAGTTATAGTAGACATACAATATTATGTCTTAGATGTACAACAGTGATTCAACATTTATATACCTTAGGAAGTAGTCATAATAAGTCTAGTAACCATCTGTCACTGAACATAGCTATTATGCTGTCATTGACTATGTTCCCTGTGCTGTACATAACATCCCCGTGACTTATTTTATAACTGGAAGTTTGTACTTCTTAACTCCCTTCCCCTTTTCTACCCAGCCTCCTCCTCCCTCTCCTCTGGCAACCATCAGTTTATTCTCTGTATCTATGAGTTTGTTTCTGTTTCATTTTGTTGTTAGCTTATTTTGTTTTTTGATTCCACATATAAGTGAAATTATACAATATTTGTTTTTCTCTGCCTGACATTTTACTTAACATAATATTCTCTAGGTACACCCGTGTGGTTGCAAATGGGAAGTATTCCCTTGTCTATGTAAACGACATTTTCTTTATCCAGTCATCTATCGGTGGACAACTAAGTTGCTTCCATATCTTGGTTATTGTAAACAATGCTGCAGTGAGCATGGGGGCTATTGTAAACAATGCTGCAGTGAGCATGGGGGTTATTGTAAACAATGCTGCAGTGAGCATGGGGGCTATTGTAAACAATGCTGCAATGAGCATGGGGGCTATTGTAAACAATGCTGCAGTGAGCATGGGGGTGCATGTATCTTTTAAAATTATTGTTTTCATCTTCTTCAAGTAAGTACCCAGAAGTGGAATTGCTGGATTGTATGGTAGTTCTATTTTTAATTTTTTTCGGACTCTCCCGTCGATTTTTAAATGGAAATCCATGCCCTGCTTTTAGGGTATTCAGACCCTCCACATTGCCTCTCATTCTGCCTCCTGCGGAGGCTCACCCTCTTCTATCCTGTCATTAAATATTGAAGTTCCTCAAGGATTCATCCCAGGTTCACCCATCCATATTCATGACTTCAGTAGCTATATATATCAGTGACTCCTAAATTTATCTCTCTGGACAAGATCTCATTTCTACATTCCATATCTTTCTCTGCCCACTTGGCATCTCTACTAGGAAAACTTAAAGGCAATTTACATTCAATATGTCCAAGATATACCCATAATCCTCAAGGTATTTTCAAGTGTGCATAGGGAGGGGTACCTACCAGTACTGCTGCCTCACCAGGATGCTCAATTTTGATAACTACCACCCTTATCACATGACCAATAAATACTATGGTCCCAAACCAACTTCTCTGTAAACAGCAGTAGCCAACGAGTTTCAAGGTCAGAAGTATTCAGTTGTATTGGACGAAATGTTTAACAGTGTTTGGTCAAGCATAGGTTGGTACCTTTGTTTCCTTCAAGCTACTTCCCAATAAGATAAAAATATCCATCAATTGTGAGTTGTCCATTCTCCCTTTGCCATGTACTTTGTTGCGTTGAATGATAGCAGGGCTTTAACTCAAGACATGATAAGGAAATAAAAGGGAATGTAAGAACTAGGATTTCTTATTTTAGAGCCATGAGTTAGAGGAGAGGCACACCAGGCTGAAAGGCACCATAAGATACCCTCTTTGGGAATGGCATGATGCTGACAGGAACACAGGCTGCCAAGCTAAATACACCAGGTTCTGATCCAATATCAACTGAAAGTAAAATTTGATAAACAAGAAAGTCATTTGCAGTGAAAACAATATGTCGCTGGTGGTCATTACTTAAAGCCAAGGTGACCTTTCTGACCTCCAAAAGAAGCCAACCACCCAGCTTAAGGAGAGATCAAGACTTAGGATCAGAAGGGAATGACCCTTGTATTTCTAGTCTGGTCCAAGCTTATAAAAGATGCAGCACAGTGACTGCAGCATGAGCTCACAGAAGAAAAGCAGAAGCCAAGCTGAAACGGGCTTTCCATGATTGGGAAAACACACCGCAGGCTCGTAAGGGGAACTCTATAAAGTCTGCGTAATGAAACCAGTGAGATTTGGTGGTGAACATTAATCGAGTGATAATTTTGAATGGAAAGAAAATATTAATATTCTGAATGTTTCCCATTCTTGACCAGAAACTCTTAATTTGTTACCACTTCTTTGAATTTTGAAGATCATTTGAATCCCCATCTGCCATTGAAAGTTAACTGAGTATCCAAGGGTTGGCTGATTCGGTATTTTCAAGACATCCATAATTCCAGGGATCTTGTGAAAAAATGTAAGAAAGATATTCCCACCCCATACCCATTAGGACGGATACTATAAAGAAAAACAGAAAACAACAAGTGTTGGGAAGCCTGTGGAGAAACTGGAACCCTTGTGCTGTGTTGGTGGGAATGTAAAATGGTGGAGGTGCTGTGGAAAACAGTATGGAGGTTCCTTAAGAAATTAAAAATAGAACTACCATATGAGCCAGCAATCCCACCTCTGGGTATATACCCAAAACAATTGAAAGCAGAGTCTCAAGGAGATATTTGCACACCCATGTTCACAGCAGCACAATTAACAATAGCCAAGAGACAGAAGCAACCCAAATGCCCATCAACAGATGAATGTGAAGACAAAATATGGTGTCTACATACAGTAGAATATTATTTGACCTTAAAAAGGAAGGAAATCTTATCACATGCTACAACATGGATGCACCTTGAAACATTATGCTAAGTGAAATTAGCCAGTCAAAAAAAAAAAAAAATACCATATGATTTCACATATATGAGGTATATAGTAGTCAGGGGCTAGGGGAGGGGGAAAGATGGAGTTGTTGCTTAGTGGATATAGAGTTTCAGATATACAAGATAGAAAAATTCCTGAGATCCAATACACTTAACACTCTTGAACTCTACACTTAAATATCGCTCAGATGGCAAATTTTACGTTATGTAGTTTTTACCACAATTAAAAAAAAAAAGACATTGCCAATTCCCTCATTAGCCCTTAACTTTGGGAGAGATTGGGTGAGAGATAACAGGAAGAAGGATGGGGGAAAGAACATAGAAGAGTTCTTATAAGGGGTCTGGACTTGGGAAATATTGAGTCTGTAGAGTGTAAATGAAGGCAGAGCTGAGATAATAAGCTCGGAATACAAAAGGGATTGAAGAAGTTCATGCAAGACCTCCCTTCTGCTAACTGCAGGTCTCCTCAGTTCTGAATGTGGCTTGCTAGATCCAGATCTTTTGATAGCACAGGCCCACCCAGTCTCTCCTCCTTAGAATCTATACTGCCTGAGCTGTCAAAGCAGTCTTCAGCAGGACATAGACAACAAGCATTCCTGTAAATGCATAGCTGAGTGCACCAAAACTCAAGGGGAAGCTCCAGGGGCCCAAAATACAGAAGGAACTGAATGAATACCAGAGCAATCAGAGCAGGAACCAAGGGTACAAAGTGGGTGGGGAGTTTGCCAATTTACAGAAACCAGGACATGGGTTTTAACAGCCATGCAGGAATGGAAAACAAATATTTTAGAGAAAATTTGCTATAATCTTGTATCTCTCTTGGTAACTAATCATGTATCTCTCTTGGGTTACCTTGGGTGACTTCTAGCCTCCTGGTCAGAACAAGTCCCAGATCTTTCTTTCCATGGACGTAATGAACTTTCTTCAGTGCTTCTTCCAGATACATTTATCTCAGAAAGCAGAGGACAGGGAAGCCTTTTAGGTACAATAACAAACCCTGAAGACCCACAGATCCTCTAGCATTGGCAGCATTTAGTTACTCGTGAGCCTCCCCTTCCTCATCTTCTCACCCAGGTTCACAAAGTTTAAGGATACAGCTCCCTAACTGCCCCATTACAAGGCTTCTAGATTCTAGAATCTACAGCCCAAATGATCCTTAACCACTTTGCCTTAAAATGAACAGTGAGAAAAAAAACAAGATGGCGGCATAAGGTATACACCTATACGTGCTGCCTCTCACAACCACACCAAAACTACAACTAAAAGACAAAACATCTATCACCCAGAACCATGAAAAAGCTGGCTGAGTAGAAGTTCTACAACTAGAAGGAAAGAGAAAAGAGCATTGAGACCAGGTAGGACGTGCACAGGCGCGGAAAAGCAGAGGTACGGAGGTGTGCGAATTGGGCTGGCGACTGGGTGTGCTGTTTTTTCAATCTGAAGGGAGACACAAGCTCCTGACTGTTCTGAACTCCAGTTTCCCGAGACTCTGGGGACCCAGACTCCTAAGGGGAGAAGCGGGACTGTCTGGCATCAGGTCGGAAAGTGATGGTGGCTCTCTTGCAGAGGTGCGCGCAGGAATCATTGTTTTCTGCGCTGGGGCGTAGGATGTGGGGACACAGAAACGTGGAGACGCAGAGAGGGCTGACTGGCAGCCATCGCTGTTTGCCACGCCCTGGTGATTCCCTGAGACCCCGCCCGCCCAATTTACAAACCCACCCAAACTGTGCACAGCAGCTTTTGCATATGAATGGCCTGCCCTATGGCAGCTTAACCTAATAAACTGCAGCTGGGTAGGCTCCAAAACTTCCAAACCCCAAGCAAAGAGGAGAAATCGGCAGATCTCTCTGTAGCTCCTGCTGGGTGGCCTCAGACAGTAGCTGGCCTGCACCTCCTTGGAGATCCAGGAGCCAGTGTACCTAGTGGTCAGTGTGAGATTTCAACTCCTCACATCCATAAGTGACACACTCAGGGGGCAGACTCAGTGAGCACCAAAGCCCCACTGAAGCAAGTTCTGCCTCAAAAAGGTGTCTCCAGCACAGCAGTTCTTCCATTATAGACACAGCAGGTCCTCACAGCCAATTGGCCTGGGGGTCAATTCCTCCTAGTGTACCAATAGCAATCAAGGCTTAACTACAACAAGACTGTGCACTCAGCCCACAAAGGGGTGCACCAAGAGTGTCCACCTCAGGTGATTGGGGAGGTTGAACCACTGGGCCCTATACGTCACCTACCACACAAAACCACTCCATCAACACAGGGAAGCAGCAAAATGCAGAGACAAAGAAACATGTCACGAATGAAAGAAATGGAGGAAAGCAAACTACTGGAAATAGAGTTCAAAACCACAGTTATAAGGTTATTCAAGGATCTTCTAGAAACCTCCAAGGAACTTAGTGAGACCTTTAAGGATCTTAATGAGAATGCCAAAAAAATGGAAAAGGACCAGTCAGAAATTAAGCATACACTGTCTGAAATAAAGAATAATATACAGAAATTCAACAGCAGACCAAAAGACCCCAAGAATAAAACCAATATGAAATGTGAGGAAGCAAAGAACACCCAACCAGAAAAACAAAAAGAAAAAAGAATCCAAAAATATGAAGATAGTGTAAGGAGCCTCTGAGACAACTTCAAGTGTACCAACATCTGAATTATGGGGGAGCCAGAAGAAGAGAGAGAGCAAAATATTGAAAACCTATTAGAAGAAATAATGACAGAAAACTTTCCCTACCTGGTGAAAGAAATAGCCTTACAAGTCCAGGAAGCACAGAGAACCCCAAACAAGAGGAATCCAAAGAGGACCACACCAAGACACATCATAATTAAAATGCCAAGGGTAAAAGACAAAGAGAGAATCTTGAGAGCAGCAAGAGAAACAGTTAGTTACCTACAAGGGAGTACCCAAACGACTATCAGCTGATTTTTCAACAGAAACTATGCAGGCCAGACGGGAGTGGCAAGAAATATTCAAAGTGATGAATAGCAAGAGCCTACAACCAAGATTACTCTACCCAGCAAAGCTATCATTCAGAATTGAAGGTCAGATAAAGAGCTTCACAGACAAGAAAAAGCTAAAGGAGTTCATCACCACCAAACCAGGATTACATGAAATGCTGAAGGGTATTCTTTAAGAAGAGGAAGAAGAAGAAAAATGTAAATATAAAAATTATGAACAACAAAGTGACAACAAATACATATCTATCAACAAGTGAATCTAAAAATTAAGTGAATAAAAAATCTGATGAACAGAATAAACTGGTGAATATAATAGAATCAGAGGCATAGAAAGGGAGTGGACTGACAATTCTCAGGAGGAAGGGGGTGTGAGGGGTGCAGGAAGAGATTGGACAAAAATCGTACACCTATGGATGAGGACAGTGGCGGGGGGTAAGGGCATGGAGTGGGGGTGGGGAATCGGGTGGAGGGGAGCTATGGGGGGAAAAAAGAGGAACATCTGTAATAATCTGAACAATAAAGATTTATTAAAAATAAATAAAGTAAGTAAGTTACTCTTGAAAAAAAATGAACAATGAAGCCTAGAATGATATTTCAGAAAAATTAAACACATACACCTTTTAGAAGGTGAGGGCCTGCCTGTTTTTAAAGCCAAATATGATGTCTTCCTTTAAGAAGTCTCCATAGTGGCAGCTTTGGTCATGGACACCTTCAGTCTAGAACCAGCACCTGGGAGAAGAATTGGAGGTCTCTGGTTAGGACACCAAAGGGTCCTGTTAGGGAACCAGTGGACACCTGGAAGGATGAAAGGAACACACAGTTACAGTGAAAACAGCTCCTTATCGTGATGTTCACTCTCCTCCAACAAGGATCCGTGTTTTCCTGAGATGGTAAATGTGAGAAGGTCATTAGCCCTGAGATGACTCATTGACATGCACCCAGAGCAACTGTGATCCCTGGGAGACCCCCATTGGCATTGTGGGCTGTAAATTATGGTCATTCCTAAGAGGTAACAAGAGAGGTCCTGTCAGCTGTGCAATTACTTTGTTTTGGCAGGACACTTTGGAGTCAAGAAAACATTGGCTGGAGTTCAAGGCCAAGATTTTGGATCAGCTGCCACCATAATTTTTCAGAAATGTGATGACTGTTCCTCAAGAAATAGTTCCCTACGTAGGCTGCAGGCTGTCTCCTGTGCACGTCCGAAAGGGATTTAAGGGATGAAGCCCGTGGGTGCTGACCAGTTCAGCAGAGTTACCATGGGCATCCCAAGCAAAGGGTGAGAAGACCGAGACACAGCAGGAATCCTCCTCCCCAAACGTAGTGAGGCAATCAGAGAGTGGCTCTAACTGAGACAGGGCATGCCTGGACTCCATATCTTACACAATATCGGAGCGCCGCAACGGAAGACCTACCAACGTTGCTCAGCCAGCTCTTCTCTCCCTTCATTGAAAGTTCCATGCTACACTAAACAGTGTAAGCTTTCTTTACTCAGTACTGTGCTTGGACATAATAATAGCAAAGACAAGAATTGTGTGAAAATCTACATGACCCCCAACCATCTGAGAGGGCCACTGGATGCACTGTCTCCATTTCTTGCCTAGTCGCAGTCCTTCATTTAGATATTAAAAAGCATTGCTCATACTTAAAAAGCACAGGGTTTTTTTAGGCAGCATAATATTGCATGTAGACAAACTCTATTATTAACACCATCTATATATATAAAAGCCTAAGCGACCATTATGACTGAATGACCAGAACGACTGGAACAACCGGAATGACCGGTCGACCAGTCGCTATGACACGCACTGACCACCAGGGGGCAGATGCTCAACGCAGGAGCTGCCCCCTGGTGGTCAGTGCGCTCCCACAGGGGGAGCACCACTCAGCTGACCAACAGGTGCCAGAGGCAGGGCTCATGGCTGGTGAGCGCCACTGCAGCAACACGAGCCTCTCCCAATCCGAACTGACGGCGCAAGCCCGTGGCAGGTGCAGCGGGGCCGGGATGAGCGGGAGCGGCAGATGGCGTTGCACTGCCGTTTTCGGACTGATCCCCACAGGCCATGCTGAGGGACCCCACTGGTGCACAGATTCGTGCACCGGGCCTCTAGTATATTATGGTTATTAAGGGAACATTTACAATGTACCTGAGTTCCTAAGATAGAAAAAAAAGATAAAGTTTCGGTGATGGGAAGCTGGGGGTGAAATTAAGAATCAAATACTGAGTCAGAAAGACCATTTACAGAAGTATACATGCCTGGCCTATGGAGGCACTGAGCATGCTCAGCCAGGAGGGGAGAAAGAAGCTTCAGGCCTTTGAGGGCAGTAGCTGGGCCAAATAGATCACGTCCTGAAAAGTTGAGGCAAGCCATTAATTTATTATCAGTTACTATATTTCTTTTATTAATGTTATGGAGTAAAATGAAGTACATTAACAACACTGTTTGCTCCATAAAAGATTTTAAAAGATAGTTGTGGTTCTCTCAAGTTTACAGAGTTAGCAAAAATCATTTCCCAAATGGAAGCCGACGCGAGATTCTTCATTCCATGACTCTTGAGGAAATTACAACCGTGACTCTTGAGGAAGCCTGTGAAATTTCTGTGTTCTACTATGAGTGTGCCGGGATTGGCTCTACACTATAAATATAATATTAAAAATGTCACAAGAGGTAGCATTGTGCAAAAGGATATGGAATGAAGTCTCACTGGAAGGCCTACGATATATCAATTGTTTCTCATTGAATGTTTATTTCTATGTTTTTATCATGTTTCCAACTTTCCCATGTGTGCCATGTATGAATACATGGTATGTGGAGTGATGGCTGTCAATTTAGCAGGAGGGAGGGTCTAAAAGCTTCAAGAGCAAAGCTTCCAATTGTCAGACTCTGTGATCCTCATCCCGTTGTGCCCCCTCCCCCTTCCCATCGCCCAACTCGCCATGAATACGCAAACCTCCCCGAAATACTGAGGGTTTCCTGGGAGATCATTTGGGAACACGAGCTGAGGCCATGAAAGCACTTTTGGATTTTTAAGGATTTCTGTGACAGGAATCAGAACCTTTGATCTCTTGGCAGAGGCGCCGGGCAAAACTTTGTCCCGGGCCATCGTTAAGCGGGCGGCTCCCCCGACAGTCAGGCCCTGTGTTCCTGGCATAACGGCGCTAAGCCTGCAGCTCTCGTCCTGGGCTCACTGGTTGTCCGCTGTGAGACTCTGAACACGCCATTTAGTTCCCCAGAACGTCCATTTCCTTCTCAGGGAGAGAGAGGTCCCTGACGGCCGAGTTCTGGGTTCACCTGGCGGAGGGGAGGGCAGACAGTGGTGTGTGGGGAAGCCTCGCAACCAGGTCTCCGAAGGGAGCAGGCCATGGTCTGTAAGCATCTGCTGGTTTCCGGGTGCAAATACCCGGACGATGGCTGCTTTCAAGCTGCCAGTGTGACGTCATGAATATGGAGGAAGAGATGCCTGGTGACACCTTATTCTGTACTTCCGTGTGAGACCTTACAGAGAGAGAGGGTATAAACGACCTCAAACGCATATAAATGACCTCAAAAGCCACACGTAGTGGGATAATTAGATGATGTTTTGAGTATTTATTACCTTTGCTTTTAATGAAATGTATTTAATTGTAGGTTTATAGAATGTAGTTTTTAAGAATGGCTCTGTTTACCAACCAGCTCACGGAGTTTCTGAAAATTGAGTAAATTGTTCTCACAGGCTAGTTGGAGCCAGCTGTAGCCCATCACCCGTGGCTCCTTTCGGATGACAGGAATGAGCCAGAGAACGGCAATCAGTTTTCTTGTTTACTGAGCGAGAGGAACATCAGTTTGTTGTCCCGCTTATTGATGCATTCACTGGTTGATTCTTGCGTGTGCCCTGACTGGGGACCAAACCCAAAACCCTGGCATATCATGGCGCTGCTCTAACCAGCTGAGCTCCCTGGCCAGAGCCGATTCATTCTTAAATAAAACCTAAGAAAGGCTTTGGGCCCAACCTTCCTGGAATGAGAAGATACAGGATCTTGGGTGGGTAGAAATGAGAGCAAAATGCAAGAAAAGTGTCCATTCTGACAGGCAGGGCTTGAGCGTCAAGGGGTTTACTTTTCTTCTCTTCAGTCAAAGCAGCTAAGTTGAGAGTAAAATTAAATAATAATGTTTTCATGTTTTCGCTTCAAAGGGCACACTGAGCAGAAGTCTCTGACGTGCCGTGGCAATATTTGCGCTGTCATTATCGTTGTTATTCTAAGCTGGTGAGCGGTGGCCTGTCAGCGTGGAAGCGGCTGTGACGCAGCTGAAGTGCCCCTCTGCAGGCCCTGCAGGAGCAGTGAGGGCCCTGGAGGAGCAGTGAGGGGCCCTGGAGGAGCAGAGGGCCCTGGAGGAGCAGTGAGGGCCCTGGAGGAGCAGTGAGGGCCCTGGAGGAGCAGAGGGCCTTGGAGGAGCAGAGGGCCCTGGAGGAGCAGTGAGGGCCCTGGAGAAGCAGTGAGGGCCCTGGAGGAGCAGAGGGCCCTGGAGGAGCAGAGGGCCTTGGAGGAGCAGAGGGCCCTGGAGGAGCAGTGAGGGCCCTGGAGGAGCAGAGGGCCCTGGAGGAGCAGCGAGGGCCCTGGAGGAGCAGTGAGGGCCCTGGAGGAGCAGAGGGCCTTGGAGGAGCAGAGGGCCTTGGAGGAGCAGAGGGCCCTGAAGGAGCAGTGAGGGGTGCTGGAGGAGCAGTGAGGGCTGTGGAGGAGCAGTGAGGGCCTTGGAGGAGCAGTGAGGGCCCTGGAGGAGCAGTGAGGGCCCTGGAGGAGCAGTGAGGGGTGCTGGAGGAGCAGTGAGGGCTGTGGAGGAGCAGTGAGGGCCTTGGAGGAGCAGTGAGGGCCCTGGAGGAGCAGTGAGGGCCCTGGAGGAGCAGTGAGGGGTGCTGGAGGAGCTGTGAGGGCTGTGGAGGAGCAGTGAGGGCCTTGGAGGAGCAGTGAGGGCCCTGGAGGAGCAGAGGGCCCTGGAGGAGCAGTGAGGGCCCTGGAGGAGCAGTGAGGGCCCTGGAGGAGCAGAGGACCCTGGAGGAGCAGAGGGCCCTGGAGGAGCAGCGAGGGCCCTGGAGGAGCAGCGAGGGCCCTGGAGGAGCAGTGAGGGCCGCTGGATGAGCAGTGAGGGTCCTGGAGGAGCAGCGAGGGTCCTGGAGGAGCAGCGAGGGTCCTGGAGGAGCAGCGAGTACCCTGGGGGAGCAGTGAGGGCCCTGGAGGAGCAGAGGGCCCTGGAGGAGCAGTGAGGGGTGCTGGAGGAGCAGTGAGGGCTGTGGAGGAGCAGTGAGGGCCTTGGAGGAGCAGTGAGGGCCCTGGAGGAGCAGTGAGGGCCCTGGAGGAGCAGAGGGCCCTGGAGGAGCAGCGAGGGCCCTGGAGGAGCAGCGAGTGCCCTGGAGGAGCAGTGAGGGCCGCTGGAGGAGCAGTGAGGGTCCTGGAGGAGCAGCGAGGGTCCTGGAGGAGCAGCGAGGGCCCTGGAGGAGCAGCGAATGCCCTGGAGGAGCAGTGAGGGCCCTGGAGGAGCAGAGGGCCTTGGAGGAGCAGAGGGCCCTGAAGGAGCAGTGAGGGTGCGGGAGGAGCAGTGAGGGCTGTGGAGGAGCAGTGAGGGCCTTGGAGGAGCAGTGAGGGCCCTGGAGGAGCAGTGAGGGCCCTGGAGGAGCAGTGAGGGGTGCTGGAGGAGCAGTGAGGGCTGTGGAGGAGCAGTTAGGGCCTTGGAGGAGCAGTGAGGGCCCTGGAGGAGCAGTGAGGGCCCTGGAGGAGCAGTGAGGGGTGCTGGAGGAGCTGTGAGGGCTGTGGAGGAGCAGTGAGGGCCTTGGAGGAGCAGTGAGGGTCCTGGAGGAGCAGAGGGCCCTGGAGGAGCAGTGAGGGCCCTGGAGGAGCAGTGAGCGCCCTGGAGGAGCAGAGGACCCTGGAGGAGCAGAGGGCCCTGGAGGAGCAGCGAGGGCCCTGGAGGAGCAGCAAGGGCCCTGGAGGAGCAGTGAGGGCCGCTGGATGAGCAATGAGGGTCCTGGAGGAGCAGCGAGGGTCCTGGAGGAGCAGCGAGGGCCCTGGAGGAGCAGCAAGGGCCCTGGAGGAGCAGAGGGCCTTGGAGGAGCAGAGGGCCCTGAAGGAGCAGTGAGGGGTGCTGGAGGAGCAGTGAGGGCTGTGGAGGAGCAGTAAGGGCCTTGGAGGAGCAGTGAGGGCCCTGGAGGAGCAGTGAGGGCCCTGGAGGAGCAGAGGGCCCTGGAGGAGCAGCAAGGGCCCTGGAGAAGCAGCGAGTGCCCTGGAGGAGCAGTGAGGGCCGCTGGATGAGCAGTGAGGGTACTGGAGGAGCAGCGAGGGTCCTGGAAGAGCAGTGAGGGCCCTGGAGGAGCAGCAAGGGCCCTGGAGGAAAAGTGAGGGCCCTGGAGGAGCAGTGAGGGCCCTGGAGGAGCAGTGAGGGCCTTGGATGAGCAGTGAGGGCTCTGGAGGAGCAGTGAGGGCCCTGGAGGAGCAGTGAGGGCCGCTGGATGAGCAGCGAGGGTCCTGGAGGAGCAGCGAGGGTCCTGGAGGAGCAGCGAGGGCCCTGGAGGAGCAGCGAGGGCCTTGGATGAGCAGTGAGGGCTCTGGAGGAGCAGTGAGGGCCCTGGAGGAGGAGTGAGGGCCGCTGGATGAGCAGCGAGGGTCCTGGAGGAGCAGCGAGGGTCCTGGAGGAGCAGCGAGGGCCCTGGAGGAGCAGCGAGGGCCCTGGAGGAGCAGTGAGGGCCCTGGAGGAGCAGCGAGGACCCTGGAGGAAAAGTGAGGGCCCTGGAGGAGCAGTGAGGGCCTTGGAGGAGCAGTGAGGGCCCTGGAGGAGCAGTGAGGGCCTTGGAGGAGCAGCGAGTGCCCTGGAGGAGCAGTGAGGTCCGCTGGATGAGCAGTGAGCGTCCTGGAGGAGCAGCGAGGGTCCTGGAGGAGCAGCGAGGGCCCTGGAGGAGCAGTGAATGCCCTGGAGGAGCAGTGAATGCCCTGGAGGAGCAGTGAGGGCCCTGGAGGAGCAGTGAGGGCCTTGGAGGAGCAGCGAGTGCCCTGGAGGAGCAGTGAGGGCCCTGGAGGAGCAGCGAGGGTCCTGGAGGAGCAGCGAGGGCCCTGGAGGAGCAGCGAGTGCCCTGGAGGAGCAGTGAGGGCCCTGGAGGAGCAGCGAGTGCCCTGGAGGAATAGAGGGCCCCAGTGGGGAGAGCCGGGCTGCACTGCTTGCATGGCCTGCAGTTTGGTTGGAACTGACTTGCTAGTCACCTGACAAGCCAGAATGCAGGGATCTCTAGGAGGACAGCGGGACAGTACCAGCCGCCAGCCTACGCGCGGCGGGAAGGCTGGGCGGCGGGAAGGCTGGCGGAGACAGGCCTGGCCTCGGGCTTCAGTGCACACCCAGCAGGAGCCGGGCCCTGCGAGTGCTGAGGGCGGCCTCCTGGGAGCCATGCAACTCCACCCCCTGGCTGCTGCGGGCAGGCGCTGCGCGAGACCCACAAGGAGTTGTTGTTGTCCTGACTGTACAAAGAGGAAACTGAGGCTCGGCAAGGCTGGGGCTGCTGAGGGCCCACACGGGTCAATGGAAAAACCAGGATTTAAGCTCAAGAGTCCTTCTCACTAGAGGCCATTTAAGAATGTCTGAGTTTTAAGAAGACGGCACAGCAGACACATGATGAGGGATTAACGTCACAGGAGCAGCATGGCGTAGTGTGGACGGTGATGGGAGGCAGCCTGGTCTCCGGGAGAGGACCACCCGCTGCTGGGCCGGCTCTTGGGCATCGCCGTTGCCTGGAGCCAGCAGCCTGGCTTCACCCCCAGCCCTGCCACCTAGACGCTGGGCCCCTTGGGGAGGTCACTCACCCTCTCTGTGCCTCCAGTTACACCTTCTCCGCTGAGGCGACAGGTGGGTGGGTACCGGTATAGGTTCCCAGGTGAGCACCTGGTGCTGAGCCAGTCGGGCAGGCAGAGCGCTCCTTAAACAGCCGCCACTACTGAACTGGGAAGGCGTGTGCTCCCGCTCCTTCCTCGTTTTCCCTCTGCATGGAATGCTGAGAAGTCATAAAAGGGGACGCAGTTAAGAAACCAGGTCGCAGGTTCTAGACAGTCTCTTGCTGGGCTTTTGCCTGAAAACGTAAAACGCCTTTGCCACCGCCCAGGACGCCCTGCGGGGTAACCTGGCCCTTCACGTACAGCTGGCTTTTCTCCAGCACCCACGGAGCTACCCCCCCTCCCCCACGGTGCCAGCACCAGCCCCTGTACTAACAGCTGGCGGGGAGGGCCTTGATGGGGCCTGGGATGCTGCCTCTCGGATCTGCTGACCCGACCCGCGTCCTGACTGTCGGGGCCGTGGAAGAGTGGTTCTGTCTGGCTGGTCCTGGGGCGTCTGGGCCCGGGAGGAGGCTGCCCTACGCGCCAGGCGCTGTGTGGCTTGGCTGCGGGCGTTCCCACCGCCCTGCATGACTCCCGGTCTCTCCTGGGCCACGGGAGGGGCAGTGGAATAAGAACCGCCTCTGTCTACCCTGGGAGATGCCCCCACCCACAGCACACTTCAGGGGTGCTGCCGCTGCCCTGGCACAGGGAGCGGGCAGTGAGGGCAACCCCTGGGAGGGCGGGGAGGGTCCTTCTGCGCAGGAGCAGGTGCTGCTCTGACAGATCACATCTGCTGGCTCCGTTTTCCCAGCGGGTGGCGTCCAGGGGGCGGCCCTCCCAGCCAGGGGCAGAGGCAGGGGGGTGGCAGGTGTGGCCCGCTTGTCCAGCTATGGCACCTCCACTCCACAGAGAGAGCAGATGTGAGTGAAACCTGGCCCTCTGAGCTGCAGAGGCAGTGTGGCCACTACTGTCCCCTCTTGGCCCTTGTCTGGACCCTTTGCCCCGGGGACAGCGTACAGAAGCGGGACCTCTGCCTCCTCATTGCCTCTCATCTCGTCCTCCAAATGGGCGGGACGACCTGTCATCAGGCCAAACTGTCTTGAAAGGCCTCAAAAATGGTCAACTGCGGGTTGTGTCTCCCTTTCCCAGGGCCCGGGAGAGGATAACAATCCTTCTATTGATGCTCCCGGGGAGCCAGGTTTGAGGTCCTCGGGGCAGCCCAGCGGGTTTGGGCCCTGACTGCTCCCATTTGCACCCGGTCTGCACCCAAGTGGCGGAGCCAGGCTATAAAGCCGGGGGTGCTGGCTCAGCGCGTCCTCCTCTGAGAAACGGGGACGACAGAGCCTCCCAGCCGAGGGCGGTCAGGGATGCACAAAGCCCGCAAAGGAATTATTTTTCTTGGTTCTAGTTTGGTGCTAATAGATGGTTCATTAAATTGCTATTTTTTTAAAGACACACAGACCCTGGAACCTCTCCCAATCCAATAGTAGTTGCTATTTAAATCCACCCCAGCAGCCCATGGTTTAGGGTTCGGGTGGGGCCCTAAATCAATGGTGCTGGGCGCTCCCTCGAGCTCCTCGCAGGGACACAGTCCCCCCTGGCCACAGTCCTGAGGCATCTTGGGCGCATCGTGGGGTGCCGGGATGTGTGAGGAAGGTCAGGAGGGCTGGGGAGGTGAGGCCTGGGTGGAAAGATTCAAGGAAGCCCTGGTCCCCAAGGCCATATGGGAAAGTAGTGGGAACACTCTGTGTGATGGGCTGAATGTTTGTGTTCCCCTAAAATTCACATGTTGAAGCCTAAACTCCCAGGGCGTCTGCATTTGGAGATGGGACTTCTAAGGAAAGCAATTCAGGTTAAATGAGGACACAAAAGTCGGGCCCTAATCTGATCGGATTAGTGTTCTTAAAAGAAGAGACTCAAGCCCCAGTCGGTTGGCTCAGTGGATAGAGCATCAGCCCCGGACTGAAGGGTCCCATGTTGGATTCTGGTCAAGGGCATGCACCGGTCCTGGTCAGGGCCCATGCAGGAGGCAACCAATAGATGTGCCTCTCTCACATCCATGTTTCTCTCTGTCTCTCCCCCTCCCTTCCACTCTCCCTAAAAATCAATGGAAAAGTATCCTTGGGTGAGGATTAACAACAAAAAGAAAAGACTCGAGAGATCTCCTCTCCTTCTCCCCTGACCCTACACACACACACACACACACACACACACACACACACACACACACACACACACACGGGCCATGTGAGGACACAGCGAGAAGGAAGCCGCCCTCACTAGGACCAGAGCCTCCAGAGGCCTGAGAAGTGAACATCTGCTGGTTCAGCGCCTGGTCGGTGGCATTTTGTTGTAACAACACAAGCGGATGAGACGTCCTGTGTTTCCTGGATGCTTCCCGGCCCCCCTTCCTTCCTCTAGGGCCCCTCACCCTGCCCCCCACTGCCACTCCCACCGTGAGTCAGCCTCCCGCTGCAAGATCGCCTCAAGCCCTGCACCCGGGGTGGGGGGCTGCTGTGGTCTCAGGAGGCCCTGTGGTGGTGGCAGTGGCGGCGGCAGGACCGAGGGAACATTGCTCCAGCCGTGAGAATCGCCACGTGTTTCTGGGGTTTAAAATAAACCAACAGTAACTTCCCAGATAGTGAAGCAACGTGTTACAACTCGGAGGCCACTGGGGATGCCTGAGCTGGCTAGTCTGCTTCGTGGGGTGCTCCTGAGAGTGACCAAACGAACTTAGGGCCTCGTCAAAGGGGTCAGGGCCATCCTAGGTCCATGAGGCCCATAGTGTAACAGTGTGGGGTTCTCAGGCTGTAGACCAAGCATGTCAAAGTCACAGCCCGAGGGCCGCATGCGGCCCACGACGAATATTCCTGCAGCCCAGCCAATATAACGGCGTGAGCAGTTATTTACAATTATGAAAGGAAATAAGTCTCCTGTCCGATCCAGAATTACTGACATTCACCTTGGGTCAGTTTTGAGAGTAATCACTGCGAACAAGATTTCCCCTCAAGTAGGAAAGAGAGTAGCAAGAAGAGAGGAAGAAAACATTGATTTTTATCATTGTTCTTGGGTGTTTTTTATACTATACTTTTCGAATAAACCTGCATTTCCATGAAAATTGAAGCTTGCTTTTTTGCGGCCCACATAAACTTAAACCTTGTTTATTTGTCCCGTGTTAGCCTTTGAGTTTGACATCCTTGCTGTAGACACTCAAGATCATATTACTCAGCTTTCTTCCCTCACCTGCCAATTCAAGGTAGACCCCTCATTTGCATAATATTATTTTCCTATTTCTGCAAATTTCCCTTTGCTGGGCAGAAAATTCTTGAGTTAGTTCATAGGCACCAGGCAAACAATAACACCCATCCCAGCCACGGATTGATCTTCTCCTTAACCTCCTCCTGGGAGCCCAGACGGTCCCTGGAGAGGGGGACCTGGCAGTGTGGGTGGTTGAATTACAAACAGGAAAGGCTTGCTGCGGGATGTATTTTTAATGAGAACACATTGTTATACTGTGAGCATGTGGCATTCCTGC
Source organism: Ia io (assembly GCA_025583905.1). Lineage (NCBI taxonomy): Eukaryota > Metazoa > Chordata > Mammalia > Chiroptera > Vespertilionidae > Ia > Ia io. Next base: position 4,014,529 of record JAJQQW010000010.1, on the reverse strand, counting down.
TGAATAAAAACATTTACAAGAACACATACACATTTATATCCAAACACCAAATGAAGTAGGTACTTTAAAGGGCCAGTTTGCACCAGAAATAAAATATATTATACAAAACAGGGGTTATATCCACAGTCATTAATTCTCATTTTCTACACAACACAACAATAAATTAAGTCACATTATATGCAGATAGTTCTACTTACATTAGAATCAGAAACCGTATGTAGCTTGTGCCGCTGTTACTCTGACTTTGCGACCGGACTCGTGGGGCCGTATTGTTTGGTGGTCCTGTGTTTACATTAACAATGAACAACCCGGCCCGGAAGACAAGGGGCCCTCCCCAGTGTCTGGACCGTGCCCTCTTGGTGTCACTACCCACCAGGCACAGGGGACAGAGCTCCGATTCCCAGGCCCCAGCACAACGGTCTGCAAACTCGCCGCCTCTCCCGGCCGCCTCGGGCACCTCGTGGCTGCCTTGCCAGTAAGACCTGCCCCCTTGAACACGCTCAGCTTTGGTACTGAATAACGCAGAGGACACCCTGCTTCAAAACCCAACCTTCCCTGTCTCTGCCCAGTCACCATGTGCTGGGACAGTGTCTCCTCTTCCCAAATGAGGAACAAGCTGGTGGGCTCTGCTGCAGCCTACCCTGGGTGAGTGGGCCCTGTGTTCCTTGCTGCGTAGAAATGTGGGTCTTTAACTCCTGAGTCAGAGCGATGCAGCATTTTTTGCTAAATCTTAATTCTGCGTGTTCAAATCTCTCCCCCCGGAGTCACCCCATACCCGGCCCATCGGAGAGCAAGGACAGCATGTGGATTTTTACTTCGGAGGCTCGCTCCCATTGCAACCCCGCCCCTGTGTTTGAAGCAGCTTAAGACACGCACATGAACAGCATCAGCTGGTGTAGCACTGCTCTGCCTTTGGTAGGAATTAACGTTAGTGGTTAATGAGAAATTTGAGCCGACTCCAATCCAGCACCTTTGAAAGTTGTTTTAATCCTAGAGTCTCGCTGTGGGGTGCGCCTGCAGGAGATGTTTGGGAGACCAGCACGCTGGAAACCAAGCCGGGCTTGTTGGCGTCGACACACGTCCCAGGCTTGAAGGGCCCCCAGGGCGTGTGTGGACAAGTTGACATAAGGGTTCTGGCTGCGAGCTATCGATGGGACTCGCTCTGACGCTCACAGCCAGCACCGGGCAGCCGTCACCCCCTGAGGAAGTGTGGGGGTCCCTCTGCAAGCTTCTGCCTGCCCGGGCAAGAGCTGACACCCCTCTGCAGCCAGGACAGAGGGTGAGTGGGGGTGCGGGAGGAAGGAGCAGGAAGACGAGGCAGTTTGCAATTGTACCTTCTGCTCCTTTCAGAGAATCAAGCTCCTGAGTCTTCTTTCTGGGTGTGGCCTGCGCTTCTGGCTGAGCCTGGCCATTGAAGAGGACTGAATTATCGGCTATTCCGTACTTCCAAAGACACCCCAAAAAGACACACACCGCCTCCTTCTCTCTGCTGCCACCCTGCCCCTCAGACACACGCCCTGGTCTTAGAGAACTTCGCTTTCCCGCTGAAGAAGGTCGGTCCACGGTCAGCTTCCTCAGGAAGCACTGGGACACAGCACATAACCCAACCAGCCCCCGGGACGCAGGTCAAGGCCTGCTTTCGGTTGGCACTTGGCTTCCTGCCTGCATCCAGGCAGCATCTAAGTCCTTTGTGTCCCAAGAAACATAGATATGCGTGCCTTTCCTTTTAGGAACACTCCCTTAATGCATGGCCTAGTATCCTATGTGGTTTCCTACGGAGACTTCCACCAATAGCCACTGTGTCCTCCCAAGAAGGGGGTGCCACGGGGACCTCCCTTCTGAATTCCTGTCACTGTGTGAGACCTACACAATGGCCTTCATCTCACTGCCCACAGCCTGTCTTACCCTCCGGAGCCCAGCGCCAGACAGAAGGAAAGTGGGAAATTGGGGGCAAAGAGGGCACAGGGGCCTTGAAGAAGTTTATGACCCTAGCAGCCTGGGAATAAGGGAGCAGTGTCTGGACATCAAGTCTTAGAATTCCAGGAATTTATTCCCATACACTTCTCCCCTCCCTCCGTGAAATGCGGCTTCTGAGACGTAGAGGACTGTTGTTAAAGCCAGTGGAGCCGTGTCTGTGGCTCAGGAAAGGACACGCTAATGGAGCTTCCAAGAAATACGATGTTTACAGGGGATTCCTCGCGGAACCTGCGGTCAGGGTGGGGGAGGACGCGCCCTCCATACAGAGAGTGTTTTCTGGATGGAAGTGGTCCTCTGAGTCCAGGAAAACAATCTGAGAAGGTGACAATGATGAGCATAAAAGCTACACTGACTTCCAACACCATGAGTCTATACGGAAAGTATATACCTTAACCAGCATCCATGTCGGCCGATTCTTAGCCAGCTGACATTGACCTCTTTTTAAAACTGAACTCCCTGGACTTCAGGGGAAAACTGTACTAGTATAGAATGGTTTAGGAACTAAAGCCCTATTTATTTGACTGTGTGATATGTGGCTCCTGGCGGAGTATAAATGACTAGCTGTCAAAGATGTTGCTTAGCAGTTAGGAACTTAACTCCCAAACTACAATCTCCACAGGTCTGAACCCAGGGTAACCTTGGGCCAAACACCTACACTTTTTGCAAAGGTTTCCAACTGAATGGAGTTTTCCAAAACATAAGAGAGTTTTGGGAACTCATATGATGAGTTCAAAGCAGAATGTATAGACAGCAGACATAAGCAGTCAATCTTAAGGGCCCTAGGATTGCTTTAAGATATGAAGAGAATGGCATCCACATAAGAGAAACCTCATGATTTTTTCTGCCATTTTTAAAAGACTAAAATTCTCACTTATTTTTACAATTTTATCTGGGGACATAATAATATGAACTTCAGAACTATTCCTCTACCTAAAGTAGAAATAAAAGATATTTGCTTTAAAAATGTGTTAATGGAACCCTATGTCGATTATAGAAAGGCTAGAAATGTTTATACCCAAAGACTGCAACCAGGTAGAGTGTTTTCCCCCTGAAATAAGCACATAGGCTCAAAATTTAAATGTCTCTTTACAAACACATGATAAAAGAAAATGAGTATCTCTAAAAGACATGACGAACATCACTGAAAAGTAAAAACTAGAGAGAAATAAGTTCTCAATTCGTAAAAACAAAATGGAATCAAGCCTTTGCTGTGAGGAGTCCTGAGCTGTTCATCGCTTTGCTTCTCTGGTTTTTACTTCCCAGGCTCTCTTCCTATGTTAGGATTTCTGGAGCTTGCCTTTCTTGCTTTCTTTTTCCATCCTTTTTTTAACTTAGTACTTTTTCCTTTGCATCCAACATGGAGAACTACAACGCCGTTGTTCCAGTTGTTCATCCTGAATTCTTTGATCATGTTCTCCAGCTGCCTGCGTAACATTTTTCAGCCAGAAAGGGGACATGTGCCTCACCCAGGAATAACCCATTCCCTCTGACTGGCGGGAGTAGGAGTGACAGGGGCCAGCTCCTCCAGGAAGCAAGGTGGGACCAACTTCCATGACACACGCTTGCACTCATCTGCCTCCGCCCGCACCTGGACGAGCTATGACCTCCACCACTTCCCAGGAATTGCTCAGACTCCACTATTGACCTCCCTACACATGGTCTTTTACAGACATTAAGATGATGTTTAAAACTATTTTCCAGATGCTCCAAATGTTATCAAGGACCGAGTGACCTAATTACAAGGTGGTATGCTAGCTAACCCAGCAACGTCCCATTCTGCCCTCAACGTCCATTTTCTCCACAAATCATAAAGTGACGGCCTGAATTTAAACTTGTGTGCAGAGCACTGGGTTCAACGCAGCGATTCAGTAAATACTTACTCAACTTTGTCCAAATTCCTTATATCCACACCCACAACCACTGTTACCAGGCTACTAGTGGATGACTACAAAACTCTGCGGAATTAACTGAAAGGGAATAGAGTCGCTATTTAGATTCCCTCTTTTAACCCAAGTCATCACTGTAAATTTTGGTAAAATGCCATGTATTTATCATTTCTGTGTTTACTGTCAAGTTCTAACTCTCTTATAAAGTTCTTCTTGAGGAAAAAGGGCTGCCTCCCCTTATAAAATCCTACTTAATTCTAGTACATTTCCCCCTTGATCCTGAAACTCATCATCTGGCCAGCATTGGAAGGGATCTATCCCTAAAATAACTTGCATTTAAAACAAGTAAATGAATGTGCTCCTGCAGGGTCTGCAATCAGAAGACATTTCTAGGTCTCTGTAATTAAAGCAGCAGTTTGCATTTGGGTCTGGCCAGGGGGAAGAGGACAACGGGGGCGGGGGGGAAGGTTGGGGGAAGAGAAGCATCTTTCATCACTGTTGTACCCATGCTTTTCAAATATAAGTGAAATTTAATCTTCAAAATGAAAAAATAGACACATTATCTAATAGCAAAATATAAGATCAAAATACTTAAAAATAAAATGTTAGTGCGAAATAGGGCTTTGTTTTTACATTTTAAAAAAATGAAACATTTTAGACTTGCTTTTCTTGTATAAATCCTCTTATCTCGGTGATAGTTACAACTGTCCAGAGCAGCTTTTATGAGACACTGAAGGAGACAGGAGGAAATCCTTTTTCAAGAGAGGAAGTCGGGACCTGAATGTATACATTGGACAGAGCCGTCCTCAACTCAACCCGGCCGGCCAGCGCTAGAGAGGCGCGAGCGTATTTCCCACCTTGGATTTTTCGTTACATTTTCCTCTTCTTGGGTGTTAAATTCTTTCTAGGAATATTCTACTTGTAAAAATGATTTTATTCTAGCTATAAAACATTTCACTTGAGAAAACCCCATTTTTATAGCCTTGTGTGAAATGCCCCCAAAAGCCATCAAGATAGGGAGACATCAGATTCTCAAACCATAAATCTAATCACAGGCCCTCCAAACAGTGTGCACGGTTAACAGAGTGACACTATATTCTGATATTTTCTTGTCATTAGATGAAAGGCTGGGAGGCATCTGATGACTAATAATAGTTCCTGAGCTTCTAAAGAAATCTTACAACGAAATGACTAAATGCTGAAAAGAATGAGTTCTTCAAGAGCACTCCTCTGTTCCATTCATGTCTTTCATCCCATCAATCTCCCCAAAGAATCTCGGGCCAAAAGAAAAGGCTTCCTTTTAAGCCACCGAAAAATGGGATCTGATGGAATCTTCCCGTAGCTCCCGATGTTTTCCGACGTTACTTTCTTCTTGCTGGTTTCGTCTCTCAATGGTTATTCTGTATTTCTTCCTGGGTAAAGGGAAAGTGAATGTAGTAATAAAACCTCAGTTGGCTACAAAATACTATGGTTTCTCTTACAAAGAATGCCCTCAGGGGACATCTGGGTTGGGGTTGATAAATGAGAAGTGACAGAATATGAAACCCTGGTCAGAGATTAAAGTAGAATGCCCCAAGGCGCCCTGCCCTTATTCAAGGAGGAAAATTGGCCCGCTTTCCGAAATGCCATAGAACAAGCCTTCCCCTTCTTCCCTGGGCGCCTGGTGGGCTCAGTCTTGTCTATTGGGCCACAGAAGCGCTCCCCAACTCCCAGGACAGGCCCCAGATAAAGATCAGATTACATGCACCGAGCCAAAGGAACAGGAATACAATTGTTCCCACAAAGAGCCACATACACCCAGAACTACATTTCCAAGCAGAAATGAAGAAATTGTGGTCTAATGGCTTAAGAATAAGCCACAAACTCAACCCCCAAAGATTACAAAGGAATGGACCGCCCTTATGGTGCGAAACTGTCGGTATCTTGGACACAGAGAAGTATTACAATTTTACAACCTTTGGGGCTTAACCACCGTGGTAACCAAGCGTGTGGGTTCTCCAAATGCTCAGCACCGGCCAGCCTGAGAGCATGGACCGCTCGGAGCTGCCACTCCTCTTCAGAAGGTGAAGCCAGGCACCTCCTTCTGACCTGGAGGAAGCCTGAGAATGGGGCCATCTATTTCCCCTTTGTCCAGATTCCCTCTCCATGTACATACTGAGTGTGTGGTAGGGATTCGGGTCAGAATATCTGTCATCAAAGGACAGCAGCAGCTCTGCGGCCCACAGGGCAATGCAGTAGGAACCCCTGCGCCTCTCCCTAGCATGCTAGCCCACTGATCACCAAACCAGGGGGCCCACCAAGAGATGGCTTTGTTCTTTCAGCCACCATGCTTTTGGGGTAAGAGCAAGATATGGGCACGTCCCAGAAAGATCATGCAAAGGCAATAATAGAGTGAATTTGTAAACCCTATTACAAGGTCCTAACCTGAAAAAGTAGAAAGCCATTAGCAAACCAGCTCCTAGTAAGGCCCCCACCACAATTCCTGTGACCGCTGATTCTTCTAGGCCACCTGCTTGAGAAAAAAATAGATCATCAGAGTTCAGTTAGAAAAGTCTCATCCTAACCTTTCTTTTTTTTTTTTTGAATGATAAGAGCACATATTTATTTTCCCCATCACATACAGAATATTGGCAAATATTCATCACATACTAGGCCATAAAGAAAATCTCAGTACATTTCCATGAATAGGTGTCATTCAAACCCTGAATTCATCCATCCTAACCTTTCACTCATGAAAAGCTTTGTTCTCTGGATGGTGTTTCTCAATTTCCCACTTGAAAAAATTTTCCTTTCTTTTTAAGAAAGATTCCTAGGGGATCCTGCACTTTTCCTAAGAAGCACTCAAGAGCACACTAGATGTTACAGGACAGTGGGAAGAACGCCGGCTCACTAGGACTCGAGGGAAAGTGGAACAGGTTTTCAGATCCAGCCACACTTGTGTGAGTTTACAGTCAGAGAGGCAACTGTATAGACCATGGAACTGACCCACACGCCTTACTTCCCCAGGTGGGTGGGGACACGCCAAAGCCTGGAAGCTTTGGTGAAAACTTCATTGGGTTAACGTTCTGTTTTCAGATGTTCTCTCACCAAAGCCAAAGTTTCATGTCGAAATGTCCTACCTGGCTCTGTGAAAACGTGAGTAACAGCAGAAACAATCAAGTTCAGAGGTGTCCTAGTTATTATACAAAAATGATAAAGAGCTAGCTTGTCTATAAAGAGTTCAGGGTACAGCCTTCAACCCATCATCTTGTTTAATTCAGTCCTAAGAGTTGGGTAGATCCCCTTCATTTTCCATTTGGGAAAACTGAGGCTTGAAGAAACTCAGGAATGCCCCTGGGGCCATGAAACCAGTAAGTGACAAGGGTGAGACTTCAAATCCAGGCCCGATAACTCCAGAGACCGCGTTCCTACTCATTCCTGCCTCACTCCTTCCCGGAACCACTGCCTCCAAATAAACACCCCACAGACTGAAGGCTGTGCATGCCTCTATTAGCAGACACTGACCAAGTGGCCTACAAGACCGCTGTTAACTTAGTTCTCCCTCACTCGCTTATAAAAGAAAGGGGGGGAGGAGTCTTCTAAAGCAGTGATTTCCAACCATGTTCCTATTTGTAAGCTCCTTATGAGAATGTCCTCTTGCTTGTGTCTTTATGACAGGCCATTCATCAATAACAGCTTTAATACTCAGTCCCCAATCTGTAATCTGCGGGTGTGTAAGGGACATCATCTGTTTGGTTCTGAGGGATCGGAGGAAACTGCCAACTTTGAAAATCAGAATGAGACTTGCTACGTGGGATGAGGAAGTGGGTGATGTCTATTATTTGGTGTTTTGATTTTCTCTAAAATGGTAATTCTAATACTCAATGTCATTTCCTTATTCATCTCTCATAGCAAGTCTCCTTCTGATTTTCAGAGTAAGATTACAGTGAGAGATGGGCAAGCAGGGAGAAGGCTTTTGCCAGTTTGGAAACGGACAGAAGAGAAGAAAGACCTAGAAGCTGCTGGTGAAGGTGGGACGCCAGTTTGTGAGCTATTTCTGTGGGTTTGACCACCTCAGAAGAGAACTCTGAGCTTTCAGAACCTGAGCTCCGCATCACACATCTTCTAACCCCGCAGCACGCTGACCCCACGCTGAGGAAGCAGCGGGTTCCGCCCCTGAACTTACAGGACTTGCAGGGAGCGCCGCCGCTGTGCTCCGCCAGCCTGGTCTCCTCCAGCCGCAGCTTCAGGGGCCCCCAGGGGTATTTGACGTTGGGCCGCATTTCAAAGCGACCTTCCTTTCCGAAGTAATCACCAATCACCTGTTTCAAGGCCAAAAAACAAGTGTACCAGCTGAGAGGTCAAAGTTACCTGTCTCCCAGGGAGGCCGGCTCCCCGCGGTGGGCTCCCACCCTAGCGGTGTTTGCGGACTTGGTGAGTCAGGATTGACAGCGCCCTGGAGCTGAGCGTCACTGAGGGAGGACTGTGGCTCCCCAAGGCAAGGTGGCTGGTTACACAGGGAGCAATGATCTCGGATTCACGGCTTTTCCCTTGCTGACCCGAGGCTGCTGTCCACCCATCCCCCCGAGCAGCCCCCGTGGCCACCCCTCCGAAGGCCCGCGCTCCTCCGGGCTGTGGGCAGGGTCTGCTCAGGCCGGGAAGGGCTCGGCTCCCACACAAGGAAAGCCCTGGAGAAAGACTCTCTTAGGAACTGCTGGCCTCACACTCCCGAGGCGGGGATTGCATTCTCCTGGCTGAGGAGCTACCCTGTTTGCACCCCGTTTCCAGGCGGAACGCTTCTTTGATTGACCCCTCTGGTTCCCGGAAAATCACTATTCTTTCCTGCGCGGTCCAAGAGTCTCTGTCCGTTTCAGGTTTCAGTGACTTTCATCAGCTCCTCAGCCCTGATCGAGAGGCACCTCCCTCCCGGGTCCTCGGGACCTGTCTCTTCTGTCATCAGCCCGCTCCTCCGAGTGACTGTCACACCTCCGCCAGTCCCTTTTGAGGGGGTGCAGCCGGCTCTCCAGGCTGTTCCATGGCGTGGCAAAAAGCATTCTCCACAATCACCAGGACACCATCACTGGGGTGTCCTGAGACCCTACAAGCACCTCACACACTTTCACCCTGCATCCCCACAATGACCCTCCCTGGCAGAGGGGAGGCCAGAATACCACCAGACCCAGACCAGTCCAAGCAGCAGATTCGACCTGGAACGCTGCATATTTGTATAATCTTTATTTACACACTTACTAGAGGCCCGACGCATGAAATTCGTGCAAGGGTAGACCCTCACAGCCCTGGCTGCCTCCGCAGCTGCCTCAAGGCCCCTCAGCCCTGCCCCCTGCTCGCACCTCCTTGGCCTGGCGTTGCCCGCATCTGCCGGTTCCCCGGTTCCACAGAGACCACCCCCCATTGATCGCTCCCCGGCCAGTGGCCTGGACCTCCCTCTGCAGGGCGATCGTGGGGCTATGGCAGGATCCCCTGACCAATCTCATCACACCCGCCTTGGCTGGCCTGGCGCCAGTGCATGTCATAGCGTGGTCATCTAGACAGTCGTTCTGCTGTTAGGCCGTTCAGTCAATTTGCATATTACACTTTTATTACTATAGACCATTTAAAGTTTTGTAGTACTTTTCTAGGTCTCATTTCATTCGGGGCTCATAATCATGAGAGAGCAAGGAAGATCTGATTTCCTTGTGACAGCCCAGGAAACTGAGGCAGAGAGCTCCCTCCCAGTGAGGGTCAGAGGCTCATCTTTGCATCCAGGGCGCTCTTTTCACTCCAAGATGCTGTCCAGAAACACTACTGTCTATGGAAATGTTAACGATTGTCCAGTTTTTAAGCGCCCCCCCCCACCCCCGGCCCAAAACAAATTCAGGTTGTAAGGGAAAGAAATACACTGTCTCACTTCACCTCTCTCATCCACATCCCTCCCGCATCATAGGACTGAGCTGTGATTGGTGGCCACTTAGAAGGAACAATTTCCCCACTTGGAATAAACAGAGGACCGTTTCCAGAAGTCTTCCCTGATCCCCTCAACCGACGTGAGCCCCCCTACTTGGAAACTCCAGGTTTGGGGCTCATTCTCATTTGGAGGCTGCCTTGGGGGCAGCTATTCGGACACCGGGACGAACACATTCCTTGGGATCCTAACTGGCAGGAGAGCGAGCCAGAGCCTCGCCCACTTACCTCCTGGGTGCCCGCCTCTGCGTCGGTCATGGCAATCACCGAGAAGTCCCCATACCGGTCCCCGTTCGTGTCTATGGACACCTGCCCGGCAATGCCTAGAGGGTGACACAAGAGGAGCGCCAAGTTGGTTACTTAGAGCGCCGCGGAGCCAACGAAAACGAGGCACGAACGGAAGGGATTGTTCAGGCGCCCTCCGGCCACAGGGAACCTCATCAGACGCGGAGCGTTTGTGTTGGCCTTGGGAAAGACATTGTAACTTCATCTGTGTCTGCATTCCTAAATTCTTCACATTTCTCCATTTAAAAACGAAAAGGAAAGGAAATAAATGACCTTCTTTGAGAAATATGCGTGTGTGTTCTTAAAGAAGAGTAAGGCTAATCCTGACAGCAGCATGCTTATCCCAGAATTTTCTATTAAATTAAAACAAAAGCGAATTGCCAGGCAGGAGAAGTGGAGGTGTGGCCAGTTCCTGGACTTGTCACGGGTTCGTGTTATCACTGGACAAGCGTCATCAGAGAAAGCCTATTCCAGGCCCAGGACTCAGCCCACATGCTCCGCTCTGGGAAACGTTGGTGTGCAGGCCGGGGAGCACCTGGCCCCCGGCCCTGGGAGCTGAGAGTGAAGGAAGAGTTCGTCTTTCTCCCGCTGTCTTCATTCGCTCTTCTGTTTCTGTTTGGGGGGAGTTTTTTCCAGTTTTATCAAGATGTAACTGACATTCATCACTGTTTGAGTTTCAAGTGTCCAGCATAAAGCTTTGACTTACATATATTGTGAAGAATCACCACAAGTTCACCTACTATTCATTATCCCATAGAGATACAATACGTCATTTATTGTTTGCCCAAATGTTTTCCAGGTGATGGCTGGGCGTTGGCTATAATGATGCCACGGAGGCAAAGGTGAATGGGACACATTCTCCACTCAAGAGGAGCAGCCCAAGGAGGGACTTAGCCTGTGGAACCCCGAGGTCTGCATTTGGATCCCTCTCATGCTTACAAGCACCGTGACCTTGAGTAAGGACTTTGTCCTGTGAGACTCCGTCTCCAGGACTATGAAAGAGTCATAATAGTGCCTCCCGGCTAAGAGGCTGTTGACGAGATGAAACAGGGAAAGCCCTTTCAACGCAGGTTGAAGAGAAGTAGGTTGCTTTCCTCTGTTGTCATCACCACTATTGCCGGGCCCGAAATCTGGGAGAGGACACCTGGCAGTGCCCACACCACACGGAGGTGGAGGCCCAGTGGTAAAGCAGTCTTTCATAGGCACGTGGGTGAAGCCCATGATTTGGACAAGCAGCCATCAGAGAGGGTGGGCATGTCTGAGGCAGAAAGGCTAGCCTTGTTGGCATTTACAAAGGCGCTGACGCTGGAAGGAGGCAGAGTGGCCATGAGGTTTCTGGGAGAGGGCCCGTGTGCATGGAAGGGAGCAGAGAGAAAGGCTGGAACAGAGTGGCCAGAGTATGGAGAGCCCAGAGAGCCCACAGGAAAGGACTGAATTCACTTTGGCTAGCAATGGTGGCTTACAGCAGCTAATCAATCAAAGCAAATATGTCTCGTTAGTTGATATTAAATGTCTATATTGTAATTTTCCTTAACTAAATAATAGAGTGCATATATCAGCTACATGCTAAGTCACTAAGGCTATTTATTTTCCTTTATTTCAAACTGTGGCAGAGTTCAGTGTAATTCCTAATTGGTGTTTCCATTGATCTGGTTCTCTCCGGAAGTGAAATGAATGTCTGGGAAAAGGGATCCCAGGGGAAAGTTCCATCCTCAAATGTGGTTTGGAGAGGACAAGTGTTTGGGTTTACTGTCCTTGGGTTGCGGTTTGAAGGCCTGCCGATTTTTCCAGACTTTGGTCTCCTTTGCCAGAATCAGAATGGAGTTACCATTCATCTGGATGTTTTGTCTTCTTAATATAGACTGGTTACAAAGGGTGCACCTACCTCGAACCTGTTTATCCTTGACAGCCTATACAACTTTAAGTAACGTCTATTTTTAAAAATATATATATATATTCATCTCCAAATGTATTGGTTATCCAAAACCTTTCTTTATTCTGTTCGGAGGGGTGTATGATAGTGTGTTCTCTAAGTGTTTTTGCAGAGTGTTCTATGAGACAAGGTGGCCCTGTGACCCAGCACCTCATTACACTTGAAGCTATTACAATTCTGCCAAGAAAGGAGGTGAGAACCCTCAAGGCAGCCGATTAGCAAGTGAGACTTCACCTGAGAGTATGGTACATAAGGTGTGATGGTCAGGCTGAGGCAGAATTTTCCTGTATAATTCCTGAGACATCCCACCCTCATTTCTATGGGCCTGTAGTGGAGCTCAAGGTCGGAGCCACAGTCCTATTTACCTTGTCACTCTGACCTCTCACACAGAGAGCAATTTAGCTTCTTCCCGGGCCATGGTTGAGAGTTGGTCATAGGTTTCTCGGTAATAAAATCTAAATTTGTCGAATAACACCCAGAGTATTTTTCCCTTAAGAACTTAATGGTCACTTACGGTGACCATTAAAATGAAAATTGATTTTAAATTTAGAAAGGTTAAAGTTTTTCTTAGAGGTCTTTTGGGGGCTACCCTCAGCTGGATCACCGTTTAGCAAAGAGAATGGAAACTTACCTTGGCTTCAATTGTCTTTACATTTGGACAAATGAGATTCTGCATTTAAGCTGAACTATACAGCTGATTGTTTTAGAACTCATTTCCTATTGCCTGTGTAGACCTGGCCCTAGAATGGAAGATCAAGACGGCCTATGGGAAAATTTAGTTCATGCCCTCTAAACAAAACTGAATTCCAGCCATTGTGGGCACCTGCCCTTCCCTTAACAACCTCCCTCAGAAGACCAAGAACAAACGACCACACCACATAGTGAGGAATGGCTAAGACCGGGATGTGGCCTACCAAGACTGTGTCCACACACACACACACACACACACACACACACACACACACACCAGTTTCTCAGTGTATTGGGCACAACTTCTGGAAAATTTGACTCTGTCCTAATATGCCCCCTGAATTATCCTACTTGATTCCAGCTCCCAACTAAAGCAGTCTAAGGTTGAGCAAGACGATCCTGGAGGCCTATTTGTTCACGTCCTACAATCTGCCAAAAGTTAATCAGATGTCACTCCAGTTTTGAGTAAGATGTGGCATCCACGAAAACCTCCAAGGAGCAATGAAATCTACCACTTGTCACCATAGCTAAGGCCAAGACAATTCTAGATGGAACATGACCCCTTTGTACTGCCCCACCCCTTCTAATAACTGAGAACAGAACAAGGCAGTGGAGTGGATATGAGTCCCAATTGGAAAAAAAAAAAAATGTGTACTTCAAATATAGACCTGGAAGTACTTGTTCCCATCACTGAAAATTTCCTTAGTTAGATTGCAAATAAATACAGGCCTAGCCCCAATGCATTTAAGGATTCAAAGGAAGAGTTAGCATGATGCAAAACTGAAAGGATTCTTGTCAGTCATCAACTAGTTCAACCCCCAAGGTTTAGGTGATGGAGAAGTCCAAGGGACTGAGGGTGGAGTCCATGACTAGGATGCAGGTTTCCTGGTCCAGCGATCTGTACTGTCTGTTAGTGGTTCTCACATGATACCCATTAGTGTACTATAGTTTATTTTCCACACAGCCCCTATAGGAGCCCTTTTAAAGACTCAAGACAGATCATATTCTTCAAACCACTCTGGTGGCTTTCTATCTCACTCAGGGTGGAACCCAAAGCCCTTAGTGCAGCTTCCAGGTCCACGGGATCTAGCCCCCACTACCTCTCTGACTTTGGCTCCTATTACACTGCCTCTCACGTGCTCTGTTTCAGCCTCCTTGCCTGTCTGGGGGCACTCAGAACTGTCCCACAGATACACTCAAGGTCTCTGCATTTGCTGCTCCCTCTGGAATGTTCTCTCATGAACATAATTTCTTTTCTTTCCTTCAGGTCTCTACTCAACTGCCACTTACCAGAGAGACCTTCCCTGTTCACTCTATTTAAATTAATAGTCCCACACGACATGGGACTATTAATTTAAATAGAGTGAATTATAAATAGATACCCCATTTCAGGGGCTATAAAATATGTATACACTGTTGGCAAGAATATAGGCTAGCAGACCTTCCCAGAAGACATTTGCCAATATCTAATAACTAGGGGCCCAGTGCACGAATTCATGCATCTTGAAAGGAACCGTGGGCCGTGAGGCTGTGGTGGGCACAGGGGCGGGTCTGGCCTATCATCTGCGCCCCTGCCTGGCCCCTCCTACCGTGGTCCCTGGTCCCCTGTCTGCCAGCAGCCCTGCTCCCACCACCACTACTCCCATGCACTGACGGTGTGGAGTGATTGGGGCCGGCACCAGCAGAGGGTCTGAGCGGTGGCTGCCGGCCCCAATCACCCCTCAGGAGCAGAGGGAGATGGAGAAGCCCTGAAGGGCAATCAGGGCCAGTGCCGGGTGCTGGAAGTGGATGCGAGCAACGGCTCCGGCTCCAGCAGTGGGTGCGAGCAGGGCTGGCGCCAGCAGCAGGTATGAGCACCCTGTGGGATCAGGGTGTGCAGGAGCAAAGAATTTTCAGCAACCACCAGAGGCTCGCCCCGATGACAGCAACTGGGGCCCCGCCTTGGTCTGGCGCCCCTGCTCACCTGCTCCACCATCCCGTCATGGCAGATGCCCACCATGTTCCGCGCTCTGCTGCCTGCTGCTGACGCCCACCATGTTCTGTGCGCACCCCCTGGTGGTGAGCGCACATCATAGCGACCGGTTGTTCAGTTGTTTAGTTGTTCTGCTGTTCGGTCTATTTGCATATTAGGATTTCATATATATAAATATCCCACAACTAGAAATATTCCCTATTGGACATACTCACAGAAATTCATCAAGACACGTAAGATGCATAATAGCAAAAACTATAAACAGCTGGAGTGTCCATCAACAGGAGATTGGTTAAAGAAGTTCTTGTACAGCTGTATGGTGGAAAACTATGGAACTATCGTTGAAAAATGTGCTGAATCTATGAGTACTCATATGGAACATTTTTGACATGCAAGTTAAAAAAGCTATGATAAGGAATGGTATTCATGGTATGACCCTTTTGTATAAATTTTTTAGATATGATATAATTCAAATGCATATCTGCTGGCAGAAGACAAAATATTTTTAAACCGAATCATAGGGAATTGTTAATAGTGATCACATTGGAGAGAGGGGACCAGGGCGGGGAGGAAAACTTTCACTTTTCATTTTGTGCATTCTTGGACTGTTTAAATTCTCCAGCCAAGAATCGTCTCATTCTTGTACAATTTTTAAATGTCAACAGAGGTTGCTTGAGTGATGAGATGATGGGCCATTTTTTGGTTGTTGTTAAGAAAGCCACAGCTAATATTCATCATTTTAAAATAAAATAAAAGTGAGGGCTCACTAGACCTGCTCATCATCTAGAACCACTCAGGTTTGAACAGAGAAATGTATATCTGGGATCTTTCATTTTAAAGCTGACTACAGAACTCTTCACAAATTGATGGTTTGTTGTGAATGAGGCTTGTGATGAATTAATTTTAAGAAACATGGAGTTGTTGCCCAACAATCAGAAGGAAATAAGCCACTTCCCATTTCAGTGGGACTCTTTCAAAGCACTTGCACTTGCTTTATCTCATTGAACTTTCACAGCAAGCCTGTGGGCCGGCTTGATTTTGACTTATCATCCTTACTGCACAGCTGAGGAAAGCAAGGTCCCACGGTTGTAAGAGCAAAACAGAACCAGCAAAGAAGCAGCTCAATGAGCTTCAAAGTGCCATCGACGTAAAGACTGAATCCTCACCTTCAAAGGTCCTGTTCCACGTCTGCTGGATAATTTTCCCTCCATCCTTCTTGCTATAACCAGCTCTGAGCACTTCGTGCAAAGCCAGGACGTAGAGCAGAATGGCATCATGGAACCCTTCGACAAACATGTTCACCTGGAAAGGAAACCCCAGTTGGGTGAGACCAAACACCAAGTGACTCAAGTTGAGGAATCATATAAGTGAGTCAAAACAATTAACACGTTACACTCCTGGCCTGCAAGCACGGCAGAGGCGTAGCTAAGGAGAATGGTGGCATGATTTTCCTGGCACTGGCTTAGGGAGGAAAACCTTTCCCCAGTTTGGGAATTTGGAAAGCAGACAAGATATTACAGAATTTGGAAAACCTGTACCTGTTGGCTAGGTTACGTATCCCAGGTGCACCAGCCTTTGCCCGTGGTTCCCTTTGCACAGGTGCCCTCCTTCCCCACCTTGCTCTCTGCCTCCAGCCAACTTGAGTCCCACCTCCCCCTTGAGATTTTCTCCACCTTCTACAGCCCCTCTGATCTCCCCAGGCTCCGAATTTGGAACTTAACTAAAAGAATGGTAGGGATCCATTCATACATATTCAAATACCATTGAATGCCTACTAGAATGCTCAGGATGCCAAGAGGAACGGGCTGCATCATTCCTGCCTGCCGCCATTGATGTTCTCTGTTCTAGCAGCAATGACATCTTCGTTTCTCTTTCTGATTTGTGTTCTGAGTAGTTTCAGTGCATCTCAGGACTCCCCAGCTCCACTCCCTGCCGAGCTCCAAGGACAGGAAGGAAAAAGGCCTGGCTCCGGTGAGGTAGCCCTTGCCCCCAAGAAACTTAGAGCTTCCTGTGAACTTGGGAAATTCGCTGAAACCCCTTGGAGCCTTATTTCCTCCTATAAGCAGCATTTGTAAGTTCTAACACCACATTTAAGCCCATCGTAACATTCAATAAACATGAAATGAGCAAATACAATCCTGGAGCACTGAGTAGCTCACAAACACTGACGAAAAGTACAAAGAAAAGCCGAGGCTTATTTCAGGAGAAAGCATGGGGACTGGAATACCACGCAGCAGAACGCACAGGGCATCCCACCGACGGATGATCACGGTGAGGCTTTTGAGGCTGTTTCCTGCCCCGCCCCCAGTTCAAATACGAAAACATTCACAGAACACACAGTTCAACATCCAGTTCTACTTGGCTTCATCCCACCCAAAGGGCCGATAAAGTCCTGTTTGTGTCCCAGAAGCAAATATTTGAGATTTGACCAAGCTTACTGCTGAGAAGCAGGTCAGAGTAATTGTAGGGAGCCCAGCTTCACCCTTCCTAGCTGTGTTTCTGCACCACGCGAGGTCTCAGTTTCCCCCATCTGGAAAATGAGGGAGATAGTCATACCTATCTTAGGGGGTGCCGTTGTGTTTAAACAAATCAATAGATGTAAAAAAGTCAGTATTCACTGTTAGTTTTTGTCGTTATTGTCTAGAGATGGAGAATTATAAAGCGAGGGACCCTGGTTAGCTTCTAATTGCTAGTAGTGGTATTAATCAACTTACCAGTATTACATATCCTACTGACCCATTTTATACTTAACGGAAACTAAGGCTCTTCGTTCATGCTTTGACACCCCAAGTAGTTCTCTTCCTTCCTCAAGGTCCGGTCCTTAATTCTGCCCAAGTATGATGAGTGCAGCCCAAGCTGGTCAATTGCACTGACCCTCTGGGGTGGGTGGAGGATGGAAAAGCGTGCTGGCTCACAGGGGAGTTCTGAATCAGCTGCTGGACCCAAAATCTAATCCTAGCCCTGACACATTATTTAATCTCTCTGATCTTCAGTTTCCTCATTAATGGGGGGTTTAGCACCTATTCATCTCATAGAGCTCTTCTGGGGATTAAATGAATGAGGGCATGTAAGACCTCTAACACAATTCCTGGGACCATGAAAGCAAATAGTAGACAATGGCTCTTGCTCTTAGCCATCACGCTTAAGTCTCAGAGTCATTATTTTCTTAGGCAAAGCAGAATGTGTAGAAATAACATCTACTAGTCAAAGATAATTTTCTGCTGATTCGGCTATGCTAATTAAATTTTCCAAAGGAATACGAAATTTTCACTCAGACCATGAAGTCATTGTGGCTTGAGAAAGTACGCATGCTGATGAGTTAATGAGCTTTAATAAGTGAACTTTGGCTGTGTAACTTCATTCTCAGGCCACTAAACATATTTTTTCAAAAGCTCTTTCTCCTCTTTGATAATTATATGCACACCGGCCTGCTACAGAGGCAAGTCACAGCGTCATGGAATATGGAAGATGCAAGGTGCTCAGAAAAGCTCTGGGCTAATCCTCTCCTTACTTTGAAGACCAAAAGAGCATCATCGCTCACCCTCAACCGTCCTATATGCTGTACCTCAGGGTTGTTCCCTTCATACTCCTTGTTCCTAGGGAGCCTAGGACAACCCTGCTTCAACTGCGAAGTACCTCCGCCACTCTTCCTCCTCCTCTTGACGCCTTCCCAAAATCCTAACCCAAGGCCATCATAACACCTACCTACTGTTGGCCACCTTAAGCATTGGCCATGTCCCCAGCACCACCCTCATAAGACTCTTCCCCTTCCTTCTTTCTTTTTTTTTTTTTTTAAATAGATCTTTATTGATTTTAGAGAGGAAGGGAGAAGGAGAGAGAGATAGAAACATCAATGATGAGAGAGAATCATTGAACGGCTGCCTCCTGCACGTCCCACACTGGGGATTAAGCCTGCAACCCAGGTATGTGCCCTGACTGGGAATCAAACTGTGACCTCCTGGTTCACAGGTCGATGCTCAACCTCTGAGCCATGCCGGCCGGGCCTCCTTCTTCTTGATATGCCCTCTGTACTGCCCCCTCTACAACCCAGGATGGAAAGAACGATCATCTAGCTGAGAAACACGAACCTGGATTAATTTTTCCTTCCAGGTTTAACGGTAGAAGAGAATAGATTGGTTCTAAACACATGTCCAGGTCTGAAAACCCATTCTATCCTGATTTTCAAATAGATTGAAAGTTGTACTTCCTTTCTTTTAAAATAGCTGAGTGTCTCCCTCTCCTGCCAAAATTAGCAGGAGAGCTGCTGACCCCCACCGAGGTTAACTGGCACCCCAACCTGCTGCGGAGGAGGTTTCATAACACCTACCTCATAGGCCCTCGAGCCAGAAGCAAAACCCTAGAGACCTGCTTTTCTCCAGGAGAACATTCTCACATCCACACATGTTTTTAAGTGGGAGGAAAGCCCATTAGCACATTATAGACATTGCAAATTAGAAGTGCAAATTTTTTAAAAATAAGGGAGAAAGAAGTCCAGAGTATTAAGTTGCCTTTGGAACAGTTTCCACTGGACCTCCAGGCTAAAAGGAAGTAGGTCATCTGGTCTGCCCCCAGCCCGCCTCTGTCAGAACAACACCTGGACCTCAAAGTCCTGACGGACAGACTGCACAACCTCTCCAGTATTTAGCATCATTTTAGCCAGAAAGCTCCTCCTTACTGTCATTAGCCATAAGTCTTCATTAAATTCCTAAACGCAGCCATCCCTGCTAGATGTTGAACAAACAGAGAGAACAATGCAATTCAAGAGCCCTGGGGATTTACAGTCTCGACCAAACAGTGTCACAGCTCCATACGGACACAAACAGTGTCACAGCTCCATACGGACACAAACAGTGTCACAGCTCCATACGGACACAAACAGTGTCGCAGCTCCATACGGACACAAACAGTGTCGCAGCTCCATACGGACACAAACAGTGTCGCAGCTCCATACGGACACAAACAGTGTCGCAGCTCCATACGGACACAAACAGTGTCGCAGCTCCATACGGACACAAACAGTGTCGCAGCTCCATACGGACACAAACAGTGTCGCAGCTCCATACGGACACAAACAGTGTCGCAGCTCCATACGGACACAAACAGTGTCGCAGCTCCATACGGACACAAACAGTGGTGTCACAGCTTCATACGGACACAAACAGTGCCACAGCTCCATACGGACACAAACAGTGTCACAGCTCCATACGGACACAAACAGTGTCACAGCTCCATACGGACACAAACAGTGTCACAGCTCCATACGGACACGTAGAGGGAGTCTGCGCAAGGCGGTTGGGAAGTGGACCATCATGAGGGACAAACCCCAGGGCGATCACTATCGTGCTGTGTATCATTCCAACAAGATGGAAATCACGCATCATCTTCCACTCATCCTGGGAACTTTGCCAGAACAGGGCAGCATGCTGGCATTAACTCTCCCACCATTTCATCTCAGTTCTCTTGATTTTCCCTCTGGCGCTGGCCAGCGGCAGGTATGCCAAATGGAAGAATGCCATTTTTGCCTTTGGCCTGTCTCTCTGATTGCACTTGTCAGCCATGTCTATTTATTAGTGCGTGTTTTTCATCTCTCATGGGGAAAGCCAAATAGAAATCTTGCTACTTTTTTTTTTAACTGAGCATAAAGAGTGACCATTCATGACATGGCTCCCATCTGTGACAGGAGTGGCATCTTTCTCATTTCTCTTTGGGGAGGCAAATTCGTAGAGGAATTCCTCAATGTTTGTGTTCCAAACAAGTAAGCCAAGATGTTGCCTGTCTCAGCTGTTTTGTACAGTGATAGTGAAGAACACAGCAGTAATCCACCTCCCAGGTCGCCTGGTTATCTGAGCCAGCCTGTAAAGCTCTCACATAGAGTCCCGGCAGAAAGCTACCAAAGCTCAGTGCAAGGCTAGGCTGCCCAGAGATCTTGTCTGTGGTATTCAATGAACTCAAGCATAGCACAGGGTGGCTCCGTCTTCCTTCCCTTAAACCAATGGTTCCCAAAGCAAATAAGGAAAGTGGAGAGTTGGGCAGCATATCTCAAGAGTCTTTTGTCTTTTTAAAAATATATTTTTATTGATTTCAGAGAGGAAGGAAGAGGGAGAGAGTGATAGGAACATCAATGATGAGAGGGAATCATTGATTTGCTGCCTCCTGCATGTCCCCCACTGAGGATCGAGCCCACAACTGGGGCATGTGTCCTTACCAGGAATCAAACCCAGGTTCATAGGTCAACGCTCAACCACTGAGCCACGCCGGCTGCGCTCGAGTCCTTTGAAAAGACATGACCCTTGATCGATGTTTCTCTCACATCGATGTTTCTAACTCTCTATCCCTCTCCTTTCCTCTCTGTAAAAAATCAATAAAATATATATACATATAAAAAAAGAAGAAAAGCCCTAACCGGTGTGGCTCAGGGGATAGAGCGTCGGCCTGCAGACTCAAGGGTCCCAGGTTCGATTCCGGTCAAGGGCATGTACCTTGGTTGCGGGCACATCCCCAGTGGGAGGTGTGCGGGAAGCAGCTGATCGATGTTTCTCTCACATCGATGTTTCTAACTCTCTATCCCTCTCCTTTCCTCTCTGTAAAAAATCAATAAAATATATATACATATGAAAAGACATGACCCTTAACCTTCCATTCCATGGAAGAGAAGATGGGGGGAAGGGAAATTTTGATGGCAGGAAGGTAAGAGGAAAATGGATTCAAGACCTGCCTTCCCCCATCACAGCAGGAACAATGGCAGCAGCGTATTGTCTAATTAGCACTTTGATCCTGAAAATGGACCTTGTCCTCCCCTCCCAGGCCACTGAAGATGGTGGCCAGCGGACAGGCCAACTTGAGCTGGGGATGTAGCATGTAGGCAAAAAGTTAAAGAATATTATTTAGCCCTAGCTGGTTTGGCTCAGTGGATAGAGCATCGACCTGCAGACTGGAGGGTCCCAGGTTCGATTCCGGCCAAAGGCACATGCCCAGGTTGCGGGCTTGATCCCCAGTGGGGGGGTGTGCAGGAGGCAGCCAGTCAGTGATTCTCTCTCATCATTAATGTTTCTATCTCTCTCTTTCCCTCTCCCTTCCTCTCTGAAATCAATAAAGAAATATATATTTTTTTAAAAAATATATTTTTTATTTGATGAACACTGCACATGAGCTCCATAAAATAAAAACATGGATACTATCTGTTTTCATTCAATTTTCTTTTGAATCATAAAATTAAAAAGCTACAATTTAAAGTAAGAGCAGGAACTCCATAAATCAAGTGATATCACAACCTCCTCCGCACCAGAAAGGCGGTCCTCCCTCTTCCTGACAGACACTTAACGTTTGTTCTTCTGCACAGGGGCTGCCTGCACGGAATTCTCCCCAGGCCACTGCCCGCCTTGAAGAGAGTGCAGTGGGAAATCTTCACCCTTATCCTGGCTGACCTCTGAGCCAATGCAAAGGGCAAGTGTCTTACTGAGAGTCAGGTAGCAGGTCAAGCTCTATGCTCGACCAAAGCACCTCCATACCGCCCGGCAGACTCCTTTCTCCTGTACTGAAATTAGGACTCCTTAGGGGTGGGGTTTGCCCTCACTTGCCCAAATGACTGTCTCCATCCTGGGCTCAGCTCTGCCCCGGTAACAATGCCCTAGACTGACACATGAACTCAGATCTTTTAGCCTGAAGTGTGGGTAGAAGCAGAACAGTACCACTCTCTATGGTCATCACAAACAAAATGGATCTGCCCGGCCGGTGTGGCTCAGTGGTTGAGCATTGACCTATGAACCAGAAGGTCATGGTTCGAGTACATGCTTGGGTTTCGGGCTTGAGGCAGCTTAATGGGGGGCATGCAAGAGGCAGCTTATCAATGATTCTCTCATCATCGATGTTTCTATCTCTCTCCCTCTCCCTTCCTCTCTGAAATCAATAAAAATATATTTTAAGAATAAATGAAATGGATCATTAAACAGTCCTGGGAAGATCATTAATTCAAATATGGCCTCTCATTCATCTGCTATACCACAGCAGCCAGCTGCCCCTTTAATGAATGAAACAGCAGTGCTGAGGATGGGGGCCTCAATGCTGGTATGTGGCATCCACTCGCAAGAGCAAAATGCAGCAAGGAAAGCTGCCCGACCGCCTGTGAGGAGAAACGAGGTGGAGGGCTCCATGCAGCTGGGTTCTTGGACTTGGTGAGTGTGGAGCACAAGCCCTCCTTCTTCTTGCCCCTTCTGGTCTAGGGGTGGGAGCAGCTTCCCACTTCTGCAGGAAGCGGTTCTTTGCCATCCTTTGGTGATTTTCCTTCACTGGGCACACACCTGTGTAACAGCACCTTTCGGCGTGTCTTCTGTTTCCTCCCAGGACCCAATGGGTGCATCCACCTTCTGTGAGCCGCTCAAACTTGTTCTCACCCGAGCCTTCCCTGGACCACCTCACTCCTCCTTTCCTCGGTGTCACACTTGGTGCAAACCGTGTACCTTTCATTCACTGGCCTGGTTTACTCGGCTGCGCCTGCGCACCCTGACGCTCCACAAGCTCCCTGATGTGCACGCCGTGTGGCAGGTCTGTTAGTTCCCCTGGGCCTCACCCTGCCTCTGCTACAGGAAGATTGCACCCAGGGGGGCTGCCTCTGCTGTCACCTGTCACTCCCTGCTACTCCCACTGCCTCTAGCAGGTCATCTTGCTCTCTTTAATGTCCTGTAAACTGGGGGAAGAAATCACGAAATGTATTACAGCTATACTTGAAGTGGGGTAAGTGGTTCTGAGTGAGGGTTTGACAGAGCCCCCTATGACAAAACTAATAGAGCATATGCCCATTGTAACAGCGCCACGCCCTCTCTCACACCCTCCTCTGCTCTTGACCGGGTCCCACAAAGTTGAGATTGCCATACAAATTGGTTCCAGGGAGATGCTAAGGGAAAGACTTCTGATCGCACATGCACAAGGTCGACACCAAGGCGCCCAGGAGAAGCAGCAGCTGGAGGCTGCAGAAGCTGAGGAGCATCAGATGGTTGCCCTCTGCATAGAGGGAGTTTGGAGCTTGAATGCCACCAGGTTAGAGGAAGGTGGGAAATAGCTCAGGCTTCCCAGTAAGACTCTATATGGGCTACACCTTAGAAGTAAAGACTTTGTCCAAAGACTAAGAATAAAAACAAATCAAAACAGAATCTCTTTCTTCTTTTTTTTTTTTAAAAAAAAAACACACACACTTCCCAAAATTCAACGTGGTTAGTCAGTCAAACTGCGTGCTAGCACAAAATTTCCTCTTCAGAAGAACAGAACTAAATACAATCTCCATAAAATATCATCCACAGCAAACATTGCTGGTGGGAATATAAAGCAATACTGCGTTGGCAGTTTCTTATAAAGCACACATCTGTGCTATGGCCCTCAATTCTACTCCTAGGTATTCATGCAAACAATAAAAATGAAAATATATGTCCACTCTAAGACTTATACCAGAATGCTTATTGCAGCTGTAGTCATAATAGTCCCAAACTGGGGAGGAAGAAGTCCATCGATACAAAATAAATAAGCAAATTATACTTATGTTTATACAATAAAATATTACTCAGCAACTTAAAAAGAGAGGAAAATGAATATTAACACATGCGGTACTATGCAAAATCACAAAAGCAGTACATGGAGTGAAAGAAGCCAGACACAATACTGCATGATTCCACACAAGAATGAATTCAAGAATGAGTAAAACAAATATGATAACAGTAATAAGGAGTGGTTACATCAAAAACAACAAAATACTTAGGAATAAATTTAACAAAAGAGGTGGAAGATCTGTACACTGAATACGATAAGACATTGATGAGAGAAACTGAAGACACAAATAAATAGAAAAGTATCCCATGTTCTTAGATTAGGAGAATTAATATTGTTAAGATACTAATACTACCTCAAACAATCCACAGAGTCAATGCAATTCCTATCAAAATTCCAGTGGTCTTATTCACATAAAGAAAACAAGAAAAAAAAATCTAAAATTTGTATGGAACCACAAAAGACACTGAATAGCCAAAACAATACTGAGAAAGAAAAACAAAGTTGAAGGCATCACACTTCCTGATTTCAAACTAGATTACAAAGCTAAAGTAATCAAAACAGTATGATGCTGGCATAGAAACAGGTAAGTAGACCAATAGAACAGAATCAAGAGCCCAGAAATAAACCCACACAGATATGGTCACCTAATTTTTTACAAGGAAACCAAAAATACACAATGGAGAAAGGATAGTCTCTTGAATAAATGGTGCTGGGAAAACTGGGTAGCCATATGCAAAAGAATGAAATTGAACACCTATCTTATACCACTCACAAAAATTAACTCAAAATGGATTAAACACTTAAAGAAATGTAAGACCTGAAACCATAAAACTATTGGAGGGAAAAAACAGGGGGAAAGGTCCTTGATATTGCTCGTGGCAATAAATTTTTTTGAAATGGCACCAATAGCACAAGCAATGAAAGCAAAAATAAACAAGTGAGGCTACATCAAACTAAAAAGCATCTGCACAGCAAGGGACCCACCAACAAAATGAAAAGCAATCTATGGAATGGGAGAAAACATTTGCAAACCTTATATCTGATAATGGGTTTAATATCTAAAATATACAAGGAACTCACGCAACTTAATAGCAAATGTAAAAACAATCTGATTAACAAAATGAGCAAAAGATCTAAATAGGCATTTTTTCCCAAAAAGGACATACAGATGATCAACAGATACATGAAAAGGTGTTCAACGTCACTAATCATCAGGGAAATGTAAGTCAAAACCACAATGAGATATCAATGCACACCTGTCAGAATGGCTATTGTTATTTTTTTTAAAAAAGAGGTGACAAGTATTGGTGAAAATGTGGCGAAAAAGGAAAACTTGTGCACTGTTGGTGCAGCTATTATGGAAACAGTATGACACTTCCTCCGAAGATTAAAAACAGAACTACCATCTGATCCAGCTATCCCACTTCGGGTATATATCTGAAGAAAATGAAATCAGTATCTCAATGAAATATCTGCACCCGATGTTCATTGCAGCATTACTCACGTTAGTCAAGACACATAAACTTTATTTTAATAAAATAATAGAGAGCCTTACCCATTAGACACATACTACAATATTTACAGAGGAAATGGGGGTGCCTGAGGTTTGCTTCAGAATTATCAGGGAGTGGGGTAATGGTGGTGAAAAGGTATAGATAAGATCAGACTGAGCTGAAAGTTGTTGAAGCTGCGTGAAAGGGACATGGAGTTTCACTACACTGCACTCACTATTTTTGTATATTTTTTAAATTCCCATAATAAAATGTTTTCTTTATTACTCAATTCCCTACATGAATAAGCAAAACTTGGAAAATTGTGGAAACCTTTCCACAGTTGGTGCTATTGGAACATATGAAAATACATAAGGTCAACATTCATGTTTTGTCCTGGTTTGTGTTTTCTATCATTTAACCAATTTTTTTTTTCATTTTAAACCAATAATTATTCTTAAAAAAGTCTTTTTAGAAAAAGACATTAAACGATATCAACCTCAAAGAATAAGGCAACACACCAAGTGATCAACACGATCTTCATCCCATTTGGGACCCGTCGTGATGAGCAGATCTAAATCATTCTGGAACCCATTTGAGACAGCTTTTGGAAACTATGCAAGTAATGAGTTTCATATGCTCACTAACTACCAGGAAAAATAGGCATTCCTTGTAATTATCCTGAAAGTATCCCTTCAGGTCTACAGCTTGAGAATTCACTTAAGTCTTCAAATTTCAAGAAAACCCCCGTAGTCTTCACAGGTTGGATCATGCCACATCTTAAACATTGTGAAGAGATTGATCTTTTTAAGTCTATTTCATAAGAAAATTGTTTCATCCCCTTGGGCAATTAAAAGGAACTACATTCCTTTTTCTAAAAAATGTTTAGGGCTAACATACTCTACTAATGTGAGGAGACTTAACGTTCTCTTAAGAACGTTACCAAAACCAGGCAGAGTGTTCTAGATGCAGATGTAGCAGGACTATCATGGAGTTAGTCCCAATATTTTAAAGGTCGAATGGCACTGAGCCTAATAAATATACTTGCCACAGCACAAGAGAGACCCCTGGGTACATGTCTTAGGGGGAGGCATTCTTTTAACCTCATAGGCATTTCGTAACAGCCCAAAAGAATGGCAGAAACGCAAAAATTTACGACTTGAAGGGAATCTTGAGCTCATATAGGCCAACCAGCGTATTGTGTAAGTGGGAGAGTGGAGCCACACACTTGCCTGGCTCACTCAGCATCGCACAGAGAGTGAAGACAAAGCTGCAAGTGGACCTCAAGTCGTCTGTCTCCAACCCAGCACCTGCGCCCACAGCGTTAATGGGTTTATCAAGCCAGGCAACTCCCTAAAGACCAAACTCACCCAGGGATAGCGAACCAAGATGAACAGCCTGCTATTTCAAGACTTAATATGACTTCTCTGCCATGCATAAGATGGCCAAGATGTTATCTGCGTATCAGGAGGGAGGAAAGAAGAATGAGAAAGTCTGCCCTAGCAAACACAGTTTTAATTGACTGTCAGGAAAATAGGATCAAAGGAAAGAAAAAGATGGTATTGGATACCAGATTGTTCAAGTCAGCTCCAGGGTGGTTGTTGTTTTTTCATCGTAAATTGACGTAAAATCGGAAGGGAGGGCGGGGACAGGGGGGCAGGGGGCGGGTTAATCTCCTGGAGCCTACTGCTCATAATGTCATTATTTAAGGACCTGCTATATTATTTTAAGAGCTGAAATATGGAAACATCCTAGTCAGAGACTCTGTTCTCACGCAGCTAAGACGTCAAAAATCCTGTCAAATATCACTGTTATCTCCTGCAATGGCCCTCCCTCGCCCCAGGGCATAGAGAATGCATGACGGAGGGTGGCAGTCAGCTCACATTCTTCCTCTCCACCCACATTATTGCATTCATACTGGGCCATTCCGATGTCCCTGTGCATTCAATGTCCCTTATCCATTCATTCAGCACCATAGCCTCTAGTTCTCCGATCACCACTGTTTGGTAAACTTCATCTCCACTCAGTTTCATCAACTCACTCTCCTACACATACCCTAGACCAGCAGTCGCCAACCTTTCGGACCTCACGGACCACCAGTGGTCCGCGCACCACGGCCCTAGACCATACATTCACCTGGGAACTTACTCAAATGCGGAGTCTGATTCAGTAGGTGTGAGGGATGGGGCACCAAGGTTCCTCTGGTCCACCTTTGAGGAACAAGACCCTTGACCTTATCAGCACTGAGGCTGCTCTCCTGTCACAACCCTTGAACACCGTTTGACGCCCATCTCCTACTCGCCACTTCCCTGTGCAGAACAAGTTCTTGGAGCTCAGACTGCCATCCTCCTGATTCCTCTCTATGTTCCAGAGAGCTCAGAACGGAGCAGGTCAATGGGAAGATGAGACGGGTAGACACGGTGTGATTCAGGCAGAAAGGTCAGTGGGACTTGGGAACGGGGTCCTGCCACTCAGAGAGGTTGGAGTCAGAGATATAAATTTAGGTGTGACCCGCACTGGGATGAAAATCCCACCCAGGCGAGTGGACGTGCTGCCCAGAAATATGTTTGGAGAGAAGAGGGCCAAGGGAAGAAGCTTGGGAAACACTAATGTTTGCCGAGCGAGTGGAAAAGAGGAGTCACACGGGAAGACGAGCAGTGTAGGCAGAGAGCTTGGAGACGGCGGTGTCTCGGCAGCCGGGGAGAGGCAGATTTCAAAAAAGAGGGGGACCTTTCCCAACTACTCATCTACAAACCCCCCTTCAGGCCAGGCTGTTCTGCTAGTCCCTGAATGGGTCCCATGCAGTCCTTCATCTAAGCTTGGCTTCCCTCTTGGCCTCATTTGGGAGGCTCTTCTGTACCCGTCTCTTCTTACCCAGCCTTCAAGAGACACCCACCCGGGTGTGAATGCTCCTCACAGGGCCTGGCACCATGCCTGGCCCAGAGGAGGGACTCGGTGGGTGCAGGGAGGCATGCATACAGTTCTGCTCAACAGCCATCTGCGGGTTTTACCATCTGCACAGCAACACTCGGGGTCAAGGAGTCAACACAGACACGTGTGCACTTAGTGGGTACGGGACTTGTCTGCTATCTGTTCTACCTAAGAAATTCCTGGACATATGGTTACCGTAAATATACGTCGCTGCTGAGTGCAGAAAAGAAAAAATGGCCTAAAATCAAAATGAATGCAATTTGTAGGGCAGCGGTGGGCAAATTTGGGTGCCATCTGACGCAGGGCTGTTTACTAATGAATTAAAGCTCTTTATGGTCCACAGGATAGAGTAGAAACATGGCTGATTTCGGGGATCTAGTCATCATCCCACATAAGATAACTGGGTAAAGGAAGTAGTTATCCAGGTCCCCAAATTTAGGTCAACTGTCAAACGTTTATAATAAAAAAAAAAGATCCTCTGCTCACCTCCTCCCTACCTTTATATCATAGCCTGTGGGGGAGGGAAGCTCTTTAGAACTTTGGAAAATGAAGCAAGTTTCACTCGAGGAGTGGGGAAAGAGCAGAAGATACAGACTAATCCAAAATAACTTCCTACAGCGTGAGCTACTTTCAAATTTCCTACCTGGGAAGGGGGTTGAGTCCCCAGCAACACGTTATTCTAGTTCCTCTCTTTGACCATCGGCCGGAGCCCAGAAAGGGTGTTGCTGGAAACTGCTCCTGTGCACTGCGTGCAGGCCACGGGGATGCTCTGCTCCCGGCGGCCGGGCTGTTTTCTTTGGACACTGTCGCTCACAGCGCTTACGCTTATAAACCCCTTTACAATCATTTTTCATAACTTCCAAGAGCAACTCAGTGTGGTTTTCTCCATTTCACAGATTAAAGTCTCTGGCACACAAGCTGGCATGCCCCGGGGTCGTCGATTGTTTTAATGCCCATCAATTAATATTTATTGAACCACTGCCTTGGGCACCTCACCACATCCACCCACACGGACAGCAGCATCACTGGCCAGGCCTCCTGAGCCGGAACTCTGCCCTGAGACTCAAACCCTGCGGCTGCTGTCCGCACCAGACTCCGGAGCCCTCTGTGAGCGCGGTGGCCGCGGAGCTGGCAGGGGCCTGCTGGCCGACCCTCTTCCAAGCTGGAAGGCTGCACACACGGGCATTCCCGCCGGGGCCTGGCAAATTACGCGCAAGGCAGAGTCTTTTTGCTGCAGCCCTGGCAGTGAAAGGCAAACCTCCACGTCAGGGGGTTCAGTTCTGGAAGCGCCACGCTGCTCCAGCCATGGGGCGGCCTACGGAACCGCTTCCTGGGCAGAGCACTCCTGGGGAAAGCATACATCCTGCCCGCAGGCATGGCTCAGCGGTGGAGCATCAACCTGCGGTTCGATTCCCGGTCTGGGCGCAGGCCCGGGTTGCGGGCTTGATCCCCAGAGTGGGGCGTGCAGGGGGCAGCCGGTCAATGATTCTCTCTCATCATTGATGTTTCTCTCTCTCTCCCCCTCTCCCTTCCTCTCTGAAATCAATGAAAATATTAAAATGTTAAAAAAAGATAAATCCTGGCGTTTGAGACACTCTCTCGTCTCCTCCTGACAGGAGAGCAGCTCCTTTAGATCTGTTTACCTGCGGCCTTCCTTGTCCAGGCTCCTCCTGGAAATGCAACGTGAGGCGAAGCTAACCTGCTGAGTCCCCACAGCTCTGTGTGCATGAGTTCCTCCCCAAGGAGAAGGAGGGGTGCTGAGCCCCTGCGGCCCCAGGAGCACAGAGGCACGGGGAAGGGGGAGAAAGGCAGGAAAGACAAAAGAAATCTGGGCGTTCCCCCTCCATAGTGTGCCTCGAGCTTCTTCACTCACTCCGATGGGTACGGTCGTCCGCGCCCACGCGTGCTCCTTCTGCAGCCGCACCTGCTGATGGGCCTGCAGCCCGTATGTGAAGTGACCCATCCATTCTAAGAAGTTCGCATGTGTTTCCATGTGAAGAATGTGGCCAAGTGTGCTGAAATGCCCTTCTACTGGGGGGGGGGGGGGGGGGGGGACCGGGGAGGGGAGGGTATAACAGCTTAGCCTTTCCATGGTGAAGTGCATTTGCACGCTGCACTGCTAGTTGAGCCGTGCACATTTGAGTACATTGCCACTGTTATTGCAAAACAGCTTTCTAGCTGAAATCCCATCCCCAAACATGACGGGAGACAACCACAGTGACTGTCTGTCAAAAGGGCGAAGCGAAGCCTATAGCTGGGAAGGGTCCTTGATCACAGGCTCATGGCTCTCCCTGGAGCACTTTCAGGTCACGGCCAGACCAACACGTTCTTGCCGCGAATCCATCCACACCGGCCATGAGGTGGAGGTCACATGCAAATGGAAACAGATTTACAACCAAACAAAAAAGCTTTCCTCAGGAGATGCCCAGGTCTGCTCCACATTCTCATGGAGCACGAGGAACGCTCTCGACACGTTACAGGAGTGAGCAACTTGAAAGCAACTTTCTCTTTCATTTCAAGAAAAGGGAGGTGATGTGTTTTCCTCAGATTTCAGCACATCTTCATTTCCACGAGCTTTGAAAGCCCAGTGATAGTTCCTTGGCGAGGCAAAAAGAATGGCTCTTAATGAGTCACTCCTCTGGCAGTGCCGGCCGCCTGATTGCATGTTCCTAATAAAACTAATCTGATTAATATGTTGGCATGTGAACTCGTTATTTTTCTGTTGTTCAACGCCAACTTGTGGTTTGCTTTTATTCTTTCAAATACAATTAGCAAAGCCCTCCCGTGCCTGAAAGGGCCTTTTCATTTGGACAAATTATTATCTGGCTGGCTTTAAAGAAAGGGGGTGAGGGCAAAGGGGGGGGTGGCAGAGGAGGGGGGCCTCCTTCTATTCAGATGGTGCTGCGCAGACACAAAAGCCCGCCTGTGCACAACCTCACCGGGGGCGGGGCAAACCGGGCCTTTATCGACTGCAATTTTTTCCCCTTTCATTGGCTTTGATGAATGGCTAACTTTTCAAAATTTCTGAAAGAGCACACAGCCCCAATTACATGATATTAGGTAAGACAAGAGGGGGGTGACGTGTCTGGCCAAGATGTTATTGATGATCTGATCGTTATTCAACCGATGTCACCTCCCGCACAGCTTCTGTGCAGCAGCAGTGGCTCAGACAGCTTCCTGCCCGGCCTGCCCCTCATCGCAGGAAATGAGAGCGTTGTTTTGCAACGTTGTGGACTTTCCAAAGTGTAATGTCTGGCCTATCTAAACAATGATTTATTAAGCCCTGTCTCTGTGCAAACACCTTGGCAGCGGAAATCGCCGGCTCCGGGGCTCCCCTCTCGCACCCAGTGCAGACGGAGACCTGGGCAGGAGGGCCCCCCCCAGCCCCCCGCGGACACCCCGCCTCCCTGACAATGCTACTGGGCTCCCCACGCCGCTGGAATATTTGTTTAATTAGTTCAATTCTCAACTTTTAAATAAGGAGAAAAAAACAAGCTATGGGTGGCCTGCTAACCTCAAGCGAGCAAATAGCCAAGGTTATAAAATCCCCGCCGGCTCAGAATACCTGGTTAGGAATAAAAACAGCACTGGCAGGTTCTGCCCTGCGACCAGAACAGAGGTCGCATTAAGAAGTACGAAACCGAACTGGGAAGCTAAAGCACTCAGGATGCGCATTATTTCATTTTTTTTTAAAAAAAAAAAAATGGACTCTGCACACTCTTTATAATTAAAACACCTTCCTCGGACAACAGTAACAACAAAAGGCCACCTCTGAGATTAATTGGAAAAATACTAAATAGAAACAGAAAACACTCTGGATCCACTCTTAAAAACTGGGCTCTAACTTTGTGTCTCGCAGCTGTATCCTCGCCACGCAAACGGGACAGAAAACACTGCGACTCCGGACCGGCGGCCACAAAGGGGAGCTTCGCGCCCGCAAACAGCTGCACGCGACGGGGTGGCGACCGGTTCGGAGCTGAAGCAAAGGAGGTCCTTTGCCTTCTAAAGCTGGAGTCATGACAATGTCCAAGCGAGCTTTCTGATGAAATGTCACAGGCAGCAGACTGCCTTATTGAAATAAAATTATCCTCAAATGAAGGGGGGAGGGGCACGAAGGGGGGAGGTAGTGATGGTTGCACTGTGATCTTTCAATAAAGGAGAAGTAAAACCCATACCCAAATAATGACCAGGAAACACAAACTCTCAATTAAGACTAAAGTTAGAGCCCGGCCATGGTGGCTCAGTGGCTGAGCGTCAACCTAGGAAGCAGGAGGTCACCGTTGGATTCCCGGTCAGGGCACATGCCCTGGTTATGGGCTCGATCCCAGTAGGGGGTGTACAGAAGGTTAGCCGATCAATAATTCTCTCTCATCATTGATGTTTCTCTCTCTCCCTCTCCCTTCTTCTCTGAAATCAATAAAGATATATTAAAAAAAAAAAAAAAGACTAAAGAAAGTTAGAAAGATACTTTCAGCTAATAACAGAAACCTGGGAATGTGAAAGCCGCTGGAGGTGGTGGCCCAAATCTTGGGTTTTACAGCAGAGGAAGCCCTAAGAGCAAAGGGACCCAGCCACGGGCATTCTCAGCCCAAGTCCCCTGTGATGGCCCGGCGCCGGGAGCTCTGCCTTCCCTCGCCTTCTCCCCACAGCGCCGTTCAGCTGGACTGCCTTTGGCTCTGCAATGATGCTGTCGGTGACCTTGGAGGTTACTAGGAAGTGGGTCCTATCCAGAAGAGATGGTCTCTGCCATGGAACGTTGCACTGAAAGGTAACGAACGGAGCCCCCCCCCCGCCGCCCGGGAACTCACTTAACATGTATGTCGCCCATTGTTTTTTAACTTTTCCTCTGAAGTACTCTGTTTTCCAATAAGAGAGTCTAATGGGTTCTAGAAAGGACGTAAAACGTCTACCAATGCAGTGTGATACATTACAAATAGCCTGCCAGGACACGAGCAGGTCTAATTATTTTCTAATTTATTTCTATTGATTTCAGAGAGGAAGGGAGAGGGAGAGAGAGAGAGAAACATCAGTGATGAGAGAGAATCACTGATCTGCTGCCTCCTGCACGCACCACACAGGGGATCGAGCCCACAACCCGGGCATGTGTCCTGACTGGGAATCGAACTGAGACCTCCTGGTTCATACATAGGTCAATGCTCAACCACTGAGCAACACTGGCCAGGCTCTGATTATTTTTATGTAAGTTTCCCATTGTTTAACTTTACGACTGAGTCAACTTGGCCTTTTTAAAATCCACTTTTAAAACCTAAACTTTTACTTACACGGGCAACGGGATTTCTAGATGATGTTCCTATATATGTTCTTTTTCTCTAGTGCAACTGGCATAAGAGCTGTAATTAAGGAAATGGGTTAGCTCTGGACATAAAGTAAAATAAAGTCTTCACACACCAGTATGACAAACCTGTAAAAGAACAAGCCTTTTCTTGGGGAGTATGCATTATTGTTAATATATGCTGCTTTTGTACAATTACTTTGAAAGAATGACAGAAGTCAGGCGTGTCTGTGAGGGTAAGAAAGTAAGCACTGAGTTAGTAAATCAGGAAAAATAGGCACCAGAAGAGAAACTGTAACCAAATGGGAATTTCTAAAGGAGCTAGAGCATTCTGGCCCAAAAGAACCGTGCTGGCTCCCTCTCTCAAAAACACACTCTTTCCCTCTTCCTTCCTTGATTTTAATATAACAAGATGACCAACACCCCCCAATCCCCCCAAAAAGATGGAGCCACCATTTCTGAACACTTGCATGGTATGGAGATTCAACAATCCAGAGAGACTTCTGGTAAATCAGAACCATTTAAACACACCTTCCCTATTACCCAACCATAAGAAAGGATGAAATACTGCCATTTGTGCCAACACGGGCCTGGGAGTATCGAGCTAAGTGAAATAAGTCAGACAGACAAGGACAAGAACCATGTGATTTCACTCATATGTGGGCTATAAAACAGAAAGCAACAAATGAACAAACAACTCACAGACACAAACAACAGCATGGTGGTTACGAGAGGGGAAGAAAGGTGGGGGTGATAAAGAGGGCAAAGGGGAATAAATGTATGCTAAGGGAAAGAGACTAGACTTTGGGTGGTGAGTACACAACACAATATACAGGTGATGTATTACAGAATTGTACACTTGAAACATATATGATGTATTAACCAATGTCACTCCAATAAGTTTAATTTTACTGAAAAATATTTTCTCCAAAATCCTGACTAAAATGACAGTAAATGAATGTCCCCATACACCCAGATGTTCTGGAGAGCTCTTTAATGGCTCAACAGACAGCTGTGGATTGCCAGCAGTTTAAGAAAAGCTTGTATTATGAAAGAGAAAGAAATAAAAAGTATTATTTTAAAAAGAAACTTGAAAGAAATAAGCAATTTCTTTCAAGTAAAAGAAAACTTAAAAAAAACACCTTATCTCAATAAATGTTAGGTATCAGAAATTATAAGAAGCCCCTTTGTTTCACATGCCCTTAGAAACAAAAATTATGACAGCCCACCAATTAAAAAATGTATCCCAACTTTAGATAAAGTTAAAATGTTAAAGAAGTGTATTCTAGAATGAATGAAAAGGTATACTCAGAAAAAGAAGAGATTACATTTAAGAAACAAGGTCAGGGTGTGTGTGTGTTTCTTCTTTTAAAAGGCACTCAGAGAATAAGAGAGAGCTCTTAGAAATTAAAAATATGCTAGCAGAAATTAAAAATTCAAGAGACATGCTACGAGATAAAATTGAGGCAATCTCTCCAAAAACAAAAGGAAAAGGCAGAACTGGAAAATAGGAGAGAAAATTAAAGAATTAACCCAGG
Organism: Ia io; assembly: GCA_025583905.1. Classification (NCBI taxonomy): domain Eukaryota; kingdom Metazoa; phylum Chordata; class Mammalia; order Chiroptera; family Vespertilionidae; genus Ia; species Ia io. The sequence continues at coordinate 3,979,057 of JAJQQW010000010.1, read as the reverse complement.
AGAATCCAAGTTCTAAATTTCCAGAAAGAGCAAACCAAGTGCCCTGCACAACTATTTTTGAAAGGCCCACATCAAGAACACCCCTGTTAAATCAGAACACCAGGGCGCCAACCGTCGGCCCCTCACTGCCCCGGCTTCGCTCCGTCCCGCATCAGAGGAGGAGGGCCCTGCAGGTGCATGTCCCTCCCAGCTGACTTTGGGTGGGTCCAGACAAGGATCCTGGTGGGAAGCAGGAAAAGGGGGAGCTGAGGTGTCCCTCCCGCTCTCTCTGCCTTCGCTGGCATCTCCGGCTGCGGCTGAGTTTCCTCCGTACTTCCAGCTCCCGTGAGAGCCCTCCCTCTCGGATGCTGGTGAAACGCTCTCTTCCCTGGTCCTTCTAGCTCTCGGGGTGGTCGTCACTTTGTGCTAATCTCTGGCTCACCCTCCTCTCCTATTTGGCGTTTCAACTCTTCCTGCACCTTAAAGTTAGTCTCTCCTTGTAAATTCCTTCTGCTGAATTACCTGGCGCACACTCTACGTTCCTGCCCGCTACCCTCGACAACGCAGAGGAAGCTCTGAAGGCTTCTAGAGATAGACAAAAAGAAGACATAACTAGTCAGGATGGCAACGGAAGACATAACTAGTCAGGATGGCAACACCAAACGCTGCAAACAATGCAGCAATAACATCACAATCCTGAGGGAGAATCATCTTCACACTAAAACTTTTATACCCAGCTACGTCATCAACAAAATGTAAACGTGATCTTCAGGCGCAGACTCGCATGCACAATGGTGTAGCCTATCCATGTGAACAAACCGGGCCTGAGACAATAGCTGGGCAAATGGCACGTGGATTCATACCTTTCTGCGACACTGAATCAGAGAAGGGCTATTGAAATAGACACATGTGCCCTTACGCACAACATGGTGTGCATTATTATGAAGAATTCATGCACCTAGTCAAGAAACCCTCTTGACCAACAAAATAAGACCCAAAGCAGGGAGGATGGGACATACTGACATACCTTGATGTGGGGCTTGGGGGACAAGAAGAGAGAAACCAAAGAACGTATATACTTATATGTAGAGCCCCTGGATATGGGCAAGAAGGTAGTGAAGACCCGGGGGAGGTGGGCAGGGGCTGGGAAGAGGGAGGTAAATGAGGGGGAAATGGGAGACATCTGTAATGCTATCAACAATAAAAATATATTAAAAAAAAAAAAGAAAAAACCTCATCCACTGAAAGAAGTCAGGGAAACGTGGATGAACTTGGAAGCGGCTTCCTACTACAGTGAGCCCACTCCCCGTGTTTAATGTCATTTCTCTGGGATCGGGGATATTTCCACGCATGCGCCACAGCTGGTCGGCTACGAGGTCCCCTGCCCAGACCTCTGGGAGTGCCAGCGTGACGGCCTGTGTCCATACTAAAGCTCCCGGCCGTGGGCATTCACGCGCCTGCTTATGTATCTTAAGGTCATGAGGCTCCCACCGCAGAGGGGGCCACCGCAGGGTCCAGGGTCAAGCTCACAGCCGTGCTCCTGGGAGCACTCCGTGGCAGCCTCCGCCAAGCGAGGAAATGAGGGGTTACCGTCAGGAGGAGATGCAGAGAAGATAGCGTCCTTGCCAGCCCTGGTCATGTGTGTGCCCTCGGGCAGGCGGGGTGCAGAGAGAGGGAGGACATCCTTCAGTGCTGGCGCCGTCCAGGCTCATTGCAGGGCCTGAGACACTTGATCTCCAGGTCATGGGTTCACCCCCACGTCGGGCACATCATTCTTAAAGGGCCAGACTGATGTAGTGGAAAAAGAGTCTCTGAGCCAGGAGTCAGGGGGTGCACCTAATCCCGGCTTGGCCGCCACACCGCGCATTCTAAAACCAAACAGCGTGCCTCGCATTGGAGCCGCCTGCAGGGCAGAGGCCAGCCACCTCCACGAAGACACCCTGAGGGACAGCCACTGCACAACCACAGAGAAGCCAGCCAGGTGCTTGGCAAACACCATCTGAGCCACCCTGAGTGGCCCAGGGCGCTGGAGCGCCTTGGATTCTATCTTCAGATTTCTGACAACACCCCAGAGCCATGGTCAGCAAACTGCGGCTCACGAGCCACATGAGGCTCTTTGGCCCCTTGAGTGTGGCTCTTCCACAAAATACCACGGCCTGGGCGAGTCTATTTTGAAGAAGTGGCGTTAGAAGAAGTTTAAGTTTAAAAAATTTGGCTCTCAAAAGAAATTTCAATCGTTGTACTGTTGGTATTTGGCTCTGTTGACTAATGAGTTTGCCGACCACTGCCCCAGAGGGTCTTCAGGACGCCCACTGTGAACACCCATTACTACCTACCCCCAAACACCATCTGTCACAGCGTAAGCGAAACAAGCCCTGGCTCTGTGCACCTGGTGAGGGCGCGGCACAGGATCCGTCCCCCCAGCGATGCTGTGCCGAGTGCAGTCTGCTGGTCACATGTGGGGAGGCCCCTCACCTTCCTGGGCCTCCATTCCCACCACTGTGCAAGGAGTGGGTTGATCCTCTGTCCTCGGGTTCTCCAATAACTACAATAATGAGCCCCGTGATGACAGCTTCCTTTGATCGGCTGCTCCCTGCGTGCCATGCCTACGGAAGGGAACGCAGACGTGAGCAGAAAGAGCCATGTCTCTGCTCCCACAGAGGTCGGTCTGGTGGCAGAGGCCCACATTCGCCAGAAAATCCCACGCCTGTGTGTGTGATCACAGCCTGTGAGGCGGCCGTGTTGGGAGGAGGGAGAACCAGGAGGCGGCCTGGAGCCTCTGGAAAGACCACCTAGAGAAGGTGGCGTCTAAGTTAAGATCTGAAGGGTCAGCAGTTCTTGGAACATTAGGCATGCAAGAGCAGCAAGTCCCCTGGTCGGGAGTGTAAGAAACAAAAGTAAAAGGGATCATCGCTACCATCCATGGGATGCTTACTGCGAGCCTGGCATTGTCTTAGACATTATCGGTGTATACAATTCTCGTGTTCTTTCAACAGCCTTCTCCGTTTAAACATTATCACCCCCATTTTATAGTCAGTAAACAAGGGCACGGAATTTCGGAAATGTGCCTGAGAAAAGGATAGTAAGAGGCAGAGCCAGGGGGATGAAACCCCAAGCCTACGTGCTTAACCGCTGGGCTATATTGCCTCCAGTGGTGGCCACGGGCCCTACTAAAACATAACATGTCAGAATGGAATTGGTGTCCACCTGGTTCGCTGGCAGGAGGACAAAGGTACTTCTGAAATGTTATCAAATTCCATAGGGAAATGGGCAACGGTCAGGGGATACAAGTCCTAAAACTAGACCATGACGGGATACGCAATACTCACAGCCCCAGTGACACGGCCCTACGCAGTCTTATTTCCTGTCACACCACACATGTGCACCACCCGGCCACCCCCAGAGATGAATGAAACCGGTGTAAATATTTGACCCAAGGACGCTGATCTACAGGCAGCACTAGCCTCTGAGACGACCCCGCCTGGGAAACGCCACCTAGGCAAACTTGGATAGGTTCAACCATGATTATGTTCTCCAACAGATGGCCCAGGAAATAGAGAAGTTCACAGTCTTGTGGTACAGAGAGACCAGAGTTATTCCAGGAGTGCAGAGAGTATTAAAACTAGAAAAAATCTAATAATGCTGGTGATCAAAAGGTACAAACTTACATTTATGAGATGAACAAATTCTGGGACATAATGTACAGCATGGTGACTATGGTGGACAACACTGTAGCAAACATTGGAAAGCTACTGAGAGGAAAGATCTTAGACGTTTCGTCACAAGAAAAAAATGTTTGTAGCCAAATGAGGTGATGGATGTTAACTGAAGTAATTGTAGTAATCACTTCACTACATACATATATATCAAATTATTATGTTGTACACCTTAAACTTACACAATGTTATATGTCAATTATATCTCAATAAAGCTGGGGGGGGAGGAGAACCTAGTAATACAACCAATTACGCTATAACAGAATAAAGAAAAAAGCATTTGATTATCTCAAATAGATATAGAAAAGGTATTTGATAAAATTCAAATACCCCAACCCACACAGGTGATAAAATTGCATAGAACTTAACACACGAACACACACACACACACACACACACACACACATACACACACACAAATGAAACTGAGGAAATCTGAAATCAGTGCATTGTGTCAGTGTCAATATCCATCTGTGATTTTATATATAACTAGAGGCGCAGTGCACGAAATTCGTGCACAGGGGTGGGGGGTGTCCCTCAGCCCAGCCTGTACCCTCTCCAATCTGGGACCCCTCAAGGGATGTCCAACTGCCCACTTAAGCCCGATCCCACTGGGATTGGGCCTAAACGGGCAGACGGACATCCCTCTCACAATCCAGGACTGCTGGTTCCCAAATGCTTACCTGCCTGCCTTCCTGATTGCCCCTAACCGCTTCTGCCTGCCAGCCTAATCACCCCCTAACCACTCCCATGCCAGCCTGATTGATGTCTAACTGCTTCCCTGCCAGCCTGTTTGCCCCCAACTTCCCTCCTCTGCCAGCCTGGTCATCCCTAACTGCCCTCCCCTGCAGGGTTGATCGCCTCCAACTGCCCTCCCTTGCAGGCCTGGTCCCTCTCAACTGCCCTCCCTTGCAGGCTTGGTGCCTCCCAACTTCCCTCCCCTGCTGGCTATCTTGTGGTGGCCATCTTGTGTCCACATGGGGGCAGGATCTTTGACCACATGGGGGCAGCTATATTGTGTGTTGAAGTGATGGTCAATCTGCATATTACTCTTTTATTAGATAAGATAGAGGCCTGGTGCACAGGTGGGGGCTGGCTGGTTTGCCCTGAAGGGTGTCCCAGATCAGGGTGGGGGTTCCCTTGGGGTGTGGGGCGGCCTGAGAGAGGGGCCTGTGGTGGTTTGCAGGCCAGCCATGCCCCTGGCGACCCAAGCAAAGCACCTGGTATCTGGAATTTATTTACCTGCTACAATTGAAACTTTGTAGCCTGGAGCGGAGCCAAGCCTCCTGCTCGCTCTGTGGCCGGCAGCCATTTCTGTTTGGATTTGTTTACCTTCTATAATTGAAACTTTGTAGCCTTGAGTGGAGGCCTAAGCAAGCCAGGGAAGGCAGAAAGCTTGGCTTCTTATATCACCTTGGAAACTCAAGCCTCTCTCCTGCTCTCTGTGGCTACAGCCATCTTGGTTGGGTTTATTTGCATACTTGCTCTGATTGGCTGGTGGGCGTAACTTGTGGGCATGGCTTTTGGTGTAGCGGAGTTAGGGTCAATTTGCATATTACTCTTTTATTAGGTAGGATTTTCCAAAATGTTACCAGTGGGGGAAACTGGGCATGTATACAAGTGATCTCTGTATTGCATCTTAAAACGGCATGTAAATATCCAATTGGCTCAATTAAAAAGTGGATACTTACAAGAGCAAGAGGTGGATATAGAATGAGGAGAGAGGAAGGAAGGGAGAAGGAGGGGGGATAAGAGAGGAAATCAACTTTCTGGAAACAAAATTTCATTAACCATCAAAATTTGGTAAGTTTAAAACATAGAATAATAAATCATTTTAAAAATCATAGCCACTCCATCCTCCCAATGTTTCAATAGAGCATTATAAAAAAAATGTTAAAGTTTTGAATTTTTGCATTTTGAGAAGATCACACGCCACCAACATGCTAATGTGACGAATGTGACACTAACATGTATGACAGAGTCAGGGATAGAATTCAATGTATAACGCCTGCGATAAAGTCCTGTGTTCAAAGTCTTCCCTCAACCTACATTATAAAAACTGTGGTGTTCATTGTGTTTTGCTTTTAGTTATCCTAAAAAAAGGTGTCGTTTTGAGAAAACAGAATTTCACCAACAAGGAATAAAAGGGAACTTCCATAATCTCATAAAGGCTCTCCCTCAAGCCCCACAGTAAGCATCGTGCTTCCATGGCGAGACGAACAGGTATGAAATCTGTTATGTTCTTCATAGTAACTTTGAGAACAAGGCAAGGATGCCCACCTCACTGCTTATAGTCAGTGCTGCCTTGGGATCCCAGCCAGGCCCATCCAAGTTTATTCTTTATTCCTTTCCTGTATGCGCGGCTCATGGGAAAAAGCCAATAAAAGTAAGCTATTATTACTAAATACTTTAGTTCATTTAATATACTTAAGTAAACTTTTAATTAAGCATACTCAGAAGAATTGAAAAAAATACAAATGTGTCCTTACTCACAGGCCAAGTGATGGTTTAGAAAATGTGTGGTAAATTGGGAAACTAACCAGAGAGTCCACGGACGTTTCTGGATGTAGGATCCAGAGCAGGGGCTGAGGAGCCTACAATGGGTGTCCCAAACTTAAGTTCTAAGTAAGCAGATGAGTACAAATCAGAGAAGCAGAAAGGCCGAGAAAGGGGCTGAGCCCTAGAATGAAGACCACCGAGTCTTGCTGGTCTTGTTTTGGCATCTCCTGCACATGTGACCAGGTGCTGCCCGTGAGTCCCAGTTCTTGGTCTCCCTCTCTCACTGTGGTCACCACAACCACCGTCTACGCTCACCTGACACACATCTGCAACTGGCATTCAAAGAGCCTGAGGAACACAGGCATGGATACGACAGACAGACCCACCGTCAGCACTGCAATAAGTAATTTCAGTGAGCTCCAATTTCTACCTAAAATTACCATTTTCTGAATCTATAAAATCAATTTTAGATGATCCCACCGTGAGAGAAAAGCAGTACTATCATCTACAACTACCAACAATCCCTAATGCCCTTGGTTTGGAATGTATTATGGATCTTCGTAGTAGGAATACCTTCCCAATGAAAAGTTTTCTTGCACTACACTTAAAATAAGACTTATTAGTCTGAATATAGAAAGACTGGTAACAAAAAAGAATGACCCAGTAATGTGTTGGAATGCCACTTTTTGCCCAATGAGTATCATTGTGTTGGACAGCCTATACTGAAATATTTGAACTTCAACAACCTCAGGAAGGACACCAGACAAAAAGGACACCATTGTTGAGCTCTGAAGCTATAAGGCTAATATAAACTGGTAAAGTAAAGTAACACAGTGGCAGGTGTGAAAGACTTAGATGTCTTCCATCTGGCCCAGGCCATCGTAGACAGCCCGCTAAAGGAAGCTCAGCGCCCTCTCTGTTCTTTCACATTCTTGGGGCAAAGGATTGGGTGATGACACTGCCATAGGTTTCCTTACACTTGGGCTCTAGTCCACTAGGCGTGTTTCTGTCATAATTCCAAATGCACTGTCCAGTGTAGCAGCCACCAGTCACGCATGTTTCCCGAGCCCTTGACCTGCAGGTATGCTGTAAGGGCAAGATACACACTGGACTTAAAAGTCTTCGTATGCTAAAAAGAATATACAATCTCCTTTATAATTTTTACATTGATTACTGTTGAAATAATCTTTTTTATGAGCCAAGTAAAATGTCTTATTAAAATTAATTTCACCTGGTTCTTTTCATTCTTTTAAATGTGGCTACTAGGAACTTTTAAATTACCTATGTGGCTCACTGGCAGCTCACGTGGACAGTGCTGATTTAGAGAGACAAACAGTATTCTAAATGATGTATATATATAAAAGCCTAAGCGACTGGCCTACCGGCCGTTAGCTATGATGCACAATGACCACCAGGGGGCAGATGCTCAACGCAGGAGCTGCCGAGTGATAGCAACTTTGCAGAGTGCCCTCTAACACTCGGGGACCCCTCGGGAGATGTCAGACTGCCGGTTTTGGCCTGAACCCCACAGGCCAGGCCAAGGGACCTCACCTGCTGGAGGGATCCCGCTCACTCCCCAGATGACCTTCAAGCCCCGGCACCACCGCAGGTGTGGCCGGCCGGGGTGAGACTGTGGAAGGTTGGCTCCAGGGTGTGTACGGCCCATCTCGCCCAGTCCCACCCCGCCAGCCACCTTCTAATTAATTTCCATTCCATGTGCACGAATCCATGCACCGGGCCTCTAGTGGATGTATATAATATGCAACATCTTAGACAAGCATGTCTTTTAAATGAACAAGGCATGTGGCCCGCCGGCCGTGAGTTTGACATGCTTGAAAAACATTCGTCAATATGGTTATAAGACCCTTTGTGTGTTGTTGGATGGCCAATTCCTATGGAGGCAGGTCTAATATTATAACAATAGTATAAAAGAGGCTTCATTTATTGAGCTCCAACTTTTGACAGGAATACTGCTAAGTGCTTCAGGTAGATTATCTGTAATCCTCCCAACAGGGAGAAATAATTTGGACCAGAGAGACTAAGTAGTTTGGCCCAGCTCACACAGCAAAGAAGTGCTACAGCCAGACTCTGAATGGAGGCCTGTCTAAGGCCAAGGCCTGTACCCCGTGGTACTTCAAGGAAAGAAACGGAGAGGCCTGCTTGGAAGTGACCTTCTCTTGTGAAGTGGTTGCTATCCACCTTGGGCAGGGACCACACAAGCCATACATCAGTCATTAAGAAGGTGCTCCCCTGGGACCAGACTGGTGATCACCAGAGGGAAGGGGGTTGGGGGACTGGGGGAAAGCGGGGAAGAAATTGAGAAGTACAAATTGGTAGTTACAGAATAGTTGCAGGGAGTACGATGCTAAGTGAGATAAGCCAGTCAGAGAAAGACAAATACCGTATGATTTCACTTACATACGGAATCTAATGAACAAAATAAACAAACAAACGAAACAGAAGCAGACTCATAGATACAGAATAATCAGGGGTGTAACGTACACCATAGGGAATACAGCCAATAATATTGTGGTAACTCTGTATGGTACTGGGTGGACACTGAAAATATCAGGGGGGCCAGTTTGTAAAGTATACGATTATCTAACCACTACGCTGTACACTGGAGACCAATACAAAGTAATACTCAAAGTGACCTGTAATTGAAAATTTAGACAAATTTTTTAAAAGTTAAGAAGGTGCTCTATTCTGCTCTGGACTCGTGGAGTGGACAGTTTTGAAACACAGCACGCCTACCCAACCCGCCTGGAGCCCACTGCTCACCCTGCTCTGCACAGGAGTGGCTCCGGGACGTGAGGGGTGCCCAGCAAAGCCTGCCCGAGACAGCAGGGCAATGGCACCACGTGAGGGGCACCACCCATGAGACGAACCCCCTGTGTAACCCACAGCCTGGCCTCACCTCCTGATCCCATCCATTCTTGGGAAATGCCTCAGTCACAACAGCACTAATTGGTGGGAAGCTCTGGGACCCTGGGGAGGAAGCAGCCTACAGCCAAGGGGCCATGACATGGCCACAGAGAGAAGAAGCTCGCCAGAGAGCTGAGACCCACTGCCAACAGGCAGTCTCTCAACCCCGAAATACCCCCTGCCACCGAGCTTGGGAAGACTCGGACATGCAAGCTCCGGCACCTTCGTCCCCCTCCTCCCCAGCACGCTCCTCGCCGACCAAGTGATGGAAGTCTACAGACATCTGCTCGGCCCACCACAAGCGCCCACGAAAAGCAATTTGCCTCCCTGCAGCAGTTGGAGAGCGTGAGTGCAGGGTGGGGGCTGGGGGGTGCTGGGGGTGGGGAGAACTGCCCAGAAAAAAACACACACACAGAGAAAGCACAGTGGCATGCAGACATGAACCTGGGAATCTCTGAATGGCTCAGACGGGACACTGTGTCACCTCTGATTTAAGCAGGGGGCTGTTTCCGGAATGCTGACCGGCTCAGCTCGCCATCAGGCACTTACGTAATCCTCCTCATTGAGCCCTTGTTTCTCCACAGAACTCTTCACCTCCATGGAAAACTTCTCAAACTCGGGTTTCACCGTCCTCAGTAGAGTGACTGTTTGGAGGGATGAGTACGCCTGCTTAGCTTCAAAGTCGTGTTTGTCTCCTCTCTTCCACGAGCCATCTCCTACAGGAGAAATGAAAATATTTATCATCCCAAGCCAGCCGCCATAAAGGGCCCTTTCTCCCTTTCCAGCTGCCACGTGTCTACAGGTTGCTCTGGGCAGCCGGCGCAAGAGGGATTGTCATGGTCTTGCACTTGGGTACCATGTGACAATGAGCGTCACGATCCTCAGAGAAGAAGGCCCTTCAGACGGGTGTTCCTTTGAAATGTGAGAGAAATAAAAGCTTTGTGGCCTCAACTACCTTTAATCACCAGGAAACTGGACGTTTTAGTCCCCAAGAATTGCAAGATGGGAGGTGTAAGAAGTAAGTTTTGGCACCCTCTAAAGTCAGAAGGAGCCCTTCCATATTGTCAAAGAGCCTCTTCCTCCTGTCAGTGATTGAGCATCCACCTATGAACCAGGTCACGGTTCGTTTCCCGGTCAGGCCACATGCCCGGGTTGCAGGCTCGATCCCCAGTGTGGGGTGTGCAGGAGGCAGCCGATCAGTGATTCTCTCTCATCACTGAAGTTTCTCTCTCGTGCGCGCGTGCGCCCTCTCCCTTCCTCTCTGAAACCAATAAAAACACATTTTTTTAAGAGAAGTAAGTTTCACTCCTTCTCATTCACACTCAGCTTTTAATCCCTACAATCATCTGGGGAGGTCAACCAAGCTGTTGCTTGGGTGCAATCAGCCTGACGTTAGGCAGAGAGGGTGGCAGGAATGGCTCTGTGTGACAATGGGGTGCAAAGGATGGTAGAGGTGGCACTGCTAAGACGGAAAAGTTTCAGATTACCAATAGTTCTTGAAGTATTTCTGGAACCTCTTCAGAGTGAGAAGTCGTTTAGGTGAGTGGCAACATCATCACATTATTTATGGGACAGTGTTCACCGGTGCATCCATGAAATGAAAACTGCTAACATGTACTGAGCAGGTCTATACTAATAAAAGCCTATGTGGTCATCACGCCTGCATGCCCTCACGCCATAAAAGTCCATCACACCAGGAAGCTGTGTGCGTAGCGGGCGCATGCGGGTGGGCGGGGACCTGATGCTGCGTGCATGCCAGCCGGGTACCGGCGGGACCCCTGGCTCTGGCCTACCTTTTTGGGGTAATCCATTGAGGAGCCCCAGATGGGTGGGCGGGGCCTACCTCTTTGGGGAGATCAATCTCAGGGCTCCCACACTGTGAGAGGGTACAGGCCAGGCTGAGGAGCCCCCCTACCCCCCGCAAGTACACGAATTTCATGCACTGGGCCTCTAGTTTATAATAATAATCTCTCGTTAATGAGCACTTTATAGTTAAAAACTCACTGCATCCTCACAAGACCCAGGGTTGTGGGTACAATGATCGTCTCGATTTCACAGATGAGGAAACTGAGGCACAGGAAGCTGGGTGCCCCACTGCCTCCCAGCTCTCCCTTCACAAAAGCAAAAGCAAATGATGTGGGTAAAAACCAGTACTCTCTAATATTTCATTTCTTTAGAAAATACGTGGCCTTCAGGGCCCCAAAAGAAAATGTGGCCCTCTAGGGTGGGACAAGAAGCTGATGTTTCCACGAACTGTCCTTGTGATCCCTGGAGATCTGGGAATACAACAGGGAACTCAACCCCTGGACTCCAACTCCGAAGCCATTTGTTCGCGCTGAGTCCCGGGCCCCTGGCAGACGCCTGCAGCCCAGCGGCCGAGCCGTGAGGGTGGTTCCCGAGTGTGAGGCCAGGGCTCCATGGCCCCCTTTCCACTCTCATGGAAAGGGAGCTGTGGCCTGGGGATTTCCATCACAGCTGAAGCCAGGCAAACGTGGGTTCACTGAGCCCTGGTCAGAAGTCTGTGGGAGCCACCACCGTGGACTTCATAAGTGTCTTGAACAGTCTCCCCCACCCTCGAGAGAAGGATTTAGAGACAGACGGGTCACAGCTGAAGTATTACAGGTGGCAGCTCACTGGGGAGAAAGAGGGGGTACAGTGCAGGGTGCAGAGGAAGAAGCAGCCAGCTCCAAGGAAGGATTGTAATAGGCGGCGAGGAGGACGGGAAGGCTGGCTGGGCTGAGCAGAAGGCCCAGGCTCAGGTGCAAATGTGGCAGGCAGCAGCTGTTCAACGATAAGTAAGACAGAGCCAAGGACAAAATTCATTAAGGGCTGGATCTGTGCTCAGCGAGCACGAGATTAAATGTCAAGCCACCCAGCAGGACCTGACCAAGTCCTCCTCCTCCCACATGGAACCTCCCGAACACGGAGGAGTCCTCGGCGAGGAGCAGCCGCGATGCCTGTGCTCAGAGTGAGCTGCGGGGCCGGCCCCAGAGCCTGGAAGTGCCCACAGCATCTTCATGCCGTGGGGGAAGCCGTTTCTCAGGGGCATGCGATCAATACTTATTGATTCATTTTCCATTGATTTGCAGTGTCAAGACTCAGCAGGAGTGGTGTGTCTTAGGCAAAGAGGGTGGGGGTTGCTCAGCTCAGGGGAAGGGTTCTCTCCCGGGATAACCCCGCCGGTGCTGTGCTGTGCTGTGCAGCTAGAAAAAGCACAGGGCACTGGAGACAGCAACTCTCTCAGCTCCTACAATGGGGAAAACATTTTTTATTTTGAAAGACATGAAATCCAGTACGATAAATTTGTCTGCCATCATCTAAGAATAAGCCCTGCTGGGTGGCTCAGTGGTTGAGCATCAACCTAGGAACCAGGAGGTCACAGATCGATTCCCAGTCAGGGCACGTGCCCAGGTTGCAGGCTCAATTCCCAGTAGAGGGTGTGCAGGAGGCAGCCGATCAATGATTCTCTCTCATCACTGATGTTTCTGTTTCTCTCTCTCTCTCCCTTCCTCTCTGAAATCAATAAACATATATTTAAAAATAAAAGATAATGATATTGAAGTTTTGTTTTCTAAAAAAAAAAAAAAAAAAAAAAAATGGAGACAATAGTGCTTAATAAATTTAAGCCAAAACAAATAGGTATCTAGCTGCAAGCATAACTGACACTGGGACGTCCCGCTGTTGGGGTTTCTCACTGTGATGTGTCAGTAACGCCTCCCACGCGGGGCTGCTGGGCACCAGGGAAGCAGAGGCCGGCTTGGCGTGTGGACACATTGAATTCCGCAGACAGCTGGGTGCCTCCGGAGATTTATGAGTGGAACAGGAGATGACATGATCAGAACCATGCCTGGGAAATAGCGATGGGTTAGGGTGGGGAGACATGGAGGGCTCACAGCCCCAGCCATCCAGGCGAGAGGTTCCATGTGGGAAGTCATAACCCCCAAAATTAACCGCGGGTCTCTGGGTGGTGAGAATCATGGGCGAGTTTTTCTTTTGCTTCCCTTTTCTTTCCCTTTCTTTTTTCTGGTGTGTGTTTCTCTGGATCTAGGAAATGTTCAATCATAATTATTTACTGCTTTTTTTTAATCATGAAAACAGGGAGGGCCCTGGGAATGCAAGCAGAGGACGGCGCAAGAGGAATCTCAAGAATCCACAGAGGGAGGGAGTGAGGGACAACAGCGAGGGGCGCGTCACCAGTGATGCAGAGGGGGGAGGAGAAGGGGCTGTCGTTAGAGGGAAGAGCAGGGTCAGATGGAGGAGGCGGATGTGGACATCATAAGGGTGTCAGTTAGGGTCACCGTCAACCCCCGGTGACTGACTGCAGAAAGCCCAGTGATGGCACCAGGCCGGGTGGGGAACAGCCGCCTGAACAGAAAGAGGGGTGAAGGCTCGAGGAATGTGGGTGTCATTTCCACAGGCTGAGGGTCAGCACCAGGGGCTGACTGTGCTGGGTGAGAAAGTGCAGGGGAGCGGGGAGGAGGGCTGGCACCAACACTGGGGAGGCTGTTTTGGGGGGTCAGAAGGAGGAGGAGGAGACAGGAGCTCACAGAGAACCAGAAGTGGCCTGCGCCACCGATGCTCGGGAAGCGGGGCGTCCAGGAAGAAATGGCGGGAACGATGCTGACTGCGCTGAGCTGGGCCGCCCCGTCCAGGAGTCACTAGCCACACGGGTGACTAATCCAACATAAATTAATTAAAATTAAATAAAATTTAAAACTTTGGTTTTCCATTGCACTTGCCACATCCAGTGCCCTCCGAGTTCTCAGAAGACGGGAACATCCTGAACAGTCCCAGAGGGATTGCCCCAACAGCCTTCCTCCCAACCCACGGCAAAGAAGACGACGCCCTGGCACTAACAAAAGCTCAGTGGACAGCGGCTGTCATCTTCTCTCGAGACTTTGTAACTCTATCCTTTCAGGCGATGTCCCATCATTCCAATTCCCCCATAATATATGCTGAGCTCCTGTAATCATATAATTCAGGCCGATATGAAAATATCTTTGAGAGCTCATCAGGATCAAACAACCTGTAATCAGTCAATATGAATACACTGTCAAAACGTTTTTAAAAAATCCAATATCAAGGCAAGGGAGGGGAAGGAGGAGGTAAGAGATCAACCAAAGGACTTGTATGCATGCATATGAGCACAACCAATGGACACAGACAGTAGGGGTGAGGGCATGTGCTGGGGGGTGGGAGCAGATGGGGAGAGGCCAATGGGGGGAAAGGACACGTATAATACTTGCAACAATAAAGAATTTAAATTTTAAAAAAAGAAAGAACAAATCCAATATCAATTAAGTACTAATTGAAATAGAACCTTTCTCGAGAACGGGTATTAGAGTTCAGGGTGAGGGAGCACGGGGAGAAGGACGTTGGAGAGCTCTGCATGACCATGCAGCTGGTCCCTAGGGCACCGAGTTTCGGAGAAGGCCCTTCACTGACATGGGCACCAGGGCCCTGCTCTGGGCCACTCTGCCTGCCACAGGCTCTGTTCACGGCCTCTGCTCTGAGGGGGAAAGGAGCTTCGGGGTCCGGGACAAACATGGACAGTGAGTGGCCTCTCTAGCTACAGCCACCGTCCCTTCTTCCTCACAGGTTCCTGCGTTGATCTGGGGTTGCGGTGAGTTCAGCTAAAAGTACACATTTCGTGACCCCGCTCACAAGTAGGGGTAGGCAGTGATGTGTAAGCAGGAGTTAGTGCGGGGGCTTCCAGAGAGCTCTTCCAGCAGAACTGAGTCAACGGCCTCCCATCTTCCCCTCTTTGTCTTGCCTGGAACTTAGACATGACCCCTGGAGCCCTCGCTGCCCTCTTGTGTCACTGAGGCTGGATGCAATTCACTAAGACTGAGGGAGGGGAAAAACAGAAGGAGCTTGTGGAATCCAATGAACAGAATAACCCGATAAGCAAAATAGATCCAGAGACTTAGAAGCGTGGACCAGACGGACGCATCAGAGGGAAGGCGGGGGTGGAGCGTGGGGCATTGAATGTGGCAGAGTTCAAATGGAGAAAAAATGCAAATCTTTGCTTATGGACATGAAAAGAAATTAAAATAAGTAAAATAATTTAACAGGAAGATGACAAAGATGTAGGAAAACAGACAATCTCATACAATGTTGCAAAGTGTAAATTAGTAAACTCTCCAGAGGATAACTTGGCAATATCTATCAAAACTTAAATGCATATAACCTTTGACCCAGAAATTCTTCTAGAAATTTATCTTACAGAATAAATGTGTGTGTGTGTGCAGACATACAGGCATGCACGCTCAATTAGCCTCGTCCTGGGAGCAACACAAATATTTAAAAATAGGAGGCAGAAAAAGTAAAGATGACATGTTGACATTATAAAATACTGGGTAAATAATGCATTACATTGTATGTATTTGTTTTATATTTTCAATGCATTCTTAATCTTTAATAAAGAAACAGAAACAATAAATAAATAAATAAATAAATAAATAAATAAATAAATAAAATACTGTGTACCCCTATTAGAGTGATCATTTTATTAGAAATATTTTTGTAAAGCCCTGACTGGTTTGGCTCAGTGGATAGAGCGTCGGCCTGCAGACTGAAGGGTCCTGAGTTTGATTCTTGTCAATGGTACATGCCCAGGTTGCGGATTCGATCCCCAGGGGGGAGGGGCTTGCAGGAGGCAACCGATTATTGATTCTCTCTCATCATTGATGTCTCTCTCTCTCTCTCCCTCTCTGAAATCAATAAAAAAAATTTTAAAGAAAGAAATTAAACGCTTTCCATCACCTATGTTGATGGCTCCTGAGCTTCTACATGGGAGCTTAACTAAAAAGTAGTAAGTAATCTGAAATGAAAGGGAGCTGGGAGCAGAGACTGTCAAAATGTTGCACCTCAGTTTACAGTAATGGTTGTCTTCTTTTTTTCACATTGTGGCCCATTACAAACATTCCGGGAACATGCATAAATATACACTGAGTGGCCAGATTATTATGATCTCTGAACGCATAATAATCTGGCCACTCAGTGTTTATCCTATATAATAAAAAGCTAATATGCAAATTGTCCCCTCGACCAGGAGTTTGACCAGCAGGCAGGCCGGCCAACTGCCCATGTCCCCTCCCCCTGGCCAGGCTGGCTGGACCCCACCCATGCACGAATTCATGCACCGGGCCTCTAATACACACACACACACACACACAAAGTGGCCAGATTATTATGCGTTCAGAGATCATAGTAATCTGGTCCACTCAGTGTATACACATGAACATATTACTAACATAAAAGTTTTATGAAACAATACATATGGTACGTGTGACCCGCTTTGACAGTACATTGATATGTTCTAGTCTATTCCACCCTATTAAAAATTATCCCAACAGCCCATCCCGGAGGCAGCCTGCGGGTGGAAGCGCACGAGGCAGGGGTGTGCAGGGCCTGGATTTCAGACCATCTGGAGAAGATGCCCTGGCCTCAGGGCATGTGGCGTCTTCTTTGCTGAGTTCCCAGAGAAGCACAGCTGGAGAACTTAGAAGTCATAACCCTGCTCGGGATCCCCAATTTCTAAACTCCTAGCTGTGAAATCTGTTGACGTAACTCACATTACTGGCCCTTACCTGCCCCCTGCCACCCCAGCCTGCCAGAGAGGGGACCGAGTTACCGTAGGAGGAGCTGTTGAAGAGCTCGATGTTGAAGAAGGCGTAGTCCCCGCTGGTCATCCCGTGCCTGTGCGCCGCCAGCATGATGCCCCGGATGGTGTCGCTGCTCGCACACATGATCACCACTGGGAGGGAGGAACAACAACACGCATGAGACGCCCTGTCCGGACACAGCGAGGACGCTGAGACCAGCGGGGGCGGCCGGCCAGGAGCGGGGTACACACATCCCCTCCAGTGTCCTCACCAACACGTATGGATTACAGAAGGGAAGAGCAGTAACGTGACAGTGGAGACATGCAGAGGATGCCACCGTAACCAAGGATGGAAGCCAACGTCCCAACCGGGGAAGAGACGCCGGAGCCTCCGATGGAGCCCACCCCGGACCAACGCCGACAAAGTGGGGGACCTGAACCCAATGGGGGGAGCAGCCAGTGTGGGGACAGTGTCTAAAAGAGCTGACCTGTGCGCTTTGAAATGGTCAAGTTGGTGACAAACCAAGACAGGCTGGGGGAATGTTCTAGATCAGTGGTCGGCAAACTCATTAGTCAACAGAGCCAAATATCAACAGTACAACGACTTGAAATTTCTTTTGAGGGCCAAATTTTTTAAACTTAAACTTCTTCTAACGCCACTTCTTCGAAAATAGACTCGCCCAGGCCGTGGTATTTTGTGGAAGAGCCACACTCAAGGGGCCAAAGAGCCGCAATGTGGCTCGCGAGCCGCGGTTTGCCGACCACGGGCCTAGTCAAAAAGACCCAGAGGAACAGAAAGCTCAGTGCCATGTGTGCCCCTGGAGTGGATCCTGGCCCTTTAAAAGGGAATAATAAAAGTTTTGCTATAAAGGGCATTATTGGGACAACTGGAGAAATCTGAGTGAGGCCTGAAAACCAGGTAACAGCACGGCCTTTGTGCTGGAGTGCTTGTCTTTCCACAGCTCTGCCGTGGACCTGTAAGGGAATGTCCTTTTCCCGAGGAAACACACTTAAGTATTGAAGAGTTACAAGCATGACGGCTGTACTTACTCTCAAATAGTTCCTTACAAGACAGTAATGTTTCCGTGTGGGGTACATGTGTACATATTTGGAGGGGGAGGGAGAGGGAAGGGGGAGGGGAGGAGGGGGAGGTTCGGAATGACGAAGTGAAAGCGGCAGAATGTTAACAATTGCTAAAAACCTGGGTGAAGTCTATAGCAGAGATGGTTTTTTATTAATTTCTTACATCTTTTCCCAAAATGTATGATTATTTCAAGATAAAGTTTGACAAAATGCTCCCAATGAACCGCCAGATTTGCCCACTAGAAGACAGCGAGGAGTGCCAACGGCTTTCTACACTTAATCGCATGGTAAACACCTTTCCCCGAAAAAGCAAACTTCATGGTTTGGGGGAGGCCCTTCATGTGGCAAATCAGAGGACGAGCGAGGGGCCCAGCTTTCTGCTGCCTTGACTCTGAAACCTTCCTCCCAGGCTGTCCCCGCCTCTAGAGGGACAGGTACCAGAACCCAGGTCCCGCCCCCTGGCCGATCCGTTCAGAGCCACACTGTCAGACCTGAGGGGCCTTAGGCAGCTCCGGAATGTCGCGGCCTGCTCCTAAGAGCATCCACGGACCGGAGTGAGGCGGGGACCTGGCCATTACCCAGCAAACTGGATCCTTGTCGCTGTCCCTCGTCCCCATGACGGGGACCACTGTGTCTGGCACACACAGAGGAGGGGAGAGGCCTGCAGAGGCCACCCCGCGCTATCGCTCTCAGCGATGTGTGTGCTCTTTGTGAAGGCAGGGGCACGGGGAGATGTCAAACCCACTCCAGGCCCAGGCTTGGCCCCCACGAGGGTGGGGCCTGTGGGTGTTTCGTGTCCTGAGACCTTCACTGAGTGTTAGACCATGACTCTGACATTCCTTAGGCACAGGGCTCCGCGTGCCCGCTGCCGGCTCCGGAGAATGTGTCTCTGAACAATACGGAGCTCGGAAAGAGCTGCCCCTGTACGAGGAGGTGCTGTTTGTGCCCGTGAACACACTTACACACTTAGGAAACATACTCAGATTCCCAGATGCCTCAGTGAGGGAGTTTTTGAAGAAACACCTCGTTACTCATTATGATTTAGAGCTTTGTTTCAGCAACGATTCATTCTAGTCCCTGAAATTAAAAAAGAGCGAGGGTGCCCCACAAAATAGCCAATAAGGGGCTGGAGCCGGACACGTGTGAAGAGCGTGGACTCCAAGAGGGGGCACCTCCGGGAGGGTCCAGTAGACTGGGGCCGACGGTCTGCCCGCAGCCCGCATCACTTTCCGTTAGTTACTCAGAGTCCCAAGTCTGCCTCTCCCTCCCGGACGCGGCACCTCCTTCTGCCAGCCCATAAGCAGAGGAGGACGGAGTTCTAACCACCTAACTCAGGCATTTTCAGATGATCTGAAAGGCAGACGACTGAGGTTCAATGAGGACCGAAACGCATGAACATGTCTGCGTCGACAGGTACCCAGGCATGCTGACTGGGGTGTTCATGAGGATGAACGCAGAAGCAGGTCACTCCGTTGGATGATTCAGGCATCGGGGCTTGATGACTGTACGTGTCTATCTAACCAAACAGCCTGGGTCCTCGGGCCAGAGCAGAAGCTTCCCTAAGTCCTGGCTGGGACCTGCCTGGCACTGGCCTCTGTCGCTTCTTTGTCTATTTTTACAGTCCTGACCCATCTGCTGCTCTCTTTCCCCACCATCATCGAGACCCATTCCTTCTGGCAGACACATTCTTTCTTTAAATGTCAGTGCCTCCTTGGACCGAGCAAGCGTGACCTAAGTGGCATTGTGTGTATCTGAGCAGACTTTATTTTATATCTCATCCGTTGTGTGTTGACCATGTGGCTTAACTCTCAAAGGGAAGCCTGAGCTGCCAAGTTCAGGGCAGGGTATTATTTTTCTTGCATGAAAATGATGACTCAGTTTAATTTGGAGCAAGGACTTCAAGATGCTGGCAAAGCAGGCAGAGCGGAGAATCCGTCTAGATTTGAAGGATAATCCCTAATCTCGTATGGCTGTTTCATTCCAGCCTAGTTCAACAGCAAGTATTTTTAGTAACCTGCCTTTATAGAGTCTATCAGAAGATTAAAATAGTTTTCATTAAAATAGCGTTCTCTTCCTACTCATGTTTCATCAGTTTACATAACTCACCAAACTACATGGCTAAAGGAATAAGCACAACGGGCACAAACAGATTTGGGGACAGCTCCTGGGGAGTCTCTGGACAAGTGTGCGAGGTCTGCAGGCTCCCTGCCAGCGCTCACCAGCAGGCAGTAAGGCTTATAGAGAAAAGACACCAGCTAATCCTGTAAGCTGCTAACGGAGAGGTCAAGTAAGACCGTTTCTGCCCAGCCATGTGGCTCAGTAGTTAAGCATCCACCCACGACCCAGGAGGTCATGGTTCGATTCCTGGTCAGGGCACACGCCTGGGTTGTGGGCTCGACCCCCAGTAGGGGGCGTGCAGGAGGCAGCCGATTGATGGTTCTCACCATCTCTCTCCCTCTCCTCCTCTGAAATCAATAAAAATATTTTTTAAATATTTTTAATTTAAAAATGTAGACAGTTTCTATCATATTTAAGTATATTTAAATATACAAATACTAATTTAAGGGTCGAATTTTTTAAATTCTAAAAGAGGTGGTGGTGTGACTCTAAGTTCCTGGATACAGTTTCCGTCAATCTGCCCCATTTTCTCCAAGATGCCACAGAAATTGCCATGTTCCATGTCACCCTCCATTTCCTGATCTCGCCAGTGTCTCCTGTAAGAGACTCCTCGCACCTGTGCACGGCCGAGAGCGCGCTGAGAACGGCAGAGAGAGGCGCGAAGGGATGGCTAGAGAAGCCCATTCGGAGACCAGAAACATTCCCGGCAGCAAACCTGAAACGGGGGTGTGCATGCCTTTCCCGTCTCCGGTTTATATCTGGAGCAACTTCTAATAAGGTGACACTCGTCTCTCCAACTGCCTTCGTTTACCCCTCTGTCCCCACAGAGCGGGCTGGCTGACAGGTGAGCTGAGAAGAAAACACCGGGCACACTGGGCGGGCCCTTCCCTCCCTCCTCTTTGAGATGTGCCCGCTTTCACCGAGCACACACAGTGTGGCTGACGTTTGTCCTGTAGCCAGGGGCCTGGGCTGGAGGGGCTGCAGCCGAACAGCTGATCCGGAACTCAGTGGACGGACCTGCCTAATTCGGAGGGAAAGGGACAAGCAGCCCTTTTGGCAGCAGATCTAAATCCATGTTCTCCAGTCAGTTTTGTCGATATTAAAAATCGCATTTTCATACTGACTATGTGACTCCTGCATCCGTCTTTCATTTAACTCTATACCTGAAGGGGACGAGGATGCTTCTGCATGGGAACAAAGCAACATGTTCCATGTGCTGCAAACTGAAAATACAACAGCAGAAACGGAAAACCAATCTCCACGGTCACTCTGGGAGTAGTCAAAAGAATATCTAAGTGAGAAAGATTTTTTATTGATTTCAGAGAGGAAGGGAGAGATAGAAGCATCAATGGTGAGAGAGAATCATTAATTGGCTGCCTCCTGCACGCCCCCTACTGGGAATCATGCCCGAAAACCCAGGCATGTGCCCTTGATGGGAATCGAACCTGGGACCCTACAGTCAGTAGGCCGACGCTCTTATCCACTGAGCCAAACCAGCCAGCGCAAGAAGGGTTTTTGTTAAAGACAGGTGGTAAATGGGGGAAAGGGGATAAGAAAAGTAAAGTATCAATCCAGGAGATCTAACATCCAAATAAAATAAGTTCTAGAAAGAGAAAACAGAGAAAATGAAGAGGATAAAATTACCAAAGGAATAATTTAAGAAATCTTCCCAGAACTACCCGGCTGGTGTGGCTCAGTGATTAAGCATTGGCCTATGAACCAGGAGGTCACAACTCAATTCCCGGTCAGGGCACGTGCCTGGGTTGCTGGCTCAATACCCAGTAGGGTGCGTGCAGGAGGCAGCTGATCAATGATTCTCTCTCATCATTGATGTTTCTGTCTCTCTCTCCCTCTTCCTTCCTCTCTGAAATCAATAAAAATATATTTAATTAAAAAAAAAAAAAAGAAATCTTCCCAGAACTAAAAGACATGAGTTTCTGGATTGAAGAGGCCTACCCTTCAATACCCTCAAGTGCATAAGGCAAAATACTGGCATAAAAATCTACCATAATGGAATGTAAAAACATTGGGAGCAACAAAAATAGTCAAAAAATCCCAGGACAAAAAGAAAAAACACAACATTCTATTGATAAAGAAGCGGAATCAATCCTAGCTTCCTAATTGCAACGTTGGAATCTAAAAGACAATCCTTCAAATTTTGAGGGGAAATAATTTCATATCTAGAATTCTGTAAGTACATATAATGGTAGGATGAAGAAATTTTCCATCATGAAATGTCTCAAACTTTAGCTCTCATTCATCCCTTCTGAGAAAGCTCCTGGAGGATGTGTTCCACTAAAACAAGAATATGAACAAAGAAAGAACACAGAGGGACCTAATCAGAGAGAAGGGGGGGGGGAGGATGGGAGTTGCAGGAGGATGTTGAAGAAAGAACCCAGAGTTATAACTGTGTAGCATGTTTAGAAAATAACTAAACTGGAGCAGCTCAGGAGACTTAAAATATAAAATTGGTAGATGATTTATTAATTCCATAGGAAACTAAGCAGACAAATGAAAATAAACTTTTTTTTAACCCCAAGGAAAACAAGTAGGGCAAGAAAGGAAATGTCATCGTAGTAGCCTGTATGGCTCAGCTACAAATAACTTTTAGAAGGTAATAATAATGTAGACACTAAATACTACTGAGCTAACCAAAAATTATAATGCAATCATCTTGGAAGGGAGACTGGAAGGAAAACCTGAGTGTGTGGTTAATAGGGAGTAGAAGAGAATTAAATCAGCATCTTCCCGTGGGACGGTAAGAGATTAAAACCTAAAGCTGAAAAAATCAAAAGTAACATGGGATTTAGAGGTAGGAGGTCAAATACCTACAGAAACAACTACAGGAGTTGCAAATAGTGGCCTCTGGGCAGTGAGAAGTGGGGAGAAGGAGACAGTGAAGTCTGGTTGCTAATGACGCCTGGAGTTTTCTGACTTTCTAACCCAATAGCTGTATAACTAACTTACATAAAAATAACATACGTTTTTAAGAAAAGTGATTTCTCTCTGGCCGATCCTACACTACATAGCAACGGGTTCTATTTGCAAAACAGAGATTGCACCTTTATTTTTGCTGTTCACAAAGCTCCCTCTGCTCCAAAGGTTTTCAGCATTTCCACAGGGCAGCCTACAGTGCTTCTTTCCCCCTGCTGTGGGTCAGTTATTTCCTTAGCATGGGTTCTTTGCTTAAAAATTCTGCTGATCAGCCACTTGGTCATTTCCCCCAGCCTAATTCTAAAAATAAATGACTCTCTACTGATTAAACACTGTTATCTCTACAGTGGTCATGCAGGCCCAAAGTAATGACACATGATTATAACTAGAGGCTCAGTGCATGAAATTTGTACACAGCGGGGGTGAGGAGTCCCTCAGCCCAGCCTGCACCCTCTCGCAATCTGGGACCCCTCGGGGGATGTCCGACTGCCAGTTTAGGCCCGATCCCCCTAAACTGGCAGTCGGACATCCCTCTCGCAATCCGGGACTGTTGGCTCCTAACTGTTTGCCTGCCTGACTGATCGCTCCTAACCACTTGCCTGCCTGGCTGATCGCCCCAACCTCTCTGCCTGCCTGCCTGATTGCCCCTAACTGCTCACCTGCCTGCCTGATCGCCCCTAACCACTCACCTGCCTACCTGATTGCCCCTAACCGCCTCTCTCTCGGCCCCCACTGTGGTGGCTTCATCCAGAAGGACGTCCGGAATGTCGTTTGGCTGTTTGGTCTAATTAGCATATTACGCTTTTATTACTATAGATATATATCTCTTAGTTTTTCTTTCTGCAGTACAGCATATAGCCAAATGAAATTTTAGTCATATTAGTATCTGAGATGGTGGCATTGTCAGTTTTTACCTTTTAAAAGATTCAAATATTTGCATCTGATTTTGAAGATGAACTTAAGTCCAAAAAAAGTGCTAAAATGTGATCTCCAAAGGTTGCAGGGCAGGCGGGGGGGGACTCTCTAGCTCTATGATGTTTAATATTTAATTTTCAAAGACAAAAACACAGTCCATTACATCTTTACACTGGAGGGAGCACAACTCAGAACCTCCCACCGCAGTGTGAAGGGCCTGATTCTCGGCCAGCTCTCTATTTCACAGAGGAGGAAGGCGCCTCAGAGGAGGTAAGTGACCGCCCAGGCCAAGCAGCTGCGGAGTGGAGACAGCAAGCCCAGAGCACCTGCTTCTTACCCCGGGATTCTTGCCCCAGGACTCGGCTCGCCTTCCAGTGGAAGTGATTATCATCGTATATACAGACTGATAACCGCTGGAATAAAACTCCACGTTTACTGTGCACGATGCACCTGGCACTGTTTCAGCGCGTTCCTTGTGTTAGCTCGTTTAATCCTCCCAGCATCCCTAAGATGGGGGTGCCCCTACGCCCCCCACTTTACCTGAGGAACCTGAGGTTTAGCAGCAGCCCGAGCTCCCTCTCCAGTGAACGCCTGAGCCTGGACAGAGGCTCTGGAAATCAAACCCCACTGAACCCAGTTAACCCATTAACTGCTTATGGCGAAGTAATGGCGATTAGCAAAAGGGAAAAGATCCCCAGAGAGGGCTTTGCCATCAAGCAACTTTCTCTCCTGAGGGTGGGGAATTTCGGGGAGAGGGGGAGAAACGGTTTTGAAGTTCTGACATCTGCCCAGTCACTGTTGGAAATGCACTTTAGAGCAGGAATGGTACCTCTTGTCACCTGTAAAATACACAGGTCGCTCCCACCGCTAAATCCAAATTTAGACGAAAAGGAGCAGAGACTGGGTGCATGGGCGAGGCTTTTGGAATGAAAAGCTGATCAGCAGCAACAGGCTGTAGTCCAACCCGTCTGAAGCCCCCAGGCCGCCCAGGGCCCTGTTGCCCTCCCTGCTCCCTGGGCTCAGTCAACCACCCCTTGTGAGGCTGAGGGGCCCCTGGCCGAGACCCGCCCTAATCTGGAATGACAGGTCCCCTGGGCCCTGAATCCCAGGCCACGTGCTCAGGGACCACCAGAGCAGATCTTGAGGGTTGGGGGGCACACCCCCACCCCCGCTAGCCCTGGGAAATCTCCAACTCCTAGCCCCCCGGCTGAGACTGGGGTCCCGGAGGCCAGAGCGGCCCCGCGTCCGCAGGAGCCCGCAGCGCCCGGAGCGCTGGAGGTGAGAGGCAGCTGTGGCTCCCGGGCCGGGCGCGGCCAGTCCGCAGCCTCGCGGACAAGTCCCCCTTTTCACCATCAGCGAAGCCGGGCGCCCCGCCTGCCTGGCTGGCAGGGATTCTGCGCAGACCGCCCGGAGTTCGAAAGCTCCGAACTTGGCCACGCACCCCCACTGTCAGCACCTCCCCCCGCCTCGCGCCGCAGCGTGCGTTCCCTGCGAGGCCGAGTGGCCAACTCGGCCAGGGCGGTGGCCGCTGCGCCCTCCTCCAGGGCTCCCCCACCCACTCTCCCCGGCGGCGGATCCCTCCCGGATCCCTCCCGGATCCCTCCCGGATCCCTCCCGGATCCTCCCGCAGCCAGCGCCCAGGGGCCCGGCCGCGCCAAGTCGGGGGCCAGCCCTGCACCTGGCTCAGCCCTGTCCCCTTCGGCCTCTGGGCGCGAGGTCGTGGGGAGCTCGGCTGGGATTGCACCCCTTACAATCCAGGCGCGAGGGGGGAGCAGAGGCGGGATCCCTCCAGCTCTGTGCACCCCAAACCTGACACCGGTAGGGAGGGAACTGCGTGTGGCTGCCCTCTCGGCCCGCCATTCCCCGCCGTCTACTCTGCGGTGAAACGGGCCACATGCGCGCTGTCGCGATTACGTATCCGCGACCACCCGCTTCTCCTCCCGCTCCCCGCAGCCGTACCTTGGTCAAGCCCCCCCCCCCCCCCCCCCCAGACCCGCGGGGAAAACGTGGGGAGCACGTGGGAAGGGGCTCCGCGCCCGCTTCTCCCGCGCGCGCTCCGGCCAAGTCGCCCTCCCCGCGCGCTGGAGACGGCGGTGCCGGGCGCGCCGGGGAGCGGGCCGCCGGGCCGGACCCAGCAGGGCATTTCTGGTGGAAACCGCGGACGCTCGTTTGAAAGAGGCTGGAGGGGCGGAGGGAGGGCTGAGAAGGGCGATAAAGGAGCCTTGAAGAGAAAGGTGGGGTCTGTGGAGGGAGCCGCCGAGGGCCCCCGAGTCCCGAGCCGGGAGCCGAGGGGCGGCGCGCGGGCTGAAGCGAGTCCGCGCGCGCTCCCGCACCAGGAGGGGCGCACGTCGGGAGAGGGCCGGGCCGGGCCAGGCCTTGGGGCCTCAGAATGCTTTCGCGCCCCAGCCGGAGCCTGGCGCCCGGAGTGCGCCCCGCATCGCTAACCGGGTGCGGGCGAAGGGGCAGCAAGGGAGAAAAAAACCCAGATGGTTTCTCAGCACCTGTCGGGGCTGCGGGCTCGGACGCCCCTCCCCCAGCCCCATCGCGGACTTTCTACTGACACCCCGCGACAGCCACGCGCCCTCCCCGAGTCCTTCGCGCCGCCGGGCGGGCGCGGGGTCCGCAGGGGAGCGCGTGGGTGTGTAGCGGGGAGCCCGGGAGAGCGGCCGGGCTACCGCGGGGGCCCGCGCCCCTCCCGCTCACCTCGCTCACTGGCCTGGATGTAGCGCACGATGTCCTCCAGGTCCAAGTCCTTGGTCTCGTCGAAGCTGTAGGCGGCCGTGTGCAGACCCTCCTCCTGGAACACCTCGTGGACGCCCTCCAGGGTGAAGTAGCAGTTGCGCTCCAGCTTGTCGTCGCTGTAGAGCAGCGCAGCGCGGCTCCACTGGTGGTGGCGGAACAGCGCGAGCATCATCTCGCCCATCTTGGCGTACGCGGGCGACACGCGCGTGAGGTGCGAGTACTCCGTGTCCTTGTGCTGGAAGCCGGCGGCCAGGGCCCCCGCCGACAGCATGGGCAGGTCCCAGTGCGACGCCAGCCGGGCCACGGGCGCCGCCGCGTACTCGCACACCGGCCCGAGGATGAGGTCGGGCTTGGCGCCCCGCGCCGCCGCCACGCGGTCCACCAGGCTGAAGAGCGCGCGGTTGCCGCAGTCCGAGTCCTCGTAGGCCACCTGGAAGCGAGTGCCGGGCGGCAGCAGCCGCGGCCCCGTCCCGTTGCCCTCCACGCTGCGCAGCGCGTACTCGATGGCCGGCCGCACCCGGGCCAGGGAGAACAGGTACGAGTCGTCCTGGGGCAACAGCACCAGCACCTCGATCTTCTGCGGCGGCGGCGGCGCCTCTCGCCCCTGCGCCCGCCGCCGCCGCCCGCGCTGCCGGCCAGCAGCGCCCAGCCGAGCAGGGCGCACGCGGAGAGAGTCAGCGCCCGCAGGGACGGCATGGTGCGGCAGGAAGGCGCCCGCCCCGGCCGCCGGCTCGCCCTCGGCCCCCCGCCCGCCCTTCCCCTGGCCTCCCCACTCTTCGCGCCGAGGCCCCGGCGCCCCCTCGGGCGCGCTCGGCAAATAAAATGCCCCCTTCGCTAACTCGCCACGAGATAGAGAGGAACAAGAGTCCTTCTTGCAGTGTCACTCGTTTTTTTAAAAAAAAAGAAGTTCACCGGGTGTAAACCTGTACGCCTGTAAATATTTACATATATATACTTATTATAAATATATATATATATATATTCGCCCTCCCTTTATATATACTATTTTGCTTAGAGGTGGCTTCTATTTGGGCGTTGCTAAGGTGGCTGTTGAAAGCGTATTTGTAAAAGAAAAAAAAAGTTCGACTTGTCCAAGTGCTTGTAATTGACGGTGCATCTCCCTCGCGTTTGATCTCATTGATTCGCGCCGGTTCCTGGATCCATAACCGGCGTTTAAATAGCGTGGCCGCGGCGGAGCGCGTTACCACACGGGGCGCGCAGAGGCCGGGCTTGTATTTCCAGCGGGTGGGGTGGGGTGGGGTGGGGTGGGGGGGGCGGGGTGGGGCATGGTGGGGGCTGGGCTGGGGGAGCTCTCCTTAGCATTCCTACATCAGGGCTCCGCCCCGCACCCCTTCCTTTCCCACCCCTCCGCCGTCCCTAACCCCCCGCTCCCCCGCTAGCCCGGGGCCTTCCCTTAAAGCCCGCGTCTGCGCCCGCGGGAGCCCCCGCCGCGCCGCGCCGCCTCCAGGGCCCCGCCTCTCCCGGCCCAGCACGGGCGCGCGCTCCAGCATCGGGCTTTCAAAATGAAATGCTTTCGAAAGGACCGAAATGCGCGCAGGCACGCACACCACGTGCAAAAATAAACAGGACCAGAGGGAGGAGTGGTCCTGAAAAATGGTCGTTTCGGTGCAAAAAGCCGTAGGTCCGGCTGGCTCTCGCCTCTTCCGCACTCCGGCCACATTCCCCCGACACCCTCCCTTCCCTGGCCCCGGGCACAAGGCGAGGGAGCCGGGACCTGGGACCCTGAGCAGGCGGCTGGGTCGCGGACCCTGGAGCGCCCCGCTAGGCTGAGCGTTCAGCGCACCCCTCCCCCCAAGCCCGGGCCGGCCCCCTCCCCCGGGGCAGCGCCGGCTCCCGCTGGGGTCGCCGCGGGGCGGGGATGCCCCGGTCCCCGCGCACAGACCCTCCGCCGCGGCGCCGCGAGCAGGAAAGCGAAACTTGTTGCTCCCAACGGCGAGCGAAGGGCTCGGCTTCTTGGGGTGCCCAGAGCCCGGGAAGCATCTCCGAGGCGTCCTCCGGGCCGGGTGTGCTGAACCAGGTGACCGCACGGAGACCGGCCCCCAGGCCGTTACCCGAGGGCCCCCGGGTGCAGGCGCCCGCGCCGCTCCGACCCGGACGCTGGGCAGTCCAACGGCGTCTCCTCCCGAGCGCGCCAGACTCTGCGCTCTGGGTCCTGCGTCGCCGAGAGCGGGCCTGCCTCGGACCCGGTCCCGCCGCCGGGCGCAGCCGCCACCGCCGTGGAGACGGGGCTGGAGACGGCGCGGAGCCGCCCGTGGCCCGCGGAGGCCGCCGCGCGGCAGGGCAGCTCCGAGGGGAGCTGGACCCCCTCCGCGCGGTGACCCCGGAGGCCGTTGGCAGTGTGGACGTGCGGCCTGGGACGGGGGTCTGACACTCCAGTCCCGCGAACTAAAATCCATCGAAAATGTTTGACAAGGGGCTTCCGGCGACGGCTGGGCGCCGTGCCCCACAGACAGGCATTCGCCTGCGCCGCGCGCCCTCTGTCGGCCGAAGCCGGGAGCCAGCTAGTGGCCCCGCCGCGCGGATCCCGGGCACCGCGGGTTGGCTGGTTTGCGTTCGTTTGCGTCACCACCAAGGCCCCAAAGAGCCGTCGCTCTCCCCTCCCTGGTGACCCTGAGAAGGCCAATCGGGTTCCCGGAGAGGTGGCACCTTCGGGCACCAGCGCTCGCCACCGTCAATAGCACCCTCCCTACAGGCCTTTCTGGGACCGGAAATGTAATTGCGGGCGGCGGTCCTCTGGTCACGTGCACTTCGGAGCGCGCACTGTGACCCCGGACGGAGGGCCTTGTGGCCCCTGTGCGACTTCCACTCCTTTCGGTAGGCCGGCTAACCAGCAGCCCAAGAGGCATCTGTCTGCACAAAACCGAAACCCCGACGGCCATGGACACTGGGAGCTTCCAGCGACTCAGTCCCCGGAGCTCCTGGGAGAGGGGCAGGGAGGCCGGCAGGAGAGAGGGAGAGGGGAAGGGAATGGGGAGAGGGGGAAGGGAATGGGGAGAGGGGGAAGGGAATGGGGAGAGGGGGAAGGAAATGGGGAGAGGGGGAAGGAATGGGGAGAGGGGGAAGGGAATGGGGAGAGGAGGGAAGGGAATGGGGAGAGGGGGAAGGAAATGGGGAGGGGAGAGGGGGAAGGGAATGGGGAGAGGAGGAAGGGAATGGGGAGAGGGGGAAGGGAATGGGGAGAGGAGGGGGAAGGGAAATGGGGAGGAGGAATGGGGGAAAGGGGAGGAAGGGAATGGGGAAGGGGGGGAGAGGAAGGGGAAGGGAATGGGGAGAGGGGGAAGGAAATGGGGAGAGGGGCCGCAGGCCCTCTGCTCCCCCTGGACCCACCGCAGGGGAAAGGAATCATGGTTGGGGAAGGGAAAGGGAGAGGGAGAGAGGAGGAAGGGGAATGGGGGAGGGAGAGATGGAGAGGAGAGGGGGGGAAGGGAAGAAATAAATGGGGAGAGGAGGAAGGAAAATTGGGTGAGATGAGGGAAGGGAAGAATGGGGAGCCAGGAACCAGGGTGTCCTGTTACCTCCGGCTGTGCCCTGTGTCTGGGGAACGCGGCCAATGGCGACAGGGCTCTGCACGCTGGGGTGTCTGGGGTTTCAGTGGCACCAGGGGGGGCGCATGCCTCTCCCCGCCCCCCCACCCCGCAGGCCTTCTCCCCCAGCAGGCCCTCTCCCCCCCCCCCCCCCCCGCAGGCCCTCTGCCCCCCCCCCCCCCCCCCCCCCTGGGGGAGAGGGGCCCCCATCTGCCCCCCCCCCCCCCAGGCCCTCCCCCCCCCCCCCCCCGCAGGCCCTCTTCCCCCCCCCCGCAGGCCCCTCCTCCCCCCCCCCCCCCCGCAGGCCTCTCTTCCCCCCCCCCCCCCCCCTGCATCTGCCCCCCCAGGCCCTCTGCCCCCCCCCCCCCCAGGCCCTCTCCCCCCCCCCGCCCCTCTGGGACCCCCCCCCCCCCCCCCCCCCCAGCAGGCCCTCTTCCCCCCCCCCCCCCCCCCCCCCGCAGGCCCTCTGCCCCTGCCCCCCCCCCCCCGCCCTCTGCCCCCCCCCCCCCCCCCCCCCCCCCCCTCTCCCCCCCCCCCCCCCCAGGCCCTCTGCCCCCCCCCCCCCCCCAGGCCCTCTGCCCCCCCCCCCCCGCAGGCCCTCTCTCCCCCCCCCCCCCGCAGGCCCTCTGCCCCCCCCCCCCCCCCCCCCCCCCCCCGCCCCCCCCCCCCCCCCCCAGGCCCTCTCCCCCCCCCCCCCGCAGGCCCTCCCCCCCCCCCCCATCTGCCCCCCCCCGCAGGCCCCTCCCTCCCCCCCCCCCGCAGGCCCTCTTCCCCCCCCCCCCAGGCCCCCTCCCCCCCCCCCGCAGGCCCTCTCCCCCCCCCCCCCCCCAGGCCCTCTGCCCCCCCCCCCCCCCTCTTCCCCCCCCCCCCCCTGCCCCCTCAGGCCCTCTGCCCCCCCCCGCAGGCCCTCTCTCCCCCCCCCCCGCAGGCCCTCTCCCCCCCCCCCCAGGCCCTCTCCCCCCCCCCCAGGCCCTCCCCCTGCCCCCCCCCGCAGGCCCTCTTCCCCCCCCCCCCGCAGCAGGCCCTCTCTCCCCCCCCCCCGCCCCCCTCTGCCCCCCCTGCCCCCCCCCCCCCCCCCGCAGGCCCCCTGCCCCCCCCCCCCCCCCCCCCCCCTCCCCCCCCCAGGCCCTCTCCCCCCCCCCGCAGGCCCTCTCCCCCCCCCCCCCGCCCGGCCCTCTCCCCCCCCCCGCAGGCCCTCTCCCCCCCCCCCCGCCCCCGCAGGCCCTCTCCCCCCCCCCCCCGCAGGCCCTCTTCCCCCCCCCCCCCCGCAGGCCCTCTCCCCCCCCCGCAGGCCCTCTCCCCCCCCCGCAGGCCCTCTCCCCCCCCCCCGCAGGCCCTCTGCCCCCCCCCCCGCAGGCCCTCTCCCCCCCCCCCCCGCAGGCCCTCTCCCCCCCCCCCCGCAGGCCCTCTCCCCCCCCCCCCCCCCGCAGGCCCTCTCCCCCCCCCCCCCGCCCGCAGGCCCTCTCCCCCCCCCCAGGCCCTCTCCCCCCCCCCCCCCAGGCAGGCCCTCTCCCCCCCCCCGCAGGCCCTCTGCCCCCCCCCCGCAGGCCCTCCCCCCCCCCGCAGGCCCTCTCCCCCCCCCCCGCAGGCCCTCTCCCCCCCCCCCGCAGGCCCTCTCCCCCCCCCCCCGCAGGCCCTCTCCCCCCCCCCCGCAGGCCCTCTGCCCCCCCCCCCCAGGCCCTCTTCCCCCCACCTGCATCTGCCCCCGCAGACCCTCTGCCCCTGCAGGCCCTCTCCCCCCACCCCCACCCTGCAGGCCCTCTGCCCCAAGGCGCTGCCCGCAGCCCAGGGTCACCCGCAGGGCAGGGAGTGTGGGCAGGGTGAGTGCGGCCTCTCGCTGGCCTGGGATTGGAGCTCTCAGCTTCCAGCTTGTCACTCCAGGGCACCAGGCCCGGAGGGGAGAGCCCCGACCTGGACGGCAGAACAGAAGAGCCAGGGCCACTGCTCTCACAGACGCTCAAAGCACCCTTACGTTTTCCCAAAGAGCAGAAATGATGGTTTTTCCAAAAAAGGGGGGTTTTCCAATGAAAATAGGCTATTAGGAATACCCACCAAGTGGTACAAGTATACAGATTTTCATTTCATGAGCTTGTTTACCTTCCATCAAACTAGACTTTTCCCAAGCAGCTGAAGATCTGTGTAAATATTGTGAGTGTCCTGGAGTTCTCCAATCCTAAGGCTGGAAAAGCCTTCGGCAGTCACCCGGCACTCTCTAGATGAAGAATTGGGGCCTAAAGGACATGCACGGCATACTCAATAACTCTCACCCCCTGAGAGTATCTCCATGTGGGATTGGGTTAGAAATAGAGCGTGCCCCACCTTATGCACCCGGTAAGAGAGGAACAGAACTGACTTCCACTTCAAGTGATAACATCCTTTATATCAAAAATTTACTTTGACGTTTTGAGAATATACAACACAGTAAGATTCCTAATATTTTATAATAGGCTTTTTGCAACATTATAACGTGAAGATGAATCAAACTCAGAAAGAAGGGAAAAAGAAAAATGCTTAAATAACTTGTCCCTTAGGCTCAATTTTTCAATATTGTTCCTTTCCAATCTGTAAAATATTGAAATGGGGGGGAGGGAGACCACTTTTTTAACTCTCAAAGAATTGCTAACCTGTTCCCTGGATGCATTCTTTCAGACTACAATTGTTGAATAAAAACTAAAGAAAGTTACAGGGGAACACTGCAAAATAAAATAAAATTACCCCCCTCAAAAAAAAATAAAAAACAACCTGAGGAAATATGTGTAACCCACAGTACTGAAAGGGGCTAATTTTATTTACAGATAGAGAAATTATTTTTAAAATTTGATAAAATTTAGTTTGTGGACCGTGTGAGTAAACACATTATTACTTCTTTTAAAAAAAGGAAAAGAAACCCTTAAAAACAATGGTGGCCCTAAACCTGATGTGACAGACACTAGTACTTTTTTATAGGCTTTAGAGATGTTTTCATCAATATCTACAAACCATGTTTTTTAACTTTTAAGTTGCTAAAATGCGGTGGCACGTTTTCTATACAATATTCGACTACTTGTTTTTCAGCTCTGTGAAATAACACTGCTGTCGGTATTCATCCTCTGCTGGCCGGCAAGACAGCGTTCCAGGAGAGACCTTAGCATGTGGTTCTTCGTTAGAAATGCCGTCGGAGAGTTTTCTCCACCAATTGTCTGTCAGACCTTCTCCCCCAAATCCTGGTGGCACCCTCTAAAGTCGGAAGGAGCCCTTCCAGATTGTCCAAGAGCCTCTTCCTCCTGTCAAGCCACCCCTGCAGTCACACTGGAGACCGTCCCCTTGACGCCTTAGCCCACAAAGAAAATACCTTCCGCAGACGGAATTGTTGAAAACACACTTCCCCCTAGAGGCAGAACAGATGAAACAATATTGCACAGAATTCAAGGACATTTGTGTCATGTAAGGAGTGCTGAGATCTTATTTTTCACATGCAGTTGGTGTTTTTGAGGAAACATTCAAGATGTGGGAGGAAAATCAATGAAAAAAATTAAAACTTCGCCTCTAGGTCTTAGCTTTCCTTAGCAGGGACTCTGTTCATTGGCCCCATCGTTTTGTTTTGTTTTGTTTTAATACAAAGCTAAGATTTTTTTGCCAGCACTAAAAATAATAGTGATCACGTGTTTTATCTACTTAAAGTTATGATTCAATTTCATCAGAAACTGCAGTCAAATGTGACCTTGAGGGACGCTTTTGACAACACAGCCCTCGCAGGTTTATCGCCTGATGGGTCACATTTGTTTCTGTATTACTGCCCTCGTAAGTTTCCATCAATCAGTCTTACTGCCATTTCTTTGGAGATGTTCTGAGACCAAATGACATTAGAAAGACTTCCAGGAAGTATAGAGCCGGTCTGTGGTTTAACCTGAGTATCACCGTGAGTTTTCTAGGATTTGCAAGCCACACGAAGAATTCCCCTATCACTGGCTTATGGGCACATTATTTAATGTAGATTATTACAGTCACAAAAACAGTGGAGGGGCCTCAATTTCATGCACACCAATATTGACGATATGTAATTGGTTTATTTAGTTGTACTCTGCGTCATTCCAGAAAGGATTTGAGAAGACGCATAAAAAATGAAATTTTAGAAAATTTCCCTCAGGCCAAAATGCACAGCCATTGGGTCCGACTCTCTTGGGTCCGACACTGTTCCCTGGGCCTTTACTAGTGACTCCAAATCCTCAGCAGCATTTTCCTCCCCATCCGGGTTTCAGAGTTCCCAATCACATCCCGTTTTCTTTCCATTTTCTGAGGGGGGTGTTTGCGTGGACCAGGCTTCGGAGCAGTATTACATGGAGACAGGAGGCATTTAGAAGCCTCACAAACACGTCCCAAGGTCATCAGCTAGGCTCTTTGACCTTCATTTTCCTCGCTTTTCTTCAGTCTTCTCACGTCTAACATGGAGAGCATGTCACCGCCCTGGCGTTGCGGAAGGAAGCATCAGAAAGGATGGATGCCAAGTCCTTCAAATACAGTGCGAAGTGAATAAATGGCATTCCTTACAGTCCCTTGAATGCCTGCTAAAGAGTATTACACCAAGTAAGTGTTCAATAAATGCCATGAAATAAAGGAATGACTTCAAAACCCAAAATGATTGGCTATGTGTAACTTGTTTGGAAGCAGCTATTGTCCAATCACAACAGACCTTATTTAATCATGTTGGTTTGCTGAAGGTGGCTACCCTGGGGGAACCACTTGGCAATTACTTTGAGATTAGCCCTGGGTTCCCACACTCAGATGTTTCCTGGTAAGCCTGAGACAAGAGCTGGTCCAATATTCTTTCCTCTCTCTATAGTTCGCAAAGTCAGCAGGAGCTCAGCTCCCTTAAGGAGACAGAGATCATCAGAGTGATGTGTGTGTGGGGGCGGGGGGGGGGGGGGGGAGCAGGGCAGGAACAGGAAAAAATAGAAGTGGCTGTGCAAAGGGTCAGGACTTTGAGGATGAGGGGAGGAGTAAGCAGAATATATGGAAGCAAAAGAGGATTGTACTACAAGGAATGTATTTAATTTCTAGGTCAAGTGTATTATTAATAGTGATAAAAGAGTAAAATGTGTCCTAATGTCCTAAGTACACAGGCTACAAAATGTCAGGCCCGGGGTTTAATGTTCTTATTTAATTTCAACCTTTCAAACATCCACAGTGTGTCAAGAGCTATGTATGGTGTTCCAGCTTAAGCCTGATGTATCAGACATTCGTTTTGCCTGAGGATGTGATTTGACCCAAGTTATATTTAACTCTTTGTGATAGTCAATCGTGTTATGACAGCCAAATGGGCTACGTTTAAGAGAAACTTGAGCAGGACAAAAATATATTCAATTTCAAAAACATCTTATTAAAAATAATTTCCTGGTGTCATTACATCAACATATTGAACACTTTATGCTCTACATTAACCATCATTAATCCATGAGAATATACACTCCATGAGGGCTAGGATTTTTTTCCTAATCCTGCATTCCCTCCTTCAAGAATGATATATGAAGTAGGCACTTAAAATTTTATTTCATCAATGATAAATCCAAAGTAAAAATTAGCATGTATATTAGCATATAGGAGAAAATTTACATGTATATGTAAATTCATATACATATAAACTTTTTAAATAATTTTCAGAATATTCAAATATTATCACGTTGGATTTCTGATTATGCAAAGAATATAAGAAGCCAAAGATCTTAAATACCAACTTTGAGGTCTTAACACATTGCTATACCAACACCTCATCACTTAATTCTTGATTGTTTCCTTGCTAATGAGGAAAATGCCAGATCCAAAAATAAATAAATAAATAAATAAATAAATAAATAAATAAATAAGAAGAACATTCTTTTTTGTAATGCTGTGAACAGAAATTAAAGGTGATGAGGAAAATGTTTGTTACCACCATGTTCAACATTGGAAGATATAGTTTTTATTTCTTTCCAGCGAGTACATTCCACTAGCTCTTAAATCTTGGATAGCTGATGCATGAGACTAAAATAGAATAGAATGCCATGAGGAAAAGATCAGGAAAATTCTTAACATTTGTCTTCTTATATTTTTGGTGATCATGTTGTTAACATTAAATTTCACTCTGACATTAGTGGAGAAAATTGTTCCATCAAGCTAACATTGTTACTTTTCTTTTTTTAATAGCTATGTGCTTATTGCCATTTTATTATTTATATATTTTGTCTTTTCTTCTTTTTAAAATATGTCGATTTTAGAGAGAGAGGAAGGGAAAGGGAGAGAGAGAGAAACATAGATGTGAGAGAAACAAAAACATCAATCTGCTGCTTACTACACGCCCCCTGACCGGAATGGGACTGGCAAGTTCTTGGTGCATGGGTCGATACTCAACCACTGAGAAACACTGGCCAGGCTCTCACTATTATTCTTAAAGAAGACCCATGAACATTTCTCTTTTTTCGATTTTTAAAATGTTTAAAATGGCATTGGTTAACAAAATTATATAAGTTTCAGGTGTACAATTCTGTAATACATCTGTATACTGTATTGTGTGTTTATCACCCCGAATCAAGTCTTCTTTCATCACCCTGTATCCCCCCTTCTACCTCCCCCCACCCCTCTTTCCCTCTGGTAATCACCACACTGTTGTGTGTGTCTATGAGTGGTTTTTTCTTTGCTTTAATCCCCTCATCTTTTTCACCCAGTCCCCCAACCCCCACATTGTTATTTTCCAATTGTTGGTAACTCCTTTGGCATTAAATGTTCTTCACTCTTCATCCATCCTACAAAAATATTCTTTTCAGCCTTTATTTATTTTTCCCTGTACTAACTGCCGGGGTGGTGGGGAGCAGGGGGAGGAGGGTAACAAAGACTATTTTAACTCAAATGTGTCATTTTACAGGCTCTTGGAAGTCTTGAGGTATGACATGGAAATGACTTTCCACTTGGGCAGTTTCTTATATTCAAGTGTATGCAAGTGTATAAAGCATCTCAAGTTGTAAATCATTCCTGTTCTAGTGAATCGCTTTGGTGGTGTTGTTTTTAACCTCAGGTACAAAATTTTTTATTTCAGCTCTTGGCAAATCAGTATCAATCTGCAAGGTTCTTGTCTTATTTTAATTTCTTCCATTCATTGCTCTCTTCATTCCTTTTACTCCATACAACTCCTTTGTTTTTAATATATGCTGCAGCTGGGTCTATATTATTGAAAAAAGCATATTTCTTGTGCATGCATGTGTTATTTCAATATAGAAATTGTATTATGCTATTTCCTATTTTCACAGAGAGTGACATGGATAGATCTTAACTATTAGGTGAAAAATCTACCTTATTAGTTTGGTTTTGTTTAATTTTTAGAACCGGTAATATTTTTTCAAACTTGCTTGTAGAATAATTGACAAATATAATTGAACAACTTGTGTGATACACGTTGTGGGATATTTACAAAGACCAAGACAATTAGCACATACATCACCTCATATAGTTAGCTGTGTGTGTGTGTGTGTGTGTGTGTGTGTGTGTGTGTGTGTGAGTGTGTGGTGAGCATGCCTAAAATCTACTCTCAGCAACTTTTCAAGTGGCCAATACCACATTACTAACTATAGTCACCATGCTGCACTATTGACCCTCAGAACTCCTTATAAGTGAAAATGTACACTCTTGACTTACATCTCCCTACTTCTCCTACCCGCCCCCCCCCCCCAGTGCCTGCCAACCACCATTTTATATGGAATCAGCTATTTTTTAATCCCACATGTGATACCGAACAATATTGGCCTTTCTCTGCCTGGCTTCTTTCACTTTGCACAATACCCTGCGGTTTCTCCCATGTTGTCCCAAATGTCAGCATTTCCTTCTTTCTGTGGCTTAATAATGTCTCATTGTATATTCGTTATAATATCCCATTGTGTGTGTGTGTGTGTGTGTGTGTGTGTGTATGTGCCCCGTTGTCATGGTCCACTCGCCCAGGAGGACGTGTGGGCTGCTTCATGTCCTTGCTGTTGTGGATAATGTTGTCATGCACACGGGAGCGCAGGTGTCTCTGCTGAGATTCCGATTTCGTTTCCTTTGGGTAGACACCCAGGACCGGGATGGCTGGGTCATATGTCCATCCTAGTTTTTGAATTTTGAGGAACTGCCACTGCTTTCCCTAATAGCTGTGCCAACTCACATTCCCACCAGCAGTGTGTAAGGGCTCCCTTTTCTCCCCACCCGGCTGTTGGTTACCTCTTTTCTTTTCTAGAAGAGCATCCACAACATCCTGCACTAAAATGGTGAGTTTCGAGCCACCTAGGCCAGTGGTCGGCAAACTCATTAGTCAACAGAGCCAAGTATCAACAGTGCAACGATTGAAATTTCTTTTGAGAGCCAAATTTTTTAAACTTAAACTTCTTCTAACACCACTTCTTCAAAATAGACTCGCCCAGGCCGTGGTATTTTGTGGAAGAGCCACACTCAAGGGGCCAAAGAGCTGCATGTGGGTCGCAAGCCACAGTTTGCCGACCACTGGTCTAGGGGAAGAGGTATGACTCTCTGGCCAAAACCTGAAGCCACGCAGGACAAGCCCGGAGGAATACTTGGCTCTGCCGGCTGGAGCGAGCCCAGGAGACTCGGGAGCACTGAGGTCACGGGCTCTCAGGCTCCACCTCCACGTGGAGACAAGAGAAGCTCCAGGTGCAGACGAAAGCCCGGCAATGGGCGTCTACCGAATAGGACTTGCGAGCCACGGAAGCAGTCCATGACAACGAGGGTGAGTTGTCCACCCAGTAGCCATTCTCCCCTTTGTCCTTAGTACAGGACCCATTTTATTCAGGGCGACAATCTTCTCTGTTAACACACACACACACACACACAAACACACACACACACACACACACACACACACACACACCGAAACAGAAAACTAGATTGCATAGCTCCCTGGACACTAAGTATGGCCGTGTGGGACTCGGGACGGCTGATCAAATGTAAGTGGAAGTTGGGCAGCCCTTGGCCCTTTCTCTTCACGTGCCCAGAGATTGTAACTGATGCTGGCGCTACAGCGATCGTATTAGACCATGAAATGACCTTGGGGATAGAGCCCTCATGCTAAGGATGACAGAGTAGAAAAATCAGGTTCTGAGTCCCTACTGATAGACCCGCGGGCTTCTTCTACAAGAGAGAATAAACCATATATTTTTATGCCACCCTTTGAGTTTGGGGTCAACACATCTGAACCCAATCCTAATGATACATCAAGGTGGGTTGAGTCACTTGTCATATGTAATTAGGGCTGTTTCTGGCTGCTTAAAACTTGCTGTGTTTTTCCCTTTTGCTGTTTCCTGTTACACAGAGGAACCTTTGGGAGACTTCTCACTGGGGCGCCTACAGGCCCAGCAGGCCCCTCCCACAGAGGCACGACTCTGTTCACCACGTGGTCGGCCACGCTCCCCACTACACACGTGGCCTGTTCCTCTCCCCAAGCCCTGGGCCTGGCTCTGGCCCTGGAGCAGACGCCACCAGCACGTGCCCAGGGCGCCGGGCGGCCACCCGGTGTGCTCCGCCCAGAGTCAGCGGCCTGTGCCCACGTCTGGTTGGAGCTTCCCCAATGCAGAAGCCAGAGGGCGGGACGGCGAGCACCCAGGAGCAGCCCAGCACCACCCCCGGTCGGTGTATAAACACCCCAGGGCCGCCCCTCTTGAGCAAGACAATGCTGAGACCCTGGCCCCCACCACGGTTTCTCAGGCTCCTCTGGGAGTCCAGAGCAGAGCCCTCGTGGCTGAGTGCACACCCTTCATTATTGCTCCCTTCCCTCCCCATGTCCCTTCTCACTCTCCTCCCCTATGCTCCCCGCCCCCCCCCCCCAAATAAACCCCCTGCATTCCAATTCCGTCCTCAGGGTCTCTTCTGGGGACCAAACTGAACGGGTTCTCTCAGCAAAAAAAGATTTCACCCAAGGCTGTTGGAAGCTCAAAGAATGGAAAGGAGTGGGAGCTCCCAACCAGGCCCAGGAGCTCAGGAGGGCCAGGCCTGGCCAGGACCTACAGCGGGAAGAGCCAGTCCACGTGTGGCCACAGCCCTCAGGGAGGAGCCAGTCCACGTGTGGCCAGAGCACTCAGGGAGGAGCCAGTCCACGTGTGGCCAGAGCACTCAGGGAGGAGCCAGTCCACGTGTGGCCAGAGCCCTCAGGGAGGAGCCAGTCCACGTATGACCAGAGTACTCAGGGAGGAGCCAGTCCACATGTGGCCACAGCCCTCAGAGAGGAGCCAGTCCACGTGTGGCCACAGCCCTCAGAGAGGAGCCAGTCCACGTGTGGCCACAGCCCTCAGGGAGGAGCCAGTCCACGTGTGGCCACAGCCCTCAGGGAGGAGCCGAAGGCTGAGAGCCACGTCCAGTTTGCAGAGCGCGAGTCAGGGCCTGACGGCGGGTGCAGGTTGGAAAAGAGGAGATGAGCTCTTTGGCTTCTGGGTGGGAGCAGGGGTGCTGCCCCCTGGCCAGACTTGTCCCCTACGCTGGGTGCTCACAAGCAGAGCTGGACGCTCAAAAGACCAAAACACAAAAAAACACACACACAAATGTCCATGCCAAGCAGAAAAGACCGATTTTTGCTTCACATCTATTTCATGTTATTCTCCAGGGACATGGGTAGGGTGTGACACCATTGGCTGTTTCCTGTTGTTACCATCAAAATGACAGGCAGGCCCCTGCCAGCCCTCTGCTTATTAAAATGTCCCTGGCATTGAAGTTTCATGGGAGATCAAATGTTATGTTCCTCCCCAATTGGATACTGGAGCGGTATTTTTAATATAATTTTTTTTTAAATATATTTTATTGATTTTTTACAGAAAGGAAGAGAGAGGGATAGAGAGTTAGAAACATCGATGAGAGAGAAACATCGATCAGCTGCCTCTTGCACACCCCCTTCTGGGGATGTGCCCGAAACCAAGGTACATGCCCTTGACCGGAATCGAACCTGGGACCCTTGAGTCCACAGGCCGACGCTCTATCCACTGAGCCAAACTGGTTTCGGCAATATAATTTTTTTTTAATATATTTTATTGATTTTTTACAGAGAGGAAGGGAGAGGGATAGAGAGTTAGAAACATCGATGAGAGAGAAACATCGATCACCTGCCTCCTGCACACCTCCTACTGGGGATGTGCCCGCAACCAAGGTACATGCCCTTGACCAGAATCGAACCTGGGACCTTTCAGTCCGCAGGCCGACGCTCCATCCACTGAGCCAAACCAGTTAGGGCTAATATAATTTTTTAAATTAATCTCTGCCTTTGTAAACTCCACTGTGACCTTTCTACATGCGCAAAATATTGTAGTTCATCTCTCACACGAGACACTATTTTCCCCCAACTTCCTTTATTGTGTTTACAAATCACATCTCATTTTGTCTTCAGTTTTCCTAATCCTACAAGACCATGCGGGCACAGAACTGAGGTCCAAGGTGTCGACAAAGACAAGTCTAAACCTGTAGAGGATTGCTAGGAGCTTACTTGGGCCAAACTGCCACCTGCCGGGAAAGGAAATCTCCAGGAACTGAGGAAACGCTCCAGGACGGGCGGTTTGCAGCGGAGTCCACACATCCGAATCAGGGGGGGAGAGGGGAGGAGGGTCACAGGAAGTCCTGGGTGGTGGGCTAAGGGGGCAGTCTCTGAGGTTGGGTCAAGAGTAAAGGACAGCTAACAATTCACACTGACAGCACGTGGGGGTGGTATTTCCGGGAGCCAGATAGCAATGAGAGTTCTGTGGGCTTGTGCTCTGGAGTGTGGCTGTGCTGAGAGGTCTGGCAAAGGAGACTGCTCTGACATTCCAAAGGCATGTTATCTCCGGTGCAAAGGACAACAGACAGGCTCCGTCA
This sequence comes from Ia io, assembly GCA_025583905.1. Lineage (NCBI taxonomy): Eukaryota > Metazoa > Chordata > Mammalia > Chiroptera > Vespertilionidae > Ia > Ia io. Next base: position 3,937,172 of record JAJQQW010000010.1, on the reverse strand, counting down.
AGGTGAACACTGACCTTGGTGAAGGAAGCTGCAGGCCTCGGAGGTGACTACCCCCAGGACCTGCTTTTCGTTAGGAATGTTAATGTTCAGACCACCCTGTGGGGTTAATTTGGGTCAGTGGTGGGCAAACTCATTAGTCAACAGAGCCAAATATCAACAGTACAACGATTGAAATTTCTTTTGAGAGCCAAATTTTTTAAACTTAAACTTCTTCTAACGCCACTTCTTCACAATAGACTCGCCCAGGCCGTGGTATTTTGTGGGAGAGCCACACTCAAGGGGCCAAAGAGCCGCATGTGGCTCACGAGCCGCAGTTTGCTGACCACTGCTTTGGGTCTCTGAGTGTGTAGGGCCCACCCTGCAGGCCTCCCCTGAGCCGGTCAGGTTTAGTATGCGGCCTCTCTTTGGTCCGCAGAGGCAATAAAGCATAATAACAGGAAGTGCTTCCCCTGCACCGCTCTATGAGCAAGGCTAAGTGCTCTGCGTGCATTGTCTCACCAATCCCCACCGTCGCTCCAAGTCCGGATTCTCGTCAGCTCTGTTTTAGAGACGATGAAACTGGGCTTTCAACGAATGGAATAATTTGCCTGCATTCACCCTGGTCATAGGAGACAGGGCTGGGATTTGAACCCAGTTGTTTAACTCTATAGCCCATATTCCTAAGAAGCATTGCACGGGCAGAACAAGGGGTCTGGAGTCTACCAGAATGAGGGTTGAAGTTGGGTCGCCAGGGGGCATGGCCGGCCTGCAAACCACCACAGGCCCCTCGCTCAGGCCGCCCCACACCCCAAGGGAACCCCCACCCTTCAGGGCAAACCAGTCAGCCCCCACCCATGCACCAAGCCTCTATCCTATCTAATAAAAGAGTAATATGCAGACTCTGTAACTGTGCTGCCCTCCCTCCTTGCTTTGAGGGATAACTGTCAAAGAGTTTTCCACTTTAGCCATTCATCTTTTTTTTTTATTTCTTTATTATAAAATGTAAGTACATGTGTCTCTATTTTGACACATCAAAAGGATTAGGTAGTGCTAATAAATTAAGAGGCCAAGTCTCTACGGGGGGTGGGAGGGGACAGGAGGTTCTGTTTGATGACCTAAAGATGGGCTTGGAACAGTCATGGAGAGGATCCCGAGAAAATGATGACCGTTAGAGTTTTAGAACGGGAAGACTCAGCCATCCAGTCCTTGCATGTCAGGGATGGAGGCCCCGGGAAGCCAGGTGAGGTCCCACTGCCACCAGACGGAACCAAGCAAACCAAGAAGCACGGCACCGGGACTCTGTCATTCCTCACCCGATGCAGGTTGCTGGGTTATAACACATCATGCTAAGAACTTTGTGGGGTTTTGCTCGAGCCTGAAGTGTGTAGAGATGCTACTCGATGACCATTTAATGTTCGATCTCATTTTCTAAATTCAGCGCTTTATCAAGTGTCTTTTTTTTTTTAATCTACCACACTTATTTTGCGGCGGGGGGAGACATTTTTACTACGTACTTATCCCCGTGGTTCTATTTCTATTTGATTTGTCCTGCAGTGATGGATCACTCATTTGCTTAGAAACCCCTGTTTCCTAGTCTCGTGAGCAACAGCTCCTGTTCCTCAGTGGGGGTCATTATGAAGCAGCCAGGGTTATGCACATCAAACGGACACTGTGGGTGACACATCAGTCACATGTCCAGTTACTGGGCTTTGGGGCAAGAGTCACATTGTGTAAAATTTACATTTGGGTAGTGTAGACATAGTCCAGTGGTCGGCAAAATGCGGCTCGTGAGCCACATGCTCTGTTGACTAATGAGTTTGCCGACCACTGACCTAGACTCTCGATTCCAATAATTACCGGCTGTTGTTGTTCCTTGTGATTAAGCCCCTATCCCAGTGGTCGGCAAACTCATTAGTCAACAGAGCGGCAAACGGTGGCTCTCGAGCCACATGTGGCTCGCGAGCCGCAGTTTGCCGACCACTGACCTAGTCCATCACATAAAATCCAGAGGGGCCTCTTGTTTTTATTCAAAGACGATGAAGCAAAATAATGGGTTGGTTTATTCTTCTTTTGAACAAGGAAAAAAACATGAAAATCCAGTTTTTTAAAAAAAGAAAAAACAAATTGCAACAGGCAAAGAATATTCGGTATTATTGGGGGGGAGTGAGAGGGGGAGTCCACAGAGTGTACAGAGCCTCGGGCCTCGGAGGCGCACGCCCTGTGTGGATGCTGTCAAGAACTGGGCACGTGCTGGGCATGCGCACAGAACTGGGACCCGGGAGCCCTAGCTGGTTTGGCTCAGTGGATAGAGCGCGGGCCTGTGGACTGAGGCAGGTCCTGGGTTCGATTCTGGTCAAGGGCACATGCCCAGGTTGCGGGTTAGATTCCCCAATGTGGGGAGTGCAGGAAGCAGCTGATCAATGATTCTCTCTCATCACTGATGTTTCTATCTCTCTCTCCCTCTCCTTTCCTTTCTGAAATCAGTTTTTAAAAAAATTTTTTTTAAAAAAACAGAATTGGGACCTGGGGCAGCTGTGGAATGTTTGTGGCCAGGAGAGATGGCTTGTTTTCATCGGGAATGGTGAGGTGACAGACAGGCAACTCCTTTGAAAGGAGAGTTTATTACTTACATTTCCTAGAGAAGGGGCAGGGCCACGTGGGAAGCACCGTAGTCCCTCGTCAGGAGGCAGAGGAGCAAAGGAAGAAGGATGGTCCAGAGCCTTCTCTGTGGACTCAGAGGGACGGAGCGGGATGGCAGACAAGTTGGAGCAAGTTCAGGATGGAAGGGTTGAGTAATTCTGTGAGACTGTGAGCTGTAAGCGCGCTCTCCAGGTGTCTGGCGCCTGAGGTCGGGCAGAGTGTGTGAGGTTAATGAGGGCTGTGGATTGGCTGGTTTGTGGTGAAAGGTGTGCTCACAGGAGAGTCGCTGGCTATCTCTAGGAAGCAGCTAGCTGTGAAGGGCGGTCCCTCCCCAGCCAGCAAGGCCCCTGAGACGTCAAAGCGTTATAAAACATACAACGTACACAGCATGACAAATACAGGAGATAGCCATTACACAAGTTGTTTTGAGGCAGCTAACCAAAAATAAAATGTGTTTATCAGCAAAACCTGTCACGATTGCTAGAAACTGAAAACAACCTAAGTATCCCCAGCTAAGGGAGCAAGAAAACCCTGAAACACAAACTCAGTGAAACACGAAGCAGGTGTTTCAAACAGTGATGCTGGAGAATAAGCAGTAAGATGGGAAGTGTTCGACATACATGAAAAATGTAAGTTACAGAATCCCGTGTTCTATATGGTCTGCTTTTCTGAAGAAAACGGAGAGTTATTTACAAGCATAAAAAGGAGAGACTGGGAAGTTATGCCCAAGAGGAGGTCCACAGTTATATGGCTTGTAAGGTTATAGGTGATTTATTTTCTTCTTACTCCTTATTTGTATTCTTAAAATTTCTATAATAAGCAAGTATTGTTTTATAAAACTGAGAAAATAAAAGTATTCATTTTTATAATGCTGGAGTTTCTTTTCCCAAAAAAAAAGGTCTCCTACTGTTGGTCCTGCTGGGTCATAAGCCCCCAGTCCCAGGGCAGCGGGGAGGACCATTTCTCACCGCAGGCCCCATTCGAACCCGCACCCTCTGGGCTGCCCAGTAAACAAGCGAAGCAGCATGCCCAACTGGGGTACCTCTGCCTCCGAGACCCAAACAGGCTCACCGAGCTGTGCACCTCCCTCTCAGCAGTGAGCAAGGCAAGATACAACCACCTGTCTCTCCCTTTAGAAGGAATATCCCCAAATGCCCAGATCACTGGACTCTAGAAACTCGCCGAGATGGCAAAGCCCTAACCTTTCTTGGGGCTTATCTTCCGTCTGCAGCATACACATGCCTTGCGGGGGATCATGGTGTTCACTGCTTCCTAACCAGGTCCCACTAGCACACTCCCCTCAGCAGTGGGACATCAAGATGATCACTAGTCCTCCAAGCCGTCATTCCCCATTCACCTCTGAGAGAGCTGAGCTCAGAGAGGTTAAGTAGCATGCTCATGGTTGCACACGGCGCTAAGTGAGAGAACCAGCTCTCTCCTACTCAGAAGATGCTAGTCCCCACGGCATCTATAATAATAAAAGCATAATATGCTAATTAGACCAAATGTCCTTCCTTCCAGACAAAGCCGCAGCGGGCAGGGCCGAGGCAGAGGCAGGCGGGGGCCGGGGTCAAGGCCCTTGCATGAATTTCATGCATCGGGCCTCTAGTCTTTCAATAATTGTTTCTAGAACAAATAGCCTGACAAGGAACCCCAATAAATCCTGCACATGTGACTTTACTTCCACATTGTTTTGTAGACTCCAAACAAAATTTCCTGGCTTCACTCTTATGACTCCATCAATGGTTGCATGTAACAAAAATCAAGTCTGGCTAAATTAATCAAAAATAAAGGGATTAGTGGAGGGGTGGGAGAGAGATTAACCAAAGAACTTGTATGCATATATGCATAACCCATGGATGCAGACAATAGTGTGGGAAAGGCCTGGGGAAGGAAAAGGTCAATGGGGGAAAGAGGGTGGCATCTGTAATACTTTCAACAATAAAGATGAATTAATTAAATAAATACATCTATATATATAAAAGGTTAATATGCTAAGTGTCCCTCCGACCAGTTGCTACGATGTGCACTGACCACCAGGGGGCAGGCACTCAACGCAGGAGCTGCCGAGCTGCAGTGACTTGGCAGCAGCGGTTCTAGGGTGATGCACCCCAAAACCAGAGAGGAGGGAGCTCAATTCCTCACGGGGCTGCGCGATTCCACCTTCGGCTGTGGGTTATGTTGTTGCTGGGACACTGTCGGCCCCGAATCTGGTTTATTGCACACTTGCACTTGCATTCCACACCCTGTACGAGAGCAACTTTGCAGAGTGCCCTCTCGCACTCCGGGACCCCTCAAAGGATGTCGGAGAGCCAGTTTTGGCCACGCTGAGGGACCCCACCTGCCGAAGGGACCCCACTCACTCTGCACTGTCGAGCCACTGTGCCACCCCAGGTGCGACCAGCCAGGGAGGGACCACGGGAGTTGCCTGCAGGGCATGTCTGGCCCATCTTTCCCAGTCCCACCCTGCCAGCCACCTTCTAATTAATTTCCTTTCAATGTACACCAATCCATGCACCAGGTCACTAGTAAATAAATAAAAGGATTCATTGAAAAATAAGGATTAGCCCATGGAACTAAAGCAACTGCTGATCAGCTGTTGAGAAAGACAGAATGCAGGTAGAACTGGGAGTCAAGACGCAGGAAGGCACAGCCAGGCTCTTTGGGCCTCCACCCTGGGATGAATCAGCTGCCACTGTTTCCAGTCCTGGTGTCGCTGTTCCAAGCCTCACATTCCAGCACGTCTGACTGACATCGTCTGGACCCCTGTGGAGCCCGAGGCCAGGGGTGAGGGTGCAGAGGCTCGGGGCACCGTGATAGGCAGCTCCACCAAGGCGGCATTCCGGAAAGGAAAAGGCAGGGACAGGGACCAAAAGGGGGCCTCAGGGCGCCAGACACCAAACGTCAGCTACCATGACGGTGACACACCGTGACCGTGACCGTGACCGTGACCGTGAGGGCAGGAGAAGGAGTCCTACCATCGGCGGCATTCACAGAAACGCACTCCCTCCCGGCACTTCCTGAAGAAACGTCCAAACCATTGAGGGCGCTGCTTCTTAAAAGGATCACTTTCCACTTAAAGCAAATAAAAGAGGTTGCGAGGAAAGCCCTCACAAGCCCTCTCGTGTTATCTCAAATTACTTTTGACGGCAGCGTTCCTGAGAGGGGCACCAACATAAAATTAGGGAATAAAAATCTCTCCACTCACAGCACATGTTAAACGATAAAGCCACATGGGTTTTAAAACCCAAACAAAATGACAAAAGCAATACAATTCTAATGACTCGCGGAACTGGGACTTGGCAGGTGTGTTTCTGGGACGGGCTGCTGCTCCCGCGTGCACGTGGCCTGTGCCCCGGCGCGGAGCCTGCGCGGCTGTGCTGTGGCCGGCCGCGTGTTGAGTCCGTTCTCCCGCCACTGTGTCCCATCAATCCCCCGGGGACCTTGGACCGAGGGCCAGGGCATGACTGAATCCACAGCAGCCCTGTGTGCTTGGGCCTGTTCTCTGCATTTTGCAGAGATGAAAATGTTCTCTGCATTTTGCACAATTCAAAATGGTTGATGGATGGACAATACCCAGAAAAATGTTCAGCTGTTTCTGCATCCCCTGTCACTCTGAAATGTCAGCTTTTATCAATCTTATAAGAAGAAACTTGGGACATAAGTGTATTTCTAGTATCATGATCTCACTCATCTAGGGGAAATAATGAACAACATAAACTGATGAACAAAAACAGACCTGAAGACAGGGAAGCATCGATAAGACTGTCAAACCTCAGAGGGAAGGTAGAGGAGGATGGGGGGAAGGGAGAGAGATCAACCAAAGGACTTGTGTGCATGCATATGAGCCTAACCAGTGGTCAGGGACAACAGGGGGGTGGGGGCATGCGTGGGGAGGGATGTGGGATGGGAATGGGGAGATGAGGACAAATATGTAATACCTTAATCAATAAAGAAATTTTTAAAAAAAGAGTATATGAGGTTGTACTGTTACGTAGTACAGGTGGCATTTATATAATGTTATTAACAAGGCTATCCCTCAATAATAAATAATGAAATAATTCCACACAAAAAAAATTAGATAGAAATACCAGAGCAGGTGTAGAGCACCCCTTTCCTGCAGAAAGTGTTGAGCATGCCGGGGTCTCCATTCCCTCGGGGGATGTGAGCTCACTGGTGAGCGTCGTGTGAGGGGATGTAACGGGTGGGCCTTACCAGCAGCCAGGTCTGGGGCTGAATACAGGCTTTGCCACTGACAAACGGTGTGACCTTAGGCATGTCCTTACCCACTCTCAAGCTCGGGTTCTCAATCCAGGTAAAGCAAATAAGAAGACTTGGCTACAGGAGTTCGAGGACTCGGTTTCTTTCCTGGCTAAGTCACTCTGTCATCTTGGCAGGTCATACGACCTCATCAGCCCTCCATGTCTCCGAGTGAAAGTGAAGGTGTGAGTGGTTCTGACAGAATATGACTTTCGCCCACCCCAGGGACACTGGGAAACGTGCGGGTGTCTTTGTGCTCAGTGCCCTGCAGCGGGGAGGACAGTCCCATGAACACAGAATTGTCTGCATCCAAAAACCAACAGCGCCTGCTGTGGAACTGCCTGGGTCACCCGAGGTGCTTGCCACTTGGACATTTTATCTTTTATTTTGTGTCGTTATTTTTTTTTTTTTTACAGTTCTGCTGGAAAAACAGATAAGTAACTGCTGTGAGCCAGCAGGACACACACCAGCATGTTTATCGGAATAAACGCTGTGGAGAAAGAAGTGGCTTATTCGGTTGGAGTGGAGGGCCCAAGGCAAGACCATGGTGTGCGAGGTAGAAGCTGCCCTGGAAGGAGTTCCTCAGTAGCTCACTATGGAAAGCAAAGGAAACACATTTTTAAAATATATTTTTAGAGAGCAAGGGAGAGGGAGAGAGAGATAGAAACATCAATGAAGAGAGAGAATCATCGATCGGCTGCCTCCTGCACACCCCACACTGGGGATGGAGCCCACAACCGGGCATGTGCCCTGACGGGGAATCGAACAGTGACCTCCTGGTTCATAGGTCAACGCTCAACCCCTGAGCCATGCTGGCCGGGCCAGGAAACACATTTAATGAGCACAGTTGCAGGTCCTCTGAGCTGGGTTGTCCCACTGAATCCACAGCAGCCCTGTGTGCTTGGGCCTGTTCTCTGCATTTTGCAGAGATGAAATCTACCCATAACTCCAAGGATTTTTCTTCTAGTCCAGGTGAGTTAAATTGTGTGTATATGTGTGTGAGTTTCCAAAATCATGGAAGAGAACCATGGAGCATTGGTTGAAATCCTGCCCCTTGTCCCGGAGTCCTGCCCCTCTGCCTTCAGGGCCCAGGCCCAGGGCACCCACCGCCACAGGAAGCTTCTGAGCCTCGGGTGCCAACTTCAGGCCTCACTGGCCCCGCCTCAGGGAACAAAGAGTGCTCTTCCTCCCCCCCCCCCCCCCCCCCCCCCCCCCCCCCAGTGCTCCCACCTCCCTCCCCAGGACTGACCTCTTTCCAGGACAGCTGGTGCTCAGACTGTCTGTTCCTTTGGGGCAAACTCCAGCCTCCGCCCCCAGGACTCCAGTATTGTTCTTTCCCCCAAAGACGTCAGCACACATTGTCTCAGTGCGTTTGCCAAGTGGGCTATTCAATCCTTAGTACCGCCATGTGGGACCAGCCATGATGCAGGCAGGGCCTCTGCTCCCAGCACCGCTCCTGGCAAGGTCTCCTCCGGCTGAAGAAAGAGGAGATTGTGGCCTGTGTGTTGCCAGACGCTTCGGGGTCCCGCTCCTGGGGGAGCAGAGCACACAGCCTGGAGCCTGGAGCAGTGACAGCGTGGCCGCCTGCCTCTGGGCCTGGAGGGGCCTCCTGCCGGAGGAGGCGAGGCAGCCAGCCCCTCTGCCCCCTGCGGCCCTGCCCCCGTCACCGCCCCTGGGCTCAGCGCCCCAAGAAGAGGCCTGTGCTCCCCGCTTCCTCACCGAGGCCTGTCCTGCCCAGCCCCCAGCACCAAGCAACAGCCTGCTGGGGAAATCGGGACATCGGAAGCCGGGAGCCTGAAAATGGCTGTTTTCTGAGTCTCAGCTCTTTTTCCTACCACCCCCTTCCACCCCCTCAGCTGGCCGCCAGAGCTGAGTCTCAGCTCTTCCAGTGGCCCAACCTGTGGGGCATACTTTCCATCCCGCCGCTTGCTTCCCCCACTCCCCCCCACACACACACACAGGCACCGACTGCCTGTCACGGGCCAGGGGCGATGCCAGTCACATGCACACAGAGGATCCCAGAAAGCTCCAGGCCCGGGGCGATGCCAGTCATGTGCACACAGAATCCCAGGAAAGCTCCGGGTCCGAGGGAGCACGCAGAGCATCCGCAGCCCCTGGCAAACGCGCCTGTGCTGCCGCGCACCCACCTCCTCGGTGCCGAGAATTTTGATCTGGGAAACCCACGTGACGCCTGCGGGCATATTCGGAAAAGGAAGAGGGGTGGAAGTGGGGGGTAGGAAACAGCCTGAAGGTAAACCATCGTGCGTTTCTGCGCGAAGCCTGCGGGAGGTGAGGAAGCCGAGAGGAGGGGCTGCGGGAGGAAGGGACTGGGCCGCCCCTGAGGGCTGGCCACCAGGGCTGGCCACCGGAGCCCGGGGAGGCCCACCAGGGAGCAGGTTCTTAAAAAGCTATTTTTTAAATGGCTCCACACTTACGTAGTGAGGTTAGGGTTAGCGGCTTTTCATTATTAAAAGTACATGTAGCCCAGCCCGTGTGCTCAGTGGTTGAGCGTCGGTCTATGAACATATCTATAATAATAAAAGCATAATATGCTAATTAGACCGGAGAGCCCAACAACCTTCTGGACGGAGCAGGAGCTACAAGGGCCGAGCCCCTAGCACGAATTTCGTGCATCGGGCCTCTAGTTATATTATATAGTACATACTATATACTCCCCCTCCTCCCCCTCCCCTCCTCCTCCTCCTCCTCCTCCACCTCCCCCTCCTCCTCTTCCTCCTCCTCCTCCTCCTCCTCCTCCTCCTTTCCTCCTCTTCCTCTTCCTCTTCATCGGGCCTCTAGTTATATTATATAGTACATACCATATACTCCCCCTCCTCCCCCTCCCCCTCCTCCTCCTCCTCCCCCTCCTCCTCCACCTCCCCCTCCTCCTCCTCCTCCTCCTCCTCCTCTTCCTTTTCCTCCTCTTCCTCTTCCTCTTCATCGGGCCTCTAGTTATATTATATAGTACATACTATATACTCCCCCTCCTCCTCCTCCTCCTCCTCCTCCTCCCTCCTCCTCCTCCTTTTCCTCCTCCTCCTCCTCCGCCTCTTCCTTTTCTTCCTCTTCCTCTTCCTCTCTTCATCAGGCCTCTAGTTATATTATATAGTACATACTATATACTCCCCCTCCTCCCCCTCCTCTCCTCCTCCTCCTCCTCCTCCTCCTTTTCCTTCTCCTCCACCTCTTCCTTTTCCTCCTCTTCCTCTTCCTCTTCATCAGGCCTCTAGTTATATTATATAGTACATACTATATACTCCCCCTCCTCCCCCTCCCCTCCTCCTCCTCCTCCTCTTCCTTTTCCTCCTCTTCCTCTTCCTCTTCATCCTCCTCCCCACCTGCACCTCATCCAGTTCCTCCTCCTCCTCCTTCTCCTCCCCACCTGCACCTCATCTTATCCCTCTTCCTCCTCCTCCTCCCTCACCTGCACCTCATCCAGTTCCCCTTCTCCTCCTCCCCACCTGCACCTCATCCAGTTCCTTCTCCTCCTCCTTCTCCTCCCCCATCTGCACCTCATCTTATCCCTCTTCCTCCTCCTCTTCCTTCTCCTCCCCCATCTGCACCTCATCTTATCCCTCTTCCTCCTCCTCCTCCCTCACCTGCACCTCATCCAGTTCCTCCTCCTCCTCCCCCACCTGCACCTCATCTTATCCCTCCTCCTCCCTCACCTGCACCTCATCTTATCCCTCCTCCTCCCTCACCTGCACCTCATCCAGTTCCTCCTCCTCCTCCCCCACCTGCACCTCATCTTATCCCTCCTCCTCCCTCACCTGCACCTCATCTTATCCTTCCTCCTCCCCCACCTGCACCTCATCTTATCCCTCATCCCCCTCCTCCTCCCTCACCTGCACCTCATCCAGTTCCCCTTCCCGTCCTCCTCCCCTACCTGCACCTCATCTTACCCCTCCTTCTCCCTCACCTGCACCTCATCCAGTTCCCCTCTTCCTCCTCCTCTCCCACCTGCACCTCATTTTATCCCTCCTTCTCCGTGAGAGTGCTGGACTGAAGAGGAGGGCGTCCCCACAGGGAGACACTAGATGGGGTGTCGGGAAGCATGAGAACGATCTCTCTGTGGAAAGGCAGGCCAGCAAACAGGGACAGCACCCGAGGAGTAAGGTCACGGGCCGGGGAAGGGATGGCAGCGGAGGTGGTAGACTAGTTGCATACCAGGGGGGTGCTCAAAGGAGTAAATAAGTAACGATAACAGAGCCCAGTTTCTCAGGCAGATGAGAAGACTGGAGAACTGGTGCAAGGTGATGCGCAGAGGAAAGACTGTGCGAAGCGCCAGGTGACTAGGAAAGAATGGGCAGGAGTGCTGCGTTAAATTCCTAAATGGCAGTTACTTTGAACTTGCCTGGAACATCTTGTAGAAGGCAGGAACCTAGACCTGGTGTGGTGGATTCTCATATTATTATTTGATACTCATTGTTATTACAGTGAAGATAATTCTGTATTTATTATAAAAGTTTTATCTAGCATATGTTTTCATCTAGTTCCAATGTCTGTTGCATAAGTTCCTGGGGGAGAAAAATTCTAGAACATGGATTTTTACCCCACGAGTTCATGTTGAAATCATCCAACCAGAGAGATTTTAAGTAAGAATTAGTGTTGGTGTAAACCCTCCTTCTCCCCTTTCCAAGTGGCATTTGTATAAAAGGAGAACAAGAGAATAAATTCTCACTGGCCATGCTGTCTAAAAAGACAAGGAGGCAAATTACTAATTACATGATAATTGAAGAGCTTGAAGCTTGTGTGCTAAATCAATTTTTCGTTGGGGCGCAGTGTTGAAAAACTGTAACTCATTCATTGGCTCAATATGTAGTTTGACTTTGTGATGGGACTATTTCTTTTTTTTTTTTTTTTTAATTGATGTTTGGAGAGAGAGAGGAAGGGAGAGAGAGAGAAAGAGGGAAAAGCTGCCGCCTACATGCCAGCTCCTGGGGATTGAGCCTGCAGGGCTGGGCAGTTGTCCCCACCTGGAATGGAGCCAGCGACCTTTCGGTGCATGGGATGACACTCAGCCAACTGAGCAACACCAGCCAGGGCCCTAATGGAACTATTTCAAATTTCTTTTTAACATGAAATTATAGAAAACAATTGCTTTTTAAAATCATCCAAATAACTACACTATGTCTTATGCTTAGATTTTTAAATTAATTACTGCTTTATTATTAAAATAGAGGCCTGGTGCACGAATTCGTGCACCAGTGGGGTCCTGGCGGCGGGATTGGGCCAAAACCAGCTCTCTGACATCCCCCGAGGGGTCCCAGATTGCAAGAGGTGCAGGCCAGGCCAAGGGACCCCACTGGTGCACGATCGGGGCCAGGGAGGGGCCGCTCCCAGACATGTCTGGCCCATCTAGCTCAGTCCCAATCAGCCAGCCCCAGCAGCAAGCTAACCTACCAGTCAGAGCATCTGCCCCCTGGTGGTCAGTGCATGTCAGAGCGAGCAGTTGAGCGGCCTTAGCATATCATTAGCATATTACACTTTGATTGGTTGAATGGCAGACTGGTCAACTGGACACTTAGCATATTAGGCTTTTATTATATAGGATATTTCAAAATATACATGACTCCTACCATTTAGCTATAACAAATTTTTCCAAATCCACTTACTTTTTTGTTGTTGTTGTAAAAGTGAAATTGACCAATGTGGCTTCTGTACTCTATATGACCTTGCCCAGTACCATCCCCATCCCTCTGGTCCAGAGGCTACTGTTCTGAGGCTGAAGCATCCATCCCCAGCATATTCTTACACTTTCACATCCTATATAAACTGAGTGGCCAGGTTATTATGATCTCTGAACGCATAATAATCTGGCCACTCAGTGTATATCCTATATAATAAAAGGCTAATATGCAAATTGTCCCCTCGACCAGGAGTTCGACCAGCAGGCAGGCCGGCCAACTGCCCATGTCCCCTTCTCCTGGCCAGGCTGGCCAGACCCCACCCATGCATGAATTCATGCACTGGGCCTCTAATATATATATATATATATACACACTGAGTGGCCAGATTATTATGCGTTCAGAGATCATAATAATCTGGCCACTCAGTGTATATAAACAACGTAAGTCTATTGTTTTCCCTTCATATTACAGTTTTAATATTTTTCCTCATTGATATGCATACTTCTAATTCATTCCTGGTGATTTCTGTAGGGTCGATCAGTAGTTAATCCATTCTGCTCCCGAAGGAAATTTTAGTTGTTAGCAATTTTGCACCATTACAAACAAGACTGTGATGAATGTTCCTCATTTTTCCTGGAGCACAGGGATGCAAAATTTTCCAGAGAGACCTATCCATCCCATTTGCCTTTCCACAGTCTGCTATGGAGGGGATGTATATGGCTGTGGCCAGGGCCGAGGTGGCTGCGCAATTCTTCCCCTCACGGAGGAAAACCTAAAGGTTGGCAGGGCTCTCTGGATGACTCAGGCCTCCAGCTCATGCCACAGCTCTTACAGAAGCCGCCTTGCTGGGGGAACAGCACGTACCTTCCAGCCCGTCCTCCCCAATGAGAGCTAATACATCCGGGGCACGCAACTGGAGGTCCCCAGGCAGGTGCTCACAAAATCTGGAACTGACCAATGCAAGCAATGACGTGTGCATAGGACACACAGCCAAAGCTGTTTGGAGGTTCCAAGGTGAACGTGACAGTAATGGTGGGCTGATGAACAGTCCCCCAAAGGTCCCACATCTAATCCTCGAAGCCTGTGCATGTGTTTCCTCACGTGGCAGAAGGGACGTGGCAGGTGGGACTAAGTCAAGGACCTGAGAGGAGGATAGTATCCTGGATGATCTGGAAGGCAGTGGGGTCCAATGTAATCTAATCACAAAGGCCCTTATCAAACAAAATGCAGGAGGAAGGTTGGGGAGATGCTGTGAGATGCTGGGCTTCCCCCGAAAGAGGAGAAATGCAGGCGGCTTCTAGAAGCTGAGAAGGGGAAGGAGAGGGGTCCTCCCTTAGGCCTCCAGAAGGATGGCAGCCTCCCCAACACCTTGATTTGGGCCCAGTGAGACCTATTTTTTTTAATGTTTTTATTGACTTTTTAGAGAGAGGAAGGGAGAGGGAGAGAGAGATAGAAACATCAATGAGAGAGAAACATCATCGATCAGCTGCCTCCTGCACACCCCCTACTAGGATCGAGCCTGCAACCCAGGCATGTGCCCTGACCGGGAATCAAACTGGTGGCCTCTTGGAGCTACACTGGCCGGGCGTGAGACCCATCTTTTACTTCTGACCTCCAGAACTGTGAGATAATACATTCGTGTCCCAATCACGGAGTCTCTGGTAATTATTATAGCAGCAATGTGGAATTAACAACAGCAAAGGTGGTGAGGGCCACCTGGTGCCATCACCAAAGAGGAGGATCGCCACGCCTGTGCCTGAGAGCAAGGCTGGCGGGCGTGCGGGCCGACCCGAAGGAGCCGCAGTCAGGACGGGAGCCGTTGGCATGCCAGGGCCCACAGCACGCCACTGCTTGGGATGTGACCACCCGTCCCTGCAAACAGCCAGAGACCGGCCTTGAGAATCTGGGGGTCGAGTGGGCTGAAGGAAGTCCGTGTGTTGTTCTGTTGACTTTCCTGTCTAGGAATTGGAGGAAGTTCTCTCTGGCATCACTTGGCTCCGGAGTCAACCCCTGAATTTGGCATCCGAGGCACTGTTTCCTGTCTCCCTGTTCTGTGTCTGAGGGCTGCTCCCTGACCTCACCCCGCAGGGACCCTGCGCTCCAGCCCCAGGGGTCCGTCCAGACCTCGCCTGCTTGGACCGCTGCCTCTGCCCTCTCACTCAGATGGGACCTCGGTGCTGGCTCCCAGCCTGGTCTATCTGAGCAGGTCTGTGCTTTCTGACGATGCTGGGTCTTGCTGTTCATTCCCTGGGCTTCTGACCTGGTTTTACTTGTCCTGACCGCGGAGACCTAGACCTTGCCTGCCGGTCACGTCTAGTTCTCGCTCTGTGGTTTTTACAGAAGGCTCGCTTCCTGGCTAGTTCTCGCACCGGCTCAGTGCCGCACTCCTGTCAAAAGGACGGTCTTTCCCTGCTGCAACCTGAATAAAAGAGTAGCCACGATGAGTCCACTACCTACTCGGGTGCCAGGAGCCGTGCTGCGCCCTCCACACACATCCCATCCCGTCCTAAAGACCCAGGATGCGTGGGGTTTGGAATATCAGCGCCCAGGCCTCTCCTGGGAAACACACCTTCTTTCTCTCAGAAAACTGCTCCCATCAGCCCGTGAAGACCATGTTGGCACAGTGGGTGCAGCTAATCCTTATTCTCTACGCTCCTGGCCACGTAGTGCCATGTGAGCGGAGCTGATTCGAATGCCCCGCACACCTGCCCACCAAGACTGGGCACATGCCCTCAAGTCAGGGCCGAAGCATAGGCGTCCTCCACAACGCTGTAAACAGAGCCTAAGGGAGGAGGAGCCGTTCCTGGGAAGGAGGTGAGGGGGCAGACGCTGAGGCGGAGCCAGGTCTCTAATCTCCGGGGGACAGCTGACTGAGGAGGAGGAGAGAGTCCCACAGAGGAGTAAACTCTGACTGCACTTACGTCCCTGGAGACACAGTGCCTGGTGGTTCCAAGTGTGGGCTGGGGTCAGGCCGCTGAGGTCACCTTGGGACACAACCTCTCTGAACCCGTTTCCACTTTGTGAAAAAAGGGTCAGAAGAGCACTTGCCTCGCGGGGCTGCTGTGATGGCCACAGGACTCCATGCCTGCAAAGAGCGCCTCGCGGGGCCTGGTGCCCGCACATGCCATCACACCGTGAACCCTGTGAGAAGCGGCTCCCGCGGGCTGCTCCTGCCTTGACCTTGATGACCTGAGCAAATGGTTTTCTCCTTTTGCCTAAACTACTGTGTGGTCCCTATTGTAACCTGAAGAGTCCTGAGGAATACGGTGATTATCTTCCTAAATTCCTGAATTCCGGGAGATGCTCTAGGACAGTGATGGCGAACCTATGACACGCGTGTCAGCACTGACACGCGTAGCCATTTCTGATGACACGCGGCCGCATGCCGAGGATGAAACATTTGCGACTAGAGTCTTGGAGTTAGTTTTTTCCTCAAAGTGACACACTACCCGAGTTATGCTCAGTTTTTTGGCGAAGTTTGACACACCAAGCTCAAAAGGTTGCCCATCACTGCTCTAGGAGAACACAGTTTGTCTAGATACGTCTGGGCAGCCCTTGGGCATCCATTGTGCTTTGATGTGCCTATTTCTACCCTCTTTGATAGTCTCCTTGTTTACGACATTAAAGGCTCGGGGTGACCCTACAATTAAAACACCAGTTGAACTTTATTCAACCTGGCATTTCCCATTCGTATTTAACTCCACTTCCCACTTTCTTCCCTGGGATCGTCCTCTCCTAGTCTACCAGATCAGTGCTCCACAGAGTACACGTGGCTGTGATAAACACAACGTAAAGCTGAGAAGGTTGAAGAATCTGCTGGGTGACAGGTTGGAAACGTACGCTCCTTCCACCATTGTGCACACACACGAATGCCACCCAAGCATTACCCATCCTTTGGGAAGGAAGTGTCAGATACACTGGTTTTGAGGTTGCCTGTCTGTTTTAACTGTTCGCTTCCCAGAGAACAAAGTCTCAACTGCTTGCTCTCTTTTTTTATTTTTACTTTTTTTTATTGATTTCAGAGAGGAAAGGAGAGGGAGAGGAAGATAGAAACATCAATGATGAGAGAATCATTGATCGGCTGCCTCCTGCACGCCCCACACTGGGGATTGAGCCCGCAACCTGGGCGTGTGCCCTTGACCAGAATCGAATCTGGGACCAGCAGTCTGCAGGCTGACGCTCAATCCACTGAGCCAAACTGGCTAGCACTCAACTGCTTGCTCTTGAAGATTCATCTAGACCATGCAAAATTAAGTAGAATTAAATCTTTTTAAGACAATTTTGGGGGAAAAAATATCTGAGGCATGCAACGGGCCTCTTCTTTGAAAAATGACAGGAAACATGGCTTTGCTTTTCTGGTTGCCAGAGTCCATTGTGGAAGGAAAAGTAGGCTGGGAGCTGTCTGCCTTCTAATTCACTCTGTCAGATACCTTTGCCTTCATTTACGGGGCGGCCAAATGGTTGCACAAGTACTCCCATGTCCCTGGGGGCCAACCTCTCGCTTCTGATCATCCAGAGCTGTGCTTCTTGAACTGCAGGTCAAATCTGAGCAGTGGATATCATCATCATCATCATCATCGGTTGATATTGATTGCTGGGCCCTCAGAATTGTCAGAGGGGACTTCTGGACCAAGGGCGAGCCCCGGCCCCCTCTGGCAGCCTCACGATCTAAATTAGACTGCGTTGTATAACAGCTTTAGGCATCTGATATGGGGCTTGCCAAATGTTATGGCTTCAGGCACACGGAATGCACATCCCTGTTCCAGGGAGGCGAAATATTTTTCCAAATCAGTAGATAAAACAAACTCCCTGACCTCAACTTACTTCCTGGCGCCCGGAGCCCTGCGTCGCTGCTGAAGAGTGTCTGTCTGCTATCAAGTGACAGGCACATCCAGACTGGCTCCTGCACGCAGGACCGGTGGCACCTGATCCCGTCTCCATCTTCGGAGCTGCGATTTTGGCTACAACCTAAAGATCTGAGTCCAGAGGGCAATGGGCCAGGGCAGATACCATGAGATGCCATTGAGTCAGCCTTGAAGGGCAACTGTGACTTCTTCGTGCATGAGGCAATGTGCTGCGGCCACGGCTGCTGAGAGCCGGCCACCGGGCCCCGCAAAGCACGTCCCCAACGTCCTGTCTGAAATGGAGACGTGCCTGCAGCCCCGTCTGAGGCAAACGCTACATACAGATTTCAGACTTGACCCAGCCAGCCGAGGCGGGAGAAGACCCACCCCAGGGAGCCTGAGGCTTCGGACCTAAGCGCTGGGCTAAGGGACACCTGAGCCACCGGACAATGACCGCTGCTGCCTGTGGCCGACACTGTGTCCTCCCAGCTCAAACAAGGCTTCGCTGAGCTCGGAAGACTCAAGAGCAGGTTAAATGAGGGGGGACGGTCCCAGGGATGGTGTGAGAGAAAACAATAGCAGAGGTGAGAGTGCAGAGATGAAAATACATTATAGTGTCACAGACGCTCAAAGTTAATTTCATAATATCACAAAGTCCTTCCAGTCTTTTCTGCAGAGGAATGGTCACTGCCAGGGTAACCAGTGAGGGGGAAAAGGGAAATAGAGAAAAGGGGCTTAGGGCCCGGCCGGCATGGCTCAGTGGTTGAGCATCGACCTATGAACCAGGAGGTCATGGTCCGAATCCCAGTCAGGGCACATGCCCGGGTTCTGGGCTCCATTCCGAGTGTGGGGTGTGCAAAGGGCAGCTGATCAATGATCCTCTCTCATCATTGAGGTTTCTCTCTCCCTCTCCCTTCCTCTCTGAAATCAATAAAAATATTTTTTTTAAAAAGAGAGAGAGGGGCCTCACCAAAACCCAACCCTGCTACACCGTGATCCCGAACTTCTGGCCTCCAGAACGGTGAGGAAGTGCATTGCTATTGCCCAAGCCCCTCGGTCTGGGGTATTTGTCATGGCAGCCCACACAGACGAACATGGACGGCAAGGCCCTGGCTCCTGGGACAGTCTGGCCCCTTGCGAAACTGAATGTAGGTACAGGCGAATGCAAGGTCTCCAAGGACGGGCCTCTCTGGGGAGAGGCCTAGCCACCAACTCGGTGATGGTTTGTACAAGTCCAGTTACACGCCCTGGGCTCCAGGGGAAAGGGACTCCATGATCAAAAGACAATAGCACCGCCCTAGCCGGTTTGGCTCAGTGGATAGAGCGTCGGCCTGTGGACTGAAGGGTCCCAGATTTGATTCCGGTCAAGGGCATGTACCTTGGTTGCGGGCACATCCCCAGTGGGGAGTGTGCAGGAGGCAGCTGATCGATGTCTCTCTCTCATCAATGTTTCTGACTTTCTATCCCTCTCCCTTCCTCTCTGTAAAACATCAATAAAATGTATTTTTTTTAAAAAAAAAGACAATAGCACCTTGCGGTTTAACAGCACTTCCTCTTCCAGAAAACATCCCCCTCCTCAGAGAAGCTAATCCGTGAGACTGAACGCCGTGGCGGTACTTCAGGTCTTCCTCAGGAAGCTGTGTCCCGGTTGGCCTCTCGTAGGGACGGCGCCCTATTCAGCCTGTTGCCTGGAACACAGTGGGCCCTCAGCCATTATTTGCCAACTTCCACTGAACTTCAGAAGAAAATACCAATGACCCTATTTCTGAATTTCAACCATCTGAGGGCAAGAACGAGAATGCACCCTACAGCCCAGCCCCAGGGGGTATGCAGAGGGTAGGCAGCCAGTAGACATTGGCTTACGCAATGGCGTTCAACAGAACAAGGACCCAGCCGTTTGCAACCTCTGCTGACAACTGGGATTCTTTCTCGTCGGGGTGACGTTTGGTCCTGTTTGCCTCAGTTTGACTAAGGTTTCTCAATCTGGTTTTCCTTTCAACATTCCTGGCGTCATGTCAGCAGAACGTTATAAAACAGCAGTCTTGAGACAGTCAGCAGAATATCTGAGTCATAACCAAGACAGAACCCAGGAATTTGAAATGCAAATAATCCATTTTTTTCTTGAAGTATCTGAACCAAAAAATACATAGTAAATACAATCTAGAGATACAGATGGTGAAGAGACTGGGACTTTAAGATACAACAATTTTTATTTATTTTTATTTTTTTGCAGCATTGAATGAGTAAAAAAGATACCTTCTGCCTGACCAAGGGGCCCTCTCCTTTTGGTCATTCAAAAGCTGCCTCTGATCCATGGAGGTCAGAACAATGGGTTGGGTTGGATATGCAATAGCTTTCATTCCAGAACAGCAGCGTGACTATTCGATAAGGTAATGGACATCTCTATAAATAACCCTAACCACTCCCCACACCGCCAGGCCTGTGATTAACATGCTCAGGTTGTTGATTTGAGGCACCGCCCCAAGCTTGAACGTTGCCATTGCACAGTGAAGTTTTGGGGGCAACTAGCAGTGGCCTGTGCCCTCGGACGCCGACACACTTCTGCTTCCTGGCCTGTGGGTGAGTCGCAGCAGGTACGCGAGGTTGACACAGTAAAACTTAAACACTTTGGGGACAATCATTGCCTCTTCTTAGGGCTCTTCGTACGTGGGGGCCAATCCCCACCATTGTTCCCCATCAGCCTGTATGTATGTTAGAAACTTCTCTGACGTTTGAGCCTTAAAAAAAAAAAGCCAGGATTTTGTTGTTGTTGTCATTGTATTACTCTTACCACAATCCTCTTTATTTAGTCGGCCCGTTTCAGAGGCTCACACCCAGGTTCTGTCCCCCCGCAGCCACATCCCCCAGCCCCCTCTCTGCACCTGGAAGTGGTTCCTCAGAAGCTGTGGTGGATGCTGAGTCTGAAATTTGGTGGTTTGTGGGTCACGTCACGGCTCCAATGTGATTAGATTTGGGGCAATTTTTGGCTTTTGTTGATTCTTAACCTATATAATGCTGAGGGGTTTTTTAAATTTATTTTTAAATATATTTTTATTGATTTCAGAGAAGGAGGGAGAGAGGGAGAGAAATAGAAACATCAATGATGAGAGAGAATCATTGATCAGCTGCCTCCTGCACGTTCCCTACTGGGGACTGAGCCCACAACCCGGGCATGTGCCCTTGACCGGGAATTGAACCATGACCTCCTGGTTCATAGATCGACGCTCATTTAATATTGACTTTTTCAAAAATCATTATTGATGTTAAGTTACAAACAGATCTGGCATTCCTGGGCCTACAATTCTAAACGAACACAACTGGCTGAGCCCAGTAGCAGCTGCTCTGGACAAGGGGCCCTCTCCTGGGTCTGGCCCGTCTCCCCTCCCTAGCTCCCAGCCCGCCTTCCTCACCTCCCTCCCCGGCTGGCTCCTCTCCAACCTTCCTCCTGGGGGTAATGAGGCAGACTCCGCCACCCTGGGCGCATGTCCTAAGCTCCCCTTCAAACATGCCCACTGCCGCCTGACCGCAGTGGCTCCGTGACTGAGCATCAACTATGATCCAGGAGGTCACGGTTTGATTCCCGGTCAGGGCACCTGTTGACTTGATCCCCAGTGGGGGGCATGCAGGAGGCAGCTGGTCAATGATTCTCTCTCATCGCTGATGTTTCTCTCTCCCTCTCCCTGCCTCTCTGAAATCAATACAAATCTATTTTAAAAACAACACACACACACACACACACACACACACAATGCCAACTGCCGGATTGGGAACTGGCTCCCCAGGAACCCACAGCCCCGCCCTGCGGAACGCTTGCCCTGGGCCCGGGCTCAGAAGTGGGCCATGGGTTACAACACTTTGAGGACCTCCCCAAACTCCCTGACTGTAAGACTTGAGACACTGAACGCCGAGGCTCTGTGGCCAGAGGAGTCTGTGGAGTGCTGTTCTGCGGAAACAGAACTACAGAAATTCAGGCTAAAGAAGCCTTCCAAGCCCCCTCCTGCCTAGGCCGGCGGAGTTCCATCACCACGCGGCTGGGAGCAGCCCCGGCCACCCCGGACCTTCCCTTCCCCCGAGGTGTAAGGAGAAGATGCAGACATGTTTTCCTAGCGCATTCTCCCCTCCAGCGTTTCTCTTACTGTTCCCTTTTCTTTGTGAAACAGCAGCTACGCCACCATACGTTTTCTCGTTTTCTCGCTCCGCCGGCTTCCTGTTGGCGGGCGTGCTGGACGGTCAGAGGGCCGGCTGGCGGGCACTGTGCGCATTTCCAGGAGCAGGAGCTTGACCCGCTCACCGCCCGTTTACTGGTCATTTCCGGCCTCTAAATGCAAGAGCGAGTAGCACTGACAGGGCAGACATGTAGTTTCCTAAAGAGGCTTGGACTCCTAAAGAATCGTTTCATAATCACCCAGTTCACCAAACTGACAGAGTAACAATCATATTTCCTTTATAGTTCTTTTCCTTTAATAATTCTGAGTTCTCAAAACAGGACTGTCAGGTAAACATCAAGAATTAAATAAGCAGGTGACATTTCACTGTCTTCCTGGTTTGGGGGGGGGGGGGTATTTTGTTTTGTTTGGGTTTTTGTTTGTTTGTTGTCATTGAGTGCTGACACTGCCCATTTTTACCCAGGGTCAGACTGTCACTTTGCTACCACCTTCTGGCAAAATAATGAACATCTGATGGTTGTTGTTTTTTATTAGAATGAGTTCCACAATTTTGTGTATTGCCTACATCTATTGTGGCGGAAAACAGACGCTGTTCAAGGCAAACACGGCAGAGGAGAGCGAGAGCGCAGCCCCCTTCTCCGGACCCGCAGGAAGAACTTCTTCCACCTTTAACACCCAGTGCTCAGAGCGGCGACGAAAGAACACAATGCTGGCCAAGAAAGTAAGCAGAAAATCCAGGAGGAAACCGCCCAGGAAAACCCTCAACAGTAGGAACCCACCCCACCCCCTCAGCTTCGCCACAGGCAGGAAGTGTGGCCAGGGCTCGGCGGGCACTGGGTTGACTGGTAGTTGGGGAAACAGGCTTAACCCCACCGGGAGGGCACATGCCCATGCCCCCATGCCGTGTGAGCGAGCCCCAGACAGGACATTTCGGTGGGTCAGAAGGGAATCAAAGACCCGGACCCCCAGCATGGCTGCACTGGGCCCTGCCCCTGCCCGCCCCCCTCGGCCCGCCCGGGGGACACGTATGCCGGTGGCCGGAGGAAGGAAGGGAAGGCACAGCCAGGCGTCACACTGTCATCGAGAGGGAGCGAGACGAGGGGGTCCTCCACCCGACGGGGATCCAGGAGGTCCTGCCCACGCCGCACACGGGAACGGGCTGGAACAGAGCGCCCACAGTGGACACAGACCAGAGGCGGAGAAGCGGGGCGGGCCGGGTCCGAGGCGAGGAGAGTGAGCCTCCTGCGGCGTCGCACAGCGTGGAGGAGCCTCACCTGGTGCGGAGTGGAAGGAGCCGGTGCAGAAGGACACAGGCTGCACCGTCCGCCTCCCTGTCCCAAGAGCCCCCGCAAAGCTGACCCCCCGCCCGAAGTCAGAACACGCGTCGCCGTGTTTGGGGCCCACAGGGCATCTGTCTCCGGGGGAAACTCCTCTCCCAGGTCCTGACCATCGCACCCAAGGTTTTGTGGCTTCTTACTGACATCAAGAGAAAAACATAAATAAAACATAAACAACGCATTCTATAACCTATAAATTATACATTGTAACTGTTTAAATAGAAAAATAATTAATATCATTATTATATAAATTATTATTATAATTATATAAAATGAATAATTTTTTTAAATATATTTTATTGGTTTTTTTTACAGAGAGGAAGGGAGAGGGATAGAGAGTTAGAAACATAACATCGATCAGCTGCCTCCTGCACACCTTCTACTGGGGATGTTCCCACAACCAAGGTACATGCCCTTGACCGGAATCGAACCCGGGACCCTTCAGTCCGCAGGCCGATGCTCTATCCGCTGAGCCAAACCAGCTAGGGCTAATTTTCTATTTTATATTTTTATGTATACATTTTATATTAAAAATTTCTGATGCATATTAACTTTTACATATTGAAAAAATATAATATGGAATCGTTTTATTCACAATTCACTCACTCTAAAAAAGACCTCACTGTATACCCAACAAACAGTATTGAGTCTAGAAAGTCAGGTGTGGGGCCAGCTATAGTCGTTGCATTAGTCAGCTTGGGCTATTACAACAAAAGCCCACAGCCTGGGTGTTTAAACAGCAGACATTTTTGCTGTAGCTGTTGTTGTTAATCCTCAGTTGAGGATATTTTTCCATTGCTTTTTAAAGAGAGTGGAAGGGAGGGGGAGAGACAGACAGAGAGAGAAACATCAATGTGAGAGACACATCAATTGGTTGCCTCCCACAAGCGCAGACCAGGGCCAGGGTCGGCAAATGAGGTACATGCCCTCGACCAGAGTTGAACTGGGGGCCCTTCAGTCCCGGGCCTGATGCTCTACCCACAGAGCCAAACCGGCTGGGGCAACAACAGACATTTATTTCTGCTTGAACTCAGGATCAAACTCTTAGTTTAAAAGTTGGTTCCTACTTTTTGAAGATGTTACTTGAACAATTTTATTTATTCTTTGCCTAATAACTTCAGTATTTTAAAGTATTTTAACACCTTCATGCATCATTTTCTCCAGTGGCAAATAAGAGCTAAGGGCAAAAAACAAAAGTTATAATTTGGAAAGGCAAAATTGATATAGATTGTAATAACATTTACCATAATTTAACAATTGCCAATACTTTAGACACTGGATAGAATGTTTTGAATTTTATTTTCTATCAAAAGATGGAGCTGGATCTGAAATTCATTTCTTTTATCAAAAGATAATCCTATCTAATAAAGAGGGAATATGCAAATTGACCGTCACACCATCACAAAAGCTAGCGGTGCCCATAGCCACAAGATGGCGGCACCCAGTCCCCTCAGCCCCACAGGAGACCCCCAGTCCTTTCAGCCCCACTGGGGAGAGGGGGTTGCAGGTGCGTGATGCAGCCGGACACACCCTTAGGTGAGTCTGGCTGTTCCTTGCGCCTGCCACCAGAGTCCCACAGTCCGGAGGGGGGGTGTGCGGTAGGAGCATGGTGCAGCCAGACCCACCCTCAGTCCCCCAGCTGCCCAGGGCCAGCCCAGGCAAGCCTCGGATGTTGGCTGCCCAGCCGCCGAGGGCCGGCCCAAGGCACAGGTAACCATGGCCGGCCGAGGCTTGTGCTGCTGGCAGTGGCAGCAGCAGAGGTGTGATGGGGCATCGCCTTCCCCTGATCACCAGGTTACCTCCCACCCCTGAGGGCTCCCGGACTGTGAGAGGGGGCAGGCCTGGCTGAGGGACCCCCCTCCAGTGCATGAGTTTTCATGCACAGGGCCCCTAGTTTAACTATAAGAATACAAGATAAATTGTTAGAATTGACTGCTTATGAAGGATTAAAAGTGAGTTTTGAAGCTATAACCTCACTTGCTTAATTCTGTATAAAAATTAAATGAATATCCTGAGTGTGCTGAGGTTGTTTTGAAGCGTCTTCTCCTACTCCCACTATGCCTCTGTGAGCTGGTTTCTCTACTGTGTATGTTATTAAAACAAAACATTTTCCCTTGAGAGTAACATTGTCATTAATTCAATCTACATTAGGTGCTTTATCAAGCAAGACGCAAGTTGATTTATCACATCAGAAACTTATTTTTGCATAAATATTGGTAAATATTTTACAAATATTTGGTACAAAACTTAAACTTTGGTACATATGGTGCTTGCTCAAAACTATGTTTAGGCCCTAGCCAGTTTGGCTCAGTGGATAGACTATCAGCCTGCGGACCGAAGGATCCCGGGTTCAATTCAGTTGCAGGCTCCTCCTGGCCCGGGCCCTGGTTGGGGCTCATGCAGGAGGCAACCAATCGCTGTCATATCCATATTTCTGTCTTTCCCTCTCTTCCACTCTCTATAAAAATCAATGGAAAAATATCCTCGGGTGAGGATCAGAAGAACACACAAAACTGTGTTTAGGCATTTATTATGGGGAAACCGCTATTTCACTCTAACTTTTTTAGTTTTGTTTACACTTGCAATGAACAATGCACAGTTTTTATTTTATTTTCCCCCACGTTTGTTCTGATTGTAGTTATTAAAACATCAGTTTGTCTGTTGATTCTAATAATAAAAATTGAGACTTGTATTTTGTGTTTGTTTATTACACAATTTTTCTAATAATTTTTTTGTCGACGTGCCTGTGACCACAGATCACTTGAGCAGCACTGCTGCTCCCTAGATGGCCACTAGGTGGTGCCCCAGGACCTTCTCCTGGACTTGGCATGCCCTTCGGAATGGCACCTCCAATTGAGAACAAGGCACTTCCTACCCTGCAACCTTTTCCGGAGAAGTCGGGAGGAACTGTCATACTGTTCCTATTTGCCAAGCCCTCAGAGAAGGCAATCCCGTCTCCCTGGTATGGGACATTTGTAAAGGGGGAGGGAAGGTGTCTTTAAAATGGAGAGGCCTGGCAATCACCACCTTGGCTGACGGTGATCAAGCAGAAGGAAGCCACCTGGCCTGGTGTGCTGATGGTGTCGTGGGATAGGAACTTCACCTCTGCAGTGTACCTGCAAGAGACACGTCATTAACCGGAACTGAGCCATGAGGAAACGGACAAGTCCAGAACGTGGGACACAGTACAGATACTTGGCGTGGGCTCTTAAAAGTCAACGTTAATGAAAAACAAAAGTAGATCATTATTTTATTAAAGAGACTCATAACCAACCAAAGGGCATGAACCTTGATGAGGTACTGTATCGGGGGAAGAAACAAAGAGCATTTGGGGAGACAAATGGGGGAAATTTAAATAAAAGCTGACTATGAGATAGGATTGCTGACTTTTTCTGAAGTTGTGGTCATTGTGAGGTGGCCGGCTGTCTCTGCTCTTGGGAGAGGCATGCTGGCGTTCAATGGCTTCTCGAGGAAGGGCACGGCGCCCTGGTGTGGGTTGGGAACTGGGCTAGCGTGCTCCGCCACGGAGGCCCTTTTACCCTCGGAGTGACTGACAAACTATATGACTGCGACGTGGATGTGCCGGACATTTCTCAAAAAGGAGCACACTGAGCCTCACTTCAAGGAAAACACCTGGCAGCTTTGTTGTCAATGGTGGGATTCACCCTGTCAGGCCAAAACTACATAGTGCAACCGACCTTTAAGAAACTACCCCTTGCTTGACGGGCAGGGCTCAGTGGGTGAGCGTTGACCTCCACCCTTCCCTGGACGTCCACTGCCTGCAGGGACAGGCCACACCACTCCCTACTGCCTCCGGTTCCCAACACTTCCTGTTAGATGGACAGGGCCTGCTCCAGGAGAGAGCGCCTGGAAACAAAGGAATTTTAACACTTCTCCAACCTACTGGAGGAGCCCAGAGAGCATTTGTGGGAGTAACTCCTAAGTGTGTGAGACCAATGGGGTCACGATGGGAGTGGCCCCTCTCACTCTTACACTAGTAACCACTTGGAGAATGTTTGCATTCCATCCCAGTGACCTTGGACTTGATCCTCCCACCCCCCACATATTATATTTTGAAAATTTTCAGATCTACAGAAAAGTTGAATGAATAGTCAAAGGAACCCCCTTCTGTCCTTCACCTGTGATTTCACACACTCGAGGCCCGGCGCAATGCCGTCCAGGGAGGTGTGGCGGTTCCAGGCTCTCAGCCCGAAGGCCCTCGTGTCCTCTCCTGACGAGTGCCCTTAGAGCTCGGCCATGTCCCGCTCCACAAGTCACGGGCTTGTCCCCGGGCCGCAGGGTGAGAGATCTGGGGGAGCCCCGGAAGGCAGTGGCCTCGCTCGCCCTAGCGCAACCCTGTGCTGCGATGCCAGTGCCGACAGCCGCCCTTCCAGCTGCACAGGGCTGTGGTGACATAGCTTTAAGCAATTCTGAACAAGAGTCACTGGGTCAGGCCTGGCCCTGGCTCGTGATGCCAGTGAGAATCAGGGCGAGGGTTACGCCAGTAGAGTAACCCTGAGTCAGTGAACCGAGAGAACCGGCCAGGGTCCAAGGTCTGGAACAGAGCAACACAGGGAAGGTAAATATGGCCTCGGGTTTTGAAGTCGGCCAGATGTGGATTCCAATTCTGCTCCTGCCACTTGTGCTGCTACAAGCCAGTCAACTGCTCTCTGGAAACCCATTTCCACCTGTAAAATGTGAACAGAGTACCCTCTCGTGGATCTTACACGCAGTGCTGCGGCCTTTCCTAAGATAAAACATTTCCAAAGAAGAGTCTGACCCAGATTATTTTCAATACTTACAGGGAAAGAGTTCTACGTCCTTGCATTTTTCCCCTGCAGATTGCTCAAGTTGAAAATGTTGCAAAACCCAGGCCTCGATGCATTTTTTAAGTTTTTAAAGTTATCACACCCGTCAGCGTTTCGGAGGCAGTTTCCTAATGGCTTGCTGCCAACACGGTTTTGAATGCATCTTACGTACAGCGAGCAATCGCTTCCCTGCTACTTACACCGGCAAGAGCCAGTGTCACAGGACTTCACCGATTTGAAAATGTTCTGCTGTTTCCAAGGGCTCTCTCTGAAAAAGGCACGGATCAAAAGAAGAGCTGCTCGAGTGCCTGGAAACGGAGACATCGCTTCCAAATAAAGAATCTCAGGAAAGCCTAGGACTTCTGAAATCATTTCTGTTAATAATATAAAGGGCTAGTCTTCAAACCCGAACACCGGGAGAGCCTCTTGACCCTGGATTGAGGCTACAATTCACGTATTCCTCAAAAGCTTCCGATTTCTGCCCTGTGCCTTTCACTACCCTTTCATCCTGTTGTATCACACAAACGTGAATGAAAGTGTCTTTCTCCCTTTTATCTCCCAAGGACAACCGTGAACGGGGGAAACAAAGCTCACGCCTCAACAAACAGACGAGGCTCGTGACTGCCTCTTGCACCAAGCACACAGGCTGCGCCAACACAGCTGGACAAGGCCAAGGTCTAGGCTTGAGAAACTTGGCTGCAGGAGGGAGAAGTGGTTTGAGAACCAAAATGACCAGATTCTTGATGTTACAATGAAATATATCTATCTATATCTATATCTATCTATATACCTAATATATATATATATATATATATATATATATATATATATATATATATATATGTATACACACACACACACACACACACACACACACACACACACACACACACACACACACACACACACACACTAGAGGCCCGGTGCATTAAATTTGTGCATGGGGGGGGGTGTCCCTCAGCCCAGCCTGCACCCTCTCTAATCTGGGACCCCTCAAGGGATGTCCGACTGCCCATTTAGGCCCGACCCCGGCAGGATCAGGCTTAAACAGGCAGTCGGACATCCCTCTCACAATCCAGGACTGCTGGCTCCCAACTGCTCACCTGCCTGCCTTCCTGATTGCCCCTAACCGCTTCTGCCTGCCAGCCTGGTCACCCCCTAACCACTCCCCTGCCAGCCTGATTGATGCCTAACTGCTCCTCTGCCAGCCTGGTCACCCCTAACTGCCCTCCCCTGCAGGCCTGGTCCCCCCCAACTGCTCTCCCCTGCGGGCCTGGGTCCCCCGCAACTGCCCTTCCCTGCAGGCCCAGTAGCCTCCAACTTCCCTCTTCCACCAGCCTTGTCACCCGCAACTGCCCTCCCTTGCAGGCCTGTTCCCTCTCAACTGCCCTCCCCTGCTGGCCATTTTGTGGCGGCCATCTTATGTCCACATGGGGGCAGCCATCTTGTGTGTTGGAGTGATGGTCAATTTGCATATTACTTTTATTAGAGAGGATATATATATTTTTTAATTATTAAAAGTACTCGCAGTTCAGATGGTACTTACAAAGAAGTCACCAGAAACCCAAAATGGGAAGTGACTGAAGCGTAGCTGACAGTCAATTTAAGCGTGTGAACATGCCAGACCTGCCATCACTCAGATGTTGCACTGCTTCACCCTGTCCTTGGGTCCAACATCCTTCCTACCATCCCATTTCTCTTTATCTCACAACCAAGCTGCTGAGTCTCCACTCCTCACTCAGACTCTGCCTCCTGCCTCGTCAGCATCAGTGACCTCCAGATCACACCTCAGAGATGTCAGGTTGTGAAAGGTAAGGGGACACTGAGGAACTGTGTCAGACTTAAGACTAGACAGAGCCATCAAGTGGACTGGAAGCTTGTGCTAAAGATATTATTGGGACAACTGGCAAACCTGATTGGGTTTCTGGGTGAAGGGATAGTGGGAGTTCCCTTCCCTGCCATTCTTGCAACTAGTTATCTATAATAAGGGGCTGCCAGGGCCCGAGGCAGCCACACAGCTGCGAAGGCCGAGCCCCTTGCACGATTTCCGTGCATCGGGCCTCTAATTTGGAAAATAAAGCCAGAGTGGGAGCTCTTTCCAAGACATGAGCTACTACACAGGCAATTCTAGTTAGGTTCTGACGTGGACTGTAGGGAAAGCACTTTGTGTACAATGTTTTTCTTACCAAGGTTAGTTCTAGTATCCAACTGCTGAAATGCAGGATAAGTGACTTATACTCTGGCAGTTATAGAATGGAAGTGGCCTAAATCATTTCCAACCTAAAGTTATACAGCAGAAAGATAAACTATTTAAAACTCTCCAAAGCCTGAGGATGAAATTAGACGAGAAAGAAGTGTTCCGCTTTGGTTGGAACAGGTCACTTGAACCTAGGACTGAAACAGCTGTAACAGCACGCCGGGGAAGGTCTGAACTCTGTGATGGACTTCTGTAAAAGGGGGGGCGGGGGGGAAGATCTTGTGTAATAGTATCTTTTACTCAGATGGACATTCAGTCTGAGATGAACTGTTATACAGTAAATAATTCCATATTATTTTTTAAATGTTTCATGCTTTTCAAACCCTTCTCACCCGATTACACCTTTGAGCCATACTACAGAATTGTCAAGGACTGTGTTGTTGTTTTTTATATATATATTTTTTATTGATTTCAGAGACGAAGGGAGAGGTAGAAACATCAGAAATGTGAGAGAATCCTTGATCAGCTGCCTCCTGTACACCCCCCACTGGGGATCGAGCCCGCAACCCGGGCATGTGCCCTTGACCAGAACCGAACCTTTAGTCTACAGGCTGATGCTCTATCCACTGAGCAAAACTGGCTATGGCATTGACTGGAGTTTTGAGTCCATGTGTTTTACAGTCGATCAGGTAGAGCAAAATTAGAGTCATATATATAGTGTTCCACAGATCTTTCTATCCCTGTATAAGTTTCCCTAAACAGAAATTTATGAGATCTCAATATATAACTAAGCAAAAGCACTAATCAAGATGGGAAAAGTAGGCACTTTATAAATGAAAATGTAAATTTAAGTTACACAAAGAAGTCCATTATCCAGTTAAGTATAGCAAGGAATACTCAGACTGCAGGACACCCACAGGGCCAAGAGAAGAGGAGGCTGTGCACCTTAGTTATTTGCATTTCCCCTGGGATCAGATAGCGGTCCAGGCCCAGAGGCCTCGAAGGCTGAACGTGCCGAGGCGAATTCACATTCCATAAGCACTCATGCACAAAGGCACTCCATTCAATAAAACCCACTCGACAGGTAACAGCCATTCATGTTCAGGCGTGTGAAACTGGGATGACACATAGGGCACGTTTCTTATTTTTTATTTCAACATTTAAAATATTCACAGATGTAGTCGTATATTCATTGACATCTCCATGGAAGATGTACCAAACAAAGCATACAGGTATTCCACAGTTACAAAGTACATGTTTGAGACTATGTAAAGATTTTACTCCTAGAATTTATCTGGAAAACCACCACTAAAAAACAAACAAAAACACACACACACACCAAAAAAAAAAACCACTTTTGAGTGTTTCACTGGATTTCCATAAAAAGTGAATAGAAGACAATCAAGAGAAATCCCTAAATATTCGCCAGCACTTTTTTACTATTTCAGACTTTCATAGTCCTCTTTCCACATACCCATGTCATCAACAGTTCTCAATTTTTTTTTTCCCCCCTCGATAGCCAAGGCCAAGATGTATATGCTTTTTATTTTCATCATCTTTTTTCCAAAAACACTATGCAGAATAGGATGATCATCATGGGATCTTGACTGGCTAATGAGGTAGGAACAGTCTTCAAAAGAAGTTCTTAAGCATTAATGAAGCAAAACAAGAGAATAATCACATTATATGCAGTTCTTCTTTTTTAGTGGTTGTTCTTTTAATAAAATGCCAAGGGCATTGGAAACTGGTCACATGCTACTTGTATGTAAAAGACAGGGAGTAAAGCCCCGTGAGAAAAGCCCTGCTGCTGAGCACATGCCAGGGCCATGGTGGTGAAGTCCATGTTGGCACCACACGGCAAGAAACGGCTGCCCCAAATGCCAAGCTTTCCTTCTGAGTGATCTCACCAAAAAGGTCAAGTGTAAACGGACACAAAAGTCCCCTTTCTTTCAGGAGTTAACTTGGCTCTTATTTTAACCCAGCTCTCATCCTTCCCTACACACACCCCAAACAAGAGATTAATGATTTCTGTACACTGCATGTCCAGTAGCACTATTTAAATGAATTTAGAAGTCAACTCACCAAATTCTGCCAGAAAAGCACTCCTCACATGAGGGGTTAACAACGCACACTGAACAGCTGGAAAAGGCCGGGGCAGTAAGATTTCAGCACCATCTCTCTGTTAGCAGGTTGTTTCAAAATGCACACACCCTTCAATTCCTCTAAACCTAGGCAAGTCAGCAATTATCCCCTCTCCATCTACACAAAGTCACAGGTGTGTTCTAAGGGCCCTTTCTGTGTACGTAAGGAATAGTTTTCAAATCTACCCATCAAGTTCCCGGGACATGTTTCCAAAAAAGGGGAAAGTTACCAATCAGGCATGAATCGTCTAAAGTATGTTATTTGAACACTTTGGTACCTATTCTTTGATGAAGGCTAAAATACCAGAAAGAGAGTTTATTTCCCCAATTACATACTGATTAGGGTTACTGCTAAAAACACTAAAAAAAAAAAAAAAATCTAAAAATGTAAAAAAATACTTAGAATAGCTGCCAGATAAATTGATAACTATATGTGGTTTGGAAGATGGTTTTGAAATCAAGTCCTTGACAATTCCATAAAATGTTCTAGACATAGCAATCAAACTTGGTATAATAGTGCAACTCTCTATATGGCAATAACCAATTTTTATTTTACTTTAGCTATCAAAAATAACTTGTCAACAAGCATTTTTTACATCTTTAAACCTTTCTTTTGACTATTCTATCTAGAATCGTGTCCTAGCTACATGATCAAAATATCATCCATCAGTTTACAGAGAATTCCCCCGTCATCACGCCTTCTTTAACTGCAGGCACAGCTCCCTTGCATTCTTTTCCTAAGGCACACCAGGCCCTGCTTACTGCTGCCAAGGCCCTGAAACCTGTATTTCAATCTATGCCTCTGTCATCGGTTCAATGAAAACCCTACAGAGTACCTGCTAGATTAACTGCAAAAGAACAAAGCCTATTTCTGAAGCAAAGGCCAAAAAAACGAGTATATGCTCTTTCCCTAAAAACCAACCACACTGCCTACATACCAGTAAAGCTCAGCTATATCCCTGGCTCTATATAATCCATACTCGATGTTACAAAATAAAATGTTAGGCCAGTGAATTTTCACAATTTTTATTAAGTCCTAGTCTAATTTAACAATATCTGATTCTATAGACATCATCCTACGGTGAACATGTTTAATAAGTGAAAGCAAATCAGACTCTAAGTCATTATTTTCTGCAGACCAAGCAATAAGATAACTACTACACAGAACACTACAGGTCATGACATACACTTACTTGCTCAGAGTTTTCATACAAGCCATGTTGTTTATCAAACTATATCTCCTAGTATTTAATACAGTAGAATTAGTGATTGTAGTTCTCATATAATATTTTAGTTACAAGTACCTTATTGAGATAACTAACATTTCAACAGTTTCACTGACTTTCCAGATTAGCAGAATATATTCAAGAAAAAGTAAAAAGTGAAATGAAAACTGAACGTGACAAGTTACGGAAGGAAAATGAAGTAAAGGTAACAAGGGAAGTGAAGTATCAGTGGGGTTGAAAATCAAAGCCTAGACATTTGTTTAGAAGAGATCAACTATGGCTTTCACAGATCAAGTTTATAAATTCAATACAATATAAATCCTTTTGAATGCAAAAGCCGAGTTGAAATTAAAAGGTCTATAAACTGTTAACTTTTGGCCTTATATAGTACCAATTCTTCTGATCAAAGAAGGCCACAACAGTTAAGATTGTATTACTTGATTTTATTTTACACTAGGTGGTGGGCACAAAGCAACCCCTGAATAAAGTTGACAATTAGCTTCACTCAGAACATTTTTAATAATGCACATTAAAAAAAAAGTATTCTTACAAATTGTTCTGCAATCCAAATATACAATAACCTGGAAAACAACATTTAAAAAACAAAAGCCAATGTAAAAAGACAGGTTAAAACAACTAGAACAGTACAGGTTTATATGGCTCAGATTTTACAGTTTTCTCACTGCATCGTCAATGTCAGAAATCTGTTCCTTCAGCTGGCTCCATTGCTCAGGATTTAAGGAAATACCTAAAACAAAGTTTTAAAAATCAAAAGTTGAAAATGTATTTAAGCTTTCTTGAGGATTTTTAAACTTCCAAATAAAATACTATTTTATCAAAATTGCCATTTTGAATGGCACAATGATATAATATTGAGAACAAGATATCTTGTTAATTATAGGTTCATCCTGATTGCCTGAGATGATCGATGCTGTATCTAGTTTTACTTCCCACATTGCATCCCGCAAGACACATACTAAACTCAGTGAGAACTAACCATGACTGAAGTTTAGCTCACAAAGCTTGCAAACTAGCCATTTCAGTGGCCAGGCCCAGGTTTGGTGTGTGACACCCATTTCTACATTCAGTTGGCTCCAACATTGGCTCAAAATTTCCACGGGAGCTCAGGTGAAGGACTGTACGGAGTTCTTCCAGGAGCATTCGCTTCCCTTTGGAAAATCCCTGGGATGCGGCTTCTTGGAAGGTACATTCTAGAGACTGGATTCAGATCCCAGCCTCATATCACTAACAACATGACTTAAAACAATTACAAGGACCTCTGAGCCTAAGTTTTCTTGCCATTAAAATGGTACGTCTATTACACCTCAAGGTGTTGTTGATTTGATTTACAAGCTTGGCACATCACTAGGCACATGTAAACTTAGGATGTTAGTTAATGGCATGTCTGTCCTGTTTAAAGTATGAACAGAAAGAACTTTGTACTTTAACTTCCAATAGTCTAATACCTGAACCATACAAATGGAGAAATCAACTAGAATTGAAGAACTGATGGATTTCTCGGAAAACTGCTGGGAGGCCATAAGCGGAGAGGAAGGAGAATGTATTGGGACAACACCTTAAGAAGGGCTTTCTAGCTCATCTTACTGGTTAGCAATCATTGCAAGAAGAAAAGAACTCGCCCTAACCAGTTTGGCTCAGTGGATAGAGCATCGGCCAGCGGACTCAAGGGTCCCAGGTTCGATTCCAGTCAAGGCATGTACCTTGGTTGTGGGCACATCCCCAGTAGGGAGTGTGCAGGAGGCAGCTGATCGATGTCTCTCTCTCATCGATGTTTCTAACTCTCTACCCCTCTCCCTTCCTCTCTGTAAAAAATTCAACAAAATATATTTAAAAAAAAAAAAGAACTCTGACATTGGTCACAATGGAACAGCTGGACTGACCAATCCCAAAAGTGGGCTGAACAAGAAAATGTAAAAGGATATGAAAACAAAGACATTAAGTTTACTAAACCTAAAAACTACAGGAAGGAAATAAGTCATACCTTACAAGATGACATGCAGACAGAAGAAAACAGGCATTTTTTCATTAGCTTGGCACACAAATGTTCTCTAGCTACTTGGTGAATTAATAAAATATGCTGTGCCCTGGCTGGTGTGGCTCAGTGGTCGAGCACCAGCCCATGCACCGAAGGCAGGGCTCATGTGGTAGGCAATGAATCAAAGTGCCTCTCTCACATCAATGTCTCTCTCTCCCCCTCTTCACTCTCTCTAAAGATCAATGGAAAAAATAACTTGGGTGAGGGTAACTAAATAAAGTATGCTTCTATGGTGCTGGATGAAGCACAAAGGACAAAAACCCACTTAAAGGACACCACTCTAAAGAATACCCCAAAGGAAACACTGTAAACCAGATTCCCATTCCTAATTTTACAGCTTCCCAGACAGTGCCTACTCTACTTCAGAATTAACGTAAAAATAATTTTAAGTGATATTCAAGTAAATCAGCAGCCTTATAACTCCTGCACAATCTAAGTGCATTCTCACGTCAAGGTATCTACATAATCTCCTCTACTTTGAAATTGATTCCCTCTCCCATACAATCCACATGACTAGCTCTTCCTTTATCTATTGTCAAATGACACTTCCTTAGGAGATTCCCAGAGCACTTCCCCTCTCAAAATAATCTGCCCTTTTACTTCTTGCCCTTATCATTTTAATTATATGTATATTTAACTGCATAAATTTTTAATATATATATATTTTTTTTATTTCAGAGAGGAAGGGAGAGGGGGAGAGAGATAGAAACATCAATGATGAGAGAGAATCACTGATTGGCTGACTCCTGCACACCCCCATTGAGGATCGAGCCCACAACCCAGGCACATGCCCTGACCAGGATCAAACAGAGACCTCCTGGTTCACAGGTCACTGCTCAACCACTGAGCCACGCTGGCTAGGCTGTGCCATAATTTTATCCTCATTAAACTTAAGTGTTGCCCTGGCCAGGTAGCTCAGTTAGTTGGAGCATCGTCCCATACATCAAAAAAAAAAGGTAAAAAGGTTGCGGGTTCGATCCTCGGTCAGGGTATGTTCAGGAAGCAATGTTTCTCTCACATCGATTCTCTCCCTCCCTCCAATTTACAGAAACATATCCTCAGGTGAGAATTAAAAAATAGTAAGTGTCATACCAAAATGACTACAGAAGATAGTGAATCAACCAAATGAGGATCTTCCTAGTGCACTGCCAACATTATTTCAATTTCAAACTAGGTCACTTAGTTTTTTCTTTAGTCCCAATATTACAACCAAATTCTAGAAATTAAATCTCACCTTTTCTTCCTGGTTTCATTTCACCTTCTGGATCCATCCAATATTCTCTAATATCAATTAGGACTTTTCCTTTAAAGTCCCGTACGCTGACGTACCTCATTTTCCCAATCTGCAAAAGAAACAGAACATCAAAAGGCATTCATTCATAAGTCCGTATTTACATTCGCAACTTACTGCATACTCACTATTCTTCTAACCACAAAAATAACTACTACTATCAATATCAAAACTATAATCCAAAGGAAATGCCACTATTAAAAAGAAATCTTTGTAAATGATGGAACTAAACAAGTACAACTCACGTTTCTAATCATTTTACACTGAAAGAATCATTAGCAAAATAGTGCAACCGCTATGAAAAACAGTATGGAGGTTCCTCAAAAAATAGAACCTATGATCCAGCAGCCCCACTTCTGGGTATGTATCTACCAGAAATAAAAGCAGCGTCTTGAAGAGGTATTATCGGTACACCCATATTCACAGCAACATTACTCACAATAACCTTTGGGACAGGGCAACCCAAATGTCCATCTTCTGATAAATGAATGAACAAAATGTGATATATATATACAAGCAATGGAACATTACTCAGCTTGAAAAGAAAGAAAGACATTCACATGCTACAACATGGATGAGCCTGAGGCCATTATGCTAAGTGAAATAACAAGTCACCAAGAGATATCGATTGTATGATTCCACTATAACAGCCTAGAACAGTCAGATTCCTCTCTGAAATCAATAAAAATATCTATGTATCTTTAAACCTAAGTATTTTAGGAGGCTATGGCACTGAACTAAACATTTTCATTTTGGTTTTACAATAAGCCTAAGAGCTTGTTGAATAGATAAAATTAAAATCTACTGAAATAATTTTGATTAGGTAAGTCAAATAAAAGTTCAATGTGGGCTTGAGCAAATGGAAGAGACTTTAGGTGATAGGATTTGACCTTGAAAAATGATCAGCCATTAAATAAGTAAAAGGGAGAAAAAAGTAACAAAGACATAGAAGGGAGAAAGCAGAAAGATACAATACTGATTTTCAAGGGCAGGTTGACCACATTGACCTTTATTGCAGAGGACTTGAAAACACAGGAAGAAAATTCTGAAGCCTGTATAGGTTCTTAGAGCAAGGACAAAAAAAAAAAAGAAAGAAAGAAAGAAACAATCAGAAAAATACTACTGAGACTGGACAAAAATCGTACACCTATGGATGAGGACAGTGTGGGGGAGGTAAGGGCAGAGGGTGGAGTGGGAACCCAGTGAAGGGGAGCTATGGGGGGAAAAAAGGAGAAACAATTGTAATAATCTGAACAATAAAGATTTATTAAATTTAAAAAAAAGAAAAATATTACTACTACTGCTTGTCTTCTGCAAGACTCATCTTCCTGAGATATCAGAAACCTGCAAAGAATTAAAACTTTAAACTCTCACTAGAAAAAGTGAACCTCTTTTTAAAAAACAGACAAGCAATGATCACAAGTAATTAAAGAGGCAGAAAAACTGTCGTTGATTTGCAGTTTAGCCAGCGGCAGCGTTTCCACGGCAGTGATGTGTGGGAAAGTGGAGATGCTGCCAGCTGACCTCCTGAAAGGCACCTGGAAGGAGTGCTGAAAGGGGTGCCTTTAAGGCGGGGGGGAGGGGGGGTGTGTGGCCTCGATACATTAAGAAAGGAAGTGTTTGTTTATAGACTAACCAGTACATTAGACATGTACTGTACATAAGAAAGGCTAAAAGAGGGATTCATTTGGGGTCTGGAACAAATTAACTCAATTTACATTCTTTCTAATGGGGAAAAATGATCGGTTTTCAAACAAATTGGGTCTCGAACAGCCTTCCGGAATGAATTCCATTAGAGAACCAAAGTTCCACTGTACTTTCTAATGTGCAGTTCTCAATCTCTTCCTTTGGATTTCTACAGCTTTTAAACTCACATTGTTTTAAATACAGCAAAACTACAGACTTCTAGGTGTTAGCAATAATCTAGCACCACAGAGGGAGCGTTTGAGGTACTGCTCCCAGGCATGCTGTCAATTTGGCTCAAATTAAACTCGTAAAAACAAATTTTCAGCATCATATAAATTACTTTCATTTCTACTAACTTGTTCTTGTATTTCAATGAATATCCTTAGTCAAGAGCACTCTAATAAAAGACTGTGCCTTATCAGATGAAGGCGCTTTGATGGTTCTTCAGATCCAGCCAGATACTAAGTCCTCTGGACCCAACACCAGCTTTACCTGGAACATGTTGTCATCCCTGCTGCTGCTGCTCTGCTTAGAAGATGACAGGGCTCTGGAAGTCTCACCAGTCTTCTGCTTCTTTACAGGCTTTTCTGAAGCAACTTGCTTTTTCCTCTTTAACTTGAAAGAAAAATAAAAATATGGTTAAAATTTGCACACTTAAAACACTTCTCAGGTTTATGGACAAAAAAAGGGGGGAGGGGGTATACAAATTCAGTGACCAACAGGAACCTCGCAGGGTGATCTGACCATAAATTCCTAACTGGACAAGCCTGTAACTTTTTAGTAAAAGGTTTCTCTTTGCGTAAGTCCTGTCCATCGTCCCTGAACACCTAGGTTCACACACCTTCGAAATGCCTAGTTCTCAGACCCCGGGAAGCTTCATCACCCTCAGGAGAACACAGAGTCTTGTTAACTACCCTGTAGTCCAATCCCAACCTCGCTTTCCAAGTATCTTCCTTGTTTCCTTCATCATTCCAAATGCACAAGAGAAACTGCAAAACTGTCCTTCTCCAGAGCACTAGGTCTTGTTCCCAACCATGTCATCAGTTTGGCTTAATTAACTCATAAAAATTCCCTACAAGGTTAGACGTTTCTTACATGGACAGGTTCAAAAGATTCCAATGCTTTTTAAGACTTAAAGGATCAAAAGTCTACATTTACTTGTTAAGTAAAAAATATAAACATAGCCAAGACCCACCTGACAATGAAACTTTGAAATTAACCTAACACTGGTATATAATAGTATTTGCAAGCAGTTCTGAGGAGCCCAAAAAATACTTTAGGCATTAGAGTGGTGTTCAGCAGGAAAAGTTACTTTGTAGATCAGAATCCCACATGAGGTTTCTCTGGGAGGAACAACCACCAAAGATGAGGGGCCTATGCTTCTGAATAAACTTTTGGAAACCACAGTCTACTAAAGCTACAAAGGGGACGTGCTAACTAGCAAGAACACAACCAACTTATTCCATTTCTAGGATATGATTATCTATTTATGCTCTGCCTATTCCAAGAGACACACGGGCTTAGAGAATCTGAGTAGGCAAAGCTAAGAAACCTATTTTGTACTGTGCAGTCACTCAAAAATGTCCTCATCACACACACAAAAAAATAACTAAAGATAGACAGCAATGTATTAGACTAGCACTCAAAAGCAAAACGATGTTTTAAAAGCAGCATCATTGCAAAAGCTTTTTATATAACCTCAGTCTCAAAATAAGCTAACAGCCCATGAAAACCAGTCGAGTTCCCAACCCAAACAGTAGAGGGCAGTCATGTTCCTTAGTGGAAAGCCTAAGCTAGTATGGGGTGGGCAAAAGTAGGCTTACAGTTGTAATATCAATGAATGCAACAAATAATAGCACAATAAACAGTTTCATGTATTCACAACTGGAAACCTACTTTTGTCCACCCCTGTATATTAACTTACTAATTTAGATGAAGCTAGACATAATATAATGTAGACAAACAAAAAGAAACAGATGCATTTAACCTATGTCCTTAGGATTAATAGTACTATTTGGGACAAACAGCAAAAATTACTCTGCTCAATAAGCAAAAGCAATTATTCTTTACATCAGGGTCTGTCTAGACAGTCCCTGTGGACTGGTACGTGCCTGACACACAAAAGCTCAATAAAAATATGTTGAATGAACATATCCAAATGCTATGCTGGTGTCCGAGTTCCTATCACAGTATATATAGGTTCTCTGAAGCCTTATTTCACGCTTCCAGATGATACCATGCTCTGTATTTCCCTATGAAGATCCAACTCCCCCCCCCCACCACCCCGCTAAGCTCTCTCTTAACTAACACTGCCAACTAGGCTCAGAGACACCACTGCGGGAGCTTCCAGGAGGCAAAGGACAGTCTGCGGGAAGGCAGCCCTGAGGAAGTGCGAGGCCTCAGCGAAGGAGAAGAATGCACCACGGACAGTGCAGCTGCCATCTGGTGCAGAAAAAGCCTCCTCTGTCTAAACAGGCGATTTCAGGGCAGCTTTGCTGGGTGCCAAAAGGAGGGAACCAGAGTCAATAACATTCTAACTTAAAATGTACCAAGCCTACACTCTAATACTTGTGGGCTGGATAAACACCAATGACTGAGACAGTGGTCAAAACTGACATATGCATTCAAGGAGTTCATGTAATTTGGATCAATTACTTCATACAATAGCTACAGATAAAGCCCATTTCTAAATAATGGCAAACAGTCACTTTGGGCTAATTCTAATGCTATTCCCTCTAGGGTCTATGGCAGTGGTTCTGCAAGGTTAGGGTTCCTCAACAGAAGTTAGTCTGAGGCTGGCTGGAGTCTGGATTAGGGGCGAGGGATGTGCATGGAGCAGCACCCTAGGCATCTGAGTGACGTGAAGATCCAGGGCCTTCCACACTTTCAGAAACATCCATCCTGGCTCTCATTTTAAGGCACACCTTGCTGTCCCTCAGAACCGGATCTGGGCAATACTGCTGAAGTGAGTACTACAGAAATGACCTGGTGCAGCAATAGTCACCTTTTTGTCAACTTCACTGTCGGAATCGCTGCCAGAAGAGCTTGAAGAAACAAGTTCCTTTGACTTAGGCATTCTGAAAGAAAAACGTATTACGTAAGTAATTTACAAATTGCTCTATTACATTCATTTTAACTCTCCCCCAACCAAAAATTTAACAAGTTCCATGGTTCATGCTACCATTTTGTGGTACTGGAGGTGTTACACTGAGCGCAATGCTATAAGTTATATTCTAATCTATGCTCTTCCAAGCTGAAAATAACATGCAAAGTGTCATACACATCTCACACTCTTACACCCCTTTCTCAAAGCCAATGTGTATTTTTAAACTTCATTTTAGCAGGGTTAGATGTTTATGAGTAGGGTTCATTGCAAGAAGCAGCTGACAGCAACCAGGTAAAGCCAGGGTGAATAAGGCCTCTCAGTAAGGCTTCCACTTCTCATTGAGGAGACCTGACATAAAATTATTCACCACAGGAAATAACAACATCCACACAACACGGGGAATACTTGCACTACACAGATGTTGATATACAATTAACTTGCCATTACACTACTACTAAAGGCCCGGTGCACGAAATTCATTCATGCACTGGGGGTTCGCTCAGCCCGGCCTGCACCCTCTCCCCCCACGGGAGCCCTCAGGGGATGTCCAACTGGCATGAAGGCAGGAGAGCCCCCCCCACCCCGCTTCCCCGCACCATCACCGCACAGCTTCTAGCTAGCGGCACTCCCCCTATGGGAGCGCACTGACCACCAGGGGGCAGCTCCTGTGTTGAGTGCCTGCCCCCTGGTGGTCAGTGCACATCATAGCGACCGGTCGTTCCAGTCATTGGGTCCTAAATAATATAGATTGATTTTTCACATTTTGTATTATGTTCTTTTCTTTGGCTTTTTGACCGTGCCATCAAATAACAAGGACTAATTCAGAGTTCACAAAGTGATACACAATTCACAATCCGTTACATTTTAACACTGATTTTCTACTCCCGAATGGACTAAAATTTGAAGACTCTGCTTGTGACAGAGACAAAAACCTGTCCTCAAATTCCCACGGAGACCCTGGCTCCCCAGGTCCCCCATACGAAGGGGGCACACAGGCCAGTGCCTTCCTTTCCAGCAGAGGTCTCCCGGGGGCCTGAGCAGCAGGCAGAGCGCCCTGTGCACCTGCTTTTGCCGAGGTTGGTTTGAA
Source organism: Ia io (assembly GCA_025583905.1). NCBI lineage: Eukaryota > Metazoa > Chordata > Mammalia > Chiroptera > Vespertilionidae > Ia > Ia io. The sequence continues at coordinate 3,894,718 of JAJQQW010000010.1, read as the reverse complement.
GCCTAGATCCCACATCGCAAGGAATTCCAAGACGCGCCGAACCTACTTTCAAGGCACTTCTGCCAGGTGGTAAAAAGTTATCTTCAGCTCCCTCCATCTCCCCTCTCGAGAGACTGAGTCCTAGTTCTTCTGTGCCCTTAGCGGGCCCAATATACACCACACACAGTCTACGCGTTTAAAGAACAAAAAGACTCCATTTCCTCCTTTAAAAAGGCGTAGAGAACGTGGCACTCCAGACTGAACTTGCATTAGCAGCGGCCGTGACTGTGTGTCCACAAGAGGTGGTCAAGGCAAAAGGGCCCCCCCCCCCCCCAATCCTGGACATTAAGTTCCAAAGCTCCAAGCGTGCCCAGGCGGGGGGGGGGGGGGGCACCTGCATAACCAGCCTCACCCATCATTCCTGCTCCTGCTCCACCTGACAGCCCTATCTATCTCCAAACCTCCAAAGCCATCCCGTCCTGCATGTGGCTGCCAACGACGCCAAGCCACAGTTCAAACCCACATCACACATGGCCCGTGTTTCCCTTGGAAACGCCCGCCATCTGCTGAAAGCTGCCCTGGGGGGGGGGGGGGGGGCCTGGGCTCGTTTCAGAGACACGCACCCCTCCTTTCGACCCCAAAGTCCACGGACAAGACGACAAGGCGATGGCGCCCAAAGCCAGCCTCTGGGAGCCGACGGCCAATACAGTCATGTTTCCCTCCCGGGCCTTTATGGTCCCAAAAGAAAGGCAGGCTCGGCCATCGGGCAAAGGGCACGAACGTCGCTAAACGTCCTACAAAACCCAGCCAAAAACAGACAAAACGGGACAAAACACCACGCGAAACCGCTGGCGCTGGCTGGCGGGGAGGCCTGGGGACGACGAGGGGGACACCGACCGGCCAGGCCTGCGGGGCGCAGGCGCCCGGTGCCGCCCGCGGGGTCACCCCCGGGCCGGGGCCGGGGCCGGGGCCGGGGACGCGGGGGGCCGGGCGCCGGGGCTGCGGGGGAGGGCGGCCGGGCCGGCGGAGGGAGGGGCGGGGAGGCGGCGGGTGCGGCGGCGGCCGAGCGGGAAGAGGAGGGACTTGCACCCAGCGCCATTTTCTCCGCCCGCAGCTCTCGCCACCCCCGGCCGCGGCCGGCCGCCCCGCCCCCGCCTCGGCCCCCCGCCCCCGCCCTCCTCCGGCGCGGTCCGCGCGCCCCCGCCCCTGGAGCGCCCCCGACCCGGGAGGCCCGCGGAGGAGCGGCCCCGCACGCGCCCCGCCCGGCCCGAGCCGCCGCCGCATTGTCCGGGGGCGCCCGGCCCCCCGCCCGCGGCTCCGCGTGCCCGGCCGCGCTCCGGGACCCCGGGCCGCCGCGCCCGCCGTGCCTGGGCCGTTCCCGGGGGCAGCGCCCGGCGCCGGGGGGGCTGCGGCACCAGGGGCGCGGGGCCCTGGGCGGAGCAGGGGGTCGGGCCCGGAGGAGGGGTCCGTGGGGGCCGAGGGGGGAAGGGGCAGGGCCGGAGCGCCGCCATTTCCCGCACGGCCACCCCCGAGGGGAGCGGAGGCCGCGGGCGGCTCGCGGCCCGGGCGGGAGGCCGGGGGGCGCGGCGCCGGGGGGCGCGGGGGCGCGGGGTGGGGGCGGCCCCGCGAACTCACGCTGCGCTCCGGCCGCCGACCAGCCTCTGCTCGCTCGCTCCTCGCTGCTGACAGAGAACCGGACGTGACGGAAGCCGGAGGCCTGGCCCCGCCCCCGGGCACGTGACGGGGCGTGGCCTCGCCGGAGAAGCCAGACCCTTTCCAGGGCCTTAAAGGAGCCGCCCCAGGTCCTAACCAGACGAGTGACGCCTGGTCCTAACCAGACGAGTGACAGCTGACAGAGAAGCGCCGCGACGGGAGAGACACCGTGGAGTGGGCAAAGGAGACTTGGAGCTCAGCGTGGCCAACTGACAGGCCAGGAGTCGTCAGTCCAGGGGAGTAGAGAGTTGGCACAGAGAAAGAGGGGGAGAGTCATGGAAGCCGGATGGCCAAGTGCCTTCAGTGGAGTCCGAAGAGCTTGGACTTGATTCCATGCGAAAAAGAAGGCAGTGAGCCCTGGCCGGTGTGGCTCAGTGGGTAGAGCGCCAGCCTGCAAACCAAAGGGTCCCGGGTTCGATTCCAGTCAAGGGCACCTGCCCAGCTTGTGGGCTCCATCCCCAGTGTGGGGCTGTGCAGGAGGCAGCCGATCCGTGATTCTCTCTCATCACTGATGTTTCTCTCTCTCTCTCCTTCTCCCTTCCTCTCTGAAATCAATAAAAATGTATTTTTTAAAGAAGAAGAAGAAGCAGGATGAGTTGTGAAAAGCACTTGAGCCAGGGCAGTGAAATGTTTTCGGGATGTCTGGGGTGATACAAAGATGGGGTTGAAGGAAGAAGAAGGACGAGCTGGAAGCTGGGAACAGCGTAGAGGAGGATGCTCTAACAGCCAGTGTGAGACGTGATCAGTTCCTAGACCATCAGAGGGACTGTCGTTTGGACTCGGCCCCAGCGGAGCTCTCTGTGCACATGTCTGGTCCCACAGAGGGAGCACGAGGAGTAATAAGGAAAGATCCGTTCTAAACTTAAACCCCCTGGGGGCAAGCAACTCTGCTTGGAGACCCACTCGCCCGCACTGAATGCGGAGGGGAGAGAGCCAGCCTTCCTTCTTTGCCGCTGATTATGGCACAGCTGTGGAATGGTGTCCACCAAAAACAAACTCCTAGGCCTGGGTGTGCAGCCAGAGAGGAGGCCCTGCCCAGGAGAGAGAGGAGGCCATTGTAGGAAATAGGCCTCTGTGGTCCGTCTCCAGCAGAGTCAACTTTTTTTTTTTTAATATATATATTTTATTGATTTTTTACAGAGAGGAAGGGAGAGGGAGAGAGAGTTAGAAACATCAATGAGAGAGAAACATCGATCAGCTGCCTCCTGCACACCCCCTACTGGGGATGTGCCCGCAACCAAGGTACCTGCCCTTGACCTGAATCGAACCTGGGACCCTTCAGTCCGCAGGCCGACGCTCTATCCCAGTGGTTCTCAGCCTTTCTAATGCTGCGACCCTTTAATACAGTTCCTCATGTTGTGGTGACCCCCAACCACAAAATTATTTTCGTTGCTACTTCATAGCTGTAATTTTGCTACTGTTATGAATCATAATGTAAATATCTGTGTTTTCCGGTTGTTTTAGGCAACCCTGCTAGTGGTTCTCAACCTGTGGGTCTCGCTGCTGTAGAGTCTAAGACCATCGGATAGACTCAGTGAAATGTTTTCGGGATGTCTAGGGTGATATGAAGATGGGGTTGAAGGAAGACTCTATCCGATAGAGTCTTGTTTCTAATTCATCGATGTTTCTAACTCTCAGTGGATAGAGTCTATCCACTGAGCCAAACCGTGAGCATAGTCAACTTTTCAAGGAAGCAGTTACTGAATTTGCCCGGGGCAAACAGTGTAGGGGGGAGGGAAGAGGATATAAGAACAAAGAACTAAGGACGTGAGCCAGCATCGTGGTGGAAACCCCCAGGTTCCTGACTCAACTAGACAGGGGGAAGTGGAGGCAACTAGGAAAGGCCTCAGCCCAATGTTTTTTAATGGCCCAATGGGAGACAATAAGACCTAGGCTACCTACGAGGAAACAGGTGACCCCATAGTACTCAGCCAATGCGGAACGGGAGGAGGGACTGGGTAAAAAGGCGGTGGTTGCTACTCCGTGTGTGCCTTACTAGTGCCATGGGACAGACACCTCTCAGGAACACATTAAAACTCTCCTTGTCCCCATACTCTGTCTCCGCGTCCCTGATCTGCATTCGGACAGATGAGCGTTTCTCACAGCGCGGACCCCAGCAGAGCAGCGTTTGGTAACACAGTGCTCCGTGGTGACCGCCCGCCCTGGCTGGCTCACTCCCTGAGGAGGAGCTCTGAGAATGCCTTCTCAGGGCCGCCATCGCAGAGAACATACTCGGTGCAGGACCCCAAAATATGAAGAAGGACTGCAAGTGGAGGGAGGGGAAGACACTCACAGCAAAGTCAAAGCGGAATGCTATCGAAGCGCCGAATTACAGGCCTAAGATGCCATGGAAAGTTAGGGTGCAGGGAATGGGGTGAAAAGGGGGGAAGATGGGATCTCCCTTTATGGAACAATCAGATCCTTGGTTCCATCCACCTGACCCTCAGAGGGGAAGGGCATTGTACCTTATCTGGAGCATTTAGAGGAGGGATGGTATGTGTGAAGGGGTTCAGTGGCAAATAGAATACAGGAGACTGAGTCAAAATCTGAGCACTAACGGGAAAGCATTCCTCCCCAGACCCTTTCCCCTTCTAGCACTATTTGACTCTTAAAAGATTAAATGCAGACAAAAACACAAATTAATTTCTTTTTTAAAAAAAATAGTTAAGTCACCGAAACTGGTTTGGCTAAGTGGATAGAGCGTCAGCCTGTGGACTGAAAGATCCCAGGTTCGATTCCAGTCAAAGGCATATACCTTGGTTGCGGGCACATCCCCAGTGGGGGGTGTACAGGAGGCAGCTGATCGATGTTTCTATCTCATCGATGTTTCTAACTCTCTATCCCTCTCCCTTCCTCTCTATAAAAAATCAATAAAATATATTTAAAAAATTGTTAAGTCTAAATCATAATGAAATGAAGGTAGCCAAGCCCGACCGGTGTGGCTCAGTGGTTAAGCCTTTGACCTATGAACCAGGAGGTCACAGTTCCATTCCTGGTCAGGGCACATGCCCGGATTGTGGGCTCAATCCCCAGTGTGGGGCATGCAGGAGGCAGCCTATCAATGATTCTCATCTTTGATGTTCCTCTCTGAAATCAATAAAAAAATTTTCTTTAAAGTAGCCAAGAATATATACACTGACACAGCTGCTGCTCACCTCCACCCTGGCACACACCTACCTAAGGAAACAGTAGGAGAAGGCGTTTTCCTCCATCTTCTTGGGGTCTTCGCTGGGCCTCAGAACTACTAGTAAATGACATCACACCGAAAAGCATACAGATTTACTTAATATGCTTCCTGTGACCCAGGGGCCCTCATAAGGAAATGAAGACCAGAGAAGTGGCAAAACCTAAATGCTTTCATACGACATCAAGCTAGAGGTATCTGTGAAAAAAGTGACTCAGTTATGTAGGGAGACTGAAGGCGGATAAGAATTATTTGAACAAGATCCATTTGTGTGGAATTCTCTCAGTCCCAGCTTCCTGTCTGGATGGTAAGAATGCTAATTTCCTTCCTGTATAGGAAAGGCATTTTCCATACCTCGGGTCTTATCTCCTGGTTTTAGAGAGGAAAGGGGAGGGTCAGGATGTCCTTCTCATACCGGCTGCTTGGTGTGTGTTTTTGAGTGCCTTTCGCTCAAAAATAATCTTTATGTCAATTTTGAGGCCTATTATGGGGCGGCATATTCTGGTCTCCGTCAAAGCCATGCTCATCCTTCGAGGTAAACTACGCACACTTGGATAAGGAGTCCTGGGCCTGGCACCCTCCTCCCGTTAACAAAGGTGTCTTTCAGCCGCAGTGTCCCCGAAGGAACTGGGCGGGGCCTGCGGTCAGTGGGGTTTTGATGCTCTGGGCCTCCGGGGTGCACTGCTCAGGAAGTAGGAATTTTTAGAAGCAGGGAGAGACGGTGTTTTGCATGTGAATGCAGCTGGCTCCGTTTTCTTGGGTGGTGAAACTATTCGCAAATCCATGATCATAAGTGATTTTTCTTTTCTTTTTTTTTTCAGTAGCTGGAATTCAAAAAATAAGAATAAATTTTTACATTTGAATGAAAGAGGAAGAAAAAGTTTTATTCGAAGCAAAAGAGGGCCACAGTTGCTTTTAAATGATGGGAGGGAACGCACGTTCACGTTCCTTCACACAGCAGGTGCTGCTCACAGGACTCCGGCCCGCCCAGTGTTCGGCTCCTGTGTGAGACCAAGGTGTTCGGCTCCTGTATGAGATGCTTCAGTGTATGAATTATAGATCCGCTCTCTGTCCCAGCCAGCACCAGCCGGGCAACCTGGCTCTCCTTACCGCGTGCACTTGAAATAAAATGCATTTCTAGTACAGAAACGTGGGAACCCCTTTCACGTCCCGCCTGATTCAGGGTTCCGGTTCAGGGGTCGGGTTCTAGAGAAGGCCACACACAAATGAAAAGAGACTAGAAAAGCATTAATTTGGGAAATGGGGGCCAGATGGAGTCCAACTCTAGTGGGAGGACGACTACTCGCTCTGGCTTTCCCATCCTTTTATTAAGATTAAAATGATAGGATACACCCATATGCCCTACACAGGAAACTCCAATAAAAGCCAATCAGTGAATTTAGGACTAACATGTGGGGGCTGCTTCAACTACCAATATCTAGTAATTAGCTCTGACCCTTTAGAGCAATTAAGGTTGACCAGCCCTCCGAATTCCCTGTCCACAGCTCTCTATTATTAAAACAATGATTGGCTTCCAGTACAGAAAGGCAAAAATACACGCACACGCGCAAGCACACCTAATAGGAGGGAGGTGTCATTCACGAGCATTTGTACTGGATGAGGTGGGGAACTGCTCTTTTACGGGAAATTTCTAGAGGGAATCTTTGGATGTAAATGACTACCTACCTGCCGCCAGGCCTTGCTCTGGAAGAAATGGATGATTCCTCGAAGAAGCTTTAGTGAATAAATGAACTGCATTTGGAATATCTGCAGGTAGACCAGAAAGGGAGGTGGTTTGGGGAACAGGGCAAAGAGAAAACTGCTCAGTTACTGGGAAAGACCAAAGCTTGAGGACTAGCCAGCTTGTGAGAAAGTCCTAGAGTCTGGGCGAGGTTGAGGGGGCTTTGAAGTAGTTCCCTGCGATGCTACTACACAGCCAACACCCTCCATTACTCATTTCTCCCGAAACTTCAAAGAAAGACGTATTCAGGATAATATTTTGAAATGTGACCCAACGCGGCCCCTGTCCCCAGCACCTCTGCCTTCTCGCCCTGACCCTCCCCCTGCTCCCCACTTTCTCAGCCATAGCATTCCACAAGGAGAAGAGGGTTATAGCAGAGCCGGGGGGTGAGATTCCTGGCTTTGGGCTTTTAACGTCTCAGGATTTAAAAGAATCTGTCATTAGCCAAATCCTGTTCTTTCTGCCCCATCCCCCGACCCTCCAGGTATTCTCCAGGCCAGGGGAAGGGGGAGTCAGAGGGAGAGGAGGCGAACCTTCTCTTTAGGGTCTTGGAGACCTCGCTCTGCTCCCTTTGCCCAGACCAGCCTGGCAGAAGATCCCAAGGAGACCGGGGGTCTGAGAGCAAAGCAAAGCTGCACCTTGCTTTCCAGGTGGGCAGGCCCCACGGGGTGTGGGTAGAGGTGTCCGCCGCACATCGAGGAGGGGGGCCTACAGCAGCTTTGCTGAGTCCCGGGGCTCCCCGGGTGCTGCAGGACTCAGCAGAAAGCCTTCCTCGCTGGCCGCGGGCCGCACAGATGTGGCCCTGGCCACCAGCAGATGGGGGAGGCCTGGCAGTCAGGGAGGCCACCTCACCAGCCATGATCTGAACAGAGTGGACAGAACACGCCCATCTCAACAATGCCCATGTACGCAGGACAAGAACCAAACAAGATGAACGCTGAAGCGCAGACCAGCCTGGGGAAGGAGGCTGGATCCCGCCACCCCCCCCTTGATGCTCTGACACCATATGAGCCCACCCGACGCCCGCCCAGAACTCAGATGGGAAGACGGAAGGGGGGAGAGCACAACCTGAAATTGGCTAAGATGGTGTTTCTGCCGCTAGATGCACGGGCGATCCTGAAACGCAATCGCAGAAAATCAAGACGGCCACCTTCCCCTGGAACCTACCTTTGTAGCACAAGAGCCCGCCCTGTGAGGGACAAAGAGGAGGGAGCAAGAAATAAGGGGAAAGGAGCCGTGCCACGTGCCAGGGGTGGGGTGGCCACAGAGGGAGGTCGGTAACCCCTGGCTTAGCATCCAGGCCACAACAGGGAAGCAGGCCACCGCTCGGATTAACTAGAACGTAGCTCCTCCGGAAAGTTTGGGGAACTTAGGCGGAAGGCTGGAGGCCCTGCGGCTCATGAAATGTTAGCAGCCATTCCCTGGGCCGTGGAAGCAGCGTGGGCACTGGGTGTCCAGGTGTCTTGGGGACGCCTAGGATGGGGCCATTTGGATCATACGTGCAGAAGGGGAGACAAGCGAAAGGGAGTTGGGAAGGGAGGGGATACATGTAAGGGGGGCAGGGAGGGGCGGGTACACCCTCTTCCTAAGAGGAGACCAGGAAGCATCTAGCTTCACAGGGTATGAGTTACAACCCTCAGACACAGTGAATGAGAAAAGGCTAAGGGGAAACAAGTCTTGTTTCATAGGCTTTGAAGAAGATGGTAAGAGTAGTTTTCTTTCTCCTTTCCTACCCTACAGTCTGGAGAATTAGGCCTAGAGACAGAGAGGGGAGGGACCAGCAAGATATTTTCCCGATGTTATATAGGCCTGACTGTAAAGGGACATAACACAGGTCAAAAAGTCACCGTGAGTGATCAAAAGGAAAGAGCAAAATTCCTCTGTCAGCTGCTGTGGGTGGTGCTGGTCATCTGGGGACCAAAGCAGACAAATTGATACTAATGGGAGGAGAGAAGGAAAGGCTGTATTTGCTCCAAAAAAGGGCAGGGCGAGGCGCTCCCTACTAAAATTTTCTTCTACCAGACAAGCTACTACAGGCCCTGTATTTATCTGCTGAAATCAACCTTCATAGCACAACATTAAAAAGTTAATGACTTGTAATTCCAAACGTGTAATACTTCTCACTCAAGTAATTACAAACGAACATGAATTATATGTAAGGTCATATGAAGCGAGGAACAGGAATATATTTAAGAAAACTATTTAAACACAAACTGCTAAGCATTTTTTTCCTAGGGTGACTTTGTTGAACTTGGTAGTAGAGCTATTCTTAGATCCAACTTTCCTCAGATGTGCTATCTCACCTTTTATAGAAGAATGCATCTTATAATGGCAAAAGTCTATATTCCATCTTCACTAGGTGAATAGCATAACTCATCATCATACTATTTATACCTGACTTATTTAATGTTCTATAAAATAGTATAATTAGTTTCTAGTAAATATGCCATAATTTACATCCAAATGAGCGTTTTCCCCTTCAGAAGTCATCTTCTTCGAAGGTGTGTGATGATTGCAATGACTCTGACATTGGTCAAAGTTAACTTTTAGAACTCTCTTTTGAGAATGGTTGTCAGAGCTTGAGGCATGGTCTTCGTATGTCCCTAGTGACAGGAAACCTTTAGCTTTTGAGGTCAATTTCTATTGGTAAAGAGCAAAAGAAATTCTCAAATCCTTGATGAGTAATATGAGTAATTAAGACATTCATAAAGTAATACCTTCATATGGATCACTAATTGGCCCTGGTGACAATTATTTTATTTATTTTTTTAAAATATATTTTATTGATTTTTTTACAGAGAGGAAGGAAGTGGGATAGAGAGTTAGAAACATCGATGAGAGAGAAACATTGATCAGCTGCCTCCTGCACACCTCCTACTGGGGATGTGTCCACAACCAAGGTACATGCCCTTGACCGGAATTGAACCTGGGACCCTTGAGTCCGCAGGCCGATGCTCTATCCACTGAGCCAAACCAGTTACGGCCCTGGTGACAATTATTTTAAAATGGTGAGTATAAATGTGGTATCACCGTTTGAACAAGTACATAGCATCCAAAGGAGACTACCATAGAGAACAGCCCTTCAGTGGTAGTACTGCTTAGGCAAACTTTTCTGGAGTATTCAGCATTTAACATGCATCTTAGGTTGCTAGGCCTGTGATGAAACCAATATAAAAATTCAACCCAAAGAGTCTCCTCTTTAGCCAGGGCCTAAGACCAGGATCTGCCTGGTTGGTTGACCATCACACCCCTAGGGAGAGTGTCCAGTAGCAAGCATGAGCTTCATCAGCCAACAGATTAGGAAAAGTGACTAAACAGATACTCTATTGCTGTCATGGTCTCTGCTGAAACAAGTTCTCAACCCCCCAACAGCCTGCAAAGCCACTTAACCAGAGACCACAGCGCTGAACGATGCTGTGTTGGCAACGCAATCTGGCAATACCTCAGAATACTGGATTCAGGAGAGCTATGGAGGTAGGATACTGGACTCTGGACCAACCCAGAAACCAGCAGCTCAGCTCTGGGTCAAGATGGCCCTGCCAACTTTATCTCATTCAGATCTGCGGTCTTTTCACATCACTGTATCTTTAGTAAATGCATGTTGTTCGAAAGCAATCCGCTTATTACTTTCTGTTTCAAAAATTTAACTATGATTAACGGACCAAGACAGGTGTAGAGACTCTGGTATTTCTATTTTTTAAAAAGTCTGCTTTTTAGTAACATCTTATGTTGACATTCTTGTCCCTCAGTGACTTCTGCTAGATCATCAGGCCTAGATGGCAGAAATCAAATAGATTTGTTCTTTCACAGTAGCACCTAGGTTACTGTGGACTTTATGTCCCCAAATACGACAATGCTGAATTTGGAAAGTCACGTGGAATTACGTTAGACTGAGACATAGAACTAAATAAGGAAAACATGGACCTAAACTCAGAGGGACATAGCAGTGAACAAGCCAAACCATCATCTCTATTTTAATTATTTTTTATGAAAAACATGGATGAATAATTTTCCTCACCTTATGCAAAAGACATTTTTTAATTATTTAAAAATTGTTAGTCAATGATTTCTCCCCACATTTTTTTCAATTTATTCTCTAAAAAACTTTGTTAGGGAAATAAATACATAAAATAAAAAAAACTTTGTTAGGATTTAAGCAAATTCTTCAACAATTCTCCTTACTTCTACCCTGCTGGTTTTCTTTTCTGCTTGTCCTTGAGTTTAGCTGTCGCTCAAAATATGCCTTTAAAAAAGTTCTAGGGCCAAAACCGGTTTGGCTCAGTGGATGGAGCGTCGGTCTGCGGACTGGGGGGTCCCGGGTTCGATTCCGGTCAAGGGCATGTGCATTGGTTGCGGGCGCATCCCCGGTGGGGAGTGTGCGGGAGGCAGCTGGTCAATGTTTCTCTCTCATCGATGTTTCTGGCTCTCTGTCCCTCTACCTTCCTCTCTGTGAAAAATCAATAAAATATATTTTTTTAAAAAGTTCTAGGGACACCTAACTCCATTAGATTCTGCTAAAATATATTCTCAGTTTATTAATTTCTTTGGTCTAAAGATCTAGATTTTTTAATCAACAAATGACAAGTGCTGGCAAGGATGTGGAGAAAAGGGAACCTTAGTACATTGCTGGTGGGAATGCAGACTGGTACAGCCACTATGGAAAATAGGTATGGAGTATCCTCAAAAAATTAAATATGGAACTGTCATTTGACCCAATGACCCCACCTCTAGGAATACATCCTAAGAAACCCGAAACACCAATCAGAAAGAATGTATGCACCCCTCTGTTCATAGCAGCTCAATTTACAATAGCTAAGATCTGGAAACTTTCCAAGAAAAGAAGGAAATCTTATCCTTTGAGACAGCATGGAGGGACCTGGAGAGTAACATGCTAAGTGAAATAAGTCAGAGAAAGACAAGTATCACATGATCTCACTCATGTGGCAACTAATTAACAAAATAAACTGATGAACAGAGTGGATCCAGAGACATGGGAGCATGGAACAGAGTGCGGAATATCGGAGGGAAGGCGGGGGAGGGTGGGTGGGTGAGAAATAATCAACCAAAGACCTTGTATGCATATATGCAGAACCCATGGACACAGACAGTAGGGTAGTGAAGGTCTGGGGCGGCAGGGGCGGGGGGGCGGTTGGGATGGGCTAGAGAGGGTCAATGGGGGAAAAAGGGGGCATATGTAATACTTTCAACAATAAATATTTTTTAAAATAAACATCTAGATTTTTAAATATCTTCTATGAGTTTGAACAGTTCTTCTCCAAGACAGTTTTCTAACAATACTGGTCCATTTATACAAATTCACATGTCTTAGGTTATTGAGAGAAACATCAGTGTGAAAGAGATACATCAATCAGTTACCTCCCATACACTCTGCAACTGGGGATCGAACCCACCACCTAGGTATGTGCCCTGAAAGGGAATTGAACCGTGACCTTTCGGTGCACTGGGTGACGCTCCAACCGACTGGGCCACACCAGCCAGGGGTTGCATGCAACGTCTAATAATTATTTAGTATTCTGACCCAAAGCTTACCTATAAAGCTAAATTAGGAGCCCTAATTCAAAAGTACAAATGTCTTTGTGTCAACTCTACATAGAAAGTGGTCATTTAGTTCTCATAAAAAAATATCGAAGAGTTGCTGCTATATCCAAGTAGAAAACCCTAATCGTGCGGGAAAGATTATATTCCTTGTGGTCTGAGGGAGGAAGGAGGTGGAACCAGAAAGTGCATCTCAACAGTGATTTTTCAAGAGGGACTGGTGAAGAGACACTCAAAGAATGAGTAGCTGGCCCTTCTTTAGACTGTCTGGGCCTCAAACGTCTCCACCATCAGAGACCAGACTGAATACTCCATGTGATTCCAGACAACTGTAGAACCAATTGGCTGGACCCCACCCTGGGCTGTTTTTATTTTCACTTTTGTTTCTTTGTCTAGTCTGTAGGTTTTATTTTGAATGTGTGTTTTTTTTAATGTTTTGCCTGTGTATTGGTCGCATCCACATTTAAAGGTCTCTTTCTCGTATCTGTTCATCCTCAGGCATCAGTAGCTAATGGAACTATTTTTATGTCAATGCCGTGTACAGTATTTCTTGCTCCTTCTGAGCTGACAACAGCTCGCACTTGGAAGGAAGGACCCAAGGCAACGACAACAGGTGCAAAAGAGAACTGGGCTGTTTCAAAATAGGAGCAATGAACCGTCTCCAAAGTAAGTTCTAGTACAGGACTAATCTTTTGAAGCCATCAAGCGTGTAGAGTCATGTAAATACTAAATCGGGTTGTTTTCCGGGATGACCTTTCTTGAAGAATGCAAATAGGCCAAAATGTATATGCCTCCACAGCTGTGTCTCCCAACAGAATCAGGCAAATGCTCGGCCTGTCCGACCTGCCAGCTGGGGAGCGCAGGCCCCCTCAGCCAGGAGGAACTAGGCGGCTTGCACTGTGACTTGGCCTTCTTTGAGTAACAGCTATTTATAACACGTTCTGCACTCAACGATGAATCCTGTGGAGGAGCTTTCGAGGCACCCTCCCAAACACTGGCTCAGTTTCCTCTCTTGTGTGACTGCCCCTGGGCAGAGCAAGCAGGTCCTTGCACTGAGAGGAGTGGGGAAACGGGGGCTCTTCGTGAATTTCCCCGAAGAGGTGGAGGTGGGAAGGAGAGCCCACAGCTTCGAAGCATCACAGGAGTTTTCTGTGTCTTTTCAAATGCACAGTGAGGATTGTTAGAGTTCTTGTTGTTGATTATAGTTGTTATTGATGTCTTTTTATTATTCTGGTGGGGGAAATCTGATTTCCTGAGTTTAAATGGGGATGTCTGTGATTACACAAACACACACACATTAAAGAAGGTGACCAATTGTGATTGGATTAAAAAGGAGTGTCCCTTTAACTCTACAGGAGATGCCAATAGAATTATTAAGTACTGGGTGGTCCTGGAAGGCAGCTGCTCTCAGCCATTTTGAGACAAAGATGATTCATTCAAAAGATAATTAAAGTGACTGCTAACTGGGTATGAAGTTTCTTTTGGGGATGATAAAAATGTTCTGGGGCCCTAGCTGGTTTGGCTTAGTGGGTAGAGTGTCGACCTGCAGACTGAAGGGTCCCCAGACCGCACATGCCCGGGTTGCGGTCTCAGTATCCCAGTAGGGGGACATGTAGGAGGCAGTCAATCAATGATTCTCTCTCATCACTGATGTTTTTCTCTCTCTCTCTCCCCTTCCCTTCCTCTCTGAAATTAATAAAAATATATTTAAAAACAAACAAAAAAACACACCTGTTTTTAAAAAGTATTCTGGAATTAGTGATGATTGCTGTACAACTTTGTGAACACACTGAAAACCACTGAATTGTACTTTAAAAGGGTGAGTCTTGTGGTATGTAAATTATATCTCAATTTTTAAAAATATAATTAGAGAGCGGCTAGTATATGCAGAGACCCTGTGCCAGGCACTGGATAAAAAACCATCTAACCCTTTTGAGCCTCCTACTATGTGTAGGATGCTATGCCATGTGCTTTGCATTCATTCTCTCATTAATCTTCATAACCTCCCCAGAGGGAGGGAGTGTTTAGGTGACCAATTGTTGTTGAATAAAAAAGGAGTGTACCCCATTATACAGCTGGAGTATATGGATTTAGAGAGTCTTTTGTTCAAAACCACGTATGTGAAAATAGATGGATTCATATGAAACTGCCATTTTATAGGCTACTTTTGTATTCAAATGTGAATTTCTTACAGCTCAGTCTGAGACTAACTATACTTTTCAAGTTCTTAATTGCACACAGCAGAGACCACTCCAGTGAGATTAGGCAGTAAAGAACTCCCAGACAGTCAGGGCCCTGTTCCCTGCACGGCACTGTGCACCAGAAACGACTTCATATGAACAAGCTATGAGCTTCTGTTGTGTGAAGCCACAGTAATTTGAGCTTCATGCGTCATAGCACCTCGCACCACCTATCCTCACTAACGTGCATGATCTACTGGACTTCAGAGCCTGTGATCCAACCCACCAGTAATTTGCCTTTTTCAGCTGTGGGGAACCTGGAGGTAGGTGCATGTACAATGTACTAGAATACTAAAATCAAAGACAGAAACAGATGAGTTCCACAGAGCGCAACAAATCGTAGGGTTAATGAAACAGAGAACAGAAAAAGTAGTGGTTTAACCAAATAAGGTCAAATGAGAAATACTGCGCAGACAGTCAGAAAGAGGAGTATAAAGGATTTGAAAATGGGAAGATAATCTAGACATTTTAGGGAACCGAATAAAATAATCCTGGACTGAGAATAGGCTGGGTCAGAGCTAAAAGGAAGAATTTGAGCCTAAGAGAACTTATGAGGGTTTACCTCCAAAACTGGACAAAAGGAGATTCGAGGTCATTCATGAGCCAGGGATATCTGCTCATAGGCATTGTGTACCTTCCTGTGTCCTTTTCAATGGCACCAGGCAACTCCAGCCCCTGGAGAAGGTTGGGTGTTGTATCATAAATCAGCGAGTGAGATACAAGACGCCTTAATGAGCCAATTAATGAGGAGCCATTTATTGTGCTCGGCCCAGAGGGAGGTGTCTCCTCCAAATCTCTGAGCCAAGTCACACAGGAAGTTTCCTGTATTTATACCTTTCGAGCTTCTGTGTCTGCAGGTTTTACAAAGGGCGCTGTGTGAGTTATTGTTACAGACAGTTTGTCATCTTGGATACATAAAGAACAAACATTTGGCATAAGAATATGGGAATTATTATCAGTATTAGTCCATTACGCGTTAGATAGCTCGCTTGCAAGGTCAGACAGTTAAGTTTTTATCTTTTTCTATTATTCAAACTAAAACAGTTATTCTACAGAATAAGAGACTGTCTAAAAATGACAGAGTTGCCCTGACCGGTTTGGCTCAGTGGCTAGAGCATCGGCCTGAGGACTGAAGGGTCACAGGTTCAATTCCGGTCAAGGGCATGTACCTTGGTTGCGGGTACATCCCCAGTGGGGAGTGTGCAGGAGGCAGCTGATCGACGTTTCTCTCTCATGTTTCTAACTCTCTATCCCTCCCCCTTCCTCTCTGTAAAAAACATCAATAAAATATATTTTAAAAAATAATAATAAATAAAAATGACAGTTTACAGAACAAGGGACTATCTAACAACCGCAGAGAATTTCAGACAGCAGTTTTTATACCAGAGGGAGGTTACGGTGCCTCAGGGGGGGCTCAGGGCCAGGATTAGGGTGAGACAAGAGAAATTCCTGGGACACTCTCAGGGTGGCGCCACGCTGACCCTGAACTTGGGGAACCCTGAGAGTGAATCTGAATGTTGTGCCCTAAACACCTCACTTTTTCTCCTGCCCAAACAAACCTCAGGCCTGGGGAGTCTCTAGATAAGCTTGCTTAGACCTTGACCAATACACCACGCCTTAAACTAATGTTAAGAAAGACATTTTTTTTCTTCATTGATTAAGGTATTACATGTGTCCTTACCCCCCCATGTCCCCCCGCCCCCGCTCATGCCCTCACACCCCTGGTGTCTGTGTCCATTGGTTAGGCTTATATGGATGCTTATAAGACCTTTGGTTGATCTCTCCCTCTTCCCCCCACCCTTTCCTGCCTTCCCTCTGAGGTTTGATGATCTGATTGATGATTCTCTGTCTCTGGATCTGTTTTTGTTCATCAGTTTATGTTGCTCGTTATATTCCACAAATGAGTGAGATCATGTGGTATTTATCTTTCTCCGACTGGCTTATTTCGCTTAGCACAATGCTCTCCAGGTCCATCCATGCTGTTGCAAATGGTAAGAATGCCTTCTTTTTTACCGCAGTGTAGTATTCCATTGCATTGATGTACCAGAGTTTTCTAATCCACTCATCTGCTGATGGGCACTTAGGCTGTTTCCAAATCATAGCTATGGTGAATTGTGCTGCTATGAACATAGGGGTATATATATCCTTTCTGATTGGTGTTTCTAGTTTCTTGGGATATTTTCCTAGGAGTGGGATCACTGGGTCAAATGGGAGCTCCATTTTTAGTTTTTTGAAGAATCTCCATACTGTTCTCCACAGTGGCTGCACCAGTCTGTATTCCCACCAGCAGTGCACGAGGGTTCCTTTTTCTCCGCATCCTCGCTAGCACTTGTTGTTTGTTGATTTGTTGATGATAGCCATCTGACAGGTGTGAGATGGTACCTCATTGTCGTTTTGATTTGCACCTCTCGGATGATTAGTGACTTTGAGCATGTTTTCATATGTCTCCTGGCCTTCTGTATGTCCTCTTTCAAAAAGTACCTATTTAGGTCCCTTGCCCATTTTTTGATGGGATTGTTTATCTTCCTTTTGTTAAGTTGTATGAGTTCCCTGTAAAAAGAAAGGCATTTTAAGGTATATAATTTATCAGCCTTTCTCCTTTCATGACCTTTGGTAGACATCTTAATTTCTTTTTTAATTTTTATTTATTGATTTGAGAAGGGGGGGTAGGGGAAGAAAGAGAGAGAAAGAGACATTGATTTTGTTGTTCTGCTCATTTTATGCGTTCATTGGTTGATTCTCATATGTGTCCTGACCAGGGATCAAACGCACAGCAGCTGTGAAGGGATTTGCTAGCCAGGCATATTGGGACGACCCTCTAACCAACTGAGCTACCCGACCAGAGCCAGACACTTAATTTCTGAGTCCAAACAATTGTGATGAAGCAAGACATCCCTCACCCAGGGGAGACCCCAAAGAAAAACTGAGTGTCCCCTGCCATTTGCTTTAGGTTAACTTTCCTCAAAGTTCAAGTGCCTTGAAAAAATATATATATAACAGGAGGCCCCAGCCCGGCAGATTCCTCCCTGCACTGGAGTCTGCTGGGCCTCAAGCCTGCCTCTTTGAGGACCACAGGAGGCACGTAGACACGGGGCCACTCACTCCCCCGTGACCGTGATCCTGTGGACTGCCTGTGCACGGCTCTTTTGTGAATTTGGTGATAAAAAACAAGGCACATTCAAAAAGACGTAAGAGTTAAAGGTATCAAAGTCTAAACAGGAGTGCTTGTTTTTATTACTTCAGAAACATGTAGTGTCTCCGGAGAAGGCCGTCCCAGCGAAAGGAGACAAGGGTCCAAAAATGCGAGAAAAAAAGAAGCTGGGGAGGTTTGATGCTTTCATTTCCAGCTCATGTCAGGAGTGGGAGGAGGCCCGGCTGAATGGTGCTGTTTGCCCCTGGCAGGGCTTCTCAACGCCACACCATCCCATTCATGGCGTCTGGGGTCGGACCAATCCTTGCTGTGAGGGGCTCTCCTATGTATTGCAGGATGTTTACCAGCAGCTACAACTAATAATCTTTTTATTTTTTAAAATATATTTTATTGATTTCAGAGAGGAAGGGAGAGGGAGAGAGAGATAGAAACATCAATGATGAGAGAGTATCCTTGACCAGCTGCCTCCTGCACACCCCCACCTGGGGATCAAGCCTGCAACTGGGACATGTGCCCTTGACCGGAATCAAACCCGGGACCCTTCAGTCTGCAGGCCAACACTCTATCCACTGAGCCAAACCAGCTAGGGCTTAATAATCATTTTAAATTTATAATTCAGAGAATTTCAATGGACATTATCATATAGGTGATGATGTTTTTTAAGTGCTGAAATTTATTATGTCATCTATTCATCTATCTACTAAATCCATAGACAGATAAATAGATGACATATAACGTATATAATTTTAGTTGCTACAGCAACCCAGGAGTTAATACAGGAGTTCGTCTTCTCTGGGTACCAAGGTAACAGCAAGATGGATGACGCTGGTGTAGCTTCAGGTGCGTTGACACACGTCATCGCTGGACACCCACAACAAGTGGGAACGTGGTCAGTGTCATTGCTTGTGTGTTTGGTGTCCATGAAGGTCACAGGGATAATGGGCCCTAACTGCCTGTCGCCTGAGGACTCGCAGGGCGCCAGGAAAGAAATCGCCTCTCAGGATTGTCCCTTCTGCAGCCCCAAGTCCTGTCTCCCAGCTTTTTATTTGTGTTGCTTAAAAAAAAAATAAGCCCAGGCCTACCACGGCCTTCTTTCCCACCACAGCCCCCTCCCCTGGCCTATGGGTTCTGCCTGCAGCCAGCGCTCTAGGCGCATCAGTTTAAATCCCAGACTCCCAGCATCCTCACAGCCCTCCCTGCAGTCCCCATGCAGCTGGCTGGGTGATAAGATCAGCACCGGACAGAGATGGACCATCGCTGCCTTGACTGTCTCCCTCAAGAATACGCCTCAGGCCCTAAGGCGGAGGGAGGCTGATATCTTGCAGGTTCCCCACTGAGTGGGGAAAACAGCCGCAGAAGGATGAGTAGATGGAGCTGCAATGGGGAAAGAGAACGCGATGTAAAAAATAAAGACGGTCCTCCGGAGGCAGGCTGCTGCCAAGCTCCCCTGCTGGTTAAGTCAGCTGGCAGTGCCATGTATTTCCTCCAGGCCTCCTGTCCTCCAGTCTTCCGTCGCCTGAGAACCAGGTTCCCCCACCAGCGGCAAATATCCACCCTAACTCCAAATTATAGGAGCACAAAGGCCATGTGCTTTGGACTTGATGGTATTGTGTTAGACAGGGTTCTCCAAAGGAAACACAAGCGATAGAGGGTATGTGTGTGTGTGTGTGGGGGGGGGGGGGGTGGAGAGGAAGTGTTTAGAGAGAGGGAGAGAGGGAGGGACAGAGACAGAGGGAGAGACAGAGAGAGTGAAGAGGGAAGGAGGGAGGGAGGGGAAGAGGAAAGAAGAGGGGGGGAGAGAGAGGATGAGGGAAAGAGGGAGGGAGGGGAAGAGGAAAGAAGAGGGGAGGGAGAGAGAGGATGAGGGAAAGAGGGATGGAGGAGGGGAGAGACAGAGAGATTAAGAATTGGCTCCCAGAATTGTGGGGGCTAGCAAATCTACAAGGCAGGCTGGAGATGCAGGGAAGGGCCAGGGTCGCCATCTTGAGTACAGAATCTTGAAGTTGCAGATTGCAGGCAGAATGCCACCTCACACCCCTTAGGATGGCTACTATTCTTGCTGGGGAATTTCTGTCTTTGCTCTTAAAGCCTTCAGTTCATTGGACGAGGCCCACCCACATTATGGAGGATAATCTGCTTTACGCAAAGTCTACTGATTTAAATGTTAATCCCATCTAGAAAATGCCTTCAGAGCAACATCTAGATGGTGTTTGACCTAGCCATGGCCTGGCCACGTTAACACATAACACTGACCATCGCTGGAGTCCTAAAGTCCTACCTCATAGAATAGGATTGGCCTCAATAGGCCTTGGATCATAGCTAATGGAATCAGAATTTTATAGGACTTGAATCAGAGCTGAAGTACCAGCAGCTGCCTCTAGGGAGTCTCCCTGCAAAGGTTGTGGACTTGGAGAACCCCTGCATAAAGGAGAGGTTCTGCCTTCCACATGCCTTCTCCATCCCCATCTTGCCAAGCCTCCTCGGGAACGTCACAATTTCCTTCCCAAGTACTCATGGTGCCTGCACAAACCCCTCCTGCACGAGGGCTTGCTGGGTTTCATCTCTAGTTCAGTGTCAGGAGGGTTTGCTAGGCGACATAAGCACACCCCTAGCACAACGGGTCAGATGTCCACTAAGAATGAATGAATGCCACCTCACACCCATTAGGATGGCTACTACTTAAAAACAACAACTAGGACATAACAAGTGTGAGCAAGAATGTAGAAGAAATCACAACCCTTGTGACTGTTAGAGGGAATGTACTAGTAAAATGGTACAGCCCTGTGGAAAACAGAATGGCGGTTCCTCAAAACATTGAAAATAGAATTATTGTACAATCCAACAATTCCACTTCTGGGTTTGTACCCAAAAGAAGTAAAAGCAGGGACCCAGATGTTTGTACTCCCATGTTTATAGCAGCATTACCCGCAACAGCCAAGAGGTGGGAGCAACCCAGTGTCCGCGGACAGGTGAAAGGATAACGAAATGTGGTAGATACATACCATGGACTATTATTACTCAGCTTTAAAAAGGAAGGAAACTCTGACAGGTGCTACAAATGGATATACTTTGAGGAGATTATGCTAAGTGATGTAAGCCAGTCACCAAAAGACAAATGCTATCAGGTACCTAAAGAAGTCAAGTTCCTAGAGACAGGAAGTAGAATGGGGGGAGGGGCGCGCGGGGCAGCGGAGAAAGAGGGGCTGTTGTTGAATGCATGTAGAACTTCAGTTTTGCAAGATGAAAAGAGTTCTGGAAACTCTTAACAATGGGAATGCACTTAACACTACTGAACTTAAAAATGGTACATTTTATGTTATGGATATTTTACCGCAATTTAAACAACTTCTTAATAACGAATATAGACACATTCAACATGAATCAACCTTGGATACATGGACTACGGGAAAGGATCCAATAACAGAAGACCACATACTAATAAGTCTGTTTGTATGAGCTGCCCAGATGCAGCAAATCCATAGAGACAGGAAGTAGGTTTGTGGTTTCCTTGGGTCGGGAGAGGAAGGGGATTGTGCCTGACTGCTAACGGGAATGGCAGCGAGGTTTCTTTGGGGGGTGGTGATGAAAACGTTCTAAAATTAGACAGCAGTAATGCTAACTCTGTAAATACACCACAAACTACTAAATTGTACACTTTAAAAGAATGATGTTTATGGTTTGTGAATTGTATTTCAATAAGCTCTTATCCTTTTTTTAAATGAATGTATGAATGAATGAGGTTCTAACTATATCCAGATCCTTGGGATCATTTTAACTCAATGTCAATTCCAACAGAAGAGAGATATGTCATGAATAATTTGGGTCAAAAATAAAGGGGAGCAAGAGGTTCAAGAAGGTCCTCCTGGCAGAGTCCCAGCATCCTTTGAAATGTGTTGGCTCGTGGCCTGGTGAGGGCTGCCAGAGGCCTAGGCTTGGGCAGTTGGCCAAGGGACGCTCATCTCCCTGGAGCCAATGGTTGGTCAAACCCTGGCGTCTCTTCAGGGCAATAGGACTAGAGAGAGTACATTTATGCCCCAGAAGCGCCTCTTGGGAATCAGTTTACTGCTTGTCATGATGATGATGTCAGTGCTTGCAACTCATTGATAATGTGCAACAACCGTCACTGCGAAGTATAAACAGACAGCTGATGAGCATCTCCTTGCAAAATGCTAAAGGCAAACTTCAAAGGACTTTTTAAAATCGCATTTGCCACCCCGATGCAATAATCCCAAATGTGCAGCGGAGCATATGCGGCCACTCGGACAGGGACCCGTCCGTGACCTGGCACATTGTCAGAACCGTCACAGGAGAAAGCCCGAGGCCGTGACGAGCCAGGAAGCGGGATAACAATGCCCTGGCAGGCCTCCGGTCCCGTCAACCATCCAAACGCCTCATGCATCAGAACGCCTTCTGTCCCCACGTGCGTTTTCATGCCGCAGGGAATTTCATCGGCTTTTCCCCGAGGACGGTCCTCACCCCGCCTGCGAGAGCTGGAGGCCTCCTTGAGCAAGGGGCCCCACCGGTCGAGACCTGTGTGTTGTTGCCTGGTGGGCTAACGTGAAGGGTTGTGTCTAGTCCCCAAGACCAAAACCTGCACTGAATTTCTAACCATCTGAATGGGCTTCTAGAATTGGGTGTTTGGAAACACACACACACACACACACACACACACACAAAATTAATTAAGTCTTTGAAAATTAACACACCTCTCGCAAAAAGACATACCAACAGCCAACAGATCTATGAAAAGATGTTCAACCTCACTGGCAATTAGGGGGATGCAAATCAAAACGACACTATCACAATGGCTATAATTAACAAGATAGGTAATAACAAGTGTTGGAGAGGTTGTGGAGAAAAGGGAACCCTCATTCACTGCTGGTGGGAATATAGACTGGTGCAGCCACTAGTGAAAACAGTCTGTGATTCCTCAGCAAGTTAGGAACAGAGTTGCCATAGGACCCAGCAACCCCTCTTTTAGGTACCTATCCCAAAAACTCAAAACATGCATTTGCAAAGATACATGCACCCCTACATTCATTGCAGCGCTATTCATGGTGACCAAGACACGGAGACAACAAAGTGTCCTTTGATAAAGGACTGGACAAAGAAGATGTGGTCCATATACACAATGGAATACTACTCGGCCATGAGAAAAGATGAAATACTGTCATTTGTGACAACATGGAGGGACCTTGAGAATATTATGCTAAGTGAAATAGTAAGTCAGAAAAAGCTAAGAATCATATGATTTCACTCATGTGGGATATAAAGCTGAAATTCGCAGGCACACACAGTGGTTGCCCTGGGAAAGGGGCTTGGGGGCGTGGTGAAGGTGAAGGGGGCCTAATAGATGGTGACGGAAGATGATTTGACTTTGGGTGGTGGCCGCACAGTGCAATATACGGTCTTGTATCATAGAAATGTACACTTGAAACCTATATGATCCTAGTAACCCATGTCACCCCAATAAACTAACAAAAAATATTAACCAACCAGCCCTGTGGCTGGAATGTAAACATATGTAAACAATCAATGTAGGTGGGCCGAGAAATAAACCATTATTACAAGTATAATCGGCATAGTTTTGCTAATCACCAATTCCTCGTTTTTGAGAAATGGATAAATTCTTCAAGCAAAAAAAAAAAAAGGCGGCCTTAGGCTCGCCCAGGCTTGTCATCTGAACCCTGGGGCCCTACCTGCAATCTCTTGTTCTAATGAGGCCCACAGGCTCTGAGCTGCTTCTTAGTTTTTACCCACAGGATGTGGGCCAGCTTTTTTTACTGTGGTTTCTTCTTCCTTTCAAAAATTTCTTAAATGGAGATATAATTTATATACCATAAAATTCACTTTTATAGTGTTCAATTCAGTGGGCTTAGTGTATTCCCAAGACTGTGCACTATCTCATTTCAGAACTTTCATCCCCCAAAAAGAACCCCCAGGCCTCTTAAGTCATTCCTCGTTTCCTCTTTCCCCAGTCCCTGGACACCACTTAGTATCATCTGTGTCTACAGATTTCCTTATTCTGCACACTTCGTGTAAATGGAATCCTACATGTGTCTTTTGCGACTGGTTTCTTTCACATGGCATGATGTTCTCAGGGCCCACTCATTCTGTTGCCCATAGCAGGATTTCACCCTTTTTTGTGACTGAGTAATATCCTATATAATAAAGAGGTAATATGCAAATTGACCATCACTCCAACACACAAGTTGGCCGCCCCCATGTGGTCAAAGATGGCTGCCCCCATGTGGACACAAGATGGCCACCACAAGATGGCCAGCAGGGGAGGGCAGTTGGGGACACTAGGCCGGCAGGGGAGGGCAGTTGTGGGCAATAAGGCCAGCAGGGGAGGGCAGTTAGGGGCAATCAGGCTGGCAGGGGAGCCATTAGGCGTCGATCAGGCTGGCAGGGGAGTGGTTAGGGGGTGATCAGGCTGGCAGGCAGAAGTGAGTAGGGGCAATCAGGCAGGCAGGTAGGCGAGCAGTTGGGAGCCAGCAATCCTGGATTGTGAGAGGGATGTCCGACTGCCCATTTAGACCCGATCCCGGTGGGCAGTCGGACATCCCTTGAGGGGTCCCAGATTGGAGAGGGTGCAGGCTGGGCTGAGGGACACACCTCCCCCCTGTGCATGAATTAGTTCCACTATAAGGCTCTCTCAGGTGTGGTCCACCCATTCCTCGCTTGATGGGCATGTGGGTTGTCCCACTTGTGGCTGTGATGAACAGTGCTGCTGGGAACGTTGGGAGCAGGTGTGTGTGTGGACATGTGCCTCTTTCTCTTTCTCTGTACTGAGGAGCGGGTTTGATGGGTCCTAGGATGACACTACGTTTAGCTTTTCCGAGGAGTGTGCAGACTGTTTCCCGGAACGGCGGCAGCACCACTTTATATCTGTGGCCGCTCCTTGCGATGGTTGGGCCTTTTCTCGGCCTTTGCATTTTGTGCTCCTCGTTCTCCCGCCTGATCAGCAGGTCCTCTTACAACACATTCCGGTATGTTCTTTCCTCCTCCCACCTGCCTTCTCACTTAGGTCAGCTGCTCCCGAGCAAAGAGAAGGGAAAGAGAAGGAACAGGAAGCGAGGGCAGCTGCACGCCAACCTCTGTGCTCCACACTCCATGTGTGTGGTTCTTTCATTCCTCACAGGACAACCGTGAGGTGCCCCGCCCCCCCTTCTCTTATCGACCAGGAAACCGAGAGGCCTGTGCTGGTTTGATTGCTCCGAGCTGCTTCCCAGGCCCGCAGGACAGGGGTTCTCCAGCTGTGCCCCACAGAATCCACTGGGGCTCCAGGGGTACAGCAAGAAACCCCCTGGGGGTTTCAATATATTCCCAATAAATTAACAGGGATTGAGGGATAAACACATACTGTGCGAGCAAGTGTGGGTTTCCCCTTTCTCTCCACCAATCAGAAAGAGGCAGGAGTTCCCACAGGCTCAGTTCTTCTTTCAAAGTCAAGGCGAGTGTGGGAAGTTGTGGGCTGAAAGAGAAAAAACACTCCCAACTCACTTTTCTTTGCTTGCTCAAGTTCCACTTCCCCCTTTTTCCCAGGAGGAAGGATCTGATCAGCAAAATCTAAAGATTCTCTGGAGATGTTCAGTTCTTTACCTGCAGTCTGTTAGAGAGATAGAAACATCAATGATGAAAGAGAAACATTGATCCGCTGCCTCCTGCACACCCGTTACTGGGGATCAGGTCTGAAACCCGGGTATGCGCCCTGACTGGAATCGAACCGTGACCTCCTAGTTCATGGGCTGATGCTCCACTGAGCCATACTGGCCGGGCTCATCACATGTGCTCTTTGGGACTGCCTAGAAATAAGGGCTCTTTAGAGGTACTCACGCCTGTGAACTCCCCTGCAGGACCTTCAAGAGTGAGTCATTTCCTCCCTAGCAGCCATTCTCTGGGCAGCAGCATCCACAGCCACTGGAGTAGTTAACAATGCCGGATAGCAACTTCCCGCCTCCTGTGCAGCTAGAGCACAGACAGAGGGCCTGGTCCTGGCTCCTGGACCTGCCACGGCATCTGCCTTGAACCTCGGGGAAAGCAGGTCCTCCTTGGTGATGAAGAGGAAGGACGGAAACAGCCTCCCTTGTTGCTGTGGACAAGGCCTCCTGAGGATGTGATGCTTTGAGCCCTAAGCGATGTGCAAACCTCGAGGGGAGCCGGTTTTCCATCGAGAATGGATGAGCTGCCGCTATAAACATGAAAACCTGGATGGATACCAAGGGTGTTATGTTTTACTTACATGTGGAATCTAAAAACCAAACTAACAAACAAAACAAAACAGGAACAATCTCATAAATACAGAGAACAAACTGAGAGTTGCCAGAGGGGAGGAGGTGGGGGGGGGGAGGAGGAAGGAAATGAAGAAGTGCCAACTTTAAAAAAAAAGTATGAACTTCCAGTTATAACCATTGTCAAGGGGTGTAATGCACAGCATAGGGAATACAGTCAATAATATTGTAATAGCTACGTATGGTGACGGTTCCAATCCGTGGAACCTGAAATCTTACCTTATATAACAAAAAGGGCCTTACAGAGGGGACTAAGCTAAAGCCTCTGAGTTGAAATGATTCTCTTGGATTGCGCAGGCGGGCCCTAACTGTAACCACAGGTGTCCTTACAAGAGGCAGGCAGAGGGAGATTTGGTGGAAGCAAGAGGGTTGGAGGCATTTGAAGAGGATCATGAGCCAAGAAATGCAGAAGTCTCCAGAAGCTAAAAAAAAAAAAAAAAAAAAAAGCCAAAGAAACAGATTCTTCCTAGCGTCTCAAAAAACAAACAAACACACACACATACACACACACACACACACACACACACACACACACACACACACACACACACAGTCCTGCCAAATGACTTTTGTCCAGTGAGACTGATTCGAACTTCTGGCCTCCGGAGCTGGGAGAGAACTCAGATGGCTGTGCAAAGCCACCCAGTTGCTGGGAATTTGTCAAAGTTGCAATTTGTCAACAGTGAGCCAACCTCCCACCTCTGGATTCTTGTGGAGTGACACCCTGTTCTGTTGACTCCTACGTTTTTAAGCCACGTCCAGCAAGGCTTGTCGCTTACAGCACAAAGCGCTCACGCTCATGGTGCAGTGGTCAGCACTTGGTCCCAGAGCCATGCCACCAAGTCAGGGGAGCTGGGAGTCTTTATTCCAAGGGGCCCACTTAGAAACTCAGGAAGAGGAGGGGAAAGCACGTGTCGGGGGGTGGCAGATGGCCTAGGGCACCTCTTCAGAACATCCATGTTCGGGGAACACACTTTGGAACAATGCCTTGCTCTATGAGGAAGCAACACTGTACCGCCTAGACCGCAAGCTCATACTGCCAGACAGCAGTGTTTGGGGATTCCTAACTCCGCTGAGTTTATTTCTCCTGTGAGAAACTCCCCAACCCTGGGTAAAGAAGCTGGACTAGCCCTAGCCAGGTTTGGCTCAGTAGATAGAGCGTCAGCAGCCCAAAGGGTCCTGGGTTCGATGCCCCTCAAGGGCACATAACTCGGGTTGCAGGCTCTTCCCCAGCCTGGGCCCTGGTCAGGGCTCAAGCAGGAGGCAGCCAATGGAAAAATATCCTCGGGTGAGGATTAACAAAACAAAAAAGAGGCTGGACTAGTCCTGTTGCTGCACTCAGGTGCCGGGGTTTTCGTTCTGGCGTTAAGAAGGGTTCAGCAATCTGGAGAAAGGCTGTGTGTAACTGAAGTAAGAGTCCAGTGACGAAAGATAATTTTGAAAGGCATTGGGGATCAGAGGAGCCTAGCTAAAGGAGCTAAGTTCTCCTTGTCTCAGGACCCCTTGCTTTTTATTAACACAATTTGTCCTAAGGTAAGGTGGAGATAATACACTTCAAAGGGTAGGGTTTTGTCTACAGAGTCCATTGTAAGAATGGGGAAGAGCCTACGGCTGTTCAGGTGTTTGGCCAGTAGGAGGCAATAACATGTAGATTAAGATGCCCTGAGCTGTTTGGCAGCAAACAATCATCCTATTCAGGTTTGGGGGAAATGCCTTTAGCCATTCCAGCAGGCGATAACATATGTGACTCAGCCCTTGTTGAGTCCCCAAGTTCCATCAACCTTTTGATGAAACTCTTGCAATTATGACATGCTGGAACTGGCTTCCGGCACTCAGGGCTTGGTACCTTTTGGAGTCAGTGGCTGTGGGGGTAGCAGAGGCTTGAGCACTCCACTCAGCAAGTGAGAAGCTATTTCAATTACGCTCTGGCTCACGGTGCTACCTGAGGCCAGAGTGAATGCTGGTTGCCATGGCACTGCTTTAAATCACGTTTGTGCCCACACACTGTCACATGCTGCCCCCATACACTGGAGCCACAGCGCTCTCTCCCTACCG
This sequence comes from Ia io, assembly GCA_025583905.1. Lineage (NCBI taxonomy): Eukaryota > Metazoa > Chordata > Mammalia > Chiroptera > Vespertilionidae > Ia > Ia io. Next base: position 3,866,805 of record JAJQQW010000010.1, on the reverse strand, counting down.
CGTCTTGATTGATGCTTGAGCTCTGCACCAGGCATAGAGACAGATCCGCAGGAGAGGAGAGCAGTTCTGTGCGGCTGCCACACCTCTGCCTGGCTACTATGCCAGGCACCAGGCAGGCATTGGAAATATCTGAACCAGGAAACAAGATCTGGCTCTGCTTGCAGATCTCGGCTGGGTGGCTTTGGGCAAAGGCTTTCATCTCTGTGCCTTGGATCCCGCCCCCGTGCCTGACAGAGATGGAGAGAACTGTCCAAGGTCTCCTGTGCTCCTGGTGTAACGGACCCTGGTCTTTGGGTGCTGGTTTGAAGCTGCAGGGGTGAGCAGAGCTGTGTGGAGTGCACATCACAGCCCGAGGGAGGCCATTCCTGTAAGCTCCTGCACAGTCCTCGCCCGCCAACTGCTTCTGCAGCTCCCCCCCAGCTCCTCTGGGCCCCTCGAGATTTGTTTTGAGTCAAGTCCCTGGCAAGATGCCACTTGCCACTTCCCTTCTGAAGTGCTAAGGGGAACTGTTGTGCACTTGGGTTGAGTCATTATTTGCCCTGGAAATGATTTCTTCTTGGGGGAGCCCCTGGTTCAGTGCTCAGGACTCGGGTCCCAAAGACTGTTTGTTACCCCCTCAAATAAAGTACATCACAAAACCAGAGAAAGATACACTGTGAGGCTGGCCCCGGGGCCTGCTTGGCAGGGAGTGTCTCCTGGGGTGGAGAGAGCCTTGAGGGAGCGGCTCTCATGCTGGGCTAACCGTGTGCAGCCGGGTCCACGAGGCAGCATGCAAATGAGGCCATGTCTACATTTCTGCCTACAGTGTCCTGACCCCTCACCTCTGACTGCAGGCACAGGGCTCCTCCCAAGCCTGGACAGAATGGCTCAGTGGTTGAGCAATGACCTGTGAACCAAGAGGTCACAGTTCGATTCCTGGTCAGGGCACATGCCCAGGTTTCTGGCTCTATCCCCAGTGTAGGGTGTACAGGAGGCAGCTGATTGATCATTCTCTCTCACCACTGATGTTCCTATCTCTCTCTCTCTCCCTCTCCATTCCTCTCTGAAATCAATAAAAATGTTTTTTAAAAATCTAAAGTCTCCTCCCCCACCCTCAATTATTTCTGAGTATCTCATGTATATCCACAGAACAAAAACATGGCCTGGGAAACAGAGGTTACAGCAAAGGTTTACGTCTTGTCATAAACCAGAGCTACACACTGTCATAGGAAACAAGTGCAGGCCCTTGACAACAATCACCATCTCAGCAACAAGGATTGAGCACCTCAGTTTGCCTGGGGGAAGAGGGGGAAGGGAGGGCAGAGAAAACTCTAGGAAGACTTTACAGAGGAAGGGAACTCTGGCATCCCTCTCAAGAAGAGATGTTGGGCCGAAGCCAGTTTGGCTCAGTGGATAGAGCGTCGGCCTGTGGACTCAAGGGTCCCAGGTTCGATTCCGGTCAAGGGCATGTACCTTGGTTGCGGGCACATCCCCAGTATGAGGTGTGCAAGAGGCAGCTGATCGATGTTTCTCTCTCACTGATGTTTCTAACTCTCTATCCCTCTCTCTTCCTCTCTGTAAAAAATCAATAAAAAATATTTTTAAAAAAAAAAAAAAGAAGAGATGTTGGATCATATGAGGACGCTTTCTGAGAAGACATGATGAAGCAGACGTGTAGGGCCTTGCTCCCTAACTAACTGGCCCCCTTTCAACTGGAACACTTGTTCATTCATTCTGGTTTTTATAAATTGTCCAAACTTAGAATTAAGGCAAAAGGACCAGTGCCTATCCTGTCAGTGTCATGCTAACCCTCCTGGGTGGCATCAGACACTCAAGCAGCCCCCTTGGAGAGAGGGGATGGTTGCAGAATCTTGTGAATCTACTGAAACCACTGAACTGCACACTTTAAAAGGGTGGCTTTTATGATATGTGCATTATATCTCCATAAAGCTGTTATTTAAAGAACAAAAGAGCCCCATCTGGTTTGGCTCAGTGGATAGAGCGTCAGCCTGCGGGCTGAAGGGTCCTGGGTTCGATTCTGGTCAAGGGCACGTACCTCGGTTGCAGGCTCCCAGTCCTGGCAGGGGGCAAGCGGTAGGCAGCCAATCAATGTGTCTCTCTCACATCAGTGTTTCTCTCTGTCTCTCCCTCTCCCTTCCACTCTCTCTAAAAATCAATGGAAAAAATATCCTCGGGTGAGGATTAAAAAAACAAAATAAAGAACAAAAAGAATAGCTACTTTCCCCAGGCAGTGGGTCTAAGGTGGCCTATATCCTGGGATCAGATGTGAAATCTGATTTTCAGATGCTGAGCTTTTTTTGTGTTGCTGTAATACCATTGTCTTGAACCCTTTTGAAAGTGATTTTTCACTGTAGAAAGAGAAAAGACAACCTCGCCTGTCCATGCTAGCATATAACGGAACCAAAGAGCTCTAAATTCAGCCCAAATGAAACCACGTTCCGCCATTCTTGTTTAAGCATCCTCCAAATCCATTCTCAGTACATCATGGGGACTTTTAAAAATGTAAGAAAGCAACGAGTTACAGATGTGGAGTTACTGGTCCCCTCACGGCGGTGGTGGCTGGTTGGAGCTGGGAGATGGAGCCCTGGACTGATCACCCCAGCTGTGAGCAATCGTGCCTTTAACCCAGCCTGCTGTACACAGGATCATTTCTTATGGTCATGTTCTGGCTCATTTCACAACCTGCTCTGCCCTCTCCTGCTCCACCCCAGGCCATGGTGCGTTTAGAGTTTGGTTGCTGGGGAACAGTAAAATGACAAGTAGGGCCTGGATCAATTCCTACTCCAAGGTGGCAGTGGGGGGCAGGGGGTCTGGGGACAACTGCCTCCTTCAGGCAAAGGCGGTACCCCTCCTGAGGCAGAAAAGCTGAGGAAGTTGGGGTTCAGAAGCCTTTGATGTTGGGATATTCCATTTGTAGTTATTGTTGTTGACCTAATTGATCTCCTTGATTTTGCTTTCTAATTTGATGCTCCCCAACTTTATTTTTTTTCCATATCATGACACAGTCTAATCCAAGCATGTCAAACTCAAAGGCTAACACAGGCCAAATAAACAAGGTTTAAGTGTATGTAGGCCGCAAAAAAAACAAAAGCTTTTCGTAGAAGCGTAGGTTTATTTTGATAGAGACAAAGGGCTGAAATAAATGAGTAATCATTAACATAAAATAGAACATTTTAATAAAAATTGATATGTTTTCTTGAATATTAACTTACCAGACACTGAATAACTACACCAATTAATAAGCGTAACGCAAATAAACCCATTTCTTGTTCTCCGAAAGCGAAATATTTCCTGTTGCGCACACCAAACAAGTCAGTCCAAGACTAATGACATGGCCGTCAGCTGTAAAATATTCACCGCTAGTATTAGTGGAGAGAAATGGTGCGCCTGCGCATAAGGGAAATTAATGCAACACGATTATAGAATCAGTCATTAGTGAATGTTGTAGTTCGTTATTAATAATCATGTATAACAGGACATTGTAAAAATTAAGTTACAAAATTTTTATTAAAATGTTTCTTACATACAGTTATATTGGCTGGGCCACAAAAATATTCGTTGTGGGCCGCGAGTCTGACATGCTTGGTCTAACCAGGGGTCCTCAAACTTTTTAAACAGGGGGCCAGTTCACTGTCCCTCAGACGGTTGGAGGGCCGGACTATAGTTTAAAAAAAACTATGAACAAATTCCTATGCACACTGCACATATCTTATTTTGAAGTAAAAAAACAAAACGGCAAAAACACCCACATGTGGCCCGCGGGCCATAGTTTGAGGACGCCTGGTCTAACCCCTACTGCCTCTAAGTCATCACACCAAAGTATGTGCTCTTACCCAGAGATGCCAAGCTCGGTCATGCCTCTGGACCGCTGTCCGTGCCATTTTCTCTGGATAATGTGTACTTAAGATCAATTAAGTCCCACAAACATACGGGTACATACCACATAACAGGCCGTAGCATTATACCTTCTCTCCACCCACACCAGCTCTAAGTGGCCTGGCCCAAATGTCACCTCCACACAAATTATTCCTCGTCTACACAACAGGTAGATTTAATAGTTTCCTTATTCTGTGCTCCCACACAGTTTTTATACAGGAAATAAACCCTTGGCATTCATAAATCTCACATTTCCAGTTTAGCCAGTTCAAAAGGCACTCCATCAAGTGAGTCTGTAAAGTGTCATCATTTGTCATTTGCCTGGGCCCCAATGGACACCATCCTCCCTGAAAAGCCGTGAACCAGAGTGAATCACCTCCTCCGGAAGCGTTTCCTAACACTCCATCCCACTCACTCTCAGACTGGTGGCCCTCGGAACCTGCTGGCACACGCACAACTCTACCTGCAAATGGGAATAACAGCATTTCATTGTTTCACACAAAAAGAGCTTGAAGGTAGATGATTCCAGGGTTCACTTAGCTCCTCAACAAGGTCCAGGCTCTGGGTCAGGATTTTTGCAGGACACAGCCATGTCCACATAGACACAACACGACAATAGCAGCTCCAAAGAGTATCTTCCCACGTAACTCTACTCACGTTTCCCCAGGAAGCAGAAATTCCTCCTGAAATTCCTCCAGGGGCTCTCCTTTTCACTTCATTGGCCAGAACTTGGTCATGTGCCCACCCCTAAACCAAATGCCAGAGCAGGTGCACCAGGTGGCCATGCTAGATGTAGGTTAGTGACCCTCTGGCCAGCTGCAGCAGCATGGCCTGGGAACTGGTTAGGAGTGCAAATTCTTGGGCCTAACCTGGACCTATTGAATCAGCAACTCTGCGGGTGAGGTCTGGGGTTCTGGGTTTTAAAAGCCCTCTAGGTGATTCTAATGCATGCTAATATCTCTCATGTTCATCCCGAGCCTATGCAAGTCCTGAGCATCTTGCCTCCTTGAATAAAATCAGGGATTCCATGAACTAAGGAAGAAGAGAGGGATGCTGTTGAGTAGGCATCACATGTCGAATATTTCCATTTAAAATAACACTGATTATATTATTTATCCATCCATTTTCTTGCCTGACTCTCTAACCCACCTACAAGCTTCCTGAGAATATTAAACAAGAAAATTTCATGGCCAAAAGCTTTTCTGAAAGAAGGGTTTTACTGAGCCAAACACTGGCCAGAAAAGGCCCACGTCCCGGGGGAATGCAGGCCCAAGAGGCGACAGAGGTCCTGGGCAAAGGGCTGCCCTGGAGCTGAGGGCTCTCTGCGCAAACAGCTGAGGGAGGAAGAGGGAGGTTGTTTTGAAAGAATTCACATTGGCTATAGGTGAAGGGGCGGGAGAGGGGGAGGCGGGCCAGTCCTGCCTTAGGTGCAGACGTGTAGGGAGGAAGTGTGTGTTCCTCTGGATTGGTGGTGCACAATAGTCCAGAAAGTCAGGGCTCGGCCCAAAGGGACGGTGCCTGCCGGTCTGTGGCTCCTGGCCATTCTCTTCAGATATCCCTGCCGATAGCTACCTGGGAGTTCATGTAAAACGTCTGTTGGCTTTGCCCGGCAGTTGTTATCTGATTAACCTCTCTTGTCTCTTCTCCCCTCTGGCCTGCTGTGACTTCATGTGGGGCGTCCGAAAGTTCTCCTTGTCAGGAGCGCGAACGCTGTCTTATTCGTGTTTCCATCCCGAGCACAATAGAGGCACGCAGCCCATGCTGGCGAGACAAATGCACAAATATGAACGTGGCCGCTCCTATCTGATGGCCCACGCCCTTCCCAGCTGCTTCCTGCTACCTTCACTCAAGGAACATTCTCGTGTCAGCGAGCCAAGAGCTGTCTCTTCCAGGGGGTCTGAGGACAGTTATTCCTTTACACACGGTGCAAGTGGAAGCGCTGGCTTTCGGAATGTGTGTCGGACTTGTACACACATGTGCTTGTGTTCGGGGTGTCCTGCTGCACACAGCACAGAACTGAGCGTGCTGACTGTTCAGCGGGTGCTGGCCAGCAGCCTTTCTCGGAAGCAACTGAGTGCCCCCCGTCGGACATGACCTAGAACCAGGCAGCACGCTTCGTCCACAGCGAGAGCGGCCCGGGCACCGCCAAGCACTGCACTCACTGCTGCCGGGCACAGGGGCCTGGGCACGCCTCCAGGGCTTCCCGCAGCCCCCTGTGCTAGGCAGGACCCTTTGGGTTGTAAACGACAGAACCCCAAGTGGGAAAGGGTGAAAATAGAAGGGAGGGAAGTAGACTTTTAGGCTCATATATTTTAAAAGTCCTGGGGTGTGTCAACGTTAAAAAAAATGTCCAGCCCTGTGAGAATTTTTATGAATTTATTTGAACCACGCTGGTGACCATGGCTAGGAAGCAAGATCTCAATGAATTGAGAAAATGCTCAGGAAAGTGGTTGTTTTACCACTTATTTTACACATCAGAATCAAGGGGGGAAAGTACTGGGGTTACATGAAGTCCATTGGTGATAGATTAGGGAGGTGGGAGAACACAAAGCGGGGAAATCTCTGGGATTGGATAAAAAGGAAAACAAATAGACACGTACTTCTTTTACATAGGTGGGTGCAGGGTAGTTAACAGTCAACAATTAACATGATAGCAATAACAATGAGGGGCTCTGTGTCCTCCTGCTGTGGTGGGAGATTGTGCCCTGAGGGGTCTGGAAAAATGATATTACCCTGACATTCCCCAGGTGTGCTGTGTAGATGTAAAGAGACTATAGACAGGCTCAGGTAAGGTAGAGACTGACCTTTGTCATGAAAGGTACGGGCCTAGGCCTTGACTACCCACCACGACTGCTTTTAGCTAGAAAGTTTTCATTGCAGACCATCCTGTGTTGTTACCGGAGTCTCTGTGTTTGTAAGGCCCACCCTGCAGGCCTCCTCTGAGCTTGTCAGCTTTAGCACACGGCCCCCTTTGTGCCCACAGGTAGTATCAGTTTCAGCTGCAGCCGGGTGCAAAAGCTCACGCAGTGCCCTGGGGAACCTCGCTCATCATCGCACCCCTGCTGGCTTCTTTCTACCTTCATCCTCAGGCAAGCTTTCACGCCTTCTATCCCGTCCACTTAGCACCCACCGTGGAAAGCTAGCCCTCTTCCACAGAAGGGACCGCCCAAGACCTGGGCTGACTCCCGTCTTCCTAACTTAAATCTTGTGGACGCCCCCCCCCCCCCCCTCCCCCCCCACCACCATGTACGATCACAGAGACCAATGGCTTAGGTTGATGTAAGAGCCCAGTTTGGAGTAGGGGTACTGGGCAGGGTGAGAGTCAGTTTCACTGACCATGTGGACTGAGAGTGAGGAACGGGGTGTCCCCCATGAAAAATCACTGGCTGTTGCCAGATGTTAGAAATAAGGCGAGCCTCCCAAGTCAGGGATTCTGGTAGCATACAAAACATATTCAGGGGCCAAGCAGCAAGGCAAACACTTACTTCTACGTAGAAGAGTGCGCACACACGGTCTGGAAGCATGCGTGCGCACACACAGAGCAGGTGGGCTGCTCAGGTTTATAATCCCTGACGCCCGTGACCTGTCCTTTGCTCTTGACTGGAGCTCAGGCACACAGTTTCGCGATTGGCTAATCCAAAGGGAGGAGTTGGCCTTTGCTGTTTCAAAATGGCGGCCCTCAGGGGAGCTGCAAGCCATGCGGCCAACATGGCAGCTGTCAAGTCATGCAGTCCAAAATGGCGGCTGTCTAAACCGTGCCTTGACAGAAAAGATGATTTGTTTATTCCCACACAGAGGAGCAGGAAATGGCTGCAGAGGAGGCAGAATCCACACGTGCCCGACCTGAGGCTGAGTCTCTGAGTAACCCTTCACGGAAGTCACCCACATATGTACATGCAGAGCTGGGAATGGTTTTCCAAAACCAGGGGAAAAATAAGGGGCCTGCTAAAGGGGTACAGTGCAGACTCTTTCCCACTGGCTTGAAAGAGCTCCCTCCCTACTGAGCTGGGGGGCGGGGTTATGGGGGGGCTCGGGGAGGGCCGAGGAGGAGGGGCACCTACCACCTCATTCTCTGTAATTCAATCCCCGGGGAGCATCTGCCCTGAACAGTCAGCTCTGAGAACAACCCCCTCTCCTCCGATGGTTTCTTGGCCTGCTTGGCTGTCTTTTGTAATCATCAGCTAACATCTGCGATATTTTGTATGTGGTAGGAAAGATTTTTTTCCCCTCCTTTACCCTTCTTCCTCCTGGGCTTGAATACAAAATAGATTAGAATGATCAAATGAGGCAGCCATGCTCCTTGACAGCACAGCCTACAGATTCATTCAGCTGGGAACATCCCTGGTCTGGATACTTCCCTCGGCCACTCTCCGAGGGCAGGCTCTTGCAAAGGCCTCTCCTGCCCTCCTTTCCAGCACTCTCCTGGCCCAAAGCCCCGGATCTGGTGGCAGTGGGACGGCACCAGAATGTTACCAGCGATTGAACCTCGGGCCAGCAACCTCGGTGTTTGAGTTCTGGCTAAAAAAGAATTCAGAGTCAAGACTCAAACTATAAGACAAAGTTTATGTAGACGGTCTCCACGGTAGAAGAAGTGAGCCGTAGAAGAGCTGGGCTCAGGAAACAAGTTACAGAGGCAAAAGAAGGGCCCTTGGGGCGTAGGAGAAAGGGTTGGGGGAAGGAGACCACACCTGGGGCAGGTGGGAAGAGGCATGGCCGTGCTCCAGAGAAAAGCAGAGCTGGGTCCTCCGATTGAGGGCATTTATCTGGACCTCTCAGGGGAGGGTCCCCATAGAATATTCATCAGCTTTCCAGGTGTGCCCTTTCAGGATCCTGGTCTCCACTGATGGGTCAGTCGGTGCCAGGGCAGGGGGTCATCGGTCCACGCAGCTGGTCCTGATGTCAGCTATGGCTTGTCTGGTTTTGCTGCTTTTCTGGGCCGGGAGCTGAAACAAAACTGGGGCACGCAGGAGGCAGCCCATGAAGGTTGCACTCTCCCAGCAATGTTTCTCTCTTCTCCCTTCCTCTCTCTCTCTCTCTTTCTAAGAATCAATAAACTATTCTTAAGAAAAAAAAAAAGGTAGATGGTTGGATGTTGGACGTACATTCTATAGAACAGGATTTCATAACATCTTGAGCAATGTTAAAAAATGTTGAAAGCACACTGCCCTGCTGGTGCCAAAAGACTGGTGGTTGGATTCCTGGTCAGGGTACATGCCTGGGTTGTGGGCTTGATCCTGGGTGAGGGATGTTTAGTTCTTACATCAATGTTTTTCTCCCTCCCCCTCTCCCTTCCTCTCTCTCTAAAAATCAATTTTAAAAAAATCTAAATTAAAAAAAAAAAAAGCATACTTTCTTAGCACGTAGACTCCTAAGAATACCAAGGAGTTGACAGAGAAACATAGTGTTCCTAGGAAGAGGTGGTGCCAGGTCAGCGGAACTTTACCCTCAGGCAGCACTTTGTGAAAGCTGAAGACATTTCAGTTGTCACAGCGGGAGGAGGGAGTGGTCCTGGCACATAGTGGTAGAGGCCAAGGACGCTGCTAGACATCCTGCAGCACACGGGACGGGCCCCCGCCACACAGAACCAGCGGCCCCAAGTGTCAGTGGCACTGAGATTGAGGGACCCTGCTTTTGATTTTTTAAAAACTGCCTTTATTGAGCTATAATTTCATACACTTAAATTCCTCTTTTTAAGTCGACTAGTCTATGAGTTCCTAGCCCTTACATTTGGTAACTAGCAGATAAGGAAGGCTGCCGTGCTAGGTTCCTATTGTTCATGTTAGGTTTGGACATTGACCCTGCTCGTCAGGGAGAGCTGTGCTCCATGAGAGAAAAAATAAGATTTAGGCCGGGCCGGCGTGGCTCAATGGTTGAGCGTTGACCTATAAACCAGGAGGCCATGGTTCGATTCCCAGTCAGGGCACATGCCCGGGTTGCAGGCTCGATCCCCAGTGTGGGGCCTGCAGGAAGTAGCCCATCAGTGATTATTTCTCAGCATTGATGTTTCTATCTCTTTCTCCCTCTTCCTTCCTCTCTGAAATCAATAAAAATATATTTTTTAAAAAAGTAAGATTTAGGATGGAGCTTATAAGGAATGACTGGATGTGACTTTGGCCCAATAAATGAGGAGGGAAAGGAGCTAACTATCTGAAAGTTCTAACAGTGCCTGACACCTTGGAAAAATTCATTCACTATCGAACCAGTGCGTGAAGGACAGGGTGGGGGCTCAGGGCAGGCCACCCCGAGGTGGTTCACTCTGGCATGTTGATTATTCGGAATGAAAGTTACCTGAGAACCAGCCCATGCAGGACACCCTGACCTCCTCCCTGTGCCCCTGAAGCAGGAGATAAATCTCCCAGATGAAAGTGAAAGTGACCCTCCTTTCCTGGGGAGGTGGAGACCCGTCTTTATCATCGAGACAGAAAATGAAAGGCCCAAAAGCCCGTACAAACAAACCTGGTTACTCCTGTACTAATGTCTGACCCGCATGCCCAAACCCTGCTTAGACTGCTCACTAAGCAAGCACCACGCCTACGTCTATTTGTTCTGTCCGTTCTTCTCAGATTGGTTGTTTCTTTCTCTAAAAAGCACAGAAGCTGCCTCATTAGTCTTTGCTTTAGGTCCCGTATCTCTGAGGCCCCTGTACATGCCAACTAACTTTGTGTGTTTTCTCTCTTCTGTCCATCTTGTGTCAGTTTAATCATTAGACCAGCCCAGAGAACCAAGGACAGGGGGGATTTCCCCTCCCAACAAGAGAAACCATGTCCGTTCAGGCCGGAAACCTAGGAGCCCTCTCAATAAATAAAGGTACCCCGGTTTCCTTTATGTAATTCCTCTCTTCTATTTCTGTTTGCAAAACAAAATCCCACCCAAGTGAAGTCCTGTCGAGTTCACGTTTCTTCTCTCACTCGGAATATGTGGCCAGGATTGCTGCGGACCTAATATAAACAGCTTCCCCAGCCCCAGACTCACAGGGGAGAAGGCCCGGGGGACGCTGAGAAGGGAGAAGCCGGGAGTGCGTGACAGCGAAGAGATACCCAGTCTAACTCTCAGCCATGTCGCCTGCCTCCCTGCAGTCATCTGGCGAATCCAGAATGGGGCTGACTCATGTCAAAAACAGAACAGAAAGCTAGGCTCGGCGGCACCTGTGAGAGAAAGAGCTCTCATGGTCTTGGGTCTTCAGTGCCAGGAATCAGAGGGAAGGTAAAACCCAGAGGAGGAGGCGGGGGAGGAAAATCCAATCGGAGTTGGAAACTTGGAGCTTGGCTGACAGGCCTGCCAAGGAGCCCTCCAGCTTACCAAGTATCGGGGACCCCCGGGGGCTGGTCCCCATGGGCCCTCACACAGAAGGGTCCAATGCTCAGCGGCCACCACCTAGAACGTCTTAGTTTTTTAAAAAATTGATTTCAGAGACAGGAAGAGAGAGATAGAAACATCAATGATGAGAGAGGATCATGGATCGGCCGCCCCATGCACGCTCCCCACTGGGGATGGAGCCCACAACCCGGGCATGTGCCCTGACCGGGAATTGAACCCTGACCTTCAAATTCATGGGCCAACGCTCCGCTGAGCCACACCAGCCGGGCCTAGAAATTCTTAATTATTTGTAAACAAAGGCCCCTGCATTTTTACTTTCCACGAGTCCCCGCGTATTATTCGCTTGTCCTTAGCAACAGCAATTGACTGTATGGAACCTGAGCATCAGGAGTTCTGAGTAGCTAGTTCCTGGGTTCCCTTTAAGCGGGGGAAGAGCTCAGGAGGAGAGCACCTGGCTGTAAGGCGAGCAAAGCTGATTCCTTTCCTAAAGGGACGATTCTTTCTGTTCCTTCTCTGATGAGCTGGTGTCACCGAGGCGAATGCATTGGAGGAGCCACAGCAGACACGAGCGTGGGCCCAGCTCCCTGGTCCCTGCGCCGAGGGCTGCTTACCGACCACTCCTGCCTCCTCCTGAAGACACCTTCCTGGTCGCAGGGGGCTGCTTGGCCTGCCCATGGCCAATCCTGAGGGCCCGAGTGGGAATGCCTCCAGCCAATGAGGACCAGAGATTTCATGGATGTTCCTCACCTCCGCACCCCGCTGGACCAGGGACACTTGAGATGATGCTCAGCGCTCCCTAGTGGACGCTCTCTGGCGGGCACACACTTGATTGGCCCCCTCCCCTTCCCACCTCAATTTTCCACACCTCCCACCCCTGTTGGAGTTTCCCAGGCGGCGTTACCTCCTGAAGAGACCACTGGCACTCAGCTCTTCATTTGGGGATACTTCTGGGGGAACCCAAACAAAGGCACCAAGTCATTGCATCAAATCCAGGGCAGGTTCAAAGAGTGACCGCAGGTAGCTGAGGCCACGTGATATACTTTGGCCAATGACATGGAGCACAAGTAAGCTGCATCCTGCGTGAGCTGAAGGTTGAGAGCCTATGATGGTGAAGTTCATGCGTCAACCCGGCGAGGCCATGGTACCCAGTCTGGGGTCAAACACCAGTCTAGATGCTGCTGTGAACGTGTGTTTTAGATGTGACTAGCATGTAAAACAATAGGCTCTGAGTAAAGCCGATGGTGCTCCACAATGTGGGTGGGCCTCATCCAATCAGTTAAAGGCTTTAAGAGAAAAGACAGGTCTCCCAGGGAAAAAGGAATTCTGCCTCCAGACTGCCTTTGGACTTTAGCTACAACATTAACTCTTTCCTGGCCTCCAGCCTGCCCTGCAGATTTTGGATTTTTCCTAAGGTGACCAGATTTTAACATTGGTAAAGCGGGACACCATTGACGGCGGGGGGGTGGGGGGGTTTTCTTCTTTTTTGTTTTTAATATATTTTATTGATTTTTTACAGAGAGGAAGAGAGAGGGATAGAGAGTTAGAAACATCGATGATAGAGAAACATCGATCAGCTGCCTCTTGCACACCCCCTACTGGGGATGTGCCCGCAACCAAGGTACATGCCCTTGACCGGAATCGAAACTGGGACCCTCTGCAGGCCGACGCTCTATCCACTGAGCCAAACCGGTTTCGGCCCGGGGGGGAGTTCTTGATTAAAAATTTGGTCTATATTGTAATCACTTTTGGTTTTTTTAGTAAAAGGAAATTCACTTCTTAGATCATCGTTGAATTTGCATCCTCTTTTCTTACTCATTATGTTAAAAATCTAAAAAAATAATTTAAAATTATATTACAAATTATTATATACATATTGCTTAAAAACCCAGTAAGTAGGTACATAATTACATGAACATATTTTATTGTTAGTTTATAAATTAAATTAATTTGATTGTTATAAAGTAGCTATATTTAAAAAATTATTTTAATTCTATATTTCTTTCTAAATAATAACAATACTAACTTGTATTATTTTTCCTCTGAATTTGCCGTAACGTAAGTCGTAAGTGTCACTTTCAAGGCCGGCGCTAGACTTTTTGCCACCACTATAAAATATAAATAATACGAGTACTGTCTGCTAAATTCAAGAAAATGTATGTCTTTATGAAATAAATAAACAAATTACTTACCTAAATTATCTGAATAGCTGACTTGTAATGACATCACTTGTTTAACTAGCTTACTAGCACGCAGTACGATGTGTATCGTCTGAGAGACAGTTACAAAATGTTTTCGTCGTTGCCAATCCCAAAAAATGCCATTGTTCATTAAGTCCAAACAATGGTGGTCGAATTCTAACAATTGATCAACAATGCGAACTTTGATAAGCAGTTCTCAATAATCAGTTCTCAACAATTATTTGTTATTACTAAAGTTTAACATTATAAAATTAACAAAAATAATATAAAACTCATATCCTGGCTAAATAGCCACATGGCCACCGAAAACCGTATATTCCCTTCCCGTTCTCCCGCCGTTCCCTAGCTTGTCGTGCATTCTTTGCAAAAATCGGGACCTTTTTAAAACGTCGCGGGCCGCGGGACAAATTGTTAAAAATCGGGACTGTCCCGCCAAAAGCGGGACGTCTGGTCACCTTAATTTTTCCAGCCCCTGCAATCGTGTGGGCCAAATCTTTAAGATAAATCCCTGTCTGCGCTCTCTCTGTCTGTCTCTCCCCCCTCCCCCCCACCCCCTGGCCTCTGTGTACATGCACATGTTCTCTGGTTTTGTTCTCTGGAGAACCTTGACCAATGCAGAGCTTCTGTGCAATTCACCACCTTTTCTGTTTTCCCTGCCACGTGACCTTGGCGTGTGGAAATGAGGCCCCCGGCCTGGGTTCCTGAGTGACAGTATCAAGTCTAGTTCCTCCGCCCTCCATGTGATTTGGGGGGTATTTGTTTATAAATGGGTCCAGGGAGGTAAAGTAGATATAAGGGTGACATAGAAGCAGAAAGAAAGCTCTATGTCTTCAAGCCTGGAATTTGCAGACCAAGATCTCACTCCTGCTACAAGTCCTCACCACTTCCGGTTTCCTCTGACCAGGCCCCTCCAGCCTGGAAGCCCTGCAGGACCAGGAGCCACGCTTGGAGTTTTCCCCGCCCACAGTGTCCCCGGGAGCCACTTCTGTTCCCTTCATTCAAGCTCTCCAGGCTCGGAAATCACCTCTCCCTCTCGATTCAATAAAAACGTTTCTTTTCTTCTTCGTGTAAGAGATCACAACTGTGCAACAGGCGGTAATAAGCGAATTCCTTCCAATGCCGAAAGAGAAGCTTCTTTTTTCCCAAAGGGTTTTGCATTTGAAAAGATTTCAAAACAAAACAAAATCCCACACAAATGTAGCTGTATTTGGTGAAATTCCAGGAAGTGCAATCAAGTGGGGAGATTTCCTGAAGCAAGGGAGACATGGGGGGGGGGGCGGGGGGGGATGGTTCACAGGTGCTCTGCAGATGGGACCCATCCTGTGGATACTGTGCTTTGAATTTCTGGGTGCTTCTGAGTGGCAGAAAACAGGGGGTCCTCAGGGAAGAGTCCGAGCCACTTCCTGTGTTGTCCAATAAATCCACATTTCTCCTTCCAGATGGCTGCCAGTGACATGAGCCACGGCCGCCCAGCCTTTCCTGTCCATCTCAGGCCCAGCTTGCCAGCCACTTGGTTTTCCACAGGGCGTGTGACCTTTACCTCAGGGCAACGTCCTTGAAACCTGACACAGAAACGCGCTCAATCCGTCCCCCTACCTGCCCACCCCCCCATCTCCCCTCTTCCTCCATGGAGGCTGACCTCTAATCTCAAATGTAATGCATATTCAGAAGAAGTCAACGAGGGGTCAAATGCAGATTCGGAGACAGATTCTGACTGAGGACGTTGGGATGCAGCCCAGAAAGCTGCCTTTCTACAAGCCTCCTTCTGTGGGGGGCTCAGGTTCCCGTGGCAGCCAGACTGTACTTGGAGAAGTTGCCCCTGGGAGATGGGGTGAGCTGCTAGCACGGCCAGCCCCCCAGAACCTCCAGCTAACTCTTCTCCAGTACGCGCTGACATCTTATTGATGCAGCTGGGCCATCTGCTCACATCCTCAAAACAAAGCAGACAAATAAAAGACAGATTGTTGCTTCGAGGGATTTCTCTGCTATTTCTGTTTACCAGGGGATTTTTGTGTGTGTGTGTGTGGGGGGGGGTGTGATTTAGTCTTTTATGACAAAAACGAGGACAAATGATCTCCTCTCCCACTCCCTTTGTGCCACATTTACTTAGGACTGAAAAGTAAACACGTGAGAAAGAAGCACCCGCTAGAGGAGTTCTCAGATGAAAGCTGGGGTGACAAAGGGTTAAATTGAATTAATGCCATGTCTTTATAAGCCTGTTTGGAGCCGAAAGCCTAAGCCTCAGGGCAGGACCAAATGTCAAGAAGACAAACTCCAACTGGCCTATAGAAGGGTTCATTTCTATGGCCTCGGGCGAGGGGGAGGGGTTGGGGGTGGGGGGAAGGATGCAGAGTCTCCTACACCTGGAAGGAATTATCCCCTCCTGGCTCCTGCCCAGCCCCAAGCCCGGTCTCTGCCCGAAATGCGTGTGCCCCCTGGTGGTTAAACAGGTACACTACAATTTACTTTCACAGGGACAGCTGCAGGTACAGTCCTCTGCAAAGATGCCTCAGGACTGTTTGATAGAAAGGTGTATCAGCGCTCTGGTGGCATCCTCACACTGTATTCTACAGACCTTCAACACTTGGGTACTTTCATACTTGACATATGCAGACATTTAGCAAATCTTAAAAGCAGTTCTTGCTGGGCCCAACTCTATACACTGAATCAGGCCCACCGTGCGTGTCACAGAAAGCACTCAATAAAAGTCAAGCCCCCCAGCACCCATGCTTCAATTCCCAGCCCACCTGCCCAGCTTCTGGGTCTGTTTTCCCAACCCAACACTCCCCCCCCCTCATTATGGACCCCAGAATATGCCCCAGGACAGAGCTTGCATTTAAAATCTCCCAGCTTCTCATCAGAGAGTGACAGGAAAAGGCCTCTGGACCCTCCGAAGGGGTTCCCTGGCGTGGCTAGAGTGGCTCAGTTGGTTGAGGGTTGTCCTGTGCACCTGGGTTTCAGGTTGAATCCCGGGTCTGGGCACATACGGAAGGCAACCAATCGATGTTTCTCTCTCATATCCTGATGTCTCCCTTTCTTCCTGTCCCTCGCCCTCGCCCTCCCTTCCTCTCTCTAAGCATATCCTCTGGTGAGAATTTTTTAAAAAGCGGGGACAGGGGGGACAAGGGATGGCCTTTAGCCAGATACTTGACTCATACATAAGATTTTTTTTTTAATACAGATACATTCTATTGTTTAGAAATATCAAATACAACATAAAGAAGCCATTGATATCAGTTTGGAGCATGTCCTTCCAGAACTTTCTATATATATTTCCTTATATAAATGTACATAGAGAGTTTTGTGAACCTGTGGAGCTTTTTTTGAAAAACAAGTACCTATCTTCTTTCACAGCTTGATTTAAAAAAAAATTATGGATAAGACTTCATTTATCGATAAACCTTTCCTTGTGCATATATATGGAGACATTTAGTTCTTTTTAACTGCTTCATACTATTCCATAGTGTTGGGAGTCTGGAATTAATGGAGAAAGAAGACAATAGAGGCAGACAGATATAAATAAAAAACTGACAGAAATGAAAATGCCTGTGTTGTTAACCAGCTGATCGGCAAGCATGGCTTACGGTACAACGAGAAGGGCTTGCCATACTTCACCCCTGAGTGAGTAAAAACTTAACTGTCAGGTCAGGTGGCGATTATTCTTTCCAGCCTTTTGCTTGTTTATTAAGTTGAATGTGTATCTTTGGTAGTGCAGAGAATTTTATTTTTATGAGAGTGTCAGAATTTATTTATTTTGACTTCATTGCTTCCGCATTTTGTTTCTTTGATTAAAAAGGTCTTCACCATAAACAGCCTAAGTGCCCATCAGCAGATGAGTGGATTAAAAAAACTGTGTTACATCTACACAATGGAATACTATGCCGCTATAAAAAAGAAGGAACTTTTACCATTTGCAACAGCATGGATGGAACTGGAGAGAATTATGCTAAGCTAAATAAGCCAGTCGGAGAAAGATAAATATCACATGATCTCACTCATATGTGGGATATAATGATCAACACAATTTGATGAACAAGAATAGATCCAGAGACAAATGGCAGGGGAGGGGGGGTTAGAGAGCAACCAAAGGACTTGTCTGCATCATATTAGCATAACCAATGGACACAGACACTGGGGCGGTGGGGGCTTGCCCAGGGTGGGAATGGCTTGGCGGGGGGAAGGGGGGTGTCAATTGGGGAAAAAGGAGACATATGTAAAATTTTAGACAATAAAAGAAAAAGAATGATAACTTGTGAGAATAAACTCAAAAACAAAGGTTAAAAAATAAAAATAAAAAGGTCTTCACCATTTCAAGTTTCTTCCATGTTTTATGCTTCGACATTTTATTCAAATGCTTTTGTTCTTTTGCTTTTGAAATAAATGTAAAAATTCGTCCAGAACTTCCAATGGAATTAAGGAAGTCATTTTATTTATTTTTTCCCAAATGGATAGCTAATTTTCCATTTGTTCCCTACTGATTTAAAAATCTCAGTGGATAGAGCTTTGGCCTGTGGACTGAAGGGTCGCAGGTTCAATTTCAGTCAAGGACATATGCCTGGATTGCAGGCTGGATCCCCGGGGGCGGGCAGGAAGCAGCAGATCAATGAGTCTCTCTCACATTGATGTTTCTGTCTCTCTCTTCCTCTCCCTTCCTCTCTGAAATCAATAAAAATATATTTTAAAAATATAAAAATAAAAAGGTGAGGCTTGAAAAAAAAATCTTATCCCCATCAAATACTGACTTTCCTTGACTGCAAAGTCTTAACATAAGGTTCCAATAAAACTGGGTAACCAATTTCTTTATCTATCTTAGAATGGAAGCAAGGCAATGAATGTAGGATTTTTCTTTAAAGAAACAAGTCCAATGATAGCTATATAAAGGAAAAGTTGAATACAAAAAAGAACACAGGAAATCAGAGGAGAAACTGTGTCGTATTGCACAATAATAGACATAGATTAATATTCTGAGTCTTTTTTAAAAATATATTTTTGTTAATTTCAGAGGAAGGGAGAGGGAGAGAGAGATAGAAACTTCAATGATGAGAGAGAATCATTGACTGGCTGCCTCCTGCATACCCCACACTGGGGATCGGGCCCACAACCCAGGCATGTGCCGTTGGTCAGAATCCAACCCAGGACCCCTTAGTCAGCAGGCCGATGCTCTATCCACTGAGTCAAACCAGCTAGGGCAATATTCTGAGTCTTTAAGAAAATATTGACTTATGTTTAGACTCCTTTTTAGGACAGGTAATAAATTATATATTTTATATATAGGACAGGTAATAAATTACATATTTTATAACAATTTCTATTTTTAAAAGGTGGTTAAATGAAGGGCCACTGTTTTGGCACTTGAAGGAACAAGTTTCCATTAAATAGAAAGATCACCCTGGCCGTTATGGCTCAGTAGTTGAGCATTGACCCATGCACCAGGAGGTCACTAGTTCAATTCCTGGTCAGGCCAGGTATCGGGTTCCATCCCCAGTAGGGGGAGTGCAAAGGGCAGCCAACAGATGTTGATGCTTCTCTCTCATTGATGTTCCTAACTCCCTCTCTCTTCTCCTCTCTCTAAAATCAATAAAAACTTTTTTTTAAAAGAATGGTCAGTTATGTGGTACCTTGATTCTCATATCATGTCCGTAGGGTAAGTAATGATATAATTCTTAGATATGAAAAGAAGTTACTGCAGAACCAAGCTCATTAAATGCAGAGCAAGGAAGATCTTACCTGTACTTTCCTTTGTAATTTTTCTTCTTTCTTTTTTTTTAATCTTTCTCTTCCCTGTGTTTTTAAACACACCTGAGGACCCAGTGTGTCTTTCCCAGGCCAGGCCTGGCTGCTGCGTGGTACTGTGTGGGTACGCAGTCCGTTATGTTACAAGTTGCAAGCGCTGTGTGTTCCTCAGTCTGATTGCTTCCACCCAGGTTTGGGGATTTGTTTGTTTGTTTGGTTGGTTTGTTTTTTAAGTGATTTTTGAGAGAGGAAGGGAGAGAAACATGGGTGTGAGAGAGAAACATGGATCGGTTGCCTCCCCCACCTGCCCCTACCTGGGATTGAACTGGAAACCTGGGTATGTGCCCTGGCCAGGAATGGAACCTGCCACCTTTTGGTGGACAGGACACTGCTGGGATCAGCTGAGCCACAGAGGCCCCTGTCATCTGAGCCTCCGCAGTCTCCTATTTAGCCCGGGGATAAAAGTAGAAGAGGCTCAAATTTTAGCCTGGAGGCTCAAAATCAAGGATTCTGTTTCACAGTGCCAGTAATAAAGGAACCATCTTCCGCAGCATGCCTTTACCACTGGGATTTCACTCTTCTCAAGCAAGGTGTCTCCATGGTAACTCACTTGTGCTTCCAAACAGCCTCCGTGGCCCTGTGGGAGATGGGGCTGCGGCTCCCTCCCTCCCTCCCTCCCTCTGTGGGAGGAAACCCCACAGCCTTTGCGTGGGGCTCGCAGCGTCTCCCACTGCAGTGCATGTTTGTGCCCCCCTGATGCTGGGCTTGACTATGCGATTTGTTGTCAGCGGAATATTTGTCTGTCACCCGAGCTGGGGCTTTAAATGTCCCTGCATGGCTGGTCTTGGCTTCGTGAGTCTCTGTCCCCTGCCAGGAGAAGATGCTAGTCCCCGAGTGCAGGCATGTGGGTGGGGCTGGCCTGAACCTGGCCCCAGGGGACTGAAGACCTACAGGGAGAAGCAGAAACGTGGCATCCATGCTGTGAGCCACTGAAGTCAGATTTTGTTTGTTTCCCAAATTCCCTGCAGGAACACCTGGCCGACCCAGTACCTTTCCTTGGCACACAGGGCTTCCACGCAGCTCCCTGTCGGTCCACAGTCACTCCTCACCAGACCCGCACGGTGACTTGCTGCATGGGCCCACGCTCCCCACGGTGGCTGGTTCCCCCCGCCCCCCGTAATATCTCCCATGTCTGTGGGGTCAGAGGCCACGTACAGCTCCCCCCCAGGTGCTGCTGAAGGGACACACTTTCTTCCAACCTGGGTTAACCCCTTTGAGGCCATAAGCCAGCCATCCTGTGCTGTTGTCTACAGCTCTTAAGGTGTTTTTTTTTTAAATATTTTATTGATTTTTTACAGAGAGGAAGTGAGAGGGATAGAGAGTTAGGACCCAGGCCGGGTTCCCATCAGCTGCCTCCTGCACACCCCCTACTGGGGATGTGCTCGCAACCAAGGTACATGCCCCTGACCAGAATCGAACCTGGGACCTTTCAGTCCACAGGCCAAGGCTCTATCCACTGAGCCAAACCGGTTAGGGCTACAGCTCTTAAGTTTTAAAAAATATATATCTTTATTGATTTCAGAGAGGAAGGGAGAGGGAAAGAAAGACAGAAACATCAATGATGAGAGAGAATCATTGATCATCTGCCTCCTGCACACACCCTACTGGGGATCGAGCTCGCAGGCCAGGCATGTGCCCTTGATCAGAATCGAACCCGGGACCCTTCAGTCCACAGGCCGATGCTCTACCCACTGAGCCAAGCCGGCTAGGGCTGCTTTTTTCATTTTCGTACCTGACTCCTCTCCCAGGAACCTGACACATCAGAGCTGGGCCTCAAGATCATTTGAGACTCTACTCAGGGCTGCATTCAAACCCTCTCTCCTCGCCAACCTAAACAGTACTCCCAGGCCAAGCAGGGTGCTCTTGGTGGGGAGAGTTGCTTTCCTTTTAGAACACGACTGTAAAGGTCAAGGTCAAGGTCAAGGGAATGTTCTCTCCTTGAAGGTGCTTACAGTCCTGGGGCCAGCTGTCAGTCCCAGCGCACCCAGCGCCAGGCTCCTTTGAGAGAGTAGTTCCTGGTGGCCCATGTGGAAATGCACTCGAACTCCACAGCTCATGCCTGCTCTCTCTCTGGGATTCTGAGGACAGAAGTGGCTGATAAATGGTATTGTCACTTTCCCATTCTCTAGAGAAAATGGGTCCCTATCAGACTACTCCTGGAAGATCCATCCTTCCACTCATTCTGCAAGTATTTATTCAACGACTATGCTGAGCACTAGAGATACCAAGGTAAAAAAAGACAAAGTCCTTGCTTCATGAAGAACTTCCTCTCTCTGTGTCTCTCTCTCCCTCTCTCTCTCTCTCTGTCTCTCTGTCTGTCTCTCTCTCTCTCTCTCTCTCTCTCTCTTTCTCTCTCTCTTCCTCTCCCTGTCTCTCTGGTGATGATCCTCTTCCTATTTGGAGATAGCTGCCATCTTGCACATGATTTTATAATATCAAACTGGACATCCATGTACATGCAAAGCCTGTTTATAATCATCTGAGCCTAGCATCTATGTTGGCTTTGACATATGAACACAAAGTATATTTTCATAGTTTTAACATGCTCTCGACTTGAAAGGAATGCCATTATTGCACAAATGAAAGAATGATTGTACTGTGTCCTGTTTAAGACTTTAGCACAGCCCGGCTGGTGTGGCTCAGTTGTCGAGTGTCGACCTGTGAACCAGGAGGTCACAGTTCAATTCCCAGTAAGGGCACATCCCCAGGTTTTGGACTGGATCCCCACCCAGTAGGGGGTGTGCCGGGGGCAGCCAATCAATGATTCTGCCTCATCATTGATGTTTCTATCTCCCTCTCCCTTCCTCTCTCTCTCTGAAATCAATAAAAAAATATACATATTTTTTAAAAGACTTGAGCACAGATTGTTTACCATTTCAGAGAATCATATCACCAGTGCCCTAGGCATTAGCTAGAATGTACTTGCAACCACTGCATTGCTGGAGATGGTCATCCTAGATGCAAACACCTCAGGTACTCAGTGTCTTCTAGAGCAGTGTGACCGAACATTAATATACTGAAATACGCATTCCTTTATTACAAAGTCTTTCCCCCTCTCCTTTTTTCTCTATAGTTCAACTAAGGCATTATAATGATTTTTTAAGTAATAAAATTAGCATTTTATTTTAAAAAGAAAATATTTTATTTATACCTGCATATACAATTGTCTCCAACTTTCATTTCAGGGGAGTGTGGAAAGTGTTATAAAACATTGTTATAAAAGGGGGGTGTTTGGGGTAAAGTGGAGAACCACTGCTCATGGGAACTGATTTTTTGAGTAAACTTTACATGGAAGTGAACATATATGCAGAAAAATGTATAAAACATGGGTGGATTACTCAGTGGATTTTTATAAATTACCCATTTGTTATCCAACTTATACTTATAAATTAAAGGTTTACATGTTACCCGTCTCTTCTGATGGACCCTAATATTATCGGCTCCATAGAACTCTCCCTCATATTTTCGTCTCATCACTTTCCACCCACTCTCCTAACTTATTACAGCAGAGTTTAATTTTGCCAGTTTTTAATTAAAACTTCATGTAAAAATTATAATTATGTGAGGTCATGGATCTATTAACTAACCTTATTGTGGTAAATATTTCACAATATATATATGCAAATCAACACATCATATACCTTAAAGTTACACAACATAATACGTATGTTATCCTATATAATAAAGAGGTAATATGCAAATTGACCATCACTCCAACACACAAGATGGCTGCCCCCATGTGGTCAAAGATGGCCACCCCCATGTGGACACAAGATGGCTGCCACAAGATGGCTGGCAGGGAAGGGCAGTTGTGGGTGACCAGGCCAGCAGGGGAGGGCAGTTGGGAGGGACCAGGTCTGCAGGGGAGGGCAGTTGGGAGGGACCAGGCCTGCATGGGAGGGGAGTTGGGAGGGACCAGGCCTGCAGGGGAGGGCAGTTGGGGGGGACCAGGCCTACAGGGGAGGGCAGTTGGGGGTGACCAGGTCAGCAGGGGAGCAGTTAGGCGTCGATCAGGCTGGCAGGGGAATGGTTAGGGGGTGATCAGGCTGGCAGGCAGAAGAGATTAGGGGCAATAAGGCAGGCAGGCAGGCAAGTGGTTGGGAGCCAGCAGTCCTGGATTGTGAGAGGGATGTCCGACTGCCGGTGGGATTGGGCCTAAACAGGCAGTCGGACATCCCTCAAGGGGTCCCAGATTGGAGAGGGTACAGGCTGGGCTGAGGGACACCCCTCCCCTATGCACGAATTTCATGCACCGGGCCTCTAGTTCCTCAATAAAGCTGTAAAGAAGTAAAAAGACTTGATATAAATGACATCATATAAATTTATTTATGTCTGGCTTTTTTTTCCCCTCGGTGTTATATTGTAAGAACCATCTATGCTACTTCATGTATCAATAATTCATTCATTCTCATTACCAATAATATTCTACTTCATGAATATAATAGAATTTATTTTACCCATTGGACTACTGATGAATATTTGGGTGGTTTCCAATTTTGGACGATATGAATAGTTGTTCCTCAAAATATTCTGGCACATATATTTTAGTAAACACATATATATATATATATTTATATTTATATAACTTCTGTAGGTATACCAAGAGCAGTATTATTGGATAAGTATGCATTTGTTGAGCTTTAACTTAACAGTTCTCCAAAGTGGTTGGCATGCTCTAGGCAGTTATGATAGTTCTACTTGTTCCACAATCTCCTGTTTAGCTGTTTAAATGTATTCTTCCGACCCCACCTTGCACAGCATCTTGCTTGTGTGGCTTTAAGACGTGGCTATGAGAAACTAGGAAGGTGGGAACGTGAACCTCAGCAGAGACCTTTCTGAAAGTACTCAAGGCTAAGCGCAGCTTAGGCGTGTGGCTGGCCAGGGCTAGGAGAAAGTGTTGGCTGTCACATCCACACCCAGCAGTCTCTGGGGCTCCCGAGGCATCTCAGGGGGAGGGTGACTCAATTTCAAGGCCCTCCAGGCAGAGAAGGGGTTATTAAAGGCTCCTGGCCTCCAAGCTGGCTGAGCTGCGCATGGGTGGAGGAGTCTGGAGTGGGCAGAGGAAAGGGAAGTGAGGGGGCTGACTGGCAGCTGGAAAGCTGACTCAAGGTGGGTGGAAGTGGGGGCAGCTAGGGTACAAATGACGATATTTCCAGGATGTATGCAAATCAGATGTACTCAGAATTGGGTTTTAACTGAAACATTCATGTATTATATGGTAAACCTTTTCTTTCCAACCACCATTTTAAAAACCGGGTGGTGGTTAGAATACAGAACAACACTCACACAGGTGCTTGCAAAGGGCCCAGCACTGATCCAGAAACTTGACATTTGGAGGTTGTTCAGCCCTACCAACAACCCCCTGC
This sequence comes from Ia io, assembly GCA_025583905.1. Taxonomy (NCBI): domain Eukaryota; kingdom Metazoa; phylum Chordata; class Mammalia; order Chiroptera; family Vespertilionidae; genus Ia; species Ia io. The sequence continues at coordinate 3,842,255 of JAJQQW010000010.1, read as the reverse complement.
ATCTACAGATGCTACTTTTATCAACCCTATTTTCAGAGGAGGAAGATGAGGCACAGAGAGGCCATGGCTGAGTGCATACTCTTTTTAAAAATATACATCTTTTATTGATTTCAGAGAGGAAGGAAGGGCGGGGAGAGAGAAACATCAATGATGAGAGAAAATCATTGATCGGCTACCTCTTGCATGTCCCCTACTGGAGACTGAGCCTACAACCTGGGCATGTGCCCTGACTGGAATCAAACCGTGACCTCCTGGTTCATAGGGCGACACTCAACCACTGAGCCACACCGGCCAGGCAAGAGTCCATACTTATTCAGCATGCCATGCTCCTCTTGGTACAGAATAGCTTGTATGTTATCCTTTCTGGCTGACATGCTTGTGTCTTAACAAGGCCTTTGGGGGTACCAGGCCTTGACTCAAAGGTGTGACTAAAGGCGAGTCAATACACTTTCCCTTGAGTTTAGGGGCAGGCTTTCTCAGGCTAGCTCCGCCCTGTGGTTATTGGTCAGCCAATGGGCACGTCCTCATTTGCCCTGGGAGGCTGTTGTGGTCCCGAATGATGGCCAAGGCACTGCAGCTCCTGAACTGCCTTCCGAGTCATTTCAGAGAGATGACGCTGTGCACAGCCTGGTTCCCTCACTAACCAGCACTTCTGGGAGCCCAGCGCCAGGCACCCTGCCTTCCCCACCGGCCGTGTGATGGGGGAAGTACATGCTGAAGAACAACATTCAACCGAGGAAACCGGAAGGTCTCGTTGGCTTTAGTAAGTGGTTCATGAATCAGGCAGCAACCCATGCAGCAACCAGAAGGGCTCTCCCAGGAGCTGTACGAAATGGGAGGTTTTTATAGGCCGAAGGAGGGTGGGATAAAGAAGGTAAAAGAGTGGATTATTTCGGACAAGGACACATCCCCTTAGAGCAGGGGTTTTCAACCGGTGTGCTGCAAGAATTTTTTAAACATGCGATACCTGACTATTTAGTCAGGGGCACTGACCTCTTTTCCCTTAGACCAGTGGTTCTCAACCTTCCTAATGCCGCGACCCTTTAATACAGTGCCTCATGTGGTGGTGACCCCCAACCATAAAATTATTTTCGTTGCTACTTCATAACTGTCATTTTGCTACTGTTATGAGTGGGAATGTAAATATCTGTGTTTTCCGATGGTCTTAGGCTCTACAGCAGCGGTTCTCAACCTGTGGGTCGCGACATTAGAAAGGTTGAGAACCACTAGCAGGGTCGCCTAAGACAGTGGTTGGCAAACTCATTAGTCGACAGAGCCAAATATCAACAGGACAACGATTGAAATTTCTTTTGAGAGCCAAATTTTTTAAACTTAAACTTCTTCTAACGCCACTTCTTCAGAATAGACTCGCCCAGGCCGTGGTATTTTGTGGAAGAGCCACACTCAAGGGGCCAAAGAGCCACCTGTGGCTTGCGAGCTGCAGTTTGCCGACCACTGGCCTAAAACCATTGGAAAACACAGATATTTACATTCCGATTCATTAACAGTAGCAAAATGACAGTTATGAAGTAGCAACAAAAATAATTTTATGGTCGGGGGTCACCACAACATGAGGAACTGTATTAAAGGGTCGCGGCGTTAGGAAGGTTGAGAACCACTGCCTTAGATTGTCAATTTAAAAAAAATGACAGCAGCCAACACAACAATCGCCACCAGTGTGAATGAATCAAAATTATACCTATATTTTTGATTCAGATCAGCAAAAAATAAAAAAAAATTATTTTTGGTGTGCCGCAGAATTTGAGTAGCTTCTGTGTGCCAGGCGATTTTTTTCTTTAAAGGTTGAACATCGCCGCCTTAGAGGGGAGCAGCGGTCTCAGGCAGATTACCGCACGCACGTTGACCAGGCAGTCCCACCGATTGGTTTAAAATTTCACCCCGGGAAGAGGCTAAAACTGCAATTAGGTTCGTTGTTAAGTTTTGCTTGGGTGATGTGGCTTAGCAACAGTGACTCTATCTTGGCCTTTTCTTTTATTTCTTTTACACAGACGTATTCACCAAGTAATCGCACTATGAGTGAAGGATCGCAACTGTGACACAGGCACCGAAGGCGCGGGGCCTGGTGTCCGAGAGCAGAACAAAGGGGCGAGGGGCGGCTGAGGACCCCGGAGTGGGATCCTGAAGCGTGAGGGCCGCCTGGGTGACGAGGACGTTCTGGGCCAGGGGAAAGCATGGCACACAGCAGGCCAGGAGGCTGGGATGGGGAGCACAGGCAGCAAGGGGCTGAGAAGGCCGGAGGCCAGGCCACAGGGCTCTGCAGGCCGCACGGGGGGTGTGCTTTATCCTCCGGGGAGGGCAGCACAGAAGCTTGGGTCAGATCTGCGTTTGGAACCCATCGCTCTAGCTGAAGTGTGGAGGATGACCGCTCAGTGTAACTGTTGGTATTCTGTGCCAGCCATTTCTGGACGCGAAGGATGGCAGGTATTCTAACTGGCTGCTTCCAGTCAAGTCTCCCACCTTCCGGTGCCAGTCCAGAGGATTGCCTACTGCCTGCTCTGTCGCCGAGGCTGGGTGCTCTCTGGGACACACACCCTTCGGGGCAGAGCCGTCTACGTTCTGGTTTTAGGTGCGTGACCTGCATAGTAGACTCACTTACCTGAAGGTACATTTTAAAAAGACTTGCCACCGTCCAGCCTGGTTCTTTTTGCATAAACGCCTTGTGCTTGGTACTGCTGAACAGAAATGCTGTCTCATTTAGTCCCCACCACAGCCCTGTGAGAGAGGTGGTGTTACTGCTGTCATCAGGTTTGAAGAGATTAAATGACGTCATTCCGCTACGAAATACCCAGGAAAAGGACCCAAGTCCTCTTCATGCCAAAGTCATTCCAAAACCCCTTCTTTGGATTACCCCCCCCCCCCCCCCCCCCCCCCCCCCCGCCTCCGGCAGGGGCCAGGGCAGGCCCTTCCCACAGTCCCCTCTGCGGAGAGCACTCCTCAGGCCGCCCCGCCTCCGCTGGCCTCTAAGAACAGTTACGAAGCCAAGAGGCCTGCCTCCCTCTCTCCGGTTACCGGCTGCTTGCCGGGGTGTGCCAGCTGCCCGCCCTATCCTCTAAAGGCCTGCCAAGTAAACAAGCATAACATTAGCCTAAAAAGGAATCTTCTGGGCAGGTGATTCACACCTGTCTTTTGTCCTCCAGTTTTATTCAAATAGCCTGGTAACGAATAGTGCGATCCATCAAAGCACTTAACAGTAGGTGTTGAGAAGGCTTGATCGCCCCAAGAAGTTCAAGGCAAATTACTTTAAAGTTCTGTTCCAATAGCCCATGTGCTGAAGATTTCTTTCCCCAGCAACACACTTGGAGCACAGATAACTTTAGCCTAGGGGAAACATAGTACTCTCACAATGATGCTGCTGATTTTTCTCAAACATTTTACATCCTCTCCTCTCTCTCTCTCTCTCTCTCTCTCTCTCTCTCTCTCTCTCTCTCTCTCTCTCTCTCTCTCTCTCTGGAATGAATAAGCAGATAAATCAGACAAGTTCTTAGAACCAGCACCTTTACAGGAGGTATGGGGGAGCAGGGTTGGCACCAATAGGTAAGGTATTGTTTCTGCTCTGGTATGAGAAGGTGGGATAAAGCCCTAACTTCACGAGCGCGTTCTGATCCACCCTTTGCCTTTCTTTTTGATGCTCGTATCTAACACTGAAGAGAAACCAGTGACAGAGGACCTGGGGGAAGGCCATGGAGAAAGTGAGGCAGAGGCGAGATGGAGAACTTGTGCAAAGATGGAAGGCAGGAAGGAGGTAAGGTGGGAGAAAAGAGTCAATCAGAAGAGGGACTGCAGGAGGAAAGAGAATGTTGGAAAGGACTGGAAAAAAATAAAGAGAAAACGGCGAGAAAGCAGAGGGAAGAATGAAATACTTGCATGGGGAGAGTGAAGTTCGAAAGGCCTGGCACCTTTACCAAGGCCCCTTCCCATCCTGTCTCCCTATCCCTCACCTCCAGTGAGACTGACTTCCCAGCTGCATACATATATACATATACATATACATATACATATACATATATACATATACATATACATATACATATATATATACATATACATATATATATATATATAATTTCAGAGAAGAAGGGAGGGGGGGAGAGAGAAACATTAATGATGAGAGAGAATCACCTATCGGCTACCTCCTACATGCCCCCCACTGAGGATTAAGCCTGCAGTCCAGGCATGTGTCCCCGACCAGAATGGAACCCGGGACCCTCCAGTCCACAGGCCCACGCTCTGTCCACGGAGCCAAACCAGCCAGGGGTCCCTGCTGCTCCTGAGCACTCCTGCTCTAGGACCGTCCACCTGCGGCTCCTCCCCCAGGTATCTACCGAGCTAGTCCCTAACGCCCTTCGCGGGGGGCCGGCCCCTCCACGCCCTCCTTAAAACAGCAGCTCCCGCTGCCCTCTATCTTCCTACCCGGCTTTATTCTTAAAGCGGCGATCACCACCCACACACTACTTAGGTGGCTATTGTCTAACACCCTCCCCACTTTCCCAGGACCCTTTTGGGAGGGAGGGGGCCTCGATATACGCCGAATGAGTCAGGGGGTGGCTGCAAGTGGGAGAGAGCAGCGGCAGGGGCGTGTTCGAGAGGGATGTTTGGGGGCGCGGGGGGCGGGGGGGGGGGCTTCCAGTTCAGCAGGATAGCACATTGCCATTCTTCTTTCTTTCTCTCCTCCGTCTTGCCCTCCCTAATTCAGAGGCCAGGGACAAGGAACGGGAATGCGGGACAGGGTGAAGAATCCAAACTGATCCAGCTCGAGTTCCGGTGGAAAGTGCACAGGCCAGAAGGGCTGGAAGGTAGGGAACAAATGCACACGCAACCGTGGGAGAAGAGTGGAGAGAAGAGGAACAGACGTCACTCCCTTGGCCGCTCTCCCCGATGCCCCCACGGCCTGGCCAGGCGCTCCTCGCCCTCTCCTCTGCCGCCCGGACTGCGGCTCGCCGGCACGACCACTTTGGAGGAGGCCGGGCTGGCCTTGCCGCGCGCGGAGGGGGCCCCCCAAGTTAGCCTCGGCGGAGGCCAGGCACGCGCCCCGTGGAGCCGCGAGGGCGGCGGGGACTACAACTCCCAGCGTGCCGAGCGCGGCGGCGCCTGCGCAGTGCGGCGGGAGGCGGCGGTCTGTTCTCCGCTGAGGAGGAGCAGGGCAGAGGAGGGAGGCAGCGGGTGAGAGTTCAGAGTTCAGCAGCAGCAGCCCGAGCCCATGATTCCCATATGCCCTGTAGTTTCTTTCACCTATGGTGAGTATAATGTGCCCCATCGGGGCCCCCGCCCGGCCCCGGGCCCGGCCTGGGGCGGCGGGGAGGCGCGGGGCTGGGGCTGGCCCCGGGGAGGAGGCGGCGGCCGCCACCGGGGCGTGCGAGTGAGCGGGGGAGTGCGAGGCGGCGGGGGGAGGCGGCGCGGCCGCCACCGGGGCTCGGCCCGGCGAGGGCGGCTTCTCACGGCGCCTCTCTCTCTCCCCCCTTCCCCTCCCTCGGCGTCCGTGCGCCTCCGCGCCTCTCCTGCCGCCATGGGACCCTTCGCTCGGCGCCCGCCGCAGTGCCCAGCCGGCTGGGGGAAGATGCCAAAATGGCGACCGGCAACTACTTTGGATTCACCCACAGCGGGGCGGCGGCGGCGGCGGCTGCGGCCCAGTATAGGTAACGGCTCCCGCCCTCCCCCTGCCCTCCCTCCCCCCCCCCAGCCCGCTCCTCCGCCCGGATCCCGCCGGCGCGACGCCCCCGCGCCGTCCCCGGCCCGGCCCCTCCCGCCGTCCCCGGCCCGCGGCGGGGAGCGGCCCCGAGGGGGCGGGCCGAGGGCGGCCGAGGTGTGGGGACGTGGAGGGCCGCTGGGGCTCTCGGCGGCCCCGCGGCTAAAATGGCCTCCCGCGGCCCGCAGGCCGCGCAGGGAGCCGAGGCCCAGGCGCCGGTCTCCCGCCCGCCCCGTGCCCACCTCGGGGCGCCCTCCCACTGGGTCTCGGGGCGGGGGGGCCGGGGGGCGCCGAGTCGCAGGGCGCAGCGGCCGGTCCCGCGACGCCTGCGGTGCATCGGTCCTCGCCCGGCCCCCGGCGCCCGGCCCCCGTGTCGGTTTCTCGGGTGCTGGGTCCTCCGGCCTGCGGCTTCCCGGGCCCTGCGCCCGAGCCCTGCGAGCGAGCGAGCGAGCGAGCTGCGGGCGCCGCTGCCGGCCGCGGGCTCCCTCCCGGGGGGACGCACACGCACCAGCCCCCTGTGGAGGGTGGAGTTGGTGGACGGCACCGACGGCCCGGTCCCCAGTGCTGGGCGGGGAGCCCACAGCTCGGTCCGTTCCGGAGTGTAGGCTCCTTGCGGGCCAGGGTTGAGCTGGGCGAGCCCTTCCCCGTGCGGAAAGGAAAGTGCGGGTGCGATTGCACGGAGTTCCTGCCAGGCTCCGTGTGAAACTCCCTCCTTCCGGGGAGCCTGGCCGTCTGAAGTGTCATTAGCCAGAAAAAAGGGGTGTTTTGTCGTCGTCGTCGCCGCCGCCGCTGTTACTTTCGGGTCAGTCTGGTCAGCCTCTCCAGGTGCAGGCCGGGGCCAGGTAGGGTTCAGGGTCGCCAGGAGCCTGTCTCTGCGAGTGCCGGGGTGCTGACTGCCGGGCAAGCCCGGCCGCTCGCCCCGCGCCTCGTCGCTCCAGGCGGCGGGCGCTGTCCTGCCGAGGGCATCACCCGAGGGCATCACCGGGAACCAGGAGGCCTGGGTGCCGGTCTTGTTTGCTCTTGATTTTAGGACGTCGGGGGTCATCACTTTATCTGGGCTTTCTTTTTCCCCTCACGTAAAAAAGATGAGGTTCTCGGTCATCTTTTGGGGTTAAAATTTGTAATTCTGAGAAAGTTGCCTTATTCCGTGGAATTTCTAAGATGCCACTTATTGTAAGGGGTGTGTCATTACTTTCTGTATCACTAAAAATGTGCTACCAGTTAAAACATGACAGTGCTTACCACCACTGATTTTAGGAGATGTTAACATGTATAAATATGCCATTTATTGATGAAATTGGTATTTTACTAATTATTGAATGCCTTTGGACTTTTTTTTTTTTTTTTTTACAAGTCTCTCTTATCTGGACACCTATGTTTCAAATAAGTAAATAAATAAATAAAGACTGAGATGACAGGTTACTGGGGCAAATTAACAAATCCTTTGCTTACAAGTTGTTAATTAGTCAAGTCTCAGCTACTTTGTTAAAAGCTTTTAGGGCTAATACTTGTGGAGAGAAAAAAATGAGCTATTTTCTTTCTCTGGGAAACAAGATAGCTAATCAGCATCTGTGTCATAAATCCAGTGCTACCAAGTACTTTGTGTTCTAGACAAGGCTGTATTTAACAATTAAAAATTTTACTTGTTTTACCCAGTATTTTTCTGTTAAAATGGCAGAGTGATAGCTTTTTGGTTTATTTACTGTTTATTTACTGAAAATGTAGTGGGTTTGTTGTTTGTGGCAGTTTTGAAATATTTTTCTAATGCGAACCTACAGATAGAAATGAGGGGGGCAAATGCCAATTTAAAGGTAATTATTTTAAAAAATAAAATAGTTGCATGCATGTTTTTTATCCCAATATAGGAAACTATTAAATAGTATCTGTACCTAATTTTTCTTTGGCTTTGAATCTCATAGTTTCTGTAAACTAACAACAATCCAATTATTGCTATATATATGTCTAGTGAGAATACTTTTAAAAATGTTATTTATGCATATATTGGCAAAACTAAGATGCTCTGTCCTCATATATAAATATAGTAAATGGAAATTGTTTGCTTTTGATAGGAATAAATGAGGCCCAATAAAGCTAATACTTTGGCTTAACAAAAATGAACAAGTACAGTAAACTCCCGATTTTGCAGACCTCAATTTAACGGACTTCAGATTTAATGGACAAAATTTAAAGTCTGTATAACATGTGGAAATTAACGTCGGATGTCCTTCCAGATGAAGCTGCAGCGGTGGGGGCCAAGGCAGAGGCGGTTAGGGGCGATCATGCAGGCAGGCGAGTGGTTAGGGGCGATCAGGCAGGCAGGCGAGCAGTTGGAGCCAGCAGTCCCGGATTGCAAGGGGGATGTCCGATGGGGCCTGAACTGGCAGTCGGACATCGCCCGAGGAGTCCCGGATTGCGAGAGGGTGCTGGCTGGCCTGAGGGCCCCTCCCCGTTCCCCCTCCCCCAGCACGAATTTCGTGCACCGGGCCTCTGGTCCTATATAATAAAAGGGTAATAGGCAAATTGACCAAATGGCAGATGACCCGTTGCTGTGATGTGCACTGACCACCAGGGGGCAGACGGTCAATACAGGAGCTGCCCTCTGGTGGTCAGTATGCTCCCGCAAGGGGAGCGCTGCTCAGCCAGAAGCTGGGCTGACAGCTCGTGAGCACAGCGGCGGGCGCAGCAGTCAGATCCTCTGAGGGCTCCCATACTGCAAAAGGGTGCAGGCCGGGCTGAGGGACACCCCCCCGCCCCCCCCCGGAGAGTGCACAAATATTGTGCACTGGGCCTCTATATCATAAAAGCCTAAGAGACGGTTATGGCGGAACGACCAGAATGACTGGTCGCTATGATGCGTACTGACTACCAGGGGGCAGATGCTCAATGCAGGAACTGCCCCCTGGTGGTCAGTGCTCTCCCACAGGGGGAGCCTCTCCCGCCTCTGCAGCAGTGCTAAGGAGCAGCGAGCCGAGCGGTAGGGAGCAGTGAGCAGGCGGGTGGTAAGGAGTGAGGGCTCCCAGACTGCGAGAGGAGAGCTGGCCTAAGCCAGCAGGCAGACATCCCCCAAGGGGTCCCAGACTGTGAGAGGGCACAGGCCAGGCTGAGGAGACATCCCCCACCCCCCCACCCCCCAGTGCACGGGGCCTCTAGTCTACATATTTAAATCCCAGAATCACTGCAGGTAAACAATGTTCAGAGAATGATCAGCACACAGTCACACTGTATCACTTGATCACTTTGTATCGCTCAGTGATTGGTTTTATTGTGCTTTACGTGACTTTCTGCAGCAGTTTTAACAATGTTCCCATGTGTGCTAAGCCAGCCCCAGCCATGTGCATTTGTTTACTAGTGGTGACTGGTGAATTTACTAGAAATATTCAGTATAAATTTAAAATTACAGTAATATCGAAAATTTCTGTGAAAGTGAACTTCTCATACATACTTAATTTTAATTACACAAATGTGTCTATAAATTACAGGTGAACTAATTTGTCAATTTTTTTAACATACACATTTGGAAAACCTATTTCAGCCCTTTTTAAAAAATATATTGATAATAGATTTTAGAGAGGAAGGGAGAGAGAGCGAGAGAGAACATCAATGATGAGAGAGAATCATTGATTGGCTGCCTCCTGCATGCCTCTTACTGGGGATCGAGCCCGAAACCCTGGCATGTGCCCTTGACTGGAATTGAACCCAGGGCCCTTCAGTCCGCAGGCCAGTGCTCTATCCACTGAGCCACACCAGCTAGGGCTCGGCCTTTTCTTTTCCTTTTTTTTTTTTTTAATGTTTTTGTTGATTTCAGAGAGAGGAAGGGAGAGGTAGAGAGGGATAGAAACATCATTGATGAGAGAATCATCAATCGGTTGCCCCTTGCACACTTCCTACTGGGGATGGAGCCCACAACCCCGGGCTGTGCCCTGACTGGGAATCAAACTATGACCTCCTGGTTCTGGGGTCCATGCTCAACCACTGAGCCACACCGGCTGGGCCGGACTTTTGGCTATAATGGACATGCCCTCACCTGAATCAGTCCGTTATATTGAGGTCTTACTGTAGCATTAATAATAAAAGCATATGCAAAAAATCCAGTAAGGATGCTCTTTTTCTTCCTGTCTAGAAATCATTACAATGTAACTTTTAAACATGGAAGACTAAGGCCTACTTTGCAAACATGACATATATATATATATTTTTTTTCTTTTAATTTGAAGGATGCGAAGTCAGGGAAATCTTAAGTGGTTATATGTGGATGCTGTGGATAGTTGCTTCATCTGTCATTGAATTCAGATAAATGAAAGTAACTCTTAAGTCTAGATTTAATTCTGGTTCTAAGCTATTTTTGTTACAGCTATGTAAGGTATTTGATTAAATTTATTTGGAGCTTAGACTATTGCTTGTTAATATTTGAGATTCATAATGACATTCTAAAAATCAAGGTTTTAAAAATATTTTATAAAGATCTCATAAGTTTTGCTACTAATAACTTTAGGATAAACCAAGGTTTAAATTTATGTATGCATATGAAACATTTTTGTGATAGGCATTTGTTCAGTTCTTGTGCTACATGTTCCATCAGCTGCTGAGTGTTTTTCTTCCTGCTTTGTGTTATTTTTTTAAGACAAGTAAATAAACTTATGCCATTTGCCACTCTTGCAGATGTAATTTTTTCATTTTCTGACCTTTAATTTGTTCCTCCCCTTGGAAATGAAGAAATCAGAAACATTTTTAAAAAGTATTTGTGGCCGAGACTGGGAGACCGGTTTGGCTCAGTGGATAGAGCGTCAGCCTGCGGACTCAAGGGTCCCAGGTTCGATTCCGGTCAAGGGCATGTACCTTGTTTGCGGGCACATCCCCAGTAGGGGGTGTGCAAGAGGCAGCTGGTCGATGTTTCTCTCTCATCGATGTTTCTGACTCTCTATCCCTCTCTCTTCCTCTCTGTAAAAAATCAATAAAATGTATTAAAAAAAATTAAAAAATAAATAAAAAGTATTTGTGTATGTATATGTATGTATTCTTGATAGAATGTTAATTTGGGGTGTGTAGGACAAGGCAGACCTCAAGCACGGTGAAAAAATAGAGATGACTTCATGGCAGAAAGGGAACTTGGTTGGGTAGGTAACCTACTTCATTCCGTAGAGTAGACCTTTTTGGTTTGAGAAGATAGACTTCCTTTTAGACAGACAAATCTAATTTATAATAAATCTTGGAAACTATTTTAATAGTTATAAGGACTTAGGTTAGCAAAGAAAGTGAGGATGGCATGGCTCAATGGTTGAGCGTCGACCTATGAACCAGGAGGTCATGGTTCGATTCCTGGTCAGGGCACATGCCCGGGTTGTGGGCTGAATCCCCAGTGTTGGGTGTGCGGGAGGCAGCTGATTGGTGATTCTCTCTCATCATTGATGTTTCTATCTCTCCCTCTCTCTTCCTCTCTGAAATAAATAAAAATATATATTTTTTAAAAATGTGAGGAAGGAAAAACTTCCTAAATAGTTTCGTAGGATCAAAACCATTACCAGTTTTTTATTGATACAGAAGTTGATTTGTGATATATATAAATATGTGCATATTTAATATAAAATAAAGTAATCTCATTAAATACCACTATTAATAAGACACAATCATTTTTTTTTGAGACCTTTAAACCAGCAGTTTCCCTTATTCTTTAGAAAAGTTTTGGATGTATCAGTTCATTGTCATCTTTCTAGCTAGTCAAGATACTTGTCTTTTAGCTGGATAACCTAAATCTTTAGCGTGTGTTTAATTAAACTAATTTTCTTTGTCCTATATATAATTCTTAGTGCATCATTGATATCTGAATGTTATTTTACCTTTCAGTATAGTTATCTATTTAAAATAATCAGTTGGCAACATTTTTTACACTTTTTATGTCCACTGTTTATTGAATTTGAAGACTTTAGAGATGGCATAAAGGTTGTAAAATAATTGCTTGACCCCCATATTCTTAGAGTCTTAGCAAATGCTAAGGGATAAATGTTTAAGTGGATTTTGACTGTTTTCTGGACATTAGTTTAAGTAATCTGCTAGTCAAAAGAAGGCATATCATCTAATGATTCTTGAGATGTCTTTAGGACAGTCTGGTCCTAAATTATAATTATCTCACATCACTAAGATAACTTGGGTAGGCTGATTGGGGTAAGCAGGGGCAATTTTCCCTTCTCTTTCTTTATAACTTTTTATTTGAATGTAATGTTATGAATATTGTGTCTTGAAGAAAAGAATAAAAATAGTACGAATATTGTGTCTTGAAGGAAAGAATAAAAGTAACACTAGTAAGGTAAAAAAGGAATAATCACTAACTGAGAAGCTGCAAAAACCAGGTGAACAGGTTTTTGAAACCAATCATGGTGATGGAAATTTACTGGCTCTACAAAAAAAAATTTACTGCAACTGCTAATTATATCAGCTCTTCCATTGTTGAATCAGAGATCTTAGGATTCATAGTGCATGAGTGAGTTTGAAATAATGAAAATTTTCTTTCCCAAAAGATTGTTGCTGTTAATGTTGACGATATTTCCTTTTTAATGTTATTAATAATTTTAAGAGTAGGGTGAGCCAGAGTACCCCTGTACAGAATGTTGTTTAAGGTGTGTGCTTTACTGTGCTTTTGTAAACTACCTTACAAATTACTAGAATGAAAGGGCATGCATTTGAATCCCAGCTCTATCCCTCAGTCACTTAACCTTTCTGAGACTCAGTTTCCTTACCTAACTTGCCTTGAGGTGAAGATTTAAATATAAAACTTACTAGCCTATTGCCTGATTTTCAGAAGGCATTTTACCACTGGAAGTTTTCTATAAAGTAGAGATTTGAATAATACTATAATGGTTTTTAAAATACTCCTTAGTTGATTTTTATCATATACTTAATATATAGCGCTTTATAATCTCAAAGTAAAATGTTTCAAAAGTTGGTACTTGAGTTATAGGTAGGCCTCAATTTCAATGTCAAATAAGTCCTGTTTATATATAGCCACAAAACTAACTGAATAAGTAGAAATAAAACTGAGATATGCAAACACTTTAAGGAAAAAAAAATATTAGGATATAAAGGTCATAAAAGAAGACATAAGTAAATGAAGATGAGCTATGTTCATGGAGTGAAAAAAATCAGTACCATCAAGTTATCAGTTTTCCCCTAAGTAATCCATATATTTAATGTATTTCCAATAAAAATCTCAACAGGATTTTTGGGGTAACTTGATAAAGGACTTCTAATATTGGTTTTGAAGAGAGTATTGGTCCAAAAGTAGTCATGAAGTATGATAAGGAAGTTCTTGTATTATCCTGTATCCACACTTCATTAAACAGGAAAACATGGTATTGATACAGAGACAAATAGATCATTGAATTAGAGATCCCAGAGATTTGTGCTTATGGGCAGTTGGATCACAATGTATAGCTATTTAAATAGAGGTATTTATAAAAATAAAATGAGCCAAATTATTCAGAAATATGCCATCAGGTTAATCAAGACAGTTCTTGGGCTTATAAATGTAGTAATTGACAAAGTATGTTAGGATCACTTAGATGCATGATTAAAGGTGAGGAGTGTACCCACTGTGCTTGTCCATAATTTGGCAGAATTAGAGTCAGTTGTTCTGAGGATAACATTTCTTAGTGTTTTGTGAAAGCTGTGCAGTGCAGTTCTTAATTCTTACTTATAGAGCACAAATAGATGAAATAAAGAACACTGGCCTTTTTTGTTTTATTATTAGTCTTGTATGGTATGTATATTAAAATATACTTGTAGGGAGTAACTCACATGATACTTAATGAACAGCTACAATATGCACATTCCCTGCTCTCAAGGAGTTTACACTTCTGAGTGATGAGAGTGGGAACAGATCAGATACACCCACAAATAACTATACCATGATAATGATCATAACTAAGTTTAATGAAATAATGAGATGGGAATTGGAGGATTCTGACTAGGAATTTGAGGTAGACTTCATGGTCTGCTTTTCTGAAAATCCAGGGAATGTCATTTTATTTTTTATTATATTTTTATTGATTTCAGAGAGGAAGGGAGAGGGAGAGATATATATAAACATCAGTGATGAGAGAGAATCATTGATTGGCTGCCTTCTGCACGACCCCTACTGGGGAATCGAGCCCACAACCTGGGCATGTGCCCTTGACTGGAATCGAACCCGGGACCCTTCAGTCTGCAGGCCGATGCTCTGTCCACTGAGCCACACCACCTAGGGCCAGGGAATGTTACTGTAGACAAAGGAAATGTCCTGAGCCAAGACAGGAATGTAAGATCTGCTTGAGAGTGGATGGACTCTGAAGTCGGCCCACCTCAGCTGAATCCTGGTTCCCTCTACTACCTACCTGCTTGTGATCTAAGGCAGTCACTTGGTATTTCAGTTTCTTCATCTATAAATGGAGGTAATGATTCTTACCTCATGGGATTGAGATTTTTTTAAAAATTCTTTGTTGAAGTGTAATATATCACCCAGTTGAAAAATTAGAACATTACCAGCGTTCCTGGGAGGCCTATACAGTCCCCATTGTGCTGTTTTGAGAATCAAAGGAGGTAATATTTGTAATGTGCTCAGAACAATTCCTGGCATATATACATCCCCATCAATGTTAGTATTACATTCAGTAGAAAAGGGATAGAAAAGGAATAGAGGAGCTTAGAAAAGGGATAAAGGTTGGTAATGTAAGTCTGGATATTACTCATATGGTGGTGATCCACCATAAATAGCTTAGAAGTATGGTTGAAACATGATAAAATATAGTGCCTGGCATACATCAAACATTAGTAAACATTTTTTTTTTTAATGAATGAAAAATAGAAAAAAGTAGTGCTGTGGTTACAAACTGGGGTAATGTCTGTGTTTAAAGCAGGGCCAGAGAAAGAAACAAATACTGGGTGAGCAGAAAGCTGAAGGAAAGTAATGTCAAAAATCAAGAGAGAGGTAGTCAGCAATGTTAGGGCTTTAGAGAGATTGGATCAAGAATTTGATAGTTTTCAAATTATTGGTATAATTTTAATGGGTAGCTACTATAGGAAAATTAGAATTGAATCATTTGGCACTACAAAAAGACTAGTATAAAATTTTGCTTAGCCTGGCTATTGTGGGTCAGTGGTTGAGCGGCTCTCTCTCTCTGTGTCTCTGTCTCTCTCTCTCTCTCTCTCAATCCTCTGCTCCTCTCTCCCTTCTTCTCTGAAATCAATAAAAATATTTTTCATCTCTTTGTCTCTGCACATTCTAGGTAATTTTTATAGACACTTTCTGGTTCACTAATTTTTTGCCAGCCATGTCTAATCAGTTATGTAGTACCTTTCTGAGTTTCTAATGATAATTTTTATATACTGTATTTCATTCTGTTTGCTTCTTTTAAAAATTTATCTGGCCCTGGCTGGGTGGTTTAATTGATTGGAGCATCATCCCGTACATAAAAGGTTGTGAGTTCAATTCCCCGTCAGGGCACATAACCTAGTTTTCGAGTTCGATCCCCAGTTCAGGGCACACATGGGAGGCAACTGATTGATGTTTCTTTCTCACATCAGTGTTTCTCTCCCTTCCTCTCTCTCTCTCTAAATTTAATCAATAAAAACATCCTTTGGTGAGGATTGAAAATCTTATCTAGTTGTTTTTGATCAATCTTTTGGTTGTTGGTCTTAGATTTGATAGCCTCTCTTACTTCACGTGTACTTATTTTATATCCAATAATTCTAATACTTTTAGTCTTTTAAGAAAACCTTTATTCTGCAAATTCTTTCTCACAGTAACTTGTTTCCTTACAGGTTTTGTTGTGAATTTTTTAATTGAGATCTCTTGTTCCTTGGAACATGGTAGCATTTAGTGAGGAATATGCATTCTGTGGCACTTGGGAACATTGCCTTCCCAGATATACATTAACTTCTTGGCTTCTTCCTGTTCAAATAATGTGAATTCTAGAGCCCAAGCCTAGGGAGAGGGGTAGGGAGACTTTTCTTCTCCACCCAGAGCCAGGACTGAGACAAGAGTTTCCTTACAGTTCTCCCTTAATGGGGGAAGTAGTAGGTTTTTAAAAAATTCACCCATCTGTGCTGGTTTCTTGTGTGAGTTCCCGGGTTCTAGGCCATTACTTCCATGTGCCTTTCATGTGTCTGCTAATGTACAGCAGCACACTGGGGGGTAAACGGGGAGACTGGAGCCCTGGACGAAGACACTGGAGCTGCAGGTGACAGGCTTGGGGCTCTGGTCACTCGTGCACTGCCCCTTTCCCCTAGGAACTAACAGTTTCCCTGTTGGGTAGAAGGAAACATTTTGCTTAAAGGTAATTAAAAAGCAGAAAAATGAAAGGTGACTACTTGTGAATGTTTTGTATCATGAAATAGCAGGTCTCAAACTTTTTGGTTTTTGTTATTCCTCACCCGAGGATATTTTTCCACTGATTTTTAGAGAGAGTGGAAGGGAGGCGGAGAGACAGAGAGAGAGAGAAATATCGATATGAGGTAGACACATTGATTAGCACGCACGCCCTGCCCCGGGGCCCCGATGTACGTGCCCTTGACCAGAATGGAACCTGGGACCCTTCAGTCCGTGGGCAGGCCCTCTATCCACTGAGCCAAACCAGCTAGGGCGCAGTCTTTTTGGTTTTGGGACCTCTTTATACTTATAATTATTGAAGACCTCAAAGAGCTTTTGTTTATATGGGTTATGTAATACTATAAGAAATTTTAAAAAATATTTATCAAATCATCTTAAAGTAAGGATAATAAATCACTATATGCTGCCCTGGCTGGTTTGGCTAAGTGGATAGAGCAACAGCCTGCGGACCAAAGGATTCCGGGTTCGATTCTGGTCAAGGGCACATGCCTGGGTCGCGGGCTCGATCTCCACTAGGTGGCGTGCAGGAGGCGGCCGATTCAAAATTCTCTCTCATCAATGATGTTTCTATCTCTCTCCCTCCCTCTCCCTTCCTCTCTGAAATCAATAAAAATATATTTTTAAAAAATCACTATATGCTAACCAAAAATATCACTATGCAAAATAACCTATATTCTTATCTTCCCCAAAATAGTGAAACACGAGAGCCATTGTTTTACATTTTTACAAATCCTTTTAATACCTCAATTAGATGGTTGGATTCTTAAATCTGCTTCTGCATTCAGTCTGTTGTAATAAATTGTTTGGGTTAAAATATATGAAGGCAGTCTGCAATTAAAAAGGAGAGCCTCCTCGACCCTCTGAAAGGTCCCTTAGGGACCCTCTTAGGAACCCTTAGTGGTCTCTGGATCGCATTTTGAGAACCACTCTTGTATAGAAACTAAAGGAAGTATAGAAATGTTTTGTTACCAGATGCCATTTATATGGCAAGCTATTTGTTCATAAGTTATTTTAATTTCAGTTGTGACTATAAATTTAGTATAATGTAAAGCCAGATCATGGTAATGGAATTTGAAAGCATAAAAATGAATTCAGAGTTGGACCTAAGTAAGGGTTGAGGCCAGAACATAGAAGTTAGATGGAATTGGAATAACTAGAAAGAAGTATTTCAAGTTGGGGTTTGTTAGTCATTCCAGTTGTCAGTTTGTCGGCCCACAAACTGAAGGGTCCCGGGTTCGACCCTTCAAGGCACATACCTTGGTTGTCAAGGGCACATACCTTGGTTGCAGGTTTGATCCCCAGTCCTAGTTGGGGCACATGTGGGAGGCAACCAGTCAATGTGTCTCTCTCACATCGATGTTTCTCTCTGTGTGTCTCTCCCCCTCCTTTCCACTCTCTAAAAATCAATTGAAAAATATCCTTGGGTGAGGATTAACCAAAAATAAATAAGTAAAAAATAATGTAGTATAGGAGGGCTTGCAATGAAAACAGCATTCCCTTATTTTTCTCCCAATTCTGCGCATTCTGGTTTTATTTCTAACCTTTGTATCACTAAACAATATGCTTTTCTAGGATTTAATTCGTTGAATTTATACATTATAATTTTATTTTCTACAATTATAGTTAGCAATTTTAGTACATACTCTATCTTGCTTCTCATTTCTCTTCCAGAATTCAGTGATACAGTTATTTCTGTTAGTGTAAACAGTTCACTCCATTTCTAGTTCCATCAAAGGTAGATAGTATCTCAGTACTTTCTATTTTAGGAAGAGATTATTGAAACTTGTGCTTTACCTACTTCTCCATCCCATTCCCAACTTAGTTATAGTTTTACTTGGGATACCATTTACGTTGTGTTCTATAATCATAGTTTACCTTCTGTATATTAGTTTGATTCTAAAACTTTGAAGCAAAAATGTTCACTATTATGACGGTGTAAATAGTACATACTGTAAGCCAAGTACTGTCTTATGATTGTAATTCCTATGTTTCATTTTTATAGCCCTGTACCACTTATTAGAAGCCTCTTCCTAGGTTCAAATGAAAATGAATTTATCCCTTTTTACACCCTACTTATTGCTCAAAATGTGATGTCTTTTACTGGGATCGAGCAGTTTTATATTTCCTGAAGTGTTTTCTTCCCCTGCCCCCCCTCCCAGATCTTGTTAGTGCCTTGATTATATTTTAAGATATTTCCAGTCTCCCAGTCTACTGTCTACTGTCTACTGTCCAGTCCTCTTTCCTAAACATCTTGCTCCTGGAGGCTCTGTCCTTCCTTTGATTCCACTCTAAGCTCATTGCCACTCTGGGCTGCTACATAGCTGCTGACCTGGGCTTTCATCTCGCTCCTGGGTTTGGATCCATGTTTGTAGGATTCTACAATCTTTTTCTTGATTAATCGATTGATTAAAAAAAATACATCATCATCTAGTGCCCTAAAAGGTATAGAGGTGGTAAACTCCTTCAGTCCTTGAATGCCAAGAAAAATATGTATTCTTCCTTAATTTATCTGGGTACAGAATTGTGCATCCTATCTAATAATCCTATACAATAAAAGAGTAATATGCAAATTGACCGTAACTTCACCACACCAACCAGCCAATCAGGAGCAAGTATTCAAATTAACCCAACCAAGATGGCTGCAGCCATGGAGTGAGCAGGAGGCTTGGGTTTCCCTGGTAATGGAAGAAGCCAAGTTTTCCGCACACCCTGGCCGACCTAGGCCTCCACTCAAAGCTACAAAGTTTCAATTATAGAAGATAAACAAATCCCAACAAAAATGGCGGCAGCCATGGAGCTGGAGAGAGCCGGAGGCTTGAGTTGCCCCGGCGATGGAAGAAGCCAAGCTTTCCGTGGCCCTGGCCTGCCTTGGCCTCCGCTTAAGGCTACAAAGTTTCAATTATAGAAGATAAATAAATCCCAGATACCAGGCCTCCGCTTGGATTGCTGGGGAGCATGGCCAGCCTGCAAACCATCACAGGCCCCTTGCCCAGGCCACCCCATGCCCCGAGGGAACCCCCACCCTGATCCGGGACACCCTTCTGCCGGAAGCCAATTATTGTTTTAATAATAGAGAGCTGTGGACAGGGAATTCGGAGGACTGGTCAACCTTAATTGCTCTAACGGGTCAGAGCTAATTATTAGATATTGGTAGTTGAAGAAGCCCCCACCTGTTAGTCCTAAATTCACTGATTGGCTTTTATTGGGAGTTTCCTGCCTAGGGCATATGGGTGTATCCTCTAATTTTAATCTTAATAAAAGGGATGGAAAAGCCAGAGTGAGTAGTAGTTCTCCCACTAGAGTTGGACAACCGCCTGGCTGCCATTTCCCAAATTAAATCTTTTCTAAAGTCTCTTTTCATTTGTGTGGCCTTCTCCAGAACCAGAACCCTGAACCAGAACCCTGAATCACATGGAACGTGAAAGGGGCTTCCACACCCTTCAGGGCAAACCAGCTGGCCCCCACCCGTGCACCAGGCCTCTATACTATCTAATAAAAGAGCAATATGCAAATTGACCATCGCTCCAACACACAAGATTGCTGCCCCGATGTGGTCAAAGATGGCTGCCCCCATATGGACACAAGATGGCCAGCAGGGGAGGGCAGTTGTGGGCGATCAGGCCAACAGGGAAGGGCAGTTGGGAGGGACCAGGCCTGCAAGGGAGGGCAGTTGGGGGCGATCAAGCCTGCAGGGGAGTTAGGGGTGACCAGGCCGGTAGAGGAGGGAAGTTGGGGGTGACCGGGCCTGCAGGGACGGGCAGTTGGGGGGGACCCAGGCCTGCAGGGGAGGGCAGTTAGGGGTGACCAGGCTTGCAGGGGAGGGCAGTTAGGTATCACTCAGGCTGGCAGGGGAGTGGTTAGGGCAGTGATGGCGAACCTATGACACGCGTGTCAGCACTGACACGCGTAGCCATTTCTGATGACACGCGGCCGCATGCCGAGGATGAAACATTTGCTGCTCCTGAGGATGAAACATTTGCGACTAGAGTCTTGGAGTTAGTTTTTTCCTCAAAGTGACACACTACCCGAGTTATGCTTAGTTTTTTGGCGAAGTTTGACACACCAAGCTCAAAAGGTTGCCCATCACTGGGTTAGGGGGTGATCAGGCTGGCAGGCAGATGCAGTTAGGGACAATCAGGAAGGAAGGCAGGCAAGTAGTTGGGAGCCAGCAGTCCTGTATTGTGAGAGGGATCCCAGATTGGAGAGGGTGCAGGCTGGGCTGAGGGACACACACCCTGTGCATGAATTTCGTGCACTGGGCCTCTAGTTAATAATAATTTTCCCTTGAATTTTCAAGACATCCTATTGTCTTGAAAATTCTAGCTACTAGCTTCAATGAGAGACTGATTTACTTTTAGGTGTGTGTAGGTGACCTGTTTTTCTTCTCTCTGGAGACTTGAAGGATCTTTTTTTTGTTGTGAGATGTGAAATGCTGTATGTCTCTTGGTGTGGCTCTTTCATTCTGCTTTGCACTGTGTATGCCCTTTCATTTTGAAAATTTGTGCCTCCCTTTGAGGGAAACTTTATTTCTTTCATTTGCTTTTTTCTTTTTTTCTCTAGAATTCCTTCTAGTTGAATATCAGACCTCTTAGATTTCTCTCCTTTTATAGTTTTAATATCTTTATCTTGTCTGTATCCCTCAACTTTATCTTCTAACTAGTATAAAGGTCTTGTTTTAAGGATACACATTAGAGTTTTTGAAAATTGTCTGTTGCCTTGAAATAGTCTTATTTCCACAGGGTCATTCTTTTTTTTTTAATGTATTTTAATTGATTTCAGAGAGGAAGGGAGAGGGAGAAAGAGATAGAAACATCAGTGATGAGAGGGAATCATTGATTGGCTGCCTCCTGCATGTCCCTACTGGGGATCGAGCCCACATGTGCTCTTGACTGGAATCGAACCCAGGACCCTTCAGTCTCCAGGCTGATGCTCTATCCACTGAGCCAAACCAGAGAGGGCAGATTGGTTGGCTATCTATTTTGGTAAGCCCTCTGGCTGTCTTCACTTTTTGGTAAGCAGGTGGATTTATTTAACCTCTAGGTTAAGTCCAAGAATATAAAATGGTTTTATTCTTTAATATTAATACCGTATTTTTTGGCGTATAAGATGACCTTTTAACCCAGGAAAATCTTCTCAAAAGTCGGGGGTCTTATACACCGGAAAATATGGTAACCTACCCATCATTTGGCATTAACTCACTTTAATTCTAAATTGTAAATACCGTATTTTTCGGCATATAAGACCCCCGACTTTTGAGAAGATTTTCCTGGGTTAAAAGGTCGTCTTATACGCCGGAAAGTACGGTAATTCCCTAAATTCTTTTTCTCTTTCCAAGAGAAACACCCTTCATTTTATGTCTGATTCCTCAGTTATTTCTTTTATTTTTTTCAAGGTGTCACATTTTATTTACTTTTTTAAATTTTCACTTATTTTATTTTTTATTGTTTAAAGTATTACATATAGTAGTACATATATCTCCTTTTTTTCCCCATTTCCTCAGTTACTTCTTAACATTTTTTTAACTGCAAAGAAAATTTTATTTTATATATCACTAGCATGAATGTTTGTCGTTAGTTATTACTGAATATGTCTGATGCCATTATCTAAGTGGCATAATCATTTTATGTCCACAGTTTACTTAGTATTTACAGAATATTCATTATTTACATAAGTATATCAGTGAAGGTTTAACATTGAGATGCAGTGTAACATCCATATGATCTGTAGATAGCAATGTAGATGTATTTTTAATCACCTTTTATTCGAGTCACCTTATGTAAAAAATAAATCAATAACTTAAGAGCACCTAAGTCTCTAAAGGAGATTTTCCAATGTGCTCATAGAAATAGTTAAACAGTAAGATTATCAGAAACAACTTTCATGTCCACATCCTCTTGTAGTTTATCATTTTGTCTTTTAGCTGCTTTCCTTTGCATGCAAAAGGGACCGGATGAGATGAATGTTTTGCTTGACTTCTTTGATGCCCTGAGCTTTCTATAGTTCTTTATTTCTTTTTAACTTGTTCATTATAAATTTAGCTTGATGTTGCTGTTTAATCTCTTCAGCTCTTCATTGCATCATTCGTTTATTCCACAGCTCTCTCTGGTATTTGACAGGTTTGTTTCTACGTTTTTTTTCAAATTCAAATGAATTATCCACTGTAAGCTCTTCACTGGCTGCTTTATGGGATACTTTAGTCCACCTGACCTTGAGAGGATTGTACTTCCTTTTAAAGTTTCTATGACATTTGGGTTTACAAAACCTGAACACCTTGCAGTTGTTGTGGATGAACATCATGCAGTGGCCCGGGTAAATGGGCCCGGAGGAGAAATAACACTTCTCTGATGCATGTTGAACACACTCAGGGACCCATCACCCAAACCCCAAGTCTTCTTAACCATTTTTACTCACTTTTTTATGTTTGTTTCATCATTTATTATTTTATTTGTTCTGGCTAAAAACTGACTGAGGCTGATTAGATTTAATTTATTCACAAAGGATATAATTATCTAAATAGAAGCTTCCGCTGTACTGGATGGTTAGTAAATGAAAGTCTTCTCATATTTCACAAATGTATTTCCCCCCATTGATTTTCATAGAATGGGAAGGAGGGGGAAAGTGAGGTAGAGAGAGAAAAACACCAATGTGAGAGAGAGACATTGATTGACTTCCTCCTGCATGTGCCCCGACCGGGCATTGAACCTACAGCCTAAATATGAGCCCTTGACTGAGAATCGAACCTGAGATCCTTTGGTGCACAGGCCAATATTATAACCAATAAGCCAGGGCCATAAATGTATTTTTATGGCACAAGATTTGGGTTATTTACTTTATATTCTGCTTTATTTAAGAAATAATTTAAAGATAGTAAGTCTTACATTTTATGTAGGGATATAATTTAACACCTTTTCTTCCATCCAAAGCTAGGCAAAACCCTTGATTTAAACTATTTCCACTTAGACAAATTTTAAATGAATTTGAACTTGATTTGACCTGGATTTTTAAAAAATTAACTTGTTTATTTAGACTTATCATTGGATACTTAATTGAATTGGTAGAATCCAGTCTGGTCATCTACGTCATGTAAAGGACAGATTTTCTAAGGATATTTGAAACTGAAAGAGAAATTCCCAGATGGGTCTAAGACAACAGCCCAGAGGATCTTTATTCTGAACAGCAAGCAGTCAGCTGCCTTGACTCCTCCGGGAACTGGGACTGGATTATCATTGTTCATGATGCTTTTGGTGGAGGATATGGTCAGTCCAGATGATGGGTAGGGACCTGGCTATCCAGAGTAGAGTTAGGTTAAGCAGCCTTAGAGATGTATATGGTAATTGCTAAATGCACTGGCATCTTTTTATATGGTTTCTTGTGAAATCTATTGTGCATACTGAGACACAAGGAGAGTGAAATAGAGTACTACTAATAATTATGCTGGGACAGAGCATATGGTCATCTCATCCTGAGTCACAGGGACTCTTAATTATATAAGAGACAGTATAAAAAAATTGCCTGCCTAGCCGAAACCGGTTTGGCTCAGTGGATAGAGCGTCGGCCTGCAGACTCAAGGGTCCCAGGTTCGATTCCGGTCAAGGGCATGTACCTTGGTTGCGGGCATATCCCTAGTAGGGGGTGTGCAAGAGGCAGCTGATCGATAATTCTCTCTCATCGATGTTTCTAACTCTCTATCCCTCTCTCTTTCTCTCTGTAAAAAATCAATAAAATATATTTTTAAAAAAAAATTGCCTGCCTAGTTGACTTGACATTTCTATTCTATCCCCACCCTGCTTTTTATCCAATAGGACAAATATAGGGGAGAAAAATATGAACAGATATTTGATAAAGAATAGTAGGATGAATGGAAATAATATAGGAATCCAAGATTATCTGAATTTTTACATAATCAAAACCCCTTTTATGTATGCACTGTAGTCTGGATGTGTAAAATCTTATTAGTAAATGTTAAATACAAGCTTCACAGAACTGGTGTATTTATATCATACCTAATAAAATGGTAATATGCAAATTACCATCACTCCGCTACGCCCACGATTGGGCTGGCTGGAGGCACGGGGGGCGGGACTCAGGGTGGCCGATTGGCTGGCGGTAGGAGTGGGGGACAGGGACTCGCGAGTCCCCGACCCCCGCTCCTCCCGCCAGCTTAAACGGCTGGCGCTGCGGAAGACGCTGGTGGCGGAACTCGGGGTGGCCGATTGCGTGGCTGCTGGCACCAGTTTTCCGCCAGCAGCAGTTTTCCTCTGGCCACCCGCCCGATTGGAGCGCCTCCCGATCGGAGTTCCTCGGAGTTCGGGGTGGCCGA
Organism: Ia io; assembly: GCA_025583905.1. Lineage (NCBI taxonomy): Eukaryota > Metazoa > Chordata > Mammalia > Chiroptera > Vespertilionidae > Ia > Ia io. Next base: position 3,817,874 of record JAJQQW010000010.1, on the reverse strand, counting down.
TTGTGCTGGCAGGAGGCGCTCTGATCGGCGGGTGGCCAGAGGAAAACTGCTGCTGGCGGGTAACTGGTGCCGGCAGCCAGGTGAAGGAAAAGTCTATTGCACGAAACTTTGTGCAATGGGCGCCTAGTTTTAAATATAATTCTTTTTCATAGTTCTAGGAGTTTTGAAGAAGCTGTTGCTGGCATTTTTTCTTAAGGATGTGGAATTATCCATAGAAAATGTCAATCCCAAACCAGTTTCCCACTATTACAATTGAAACTTCCTTTGCCTGTCTTATAATTGGCATATATGTAGAAAATGTTAGCTAATTTTAACATCAAAATATGGAAAACCTCATCCAAATAGAAATTGTAAGAGTTTCTTTGAACTCTGCTCTAAGTTTCTTTTGTGTTTTTTTTTCTTTTTCATATTGGGCTGAATTCTGCCACCCTTCCATCCATTGGTTCTAGTTCTGTTCTCTGGAGCAGCGTGGAGTAAGTCTCGTCTATTAGAAGGCAGCTAGTCATATCACCTTTTCTAGACTGAATGTCCCCAGGTCCTCCACTTTTTACATGAACTTGTAAGCTTCATATTGATTCCCTTTTAATAATTCCTAATTATCAGTGGCTTTCCATAATACCAGTTAAAATATGATGGTCTCAAAATTTAATTCTATGCCATGTTTCTATGGTATTGTGAGCACCAGTGAAGAATTGTTTTATTCTTTTTTTAAATTATTATTTTATTGATTTTTTTACAGAGAGGAAGGGAGAGGGATAGAGAGAAACATCGATCAGCTGCCTCCTGCACACCCCCTGCTGGGGATGTGCCCACAACCAAGGTACATGCCCTTGACCGGAATCGAACCTGGGACCCTTCAGTCTGCAGGCCGACGCTCTATCCACTGAGCCAACCGGTTTCGGCACTGTGTTTTATTCTTGACTCATTATAGCTATGGTCAGCTAAACTCGGTCAGCTAAGTAACTGTTGGAGCTCTCATTTTTTTAAGAAGGCAGTTCTGTCTTGGTAATAAAGCTTTAGCACGTAATTGTGAGTTACATTATTCAGAGATCATAGGACAACAAATAAACTTATTAATATGCCAACACCTTTAGGCCTTGGTTTATTAGTATGTGACATAGGCTTTCAATGTAAAGGTTAAAGTAAAAATTATTTCAAGAATTTTGGCTGTAAATGTTTTGATTTATGATTTTGGAAAAATTTTGCCTCTTGAGGTTTAACTGGTTATGATTGCAAAACATCTGACTTAGATCTTCTTTTGCAACATCTGCTACATTTAGAGAAAAATAAGTGTGCATAATGAAATTATGTCTATAATCTAGAAAAATTTATCTAAAATAATAGATTATGCATTGTAGATTTTGTACCCTAGAGCAGTATTTCTCAACCTCAGCACTATTGACACTCTTTGCATAATTCTTTGTTGTGAGTAGCTATCCTGTGCATTGTAGGATATGTAACAGCATCACTGGCCTCTACCCACGAGATGTCAGTAGTACTCATCACCCACTACCAACTTCTCTGCAGTTTGACCATCAAAAATACCTTCAGACATGGCCAAATGTCTCCGAGGTGGAGGGCAAGAGGGTTTGGCGGCAAAATCTCCCCCAGTTGAGAACCACTGCCCTAGATAGAGCAGGAGAAGTATTTCTTAAGTCAACTGGGTAATAGTTTTTACCTTACATGTTTTCCATAATTGGAGTTAGAATACAATATTTTTCTTAACATCTCTTTGTAGAGATTTTTTTTAAAAAAAACTGTGGAGCATAATAAAGAACTTTAGGTACAACAAATATTTTTTAATTTCAAGTTTGAGCAACTTCATTTCTTCCTAATACTGCTTCTTATCCCAGTTTGTCATCCCTGCTTTGTGATCTAATCTGTGATCTGAAACATAATGTGTGATTATCTAATGTATTGAGATTAAGCAATGAAAAGTGTATAACAACAAATATGGTATTGATTGGGAGGTTAAGTTCAAATAAAATACTGGGTTTTTTGCAGTCCATGAGTAAATTCCTTGAAAACGCACTTTTTATTTAAGTTGATTAAGCTCCTAGATTTTTAATAAATTGTATTATGTTTATTCTTCTACTCCACAATATAGCCAGCAGCCAGCTTCGGGTGTAGCCTACTCTCATCCAACTACAGTTGCTAGCTACACTGTCCATCAGGCTCCGGTAGCTGCTCACACAGTTACTGCTGCCTATGCACCAGCAGCTGCTACAGTTGCGGTTGCCAGGCCTGCTCCTGTAGCTGTTGCAGCTGCTGCAACAGCTGCTGCTTATGGAGGCTACCCCACTGCACACACAGCAACGGATTATGGTTATACCCAGAGACAACAAGAAGCACCACCCCCACCACCTCCAGCTACTACACAAAACTACCAGGTAAGAAAACTATTAGTTTCAATAGCCTTAACATACAGGCTTCAATGTCCTCAATGTATGGTATCCTGTCCAAGCCAGTACTTCTCAAACTTGGATCTTTCAAAATGTACCTGTAATGATAGAAAAAGTAAATGTGTATTTGTAGGTAATTTAGGGGCATATTCCAATCATTAGTTTCCTTGCTGTAAGTTTTTTTTTATTTATTTATTTTTAATTTATTTAATTTATTTAATTAATTTATTTATTTATTGGCTTTATAATAAATCTTTATTGTTCAGATTATTACAGTTGTTCCTCTCCCCCGCCCCGCCTATAGCTCCCCTCCACCTGATTCCCCACCCCACCCCATACCCTTACCCCCCCGCCACTGTCTTCATCCATAGGTGTAAGATTTTTGTCCAGTTTCTTCCTGCATCCCTCAGACCCCCTTCCCCCTGAGAATTGTCTGTTGCCTCCCTTTCTATGTCCCTGATTCTATTATATTCACCAGTCCATTCTGTCCTTCATATTTTTTTATTCACTTGATTTTTAGATTCACTTGTTGGTAGGTATGTATTTGATGTCTTTTTGTTGTTCATAATTTTTACCTTTACCTTTTTCTTCTTCTTCCTCTTCTTAAAGAATACCCTTCAGCATTTCATGTAATCCTGGTTTGGTGGTGGTGAACTCCTTTAGCTTTTTCTTATCTGTGAAGCTCTTCGTCTGACCTTCAATTCTGAATGATAGCTTTGCTGGGTAGAGTAATCTTGGTTGTAGGTTCTTGCTGTTCATCACTTTGAATATTTCTTGCCACTCCCGTCTGGCCTGCATAGTTTCTGTTGAGAAATCAGCTGACAGTCGTATGGGTACTCCCTTGTAGGTAACTAACTGTTTTTCTCTTGCTGCTTTCAAGATTCTCTGTTTGTCTTTTGCCCTTGGCATTTTAATTATGATGTGTCTTGGTGTGGTCCTCTTTGGATTCCTCTTGTTTGGGGTTCTCTGCACTTCCTGGACTTGTAAGTCTATTTCTTTCACCAGGTGGGGGAAGTTTTCTGTCATTATTTCTTCAAATAGGTTTTCAGTATCTTGCTCTCTCTCTTCTTCTGGCACCCCAAAAATTCGGATATTGGTACGCTTAAAGCCGTCCTTACGCTATCCTCACACTTTTGGATTCTTCTTACTTTCTGCCTCTCTGGTTGGGTGTTTTTTGCTTCCTCATGTTCCAGATCTTTGGTTTGACTCTTCGGGTACGGTGATCTACAGTTGAGTTTCTGTATATTCTTTATTTCAGACAGTGTATGCATAATTTCTGACTGGTCCTTTTCCATTTTTTTGGTATTCTCATTAAGGTCCTTGAAGGTCTCTTAAAGTTTATCAGCAGTTTTTAGAAGATTCTTGAGTAACCTTATAAATGTGGTTCTGAACACTGTGTCGTCCATTAGTTTACTTTCCTCCATCTCCTATTCGTGACCTGCTTCGGTGTCTCCACATTTTGGCTGCCTCCCTGTGTTGATGGAGTGGCTTTGTGTGGTCAGTGACCTATAGGGGCCGGTAGCTCAGCTTCCCCAATCTCCCTAGGTGGTCACTCTTGGTACCCCCTTTTGGGCTGAGTGCAAAGTCTTGGTGTTGTTAAGCCTTGATTGCTGTTGGTACACTGGGAGGATTTGACCTCCAGGCCAATTGGCTGTGAGGATCAGCTGTGTCTCCGCCGGAAGACAGCCATATTCAACTAGACTTGCAAAATAGTGAAAGCCTCTGTGCTCAGCTTGGATGGGGCGGAGTTTCAGGGTGGAGCCTACAGCCTTGGCTTCCTGTCAGCCCTGCCCTATGAGGTTCCTGGGTCTCAGTGTCCCTCTGTACTCCCTGCAAACACCTCTGAGAGAAAGGCGCCCTGGAGTTTCGCCCGCTGCCAAACAGTCTAGTCTCTCCCGCAATGAATCTGGATTCCCAGATTCTCGCCCGGAACTGGGTTTCAGTGCAGTCAGAACTGGAGCTCAGCGCAGTCCGGAGCTTTTGGCTCCTTCCCGCTAGGGCAATTCAGCGGCACAGTCAACAGTCGGTCCTCTGCGCGCATTCACGTGCGCGCCTCCGGAGCTCTGCCTTTCGCCGCTCCCCTGAGTTTCCGCCTTACAGCCCAGATTCCCCCAGTATGAGCCTGGCTCCCCAGGGTCTCGCCCAGAACTGGGGTTCAGTGCAGTCGGAGCTGGGGTTCAGCGCAATCTGGAGCTTTTATCTCCTTCCCGCTAGAGAACGCCGGCCAGGCACTCAGCCGCCCCGTCCTCTCTGGCTCGGTCCTCCCCGCACGCCAGTGTCTCCGCCCGTGTCTCCGTACCTCAGGCTTTTACGGCTCCTCTGATTTTCCTTGTGGTTTTCTCTTTCCTTCTAGTTGTAGGCGTTTCAGTCAGCCAGCTTTCCTGTGGTTCTGGATGATGTCCGTTTTGACTTTTAGTTGTATGTTTGAAATTGTTGTGCGAGGCTGCAGATTAGGTGTTTACCTATGCCGCCATCTTGATTTCTCTCTTTTTTTCTTTTAAAAAAATACGTTTTTATTGATTTCAAAGAGGAGGGGAGAGAGAGAGATAGAACATCAATGAAGAGAGAGAATCATTGATTGGCTGCCTCCTACACACCTCCTATTGGGGATTGAGCCTATAGCCTGGGCATGTGCCCTGACCAGTAATTGAACCATGGTCTCCTGGTTCATACATTGATGCTTATCCATTGAGCCACATTGGCCGCGCTGTGCTTTTTATATTAATAATCTCCCCCAGTCTATTCCACTATATCTGCTTGCTTTAATTTTGAAAAATTAACATTGATTAAATATTTTAATTTTACCCCAAGTTTTTAAGAAAAATTAAGATAATAGGGAAAATGCCCCTTGTTTGTATTGTGGCATTATTTGTCCACTTGGAACACAGCTGTGCCTTCTATTTTGAGAACTACAAGCCCAAGCTGTGTATCATCGCAAATATGTTCTCCCATTAGTGGGTTGTCTTTTAATTTTGTGGATGGTTTCCTTTGCTGTGCAAATTAACCCATTTTTTGGTTTGTTTTCTTTTAGGATCTGTTTTTTAAACTTTGATCCTTCTGGACTTGGCCTGGTTTTTCTATATTCTTTTTAATTATAGGAATTTGAATTAAGAAATTGACATATGAATTAACAGTATTAGTATTTGCTATAATATATGGCAAGTTATTAACATGGAATTCCTTTTGACTTTTGCAGTAGTCTTCATTATGTCCAGAGAGAGAATATAATAAATTCCATTTTTTTAATAGGGTGTATGAAGCCCATTTTCTTTTGCACCCTGCCTACTTCTTCAGCCTTTCTATCTGTATGCCTTTTCATCCCTCACTTTATGCAGCATAGGAATTCATACCTAGTTCACCTTGATCTTCATTGCTTTGGAGATTTATACATAACTAGAGGCCCGGCACACGAAATTCGTGCGCAGGTATGGTCCCTAGGCCTGGCCTGCGATCAGGGCCATCTTCCCCAGCTGCCTGCAGCCAGCTCCGCCCCCCGCTGCCACCCACCCCCGGTTCCCTGTTCACCATTAGGTGATCGGTGCCTGCCGGCTGGGGAAAGGGACCAGGAGCTGGTCAGTGCACCTCATAGTGACTGGTCCAGTGGTCGTTCTGGTCATTCTGCTGGTAGGGTCAATTTGCGTATTACTCTTTTATTATATAGAACTAGAGGCCCAATGCATAAAGATGCGTGCAAGAATGGGCCTTCCTTCCCCTGGCTGCTGGCACTGCCTTCGTTCTGGCCGGAGCCGCCTGTCTGCCTTCCCACACTGCCCAGAGGCTCCGAGTGGCTGGGGTGGTGCGGAACGCGTGCGCTTCCGGCCTCTCAGCGCCTGTGTATGCAAATTAACCCGCCATCTTTGGGTTAATTTGCCTACTCACTCCTGATTGGCTGGTGGGCATCCTAAGGTACGGTCAACTAGCATGTTTCTCTTTTATTAGTGTAGATGTGTCTTCTCTCTGGCACCTCCATTCCCCTCTCCTCCATCTGGAAGCTCCTATTCATTACTATGTTAATGTTAGTAGTAAACAAGGAAGAATGAAAAAGTTGGAGCAAACGCAAAATTTAGTTCACACAGGCGTTCTTTACTGTGGGATCCATTTTTAAGGAAAAACTGCCATGAGTTTTTTAATAAAATTAATTTTTTAAGAAAGCATTGCTAATTTTTCTAATTTTAAAAGTTAAACATGATGCTTGAAATGGTTTTGACTTTATTTAATGACGTCAAAATGTATCCCCTTTGTGATTGAATTTGACTCATGTCTAGGTTTAAGTATATGTTTAGTTTTTTAATTTTCTTTATTATACTTTTATATAGTAAAGATGAGGAGCATTTACTGCCTCTTCCTCATAGCAAGATTTTCTTTCATTCTTTTTCCTTAGGACTCATACTCGTATGTAAGATCCACAGCTCCTGCTGTAGCTTACGATAGTAAGCAGTACTACCAACAACCAACAGCAACTGCTGCTGTAGCTGCTGCTGCCCAGCCTCAGCCTTCTGTTGCTGAAACCTACTATCAGACAGGTGGGTTTTACTAACTTTCATGGTTTCATTCTAAACTATTGAAATATATTACTTAGAGTCTTCTTAATGAAGGTATGCTTTTGAGTCAATCTAAACTCATTGTGTTATATTACACAATATAACAGGTTCTAGCCATGTCTTTCTCTTCCTCTGCTAGATTGCCTTTGAGTCCCACAGAGAAGGCCATGGAAGCAATTCATAATCATGCCCTTCTCGCCTGGAAATGCATTTCATTCTGGTCTTCAGCTTACAGTTCACTTCCTGCTGAAATAAGCTTTACAAAAGTGCTGAAATAAGCTTTACAAAAGAAGTTGTGGTGGTAACTCTTGGCCACCTTCTTATCTCTGCCAGAAATGCCCAGGACATACTGCTGACTGCCTTTCTAACCAGTAATGACTCTTTGTGGGCCCATATCTTTAAATCCTCTTTCCCTGATCTGTAATGGCAGTTGATTCTGTAACCAGCCACGGATATTACAGTGGGCTCAAATGCAGGCGGTATTTCGTTTGCAAAGAACCCTATATACTGGGAGTCTTTAAAAGATGGATTTTTTCATAGAGGTTTCACAGTTTTCTTTTTTAAAAAATTCTTACCCAAAGATATGTTTTTATTGATTTTTTTAGAGAGAGAAACATTGGTTAGCCGCTTCCCGCATGTGCCTGACCGGGGATCGATCCCGTCACCATTTAGGTGTATGGGACAATGCTCCAACCAACCGAGCCACCTGGCCAGGGTGAGATTTGACAGCTTTTAAAACAAAGCTCTCTGGGCTTTGGAAAGTAGGCAGCTCCTTTACTTTCATTATTTTTGAAGGAGCATGAGCGTGTGGGTAGAACCTTGGGTAGGAAAGAGTAGAATTGGCTTACATCTCTCTCTCTCTCCCCCCCCGCTTCCTCTCTCTAAAAAAAGTTTTATGCTCTTAGGTGCTATTTATTTAAGCTACCTTTAGGTAATCGAACATAAAATTAGTTTGCCCCATTGGTATTTGGGCCTTTCTTAGAAATGACATTTGTATGCTTTGGTGATCATTAATTAGTGATTAATTATTAAATTATTGATTGATACTAAAGCTCATAAGATTTGTTTTCAATATGGTCAAAGGCAGCAGAAAGTTTAGCAGAGACACTAATGGTAGCCATTTAAGAATAGCTGCCCTTGCTCTAGCCAGTTTGGCTCAGTGGAAAGAGCATCAGCCTGTGGACTGAAGGGTCCCAGGTTCGATACCGGTCAAGGGCACATGCCTAGGTTGCGGGCTGGGTCCCCAGTGTGGGGCATGCAGGAGGCAGCCAATCAATAATACTCTCTCATCAGTGATGTTTCTCTCTCTCTCTTCTTCTCCCTTCTTCTCTGAAATCAATAAAAATATATTAAAAAAAAAAAAAAAGAACAGCTGCCCTCAAGATATTGCATTGGTAGGATGGTTAGCACCTGTGAGTTGGAATTGTGGATAAGTCAGTAAAATGTGATGGCTGGTATATAAACAAGTTCCATATAATTAAACATTGAAATTTTTACTGTGAATTGAAATATGTGCTTTGAGGCCCTCTCTCTTCTGTTCCCAGTATTAAGCATAACTTTGAAGTAGGCTAGCCTAAATACACACACACACACACACACACACACACGTTTTTCAAGAACTTTATTTATTAATACCTGTTTTAAGTAGTACTGCTATTTCAGTTACTTGTAAATTTTTACAAAGTATTATTTTGGAAATATATGGAAAACATCTGGGATGGGATAGTAATTTATATAGATGTTATATTTTGTTCAATTGGTATAAGAATTTCACTCCTTTTGCCAAGAAAAAAATGCTGGCATCTAATTTACAGTTAACATTTAACCTACTTTTTCTAGTTTTCCAAGATGTTGGTATAGTAACTACAGGCATACCTTGGAGATATTGTGGGTTTGGCTCCAGACCACCACAGTAAGGTGAGTATTATAAGTGGTTTACCCTTCTAATTTTCTGATGTCTCTTTTTCAATTTAGCCCCCAAAGCAGGTTATAGCCAAGGTGCAACTCAGTATACACAAGCCCAGCAAACTCGACAAGTGACAGCCATAAAACCAGCGACACCGAGTCCAGCTACTACTACTTTCTCCATTTATCCTGTATCTTCCACCGTACAGCCAGTAGCAGCTGCAGCTACTGTGGTGCCATCCTACACCCAGAGTGCTACTTACAGTACCACGGCAGTTACTTATTCTGGTAAGCTGACAAATAGTGTTTCAATAAAGAAAGAAATTAGAAAGACTTTCTACATTGTATGGTTTGCTTGTGGTTTTTTTTTTGTTGTTGTTGTTTTTTAAGCCAGGAAGATTTTAGCAGAACATTAATTCTCTTTGGACATTTGAAAGCTAGTCATAAATCCTGGGCCTAGCATTGCAATTAGAAAAAATAACAGTATTCTACTAGTAGTATTCTATTCTCTTTCTGACTTTTCCAAATGAGTTTGAAAAGTTAAAGGATTATTGCTGACAAGTTACATTCTTTAGCTCAGCCCTCAAATTTATTTTCATATTTATTATCAGGAATAAGTAATCTTGACAATACTGGTTAGCACTTGTAAACATTCATAAGATCATGGTTATAGAACACATCTTAGAAGGACAGAGGAGTTTCATTTTCCTTAAATAATCATATATTTTTCTTGGAGAACTATAATCACTAAAGCCTTACTATGTCCAGTGCTCTTGCTAATTTCTGGCTGAGGTAACCAGTATTTCATAATTAAATCACACATTACTTTTTTGTAGACACTTAATCTTCTTGTACTACTGTATGGTTTATTGTTTTGCATTTTATTTATTCCTTAATACCCTATTTTGTTCTGTGGAGGATTTAAGGTGACATTGGTAATTTCAGTTCTTACCTCTTGATACTTTGTGTTAGAATCCTAGCTATTTAATTAACTATTTAATTTTTTAAGAGGTTTTTTTGGTCTCTTACTCTATGCCAAATGCTATGTTGGTAGAGATACAGTGCTGAATTAGGCAGGCATGGAGTATTGCAGAATGAGAGTTCAGTGTACCTGGAATACAGGATATATGGATAATACCAGGAAATGAGGCTGGAAATGTAAGTGTGAAAAAGCCTTGTAGGCTCTGCTATAGTGTCTTTTTGGTTGTTGTTAATCCTCACCCGAGGATATTTTTTCCATTGCGTTTCAGAGAGTGAAAGAGAGGGAGGGGGAGAGAGAGAAATATATCATCATGAGAGAGACAAATCGGTTGGTTGCCTCCTGCACACGCCTCCCTACACCAGGGCCCAGGAACAAACCTGCAGCCGAGGTACGTGCCCTTGACCGAAATTGAAGCCATGATCCTTTGGTGCACAGGCCAACACTCTACCACTGAGCCACACTGGCTAAGGCTGTGGAGTCTGTCTTTATCTTGCGGGTAGAAAGGGCACCAAGAGGAGATCTTACGAAAGGGAGCAATGGGAGCAGATTTTAAGTTAACTATGACAATCATGTGGAAGTGAATTGGAGTGAGGAGATGTTATTACTCCTAAATCTGTCATTTAGGATTTCCCAGATACAGCTTTTCTGCCTCTCTTTATCTGATTAACCAGTTATAACTGTACTGGAGTTATTTCAATGAAATATGAGTGGATAGTTGTTTTTAAATGTTCACATTTGCTTCAGAATACGGAGTATGATAGTATCCTTTTCTTTATATTACATTAATAATACATCATTATTTTAAAACTAGAAACTATAGATAAAAAAGGAGAAAAAATTAAATCACTGGACGCCTGCTCCTAGACACTGTCATTAACATTTTACTGCATATACTTTTCTTCCATGGGAATATACATATCTAAACCTCATGGTTTCTTTATAAAAAATTTGTCTTGCCAAAGCCGGTTTGGCTCAGTGGATAGAGCGTTGGCCTGCGGACTGAGGGGTCCCGGGTTCGATTCCGGTCAAGGGCATGTACATTGGTTGCGGGCACATCCCCAGTGGGGGGTGTGCAGGAGGCAGCTGGTCGATGCTTCTCTCTCATCGATGTTTCTAGCTCTCTGTCCCTCTTCCTTCCTCTCTGTGAAAAATCAATAAAATATATTTTTAAAAAAAATTTGTCTTATACATACTATTGTGTAAACTACTTTCTTATTGTTAATGTCTTTTCATGTCACTAAATACGAAGACATATCTATCATTCCTTTGGTTAATGTTATTCACTAGCTTTATTTTAGATAAGTTTCTTTCTGCAGAAAAGTTGAAAAAATAGTTCAGATGTTCGTATACCATTTACCTAGATTCACCAATTTATTAATATTTTGTCACATTTACTTTATCTCTCCTCTAAAAGACATCTTTTCAAATGGTTCAAAAATATATAAAAGTTGCAGATGGAAGATGACACGGTGCTTTGCCCAGAATTTTTCAGCATGTATTTTCTAAGAAGGGCTTTCTTTTATTTTTATTTTTATTTTTTTATATATATTTTTTTATTTCAGAGAGGAAGGGAGAGGGAGAGAGAGGTAGAAACATCAATGATGAGAGAATACTTGATCAGCTGCCTCCAGCACGCCCCCTACTGGGGATCGAGCCCGCAACCCCGGGCATGTGCCCTTGACCGGAATCGAACCTGGGACCCTTTGGTCTCAGGTCGACACTCTATCCACTGAGCCAAACCAGCTAGAGCAAGAAGGGCTTTCTTTTAAATAGCCACGTTGCACATGTCCGAAAAAGGATTTGAACATTGATTGTCTAATAAATTTCTCCAGTTTTTCACAAATGTCTCTTATGGCTGGGCTGTGTGCTGGTGCTTTGTTTTAAATTCAGGATCCAGTCAAGGAGCATGAATTGTGTTTGGTTGTCATGTGTTGTTAGTTTGAGGGTGTTCTGTTTTAATGTAGAATAATCTATTTTTATCTTCTCTCTCATGACCTTGACATTTCTTAAAGGAGCAGTTGCCAATCGGTGGTCCGCGGACCACTGGTGGTCTGTGAGGTCTGAAAGGTTGGGGACCACTGTCTTAAAGAGTTAGGCCAGTTGTAGAATCTGGATTTATCTGATTTCTTTATGCTTAGTTTCTAGCAGCTTTTTAGCCAATAAAACTAAACAAACTTCCCATTTCATCATATTAGGAGCACATAGTAAATAACGTCAATTTATGCTTTATTGATGATACCAAGTATAAATCACTGGTTAAAGTGGTGACTGCCAAATCTCTCCTTTGTAAAGATACCTTTTCCCTTTCATCTACCTTTCACTCTCACTGTGAATAGTAACCCATTCTGTAGCCACATAAGTTACCAAATATTCTGTCACATTCCTCCAACTGAACTATAAGCTTCTTTAAGACAAGGACCAAATCTTATACCTTACACATTCTTTATACTCCATAACACCTGGTAGGTGTTGAGTAAATACTTGTTGATTGACTTATATATAAAAGGAGGATAAATGTTTTCTAGGCTTGTTTTTCAAGAAGGATACATTATTTGTAAATATGCATGTATAAACCTACCTTTATTTACACAATTTATGGAATTTAAATTCGTAACATTTAGCTTGGCCTTGTATAATTATGTAACAAAATCTTTGTGTTATTTTGTTTGTAAGGTACATCTTATTCAGGTTATGAAGCAGCAGTGTATTCAGCTGCATCCTCCTACTACCAACAGCAGCAGCAGCAACAGAAGCAGGCAGCGGCAGCGGCTGCTGCTGCTGCTGCCACAGCTGCCTGGACAGGGACCACCTTCACTAAAAAAGCACCATTCCAAAATAAGCAACTGAAACCAAAACAGCCTCCCAAACCGCCCCAGATTCACTATTGCGATGTTTGCAAGATCAGCTGTGCTGGCCCACAGGTACTTACTTACCTTGTATGTTTTACCACAAGTCTTCATTGGTTATTTTTTAACAGTTAAATATGGTTGATAATGTAACTCGCGTATTTACAAAGAAGGTTTCCATTTTCTTCTCTTTAGAGTTTAGCTAATACATACGTAGTTCATTAAATGGCCATTTTTGAAAAGGTCTTTGTATTAAGACATAAGAATTCTATTAAGAAAAAACCATAGGGCGGGTGGATGCCCGGTGGAGGAGGTTAATGGGGGAAAATGTAAGATATGTAATACTTTCAACACTAAAGATAATCTTTTTAAAAACCTGTAAAAATGATTATGAATGTAAATGAAAAATGGGCAAATTGAGCTCCTCCCCCACCCCCCAAGAAGAATACTTTGCTCTTTAAACCTTAAATTTAGCTTAAAAGTTTTATATTTGACTTAATTGGGTTTTGGGGGGAAGATTGAATTTTTATTTCTTTTTTAGCATTTATAACTTGCTTTTAAAAGCCTTTATACAAAATTCTTGACTTTCCTATCTCTTCTTCAAGGTCTATATTTGAGTCTATATATAGAATTTTACAGCTGAAAAAGGATGATCATAGAGATAATTGTTTACACACTTATATTAAAGATGAAAGAACTTTGCCCTAACCGGTTTGGCTCAGTGGATAGAGCATCGGCTGCGGACTGAAGGGTCCCACGTTCAGTTCCGGTCAAGGGCATGTACCTTGGTTGCAGGCACATCCCCAGTAGGGAGTGTGCAGGAGGCAGCTGATCGATGTTTCTCTCTCATCGATGTTTCTAACTCTCTATCCCTCTCACTTCCTCTCTGTAAAAAATCAATAAAATATATATTTTTTTAAAAAGATGAAAGAACTTTGTCAAATGTATTAGTTTTTGGAGCATATAACTAGCAGGAAAAATTGTCTTTATGGAATTTAAAAAAAATAAATTATTTTAATAATCTACAATTCTCGGGATGTTTCTAGTAAGACTGACGTTTATATATGCCTTATAAGGTATTACTTATTTCTGTATAATCTTCTCCATGAGGAAAACAAGAAAGGTGTAGGGAAGTGAAGTGTTCAAAAATACCGACTAATGTAGCATGCAGAACCTTTATTTCCTCCTCCCCCCCTTTTTTTGGTCTTTTTTTTCTGATTGTTACACCTTAAAATATATGATTTAGGCATGAGTCTAATTAGTACAACTCCCTTCCCAACTTTATTTGTTAATACTTTCCTTAAGAGTATCTAGTTTTTTTCTGTGTGTGTGTGTGTGTGTGTGTGTGTGTGTGTGTGTGTGTGTTTTATTTCAGAGAGGAAGGGAGAGAGAGAGAAATATCAATGATGAGAGAGAATCATTGACTGGCTGCCTCCTGCACACACCCTCCCCTGGCCCCCCGCACTGGGGATCGAGCCCACAACCTGGGCATGTGCCCTTGAATGGGACCCTTCAGTCTGCAGGCCAACACGCTATCCACTGAGCCAAACCAGCTAGGGCAAGAGTGTCTAGTTTTTTGTTTTTTAATATATTTTTATTGATTTCAGAGAGGAAGGGAGAGAGAGATAGAAACATTGATGATGAGAGATAATCATCGATCGGCCTCCTGCACACCTCCCACTGGGAATCTAGCGCACAACCCAGGCATGTGCCCTTGACTGGAATTGAATCTGGAACCCTTCAGGCCGCAGGCCAACACTCTGTCCGCTGAGCCAAACCAGCCAGGGCAGAGTGTCTAGTTTTTATATAAAAATTTGATAAGCTTTTTGGCTGGTAATAAGTATATTATTTGATTGAGACCAGATTTTGACTCTAGTTATTACTTCTCTCTCTCACCTCTGCCCCACCTGTATACATTATTTTTTAAGTTATCATCATTCCCTGAATTACATCAAATTAGGGAATATTTTAATATGTGGCTAGTTACATAAAACCTTTTTTCTCCCTATTTTGAGGGTGATAGGAAATGGTTTCATTGTGATTGCATGGTTAGAGGAGATGGGATAGGTGAAGAATATTTACAGTGACCAGGATTAAACATGAAAGGGAGCAAGGATGTTAGTCTTAGTATTTGAGGAGTGTATCCTACTCTATGATGGTTTTTTAGAGAGGATGATGCTATGAGTGACAAATGTAAACCTAAGAGATTTACTGAATCTGTGGCACCCATATGAAAGGATAGAACATGACTAGGGTGGTGGGATAACAGCAATATTTAGAATGAGTATGTACATGGCTGACCATTGATTTGGAGTATCTGAATGGTTACACAAGAACAGGCCAAGGGTACTTCTGCAAGTCAGATGCAGTGCCTTAAGGGGTTAATGAAATGAGCCTTAGAGAAAAATGTTCAGATTATGAGAGTGTAGGTGTGAACATAAGGAGGGAGAGTAGTTGGTTCAGGATTAAGGGTCCAAGGTTTCAGTCCTGGTTCTGTCACTTACTGTGGCCTTGGGCAAGTCAGAGCCCTTAACTTCTTTGGGCTTTTGTGTCTTTACTTCTATAATAGGAACTTGTTTTAAATAATTGAGGCTTTACGTGCTTCAGAGAACCCTTCAGGCTGCCACAGACTAGAGAAGAATCAAATGGCTGGGAATTAGGTCTCTCTTGTTTAAAAAACAGCAATTTTCCTTACTTGTGCATAATATTATTTATAGGAAGGATTCTCTTGTTTGAAAATTAGAAAGTCATTATTTTGGGTAATCTCTAAAGTTCCACCCAGCTTGGGAATTCTATGATAAATATATAATTTTATGGTAATTATGTCTCTCTTAAAAACAATTATAAAAATAAAATATGGAAGAGTAACTATTTGGCCCCACTCAAGAATAAACAAACTAACCAGCAATCCATATCTACTTCCTCTCATTTTAATAAATCTGCCTTCTTAATTGTCTGCATTCAAGACAGTTTTTAATGTATAATCCTACCTAATAAAAGAGTAATATGCAAATTGATCCTAACTCTGCCACGCCCACCAGCCAATCAGGAGCAAATATGCAAATAAACCCAACCAAGATGGCTACAGCCACAGAGAGCGGGAGGGAGGCTTGGGTTTCCCTGGCAACAGAGGAAGCCAAGCTTTCCACCTGCCCTTGCCGGCCTAAGCCTCCACTCAAGGCTACAAAGTTTCAATTATAGAAGGTAAACAAATCCAAACAGAAATGGCGGCAGCTACGGAGCTGGAAAGAGCAGGAGGCAAGGGTTTCTCCCGGCAATGGAAGAAGCAAAGTTTTCCTCACACCCTGGCCTGCCCAGGCCTCCGCTTAAGGCTACAAAGTTTCAATTATAGAAGGTACACAAACCCCAAAAGAAATGACTGCCGGCCATGGAGTGAGCAGGAGGCTTGGCTCTGCTCCAGGCTACAAAGTTTCAATTGTAGAAGGTAAATAAATTCCAGATACCAGGGCCTCCTCTTGGGTTGTCAGGGGGCGTGGCTGGCCTGCAAACCACCACAGGCCCCTTGCTCAGGCCGCCCCACGCCCCAAGGGAACCCCCACCCTGATCCGGGACACCCTTCAGGGCAAAGCAGCTGGCCCCCACCCATGCACCAGGCCTCTATCCTATCTAATAGAAGAGTAATATGCAGATTGACCATCACTCCAGCACAATATGGCTGCCCCCATGTGGTCAAAGATCCTGCCCCCATGTGGACACAAGATGGTCACCACAAGATGGCCAGCAGGGAAGGGCAGTTGGGAGTGACCAGGCCTGCAAGGGAGTGCAGTTGGAGGCGATCAACCCTGCAGGGGAGGGCAATTAGGGGTGACCAGGCTGGCAGAGGAGGGAAGTTGGGGGCAAACAGGCTGGCAGGGGAGCAGTTAGGCATCAATCAGGCTGGCAGCAGAGTGGTTAGGGGGTGATCAGGCTGGTAGGCAGAAGCAGTTAGGGGCAATCAGGAAGGCAGGCAGGTGAGTGGTTGGGAGCCAGCAGTCCTGGATTGTGAGAGGGATCCCAGATTGGAGAGGATACAGGCTGGGCTGAGGGTCACACTACCCCCCCCCCCCCCCCCCCCATGCACGAATTTTGTGCACCGGGACTCTGGTTTCATTATAATGATCACTGTCTAGTATTCTTTATTCAACATTATACATAATCAATAAAAGACACATTCTTCTTTTGTTCTTTAACTTTTATTTATTGATTGATTTTTGAGAGAGAGAGAGATGGATTTGTTGTCCCACCCGTCCATGCACTCATTGGCTGATTCCTGAATGTGCTCCGACTGGGATCCAACCCGAAACCTTGGTGCCTGGAGACAATGTTCTAACCAACTGAGCTACCTAGCCAGAGCAAGATACAAATTCTTGAAACTGAAAGCAGTGACCTTCTATTGGAATTATGGCTCTGTGTGAAAGTCCTTTGTGAATCAAAGTGTTAGACAAATATATTCTTGATGAACAAGGTACAGAGAATCACCGATGTATCACGTGTGTAGGGAGTCCCACGTGCTTTTCTTGAATTGCTTTTAAAATTGTTTGGTGCTCATTTTTTAAATGAGATTAGAGATTTGAGAATTGAATAATTAAATGACTTTGTATCTAGAAAATTAATAAAACAAAATGTATCCTTTTTGTTTGAAACAGACTTACAAAGAACATTTAGAAGGACAGAAACATAAAAAAAAAGAAGCCGCATTGAAAGCCTCACAAAATACCAGCAGCAGCAGCAACTCTGCTCGTGGGACTCAGAATCAGCTGCGCTGCGAGCTCTGCGATGTGTCTTGTACAGGAGCAGATGCATATGCTGCCCACATTCGTGGTGCTAAGCATCAGAAAGTAGGTGTTTTTCCCACACAGCCTTCTGTCTTACTGTTGTTGTTTTTTTACCTTTTTAGTAGGGAGCTAGGGGGAGCGGTGTAAAGCAAAAGTGGCTTCAAAACTTTGTGTTATAAGCCTTGTTTATGTGCTAACATATATATAAAAGAAGACTAGAGACCTTTCTTTAAATTAGACTAGATCAGTGGTCGGCAAACTGTGGCTCACGAGCCACATGCGGCTCGCGAACCGCGGTTTGCCCCTCTGTTGACTAATGAGTTTGCCGACCACTGGACTAGACTAAATGTTACCGTGTAGTTGGAAGCTGTGAGGATTAGGCAATTTTGGCATATTGTGTGCAAAAGAGGTAGAGGGTAGTATATGACAGTGGTCGGCAACTCATTAGTCAACAGAGCGGCAAACAGCGGCTCGTGAGCCGCAGTTTGCCGACCACTGGACTAGATCATTTATTCTATCAATTGGAAAATAGTATGTTTATTTTCCTCCTTTTGTCATGCTTAAGTCTAGGTTGGTATGCATGTGGCCAAGTCATTTCATCTCTCTCTGCCTTAGTTTTCTTACTTATAATAGGTGGAATATGTTTCCTTATCTGCTTCATAGAGGTTATTTGGAAAATATTGAGTTTGTGTATGAAAATATATAGCAAAAACTATCATTTGTATTTTAATTTTATAATGTCTTTTAGACAAACTTGGAAATCTATATTCTGAGTTTCCAACAAATAAATGTGCTTTTATTTATTTTTTTGTAGGTGGTTAAATTACACACAAAACTTGGTAAACCCATTCCTTCAACAGAACCAAACGTTGTTAGCCAAGCTACTGCTTCAACAGCTGTGTCTGTTACAAAACCGACTGCCTCTCCTTCAAGCATTACAGCAAGCAATTGTACTGTGAATACTTCATCAATTGCAACTTCTTCAGTGAAAGGTCTTACAGCTACAGGAAACTCGTCTCTTAACAGCACATCCAACACTAAAGTGTCAGCAGTGCCTACAAGTATGGCTGCCAAGAAGACATCTACACCCAAAATAAACTTTGTGGGCAAGTACTGGAGATTCTTTATGTTCTCCCCAACTCCGTCAAAGTAATGTTTCTCTTCAGTCCAGGACTAACCCTTCTGCTTATGATCTTATACCCGCCTCCTCCCTTCTTCTCTGGGACCTTGTTGAATCACATATCTCTATTTTTTTCTTGAATTTTTAGTCAGTTATCTAATGGTTTCTTCTCTCTTCCCTTCAGCCATGCAGGTATACCTTTATCTTTCATGGTCTTAAATTTTAAAAAAGATCTTTTCCCATTCCGGTTATCCTTTAAGCTGCTAAACTAATTCTTTCTATACTTACACAGTCCCCAGTCAGTTATAGTGTTTCCATTCTACCCTTTTCTGAAACTGCTTTCAAGAATCACCAAAGACGTAATTGCCAAATTCAGTGGCCAGTTTTTGGTTTCATTCTGTAGACCTCTAACTTTTGACTTAGTTGACTGCTATACTGTAAACCTTAAGATATGTCTCTGTCTCTCTAGTTATTGTCTGTCTACCCACCCCTTTCTCAGGTATCTTTATTGGTTCTCCTGCCTGCATGTTCACTGCATGGTGGTATTCCTAAGATTCTGATTCTATTCTCATCTTAATATTCTCATCCAGTATTCATGAGTGGTCTCATCCATTCCAGTCTGTACAGTGACTTTAGAATCTTTTGGGCAAACTCAAAACCCCCATCTGGGTCTAGAGCCATATTTTAGGTATCCCTGGTCATTATCTGAACAGCTTTATAGATGCCTACAAGTGTCTCATTCTAACCCATTGTCTTATTACAAAAGTACCACGAAATGATCGCATAAAATTGCTGCTTTTTCACTTGGAAAACTTCACTGACTTTATTTTTTTCCTTTTTATTGCCTCCTCTAATTGTTTACCTAGTCCTTTTGTTTCTGTCACTACAATATTTCTATCCCCCAAGAAAATTCATCTTCATAGTCACTGCCTTGTTTTTAGGCCTTCAAAGTCTGCTCCTCAGCCGGCCAGTGTGGCTCAACGGTTGAGCGTCGACCCAGGAACCAAGAGGTCATGGGTTTGATTCCTGGTCAGAGCACTTGCCCAAGTTGCAGGCTTGATCCCTAGTGGGGGTGGGGGGATGTAGGAGGCAGCCTATCGATGATGTTTCTCTCTCATTGATGTTTCAATCTCTCGCTCGCTTCCTTCCTCTCTCTCTAAAAATCAATAAAAACATTTAAAAACCCTCCTTAAAAAAAGGCTGCTCCTCAGAGCTTTGTCTCTTATTGCATCCAGTCTCTCCAACACTTGTCAAAGTCATTTTGTGAAAATACATATCAAATTATATTAGACTCCTGATTAGAAGCTTTCCGTGTCACTCCCTTTGGTATAGGAAAAAACCCTCTATGTTCCTTAATTATGTCATCCAAGGCCTTTCCCATTCGGGCTCCCGCCTCATCCATTGGTCATCATCTCTACCTAGGTAGTAATTCATAGTGAATTACTGAAGCTTCCCTAAATTTACTTTAGTCCTTTTAACTTGATGTTGTTGTGCTTTTTTGTACATCCTATTCTTTCTGTTTAGACATTATTCTCTTCTTTCTGCCTGGCCAGTTCATACTCGTTACTCTTCTTTCAAAGCCCAGCTCAAGTGTCACACACTTGGTAAAGCCTTTCTAACTGGATCAGGTTCAAGGGTAGTGGTTTCTTTGCTCTGCATTCCCACAGTACTCTGTTCATACTTAGTACAGCCCTTATCACATTGTATTATAGTTAGTTGTTTCCCCTGAATTGTTGGCACCTCAAAAGCAGCTACCTTCTTTTATTCCTATTTTATTACCAGAATGTAGGACAGTGCCCAGTTCCATTGGCAAAGAACTAGGGATACCAGCATGAATAAGGCTGCTCAGGTATTTGCTGTTGACTCTGAGGGACTTGGTGTTGCGAGGACCATAGTGGGGCGGAGAGGAGTGTTGGATATAGGTGGTGGGGAAGGGGAGGATCCAGGTTGTGCTTCGGTAGGGTAAAAAGCCAAGTGGTTTATGTGGTTCTTCAAACTCCTCCTCTGTTGTGGGTCAAGCAGGGGTTTGGCTTTTGGTCGAAAAGGTTATTTTGTCTGAAGTTTTTGTTGTATCAGGTTATACATTTACACAAAAAGAAAGTTAAAATTACTGTAATTCTCCTATGCTTTTCTAGGTGGTAATAAGCTGCAATCAACAGGAAATAAAACCGAAGACTTAAAAGGAACAGAATGTGTTAAAGGCACTCCTGTAACTTCTGTACAGATTCCAGAAGTAAAGCCAGATACAGTGGCAGAACCAGTCACGCCTGCATCTCTGGCTGCTTTGCAGAGTGATGTGCAGCCAGTGGGCCATGATTACGTGGAGGAGGTATTGGTTCAAGAATACTATTGCTATGAGATTAGATAAAGGGGACAAGGGTGTCGCTTTGTTGTAGGCATGTTTTTCATGTAAAATTAAATTATATTCAATTAGGTTTAAGTTACTTGTGAAGGGATATCAAAGGGATCTTTTTAAGGGTTTTAAAAAGCATGCCCTTTAAGCTTGTCTAAGTAACATTACAATATTTTTGTTATCTCTTTCCCTGCTAAAACAGCAAAGTAACTCCATTTATTTGGTAGACATTCTTATATCTTTCAACTGCCCTGAACATAAAATTTTAAAAATTGTGAGCACCAAAAATTTTGATATAGAAAGCCAGTATTTTTTTTTCTAACAATCACTTACTTTCATGTGTAAAATTAGGGTTGTTAATTTATTATTTTATTTATTTATTTATTTATTTTTATATGTTTTTATTCATTTCAGAGAGAGGAAGGGAGAGAGAGTGAAACATCAAAGATGAGAGAGAATCGTTGATCAGCTGCCTCCTGCACATCCCCTACTGGGGTTAGAGCCAAAACCTGTGCATGTGTCCTAACTAGGAATTGATCCAGTGATCTCTTGGTGCATGGGTCGATATTCAGTCCACTGAACCACACTGGCTGGGCAGGGTTGTTGATTTAAAAGATCCTGTTTATTTGGTTTTTCAAGCTGATTAGAAAATTATTCCCATTTTATAGAAAAGTAAGCTCAGTAAATAGAGGAATGAGGGAACATCGGAGAGTCTTGATATAAATATTTGCGGTTAGTAGAAAGACTAACATAGAGTGATGTAGCACTAGTCTTTATTCTTTATTGTAGAACATATATGAGTTCTCTGAAATTCAGTGTCTACATCTATAAAATTTGGCTATTCCCCAACAAAGTTGTGAAGATTGAATGAAATAAAATTGCCTAGCATATTGTAGATTTTTGGTAAATACTTGTTCCTTTATCCTTTTTCTCTCACGTTATGTTGGGTTCTTTATTTACAAGGTAGAAAACTGGGTTATGCAATTTATCAGTAGTTCACATACAATTTATTTTAAAAGAGTAAGATGTGGTTATCTGAAAAAATGTATGCCTCCAGAACGCCATAATTTCCAATGATAATAGTTAAGTAATTCCAAACTTCAGATAGATGCATTCAAAGCCAGTCTTTAAAGCTTGCCCTAACAATTTGAACATAGTATTCATCATAAACTTCTTAATAAGATTCTAGTGTATTTGTCTTCCTAACTGGTTGTACCGTTAGAAACAATTGACATTGATTTTCCACAAAGTTACATGTATAAAATCTTGAACTTTATCTTTAATCATCTTTATCTTCATTTCCAATAGCAGTACCTGATATTCAGTAACTATTTTTTAGAGAATTTAAGGTATCTAATTGTTTTTAAATGTTTACATACAGATAGAAGTATTAAAATTACAGTTAATTACAAAAGCAAATACATGCTAACATCTTGTATGCTAACGCTACAGTTAGAAAATTCTAAGAGTTTGTTTTTATAGATCATCCTTTTAAAAAATTTTAGACATTGCCTATCTTTTTCCCTCATTTCAGACCCTTAATTTTTCACAAAATTTTTTTATCAACGAATCTGGGAGGCCATATGAATGAAATCTTCAACTGTAACATTTCCATTATAATGCTTGGATTTTTTCCCCCTACATCAAGGTACGAAACGATGAGGGAAAAGTAATTCGATTCCATTGTAAATTATGCGAGTGCAGCTTTAATGATCCCAATGCTAAGGAAATGCACTTAAAAGGGCGAAGACACAGACTTCAATATAAAGTGAGTAAAAATTTCAACTTTTTTTCTTTTTTTTTTTAACAGGTTGGAACATTCTAGATGTAAAATAAAGATTCTAAACATAACTCACTGAGTCCGTGAATTCCCACTCCAAGATTAGCACATTATGTCTCACTTAGATTCAGATGTTTGATTTTTCTGATCAGTTTGTTATACTTAGGAAAGAAGATTATAACCATATTTCATCATTCTCAGTGACTAGCTAAATTATAACATTGCTTGGATCAAGTAATCATGTAAAGATAAGTTTTTCACATAATGAGGTGTTTTGAAAGAAGTGTCAGGTCTCCATTTACCTACTTTATCTTGGTAGAATTCCCACCAAAATGAATTTTGAGATAAGGAATTCTTCATTGAAAACATTTCAAGCATTAAGTTAAATATAAATATTATATGTAAAGTTTTTACTTAGGCTGGACTAATCTAATGCATTAGATCCATGTTTTCTCTCTTAACACAGGGGTGGTGAAAATTAAATTGTTAAAGGGCAATACTTTTTTTATGAAAAGAAACTTTTTAATTCCACACTTAGACATTTAGAATTATCTATTTATAAAAAAATAAAGGAAAGTTAAATATCCATTCATCCCCTAAGGATCTCTTCTATTGTCAGCACTAAGGCATGCACTTTTTACATACTAAGTATATAACTTTAAACTTGGAATAATTTAAGAATTTTAGGGGTGGGGGAAAATGAATATTAATGTGTTCTGAATCTTTCCTCTGATTCAACTTATATGCTGAATTTAATTTTATATAATAGGAAATTTGTAACTAAAAAAATCTCTGTGATGAAGAATATGTGGGATTGTATGTGTAGATTGTTGGAAGGGGGTGCTAGTTTTTGAAATGTCTTGTCTGTATTAACAGAAAAAAGTCAATCCAGATTTGCAAGTAGAAGTAAAGCCCAGTATTCGAGCAAGAAAGATTCAAGAAGAGAAAATGAGGAAGCAAATGCAGAAAGAGGAGTATTGGCGGAGACGAGAAGAAGAAGAGCGCTGGAGAATGGAAATGAGGTGATTTCTTTAACTTTTAGAAGCATAAGTGATTCAGCCTTCTTAAAAAAATTGCTATTCTGAGTATGTGACTCCCATTCAAAGCGGTCCAGATTTATTTCATGTACTTTTAATTTTCACTTCTCAGGAAGATCCTAGGGGCAGGAAAGAAATGCATTAAATTAAGTTATTGGCTATTCTAATATTTGACTATGGCCTTGGTATTAGGAATTATGTGGTTAAGTGTATCTTACATGTATTAAATATGTGAAGAAATAGTTTAATGTTATAAATAAATGCCTCAGTTTAAAACAAGCAAAATAGAACATTTGGCTACATGCTAAAAATATTGAATATAAAATTTGGTAGAGACTAGACATCTTAGTGTGTTTTTTTGTTTTTTTTCCCACAGGTAACTTATACATTTATTTTATACTAAAAAAGTTATGTGCAACAAATAAACATTCTTATATATTTACATTTGTGTGTTTTTTTGTTTGTTTTTTACCAGTTCACAGAACTTGTGTCCTAAATCTCTGATAAAGAATATTCCCATCTAATATTAAAGGGGAAATCTGCCCAGTGAACTCCATTTTAAATGAATGTTTACTCTGGAGTTTAAAGCACTAGTAATAAATAATTTTGATGGAATGTACTATACAGATCATATACCTCATACTTCGGCCATGCTTAATGGTTTTATAAGAAAGCATTTCATCTTTTCTAATTTGTCAACATGTTTAACCAAGTGGTCTGAACTCCCACCACACCACACCCCTTTGTTTTATTGAAGGGTAGTTCTCACAAATGAGGAATCATAAGTGCTGCCTAACATGTCTGAGTAGCGAGAGATTATTCCAGTGTTTGCATATTAGGGGCTCCTTCCCAAATAGCTTACAAGAAGGGTTTCTTGTTGGCATCTGTTGAATACTGATTTTCAAGATTGTCAGCATTCCCTGGTGTCAGGTAGAGATACCAATCTAAGTGATGAAGTAATTGCGGGAGGTAACCTTGCACTTTTGCTGATAGTCTTAAAAGGAAATATAAAGGAAATAAAAGCAAACTAAGGGTAGCAAATCGTTTTAATTTCACTATAGTCTCAGTCCTCTCTCTTAGCTAGTTGGTCCAAAGATCTCTTGTACCAAAAGATCTTTGTGGCTTCGAATGCAAATACTCACTGTTTTCACCTCTTTAACACATTAAGCGCCCAATCAGTCACCAGTGACTTGACACTATACTTTCCGTCCAACTATACTGACAAAACAGGCTGGGCGCTTAACGTGTTAAAAGTAATGGATTTAGCCCTAACCGGTGTGGCTCAGTGGATAGAGCGTCGGCCTGCGGACTCCAGGGTCCCAGGTTCGATTCCGGTCAGGGGCATGTACCTTGGTTGTGAGCACATCCCCAGTGGGGAGTGTGCAGGATGCAGCCGATCGATGTTTCTCTCTCATCGATGTTTCTAACTCTCTATCCCTCTCCCTTCCTCTCTGTAAAAAAAATCAATAAAATATACTTAAAAAAAAAAAAGTAATGGATTTAAGGAGAGGCTGCATTCATCAAGTAAAAGTAATTCCTGGCACACAGCTAGTTAAACCTGAGTAATTTCACCGTAAGTTCACCCTCACTGACAGCAACTAGCTGTAATGAAACATCAAATGAGGTTCTCCAAACCACCTAGATTCCCTAAAATTTATCACCTAACGACAACTTCTCTTATTTCTTCAAATGATGTGACTGTCAAGTTAATAAGAGGCTTCAATTTACAAATCATTTAAAAAATCAAGAAGTGTGGAATTACTGCCAAAAACAGAAATTCAATTTTCCCCCTAATCTGTTCTTCAATGTTGGTGGCTAGTAATTTTAAAATAGTCATAACAGTACTGGAATTTTAAAACATGGTATCTTCCCCCCTCCTCTGGGGTGACGTAGAGGATGTAGAGGGGAGCCCACACTCTTCCAGGGCACAAGTACCAAGCCAGCAGGGCCTGTTGCTTACTGAGACGTCAGCATTACAAGCTGTAGTGCAGGCAGCACATGTTCATCACTCAGCGAGGAAAAGGTGATGAGTTCTGGGTCATAGGAATGTGGCCATTTTTTTAATACAACTTAGTGTGTTTCTTAAGAAGGAAGTTTATTCTAGAAAGTTTAGAGGCTACAGGGAAGGAGAAATGAGAAACATATCATCCAGAGAGATCTTCATTTTTATTGGTTTAAGTGACATATCTATAAATGGTACAGTTCACATATATTTACAGTTATGCAGCCATCACCCCAATCAACTTTAGAACATTGTCATCACCTCCCCAAAAAAACACGAACCCATTAGCAACCACTGCCTATTTCTCCCCCAACCCCTCCCTCTACCTGTAGGCAACCATTAGCACACTTCTGTCTGTCTCGGGAAATTTGCCTGTTCTGGAGATTTCATATAAATGGGATCGTACATTGGTATTTTGTTTGTCTGGCTACTTTCACTTAGCATGATGTTTTCAAGATTCATGCATATTATTGTGTATGTCAGTACTTCATTCCTTTTTATGGTTGTATGGCATTTTGTTCATCAATCGATGGACATTTGTGTTTCCACTTTTGTACTATCATGAATACTGCTGCCATGAATATTTGTGGGCCAGTTTTAAAATGTAATTTCAAAAAATATGAATAAAAGCATAATGTATGCATATTTTATAACCCACTTTTTTCATTTACATATCAACCTTTTAAAATACGTTTTTATTGATTTCAGAGAGGAAGGTAGAGAGGGGGATAGAAACATCAATGATGAGAGAGAATCATGGATCAGCTGCCTCCTGCATGCACCCTACTGGGGATCAAGCCCACAACCCGGGCATGTGCTCTGACCGGGAATTGAACCGTGACCGGTTCACAGGCCAACACTGCATGTAACACCGGCCACACTACATATCAACTTTTAAAAAAAATTAAGCCAGGATTTTTTTTTCTTCAAGGCAGCATAGTATTCTCTTGAACAGAGGTAAAATATTCTCTGTAACCAGTTATATATTGTTAGATGTTTAGGTTGTTTCCAGTATTTCCTTATTAAAATTACATTGATCACCCTTGAGGCTATGTTATTGCATAAATCATGATTAGTTGCTAATAATAAAATCCCAGAAATGGAAATGTTTGATTTAAAGATACCCATACGCCAAAACCGGTTTGGCTCAGTGGATAGAGCGTCGGCCTGCGGACTCAAGGGTCCCAGGTTCGATTCCGGTCAAGGGCATGTACCTTGGTTGCGGGCACATCCCCAATAGGGGGTGTGCAAGAAGCAGCTGATCGATGTTTCTCTCTCATCGATGTTTCTAACTCTCTATCCCTCTCTCTTCCTCTCTGTAAAAAATCAAAAAAATATATTAAAAAAAAATAATAATAAATAAATAAAAATAAAGATACCCATACTTTGGCCTGTACTAGCTAGTATAACATTGTGGTCCTTAAATTTTTTGGTCTCAGGACCCTTTGTGCTCAATGTATGTGAAGACTTCAGTGAGTTTTTGCTTATGTGGGTTATAGCTATCAAGATTTACTGTGTTAGAAATTAAAACTGAAAAGTTAAAATATTTATGAATTTAATTTTTAAATGACATTTTAACTATAGTTGTTAAAATGTAGGTAAAATAACATTCAACAATTATAATATTAGATTAAATATATTTAATAACTATATGATGAAAATTAACTATAAAATAACTATATTCTTCTCCAGAATCATGAGAATGACATTGTTTTACATTTTTGCAAATTTTTTTAATGCCTGACTTAAAAGAAGGCAGCATAATTCTCATTTCTGCATCTGTGTTCAGTATGTCATGATTACCACATTTTGCCTCTGGATAACTCCATTGTACACTCATAAGAGAATGAAAATGGAAAAGGCAAAATAATGTATTAACCTTATTATGAAAGTAATTTTGAAGTCATTGATCCCTTGAAAGGGGTCTCAGGGACCATCTGGGGTTCTTGGATCACACTTTGAGAGTTGCTGCTAGAACTTATTAAAATCTCTGCCAGTGAGCCCTGGCTGGAGTGGCTCAGTAGGTTGGATGTCGTCTCTAGCACCAGGAGGTTGCTCGTTTGATTCCCGGTCAGAGCACATGCCCAGGTTTCAGGGTCAGTCTTCAGTAGGGAGGCATGCAGAAGGCAGCTGATGGGTGTTGCGCTCTCACATTGATGTTTCTGTCTCTCTCTCTCTAAAAATCAATAAACTATTCTTTTTTTAAAAAAAATCTCTGCCAATGAGAGTGAAATGTGAAAGCCATTTATGTTTCAATTTGAATTGTTTGTATGCCTGGCAAATTGAATTTTTATTTCATGCTTGACCACTTACATTTCTTCTGTGGTAAATTGCCTGTTTATTTTTTTACTTACCTGTTATTGATTCAAATAGACACTTATGTTATAGATATTAAGCCATTATTAACATGTTACTTTTAAGTAGTTCTTATTTATGTATTGATTTTTTAAAATGTATTTAAGTCTACCAGTAAGTCACATTCTTTTATTTTTATTTTTTACTGATTTCAGAGAGGAAGGGAGAGGGAGAGAGAGATAGAAATATCAATGATGAGAGAGAATCATTGATTGGCTGCCTCTTGCACACCCCCTACTGGGGATCGAACCGGAAACCCAGGCATGTGCCCTTGACTGGAATTGAACCAGGGATTCTTCAGTCCACAGGCTAACGCTCTATCCACTGAGCCAAACCGGCTCGGGCTAAGTCACATTCCTTATGAAGTTTCTGCCTTTGTCATGCTTTGGAAATTCTTTATTCCTGTATTATGCAGTTACTTTCTCTTCACTGATATATATTTATTTAAGCACCTACCATGTGCCTGAAGTATTTGGCATTGAGTATGAATTGGTAAACAATGGATAAAGTTTCCTGCCCTTATTTAACTTAAACATCTTTTGTAATAACTGTTAAAAACTGATTAGTTGCTAATAATAAAAGTATTTGGCATTGAGAGCCTTCAAACTGTTTTTTTTCTTTTCTCTCAAAGCCTAAATAACATTGAAAGTGTGTTTCTAAGTTTGATGACCTAAAAAGCACTGTGTTCTCAATCTGACAGAATTGGTAGTTTCTACAGTGCTACTTGAGAAGCATACTTCTTATGTTTTGTATTAAAAAAAAATTTGTGTAGTAAAAGCTTATTGTTAAAAAAATTTGATTTCCCTTGGGAGTTATTGGTTTCCTAGCTTGAAGCTGAAAATGAGGATAGAAGTGAAAGAGAGTCAGATAATGAAAAGAAGTTAGGAAGTGTTGACCATTAAAGCAGAGACTATCTACTAGCTGTCCACAGTCCAAGTTCAACCCATGGGTGTTTTATTTGGTATACATGGTATTTTTAAATCTGAACTAACACTGAAAGACCATAGTAGAGAAATGTCTTTGTTTCTACCTGTAACATAGAGGGGAAAATTAAAGGTAGTCTTAAGAGGTTCTCTCTAAATAGAAAAACAAAAACAAAAACAAAAACATAGGAGAGAGCACATTTTTTTTGATACATGAAGAAATTCCTAAATGTTTGCTTTGGATCTTTCACTCACACACATTATTGGTCTGGATCCTTTAGGCAGGCATTAAGTTCACAATTTCTCCCTTAAAGAGAAGAGAGAGAGGTTGGAAGGAACTGAGATTCCTGATGCTTGTTCTTTCAACTTTGACCTTAGACTGAAATTTTGTTTTGCGTTTCTCTTTGTATTCTCACTATCTCTTTTCACTTGTATTCACTTCTGTTACTTAAATGAAAGCGTATAAAGGAAATCAGAAGGGAAAAAGAAAGTTGTTAGCAAGGCTGATTGGGAGTTTCTAGTAGCTTTTTATGTCATTAATGTAAGTTCATGGGTTGTAATTTTCTTATAGGCTTATAATGTCACTCTCTGTGTTTCAGACGTTATGAAGAGGATATGTACTGGAGAAGAATGGAGGAAGAACAACATCATTGGGATGATCGCCGTCGAATGCCTGATGGTGGCTATCCTCATGGTCCCCCAGGTCCGCTAGGCCTTCTCGGAGTCCGACCAGGCATGCCTCCTCAGCCACAGGGGCCTGCAGTGAGTGTCCACTTGGTTTATGTGGGGTGAAAACATAGGACTAGTTCAGCATTAGAGGATAACAGTTTGGGGGAGCCAGTTCTTAGACTTAATAATCTTGTAATCTCAATGTAAATTCATCTGATTTAGAATCTTCCCCCTACCCTTTATTACAGGTTCTTAGCACCTGTCTTTATGTATAAGGACTTCATAGAATTTCCATGAGTCGTTTCTTTCAACATAAGCTAAATGGGAGTAGAGCTTCTTTGCCAACATAAGAGATTGTCTTGCCTTTGTTGTTTAGATGAGATCAGCAGGAACTGATTATCTTTCCATTACCAGTGGTTTAGAATATTTTTTCCTTCGATCCTGACGATCTAAAACCTACTTCTACTTCTGAATGGAGTGCAGGGTAAGGCGTAGTACATAACTAGTTCGAGATTAGCACCGCAGTTGGTGCACTAGGAAAACTAGAGGAAAGACTTGCATCTCAGAGTGTGTGGAGTCTGGGTAAAAGCAGAGACCTCGGGGGTGAGGGGCATTTCATAGAAGCTCAGATGAGAGAAAACAGGAGGGTCTTTTTGCTTGTTTTGTTTTCTGGAGAGCACTTAGAAGAAAACAGCCAATTCCTCCTTTTTAACCTTTTTCATTTGTCTTTACACAGAATAAGCAACAGTAAAACATTTTATTAAAAGCAAAAAAATTCTGAATCACTGGTTTTTAAAGTTGAGTAAAAAAGTATTGTAACTTGAGATGGCATGTATTATAATTTTATTTGTTTTGAGGCAATGTGTGTGTATATACTTACATATTCTAGGTAGTATAACTTTCCATAGTTTGCATTTTTGTTTTTACTGAAGTGGAAAAAAGGAGGAGATAGTTTTAAATGGACATTTTTGCATAATTGACCTTGTTATTGAGAAGATATGATGAAAATATGTGTATTTTTAAAATAATAATTTACTTTTGCTCAGGGAACATTTTTTTAAATGAAGTAACTTTTTTTTCTGTAGCCTTTACGACGTCCTGACTCATCTGATGACCGTTATGTAATGACAAAACATGCAACCATTTACCCAACTGAAGAGGAATTACAGGCAGTTCAGAAAATTGTTTCTATCACTGAACGTGCTAAAACTTGTTTCAGACAGTTTGTCTGAGCATGAGAAGAGCAAGAACAAAGAAGGAGATGATAAGAAAGAGGGAGGTAAAGACAGGTGTGTCTTCAGAGTTATCTACTTTGTGTATTTTTGCTTTTCCTTACATGGACTTACACTTGAATTAAAAGTTACAAAGACTGAAAACTCTGGTGTGGATCTACATGCTTATCGTGCTTGGGTTAGATACCTAGTGTATTCACCTCTTTTTTGCCAAAATGAGAAATACACAATTCCATACAATCTCCAGCCTTCTAAATTTACACATTTTGTTTAAATATATATAAAACTATTTTGAGTTTGTTTTCAAAGCTGCCTTTGTAGTTTTCTAGTTGCATTCATCTGCTGTTAGTTTTTATTTACTTATTGCATTTGTCTTACATTCAGCCTTTGTTTTATCAACTTTTTTCCTTAATGCATGCATAAAGCCTGAATAAACTCAAGCTTTTGCGACTTCTTTCAAGTTTTACATTAACTTTTCATGTTCCCTTTATTTGGAAATATTTTTATATGATATTAGAAATGACTCTTATTCTAATTTGTAAAATGTGACACAGAAGTGTTAATGTTCTTTGTTTTTCAGTTCTCCCTATGATAACTCTTCATTTATTTATCTATATTTCTTGTCTAAATGAAAGGTACTTCTACAAATATTGAATGTGTTTATACTGTAGTTGATGGAAAATTTAATAGTATAGAAAGTTATTTAATTTACTGTGTGTGTTCAAAGACTATCATGGTTCTGGTTGAGAAATGTCATAATATAATTTGATTTTACTGCAGAGCTTTAAAAGGAGTTTTGCGAGTGGGAGTATTGGCAAAAGGATTACTTCTCCGAGGAGATAGAAATGTCAACCTTGTTTTGCTGTGCTCAGAGAAACCTTCAAAGACATTATTAAGCCGTATTTCAGAAAACCTTCCCAAACAGCTTGCTGTAAGTATTATGGAAATGTTCATTTTTACCCCTTGTCTGGTTCAAACGTTTTTGGCAGAACTAACTTACTGTTTCAGCTTAAACCTAAGCCAGCCTTTAAGTTTTTGGCTTCACTTTCCATATTGAGTTTTATTCTTGGTTGTGTGAATTAGTAGGGCTATTTTCTACTTTGTCTTTTTAGGTTTTATAGTGCTTGTAACTGGCATGAAGCCATCTTAGGAATTTATTCTAAAATGTAAAATTGCATGTCCTCTTTGTGTTCTTTTTCTAAGATTTGAATCATCAGAGAGAAGGCAGTTGTTCAGAACAGAAAGTGATTTTTTTAAACAAAGGCCATGTATAGTAAGCTTAACTTTTTAAAAATCATGAACCTCTTGCCTATTTACTTGAATGCATGTTTTTAATAAAATATAATAAAGAAAGTAAAAAAAAATAAAAACATAAATAAAGAAAGAAAGTAAGCTTTCTTATTTGAATTTTTCCTGGCTTATTCTCGTTATTTTCAGTTTTCACATATTTTAACAGTAGGAATCCCTCCCCTGGTGTCCATTTATTAAATCATGGCAATACACAGTTAACAGAATACCCCTTTGGTTCTACAAAAGCAATTGTTGGAATTTTTTAATACTTACACATTAGCTTGTTCAAATCTCAGGCTGAGATTTAAAATACAGATTCCTTGAATAATTTTATGTGTAACCTTGCAATTTAATTAGGATTCTAAATCCAAGGACTGGCATTTTATTGATATGGTAATGAGTCAGAATAAATAGTACTTGACCACAGCAGAGCAACTATAGCAAGGAATAATGAAGCACACGATGGAGCTTCAGCTGTTGTCTGCTTTGTATTACCGTTGTTCCAGAGATGAAGTTTCTTATTGTGGACTAGAGGCCCAGTGCATGACTGAATCGTGCACATGTAGGGTCCCCTACACGCTTTCGCTTTCGATCGCGGTGGAGCTGGGTGCCTGTCCGCTGGTGCACCAGGCCTTTCAGAAGCCTCCGGCTCGGTGGAGGCTTCTGAAAGGCCTGGTGCCGGAGCAGACAGGCACCCAGCTCCCACGCTTTCGCTTTCGATCGCGGGGGAGCTAGGTGCCTGTCCGCTGGTGCCGGAGCAGACAGGCACCCAGCTGCCCCGCTTTTGATGGTCCGTGGCGGGACGTGAGCTCGCTGCCCCAGAGGCCCCTTCTGTTCCGCAGCACAGCCATGGCACAGATGCTGAGCTCGCGCTGCCACTGGCGACGCGAGCTCAGCGTCCTGCCGGCCCAATCGGCTACCCCGGCCACCCCGAGTCCCGCCCCCTGCGCCTCCCTCTGGCCCAATTGTGGGCGTAGCGGAGTGATGGTAATTTACATGTTACCATTTTATTAGGTAGGATGAGTCTCTTAAGTATTAGGAGCCAGCAGAATTGGCATTGTCTACTTCTTACCGGTACTCTGTTGAGACTGCTAGAACAATGAGAAGAGCGAAGAAGAGGTTTGAGGTCCTTGAAAGAATCATGTAAATTTGCAAGAAACATCTTGACCCTAATTGTGGTGCTTAGCAAAACCACAAGCAGAAAATGTTATATCTTAACTAATTAACAGTTAAATAAGCAAGAAGAAGAATATTTTTTCCAAATCAATCTGTAATTATTGTACAAGTGGATAAGCAAGGGAAATAGAATTCTTCATCATCATTGTCATAGTTAATGTTTATATAGCACTTATTATGTATGTACCAGGCTGGTACTGCTTTAAGTGTTTATATAGTTAATTCATTTATTCCTCCAACAATCCTATAAGGTAGAATTACTGTCCCCATTTTACAGAAACAGGTATAAGGAAATCCAAACAATTCTAAAAGGAAAGTGGAGCAATAATTTAATGATATTTTCATTTAATGCAAGGCTTCCAGGGGAGCAGTATATGATCTAGTCCTTATAAAATGGTGGTGGTAGTGAGAAAATGAAAGAGCCATGATGAAACTGCTTTGTCTGATAATGTAAAAGGTCCAGCTAATTATTGTACTCTTCATTACATAGGTTATAAGTCCTGAGAAGTATGACATAAAATGTGCTGTGTCTGAAGCGGCAATCATTTTGAATTCATGTGTGGAACCCAAAATGCAAGTCACTATCACCCTAACATCTCCAATTATTCGAGAAGAGAACATGAGGGAAGGAGGTTGGAAAGCCATTAAACATTCTATTTTTCTATTAACTTTTTTTTTCATTTACCTACTCTTTGAGATGGCATTAAGCCCTGGAAGGCAACATGCTGGCATTACATACGAATTCGGTGGATTTGATTTAATATAGCAATCAGTTTTACTTAAGATCATTTCGCAGAAAGTAAATGTTCTTTTTAGTAATGTACTTTTATATAAAACACTCATGGTATTACTGATTTTCTTGATTTTTTTCTTTTCTTGCTAACCTCAGATTTCTGGAAAAAAAAGTTCAAAATTATTCTTACTGGCATAGTCGCAACACATGAAAAAATTAAATGTTGCTTGTAAGGGGCCACAAATTTAACTTCTTTTAAGAAGTTCTTGTTCTTGCCTTGTCTTACAAAAAAGACAAGCGTTTCAGAAGTAAAATTGGTTAAACACTCATAAGTTATATTTTTAGAGGCATTGTTATATATGTAATCATGGATTTGGCTTGTCCTGTGATAAAAATATTTCTAGTTCTCTGAGGTTGTTCTTTGGTTTGGAACACTTTCATAAATGCAGAGTATCCTATTGCATGTAGATATGGGCATTTGACCCCTCTATTATACTAGAGATACTGAAAAACAAATGGGGTAGGTGTAGTTAGTGAGTTCTAGTACAGTTCAGGATTTACTTTACAATTGTAGAATATGAAATCCTGCTGGTGCCAGCAATGTTGCTTTAGGGACTATTCTGTAACATTTTCAAAGCTTCAAAAGCTTAAGCCAAAAAGCATGGTCAGTGTCTGCCATATGTTGGTTCTGTTGTTTTATGGGTCAGATAAAATTTACTTTGTTTCCTTTCATGCTGTTGTTGATTATGGAGTTAAAGTCTACACTAGTAGTTCTTTGTGATATATGTGTAGGAGACAAGAATACTATATATTGAATGTTAAATTTTGTCTAAAATAGCATCAGTAGGCTCTCAATTACTGTCACTTTAAATTTGTTTTCTTACAGCAAAGCAATTTTTTTAAAGCACTGGGCTTTTTACTACCCAGAAAAAGAACATTTCATTGAAACGTCATTGGGAGACTTGTCTAATTTTGCATACTTTGTATATAGACCATATCAGGAGTTGTATGTTCTATAAGCTTTGCATCTTAAAGATAAATGGATTTTGTACAAAGGATCTTTTATATGAACATGAATTTCCACTCAGGGTCTGGCTGTGGACAGTACTGGAAACAGTTCCTGAGTCAAGCTGGTCAATTCACATGCAGCCAATGACTCTTAGGGATCGGGGGGAAAATCTTCTAATATGTTATAAATAAAGGGTGCTATATTTAGGGTGAAATTATACTTGTATAGCCATTTAGCTTTATTTTAGAGCATATTTTATTCAATTATATTTAGGCTGTTTAACTTGTGCAGTATCAAGTCATTTTATTATGTTGCAAGAGTCTAAAGTCAAGTTATCATAGTTGTAGTAGAATGTTTAATAACCTATCCCTTTTAAAGGAAACAAAATTATATTTTTGTCTGACCCAGACTTGATTTAGAATTATTGTTCTGAATTACTTGAGAGAAATGATCAGTCCAAAATTGAAAGATTTTACTTCAAGACACTGAGCTGAACAGTTGGATGTGCCAAAGTGTAGAAACATTGATAGAGTGTTCCTTGCTGCAGATAAGTGCAGTAAACCATTTCTTTAGCTTCATTATGAAGATTGCTTCTTTCTTGCTGCAGAATAACGGTATGTATTCTCTCACTGCAGCTCCCAATGCTCTGTGTCTTAAAATCATGTAAAGCCTATAGCTTGCTTTGGGGAGTTAGTACAGGGGTTAAGGAAGGCTTTGCCGGAAGAGTGATTGTAAATCACAAGACTTAAGACTTGCGCATAGTGTGGTAGCCTCTTTAATGCGTAATGATCCCATTTAATGCCAAAAATTATTTAAAGGAAATTATTAAATTGTCCAAATAACTGTTAAACGCATGTTAGATCTATTTTACAGTACAGTGTTTGACAGTTAAATATTAAGTAAACGTTTAATTGACTTGAAGCTTGAAATGTTCAAAATGCTCTAACCCTTGCTACAGAGTGTTTTCTGCAGCAAGTCAAGTATTGTGTGTGTTTTTTTTCACCTGTAGCTTATCAGGCCCGGTCCAAAGCCTTCTAGCAGAGGGGATTGATTCCTGTCAGGGGTTGCTGCCAAGACATCGGAAGGATTTTTGACCAAGGTTTTCAAAAGCTCAGTGTCACACCTGCCATTTGATTAAGAAGAGATTTTGGATGCAGAGCCTGGCATTTATTGTCCTTTGTGTGGCTGTTCTGTTTTGTCTTTGTGTCTTCTAGAATTGAGCAGTGTTCACACTAGTTTTTAAATGGTTGGGTGGATTATATATTTTACATAACCGTGTTAATTTAAATTAATATATTCCTATTAACTTTTAATCATAAAATAGTGTGGACACAGCATGTTTTCTAACTAGTGATTAACCCCTTAAATTTTATGAAATACATCCATGTAGGGTAAGAATTTTTTTAAATAAATTAACCCTTTTTTGTTTTGTTTTAACTGGGTATTAGGCAACAAGTATGCTTTTAGTACAGTATATCTAAGGGGTTAATCCACTTAAAGTATAAAATGGGTGCAAAAATCCACACTCTACCAGAAATTTTCTAGCTCTTAATTTGTTTTTAAATTGCAGTAGGTATCTTGGCATCTTTGAAATTATATCAGTAATTGAAATTTTCAAAGTTTTGAATGCTTGTATCCAAAAAGAAAATTTTCTTACATATTAGAGGAAATTATAACATTAAGAATTAAAATTAGAAATTTAGAAACATTTTTAGAAAGAGATTGCACACTGTCACCTATTTGCATTCTAGCTTTAGCAAATAATGTAAGTAACTAGGGACATGGAAAGAGGGTCTTTCAGCATGTTCTGTAACCCTGCTTTGAGGAGTGGGTGGGTTTGATTTTTTTTTGTTCTTTTTTCTTTTCTTTCCTTCCTTAGTTAGCCGTGCTTTCCTGTGTTTCATATCTCAGAATAGACCATTTCTTATGTTCAATATATTTCTTGATTCAGTAGTTGGTCTTGCAGGTTTTGAGATTGTTTATAACCTTTAAAAAGTAACTAATATTTTTGTCTTGATAGTTTCTTTTGAGTACCCAGATTCCTCTTAGTGTTCATTCTCAGGATATGACACAGTGTTCTTTGATTATCAGTAAATCTCCCTTCTAAACTGTCTTCGGAGAAATCTGATTATTTTAGGAGCAGGAACTAACAACAGGCAATATAATTCTTTATCACTTAAAATACACTTTCTTATGTGTTATCTACTCAAAATACGGTCAAGTATCTCTTAAGATTTCTGAATGGTCATATAAAATAGGCAATCAAGTAACTTGCCCAGAGTTGCAGTGGTACTCTTAAAATGAAATCATCGTTTAACTGTTTCTTTTATCACATATTTCTTTTCCTCTCACCCATTTGGTATCCTCAGTGATTTATTAAATTATACCCTAAAAGCACCTTCTGGTGCTCTTTTGCCAGAAGACTGTTAAATTCAGTAGATAATTTGCCTGGTATATAATTTCCCTATAATTTAGAAAATATTTATACTGTTAAAATCATCAAGAGTTGTGAATTTGATGGGCATCATTGCTATTGTGAGTGGTTTGATCAGCAAATTTACTGTTATATTGAAACACATTTTACAGATATGTTTAAGTAAATATGAAGCTGGCCCTCCAACTACTTTTGAGAATGTAAAATTAACCTCTTGTCTTGGTTTAGGTTCAGATTTCCTTCTCAAGTTTTATGTAGCTCATTTATGTTTTAATATAATAATCTTATTAAAATCAATTATTATAACCTTAGACCTTACATATTATCATCAAAGTGCTCTGCTTATTCCATTTCTTCTATTTCTATGCTTACTCTATTTAACCATGCTAGTTTCTATTGCTGTTTTCTATGTTACGCATTGTTTCTCTCCAGTTACTCTTTGGAACACGTTTTGGGAACTTTGAATTTTTAAAAGGCATTTTGTATTCCTTTACAACTAAAAATCTCCTTGTAGAAGAGACAGTATTAAACTCTTAGAAATGCCAATTTTGCCTCTTTATTTTTTTCTATGATCATTACTGTGTTGTCATTCCATATTTATCATTAATTCTTTGCTATATTAGCCCCAGAATAACCTATGACCATTTAAAATACTGAACAAACTCAGTAGTGTTTTTGTACATTCTCATTTATTAAGGTGGATTTTTGTGTTCCCTCTTGTCTTGTCATCTTTGTGCTGGTGCACTGTGTCCAGTAATCCTTCCTTTTGATTTTATTTTG
Source organism: Ia io (assembly GCA_025583905.1). Lineage (NCBI taxonomy): Eukaryota > Metazoa > Chordata > Mammalia > Chiroptera > Vespertilionidae > Ia > Ia io. Next base: position 3,779,530 of record JAJQQW010000010.1, on the reverse strand, counting down.
GTGGGTAGGGTTTATAGTTGCAGAAATTATTATATTTCTAAATTAAGAGTTTAAGTCTCCGTTTGATCGTCACGTTGGAATATGTAAATTTGTTGAAAATAATTCCCTGGTACGTTAACGTTCTGATAAACTCAAATGGCTCGTGTGACACTGATGCTACTTTAAGGAAGTATCTTGCTCACCTGGTCAAACACCCATTCCTCACTGCATTTTGCCAATTCAATCCATTTTAGATGTAACCTCGGGTATGGTGAAAGACCCACCGGACGTCTTGGACAGGCAAAAATGCCTTGACGCTCTGGCTGCTCTCCGCCACGCTAAGTGGTTCCAGGTTCGGAACATCATTTTACTTTTTTATTGTAGCCTTATGAGAGAGTAGCTCAGTACAACATGTTTAACTGTGTTTAAACATTTCGAAAGATTGCCCAAGCAACACTATTTTAAATTAAATTTCAGAAAATATGTTGACATAGAAAGCTGGGTTTAAAGATCTGCATATTGCAGTTACTATTATTTGACATTGAACTTAGGTTTTGGGGGGTGCTTTGTAGTTTGGGTTATTTTATTTTTATTTTTAGTAGCTATATTTAAAGTTAACTTGTGTAGGAACATCACGTTTGTGTATATATATTATATTCCATAAGGCTGCAGATTAACTTTGCTTTACATAATGGAATATGTGTTTAAAGCTTTGTGTATAGTTTTAAGATCCCCCCACCCCCTCTTTCTCTAAGTGAATACGTGTAGGGAGTGAAAGGTGAGGAAGCAGCTGTTTGGTTTAGTGACTTTGCAGTCATGCAAAGGCACAGAAGGGAAACCAAACAGATTTCTTTGACCTTTCAGTCCCTAGACAAACTTTTTAGCTCTTTACTTTTTCTTTTATTTCTAATGTAGGCAGATTTTTTAAAGTTTATTGATTTAAATGATTGCAGGTCAAGGTTCACAGGGTATCAAGAAATATTATTCTTGTATAATCTGTTTACTTTGACCTAAAATACCAGCTTTTAAATACTAACCCTGGCATAAAATACTGCTGTAAATGGCAGCTCATTGAATCCAATTTCAAGTGTGATTATTTTTGTTTCATTTTTATCTGAGCTTCCATTGAACAGCGGTATTTTAACTTTTTTTCATCAAGGGATATTTTCAGTATTTCTAAGATTAATTCAATTGGTTTTTGTGTTGCTCTCAAGGCTAGAGCTAATGGTCTGCAGTCCTGTGTGATTATCATACGTATTCTCCGGGACCTTTGTCAGCGAGTTCCAACTTGGTCTGATTTTCCAAGCTGGGTAAGTAGTATGTAACTGTATGGTGTCAAAAATGAACATTTAGGAAATACTTGTGCAGTGTTTACAGTCTCACTAGTAGCCCTGTGCACAAATCCATGTGCCGGTAGCTCTCTGCCGGGCCTGGCTGCTCCGCGCCCATGGCCCAGAGGCCCTCCGCGGCCCAGAGGCCTATCCGCGGCCAGGCGCAGAACGCTTGCCTCGTTGCTGTGACGACGAAGCAAGCATTCTGCCAGGCCGCTCACACTGCCCACTCACAGCGGCTGCGCTCCCCCCCCACCCAAGGACTGGGGGGACTCCAGCAGACCTGAGAGGACTGGGTGCCACCATCTTTGTGACAGAGTGATGGTTAATTTGCATATTACCCTTTTATTAGATAGGATACTTAACTTTATTTTCCTTTCCTAAATGTAGTTTCCTCTTTTAGTGAAAAAACCTGGAGGTCTTAGGGTTTTTAATTTTCTATGAATTTAGTATTTAAAAAACTGAACTTAAATGTTTCTTTTTTGCGTTTTCCTTTTTCTGCTGGTCTCACAGTGACAGTAGTTATTAATTGGCTTTATATAACAGCAGTACAAAGACTAGAAATGAGCTGTTAATCTCCCTTTGCAGGGTTCTGTTGACATTTTTCTTTTAAATAATGGGTAAAGGTTAGGAATTTTAAAAATTCAGATATATAGATTATTCAGAAATCCTATAATAAAGAGCTAATATGCTAATTAGACCCGGATGGCAGAATGACCTTCTGGGACAATCTTCCAGGACAATCTTTCGGAACGACCAGTGGGTGGGGAGTGGGGCCATGAGGCAGCCAGGGCTGCTGCGAGGGCCAAGCCCCTTGCATGAATTTCATGCATCGGGCCTCTAGTAATGTATATAATGGTAGGACATTCATACAAGGCAGAAAGGCACAAAATAGGAAGTGATTAAAGGCAGGTTATATCTTAACAGTTTGTTGTGATTTCTTCCAGGGATAAAGGGCATGCATACACATCACATATGCTTTTATATATGTACAAGTATCCCTTTGATATTTGAACCTCTTTGGTTCCTGAATAGGACAAATTCAGATAGAGAGGGATTCATTCAAAAATATAATTGAACCCTTTGATTCCACATTTGGATTGGATTTGTGAGAGTCGAATAGCCAGGGTTACCTTAAGTCAGTCTCCCTCTCTCCCTCCCTCCCTCTCACAGGAATGATCATGATATTTTCATTATTTGCAGCATGTTTAACAAAATACATCTTGGAGCTTTTTAAGAAGGGCATCTCATTCTCTGTGTTGACTTCATGGTATTCCTTTGTATGGAGATGCCATATTTTATTTAACTGGTATCTATTTAGTGGACATTTGGGTTTGTAGTGTTTTGCTATTAAATGTTCATTTTGTCAAACTTTTTTAAGTACTACCAACATACACGTGATAAATTACTAGGGCTGCAATTCCAAGGTCAAAGAACGTGCTAAAACTTCCCAACACTGTTAGATGGGGGTTTCCTTCATGCCCTCACTCACTGTGGGATGTCATTATACTTACTAACAATCCTATATAATAAAATCCTAGGTGGTGTCATGCCCTCATGTGACATTGTCACAAGATGGCTACCACAAGATGGCCACCACAAGATGGCTGGCAGGGGAGGGCAGTTGTGGGCGATCAGGCCTGCAGGAGAGGGTAGTTGGGGGAGATCAGGCTGGCAGGGGAGCAGTTAGGCGTCAATCAGGCCGGCAGGTGAGTGGTTAGGGGGCAGACAGGCAGGCAGGCAGGCGGGCAAGCAAGCGGTTAGGAGCCAGCAGCCCCGGATTATGAGAGGGATGTCCGACTGTCGGTTTAAACAGGCAGTTGGATATCTCCTGAAGGGTCCAAGATTGGAGAGGGTGCAGACTGGGCTGAGGGACAGCCTCCCCGCCCCCTGCCCCCCGCTCCCATGTATGAATTTCATGCACTGGGCCTCTAGTATAATAAGTAAAGCACCATGTCTCCTTTTTTAATGTTCACTTCTTTGAGTGATTGCTGGCATTTGTAATTATTTTTCTCTTTAACTGCCATTTCCTTTGCTACTCAACATTTTCTTAATAATTTATATCCTTTTTTTAAGAAATTGTCTCTTGTTTGTATTGGAAAATTACTTTCTCTGTCTTTTTATTTGCTTTTCAACTTTATAGAATTTTTGCTATATAAAAAATTTAAAAATTTTTACAAATTCTAACTCCTTAATCTTTTATGACTTCTGGGTTTTCTGTTCTACTTATAAACTCCTCATGTATTTTTGGTTGTAAATCAGTGCTTTCTTCCAGAACTTTTTTTTCGATCAAATTTTATTTTCTACAAGTGTATGTGTATATATAAATACCTAGCAAAAGCTCCTAGAAGAATATATTCCAATCTACTAGTGGTTGCCTCTGAGGAGTAGGTGCAAGGGATGATTAGAATAGAGAACTGTAATGTTTGGTTTTTACCAGGATAAATTATACATCTATTGTTTATAAAATTAAAAATTAATTTAAAATTACAAATGGATTAAAGATGGATTCAGCTACATGTTTTATGAGACCAGTTGCCAATCATTTCAATATTATTTAGCAATTTTTTAAAAAATATATATTTTATTGATTTTTTACAGAGAGGAAGAGAGAGGGATAGAGAGTTAGAAACATCGATGAGAGAGAAACATCGATCAGCTGCCTCTTGCACACCCCCTACTGGGGATGTGCCCGCAACCAAAGTACATGCCCTTGACTGGAATCGAACCTGGGACTCTTGAGTCCGCAGGCCGACGCTCTATCCACTGAGACAAACCGGCTTCGGCTATTTAGCAATTTTTTAAATAATGGTTATCTGTTCTCCCAATCCCCACTGTGAAATATTATCACTATCATGAACAAGTGGTTCTCAGCCAGAGGCAGTTTGCCCTCTAGGGGACATTTGGCAGATGCCTGGCACCATTGTCCAAACTAGTCAGCAGCAGCTTGAGGTTGAGAAACCCTGTCAGAAACCAACGTTTCATTTTCGTGGGCCTGTTTCTACAGTTGTCTTTTATTCCTCAAGTTTGTCGTCTTTTCTCGTACTAAGCTTTTAATTATTGAAGCTCCATAGCTTTTACAGTTCAGATGGTCCTGTTCATCACATTCCTCCCTCTCCATTCTTGAACCCCCATTATAAACACCATCTTGCACAGAAGAATGTTTTGGCTCTCATATGTTTGTTTTTCCAAATGAACTTGACTTACCATTTTGTTCATTTTCTTCAAAGTTCTACTGATGTTTTCTAAGTAGGACTGCATTGAATTAGTAGATTAATTTCGGGAATATCACTTTTATAACATTAACTGTTCCTAGGCAAGAATATGGGATATCCTATTTACTGAAATTAATTTTATGTACCTATTTAGATTTGAATAGGATCTGTGCTTGTTGTTACTTTGTACCTAAGTATTTTATCAGTTTTTTTCTCATTGTATTTTCTAGTTATTGTTCATAGATATATAAGCTTTTATCTTTGGATATTAATTTTATAACCCACCACCTAGCTGCATTCCTTTATTTGTAATAATTCTTTTCATGTGATTCCCTTGTGATATTCTAGTCTTAGAATTTCATGTAGGTCCTGGCCAGGTAGTTCAGTTCGTTCGAGTATCATCCCGAAAAGCCAAGGTTGCAGGTTTGATCTCCGGTTAGGCACATATAAGAAACAGCCAGTGAATGCATAAATAACTGGGACAACAAATCCACACTTTCTCCCTCCTTCCTCCCTCCCTCCCTTTCTGATATATATCAATACATTTTTTTTTAAAGGAATCATATGTAAAAGTGATATTTTGCCTTCTTTTTCTAACTTAATCGGTTGATCTACAACAAATATGGAAAAAAAGAAATAATACTTTCCTATGCATGTTATGTTCCTAATTGTATTGAAAATGCTTCTAGTGTGTTAAGTGTATTTAGCATGATGCATACTCTTGAGATGCTAGCTTTGTCATGTTAGAAGTATCAATTTTTTTCCTAGTTTGTTAAGTAATTTTGAATCAGGAATGGAAATTGAACTTTATCAGGTAAATTAACAAGATTTATTGACATGAATGCATAGTTATTTCTCCTTTAATCTGTTAGTATTATATACTGGAGGCCCGGTGCATGAAAATTCATGCACTGGATGGGTGGGGTCCCTCAGCCCGGCCTGCCCCCCTCACAGTCCAGGAGCCCTTAGGGGCAGGAGGCGACCTGGTGATCAGGGGAAGGCGACGCCCCCATCACACCTCTGCTGCTGCCACTGCCGCCAGTGCAAGCCTCGACCGGCCCTGGTTACCTGAGCCTCCATGCGAGGCTTGCCTGTGCCTCGGGCCAGCCCTGGGCGCCTGGGGGGCTAAGGGGACTGGGGGACTCTGGAGGCAGGCGCACGGCTGAGGGGACTGGGCGCCGCCATCTAGTGGCTGTGGGCACCGCCATCTTTGAGGGCATGACAGTCAATTAGCATATTTCCTCCTTATTGGCTGTGGGCACCGCCATCTTTGTTAGGGCGTGAGGGTCAATTAGCATATCTCTTTATTAGATAGGATTATACAAATAGGTGTTCTCATATTTAGCTACATTTGCATTTCAGAGTTGAGTCTTAAATAGTATATGACAGCCTTAATGAATTGTTAAGTTCTATTTGCTGATGTCTATTTAGAAATTTTATAGTGACATAAAACAACTTCTGTAGTTTTATGCTTGTCCTCTTGATCAGATTTTGAATCAATAATGAACTAACTATAAAAACAATTTGGGTCCTGGCCAGCTAGCTCAGTTGGTTAGAGCGTGGTCCCAATGCACTAAGGTTGCAGGTTCGATCTCCAGTCAGGGCACATACAAGAAACAGCCAATATGCATAAATATGTGCAACAACAAATCTATGTTTCTTTCTCCCTTTCTCTCTCTTAAAAAAACAAAACAAAAAAACAATTTGAAAGTTTTGTTCTTCTCTAAATTCTGAAACTGTTTTAGTGGTATCACAAATATCTGTTCATTTATAGTTTATAAAATTCATGTGACATCATCTGTTCCAATCTTTTTAGGGTTAGTGTGTGTGTGTTTATTTCTTCTATTGTGATTAATCAATTTTTCTGTCTCCTGGAGTTAATTTTGGTAACTTACATTTTCCTAGAAAAATCAACCAATTCAGCCAGATAACTCAGATTTTTATATAATAGAGTTTTGCTAACATTTGAAAAATATATTGCAACATATTTATTTTAACCTTTTCTGGTTTTAATTTTTCTTTGTTTGATTAGACTAGCCAGTAATAGCAGTGCCATATAGAAGCAATGACAAATGGGTATTTCAGTATTTATTTGTGATCAGAATTCACTAAATTCTCAATCAATTTTAAATATAAAAAATGATAATCATTATAACTGCAAATGTTAAAAATTTTTAGCCTTGGCCAGTGTGGTTCAGTTTGTTGCGCACTGAAAGGTTGCTGGCTTGATTCCAGGTCAGAGCACGTGCCCAGGTTTTGGGCTTGATCCTGGGTAGCGGGTGTGCAAGAGGCAGCCAGTCAGTGTTTGTCTCTTACATTGATATTTCTCTCTCCCTCTCTCCCTCTCCCTCTCCCTTCCTCTCTGAAGTCAGTAATAAAAAAAATATATATATACTTTAAAGTGTTAAAAAAAAGAACCTTTGAGTATAAAGTAAGGTGCTGTGCATAAATATAATACATAAATATAATACATATATATAACATTCTGCAAATGGATTTAAGAATAGAAGTCTGTCATGCATGTATCAATATTACTCTCTGTCAACTGGAATAAAGAATAGCTTTTGTATATACAATTAACTGTTGTAACGGTACTCAAAATCCTACTTCAATAACATAAACATCTTTATTTGTAAAATGGGAATAATAGTCATATCTATCTCCTAACAGTAATTATGATGATTAAAACTGGTTAATGTACGTAAAGGATCGGAATAGTGCTTAGTATATAATCAGTTACAATGGTGAAGAGGATAATTGTTACTGTTACTATTATTTAACCAGAATTCCTAGTGTTAGGTATTTCTGTTGTTTTAGTCCATTACAGATAAACAGCCGCACTGAATTTTTTTTTTTAATGCATTCATTTAAGTATAATAGTAAAAATCTTTAGTACTGACATTGCTGGTGTATGCCTTTGAGCTTTCCAGTTGTGTACTAAAAAAGGTTTTACCAGTTTATATTCCTACTAAATGAACATACCTATGTAACCACAATCTCACCGATTTTTGTGTGGGTTTTTTGGGTTTTTTTTTGACTCTTGATATCTACCAGTACTAGAAAAGGATATTTACTGAAATACAGTTTAAAAACACACACACACACATGCACACACAAAACATAAGTTGAGTCAAACTAACCTGGGTTCAAATCCTAGTCTTTTTACCTTATAATTGTATGCCTTTTTTTAACTTTAGTCTTTTTCTTTTTTAAAAAAAAAAAAATGTATTTTTATTGATTTCAGAGAGGAAGGGTTAGGGAGAAAGAGAGAGAAAAATCAGTGATGAGAAAGAATCATTGATCGGCTGCCTCCTGCATGGCCCCCACTGGGGATCGAGCCCGCAACCTGGGCATGTGACCTGACTGGGAATTAAACTATGACCTCCTGGCTTATAGTTCGACAACCACTGAGCAACGCCAGCTGTGCTATAATTGTATGACTTTAGTTTTCTTTTTCTAATCTTTAAAATTATCTATAGATATAAAAGCCTAAGCTACCGAATGACAGTCAACCAGTCGCTATGATGCGCACTGGCCACCAGATGATAGATGCTCAACGCAGGAGCTGCCCCTGGTGGTTAGTGCGCTCCCACAGGGGGAGTGGATGGCTGCCAGAAGCCGGGCTCACGGCTGGCAAGCGCAGCTCCAGTGGTGCGAGCCTCTCCACCCCTCCGCAGCAGTGCTACCAAGCAGCGGCAGGCGCAGCGGGCTTGGCCCTGGCCCAGGCACCTCTCTGGCAGCCTGCCGCTTCACACACGACTACATCTCTTGGAGATGTCGTACTGCGGGTTTCGGCCAGCCTGCGGGGATTGTGCCAAAATCGGCAGTCCGACATCCCCCAGGGGTCCCGGATTGTGAGAGGGAGCAGGCCAGGCTGAGGAACCCCACTGGTGCACGAATTCGTGCACCGGGCCTCTAGTAATATAATAATACCTAGTTATAAAAATTAAATGAAATCATGCATTTAAAGTGCTTAGCCGGGTGCCTACCACTTAGTAAGCATTATTACCAGGGATGGGAAGGAAAAGTATTCTTCATGACTCTTTTTTATTTATCTATTTATTTATTTTAAACATTTGCCTTTATTGTTGAAAGTACTATAGATGTCCCTTTTTTCCCCATTGACCCATTCTAGCCACACCCTAACACCCCCATCCTTTGCCCCCGCCTTCGGCGTACTATTGCCTGTGTCCATGGTTTATGGATACAAGTTCTTTGGTTAATGTCTCTCCACCCACCCACCCACTGCCACCTTTCCTATGAGATTTGTCAGTATTTTCCATGCTTCTATGTCTGTGGATCTATTTTGTTCTTCAGTTTATTTCTTAGATTCCACATATGAGTGAGATCAAGTGATAACGTGTCCTTCTCTGACTGACTTACAAGTTCTTTTTACAAGGCCAGCATTATACTAATTCCAAAACCAGATAAAGACACTGCAAAGAAATTGTATTAACCGGCCACTATCTCTGGTAAACATAGATGCTAAGTAAAATCCTCAACAAAACATTAGCAAACCGGATCCAGCAATATATTAAAAAGATCATACACCATGACCAAGTAGGATTTATTTCAGGCATACAAGGGTGGTATAATATTTGCAAATCAATAAATGGGGTACATCACATAAACAAATTCAAAGATAAAAACCACATGATCTTATCAGTAGATGCAGAAAAAGCATTTGACAAAATTCAACACCCATTTTTTTAAATAATATATTTTTATTGAATTCAGAGAGGAAGGGAGAGGGAGAGAAACATCAATGATGAGAGAGAATCATTGATTGGCTCCCTCCTGCACACCCCGCACTGGGGATGGAGCCTGCAATCTGGGCATGTGCCCTGGGCGACCAGGAATTGAACCGTGACCTCCTGCTTCATAGGTCATGCTCAACCACTGAGCTATGCTGGCCGGGCAACACCCATTTTTGATAAAAATTCTCAGCAAAGTGGGAATAGAGGGAATCATTCCTCAACATAATAAATGTCATATATGACAAACTTACAGCCAACATTTTGCATAATGGGCAAAAACTAGAACCGCTTCATGACTTTTTAAAAACAAATGTTGAAGTTACTGATTTCAAATTATTTAATATGGGGACCTTTTCTCTTTAAATAACTTAAGCCACCAAGATCCTTTACATTACAGCCTAGATATTATTTCTGTAATTTAATTCTTCATCTTTGATGTTGTCCTTTTACTTTTACTAGTAAATGCATGTGTTTCAGAGTTATAAATCCACGTATGTTGTACTTTTGTTGCTTTACTAATTGTAGGTATCTGCATGGAGAATAGCCATTTTCTTAGAAAATTAATATATATATATTTAAATGTTTCAGTTGATTTTAGAGAGGAAAGGAGAGGGAGAGAGATCAATGATGAGACTCATTGATCAGCTGCCTCCTACATGCCCCCTCCTGGGAATCTCACCCGCAACCTGGGCATGGACCCCAACCTGGAATCAAGCTGTGACTTCCTGGTTAGTGGGTACATGCTCAGGCACTGAGCCACTCCGGCTGGGTGAAAATTAATATTTTTAAATTGCTTGTTTCATAGCAAATGATCTCAGAAGTTAGATTGTTGGCTTAGTTTCATTGTATGTTTAAATATATTGACTTACTGTTTTTCCTAAATAATTCATTTCTTTCTTGATTCTTAATTAGTTTCTATCTACCTTTATGTGCAAGTATAAATAACAAATTCCTACTACTTATGATCAGTCAAGCAGATTTTGAAAAAGCTTAGTATTACTTGAAACACATTCTCTATCTTGACATATAGGTTATAGGTGATTATTTAATACTTATTTTTCTCTTAACATTATCTAAAGATATTTAGTAGAAGTTTAGGTATTTATTGAGAGTTGCATATATTACTCAATTTTATATTTTAAGCACAGCATCAGTAAGTAATTTGCTTATTACCCTTTTATCAGCAGGATTATTACCCTGATATCAGTAGGATTATTATTACACTAGAGGCCCAGAGCAAGAAATTCATGCATTTGGCAGGGGGTGGGGAGGTGTTCCCTCAGCCTGGCCTGCACCCTCTCACAGCCCGGGAGCCCTCAAGGGATGTCTGACTGACAGCTTAGGAACGGGCCTAAGCCAGTAATCAGACATCCTTAGTGCTGCTGTGGAGGCGGGAGAGGATCCTGCCACCACCTCTGTGCTCACCAGCCGTGAGCACGGCTCAGGGCTTCTGGCTGAGCAGTTGAGCATCTGCCCCCTAGTGGTCAGTGTGCATCATAGCAACTGGTCGTTCTGCCATTCGGTTGATTTACAGATTAGTCTTTTATTAGATAGGATTCTTTCCAAAGGTATTCTGTTTCACAAATATTTATTGAGTATTTTCTATATACTGGCCATTTATGATAGGTGGAGGGGTTCAAAATATATGACATTGACCTTATCCCTCAGAATTTCACAGTCTGTTGGACATCTTAAAATAATACTTTGTTTGTTTGGCAAGGAGATATTTATTATACAGTCATAGAGTTGTTTGGAAAACTGAAGCTGATTCCTTAAAATACTGAAATTTAAAAATGAAAATCCTTTTAAAATTTCTTGAATATTTTTCATTCTTGAACTGGATAAACTGAAAGTCATGATTTCATTTTTAGTTGTTATTTACATGTATCATTTTGAGCATTCACTTAAAAAATTTTTCCCAATCTCTCCTGCTGTTGCCAACAGTAGTCATTTTTTTACTCTTGTTAGTATACACACTTTAATGTGTCTCTTTAAATTCCCCTCTCTCTTATAATTTATTCCCAATTTGTTTGGGACTCCAGTCTTCACATGTCCAAACATTTTAAAATTCTTATTTAAAACACCTGAGTAGTAGCTTTGGAGTGAATACTTTTATATAGTTTTTTACGTCTGATTAATCTATGAGCTTTGCAAGCAGACAACTGAAAATGGATTCTCACTAAGGTATTTTCAACTTCAGTATTATTTTAGGGATTTCATTGTATTTCTAGTTTTTTTTTACTTTCTCTGAATTGTTATTGGTAGTTTTATTTAAAATATAAGTTAAAAGCTACACCATGGGTGAACTTTAAACATTATGCTGAGTGAAGAAAGCCAGACACAAAAAGCCACATTTTCATGGTTTTATTTGTATGAAATACCCAGAGCAAAGAAATCTTTAGAATAGAAAGTGATTCAGTCATTGCCAGGGGTAGAGGAAAGGGAGAATGGGGAATGACTGCTAATGGGTAAAGAGTTTCTTTTGCAGCGTTGAATGTGTTCTGGAATTAGATAGTGGTTATGGTGAACAACTTTGTAAGTATACTAAAAACTACTGAATTGTAAACTTTAAGAGTGAATGTTATGGGAATTATATCCCACTTTTAAAAATCTAATTGAAAGCAAATTTTCTAATAAGCCCTTCAAAATATTTCCTGGATTAGCTGCTTTCTAAACCTATACTTTTACTTTTGTATTTTATTCATTGGCTTAGATTTTAAGTCTCAAATATAATTTACAGTGAAAGCATAATTTGTATTTTCCTTTGGGATAATAGAAGTTCAGTTGTGAATTAAATGAAAATTTAGATAATGTACATTGATTGTTTGTAAAGAAAAAACAAAAGTCTTCTCTACTTAGTAGAAGACTGGCCTCCTGTAACTCCCTGGTATCATCAGTCTGTAGGTTTTAAAGAACAAATGTATGTGAGCCCTAAATATCTAAAGTATTTTTAAGGACTGTCCTTGTTTAATAGAAAAGGATAGCAATAATTTAAATAATAAAAAACAAAAAAAACCTATTCATCTATTTCTTTTCTCATTAAGAATAAATTGTAGCCCTGGCCAGGTAGCTCAGTTGGTTAGAGCGTTGTCCCTATGCCAAGGTTGAGGGTTCAATTCCTAATCAGGGCACATATAAGAATCAATCAATGAATGCATAAATAAATGAGCAATAACTTATTTTATGTTGTTTCTCTCTCTCTCACTGTCACCCCCTTCCTCTCCCATCCTCTTTCTCTCTCTTCCTCTCTCTCTAAAATCAGTAAATAAAAATTTTTAAAAAGAATAAAAGTGTTTTTAAATGTAATTTTTATATTGCCTTGTGAGTTTTGTTTTCATTATTTGTTTTATTTTTTATATTACATGCAATTTTTATTTTCTGTTTTTGTTATTTGTTTTGTGTGTAACTTTTTCAGTCTTTAAATTTTAGTTTTTATCAAGTGGTTGATCATTCTATTGTTTGGTAAGCTGTTGAACACATGTTTTATGTTTGTTTGTAGGCTATGGAGCTGCTAGTGGAGAAAGCGATCAGTAGTGCTTCTAGTCCTCAGAGCCCTGGAGATGCACTGAGAAGAGTGTTTGAGTGCATTTCTTCAGGGATTATCCTTAAAGGTAAGTTTTACTTCACTTTTGATGTGTATGTTTGATCATTGAATCAGAACACTTCTTGCTTTTATGAAAAGCTAATGTTTTTTTCTCACTGTGGTGATTGCTGTAGGTAGTCCTGGCCTTCTGGATCCTTGTGAGAAGGACCCCTTTGATACCTTGGCCACAATGACTGACCAGCAGCGTGAGGACATCACATCCAGTGCACAGGTGAGGGGGTGATCCTAATCCCAAAGCTTTAGTGGCTGCTGCCTTCAGGGTTTGTTTCTTTATAACTGTGCTTTAGAAGAAATACTGTATAGGATTCATTCTTCTGTTTCTTCATTAAGTTGTTTGGAAAACTGAAGCTGATTCCTTAAAATACTGAAATTTTTAAGTTAAGTTCATTAAGTTCTTAAAGGGTAATAGAATTTGAACTAGATTTCACTATTACAATCAAGTTTTATTATTTTAACTCTATGTATGTCTAGTTAAAGTATATTACATAAATATAAAAATAAAGCAGTATTTTCAGTCTTGTTAAATCTGAGTATTAGGTTATATATGAGAATCAGTAGAGAAACGATATCATCTGCTTTTACAGAAGTGATGTGGTTTGTGGTAATTATTGTTACAATTTAGCCTGTCCTACCACTGGGAAGGCTGTCTCATGTAATTAAAGTGTGGGCTCTGGAATCAAGACTCCCTGGGCTTGAATACCAGCTCTGCCATCTCATCTGTAAAATGGGGCTAAAAGCAGTGTCTGCCTCAAGCAGGATTGGTGGGAGGACTGAATGAGTTCATGTGTGTAACTAATAATGTGCTTTGCTATGTGCCAGCGAGTCAGCTCTAACCCAGGTGATGTCCTGTCCTCAACAGCCCAGCCTAGCTCCCCTGGACTCGTGCCTGGGGCGTTTATGCAGCCAGTCCCTCTCCTGCTGGTCTTTCTCTTCTGCTGTCTTCTCAATGTGCCCAAAGTGGGACAGCTTCCATTTTGTCATTTTTGCATCCAGCGGTGTTTCAGGCTTCCTTTGCTCTAGGATCCACTGATTTGTCTTTCTGGTGGTCCAGAGTATCCATCGAGCTCTCCTCCAACATCGTATTTCCAAAGAAACAATTTTTGCTACCAGCTTTCACTGTCCAGCTTTCTGTTGCCTATCATCATTGTCATTATCAGTTATCAGTCCTATGAGAAGAATTATGAAAAGGGAAAAGTATGTGAACCTAATGAATGAAAGAAAAAAATTGATCAGTCAAAAACTGCTATAGCTTTCCTTTTTTTTTTTATCCCAAAAATATACTATTCTGGCTAAAGAAAATAAAGAGGGGTTAAGAATAGTCTAAACAGCAGCCATTTTGAAAAACAGTGTGACTCCTAGATTTATACCCAACAGAACTGAAAACATGTCCATGAAAAACTTGTACATGAATGTACATAACAACATTATGCGTAATAGCCAAAAAGTGGGAACATCCCAATTGTTCATCAGTTGTTGACTGGGTGGATGAATTGGTTTCAGTTATGAAACTAATACTGTTCAAGGTATTTCTTTCATTAAACAGGCGTTTTTACATATGGGGGTATAAACCGAATAAGAATTATTAATTAATCCTACATTCTGACTCTTTGTTCCAGTTTGCATTGAGACTCCTTGCATTCCGCCAGATACACAAAGTTCTAGGCATGGACCCGTTACCCCAAATGAGCCAACGTTTTAACATCCACAGCAACAGGAAACGAAGAAGGGATAGTGATGGAGTTGATGGATTTGAAGCTGAGGGGAAAAAGGACAAAAAAGATTATGATAACTTTTAAAAAAAGTTTCTGTAAATCTGCAGTGTTAAAAATAATAGGTGCCCATTTGTTGGCTTTTTTTTTCATTCATAATAATGTCTACTTTAAAAAATTTATCAAGAATTTCATGGAAGAACCAAGTTTTTCTGTGACATTAAAATCTTCATGTACAGTGTTAGGTGTTATATGAATGGAAAGACACCTCCCCAAAATTGTGCTCCAACTAGGGGAAAAAACAATGGTTCAGACCCCCCCCCCCCCTTCCCATTATTTTAGTTTCATTTACTGGTTGCCCTAGTTTCTTCTATTTTTGTGTCTTTTATTGACTAGTCTTATTAAATCTTCACTGTATTTAATGCAGTATTTGTATTTCAGTTACTATGTGTACTTTGAGATGTTTATTTAGAGGTTTTGTTTGTTCTTTGACACTAGCTGTTTGTGTTATAGATGATGTCCTTTACTCCTTACTATTTTACAGCAGTATATTTTTTGTAACGTGAGACTGCATAATTTTTTCCTGTTTTGTTTTGTTATTCTGTATGTGATGAATTATAACACAGAAAGTTATCCTGCCATTTAAGTGCTCAGAACTGAATGTTTCTGCAGATCTTGTGGCATTTGTCTCTCTAGTGTGATATATAAAGGTGTAATTAAGACAGATTTCTGTTAATCTAATCAAGTTTGCTGTTAGTTGTGCATTAGCAGTATAAAAGCTAATATATACTATGGTCTTGCAACAGTTTTAAAGCCTCTGCATAATTAATAAAAATGCATGACATTTTTGTTTTTAATAGACTTTTAAAATTATAATTTTAGGTTTGACACGTAGATCTTTGTACAGTTGACTTTTTGACATAGCAAGGCCAAAAATAACTTTCTGAATATTTTTTTCTTCTGCATAAGTGGAGAGGGCATTTTTCATACTATAAGTGGGCTAACCAATATTTTGAAAAGAACTTTATCATTGTGCAACTAACAACAGTAACTAGCCCTTAATTATGATGACAGTTCCTTGTTGGTGTGTGTGAGATTACTCTAGCGAATATTACAGTATAACACAATTGAATGATTCCTTTCCCCTGTCCCTGTACCCTATCACCCAGAGAATTTACAGTTCTATTAACAGTGAGGTTGATAAAGTATTACTGATAAAAAATTAAGATTATCTAAGGAAAAAAAACCAGAAAATTATTTGGTGTGGCCATCTTACATGCTTATGTGTCCTACAAAAAGCTAAATATTCTAGCAGTGGTGTAATGAAAAGTTACATCTTACTGTTGATGTGTGTATGCTCTGGTACACAGGTGTCATTTTCTTGTCACAGCACTACAGTAAAATACACAAATAAAAATTTAAATCATATTATGACTTAAATCTGTTATATGTTAGAATTGACATAAACTACTTTTGCTTTGAAATGACTTATGCTTTAGTAAAACTATATTCAAAAGTATTGAGTAGTTATATTTTGTTATTGCTGAAAAATGTTTTGTTGCCTGAGCACATAATTTCCAGAAAATTTTATAATTTTCAATACTGTATAGTCTCTTGAATTGGGTCAGATCATCAGAGTTCTATTGACTTAAAAGCCTGAGCTTTTAATCTTTATGCCATATACGTCCTATAGATGTGTTTTTTGCCAACCCTCTTTCTGTAGAATTTAAATGCTCAAGACATGGCGTGCAAATAGATTTTTTAAGTATCCCAATTTTGGTCTACTCCACAGGCCTGCCCATCAACCTTTTCCACCCCTCTTTATTCTAAACAACTTACAAAGCTATATCTATTTCTAAGGTCAATGGTTACGTAAGGATGGAAAAATAAAGGAATCTCATCTCCTTTGCTCTGCATTTTTACCTCTTCCTGAGCCAGAAGTCAGAAAGGATATTGTATGTACTACATCCAGAATATAGATGGGTGTTATTTGTCCCAAATTCTGTTAAGCGACTCCGAGCCAATAGTAAAGATTTTAAACAAAGAAATCCTAATTTGACTTCTCTTGAAACATTGGCAGATCTGATGACACAGGACATGTTACTGCATGGTATTACTTAGCTAAAGCTGAGGGTAATGGCCACTACCTGGAGGACAGATTTGAGACAAAGCCTCTTCTGGACAGTGGACCACAGCCTTCTCCTTTGCTCCCTATTTTCCTACCAGGCTGGCCCTGTGGGCATTAAGTTGTGTCACAGCGCAGATGCCGGCCATTTT
Organism: Ia io; assembly: GCA_025583905.1. Lineage (NCBI taxonomy): Eukaryota > Metazoa > Chordata > Mammalia > Chiroptera > Vespertilionidae > Ia > Ia io. The sequence continues at coordinate 3,762,658 of JAJQQW010000010.1, read as the reverse complement.
GCCTGTGGACTCTCCCAGTCTGTGTGTGTAACCACATCCGTTAAACTGGGGCACAGAGAATCTCTAAAATTACTTTGTTTCAAAATTCTTCAGTTCTGTGATCCTGTGCTGCCTGCACTAGCACACTTGATGTTACCACGTTGAATGTAAAGGACAGTCATAAAGCAACGCTTTCACTTCCCTCATTGATGGTTTGCAGAGAAATGTCAGAAGGAGGCCTGAAAGTCAAGCAAGCTGCAGCCTGAAGGGCATCTTTCAGAGTAGAGACTAAAGCCTATCTCCTGAAGATCTCACTTCGGAGCAGCCTGCCTGTCTTCCTGCCTGAGAGAAAGAGAAGAAAAGGCTGTGGGAGTTGAAAACAAGATGGGCTAAAAGGAAAATAAGGCTTCCTAGATGGCAAGATTCTTAGTTGCATAGGTGCTTCAATTTTTTTTATTTTTTGAAATCTTAGTGTACATCAAAAGAGATGAAATGGAGAGAGCTTAGTTTATGGTAAAGCGGAAAGGGAGAGGCAGCTAAATTATTAATTGAGACCCAGTTTTTGAGTTACAGCTCTGGATAAGATGAAGTAAGCACCCTCTTCCCTGTCTCTCTGAATGCAACTATAACTATAAGATCTGGATAAAATGCTTCGAGCAGCAGTGTGAGGACTCAGACGTAATTAGTGGTGGAGAGGTTGGAGAAGGTCACAAGTGAACTATCAGACTGACAGTTGACCCTCCGGAGGTGAACGCCCTGCCTAGCGTGGACTCGAGCACAGCCGTGGAAGGGGTGGCGGTGTGTGGTAATCCGAGCCCAGATTTCTGGCCAGAGGGTGCAGAAGAGCAGCCCCTGGGAACTGGAACGTAACGGCAGGTGGGGGGGGAGGGGGAGGGTAAGTGACCCCGTAAAGTCACCTGTGAGTAATTTTGTAGTAAGTTTTTTCCCAGGGCTCAACCCCAAGTTATTTTGTAAGGCTAACGCTACCCTGACACACGATTAAAACAAAAAAGCTCAACAATAAAGATTTTAAAAAAGAAAACAGATGGAAAGTTAAAAAACAAAACCTGAAATGCAAGGCTGATTCAATGTGAAAATCAATATATGAATTTGTATAATTTTAATAAACTATTCTAGAATAAAGTTTAAAGAAATAACTGGGAAAGCCATTACAACATACTAGACTAGAAAGTTGATATTGATAAAGATGTTCAAATCATTTGAATCTGATTCCACTAAGAATTGGACACAGGTATAAAGATTTACTACCTAAATAGCCAAGAATTGGAAAAATGGGTCCAGCTGGTGTGTCTCAGTGGTTAAGCGTTGACCTATGAACCATGAGGTCACGGTTCGATTCCCAGTCAGGGCACATGCTTGGGTTTCAGGGCTTGACCCCTAGTGTGGAGTGTGCAGGAAGTAGCCAATGAATGATTCTCATCATTGATGTTTCTATCGCCCCCTCTCTCCCTCTGAAATTAATAGAACATTTTTTAAAAATTGGGAAAATGGGACATCCATATAGTGGATCTCTACAAATAATGATGTAGCTATGTATCAGCAAGCTGAGACGTTCACAAATAGCATGTGCGAAACCAGCATCACTTTTGCGATACATGCGTCTGCATATGCACACACATACATAGGAAAAGTCCTAACAAAACTATTGACATTGGTTACTCTGGGGTACGAGATCCTGGGTGACTTTTTCAACTGGTTCAGATGTTTTGACTGAACAAGGAATACTTTGGTAATAAGATAAAAACTTTTATTAGCATATTTTTAATGCTGGATTTACTCCTGGGCCACAAGTTTTTGTTCAGTTTCTTCTGGGATATCTTCTTCAGTGCAGCCGCCTCTTCTGGTTTAGGAGCACTCTGCTCCTTTTCAGTAAGGATCATCTCAGATGGCAGGGAGCGCTCGTGTGCGGGTTCATCCGCCTGTGAGCTTCAGGCTCTGCCCCTCATCTCGGAGCTGTGTTCACCTGACTGCTCAGTGACCAGAGTCTACACCAAACCCTAAGGTCAGCACTGCTCTGCATGCTAAGCATGTGCAGCAGGAAATGCAGCACTCTGCATCCAGCCCCCGCACACGTGGCTTCCGTCAGGTGACACCCTCAGGTACTTGGTGGCTTTTCGAATAGGCACACCCTTGATGGCCCAGGCAGTTTCACAGGTGTTCTTAGAGTGAACATGACGATTTGAACCTCTGGATTTGCCTGATTTCATGGGGGTTTCTGGGTCAAGTGAATAGTGAACCATTTTCAGCGGTCATCTCAGACCAAAAACCTCTCTCTGAAAGGGTAAATGACAATGTACAGGGATGGACAATTCTCAAAAGAAGTATACTCAAAAGAAATAGAAATGGCCAATAGCCATATGAAAAATTTTCAACCTTACTAGTAATCAAATAAATACAAATTTTTTAAAAATGAGGGTAATATACTTCTTGTCAACCAGATTGATAAAGGTTGTGAAAATAATCAGGTCTGAACTAGTAAAACCAAGATTGCAAAGGCAAGAGGCACTAGCGCAGTTGACATCGAAGGACCTTTTTTTTATTATTATTATTGTCTAAAGTTTTACATATGTCTCCTTTTTCCCCGATGGACACCCTCCCCGCTCAGCCATTCCCACCCCGGGCAAGCCCCTACCGCCCCAGTGTCTGTGTCCATTGGTTATGCTAGTGTGCATCCATACAAGTCCTTTGGTTGCTCTCTAACCACCCCCCTCTTCCCTGCCATTTGTCTCTGGATCTATTCTTGTTCATCAAATTGTGTTGATCATTATATCCCACATATGAGTGAGATCATGTGATATTTATCTTTCTCCAACTGGCTTATTTCACTTAGCATAATACTCTCCAGTTCCATCCATGCTGTTGCAAATGGTAAAAGTTCCTTTTTTATAGCAGCGTAGTAGTCCATTGTGTAGGTGTACCACAGTTTTCTAATCCACTCATCTGCTGATGGGCACTTAGGTTGTTTCCAGATCTTAGCTATTGGAAATTGTGCTGCTATGAACATAGGGGTGCATATATCAGAAAGATCTTTTTTAAAAAAAATAAAATAAAATTACTAGAGGCCCGGTGCATGAAATTCACACATGGGGTGGGGGTGTCCCTCAGCCCAGCCTGCACCCTCAGGGGATGTCTGACTGCTGGTTTGCAGGAGGCAACCAGCAGGGTGCTCGCTGGCCGGCCCCGCCCCCTGATTGCTACCCCCGGTCACCTCCCTCTTGGAGGTCAGACGCTCAACCCAGGAGCGTCTGCCTCCTGGTGGTCAGTGTAACCTGTTGTTCAGAAAGAGAGGCGCTGTCAACCAGATTGATAAAGGTTGTGAAAATAATCAGGTCTGAACTAGTAAAACCAAGATTGCAAAGGCAAGAGGCACTAGCTCAGTCGACATGGAAGGATGTCGTTCTGCCATTCGTCCATTTGCATATTAGGGTTTTATTATATAGGATATATACAAATAAAGAGGGAGACTCTGACCCAGCAACTGAGCTTCAAAGACTTTTATCTTAAAGAATGAAATCTAATCAGGTATACAAAACTATAAATTCAAATATTTTTACTGAAGCACTATTGGCAAGTGTGTAAGATTAGAAACAATTGAAATATCCAATAAGTACTCGACTGAGCTACTGCTCAACCATCTAATGATGTTAGAGACCAGTGGTCCCAAAGGGAGGGTTCCCTCCTGAAAGATCCTCGGCACTCAGCCCGTTACTCCTGAGGGCGCCAGCTCCCTCAGGAGCGTGACGTTGAAAAGAAGGTGAAAATAACTATGTAGTAGAACAATGCATGAAGAAATTTGCTTTATGATTAGTAAGAAACCAGGTTATGAAACTGTAAAGTAGTTTCCCTTTTCATAGATAAGCTTTACACACACACACGGTTCTCCCACATGTTCCAGTGCGCTCGGGCAGCTCGTCCCTGGAGTGACGATGGCTTGTTCGCTTTGGGGTTGTTTCTATCAGATTGGGAGGTTTGCTAATCTCTGTTTCTGTAATATATCTCGCCACTTAATAACTACCGAATAGTTCTTACGTAACTGCAGCATAAGACGTCTTTAAAAAGGGGAAAACGGTGTGAAAACCGTCCAAGAGCTCCACCTGCCTGCAGCACCCTTAGCCCTTAGCCGGGCACTCAGGCCTCCACTAAGGGCCCTGGCAACCGGCTGTCCCGCCGCTCCTGCCCCGCCCGCCCCGCAGAGCCCGGCTCTCCGCTGGGGCAGCGTCCGGGGCCTGGGGGAGGTGCCCGCGCTGACCCCGACGGGCAGCGCCTCTCTCGGGGTGGGGGCGGTGTCGCCCTGGCACTGGAGGAGACCAGGCTCAGAAGTAAGGCGGCGAGGTTTTGCTGAAAGTGAATCCACTTGTCTCTGACCTCCTGCGCTTCCTTCCAGTCCGTTTCTCTTAGCGCTTCCCCTTCGGCCGACGTCTCACAGAGGATGAATGGGTCCCCCCCCCCCCCCCCCCTTCTTCTGGGCCAGTCGAGCTGGGCCCTGAGACTTCCGAAGCCTGCGAAGGCACTTGCCAGGTGTGAGGCGGGCTGGTTCGGTGCTTTCCCTGGCTGCCCGGCCCGGGCAAGGGGAGCGCCCCTCCTTGAATTCTCTTTCTGCCTTTGGACAGGAAGGAGTTTGGAAAACCAGTTTTGAATCCATTTGAACCTCGGGACAGACGAGCATTTCAGACGCGGAACAGCGGGCCTTTCACAGCCTCGCGCTGGTCCGCAGCGCGGGCAGGGCCCAGGCCGGGCCGCTGGAGCGGAGATCGGGTGGCCCAGTGCGGGGCATGCTGGCCTGTTTCCTCCGGGAAGGCTCTCCCTGCCCTGTGACAGCAGCAGCTTCCCTCTTCCCCGTCAGCACCCCTAGGCGCCGCACCCTGTGGGGAAGGGCCAGGCTTCCTCACCAGATTCAGCCTCCAGCCACACTGGGAAGGAGGGAGAGGGCCTCCCGGTGCCATTCCCCTTCCCATTAGCGCACAAACAGCCCGAGGCCAGGTCCCCGTTGTCCCCAGCCAGCTCCGTCCCACCAGAAGGTCAGAGACTTACACTGGATGCTTCCCTCTCAGTGACAACTCAAGAAGGAATAGCACATTATTTTTACTTTGCGACACTCGGCCTTCGGATGATTGAGTGACATGGAAAGCACTAGGTTACGTCAACCCTGATCATTGGAGACATCAGCAAGCCTTTCTCATTCCTCCTGGAGGCCACCCGCCTGGGATCGGAGGCCAGATCTTGGTGCTGTTCTCCTGGAATGAGGCAACCAAAATAACAGGTTTTTCTGCCTGCTGGTTCCACCCTCCTCCTCCCCCTCCCTCCCCCGAGACACACACACACACACACACACCCGCCCCCTGGGCTGCTGACACCATCCGCCCCACCCCCTGCTCTGAGGCCCAGAGAACTTGAAACCTTCCCAGAACTTGCGAAAACCCCTTCGCTCTTCTGTGTCTCCCAGGGGTGAACATGACCCACCGTTTTTCATGGCCCCTGAGAGACCCAGAAAGTGATCAGGGTGAGCCAAGGTGCTCCTGGGAGGCTGCTGAGCAGAGGACACACACAGACCAGCCCGGGAGGAGGACTCTGCTCAGCTCTGAGGCCTCGCCATCCAGCCCTCTGGGCCGGGCAGGACAGAGTGACCGCAGGCCCCAAGCGGGCACCTTCCCTGCCCAGAAGCACACGGGACAAGCAATGGGACCAAGTCAGGAGGGTGGGCACCTGGCCCTGCTCCCACCGAGGCCTGGCGGGGATGGGGGCCAGCCCAGGGAGCAGGGGACGCACATGGAAGGAAGGCCTTCTGAAAGGGACTGGCTGCCTCAGAAGACCAAGTGACCAAGCTAAAGCTCAGAGGTAATCAGATGACGTCAGACCACAGTGGACTGGAGTTCATGCTCAGAAATCAGACTGGACGAGTTATTCCCCTTCTCTGGGCCTTGAGACTTCCCCACCCCCAGGCTCTCCACAGTGAATTGGCGTCCCGCTCTGGGAGTTGTGGGGGGCGCAGCGGCTAACGCAAGCCAAGTTCTAGTGCACGCTTCATGCCCCTGCCTGTGGGCCAGTCAGTGTGCCCAGAGGAGGCCTGGTGAGGGAGGACGGGGAGGAGCAGTCCAGCCTCCTCTTGAGTTATTCTTGATCCTGTACCCAGCCTGGGCTTGAGAGTGCCTTTCTGGCTCGCCACGTTTCTAACAGCCTGTAGAGGGCACAGTGTCCCTGTCCCAGAGGCTGCCGGCTCCGGAGTGTCAGGTCAGAAGGCTTATCCATCCATCCATCCGTCCATCCATCCACCCATCACCCATCCATCCATCCGATCATCTCTTCACAGCACTGAGCACTGTGCTGTAGGGAATATCACGAAGCACAGGAGGGCGTCCTCGGACCGTGAGAAGCTCCAGGGATAGTGCTAGGGAAGGAGACAAAGGCCTGGACCCACTGCAGTGATTCCAAGGCAGGTTCAAGGTTACAGCCAAGGCAGCGTGCAGGCTCTGGTGCCTAGAATTCAGAAGAGTCTAGATTGGTCCCCACTGTCTCTAAGGAAGATGCCAACGAGGTGTGGCATTGGGAGGAGACCCTGATGGATGGGGGCGAATGCCAAGACAAGCAGAGACAGAAAATGGCAAGGACTTGTTAAAGGCTTTTGTTTATAAATTAAAATTTAAGGTATTTTAATTGTTCACTTTAAAAATGGCTTTTACCTTATGTGACTTTTGCTTTAATTTAAAAAATCTACATGAGATAGGTATGTGTATGTGTGTATACATTTTAATTTATTTATTGTTGAGTTAGGTAACAATGCTCATGGTTCAAAATCCAGAGGTAAAAAGTAACAACTTTCTTTTTAAAATTTTATTTTTCAATTACAGTTTGCATTTAATGTTATTTTTTATTATTTTTATTTTATTTTATTGTTTTTGCCCAAGGACACAGATAAAAGATGTAGGGTAGGCAAGGCCAGCTACATAATTTGCAGGACCCAGAGCAAAATGAAAATGTGGGGTCCTGGCCCATGGCAAGGAAGTCAATTCCCTCCCCACAGGGTCTGGGCGACCCCCAAGGGATTGGCGCCTAAGTGCCTGGCCACACCAGGGCATCAGGACGGGAGTGGGTGAGAGGCTCTGGCCAGGCACTAGGGCAGGGATGGCTACTCACCTCACCCACAGACACAGGAAAGAGTTGGGGGACTGTACCCAGACATTCAAGGGGGTGAGGGGTGGATGGTGATGGTGGAACGAGAGATTCCACCCTTGTCCCTCCTGGGCAATGAGACCTGGCTGCTCTGCTCTCACGAAGGTTGGCAGCCGACTTAGGTTGGGTGGGGAGGGCCAGGGTGCCAGGGCATAGTGGGCACCGAGAGGAGGTGGGGAAAGGATGGGAAGTGGCACTTTGTAGGAGTTGAGGCTCCAAGACCCCAGGCTCCCTCCATTGTCTCATCACACTTCACTCAAAAACCACGAATTAGAGATACAATGATTCAGAATCTCAAGGCTGCAACCGCAGAGCCTTAAACCCCAAGCCCTTCTATCTCAGTGTGGGCCCTGTATGACCGCACCAGGTGCATGTCCAACAAGCCAGCCCTGGCCATGGGTTCCCACGCTAACATACTGACTCTGGTGGAAGATCACGGAAGATCCAAGTTATTTGAAAAGTAAGGAACTAAAACTTTGCTCAGAATGTCAGCCCTGGTTGGGCGGCTCGGTTGTTGGGAGCGTCGTCCCGTACACCAAAAGGTTGTAGGTTTGATTCCTGGTCAGGGCATATACCTAGGCTGCAGTGCCCCGGTCGGGGCTGCCATTTCACTATGAAAAGTAAAAAACTGTTGTGAACTATAAAGTGGTGTTCTTAGTCCTGACAAAGAACTTCATTCTTCAACACCTCCTGAAGGAGAGTCTTTCTTTACGAAGCTTGACTTGGCCTTCCCCAGTAGAATGGACACTCTTTCATTGTGCTCTTTCCTAGTGTGTATAATTATAATATTAAGAACATGGGCTCTGGAATCTGACAAACCTGGCTGGAATCCCAGTTCTGTCAGTAACTAGTTGTCGGACCTGGGCAAATTACTTACATCTGTTTTCTCACCTGCAAACAGGGATAATGCAGCTCAGGGGTGGTGACCGCGCTGAAAACTAGGTAGGCTTACCAATGGCAATCTAGTTGGAAATGAGGCTAAGACAGGATAGGAGTAACACGGGACTCCATCTTGACTGAAACAACTCCATCTTCGAGGCCTGACTAAGGCAACTTCCTCTCAATAAAATTCTGTAGTTAAAATTACCCAACCACATCCTTAAAGAATCTATGATGATAACATCATGTTCTGCAAAATAGTTGTCTTGTCAATTAAATGATAACGAGAATATCTTGCACAAGCATTATTTTACAGGCCCTTTGGGTGGCCCAATGACCATGGAAAACATCTTGTGACTCCCCCGGGATCACCTCCACCAGAGGATGATTTAGGGACAACTGACTTCCTCCTCATTCCCAAGCCCTGCACCCACCTCAAGGCTCCTAATAAGCCACCCACAAGAACCCCCCAGGGAGCTCAAAGAGAGGGAGAGAGAGGGACACACACGCACACACACACACACACACACAGATTTGTTTTCTACTTATTTATGTATTCACTAGAGACTCGATGCATGAAAATCGTGCAAGAGTAGGCCTTCCTTCCCCTGGCTGCCGGCACCGGCTTCCCCGGGACCCGGGCTTCCCTTGCAGCCCTGGCTTCGTCTGGAAGGTCGTCCAGAAGGATGTCTGGTCTAATTAGCATATTACACTTTTATTATTATAGGTGAGTTGATTCTTGTATCAGCTCTGACAGGGGATTGAACTTGCAACCTTTACGTATCAGGAGAACTCTCTAATCAACTGAGCTACCCAGTTAGGGCCACAAGCTCTTTTCAATAAACGAATACACTCCAGCTGCTTGATCTTGTACTGAATTCAGTGCTCATTTCTATGAGATTGAGACTCAAGACCTGGCAGTCAAGGTCTGGGAACAAGGCTACAGGACTTGTCCTAAAACTATGTTTGCAAAAGTGAGTACATTCATTATCCCTTAGATTTTGTGTTTATTCGGAGTTGCTTGGAAGGGTGTGGGTGGGGAGCACTCATGGTAATGAAGAAGGCAAGAGCATTAGTCCTTGACATAGAAAAAATTAACTGCAAACATTTATTAGTGTTTTCCACTAGACTGAATTTCTTGGTTGTTGTTGTTAATCCTCACCCAAGGATATTTTTCCATTGGTTTTTAGAGAGTGGGAGTGAGGGGGAAAGACAGAGAAACGTCCATCTCACATCCATTGGTCGCCTCGCGCATGTGGATTGAGCCTGCAGCCGAGGTGTGTGCCCTTGACCAGGATGGGACCAGGCACCTGGCCTTGTCCGGAATCGAACCGGGACCACTCCGTCGCTGGGCCCTCGGTCTATCCACTGAGCCAAACCGGCTTGGGCTAGATGGAATTTCTTTTCTTTCTTTTTACTTTTTTTATTTTTATTTATTTATTTTTTTTTTTAAAATTTCTTGATTGATTAAGGTGTCACATATTTGTCCTCATCCCCCCATTCCCATCCCACACCCCTCCCCACGGATGCCCCAACCCCCTGTTGACCTTAACCATTGGTTAGGCTCGTATGCATGCACACAAGTCCTTTGGTTGATCTCTCCCCCCTCCCCCCACCCTCTCCTACCCTCCCTCCGAGGCCCGACAGTCCGGTCGATGCCTCCTTGTTTCTGGGTCTGTTCTTGTTCATCAGTCTATGTTGTTCATCATTTCCCCTAGATGAGCGAGATCATGTGTCATAGACGGAATTTCTTGAAAGCTGCGCCCTGTATCATTCATCTGGGCCTAACAGTGCGTTATTTAAATGCATTTTCTTTGCAATCTTCACTAAAAATGAGGGTTTTATCGGCACCTTGGGAGAGTGGTTAAGAGAAGTCTCTGACGGTCTTTTGCTATTGTCAGAAACACAAAGGAACAAAACAATTTTGGAAAATGAGATCGCCAAGGCCTTTTATAATCAGACACTCAACCTATTCCCAAGTGCCTGTTAACTCCCGGCTTATCTCATTTTTCCCAACATTTGAAATAACCCTGAGGCCACTAACGTGGATTTGGAACTCACACGCGGAGACCCGACATCCCTTACTTCTGGGAAGTTGTATTTCAAAGCGACCGGCGACGGGGCAACGGCGGTGAACCCTGCTCCTAACTCAGTGACCGCCGGATCATTGGACGACGGCGGCATTCTTGCTATCCAATCGCCGAGGAGTCCAGAGAGAACGCTCTCTGGATTGGTCAGAGGGAGCATCTCTCCAGGTGCATTCAAAACGGGGCATGGCGCAGGGGGTGGGCCGAGAGCGTCTCTGGCCAATCAGGGGAGCAGGAGGGCGGGCTTTTCCGCTGGAGGGTGAAACAGAGCCAATCTCAGACGGCGAATCTCCGCCGGTTAGACACGCCGGCCGCGAGGGGAGGGGGCGTGGCCATTGGGCGAGGCCTCCGAGTGGGCGGGGCCCGCGAGCCGGGGCGGGGCGGGGGGAGGGAGCGGCGGAGCCGGATGCGGGCGGCGCCGCGGCCCTCGCGGCCCGGGGGATGGGCGGAGCCCCAGCCGCCTGTGCTGGTGGCCGCCGCCGCTCCGGGAGCCCGAGCAGCCGCCTCTTCCCGCGCGTCGCTGCTTCCCAGGGCGGGGGGATGCTGGGCAAAGGGGTGGTCGGCGGTGGCGGCGGCACCAGGGCGCCCAAACCCTCCTTCGTGTCGTACGTGCGCCCCGAGGTGAGCGGGCGCCGCGCGGGCGGGCGGGCGGGCGGGCGTCGGGCGGGGGCGGCCGCGGCGAGGGGCGCCGGCAGCCCCTTCCCCGCGGCCGAGAGGGCGGCCGGCGTGTCCGCAGGGGAGGCGGGCGGGGTGACGCCGCGAGGGCGCGCTGGGGCCTCCGGGGCCCGGGGCGGGGACCCCCGGGGCGGGCAGGCAGGTGCCCGAGCGCGGGGCCCGGCTCGCTGTGGGCCAGGTGAAGGGCCGGAGCCCAGAGGTCCTGCGGCCCGGGGCGCCCCTGCGCGCGCCGGGGAGGAGCTGGCTTCGGGGCTCCGAGGGCGGGGCCGGCGGGGGGTCCCGGGCCCGCGGGGCCGGCCCTGCCCCGGGGTTTTCCCTGCGCCCTCGCCGCCGCCGCCGCTTCGAAGCGCCACTCGACGCCGCCGGCGGACCCGGGCGCGCCTCCCGCCTCCCGCCTCCCGCGAGCTCTGCGGGCGGAACTCTGCCGGCCTGGCCCCGCCAGCCTGCCTCTCCCCGGGGAATTCCCCTGTCGCTGCCCCCGCCCCCCAACTTCCCCCACTGCCCCCCCAACTTCCCCCACTGCCCTGCACCTGTCCACCCCGCGTGCCGCCCTCCCGGAGTGTCCCTGTCACGTTCGTTCATTCGTTCGTTCATTCGTTCATTCATTCATTCATTCATTCAGAACGCGTTTCTTGAGCTCCTGCCCTGTGCCGGGCCCTGCCCTGAGCGGCTGGGACCTCCCCCGTGGACACAGGGACGTCTGGTCCTTCGGACGCGTGTCAGAGCGAGGAGTGAGCGGTGGGCGAGACGGCCGCGAGTCACGGGGTGTGTCCGCAGGCGGCCGGGGTCTGGGGGAGAGCGCCCCCGGCGTCGTCCTTAGCAGAGGCCCGAAGGGTGCTTGGGTGGGGGGACAGGCCCGGGTGTGGGGGGAGCGCCCAGAGCCGGCCTGGAGGCTGCGGGCCACGGTCCCAGAGAGGGGCTCGGCGCGGTGGCAGCTTGTGGGTGCGGAGGGCCTCCGGAGCCGCAGCTCGCCGCCGCTCCAGACTTTTGGGTTCCAGAAGCCGCCTGGGCCGTCAGCAGCCGCCTGCGGAGGCCCCGCCAGCTCTGTCTGCAGCCGCCTCGCACCCCTGCGGCAGGGGAAGGGCAGGTGGGCGGTGGCCCCCGCCCCGGCCTGGAGCCTTCGAGTCTCCCACCATCTTCAGTTTCTAGACTGCGGCGTCTCCGGGGGAGCCCGCTCTTGCCCTGGGTCTTCTTGTTAGACCTAATTTTAAAAATAAAGTGAAAGCCACTTCCTCTTCCTCTGTAAATGCTTGATAAGGAGTCAGGGTCACTTTGACTTTCCAGCTGGCTTCCCTTGTCGTGGCCCGGGCCAGCCTGGGGTCCGCTGCCTCTCTGGGCGGCCTTTGACTTTTTTATTGCGCCCTGGTTGATCGGTGCAACCGATCTTTGACCTTTCCTTTTGAGGGAGGTTAAACTGCAAGTGGAAGCTCTTCTGAAATGTGGCCAGAGTTCAAGAACGCCCCGATTGTTTCACCCGCCAGGTGCACATGGTGGAATTCGCCTTGTTTTCCCTCTGCCCGCAGCGCCCGTTCCACTTCTGGGCGGGTGGCTCAGACCCAACGGGGCCCGAAGTGATCACATCCCTAGAGCTGGCGGTTTTGTTTTCTTGCAAGAAAATGGTGCTGTGTAGACACTACCCTTTTTTTGTTGTGAGCGGTCTCCGGAAATGTTTTGTGACGGAGGGCAAGGCTCTGATGTAAATTGTGGATGGTTTCTAAGAGAGGACGCGAGTGGGGGGGTGAGAAGACAGTTGGCTTTGAAGTGCGTGTGTAGCTTCTGCCAGATACCACATTGGAGATGCCTGAGAGCAGCTTGGAGGCCGGCTCGGTGCCTGGGAGAGCAGAGCGCTGGGTCTGGTGGCATTCTCTGGCGCACTCAGTGGGCGGAGCTCCCAGACACTTCTCGGGACATGGGCATCCTGCTGTCTCTCCTCCTTCCCCTTAGGTTGCCTTCACCTTTGCTGCCTGTGATGCCTGTCTTCCTAGCCCTCCTTTGTCTGCACGTTCCTTTTGTTAGCTGGGAGGTCCTGGGTTTGCTGGGAGGTCTCTGAGCTGCCAGGACAACCTGCACGCCTCCTGATACAGTGATACCTGAGCCTGGTGATGAACTTGTTCTTGGCCGATCATCAGACCTTGGGAGATTCAGCGGTGGCTGCTTTTGATATGCCAAGCAATCTATTAGGAGTCAGCACTTTCTGTTAAAAGCAGAAGTGTTTAACTGGATAATGTATTTGACGATGATGCTTTTCAACATCAGGGCTTATTTTTTATTCTTATCAGAAAGGATTGGCCCAGCCGGCCTGGCTCATGGTTGAGTGTTGACCTATGAACCAGGAGGTCACGGTTCGATTCCAGGCTAAGGCTCGATCCCATCCCCAGGAGGCAGCCGATCAATAATTCTCATCATTGATGTTTCTACCTCTCTCTCCCTCTTTCCTTCTTCTCTGAAATAATAAAAACATATTTTAAGAAAAAAAAAAAAAAAAAAAAGGCTCGGCATTGGCCATCTTAACATGAGGGGTAGAGATTAGCTCCAACTTCTAACACTGGATCTCTGCCAGAGTAACTGTGTTCTTCTGTTATTGATCCTCTTAAATCGATGAGGGTGAAAGTTAGAATCCTGAACTGTCATGTAGGACCTTTGGTCAGTTTGGTGAGCCCTGCCCAGAGGGTGACAATCAGTGAAGCTTGCGAGGGGAAGCCGATGGCTCTGGAATCGAGGTAAGCAGCAAGGAGAGATCTGGGCCGTCTTGGTGGTACTTGATGGCTGGTACCTAAAATACCTCAGCGCCCCCATCCCAGCTTAGCCCCAGGTACAGTGTGCAAAGGATGCTGGGCCTCTCCCTGTACGGGGACCCCTGAGCTGTGCTTCAGGGAGGCATCTGTTGATTGGGTGCCAGATCCATTTTTCTTGTTACATAAAATGTTTGAATTATTTCAGGAGGTATAAGTGTTCATTGTAGAAAAATAAGAAAATTGTTCGGCCGGCGAGGCTCAGTGATTGAACATCGACCTATGAACTAGGAGGTCACGATTCGATTCCTGGTCAGGGCACGTGCCGGGGTTTGCAGGCTTGATACCCAGTGTGGGGTGTGCAGGAGGCAGCTGATCAATTATTCTCTGTCATCATTGATGTTTCTATCTCTCCCTCTCCTTTCCTCTCTGAAATCAATAAAAATATATTAAAAAATAATAAAATATAGATATGCAAACATTTTACAGAAAAGTTATAAGCTTATTAACAACTTGGAGTATATCCTATTGGATGTGTGTAGGTGTATGCATATATATATTTTTTTACCAAAATAGGATTGATATTATTGATTATATTACTTTGTAATCTGCCTTTTTCACAAGAAATATACTGTATATTGTAAATGTCTTTCTTAAAAAAATATATATATTTTATTGGTTTTTTTACAGAGAGGAAGGGAGAGGGATAGAGAGTTAGAAAATTAGAAACATCGATGAGAGAGAAACATCGATCAGCTGCCTCCTGCACACCCCCTACTGGTTATGTGCCCGCAACCAAGGTACATGCCCTTGACCAGAATTGAACCTGGGACCCTTGAGTCCGCAAGCCGACGCTCTATCCACTGAGCCAAACCGGTCAGGGCTCCATTTCATTTGTTAACTTCATTTTAATTTGACCCCTTTTCCTCAACGGAGACATACAGTGTCTTGGGGAGATGTTAGGTAGCACAAAGAACCAAGACTATAATATGATCAAGTGTTTTTCTACTTAGTCACCTTCACTGGTGCTGAGTGACAATTCTGATTCTTCAAAACTGTCAGCTTTCCGCTCAGTTACCTTGAAATTGTAAACACTGGTTTGGTAATTTCTAGTGATTAGAAATGCTTGCCGGGCCGGTGTAGCTCAGTGATTGAGCTTCGACCTATGAACCGGGAGGTCACAGTTCAGTTCCCCGTCAGGGTCAGGGCACATGCCCAGGTTGCAGGCTCAATCCCCAGTGGGCGGCGTGCAGGAGGCAGCTGGTCAATGGTTCTCATCACTGATGTTTCTATTTCTCTCTCCCTCTCCCTTCCTCTCTGAAATTAATAAAAATATATTTAAAAAAATATACGTGCAATTAAAAAAAAAAGAAATCTTAGTGTCTGTAACCAGAAGCTTATAAGTAAAGGACCGTTAAGAGGTCCTAAGAGAAAGTTGTGATTTAATAATAGTCCGTTCCATTGTGGTAAGGAAGTTGAATAGAAACTTCGGGGAACTGGTGTGTTTAGAGTTTGCTGTACTTGTGCCCATATTTGTACAATATTCCAGATACAGTCAAAATGTACTTTCCAGTAGAATTTAGGCCAGTGTTTGACTTGAGTGCACTAATAATAATAGTTTTCAACGTCGTCTTTGTGGAGATGTAGATTTGGAAGAGAATTTGAAGATCATCTGGTTGATGCCGGTGCCCCTCTGTTACCCAGATGTGTAAGTGAGGCCTGCGGGGTTCAGTGTCCTCCCTGCAGCTGCAGCACTATTGCGGAACAGCGCTAGGAACTGTCGCCCAAGCCAGCAGTGGCAGTGGCCAGGCCAGGGCCACAGGAGCGCAGGGAAGGCTGTAGGAAGGCGTGGGGAGAAAAGGCAGGAAGAGAGAGGAAGACTGGGAAGGGTCAGAACAAAAATCCACACTTAAGAGCTGACTTTTCTTTTTTTTTTTTTTTCCCATTTATCCCTTAGGGAAAAGAATCCATTCCATTGCTTAGTCCTCATTTAAGGTTATTTCTTTTGGTGGGGAGAGGTAAACCTGTGGTCCTGTATTCTTCCCAGAGATAGGACTGTGGGTATAGATCAAAAGTAAAAAACCTAACGATTACTGATAGGTATTAGGTACTTCTGTGTTCCAGGAACTGCACTTGCCTTGTTTCATGCTTTCCACTGTCTTCTGTAGTGGACACCAGCTACTGTTACGTCCCTTTTTGTGTTTAGAGGTGGAAAGTCAGGCCCAGAGAAGTTGAGTCGTCAGGGTCCCAGCTGGCGAAGGGTGGCGGGCCATTCTTCGTCCTTCTGTTTGTGACTGTGGGGCATATTGTCGGGGAAGCACGCACACACACAGTGCTTTCTCACGCGTGTTCTCAGTAGCAGTTTCTTTCTTGGCTTTTGTTAGGTTACCCACCAGGTGACCGAGTGGATACAGGCTCCATGGAGACACAATTAATTTGTTCATCAGGTATTTACTCAGCACCTTCTAGTACCAGGCACTAAATACTGGGGATACAAACAGATGAAATATTTGAGATTATTTTGTCGTAAAATACTACTGTATTGGACCACTAATTTTGATGACTTTGATGGATCGATGACAGGAAGAGATTGTTTTATCCTAAAATAGCCCTACTTCCCCAGTCCTAGCAATAAAATTACCGTTAAAAGCAAAATCTAGATCCATTACCTTTTTTTTTTTAAAGATTATAACTTTTTCTTTTTCCAAACGACTTTGTTAATGGCAGAATTTTTTCCTTTTATAGAGGTCATTGCTAATGGTTTAACAGGCCACTAAAGGCCATTACAAGTTCTTCCTGAAATGATCACTTTCTTAGCTGTGGCTTTAGCCTGATGATTTGGCCCAGGCTTCCGCTTTTTCTCTCCTGCATGTGCTTCCTGCAGACTCTGCCGGGGCCTCTGCGGAGGGAGCGCCAGGACGTGTCCTGAGGCTGTGCCAGGCAGCGCTTCCTGACCACCCGGTGGCCACCCGGACAGCCGCCGCCAGAGTCAGACACGCCTCTGGACTGGCTTCCGGCTCTGACTGCCATCAAAGTCTTGGGCTCAGGGGAACCCGGGCTTAGAAATCTAAAGTTCTAGATTTTTCTCTGAATATCCTCAACAGGACGCTTAATGGTCTCGGACTACTTCCACATTAAACCATCCTGTATGGTAGCGTACTTTAGAGAAACCTAGATTTTTGGGGGCCACAATGTTTTTTATCACTACAAGAGATGTACACCCTATTTTTATGATAAAGACAGTGTAATAAAGTTGCAGACTTTACAAGTTAGAAAAATAAAGTCACCCTTAGTTATGCTACCCTAACGAAAGCACTTGTTTTCTAGCATGCCCAGGCTTTGTTTGTGTGCGTCTATCTTACATGGTTGCGATCAAATGTGTACAAATTATAACCTGCGTGTGGTTGTCAGGTTGGACCATGGTACTGCTGGTCTGTGTCAGGAGAGCTTATACTGGGAGTTGTTTCTCCAGCAGGAAAACACCCTCAGTTTCTCCTCACATTCCGCTCCTGACTTCTGATGGGCTATTTTTTAAGACCGTAAGGACAGTGGGTTTGCAGTTGAATGAATCATTTAAAAACACTTCGTAAGATAGGTTGGGAAGTGGGAGCGAACTGGACTAATTCTTAGGTAACCTCTAATCCTCTGTTGTTTTGGGGGAGGAGGAGAGGAGGTGGGGGTGGGGTGGGGTGGGAGGAGGGAGTGAAGCTGCAGGAAGGGCTGCATGGTTGGCCGGCCGGCCCTGGAGTCCCCTCTGCCTGCCTGCCTGCCTGCCTGCCTGGCGTGCGCAGCTCCAGGAAGCCAGCAGCCAGTCGCTCTCCCGTGCTCGCTCTCTGTGTCTCAGCTGCATCGCTACATGAAACACGGGAATCATAATAACACCTTCTACCCGAAGTGTGTGTGAGTGTTTATGAATAGTAAATGTGATTTGCAGGGAGAGCCCTTCGCAGGGTCCAGGCGCATGGTCAGCCTTCAGGAGCTGTGGGCTGTCAAAGTTGCTGTTCAGGAGCTGTGGGTCAGAGCCACCTGGATGGTTTCAGAAAGTGCTTGACCATTAACCTTAGGACACAGAAATCTTCCCCAGCTAAGGTCTTAATGAAAGCGGAGTGTTGGTTGTGGTGGTGGTTGCCATGGCATCATGCCAGGAAAGTCCACTGTGTGGTAACTCGTACAGTATTTTTCACTATCTCTGAGAGTTCCTTTTCCTCTTTCCTTTGTTCCTTCATATTTGAGAATGGTGTGATTACATCTAAAATTCCAACCGAATGGGAACACTTAGTAGTTGACTTTTTTCATTGTTCACATTTGGCCTTTGACATTTTGCTAGTTTCAGTCCGTGTGCTTATTTCTCTCTCTTTCTCCTCGCTTCTAAGTCTGTGTCACAGGGCAGATTCCCATTTATCACGTCTGGTCAGTGGTTCACATAAGATCTGGGTAAGTAAAATCAAATGACCTCTGGGACTAATAACGATTTCACAGGCAGTTGCAAGACCGTGCTGTTTTGATTTCATATGTAAATGCTTTTCCTAAAATAATACCGTCACTCCCCCTCCTGTCCTCGTTGCTTGCAGACCCGGCTGGTGGGCAGCCTTTCCGAGGCGGCATCACGGCCTCACGCCTGTGCTTTTGGGGAAGGGAGAGGTTTCAGCCACAAGAAAAGCCAGACGTGTCTGTGGAAGCCCAGGCCACAGTGGTGAGATGTTTTGAGCCTGCCTTTCCCCGGTGACAGAATGCCAGCCCTGCTCCAGACAATGGCCCTGCGCTGCTGAGGCTCTTGTTTTTGCTAGGAGAGTTTTAAAATTCCTGAGAGAACCTCGAAGGAAATGAGCCCAGTGTTTCAGATGAAAAGTCCACTGTTCCTACCTTTTCTCTAGACGTAAAATTGAATTCCTGTTCTGCTTCAATCCCATGAGATCCATTTCCCATTGTGACTTCGGCTTTCTGACTTCCTTTCCTCACCTGTAACCTTGGATGGCCATCTGCCCTGCCGGCTTATTTGGAGCATGAGAAGAAATACCATGTCTACCCAGCTCAGGACCTGACATATGGTGGACACTCAACACAGGCTAGATGCTGTGATTATTAATAATGACGAATCGGAAGAATTCTTAATTGCATGCCTACCATTTGCTAAGCACTGAGTTAGAATTAGGAAGGCAGAAAACCAGCCTGAGCACGCAGCATGTTCACATTCTGTTGAAGAGACGGCAAGTCAGCAGATGGCTGTCAGTGGCTCTATCACGGAGTGGGTGCTGCCTGCTGATGCGGGAGGAGGGTACCACGGAGCACAGGAGGGCCTACTGCAGCACAGCCTCATCCGCAGGCTGTGTAGGAAGGACTTGGAAAGGGCGGCGTTAGAGGGGGCTCTGGTGGGGAGGGGGCTGCTGTAGCTGGCCGGCCAGAGGGACGACTCCGAAGGCTCATCGGCGCATTGGGACCAGGTGGCTGGAGCATCTGTCCTCATCCCCTACGTAAGGCATGTGCGTGGGGTGCAAGTGAGGGAAGTCCTGAAGAGTGGAATCCCGGGCGCCGCCGCGAGGACGGGCAGGACTGTCTCTTCCTCTCTGGAGGCTGCTTCCCATTAGGCTGGCCTGGCCCCTCGGGAGCCGAGGCTCCTCTTCGCCCCTGGCTCCTCTCGCACCAAGCCCTTGGACAAGCTCCTGCTGCAAGGCTTAGGTCCTCACAGCTACCCAGCTGATGTAGGGCTTCTGGAGCAGTCCTGGAGGAGGAAGGGCGGGGCACAAGGCAAGGCCATGTGTTTCTGCAGCTGCTGTTGGTCACATCAGTCAGCTGAAATGCTAAGACCCTGACCGCCCGTCGCTGCCACCTGCCACCTTTCCCTGAGCACTTGTTCACAGCCCAGTGCTGCCTCTTAACTAACGTGGCTAAGAGCGTGGCTTTGGAGTTAGAGCTCTGCTGCTGGCCAGCTGTGGGTTTGGGCTGGGTGTTTAACTCTCTGAGCCTCAGTTTCCTGACCTGTGAAATGGGAATTGATATAATAGTATCTAGCCCATAACATTGTTGTTGGTTCAGTAAGGCAATCCTGGGGCAGTTGTTCTCACAGTACCTGGCATGCAGTAAACACTTACTAAACGTGAATTGTAGTGGCTGTTACTCTCCTCCCAGAATCTGCAGCCATGTGTGAGTGTGTGTGTGTGTCTATGTTCACATGTTCTTTGGGCCACCAGTGCAGGTCCCGATAGAGGCAAGACTGGACCTAAATTCTAAAGTCCCTTCCAGCCCTGTTCTCCCTGGCGCTCGCAGAGGCTGTGTCTGGAGCTGGGGTGCTGTCCATCTTGTGGGACTCTGCCATGCCACACAGGCACCCATCCATCTACCTGGAGGGCCTGCCTTCCCGCAGTTTCCCTTCTCAGTGAGTGTTTCCTGGGTCCCTTCTCTGTCCTCCTGAAACAATGTTGTCTCCTGTCTTAAGGGCTCCAGCAGGACCTGGCAGCGGCCCCTTTTCCCCGGCGCTGTCCTCCACACCAGGCGTGGTCCCGGGGGGCCCTTTGGGAGGGGGGGTCTGTCTTCATGTCCATCGCCATCCTCTGCTAGCATCTCCTCTGTGCCTGGGACCACACACCACCGCTCCCTTCTGCAGCGCCCCGAGTCCCGTGCACCACGGCCAGGCCTGGGGGCAGCCTCCGTGCGTCGTTTCCATTGGAGTGCTCCCTCCCGGGCCCTTCCACGGTCTCAGTCTGAACCCACTCGCAGGCTCCCTGCAGACTCTGCCTCCCGGTTTGTTGAGAGAGCGTTCGTTTGGCTTAGGGAGGCCCGGGCTGCGGCCCTTTCTTTTCTGTGTGGCTCTCACTTCCTGAATTATGGAGTTGGTCCGGGGAGTGTTTTTAAACCTGCTTTGTGCAAGGAACTTTTATTTTTTTTAAACAACATGGTTGTGTGGGGGACCTTTTAAGATCACACTGTTCCCCGTCCTGCTTTAGAGCTTCGCGGATGCCTTGGGGCGGGAGGGGCCCCTGCGGTGGGACTCTGCCCCTCTTCCAGGCGCCGTGATCCCCGTCCTTGTTGAGACGGCTGTTCACGTGGAATCAGTGGAACCCCAAGAACAGAGAGGGAGGAAAGAGGAGAAAGGGTGCGGGTTTAGTTAGAAAAGCACTGGCCAGGCAGTCTCGAAAGCCCTTGTCACAGCCTCTTTCATTCTCGTCTTAACTCACCGACACCCTCCCCGTCTCTGTGCCCTCTGTGCCCGGGCCAGTGTGGCAGGCTGCCGGCAGCTCTGGCTTCTCGGTGGTGCCGTGTGTTCTCTAGCCCTTGGTGTGAGATTGCTCTGTGCCCGGGGTCTTGCTTCTCCAGCAGAGCCGTCCGCTCCGTGCGGGCAGGGCCGGGGTGCCGTTCAGTGGGGCTCGGTGGGGCTCAGGTGGCGGCAGAGGGAACTGCATCCTGGGCCGTCCCCGGGGGCTCGGAGGTGGCTGATGAGAGCATCACTCAGAGGTCTTCTCAAGTGTCTCCCCCGCCGTGATTCGGAGGCTGGGGTTCGAACTGTATGAGGCCTTCCGTGTGATTGCTGACTACTCCCTGTCTTTATGCCCCAAGTGTCAGCTTTGGCATGAGGTGCTTCGCCCTAAAATACTCCTTTTAGCTGTCACCAGGGCTTGTAGTGTGTTAAGCCGGGGACTTGGCATGGATGCCTGAAGCCCAGTTCTCTGTGGTGACCCGCTTCTGTCTGTTTCCTCAGCCAGCTTCCCAGTCCGTCGGGTGAGCAGCCCTCACCGAGCCGGCTAACTGTTCGGTGAGGTCAGATCTGTGGTTCGGAGGCTCCCACTGGCATTTGGGTCTTCACATTTCTTCTGTAGCTTGCGTGTCTTACCAGGGAGAG
This sequence comes from Ia io, assembly GCA_025583905.1. Classification (NCBI taxonomy): domain Eukaryota; kingdom Metazoa; phylum Chordata; class Mammalia; order Chiroptera; family Vespertilionidae; genus Ia; species Ia io. The sequence goes on along the minus strand of JAJQQW010000010.1, from coordinate 3,741,284 downwards.
TGTGATAAAGCGTCTGGATTGTTCAAGGCCAGGGAATGTCTGGTAAGAGCGATCCTTGCTAAGAAGCTTGAGTGAGTAATACTTTCACTGCCCTCAGTCAGTGCTGGGCTGTCAGAACACAGTGAGGGCTCTGGTTTGGGTCTTGGTGAGCAGTTCCTTCCTTCCTTAAAAAAGAGAAAGAATCTGAGATAAGGGGAAAGGCAGCCTAAATGTGAACAATGGACACGCGAGTAGGTATTGCTCGGCTGCTAGGGTAGCGCGCCATCACAGGGTGCCGCCTGCTCCTCTCCGCGGAAGCCTGGGTACAGCTGAAAGGGCACGCCATGCCATAGTCTTATCATCGGAACCAAGTTTATGATTGGCAGTTGCCTAGGGCTGGGGGCGAGGGGGGCATAAGCAGAATGAGGGGATGAATGCTAATGGGTACAGGGTTTCTTTTGTTGGTTTAGAGAGAGAGAGAGAGAGAGAGAGAGAGAGAAACATTGATCGGGTTGTCTCCTGTACGCACACGACTAGAATCGAACCTGCAATCTTTTGGTGTACGGGACGATGCTCCAACCAACTGAGCCACCGCCCAGCTGGGTATAGGGTTTCTTTTAGGCACGATGAAATGTTCTAAAATTGATTGTGGTCATGGTTTTACAACTCTGGGAATATACTAAACACCATTGAATTGTACACGTTAGGTGAATTGTGTCTTATGCGAATTTCTAGTATGTCTTAATAAACTGGTACAAAAACGAAGCTGGCATCAAGAGCACTGAACTTGGTCACCACGTGTGTAGCTGTGTGAGCCCAGGTCCATTGCTTACCCTCATGGAGCTCCGTTGGCCTTACCTGGAAAGGGGGGGTGGGAATACCTTACAGGATTGCTGTCAAGGTAAAGACATAGGGCCTGTGAAAGTGGACACAGTAGAGCCTCCTGCAGATTACATGTTTGCGTGTTTAACTTAGACATATATTTTTGTGAATAATAAATGCTTAGTCCCAAATGCTCGTGCGAGTTCCCTGTGAAATGAGCACTTGCGGTGGCTAAGAACTGGTTTGCTGGGCAAATAGCAGAGTCCTTCAAGCGCAGGCTTGTGGCCTGGCACCTGGAGTGCAGACAGGGTTCAGTTCGCCTCGGACTGCACGTCTGCTTCCCTGGCTTCAGATGCTGTTTGCTTGTTTATCGGCAGAGTAACTGTTGCAGTAATTGCCAGAGCCAGTGCCCAGTGGGTCGCGTTGAGGCGAGCTGGTCATGCTCTCAGAGGGGCGTGGGCCTGCTAGTCATGCCAGCTGGGAAGGGAGCGAAGCCCTCGGCCCAGGAGCAGGGAGCCAGCAGCCCGGGAGTCAGTTCCAGGAAACAGATCCTGTTCTGATTTCTAGCTTCCTGGACCTGGACAGTGATAGAGTCACTGAGTCCCTAGTCCCTGTCCTCAGTGCTAAGGCTTCAGATTTGGAGTCTGGCTTTGAGAATGCCACTACCCCCTTGGTGAGACTAGAGCAGCGGTCACCAACCGGGGGTCCGAGAGGTCCGAAAGGTTGGTGACCGCTGGGCTAGAGGGTATTTCAGAAGTTCCGTAACACCAGGCACTCATCATATACTTAGGTAATACAGTTGTTTCTCTCTTAACTGTTAGGATTAAAGAATAGCACCAGGATCAAAAATTATTTGTCTCTTTGCATGCTTTCATTTATTCATTCTTTCAGTAGACTTTTATTGACAATTTACTATCTGCCAGGACAGGCTGCTTCTCTGTCGCATTGGATGGGGGACAGTGGACTGGTGGCCTCAGAGGTGCACTGGGGGCTAGATGGGCGCAGTGCAGCCGTAATCACGAAGCATGCAAGGTAGAGCTACTGGTAGCCTGAAGTAAGAGAGCAGCAAGAGGGCTGGGCAGATGTGGATGAGTTCTGAGCTGTTAACAAAGCGGAGCAAACAGAATGTGAAGGGCAGAAAGTACTAGTGGTTAGGATGACTCTTGGGTGTTTGTGTGGCTAACTGGGTGGATGGCGGGGCCATCTACTGAGCCAGAGCCCAGGAGGATGAACTGGTTTGGTGAGGTACAGGGCGGAAGTGACAACTGGCTGTGAAGTGTGCATTGGGAGGATCTGAGGGACATTCCAGTGCCGGGGGCGGCCGGAGGCTGTTTGGATGTGCAGGTCTCTGAAGAGAGACCTGGAGGGAAGAGCCATTTGGGGTCATCAGCGTCTATTGTTGGCAATGTTGTGAGTGGGAGAGCTCACCCAGGCAGCACAGAGCCGCCAGAAAGAGACTTGAGGAGAGCAGCTGGAGAGTGTTGGTCGTTTGGCCTGTCGCTCATTTCCGCTGATTTTCAAGTCTCAGGGTGAATGACCCTCCTGAGGGGCAGCCTTCCCTGCCCTCTTGGACTGCGGCTCCGCGATGCTGCTGTTCCCATCAGAGCCTGGCCTTCCGCGAGCAGAGCGCGTGGCCCCGTCTTCATCAGCGCTCGCCCTGTGTGGCTCCGGGCACTCTGGGGGGCGCAGCTCTGTGCTTGGTTCCCTCCTGGGCCTGCAGTGCTGGGTTAGCGCGGTGCATGTGCGGTGACAGTTCAGTAGACGGCAGTGTGAAAGCCAAGGAGGAGGAGCCAGCGCCTGGGGAGGATGTGGCCAGCAGGGACAGGCAGGTTGTGTGGTAGTCAAGAGTATGACCGGCCAGGTAAACTGAGGCTCGAGTCCCACTTCGCTTAACCAGGGCCAGCTTCATCTCCTCGTCTCTAGAAGGGGGACAGTGATGGCAGTTAAGGTTTTGAGGACTGAATGAGATGATGAGTCGAGAAGTCATCTTTTGCAGGCTCTAGTAGTTAGTGCCTGATCACCCAGTGTTCCAGTTATTTTCTGTATGTCTGCACTTGTTGAGGGCCGAAGTCAGTTCTTACTCGTCTTTTTATCCTCAGCATTTGGTATTTAGGGGAGTCGGGAGCTGTTTGCTGAAATGAATGGGTCTGTATTAGAGATGGGTCATCCTGCAGCTTTGATTAAGCAAGCATACAGCTTGAGTGTTGACTCATGGGTTTCGCTCCTCGGATTCATAGGAGCCCTGTGCTTTGGGCACACCCTTTCTCAGAACCCTATTTCTGAGGAGCCAGCAGATCAGCAGCTTGTAAGGCTGGGCCAGCTGTGGGAGATGGTCCCAGGAGTGGTCTCCATTGGCCATAAGCTTGCTGAGGAACGTGTGACAGTCTCACCTCTTGTCAGGCGTAGCCTTTGGGTGAGATTCTTAGATTATGGGTGGCAGTGGCAGCTGTGGGGCCCTGGGGATTGTTGATATTAGCAGTGGGAGCAGGAATAGATGTTGCTCCTTTTGATCTGTGAGGTAAAATGTGGAAACTGGAGGACTTGTTTCTCATGCCCTTATCCTCTTTAAATTTTTTTACTTATGAGTTGAGAGAGAGAAGTAGAGTGAGAGAGACACATTGCTTCGCTGTTCCACTTATTTATGTACTAGAGGCCCAGTGCACAAAATTCGTGCATGGGGTTGTGTGTCCCTCAGCCCAGCCTGCACCCTCTCCAATCTGGGACCCCTCGAGGGATGTCCAACTGCCCGTTTAGGCCCAATCCTAAACGGGCAGTTGGACATCCCTCTCACAATCCAGGACTGCTTGCCTGCCTGCCTTCCTGATTGCACCTAACTGCTTCTGCCTGCCAGCCTGATCACCCCCTAACCACTCCCCTGCCAGACTGATTGATACCTAACTGCTCCCCTGCCAGCCTGATTGCCCCTAACTGCCTTCCCCTGCAGGCCTGGTCACCCCTAACTGCCCTCCCCTGCAGGGCTGGTCGCCCCTAACTGCCCTCCCCTGCCAGCCTGATTGCCCCTAACTGCCCTCCCCTGCAGGCCTGAGTCCCCCCACAACTGCCCTTCCCTGCAGGCCCGGTCACCCCCAACTTCCCTCCTCTGCCGGCCTGGTCACCCCTAACTACCCTCCCCTGCAGGCTTGATCGCCCCCAACTGCCCTCCCCTGCTGGCCTGATCGCCCACAACTGCCTTCCCTTGCAGGCCTGGTCCCTCCCAACTGCCCTCCCCACCACCATCTTGTGGTGGCTATCTTGTGTCCATATGGGGGCAGCCATTTTTGACCACATGGGGGCAGCCATCTTGTGTGTTGGAGTGACGGTCAATTTGCATATTACTCTTTTATTAGATAGGATTCATTGGTTGAGTCTTGTATGCCCTGACCAGGGATTGAACCCACAGCCCTGGCATATCAGGACAGTGCTCCAACCAACTGAACTACCCTGCCAGGGCTTGTCCTCTTTTTTTTTTTAAAAGGATTTTTAAAAATATATTTTATTGATTTTTTTTACAGAGAAGAAGGGAGAGGAATAGAGAGTTAGAAACATCAATGAGAGAGAAACATTGATCAGCTGCCTCCTGCACACCGCCTACTGGGGATGTGCCCACAACCAAGGTAACTTGCCCTTGACAAGAATCGAACCTGAGACCCTTTAGTCTACAGGTTGATGCTCTATCCACTGAGCCAAACTGGCTAGGGCTTTTTAAAGGATTTTAAAATTGATTTTTAGAGAGAGAGGAATGGAAAGGGAGGAAGAGAGAGAAACATGATGTGAGAGTGAAACATTGCAAGGCCCCCATTGGGGATGGAGCCCACACCCTGGGCATGGGCCCTGACCGGAATCAAACGGGCAGCCTTTCGGTGCACTGGACGTTGCCCAACCAACCGAGCCACACTGGCCAGGGCTTAACCTCTGTTTAAAATCAGACAAACAAAAGTAACTAGCTTGCTCAAAATGGGTTCTCTGAGATAGCCACGATTTTCTACTTGAGCCTCAGTGGGCTGTCTCGCCTCTCCCTGTCTCAGCTGTACCAAGTTTCTTCTAATTCAATCGGAATTAACAACTTCAGAAAACTACCCAGAGCCTTCTGTCAAAAAACAAAACAAAACGAAACAAATTCCAGTTGTATTTGCTGACAAACTGGTTGTGTGTCGCAGAACTTTTCAGAGTCAGGATTTGACTGACGGCATCCGTGTGCTGTCATTGAACACGTTTCTCTGCCCTCGTGTTTCTTACGAGTGGGTGGGTTAACATAGATGCTCACGCAGACAGAGATGAGCTGTTTGGCAGGACTGCTTCATGGGTGGTGTGGGAGGTTGCATTAGGAGGCCCACCAGGCCTCTCTTGTTAGGTTAACAGCCATGTATGACTGTTGCTTTGGTCCATTAATTCATTAAGGATTGCTGATTATCTTGGAATTTTCAATAAACACTGAGCCCAACAGGGAGGCATTTGAAGATGTTTTCATTGAGAAACAGTGACACAGAGCCCGGCCTTAATTCCTTAACTCAGTGGCACTGTCTTGGGGTCTGGGGTCTTGGGTAATTAGAAGGGGCCATTGGCGTCCCCAGCTGTCTTTCCTGGTCCTGCGGTGCCACAGAGCAGCTGCATTAGCATTGGCTTGTTTGATTTTTTTACTGTTTTATTTTTTTTACAATCAGAGTATTGACTTGATACATTCATATTTTCCTATTCTTACCGTTAAGCCCTCTAGGACAGCGATCGTTTGCCTTTCACCCTTGCTTCTCCCTGGAGGGAGGGGTCATTCTGTGGGATGCCTTCCATTCTCTCTTGTACGCGGGGCTGCCTTGCTTTCTGTGGGACATTTGATCCTTAGATAGCGAATGCCCCTCCCCGTCCCTCCGCTCCGCTCGCTCGCTCTGGGCAAGGAATAGTTGTCAGTCCTAAATAATTATTTTAATGCATTGAACTAATTTGTTGGAATTTTCTGTCATCCTTTAGTTATAAAATACTTTAAAAAAGTAATTAGCTTGTCAAATAAACAAAAAATTCCTGCCGGTATATGTTTTCATGAATATTCTGAAAGCATGGCTTTAAGTTATTCATTTTGAGCCCTAAACAAATAAAAATATTACCCTTTGCTCTTGTCTTTTAGGAAATTCACACAAACGAAAAGGAAGCAGCAGAGAAGGAAGTAACGCTTCACTTGTTGCCAGGTAACAGTCATGTTAGCATCATGTACAACTCAAAGCCAGTGATAAGTCATGTCATTCCTACTGTCACTATCTGTACCTTTGTTTCCGTCCAGACAAAATGTAACAGCTGTGAGCTGGACAAAACATCAAGGTCTTTAGTTCAGTAGTTATACACCTGGGTGTGAGTATTACAGCAGTGTAAAGGTTTTCTTCTTTTCCTCCCCACCCCCCTAACCCCCCATGCAGATGAAAATAAACCTGGAAGTTCTCATCTCTCCCACAGGCACAGGGAGCCTTTGTCAGGTCGCCTCACTGGGCCCATCCAGTATTCTGGTCCTCCGTCAGGACAACCCTGGTCCTCCACAAAGCCCTCCTGCCCACTCTTTCTGCCTGCTGCTCACGTGTAGCTGCCCTTACCTAGCACAGCTACCCTTACTGACTGTCGCTGCCCTTACCGAGTGTCGCTGCCCTTACCTAGCGCAGCTACCCTTACCTAGTGTCGCTGCCCTTACCTAGTGCAGCTGCCCTTACCTAGCGCAGCTACCCTTACCTAGTGTCGCTGCCCTTACCTGGTGTAGCTGCCCTTACCTGGTGTAGCTGCCCTTACCTAGTGTCGCTGCCCTTACCTGGTGTAGCTGCCCTTACCGAGTGTTGCTGCCCTTACCTAGCGCAGCTACCCTTACCTGGTGCAGCTGCCCTTACCTAGTGTCGCTGCCCTTACCTAGTGTCGCTGCCCTTACCTAGTGTCGCTGCCCTTACCTAGCGCAGCTGCCCTTACCTAGCGCAGCTACCCTTACCTAGTGCCGCTGCCCTTATCTAGCGCAGCTACCCTTACCTGGTGCAGCCGCCCTTACCTGGCGCAGCTGCCCTTACCTAGCGCAGCTACCCTTACCTAGTGTCGCTGCCCTTACCTAGTGTCGCTGCCCTTACCTAGTGTCGCTGCCCTTACCTAGCGCAGCTACCCTTACCTAGTGTCGCTGCCCTTACCTAGTGTCGCTGCCCTTACCTAGCGCAGCTACCCTTACCTGGTGCAGCCGCCCTTACCTAGCGCAGCTACCCTTACCTAGTGTCGCTGCCCTTACCTAGCGCAGCTACCCTTACCTAGTGTCGCTACCCTTACCTAGTGTCGCTGCCCTTACTTAGCGCAGATGCCCTTACCTAGTGTCGCTGCCCTTACCTGGTGCAGCTGCCCTTACCTGGTGTCACTGCCCTTACCTAGCGCAGCTGCCCTTACCTAGTGTGGCTGCCCTTACCTAGTGTCGCTGCCCTTACCTAGTGTAGCTGCCGGGGCTTCCCCAGGCAGGCGTTGGTGAGTGGCCTCACCTGTTGTCTCTGCTTGGTCATCTGAGCACCAGTGCCAGTTGTGCTGTGGCTTACCAACGCCATCCCAGGCCACCAGGGGTACAAGGACTTGCCTCTGTGGTCATCACCAAGGAGCGTGGGTTGGTTGGGTATTTTTTGTTGTTGCTAATCCTCACCCAAGGATATTTTTTCCATTGATTTTCAGAGAGAGTGGAAGGGAGGGGGAGAGACACAGAGAGAGAAAAATTGGGGTGAGAGAGACACATCGATTGGTTGCCTCCTGCATGTGCCCCGACCAGGGCCAGGGATCGAGCCCAAAGCTGAGGTATGTGACTCAAACCTGGGACCCAGGTTTGGGTCCCAGGGCTGGTGGGTATTTTTGAGATAGGGAGAGTGACTCTGTAACTTGAGTCAAGCTTTTGTCAGTTCTGAATTCAGAACCAGAAACTACTTGATGGCGTGTCCTCTTCATACGTGGGGCTGTCCAGTAAGCTAAGCATTCAGTTCTTCCGCTTTCTTTTTTTTAACCCCAAATAGCTTTTAAAAATAAGTGTTTAAAGGTGCATTTTCCCAAAACAATAGGGGCTTGTTCTGGTACTTTTTATTATATTCCATTTTATTGGGAGTATGTGAGTGCGCACAGGTTTCTGGCTGGTCCGCCTTATTTGGTAAATATGTTGGAATTTTATAACTTTTTGAAAAAATGCTTTTAAGTTTCAAAGGCTTTTTCCCATAATAATGGCCTAAATCTTAATCCATATACCCTATTGTCTTTCCTTTTCTTGGATTGTAGGTTCTGAAAAATACTTTATTTTAAGCTTAGTGTTACATGCATTCTCCCATCCCTGGTTACCTCCTAGTCTCTTCTGGGTGTGCAGCTGTGAGCTCACAGCTGACTGCTCTGAGCCCCGTTTCTGAGACTAGACTAAGATCCTGTCCAGCTCCCACGATCCGAGATCCTTTGCACGCACAGGCTGATACGGTGGCACCGTGCGCTGCGTGCCACGCTTGCACAGCCTCACCGGTGCTGCCGGCCACTCGTCCAGTGTCCACTCTCCAGTGCACGACGGCAGGCTGTAGTGCCTGGTCTGGGGGCGGCCCACCCCAGGAGCTGAGAGCTCAGGAAGCCTTGCTCACAGGTCTTCCACCTCGGACTTAGCGAAGGCACTCTTTTCTGGGACTGTTTAAACCCTAACGGGGCCCTGACTTCATTGTTTTCTTCAAGCTCTGTGGTCTGGCTGGAGGCGGACCTGTCTGAGCCATCTTCCAGTGTCTCCGTAATAATTAGCCCCTGGAAGGCGAAAACCATGCCAGTGTGTCCCTTGAGCGCCTCCGTGTCTGTACTTTCCTGTTCACAGGTTGAAGGTTAGGCTAAATGAATTTCGAGCCTAACAGTACATCTCAAGGCATTGAAGGACGCAGCCAGAGGGAGATTCTGGGGGTTACTGATTGGGGAGAAGAATTTCCTTCTCCTTTTTGTGGCAAAGTGTTTACACTTCATTCCCCCATAACCTTCTCTTTTCCTGCCCTCAGCCAGACACCCAGCCCTGATGGGCTTCTCTGGGAGCAGAGACTGTTACCCCTACACCCTCACCTTTCTGACTGTCAAGAGAACTGCTCTGGCTCCAGGAAGTGCAGCTTCCCCTGCGGGCGGTGCCTGCAGATAGAGCAGGAAAGGTGACACACTGGGAGGAAATAATCTCAGCGAAGAAAGAGAGGAAACGGTTCTTTCCCACAAACCTCTGACCTCCCTTTTCCTCCCATCCTGGGCTGCGGGGCCAGGATGAGTGCGGTCATGCTGCAGCCGCTGCAGCAGAGGAAGCTGCCGGCAAGCCTGCGGCCAGGGAGACGCCCACTCCTTGTCGCAGCTCCGGAGTGAGAAGCAGCCCCCTGGCCCGGGGTCTGGGAGGTCTGCGTCCGAGTGGAGCGGGGGCAGGAGGGGCAAGCCTTGCTGCCGTCGCCCAGGAGGGTGTTGCTTCTGGGAACCTCTGCTCGGGCCAAGCAATGAAACACCGAGACCTTAGCTTGCGAGTGTAGCTGAGATCATCCCCGCCACCCCCCCGCCCCGGGGAAAACGTCCAGGATTCATAGTGAGAAGACAGAGGGGTGCCTGTGTGAAGGGGTATCTGAGCCATTTAGCTCACTCCTCAGGGGCACCCCCTCGGCCTCATCTGCTTCCAGTTGGGCAGCTGCTGTTGGAGGGTAGGCATGTGAGGGCTGCGGGTGCGAGTGCTGGTCTCTAAAGGGCAGGCCGGGGAGCGTTGGCTGCCGCGAGCTGGATGCTCCCGGGGACTAAGAGGACGTGTTTCGTTGTCCCCAGGGGAGCAGCTGCTCTGTGAAGCCAGCACGGTCCTGAAGTACGTCCAGGAAGACTCCTGCCAGCGAGGCGTCTATGGGAGGCTTGTCTGCACGGACTTCAAGATTGCGTTCTTGGGCGACGACGAGTCTGCGTTGGAGAGTGATGTATGTCCGAGCTGCCTTTGGCTGAGGGGGGCAGTGCAGTCGTGGCCCCAAAGTCTTTGTTCCCGGCTCCCCAGCCCCTGCACCCCCAGCACGTACAACACAGGGACAGGGCCCTGCTCACTACTCTGCTCTCTGTCCTTCAGGTGTCCCCCTGGGGGAGGCCCTCCTGGACCTCCTGCTCGGGCCTCCTGCATGTGGGCTTGCGTTTGACTTCGGAGGCTGACGCTCTCTTTCATTTTCTTCTCTATTTCATCTCAGTGAATAACTCACCGGAATCCCGTCTCCCCAAATATGCGGTCCCCCACCAGTGTTCTCTCTACTGAGCTCTTCCTTAAGTTCGGGACTAAGCTCACTTATGAAACATGCCCAAGGCAGCACTGGGTTTGGGTTGACTCTGCACCGAGGGGTGGTGTCTTGAATGAGCAGCGCAGTGAGAGGACTGGCCACGCCACTCGGAGAGCGCCACACCGTCCCGGCCACCCTCTGCGTAAGCAGCAGCTCTGTGGCCATCGCAGGGTGGTCGGGTGCCGTCCGCTGGCGGCCGGTTCCCAGTCCTGTGAAAGAGCCTTTACAGAAACGAGCCTGCGATGTTTTCGTCCTGTACAGCTCTCTCACCTACTTGCATTTGTGTGGACCGATCGTAACCTGCGAGCCACTTCCCAGCACCGCTCACGGTGCTCCTGTGTGCTTGCCCAGGAGCGGCCCAGGATGGCATGTTCGGCCTGGGTCTGACAAACCAGGGATCGCAGCTCTTCTCACACGTTTTATTGTCCCCTTCCCAGGCATGTGACTGCATTTCCCTGTGTTTCTTAACATGCACATGGAGAACAGCGAGTTGCTCCATGTTAATGTCTAGCAGTGCATAGAAAGGAGTCACAGTTGTTCCCTTTTGAATCCTTTAGGAAACCCAATTTAAGAATAAGATCATAGGAGAAAATGACATTACACTCCACTGTGTTGATCAGATTTATGGAGGTAAGTATCTGTTTTCCCCGGGGGGTTGCCGGCTTCTGAAAATGTAGCTGATAATGTTTTTATGGTCATCTATAGTTTACTAAAATTTCTTCACATGTTTATCTTGTTTAAATCAGTGCTGTGGTTGATAAAATTGAGATATGAAGTGGTTGTTTGGGGTCACTTAGCTGGAGGAGCTCGGACTTGACCTTAGAACCCGATCTTTCCAGTACCCACAGTGCCACTGTGTGGGTTTTGGCTGTCGCCGTTAGCGTAGGTTTTACTGTAAAGGGGAATCTGGGGAAGGGCTGTGTCCTGCATGTGGCTGTCAAGCCTCTCGGCTCCACTCCTCTATTTTTGTGAGCAGGGCTTTTCCAGAAACCATGCCGCAGGCATTTATGATGCTTCTAACACCAGTAGGAGCTGCGCAGTCAAACTCTGGGACAGGGAGGGAGGCGGCAGAAGGGCCCCAGCCATAAGCCAGGAGTTGACTGTCCTGAAACCATGTCGCTAGGGCCTCCTGTCCGTCGTTTGTAATCTCAGCTTTCGGAGCTGGGTTTTCTGCTGGTCGGTGGAGGCCGCTTTCCCGACAGTGGCCGGTCCCTTGAGTCTACTGCTCCCTCCAGAGGAATGAGGGACCCTGAGAATCTCAGAGCCAGGCCCTGCGGGGTTGCGGGTGGGGACCCTGCTGCCTGCTACTCAAGAAGAAGTCAGTAGTACATCTTGTTTCTTTGGCATTAGCTTGTTGCCTTATAACATCATTTCCCTTCCTGATTTATCATATATGCAGTGTTTGATGAGAAAAAAAAAACTCTCTTTGGACAACTGAAGAAATACCCTGAGAAGCTCATCATCCACTGCAAAGACCTCCGGGTATTCCACTTCTGTCTGAGGTACACAAAGGAAGAGGAAGTCAAAAGGGTAACTAGCTACCTGTGTTCCAGGCTGTATTTCCCACCAGGTTTTCCCACTGCTGTTTGCTTACATTGCATGAAGATTGGGGGCACCTTTTACTCTGCAAAGTTGAACTTGGTTATAATCCCATAAGCTTTGATCAGAATTGAGAGACAGTTGGTAAAGCGTGCCTGTGCATTATTATCCTGGCACATGCTACCTTTAGTTCTTTAGTCCATAATGTTTTTATTCCTGGAGCCTCTGCAGGGGTCAGGAGGCAGTCAGGGAAAGGGAAGGGGAACAGCTAAAGCAGCCCTCTTACCTGGCCCCCAACAGCCTTCCGGGAGGCAGTATTAGGGACCCCAGCTCCTTGGTAGATGAGCATCTATCTGGGAAGAGAGGAGGAATGTGGAAGGAGGAGGAGGCCACAGGTCAGATGAGCAAAGCCGAGTCACTGGGTGACCCTGTGCTTTGGGACACTGTAGTAGACGCCATCTAGTTGCCACAGCAAAATAACATGAATAACGTGATCAGCTGGTTACAGTGGTCATTGTGACTTCTAAGCTCTCTCTTACTGAGATATTGAAGGGGTCAGACTTGCCATTCCTGACCACGTGCAGCAGGGCACCCAGGTGAGACCCAGTTCATCTTTGTCTCTGGTCCCTGAGTTACACACACTGATAGGCAAGTCCTTAAAATTCTCTCGGTCAGACTAGAGAACAGGGCCCCAGGATCTCTCCAAGCTGAAGAGTGGTATAGACACAGAAAGTTCCCTGAGAAGCCGAAACTCGCTCTGAACGACAATTTAGTCATCTACCCAAACTTACTTTGGCTGGGAACCTCGAACAAAAAAGCACAATTGGTTGATGTCTTCTTCTGATCTTCTAGAAGGAAGTCCTAAAGGCCAGAAATGGGTCAGGATAACTCTGTGTGTTGGTTATTATCTGATATCAGCCGTATGTTGTTAATATCAGATTTTTAGAGTATCAAATATGGCCATTGAGGTTTCTTAGCACTTAGTTTTTGAGAAATTTGACTGTGCTTAAAAAATTTCCCTAGAAATTCAAAGCTCTTAGAAAACCCGAAAGAATGGTTAGCTTTTGTTTATTGGGTGTTATTATAAGAGCCTAGAGGCCCGGTGCATGAAATTCGTGCACAGGGAGGGTGTCCCTCAGCCCAGCCTGCACCCTCTCCAATCTGGGACCCCTTGGGGGATGTCCGACTGCTGGTTTAGGCCTGATCCCGGGACTGCTGGCTCCTAACCACTTGCCTGCCTGCCTGATTGCCCCATAACCGCTCCCCTGCTGGCCTGATTGACGCCTAACTGCTTCCCTGCCAGCATGATCGTCCCCAACTGCCCTCCCCTGCCGGTCAGATCACCCCCAACTGCCTCCCCCTGTGGGGCTGAGAGGACTGAGGGACTCTGGGTGGATGAGGCAGGACTGAGGGGACTGAGTGCCGCCATCTTGTTGCTGTGGGTGCCACCATCTTGTGAGGGCATGATAGTCAGCATATTCCTTCTTTTTTGGCCGCGGGTATTGCCATCTTGTGAGGGCATGATGGTCAATTAGCATATTCCCTCCTTATTAGATAGGATAGCATCCTGGAAGCAGACCTCAGCACATTGTCGCATGCTGCCCGAGGTGCCTATTAGCAGGACTGAAAACTTAGATAATTCAGCGCTTTCTACCAAAGACATGACTGCCTCCATTGCTTGCTTCTTTTCCAGATTGTCAGTGGCATCATCCATCACACCCTGGCTCCTAAACTGCTGAAGCGATTGTTTCTCTTCTCCTATGCAGCCGCTGTGCACAGCAACACACGTGAGTGTCTTGTGGGCTGTAGTTTGTAGGGGGTGGAGCTTCCAGTTTCTGCCTGAAACCAGTGGGAGCAAACCCATCCGTGGGGCGTTTTCTCCTCTTCTCTAGCAATTGGTCAACTTTGCTGGGATGACACTTGCAGGATTCTTTAAATAAAAAAAAGTTTCTGTTTCTTTTCCTGTGATCTCTGTTGCTTTAACTCATCTTTTAGGTTTGCTGTCTTTTTGTGAGGGATTATTGGTTTGATTGTTTCTTATCTTACCTAATAATAGACAAACATGTAAATTGACCGTACCTCTGCCACGCCACCAGCCAATCAGGAGTGATATGCAAATTAACCTAACAAAGATGGTGGTTAATTTGCATACTCAGCCGCCGAGTGACTGACAGGGTGGGACGCAGGCGTTCTACCCCATCCCTGGTCTCTCAGGGCCTCTGGCAGTGTGGGAAGGAGGGGCCGGAAAGAGGTGGCTCCTGGAGTGTAAAGAGGTGGCTCCGGGGCCTGAGCAGAAAGGCAGTACCAGCAGCCAGGGAAAGGAAAGCCCATTCTAGCACGAATCTTCGTGCATCGGGCTTCTAGTGAAAGATAAAATCAATATATTATAACTGGGGATGTGAGACTATAGAGAAAGAAAATTGAGGCAAGTTAAAAATTGTCCTGTTTGTCCCTGGATTCTTTTTTCCACTTTAATACACTTGGTTTCATTTCATAAGACTCTAGAGGATGCCTTGCATTCTAGAAAGTTTTTTTAAATATTTATATTTTTTAATCCTTACCTGACGATATGTCTTTATTGACTTTAGAGAGGAAGGGAGAGAGAAAGAGAAAGAAACATTGATTGGTTGCCTCCTAAAAGTAGCCCAACCAGGAATTGAACTTGCAACCTGGGTATACACCGTGGCTGGGAACCGAACCCACCACCTTTTGGTCGATGTGGGACTGTCTGGTAGGCACACCAACTGAGCCACACTAGCCAGAGCTTGAAAGTTTTTAAACAACCAGAACATGCTTGATAGCAGATACCTGGGCGGGGAGTGGGACAGCTGTACATAAAAGAACACATCAGGTGACAACCAGAAGGTTCATGGAATAGCTTGAGAGGCAGTATCGACATCAGTGCCAGAATGCCTGGGTTTGAATCCCAAGTCCACCAGTTGCTAGCTGCATGATCTTGAGCAAATTACTTACATTTTCTGTGTCTCAGTTTCTTCATCTGTAAAATGGAGATATTAATAGTATCTACCTCACTGAGATGTTTGGAAGATTAAGCTAGGGAATATAGGTGAAGTACTCAGAAGGTTTGCAGTTAGCATTATTAAAAGAACACATCAGAAAACCAGTTTGGTTAGAAAACGTAAGAGTCCAAATATTTTCCATTCAGCTCCCTGGAAAAGAGAGCAGTCGTTTAACTCAGAAAGTTGGGTCGTCTGAATTAGCTATTAATAAGGCCTCGCACTGTAGTGTTTCCCACATGTCTGTCTTCCTGTTCCAGGGCTCTCCCTCCATCGGTCCCCTTGCACCGCCCATTGCTCCTAACGGGAAATCGATGTTTGGTGGTCCCGTGCTCCGTGCTTCTCGTCAGGGAAGTGGCATGTTAGTTTAACGCCGTATCAGGCTTTCTGGAACGCAGAGTGCTTGTCACTTGCTGCTCGTTCAGCCAGCACTTGTGCAATTGCTGAGGGGCAGGCATGAGGCTCTGGGGGTGAACAGGACTAAGCCCCTGTCCCCAAGAGCATCGCGTTGGAAGCAGCTGAGGGTGTGGCCTCTGTTGGAAGGGGCTAAGGAGCAGGAGGACGCCCGACCACCTGGGAGGGCGGAGGGGAGGCTGCCAGAGGGCGCAGGCTGTGCCTGAGCTGACAGGGAGGACGTGGGAGTGTCTGGTGGCCCAGAGGGGACAGGCAGAGCTGGAGATAGCTGGGAGAGCAGGTGGCGTTGAGGGAACTCTGGTGATGTAGTAGAAAGGTATGACTCTCGGGGTCTGTCCCACTCGAGCTCACATCCTTGCTCAGCTGCTTAGTAGCTGTGGGGCCTGGGGCCTCTGTTTTCTCATTTTAAAAACCAGTAGTGTTAATTCTTCCTTTGAAGTGTTGTGAAGATTATAAATTATTAAATGTGCGACAGAGGGGACGGTGATTAAATGAGGGTTCATTGAGAGTATAATGCATATTACACAGGAGGGGTTATGTTCAGAGAACTACGATGACATAAAATGTAGTTAACATGACTATTAGGCTGAACATAAAATTTTTCTTCATTCAATAAGTTCATCTTTTCACTTTTTAAAAAAATATTTTTAAAATTGATCTTAGAGAGGAAGGAAGAGAGCAAGAGAAACATCAATGATGAGAGAGAGTCATTGAATGGCTGCCTCATGCACGCTCCCTACTGGGGATGGAGCCCACAACCTGGACATGTGCCCTGACCAGAAATTGAACCCAGGACCCCTCAGTCCTCAGGCTGACGCTCTATCCACTGAGCCAAACCAGCTGGGGCCATCTTTTCACTTTAGATGTATGTACAAGTGCTGATTAGCTGCTGGCTTACAACTGCTTGTTGCAATATAAGGTATTGTTGATTACTATAATTTAAATAAACCTGTATTGGGTTTACACGTGAAAAACCCTCTTCTGTTTTTAGGAGTTTTGCTTCTTCCTTATACCTGACTCTTGGTCTGGACCTAGCGCAGGACAGTTTCTCAGCTGGCGAGCATATGCCAGCTGTGTGCTGAAGCCCCGGCAGTTTCGTTACCTTGTGGTGACTTGTTGTGCCAGAGGCCCAGGGTACGAGGCATCTTTTACTCTATTTTAATTCCAGCTTCTTTTCTCCTCATTCTAACCCCACATTTTTGATAAGTAAAGATTATAACAGATAATTGTGACTTGACCAGTTAGCCTTTTCACTGAGTAGGGGTGTGGAGAGCTGGCTGCTTTGCAATCTGAACACCGTTAACTATTCTCAGGCTGAAGAATTCATCAGTGTGCTTGGCTGGAAGGTACTCCTAAATTCTTCTGATGGCATTTCGGGGAGGACCTATCTATATTGTGGAGAAAATGATCTGTTATGCTTGAATTGGAGTGTTATTGTTTATGTCCATGGGGAAATTGTTTTGCATTTATTATTTTATGGACTTTTTTTAATATTTGCCTAGGTTTCAGTTACAGTTCTGCCATTGCCTAGCTCTGTGACCTTGGGCAAGTTATTTGACCTTTCTGTGCTGCATCTGTAAACTGGAAGAAATAATACCACCTAACTTGTAGGGTTATTAGGATTTAGTTCATTCATGTAGTATGCTCAGAACAGTGCCTAGCACATACAAGTGCTATATACTTAACTACTGTGTTTTTAAAATCATTTTTCTTGTTATCATCCTTTGTACAATGATCTGGTTTTATTAAAAAGAGCAGGTGGGAGTTTTATCAAACACTTTATTTTCCCCAGAATGCTCGTTTTTTTAGATGTGTAAAGGCTTAAACTAACCGATTGTGTAAATACCCCAGACTGTTGTAGTGCATTTCACCCCAACCAGCAGTGCTGTGGCCTGGACGGGGCCAGGGACATGGGGCTGAGCTACAGAAGCAGTGGTCCTGGGCGTGCCTTCCCGCAGGTGGTTGCAGGGCAGGGCAGGGCAGGGGCGGAGGTGTCGCCACCGGGACTCAGCCGTTGCTAGCAGGCCCGCCATGGCTGAGTTGTTTGTAGCCTTCAGGAGCGAGGTGTCTTCAAAGTGAAGGAGGATTTACACCCAGGAATCTGGCATGCTGCCAGGTGAGTTTGCATCCTGTGCACATATTGGTAGGGCTAGAGACACTATTTTAGCATTTGTGCTACACCCGTCTCTCAGGATCTTTTTATGTCATATAAATTATCTCACGGTCAGATGACTGAAAATGGAGCTGTAATGACTTTTGCAAGGGAAGGAATGAGAACAAGTCCTTGGTTACAGTATTAAAAGACAGAGAGCCTCACCCGCTGGAATGGCTCCGTTGATTGACGCATGCACTGAAGGGTTGCCAGTTTGATTTCTGGTCAGAGCACATGCCTGGGTTGCAGGTTTGATCCCCAGTTGGGGCGCAAGTACGGAAGGCAAAGAATCTGTTTCTCACATCAGTGTTTCTCTCTCTCTCTCTCCCCCCGCCCCCTCCTTTCTCTCCCTTCATCTCTCTAAGCATATCCTCAGATGAGGATTAAAAAAAAGCCTCAGTCATCATTTTGGAATAATGACAAAAAGGAGGAACAAGGTTAGGATTAAGCAGTGCATCATTCTGCTTGGATAATAATGGGCGTAGTAGAGGAAATTGGGACCTGAGGATTCACTTTCACATCATTAACATACTAGTGCTTCATGCTAAGAGTGTATTGTCTTTTAAATTTATTTTGTTAGCCACCAATCCCCAAAACCATACTGTAATGTTTGACACACGGGAGGACTGGTGCTGGGAACTGGAGCGGACCAAAGGCAACATGAAGTACAAAGCAGTGAGTGTCAACGAAGGCTACAAAGTCTGTGAGAGGTAAGCATTCAGCGCCGCGCTTTTGAGAAAAAGCTTTTGGAGATTTAATTCACATGCCACACAGTTCACCTGTTTGAAACATCAGTGTCTTCAGATATATTCACAGGTTGTGTATCCATGACTCCAGTCAGTTTTCATCGCCCCCCAGGAAACTCCATCCTCATTAGGACTCTCCCCCACATCCTCACCACACCTCCAGCCCCAGGCAGCCACTCAGCTACTCGCTGTCTCTGTAGACTTGCCTGCTCTGGACATTTCATATAATGGAATCATGTAACACGTGGTCTTTATGCCTGACTTCTTTCACTTGGCATAATGTTATTACGGCTCATCCATGTTGTAGCATGTATTAGAATGTCATGTTTTTTTATTGCTGAATAGTGTTTCATGGAATGGATGTGTAAACCACGTTTTATTTACCCATTCATTAGTGGATGGGCATTTGGGTTATTTTCATTCTTTGGCTATTATGAATAATGCTGAGGTGAACATTTGAGTCCAAGGTTTTGTGTGGATGTATATTTCCAATTCTCTTGGGTAAATACCTGGGAGTGGAATTGCTAGGCCAGGTAGCGACTCTAAGTTTACCTTTTTGAGGAACTGCCACTGTTTTCCACAGCAGCTACTCCATTTTACATTCCCATCAAAGGGTTCCCCACACTAATACCCTTGAAGTGTCCCTTAAAACATTCAAACGCAAATTTGTGTCTTTTTCCCCATTATTGTATCTGTAATCGAAGTGTAAAATTTTTAGAGGCATCTCTAAATTTATATTGTGTATTTGCTTTCCTCTTATCAAACATTTCAATTTATTTATTCATTCAATAAAAACTCTTAGTGCCTCCTCTGTGCCAGGCAGTGTCCTGGTCACTAAAGACACAGCAGTGAGCGGTCTAAAGATCCCGCCTCGGGAGCTGTCATTGCAGTGGGAGGAGAGGTGACGGAGTGGGTGGGCATTTGCAGTGTGCTGAAAGGCAGTGTGTGCCGAGGGGAAAAGGAGGGTAGGGCAGGTGAGGGAGCGCTGGAGGTGGGCAGGGAGGGCGGGTCAGCAGGAACCAAGGCCTGCGGTAGACTCTTGTCTGGCTAGAGAGGAGTGAGCAGGGCCAGAGTAGTAGGAGGTGAGGTTGGGAGGAGGGAGCGGCTGGAGGGGACTGCCCGGGAGGCTTCAGAGGGATTTGTAGCTCAGTGAGGAGGAGTCTCAGCAGAGGCGGGATGTGCTCTGACCTACATTTAAAGGATGACTCTGCATAATTCTCTTTGAGAAACTTGAGTCTTATCATTTTGGAACGTAGCGCCCAGCACTCTGCTGACAGTTGCATAGAATTGTTACAGTAGTCTCCCCTCACCCACAGTTTTGCTTTCCACGGTTTTAGTTACCTGTGGTCAACTGCAGGCCAAAACATTACATGGAAAATTCCAGAAATAAACAATTCATAAGAGTGAAGTCGGGTGCTGTTCTGAGCAGCATGAAGGAACCGCATGCTGTTCGACCACGTCCCACCCAGGATGTGACTCACGCCGCCCCTGTCCCGCGTGCCCATGCCGCAGACGCCCCTGCCCCTCACAGCCATCTTGGTTCTCAGACTGCCTGTCGTGGAGTCACAGTGCCCCTTCTTCTCCTCAAACATGGCCTTGCAGTGTGGAGCGGTGATGCCGCCGGTCAGTCAGTGCAGAGAAGCGGTCAAGGCTCCCTTGGTGAGAAGGAGCGGGCAGTGCGGGAAGATCTCAGAGAGAACCACGTGGCCTGCCTCTGCCCCACCCGCCTGCCCTCGGAGCCCGTGCAGGGCCTGGCTTGAAGGGCGCCTGCGGAAGTAGGAGACAGAGGGGGTACTAATGAAGGCCCCCGGTAGTGAGAGGGACTCCCGTCAGTCTGGAGAAGAGTGAGAGACTGGGTTCTCGTCACCTCCCCCCACGGTCAGAGCTGGCTGTTCCAGCACCACAGCCTGCTGCTTCCCCTCCAGAGCTTTCTCGTCCCCCTCCCAGGAAGGTGTCAGCAGCCTTGGCCCCGTAGGACACGTAGAGCAGGAGCCTGGGAACAGATGGCCCAGGGCCACATTGCTGCTCTGGGGTGTCGCCCTGGGGCCCTCCCCCCAGCCTGCCTGCCCCCGGGAGGCTTTCTCTCAAGCTCTCTGAGTGAAAAAGCTTCCAGCTCCATGGCCATAGCCCGAGGGTCATAGCCCATGGGTCATAGCCCGTGGGTCATAGCCCGAGGGTCGTAGCCCGTGGGTCATAGTCCGTGGGTCGTAGCCCGTGGGTCGTAGCCCGTGGGTCATAGCCCCGTGGGTCGTAGCCCGAGGGTTGTAGCCCGTGGGTTGTAGCCCGTGGGTCATAGCCCCGTGGGTCGTAGCCCGAGGGTCATAGCCCTGTGGGTCGTAGCCCGAGGGTCATAGCCCCGTGGGTCGTAGCCCGTGGGTCGTAGCCCGAGGGTCATAGCCCCGTGGGTCGTAGCCCGAGGGTCGTAGCCCGTGGGTCATAGCCCGAGGGTCGTAGCCCGTGGGTCGTAGCCCGAGGGCAGCCTCGTTAGAAGAAGCTGCCCCTGCTGACGGGAGGCCTGGAGCCGTGGAGGTCTGCGCTCTGCCCCCTGAATCCTCTTTCCCACGTCCCTTCTTAGCAGTGTGTTAGTTGTAGACTTTCTCCCGTGGAAACTGGAGTCATGGTGCTGGGGTCAGGGCCTAGCTCCGCTGATGCTCACTTCTGTGTAGCCTGGGAAGGCCCTAGTCGTGCTGTCTGAGTTTCTTTATCTGCTGAATGGAAATAACCACAGTACATGCCTCATCGTGCTATTGGGAAGATGAAGTAAATAATTCATGTTAGGTAATTAGAACAGAGCCTGGCATAAAGTAAGCACTTAGGTGTTGTGAGAGCCCTTGGTAAAATGGGCAGTAATCATCGTAATTGCTGGTTTCATATTAATCTTACTGAAAGCAACATAATTGCCTATATTGTCAGAATGTGATGACAAAGATCACTTCCAATTTTGGCCTTTGTGCACTTGTAGAGATCACATATTCCAGTCTCTCATTCTGTGGGTGAGAACTGGCCAAGAAGGTGGGTCATTGACCTGCGGTGACACAGACTCGGGCCCAGAAGGTGGGTCATTGACCTGCGGTGACACAGACTCGGCCCAGAAGGTGGGTCATTGACCTGCGGTGACATAGACTCAGGCCCAGAAGGTGGGTCATTGACCTGCGGTGACACAGACTCAGGCCGAGGTGGGTCATTGACCTGCGGTGACACAGACTCAGGCCCAGAAGGTGGGTCATTAACCTGCGGTGACACAGACTTGGCCCAGAAGGTGGGTCATTGACCTGCGGTGACACAGACTCAGGCCGAGGTGGGTCATTGACCTGCGGTGACACAGACTCAGGCCCAGAAGGTGGGTCATTGACCTGCGGTGACAGACTCGGGCCCAGAAGGTGGGTCATTGACCTGCGGTGACACAGACTCGGGCCCAAAAGGTGGGTCATTGACCTGCGGTGACACAGACTCAGGCCCAGAAGGTGGGTCATTGACCTGCGGTGACACAGACTCGGGCCCAAAAGGTGGGTCATTGACCTGCGGTGACACAGACTCGGGCCCAAAAGGTGGGTCATTGACCTGCGGTGACACAGACTAAGGCCCAGAAGGTGGGTCATTGAACTGCGGTGACAGACTCAGGCCCAGAAGGTGGGTCATTGACCTGTGGTGACAGACTCGGGCCCAGAAGGTGGGTCATTGACCTGCGGTGACAGACTCGGGCCCAGAAGGTGGGTCAATGACCTGCGGTGACACAGACTCGGGCCCAGAAGGTGGGTCATTGACCTGCGGTGACACAGACTCGGGCCCAGAAGGTGGGTCATGGACCTGCGGTGACACAGACTCGGGCCCAGAAGGTGGGTCAATGACCTGCGGTGACACAGACTCGGGCCCAGAAGGTGGGTCATTGACCTGCGGTGACACAGACTCGGGCCCAGAAGGTGGGTCATTGACCTGCGGTGACACAGACTCGGGCCCAGAAGGTGGGTCATTGACCTGCGGTGACACAGACTCGGGCCCAGAAGGTGGGTCATTGACCTGCGGTGACAGACTCGGGCCCAGAAGGTGGGTCATTGACCTGTGGTGACACAGACTCGGGCAGAGCTCGGCTTTGAACTTAGGTTCCTGACGGATCTGACTGGAGAGAGCTCACTTGCGCTGGTTCTTCACAGGGAATAGGACCCACTTCCTACCTCTCAGCTTAGCCTCCTGTGCTCATTGAAGGGGAGCTTTCAGATGTGGGGAACTAACTCAGCACTAACACTGACGCCGTCTCTCCCCTCCAGGCTGCCGGCGTACTTCGTGGTCCCCGCCCCTCTTCCTGAAGAGAGTGTGTCGCGCTTCCAGGGCCACGGCATCCCGGTAAGTGCATCTGGGAACCCTGACAGCCGGGGGTTGCTCATCGGTCCGTCTTGGCAAATTGTTCGCCTGAAGCCTTTGGCTTTAGTACTAAGGAGTTTGTCTTCAGTCCAAGAGTGATCCAGAAATAGCTTAGCGACTCCCTAGGGGAGTGTCTTAGGCCTGAGGCTCCCCGGGACGGGGTTCTGCAGTCCTCACAGATGCACGACGTGCTCAGCAGACGTCTTCGAAAGCTCTTAGGGCTGTAAATGAAGCGCTACGAAAGACGGCCTGATGTGACACCTAAGTAACCTGAGGCTGAGCCGACCACTCGAAGGGCGGGAGGGTCTGAGATCCTACTGGGCTCCCACCACTCATCTTGACGGGGCGTGGCGTCTTTTCCCCAGAGACAACATAAAGAGCTTACTGAGTGTTCACAGAACGACTGGGATGGGAGCCATATTTAAAGTCTCACTGATCAAAGAAAGCCAGACTCTGGCAGTGACTGTAGTTTCTAATGGGCAGTTGGGAGTTGCCAAGCCTGCAGGAATTTAGTGAGGAATGAGAATTGCAAATAAGTGCTGGCTGTGTGCATGGCTGCCTCACCAGAAAGGCCACTCACTCCTGTGTAGGAGGTGGGGTGTGGACGCTGGGCTGCCCTGCCCAGAGGCACATGCAGGCCGGGCGTCATGAGCGTGGCCCTGACCGTGGGCCAGGGTGCTGCTCCGTGCCAGCCGGGCTGTGCTGGGGGAATAGGGCCTGGTGTTGCCAGTGCTCTGACTCCTCAGGAGAAAGCGCAGATAGGGATTTCTCTGTGCGTTTTCCTGATTTCTAAATGTATGCGTCTGACTCAAAGGTTTAAAAAGCTTGTCTTTGGGCCCGAGTTGGTTCATGTCCCACCAGTTTGCAACCTTAAATTTAGAGCAGCAATTCTCAAACTTCCTGGTCTTGGGACTTTTTACACTCTTAAAAATTGAGGATCTCAAAAAAGTCTTGGTTTCTGTGGTTTCTGTATGTACTGATATTTGCCATATTAAAGACTAAAACTGACCCAGGCCAGGGTGTCTCAGTTGTTTGAGCATCGTCCCATGCACCGAAAGGTTGCTGGTTTGATTTCCAGTCAGGGAACACACCCAGGTTGCAGTTTTGATCCTGTTTGATGTGCATATGGGAGGCAACCAATGGATGTTTCTCTCTCACATTGATGCTTCTCTCTCTCTCCCTCTCCTTTCCTCTCTTTCTAAAATCAGTAACATATTTTTAAAAGTATAAAACTGAAACATTAAAACATTGTTGTCCTAGCTGGTATGGCTCATTGGATAGACGAAAGGGTCCCAGATTCCATTCCAGTCAAGGGGCATATGCCTGGGTTTCGGGCTCGATCCCCAGTAGGGGGCATGCAGGAGGCAACCGATTAATGTTTCTCTCTCCTATCGATGTTTCTCTCTCTCTCTCCCTCTCCCTCTCCCTTTCTCTCTGAAATCAATAAAAATATATTTTTAAAAACCTCAATAACATGGTTATGTTAGTAATAAACTCATTAACTGCTAATGGAAATAACACATTTCTATGAAAAAATAGCTATATTGTCCAAAATTTAAAAAAGCAGTTTTACATTTTTGAAAATAGAAGCCTGGCCAGCGTGGCTCAGCAGTGGAGTATCGACCTACAAACCAGGAGGTAAAGGTTCGATTCCCAATCAGGGCACATGCCCAGGTTGCGGCTGGGTCTCCAATAGGGAGATCCGTCTCCCTTCCTCTGTCTGAAACCAATAAAAACATATTAGAAAAAGAAAAAGAAAATAGAAGACAGCCGTATTCTTCCGTATGCTCCTTTCATTTAGTCTGCTGTGTATGTGAGGCTGTGGTTGAAGGACATGAAGGAAAATCCAGCCTAGCACATCTGTATTTGGAAAAGGGAGGCATATTTAATAGCCTTTTCTCATAATTGAGAATATTGTTCTTTGATGGTACACCAAAGAATGATCAGTGGTAGTTTCATAAAGGTTAATTGCAATAAGGAATCTGATGAAAACATAATCAAACTTTTCATTCTCTAAATTAAAACCCATTGGTTGTCTTGTACTTTGAATGAATCTTGTTCATCTGGGAAATGGTGGCTCACTAGGTAATATAGATTGTCCAGATAGTGACGTTTTCTTATAGACTATAAAAACCACACTCATTAATATCACCCCACTTCATCAGCAAAATCTTTAACTATTGGAAGCTGCCCAGCTAAAAAGGCAGAGACTAGTTTTTCCAGAATCCTAATTTTTACTTGAAAGTTCAATTTTTAACCATTGGCGACAAGTTGTCAGTTATTTTCCCTGAAGTGATAAAATCCCTTTGTTTATTTATTTATTTTTAAAAGAATGGCTGTCTGCTCGTTACCAAAGTCTGAACACCCCTAGTTTGCCAGTCAGACGTTCTTTCAATTCCATGGAAAAGCAGCTCGCTGGGTTCTCAGCTCAGTAGCATAAGCACTTTTCCTTGCGACTGGCATTGTACTGTGGTGCTTGTCTCGTATCCCATCACGTGTCAATGACTTCAGTCCCTCATCAAGGACGCTGTCCGGGGAAACCGAGTGTGTTCTCTGCCAGCACGTGGCAGTGAAGAGCTTAGGGGGCAGGGCCTTAGGCCTCCATTGGTGCCGGGCACCGGCAGCCTCACTCGCCAGCAGTGCCAGTGCCACACAGGTCGCCAGTCCTGAGAGCACGAATGGACAGCAGAAAAACATGACCCAGATGGAATTTACACATGTAATCGGGGGACACAGAGCACTCAGTACACATAACAGAAACTGTACCGTGGGGACACTTAGTATACTCACAATCGCTATAACCATCACCACCATCCCGTTCCGCTGGTTCACCCTGACTTCCCCGTCGTCTTTCCTGCCTTCACTTCCTCTCAGGGAGGCCTCCATGGTTTGTATTTCAGACATTCTCTTGCCGCCATTCTGGAGTCTTTGGCCTCCAATCAGAGTATTTCCTTTTTTTTTTTTTTTTTTTGTGGGGGGCTATAGATCATTCACAGCCAACAGCACGGCACACTCGATGGGATACAGGAGAACTCGCCTTGCCTTGGATGGGTCCTCGTTCTGCTCAGCCGTGTAGTCTGTCGATTAACTCCTCCTGGTGCCTGCACTCTTGCCTGGGCTGCGGTCAGCGTGTTTCATTCTCTGAGTGTATGATGCATTCTGAACTCTGACTCTCGGAGACGCTGCCCTCCTTCAGCGGGCTCTTGGACAGCAATCACCACACCTCCCTCAGCTTCCTTCTCTCCCGCTCCTGCTTCTCTGTGCTCGTTTCCTTCATCTCGAACCCACGCCTCTGCCTGGGCTCTGGGTCTCCTGCCCTGGCTCGGCTGGGACCTGCGCCCCAGTTTTCCCGGTCCCGTAACCCTAACCCTAACCCTACTCTCAGTGAGGCCTCCTGGCCCTCCCCACCCGCAGCGGCTCTTCCTGCAGAGCCAGGCTCCTGTCCCACTCTCCTTCCACGGCTGCCAGCAGAGGGCGAGTCTGAGCTCACTCCCTGCTGCCTCCCTGCTCCCGCACTGCCACTCACCCCTGGAAGGCATGTGCCCTGCGCCGGGCCCCCACGCCCTCTCTGCAGCGTTGGCACTGCGTACGCCTCCCTTTTAAATTCCTGCCTTGGCCCTGGGAACACCCTGCTGTCTTGGTCCTCTTACCTCCTCAATGGTTCCTTTCCTTCCTTACCCTGCTTTCTGGCCTCCAACTGTGCCCCTAAAACTCTGGTTTTGGCCTTATTAAGAGAGGCCCTGTAAGATGTATGAAATAAGAATTTCCCCTTCCTTTTTTTTAGGTAAACAGGATTAACAAGTCATTCACACTAAGAACCCTGTAGCCCTTTCCCAGACAGAAATAGTACACATTACAATAGGGGAGGGCGTGCTTTTTTGCTAAATTCCTGAGAAGTCGCTCTGTCCAGGAATATGCTTGTTTTCATTTACTGTTTCGAGTAGAGGAGAGTCAGGGAATTGCGTCTTAGCGCCTCAGCTGAGCTAGAGTGTGGTTGTGCCCCAGGAGAAAACGAGTGACGGTGACTCGCCGGGAGCCAGCCTTTCTGCTGCAGGAAAGGAGAGGAAAAGGACGAAAAGCACTCGGTTCCTTAGAACCCGTCACCAGTCATGCCTAGAGTGTCGCAGAGGAGTGGCAGCTGGAACCCTCCAGGCCTACCTGTGAGCCCGGGCCCGATGCCGGGCAGCAGAGCAGAGGTTGGGCTTTAGCCACTTCGAACCCTGAGCCAGGCCGGGTACCCGGCACAAAGCTCATGCATGACTCAGTGGCCCCAACCAGCCTCGCCTGCCTCCCTCCCAGGCCCTCCTGGCAGATCAGTGCCCCGAGCACTGCTGATCTGCTTTTGCTCCTGCAAAACAGCAGACCAACCAGCCAAGGAGAATGGCGGCGTGTCCAGAACAACAGGATACTGTCCCTGGTTGCTCACACGACTTCTCCCTCTCTACCCTCCCTCCCTTTGTTGGTCCTGGCGTTCTCTCCCGGGGTGACCGCCTTCTACCTTACGTTGGTAAACTCCTGTCCCTTTAGAGAGTGAGCTCCGTGCTGGTAGCCAGTGTCTCAGCCCTCTGTGCATCCTCTCGCAACCTCAGTCCGTGTCTTGCACACGCAGGTCTCATATCCATGTCTGTTAAATGGCCAACTTGCCATTCTCTCTAGTGCGAGCTTTCTCTGCTGACAGCAGCTGCCCCCTCCTGCCAGAGCACACCCCTCACAGCCAGGCTGCTGTGGCTGTCCGTGCGACTTTGGGAAGTTACTTGGTCTGCAAGCCTCAGTTTCTTCTTGTTAACGGGAATGATAATCATACCTGCCCCAATGCCAGGACTGAGCTGACTCATGTAGAGTCCTACCTGCCCCCGTGAGAGGACTGAGTGCGCTGACTCAGGTGCTGTTCTGGCAGCCAGCTCACTCCAGCAGGAGCCGCACCACAGTAATCACAGTGATGGTGTCGCCATCCTCTAGCTCCCAGCATGAAGGCCTGGTCAGAAGGTGTGTGTCACACCACAAGCAGGTCTGCGCGTGTCCACCTGAGCCTTCTTGTTTTCTAAGCCAGTCAGTCTTTTTTGTTGTAGCTCTTCCTTAACATAGCAAAGTTGGATATATCCAGCCATTTCGTATTGAACTTATACATTTTTCTCTGACTGAATTTAAATGCTAAGCTTACTTGTTCCCTGTTGGTCGGTGTGTATGATTTTAGAAAACCTTCACTTCCCTCTGCAGATATGGTGCTGGTCCTACCACAATGGATGTGCCCTTTTGAAAATGTCAGCGCTGCCCAAGGAACAGGACGATGGCATTCTGCAAACCCACAGGAGCTTCCTGGACGGGTGAGTGCTGCTCAGCGTTTTGTGATTGTTCAGCTCTGTTCTTGTTTTCCGAGAGGCAAGGGACAGTTCCCAGCAGTGTCTCCACATCTGTTTACCTCAGAGAGCGTGGCGCTGCCGGGTGCAACCTCAGTGGCCGTCTTAATGACGCACGCTGAGCACTAGGGGGCAGTGGCGGCGTGTCTGTGCTCTCCACAGCTGTCCAGTTGAGGTCACACTGCACGTCATTGTGCTGCATGTTTGAAATTTTCAAAATAAAAAGTTAAAACCCAAAGTACATGGATTAAGAAGCACAAATTGATAGTTACAGAATAGTCACGTTGACATAGGTAAAGCAGAGGGAATATAATCAATAATATTGCAGTACATCTATATGGTTCCAGGTGAATATTGGAAATATCAAGAGGAACGTTATGTAGAGTATATGATTGTCTGACCACTAAGCTGTACACCTGAAACCAATACAAAACAAAATGGAAAGAAAAAAAGAACGTTTTGAGATAATGGACGTTATCGTGTAGTCATTTCATAGTAGATGCAGGTCAGGTTCTGCACTCCTCAGACAGTGTTGTGTGTCCGTTATATCTCAATAAAGCTGAAAAACAAAACAACGCAGAAAAGGCATAGACTTGGGAGTTAAATGGCCTTAGTTCAAACCATGGCTCGATCAGTGTCTAAACGGCATAATCCCGGGCCAGGAAGCTGCCCGCACACACCTCATTTCCACGCGCACTGCCTGGCACTGGGGCCTGGGTGCCTGCCTCGCTTGCAGGTGAGGGTCACGTGGGAGGGCACCTGCAGAGCTCTCACCCAGGTCTCGGCCGGAGTCAGTGCCCGGGACACATCCGCCCCTTCTGGTCCATGTCTGCCTTTCTGATCACACATTACTTTTGACACCTAGAGTTTACAGGGTCATCCACAGGCCACCCTATGAAATGGTCAAAACTGAAGACCTGTCAAGCAACTTCCTGTCCCTGCCGGACATCCAGACTGCGTACTCGAAGTTTAAACAGCTGTTTCTGATAGGTGAGAGGCATGCTGGGAAAGGTGTCTGTCCCGGAGGAAAGACACCCAGCGGGTCAGGTGGGAGGTGCTGCCTTGTCCCGGGGCCCTTGCCCTCGCCGATGCAGGACTGCGAGTGTCCACTAGAGTTTACCCGTCCGGGACCTGCAGGGCCTCAGCCTTTGATGGCATTTGCAGCTTTGAAGCAGTAGACGCCTGTGGAATGCGGGGCTCTAGTCAGGTGGGCTGGGCACGGGCTAGTGGTGTGCGAGGTGAACGCATGGGTGTGTTCAGGGTTCCAGTGGAGGCCAGGTCTCCCCCTTGGGCCCTCCTGGCACCAGGATGTACCCGCTTCTAGGAGCAGCAGCCTGTGGTACTGCCCCGGCCCTGGGTGAGGGGAAGTGGGAGGACACCTCCCAGGTATCAGCCGTGTCCGCCAGAGCAAGCCGCGCTCCTTCCTGCGCGCCGGGTGGGCATGGCTCTGGGTATGGTCGGCACCTTCTCCTTCAGCACTGCGCCTGGTTTGACTGCCACACGCTCCAGGGCCGCAGCTCAGAGCGGTGCCAGCTGAAGCCTGGAGGCGCCGTTGGGACACGGAGACCGGTGCCTGGGCGCCGCGAGCAGCGTGGGAGCAGCGTAGGCTCTGTGGCAGGCGTGAGTGAGCCACCTGACTTCTCTACTCTCCCCCCAGATAACAGCGCTGAATTTTGGGACACAGACATCAAATGGTTTTCTTTGCTGGAAAGTAGCAGCTGGCTTGACATAATCAGGTATTTGAAGCCATTGTTTTGCTCGTGACTTTGATAGTTCTCTGTCGTAAAGCAAATTGACAGGTAGTTGACGTGTTTTATATTTCACAGGTAAACGTTTTACACTTGTTATTCATTATATCTGTGCACATTGGATCAGAATGTACAGACATGCTACCTGCTCCCCAGGAGACAGACTCTCGACTGTGGACTAGGCCTTGAGAGAAGCGACAGGGCGAGGCAGCCAGAATCCTGCGGTGGCAGCAGTGCCAGCCTCCGGGGGGGGGGGGGGAGGGGAGGGGTGCTGATTGTGCACTAAACACCTTGCTCTGATCCCGGGCTTAGTGTGGGGAAGAGCCGCCCTTCTCTCAGCCGGGCCATGCGCATTGTGGGCGGAGCCTCCTTCCCACGCTCCCTCACAGATGTGTTCCGAAGCGCTGGCTGCATGTCTCAGACTTGGAGTGTGTTCTTGCAGGCAGCGATACGTGTCAGCAAGGCCTCTCTTTCTGTGGGCAGAGGAGGGTGCGTGTCCGCAAGCAGATGAAGGGCGGGGTGGGGCGGTGCCGCTGGGCAGGGGACCAGTGGTCGGCAAACTCATTAGTCAACAGAGCCAAATACCAACAGTACAACGATTGAAATTTCTTTTGAGAGCCGAAAACCGACTTCTGCGCATGGGCCACGAAGTTTCAATCTCACTGTATGTGCGTGCCACACTCAAGGGGCCAAAGAGCCGCATGTGGCTCGTGAGCCGCAGTTTGCCGACCACTGGCCTACGGGAAGCCCTGGGGATGAGTAAAGGCGAAGCTGCCCGCAGCGGCCCGTCGCGGAGGGAGTGGTGCATCTGGAGAGACGCAGACCTCTGGGCGTGGTGGAGCGGTTCCCACGCTGACCCCGGGCAGTGACCTGGAATGAAGCGGGTGGGCGTGCAGCACCGGGTGGCGGGCGGGGGGGCTGTCAGGTCTCACCGGGACCCTCCGGCAGCCTCCGTCCGAGTTCTCACTGAGGATTTCTGGTTTAGAAATCACCTGGAGCATTTTTACATCCATCTTGAGATTCCCTTCTGAAAAGTACGTTTCTAATAGGCAAACGAGTGTCTTGCAGGACCTGTTTCTTTCGGAGGGTTTTAGCAAAAGTGAGTAAGACAGAAAACTGAAGATCGGCGTGGACTGTCTCTAAATCTCTTCCTGTTTCGATACCAAGCCCAGAACGAATGCCTCTCTTCTCGTCTCTTCACGCAGACGCTGCCTGAAGAAGGCGATCGAGGTCACAGAGTGCCTGGACGCACAGAACACCAACGTCCTCCTTGTAGGTATGAGCCCGGCCTTCAGTTCCTTCTTTGAGGCTTGGTTCTGTGGGCACAGCTGATGCGACTGGAAGGGACGACCCAGCGCGGGCATCTGCCCGCTCTCCGCCTGGCCTGGCGGTCCTGGGCGCTGGCTTCCGTGTTCAGCTAAACATGAACTCCTTCACCGGAACTTGGCAGAGCTGTTCGCAGCCCAGCAAGGAATCATTCCGTGTCTTTCCCAGAGCTCACTTTCTGATGTTTGGGATTTGGTTTTATATTAACTCGTCTTGGGTAAAGTTACAACCTTTGGATAATCCCTTTTATAAAAAGAGACCCTGGGAAGGTTTAATTATTGTCTTTATATGTTTCTGTTCAACAACCTTGTGCAGTTGCCACAGGAACTTTGTGGTGCATGATTTCCTGTTCCTCGGGTTAGCCTGCCGGGTGTAGGACAGGCCTAGGCATTCACCGTGTACGAGGGCAGGCGTGAGCCGCCACACGGCGTCTTGCTGGGACTGGTGAGGCCCGAGCCAAGCACGGTCTGCTGCTGAGAACACTGTGGGTTCTCACAGCGCCTACATCTCACATTACGTAGGTCGCCTCGTGCTTTCCTGCCCTCAAGCTCCTACCGTTTCTCTGACGCTGCATGGCGGCTGAGCGTTAGCGTTTATGGGCCGGTTGGGAGAAGTGTCTGCCTGTGGCTTCCACCCCATGTGACGCTGGCTCGCTGGCCTGGATTCTAATACATTTACTGAGCACCTTCCACGTGCAGAGCTCCATGCTTCTGCCTTCGAGGAGCTTACAGCCAACTGGGAGAGTTGGCCTAAGCACGTTACTGAAAAAGACCTAACCAACAGCGACAGAGCAGTCCTGACGGCGGCAAGGAGGTGGGGTGAAGGCGGGTCTGAGGTGGAGGTCCCAGGGCCAGGCTGCTCTCCCTGCTCTCAGTGCCTTCTTACTGTCTCTGACCCCTAATGCCAGCGCCATCATCCTCGTGGGACATTTTAAAACAGCAACTGGAATTGCACTTCTTCTCTTTATGGAGAGGAAATCCTGGGGTGTTAGACCCTGACTTTTAATATTTTAAAGCACTCCAAGACAAATGCACAGATGCAGATGTGTGTTTCTATTGGCTGTGGGCCGTGAGTGTAAGCACATGTTTGCATGGAGTTGTCATGGAGTGGGCTTTGTGCAGTGCCCTTCAGGCCTGGGCCGGGGGACTCGGCCACGGGGAGCTGTCCCGGCCAGGCAGGGAGCGCCGGCCCTCCACCCCTTAGACACACGAGCGTGGGGCACTGGGCGCAGTCCAGTAACTCACTTTCTCCGAGCAGAGGGCGGAGGGGTTGGGGGCCGGAAAGGGGTTCTGGGGAGGGTCGAGAGCAGCTCCTGGGAGCAGTGGGTTCAGTGACGGAGACGTGGACACGCAGCCCCGGGTGGTGAGCTTGGTCTGCAGAGCCCAGCAGGTCACCATTGCGTGTGTGACCCAGCCTCCCAGGCGGCACACGGGTGCCCACATGCTCCAGGGTCTGCAGTGCTGCGTCCACTCCTTCAGCGAGCACAGCGTGCTCAGGGCCGGTGTGTGTGGGGCCCTGCTGGCCGGCGAAGCCGCCCTCTGGCTCTCTGAACGTCGCCGTTTTCTGTTGCCCTTGTTCTGAGGCATTAGAGCTGGCTGTCCATAGCGGGCCTGGGTGTTGGGGACCTGCTCCTGCATGCGAGTGCTCGTGCTCGTGCTCGTGCTCTGGAGGTTAACACTGCCCCTCCTTCCTGGCTCCTAGAGGAGAACGCTTCCGACCTCTGCTGCCTCGTCTCCTCCCTGGTGCAAGTGATGATGGACTCGCACTGCAGAACCAGGGCCGGCTTCCAGAGCCTCGTCCAGAAGGAGTGGGTCGTGGGCGGCCACTGCTTCCTGGATCGCTGCAACCACCTGCGGCAGAGCGACAAGGAGGAGGTGAGTGTCCGCGGGGCCCTCCTTCCCGTCGGGGCGGGCTGCTGTGTGCGGGCGCGCTGGGCCGCTCAGCAGGAAGGCTGTGCGTGGCTCGCCGTGTGGTGACCTTGAAAGCTTAAACAACATTGAAGCCCTTCCCAGAGGAAAGGTGTTACGTTAGCGAGCGCTGCAGGGTGTACACCGAGGGTGCATAGGTGTTTCATGGTGGGAGGAATACTGATGTGTAAGACTTACATAAAAGTTGGCTCAGTGAGGGAGACTCCTATCATTTCTGCTAAGTTAGTTTTTGCAAAATGATGGATACTCAGGTGTAAGCTTCCTGTAGAAAACACGTGACACAGGATCCATTTTCCTTGCATGTAAACCTGTCCAGAGTAAAGCAGAGGGTGACGCTAGCGCCACCTGCTGCCAGGGCCCTGATGGTGTGTCTGTGAGTGACCATGGCCTCTGCCTCTGGCCCTGTGAATTGCTCGAGTGCAGGGCAGTGTGGGAGCGTCAGTGTTAGGGTTTGGTTCTCCTTGTCTCGCTGCCGCGGGACAGGCCCCGTGGCGGTATGATTACCGATTACGGAAGGAAAAATGGAAACGGGCCCTTTCTTGAATTGAATTGCCTGCAGAGCTGCCATGTGCTAGTAGCATGCTTCGTGGTTTTTCTCACTGCAGATAACAAGCATGTCTGTCTGCGCGCGGCCTGTTCCCGGGGGCCGGGCCTCTCACTGGGCCTGGAGTTCCTTCCTTTCAGGCCTGGGCGGGGTCTCACTGAGCTGAATGGAGATCACTGTCTTCATTCTTGGAGTGGAGTTTGCCTTTCTGGGAAATTAGTTTGAAAGCTTATGGGACTCAAATAATGTGATGGGCAAGAGAGCTGAGACTGTGGGCGAAGAGTGTTTGTGTCTGAGAAGAGGACCGACAGGCACCGTGCCCAGTGGAGAAAAAGCCCCAGAGAATTCTGATCCGCTCACGCAGCCCAGGGCGCAGTCCCCATGCTTCCTGACCCAGGTCCTGAGCACATGCGAGGTCAGGTAGTCTGCATCTGGTCGATGGTCAGGAGCATAAAATGAGGTGTGAGATAAAAGTGCAATATAATGGTTTCTCAGCATCTCAACGTGGACGTATTCAAGTTTTAAAGGAAAACTGGGTGGTCTGTTTGTGATGTAAATGGCACAGCGCTGGACTTGGATTCAGATGTTGGATTCCACACTCACGTCTCCCGTGAGCTGTGCGGTTCCACACTCAGTCTCCCGTG
Source organism: Ia io (assembly GCA_025583905.1). Taxonomy (NCBI): domain Eukaryota; kingdom Metazoa; phylum Chordata; class Mammalia; order Chiroptera; family Vespertilionidae; genus Ia; species Ia io. The sequence continues at coordinate 3,707,443 of JAJQQW010000010.1, read as the reverse complement.
AGCTGTGCGGTTCCACACGCATGTCTCCTGTGAGCTGAGCGGGTCCACACTCACGTCTCCCGTGAGCTGAGTGATTCCACACGCATGTCTCCCGTGAGCTGAGTGATTCCACACGCATGTCTCCCGTGAGCTGAGCGGGTCCACACGCGCGTCTCCCGTGAGCTGAGCGGGTCCACACGCGCGTCTCCCGTGAGCTGAGCGGGTCCACACGCGCGTCTCCCGTGAGCTGAGCGGGTCCACACGCGCGTCTCCCGTGAGCTGAGTGGGTCCACACGCGCGTCTCCCGTGAGCTGAGTGGGTCCACACGCGCGTCTCCCGTGAGCTGTGAGAGACGTGGGCCAGCCCCTGAGAGGGAGAGGCTGTCGATGGCCTGTCTTGCCCACCTGCAGGGCACAGGGGCTCAGGATGAGCACGGGTGGGTGACGAGGCCCTTGGACACTACTATCTGCTAATAGTGGGCTTGCCTCTCAGTTGCTAATAAAGGAGGCCGTCAGTTAAAAAAATATAATTGTGAAAAATATTAGAAACTCTTTTTGCTGCATCTGCCTTCTCCCCTGTTCTCTCTCTTCTGGGTTCTCATTGTGGGGGTGGAGAAGGGGGATTAACAAAATTCAAAATAGCTAAATATAGTTTTTTAAATAAAATCTAAGATTAAGGAGAAGAATGGGATTCTTCCAGGGGAAGTAACGTTTCACTTAATCAGGGTTCAGTCAGTGTTTCCTTCCTCGGAATGACTGCAGACGCTCCTCCGCTAACGCTGAGCGACGTGAGGTTCCGCACAGGGCGCCTCCGCTTGCCACAGGGCGCACTGCGGGGGTGAGCCCGTCGGGCCTGCGACTGAGCTGAGCGCCTCCCGCTCGGATGGCACGGAGCCCCTGTTGCCTGCAGATGGGTGCTCAGAGCGGTTACTCCGCAGCCGTCGGGAGGGCTGCCCCTGAGCTCGCTGGCCGGCTCTGGCCCCTTCGTGCCGCTCAGTAACGCGTGTCTTGTTTTCACGTAGGTCCCCGTGTTCCTGCTTTTCTTGGACTGTGTCTGGCAGCTGGTGCACCAGCATCCCCCAGCGTTCGAGTTCACGGAGACGTACCTGACTGTCCTGTCAGACAGCCTGTACATCCCCATCTTCAGCACCTTCTTCTTCAATTCGCCTCATCAGAAGGAAACGAACGTGGTAAGAGTCCCTCCTAGGCGCCGTGTGGGAGGGACCGTCTCGCGAGGAGACTGCGGGAAGGTCGACGATAAAAATGAAACGGACTCACACGACAGTGTGCGAGCTGCGCTGAGTGCCTCCTGGGGGCTGGTGTGGCACCCCCGGCACCTGGGCTGTCCCTGTGGTCCCCGAGGGGGGGCACAGAGAGGAGCCGTCGCTTGCCCTCGTCGCACAGGAGGACGGAGCGGGAGCACACGCTGCAGCTGGGAATGAACCAAAGTCAACGCCGTCCTTCGTGACACGGCCAGACGGAGCCTTCTCCCACTCGCTCGATGCGGGGAGTCCCTCTGGGGAACGGAGACCGGGCAGCGCCAGGCAGCGAGGCTTGTGCCTCCCTAGTGTCCTGAGCCATGCTGCGGGGTGTAGCTCTGGCAGCCTTCTGCGGCCTCGGGGTTCCCTCTAGCCAGCCCTCCAGGAGGGTTTTGCCAGATCCCACGGTGAAGTGGGCACAGCCCTGCCGCCCCAGCTTCGTGACCTCAGACAGGCACTTAGTTTTCTGAGCCTCCGTTTCCTCACATGTAAAATTGCAAAAATAACGGACTTCACGGGTGGTTGTGGAAGTGCCAGGACAGTGACTGGCACGTGCCCTCTCCCCTCCCCCACCCACAGCCTAGAGCAGGAGCCTGGGAAGTGAGGCGCGTGGGTGCTGGTCCCGGCAGGAGCCTTCCCGCGCCCGCTGCCTGGGTCCGCCCCCCCCCCCCCCCCCCCCCCCCCCGCCCCGCCCGCCCGGAGCGGCCTGACCTGTGCTTGTTCGGCAGGGCGGGGAAGGCCGGGATGCGCACAGCGCGCCTCTGCACCTGCTCACCGTGTGGGACTGGTCGGTACAGTTCGAACCCAGAGCCCAGACTTTGCTCCAAAACCCTCTGTACGTGGAAAAGCCCAAACTGGACAAAGGCCAGCGGAAAGGAACGCATCTCAAAGTAAGGCCCCAGGCCCGGCCCTGCACCCCGGGCGTGTGTGGGGGGATGAAGGTTACGCTGGGGCTGGAACTGTCAGCAGAGCTGCGAACCAGTGGCTGGATCCCCTGTGGGGGGCGTGCAGGAGGCAGCCGTCAGAGATTCTCTCATCACTGCTGTTTCTCTCTCTCCCTCTCTCTTCCTCTCCGAAATCAATAACAATATATTAAACAAACAAACCAGCCAACCAACCAAATAAGGGTTAGGCCTTGCCATCGCTGAGGTCCCTTACCCTCCGCCTGGGGCAGGTTTGTGACCCTAACTCCGCTATCACCAGGAGTGTGCATGTCGCCACCAGGGGGCGCGGCACGCAAGCAGAAGCTGCTCTCTGGCCGTGCTGTGCGGAGCTCAGGGAGTTCTGGGCTCACTGGCAGGAAAGAGGGTAGCGGTGAGGGGACAGCCACCCTGGGCTGAGGCCTGGGCCGGAGGCCCCTCCAGAGGGCCCAGCAGCAGCTGAGGTTGTTGGCAGCTGACCCCTGCTGTGAGTCCTGGCCTGGCTCACTGGGCCGCAGGCCACTGGAGGCTGGAGCCACCGCCCACACGGAGCAGCCAGGCTCCCGCCTTTAGGGGCGGGGAAGACGGGACGAGCAGGGACTGGGGGTTGGCCTGACTGCCCTCCCCTTTGTGGGGTCTGTGGGGAGAAGTCCCGGCCAGGAGCCAGAGCCAGGCGATGCCATGTCACTAGCGTGTCCCCGAGAGAACTGAGTTACTAACTGGTACAGTCAGACACGCCCCGTCTTCCCAGCGCTGTCTCAGCCCTCACCACAGCACCTGCTGGGCTGCAGGGAGGACCGGGAGGAAAACAGGTGAACGTGCTCACCTTTCCTCCTGCAGCTTGTCGGAGAAGAGCATCTGGCCAGTCAGTCCTCACGTCTTTGGCCCCCCCGACTGGTCCAGAAGCATCTGTCTGACTTGAGCCTAAGCTCCCACTGGCCGCCTGGAGACCACAGTTATTCCACTGAGGGCGGGCCCTCAGGTGGTCGGCGCTGCTTCCTCTCGGGGTCAGAGGAAGCGTTTGTTCCCCAGGTCTTCACCCGGCGTCGGGGGAACCTGCCCTTCCCAGGTGCCGAGTGCCCGTGGCGGCCTGTGACCGTGGGGCGGGGGCGGCTCCCCTCGGCGTCACAGCTGCCTTCGGCACGGCTCCGACGGGCCAGGTTCCCCACTCGCGGGGGGACAGTGCCCCGCACATTGGCCCCGTGGAGTAGCCACGAAGCCGCCCCTGAGAGCGTTTCGGGATTGGCATGCACGCGGCGGTTCTGAGGGCTCGTGACTCGCTAGCCCAGGGTTGGGCCTTTGTGTGGTGGGCACAACGGCACCTGTGCGGTCGGGCTAACCAGAGACTTACCTGTGTTTTCTCTCAAAGCACCAGCGACAGCTTTCTTTGCCCCTCACCCAGTCCAAGTCATCTCCCAGAAGAGGGTTTTTCAGGGAAGAAACGGATCATTTAATTAAAAACCTTCTGGGCAAGAGAATTAGCAAACTGATTAATTATTCGGATGTGCTGCAAGACAACCTTCGAGAGTTCTATGACAGCTGGCACAGCAAGCCCGCCGACTACCACGGCCTGCTGCTGCCGCACATCGAGGGGCCGGAGGTCAGGGTGTGGGCCCAGCGCTACCTGCGCTGGATTCCGGAAGCCCAGATCCTGGGCGGGGGCACGGTGGCCACGACGAGCAGACTCTTGGGGATGATGGAGGAAGTGCGGAGCTTACAAGAGAAAGTCAGCGAGAGACACCACCACCAGAGGGCCCTGCAGGCGGAGGCGCCGGCCCTGCCGCGGAGCTCGGCGCGCCTGTCCTCCCTGTTCCCCTTCGCCCTGCTGCAGCGGCACTCCTCCAAGCCCGTGCTGCCCACCAGCGGCTGGAAAGCCCTGGGAGACGAAGACGATCTGGCCAGGCGAGAAGATGAGTTTGTGGACCTCGGGGAGGTGTGACCTGGGTCGGTGGCTGTGGGAGAGGAAGCGAGGACTGGGACAGGAGGCCGCACGTGCACACGCTGATGTGGACTGTGTGACGCGGAAGCCACGCTGGGAGGAGGCCAGCGGCCCGGAGCTCCCGAGGGAAGCGGCCTCGGGGGAAGAGCCGGCTCTCCACTCATGGTCCTGGGAGGCGAGGCATCAAAACCGTCTCTAGTGTTAGTCACTGTTCCCGACGCAGAAGTGTTACCCGGAATCGGCCGCAGCCGGTGTACTGCTAAGAAGGCCTGTGGTCCGATATTCCTGGATCGGTTCTCTCTTCAGAGCTTCTCGGTGCCAAGATAACTTGCCGGGCGCCGGACACGGTCAGTGTTCCCTAACGCGTCTCAGTCCGGAGCAGGCTCAGCTCCGTGGGACGTGAGTGGCGACTGGGAGGGTTCGGGGGGAGGCACTGAGATGTATGGCATTCACTTAACACGCCCCGCAGCACTCCTTCCTGCATCGCTGGCCCCTGGGAGGCGGAAGCCAGCCCTCCCGGTCACCATCCTGCGTGGCAGGCCGTCCCCCTCCTGCAGGGACGGTCACTTTGTGCGGGGGTGCTGGGCCCGCCAACCACGCCACCTTTTCCACGTGCTGGTGCCTCCAGGTCTGCCCGCTCCGTCCATCGCCCCGTCCCTGCATGCTGCCGGCTGCGGGGCGCGTGGTCCCGGGCCGTGCTGCTAACCTGGTGGTGACGCCGGGGGCTCCGTGGTCCGCCCAGAGGCTTCCGTTCTGGAGGCGCAGCGTGTGCGGGGGATTGCTTGGCCTTTTCCCAGCCGCATGCCCAGGCCTCGGAGCGTCAGTGACCGGGAGCCTGCAGATGGCTTCCCCACGTTCTCTGTCCCTGACAGACTGGTGAGGGTCACGGCTGGCCGTGGCTTTCCCAGGGAGGAGTTAAGCGTAAACATCAGAAGTGATGGCTATCCGATTGTGCCTCAGCGATTTAAAAAGCCATAGAGAAGCCTAACTCTGGGTAGCCTTCTCGCCCTGCTGTCTGAATGGCCTGTGCTTCACATGCCGGAAAGGACCTTCGCTAGGACCAGCGTTTCATTCTCAGCGGAACCCCGTTCAGCCCACGAAAGGAAGGGAAGGAAAACGTCTAAGGTTAGGGTGTTTGCCTTCTAAGTACATTTGCTGTCGGTGCAGACCCCCGTTTAGTACATGTTTAGAAACACTTCCGTTTGTCCCGGGCAGTGAGAAGCGTGGAGTTTCTCGGGGTGCACGGAATCGTCTTCTGTCCGGACCAGAGACTGCCGGCTGCTCCCCACTCGTGCTGACACGGAGCCAGGCTGGTCTGTTAAGACGACCGAGGCTGGGCGGAGGGCGGACTCCTGCTTTGGGGCCAAGCCCGCGCCCGGCCTCGTCGCCTGAAGAGGCTCCGCAGCGAGGTCGGTGCGGGCTGGCGGTAGCTTTCGCCAGTGCGCTCGCTCACTAGCCACCTGCCCACGCTCCGTGGGCCTTCACTAGCACTAACCGCCACTTCTCTGCCCCCGGAGCCTCCCAATACCGACGGAGCTGTTTTTGTTACCCTTATTGTAGCGTGAGTATTTACACAGTGGCCTCTCCAGTCTTAGGATCTTAGCAATTTTCATTCCAGAAACGCCCGGTGCGATGCTTTACACTTCACAAAGTATGGTTTAAAGGCACAAGGTCATGGCCCTTGTCATAGCAGTTGAATGTGCATTGAAATATTTTTCTATGACTTTAAAAAAATTACAGTAGAAAAATAAGCTGTTATAACATGGAAGATCATGACAATTTATGTATTTATATTTGAAATCAGATTTCTATAAACTTGTATTTGTGTACAGAATTCTCAGTGGGTTTATATATTGTGACGTTTTTATTCAAAATTGAAATGTGGGTTATGCTTAACAGTTAAAACTGAAATGAAACCATTTGCTTTGTTTAAGATGCTGCACTGTGCCTGATTGGAAATGTACAGTAACTTACCGCGTATAATATCCTGCGTTTGTTTATACCTCCAAGTTTTTACACTGAAGATAAGTTAGCTTTAATTACATGTAAAACTTTTTTTTAAGGGAATAAGCTGTTGGGCTAAATATGTATAAATGTGCGTTTTATTTTTTGAACGTACAGTGAAAGTTTACTTGTATCTCACTGCACCATGTCTGATTGCAGAAATTAAAGCACAATTTACCAGCAATACATGCTCAGTGTGGTTGATAAAACATGGAACAATTCCTTTCACACATTCTGCGTGTGTGTGTGTGTGTGTGTGTGTTTGGTTGGAGGTGGTGGAAAATCAATAACCAAATATTTAAATTTCAAGTGGTGACAAAATACTATGACGAAAAGTAAGATCGGGAGGAGGCCTGTTGGAGCGGCTGAGGAGCAGTTTTTAAATCCTGAAGTGAAATGCCGGCCTCTGCTTTGGGGCTGTTGGGGAGGAGGGTTGTGTTTTCTGTTGGAAGGGCTCTGGGTGCAGGGACACCGTAAGGGAGAGGCCTCGGTCTTCCTTCCCGAGGGGGTACCGGGCAGGCGCTGGACGGAGAAGGTCCATTTCTCCGGCCTCTCCCACCTGCAGCCCTTCCCCTTCGTCAGGACCAGAGGACGTCCCCTCTCCTTAGGTCACAAAGCCGGACCCTGGGCGCCCCCGCTGCCGCCACGTCCTTGCGTGTTCGGTCTGTTACTTTATTAATTTCCGGAGGGGCTGGGACCTGCCGACGAGCGGCTCCTGTGCGGTTTCCCACGCGGGAGGACGGCTCCTGGGCTGGGGCCTGGCCGTGTCTCCTGAGTTTCTTGTTCCTTGGCTTGCAGGTGAGGGCGGGGAGGATGGAGGGGCGGGAAGAGGGGGCATTTCCCATGGGGGGGTGGGGGGAGGACGGCGGGGCGGGCCCCTGTGCCTTCCTGTGCCACCTCCTGTCCTGGACGGGCGGGCAGGGCGAGCCTGGACTGCAGCTGCTTTCCAGGCCCCCACGGGGGCTGTGGTCCGCGTCGCTCAGCAGGAGGAGAGTCTCCGCTGTGCCATGCCCCCTGGGCTCTGAGCGTTTAGAAAGACAGCCCTGGCAGGACAGAGGGACAGAGCCCCCAGGACCGTCCCCTTCGCCGTGCAGGGACAGGGCCTAGTGACTGAGGCCTTCCACACACTCCTGCAACCTCCCAACACACACACACACACACACACACACATACATATACGTGTGTGTGTGTGTATATATATATATATATATATATATATATATATATATATATATATATATATATATATCCTTAAAACCTTAGGATGGGGGTAGGAATGTGTCTCAGTGCTCAGCCCCGGGTAATACCAAAGAACTGTGACATGTCATTTCTACGTTGAGAGGTCGTTTGTTGGTGTGGTGATTTTGTGTCTTTAAAGGCACAGGCATCTTGGCCCGTGTTGTGGTTCAGGCCCAGGTTCTTCCTTCTTCTTCTTTCCTGCTGACCCTCCCGTTACCCTGCCTGCCGTTGGCGATGAGAGCAAGTGGAGTGTGTGTCACCTGGACGTCTGTCCAGTAGCTGTTGACCTTTTAAGGAAAACGTCCCAGTTTTGCCAGACAGCCAGGTTTTAAGTCCCGTTGTCCACAGCAAGTTATCGCTATGGACGATCCTTGCGCCTGCTGCAGAGAAAAAGTCGCCAGAGACCCTCAAACTGCAAACCAGAGACCATCAGGTTGTTCCTGCCTGCGCTCCACTGAGAGGTTCCGAGCGCGTCGGACACTCAGAAATCCTCTGGGCTGGCTGACTGCGGACTCGGAGCTGGGGTTCTAGTCTGCTCGTCACTAACCATTGGGTTCCTTTGCTCCCTTAGGGAGGCCTCTTAGTACTGCCCGACTGCTTGCATCACAGGCCTGGTTTGGAGAAGCACCTGCATCATCGCCACCTGATCAGATTAGGTCGATCAGGTCCACCGATTGGACTACATGGATAGCTCAGCCAATTGGGTTAAGTTGATTAGATTAAGGAGATTTCGAGAATGAGGAGAGAAGCAAGAGACGAGAGGAAATTGAGAGAATGAGGATTGATTAGCTTAGCGATTAGCTCGGCTTGTTGGGGCTACGCTCAGCTCTTCAGAGGACCCTTCATCAGGAAATCCCTGGCAGCAGTCCCTGTGGTTCCCTTGGAAGTTCTAGGCAGCTGCCAGCGACTCCCAGATGGGGGCGCCCTGGGATTGCTTCCTCTTGGCCTCTTCCTCAGAAGATTCCTGGGGTGGAAGGCTTCACACGCTTCTCCAAGGTTAGGGTTAGAGTTAGGTTAGGGTTAGGTTAGGGTTAGGGTTAGGGTTATGAATAGGGTTAGGGTTTGGTTTAGGTTAGGGTCAGGGTCAGGGTCAGGATTAGGGATAGGGTTAGGGATAGTGTTAGTGTTAGGGTTAGGGTTAGGGTTATGAATAGGGTTAGGGTTAGGGTTTGGGTTACGTTACGGTTAGGGTCAGGGTCAGAGTCAGGGTCTGGCTCAAGGATAGGGTTAGGGATAGGGTTAGGGTTAGGGTTTGGGTTAGGGTTAGGGTTAGGCTTAGGGTTAGGGAGTTAGGGTTAGGGATAGGGTTAGGGTTAGGGTTGACTGTCAACTACGGGAATGCCAAGTAGGCACAGTACCGCCATGGCTTTGTGGGGTTAGGGTTAAGGTTGACTGTCAACTACGGGAATTCCAAGGAGCCACAGTACCGCCGTGGCTTTGTGGGAACTCCGTATCAATGTTGACATTTTTCAGAAGTTGACAGGCCTGGAACTAACCTTGAAGGATTCTCCAAATAAACAGGATTGTCCATGGTCTGTTTGGGCTACATTTGGGGCTCCCTGAGGAAGTGGACACAGTCCATGAGTAAAGCGAGCCCGGTAGGAGTGTGTTGGGAAGGGTAGTGAGTGCCAAGGCAAGCGTTGCCATGCAAAACTACAGGATCAGTTTTCCCCTCCCTCCTCATTATGAGCGAGTCGTGGAGGAGGGCCTGGGTCTACATGGGGCTCTGTCACTCAGAAATTATTTAAATATGGGCAGATTACTTCACCTCTCTCTCTCTGCATCTCAGTGTCCTTATCTTTTTTTTTTTTTTGAGTGTTTAGTATTAGTAGCCTTTTATTTATTTTTTATTTTTATTTTAAAAATATATATATTTTACTGATTTTTTACAGAGAGGCAGGGAGAGGGATAGAGAGTTAGAAACATAGATGAGAGAGAAACATCTATCAGCTGCCTCCTGCACACTCCCCACTGGGGATGTGCCCGCAACCAAGGTACATGCCCTTGACCGGAATCGAACCTGGGACCCTTCAGTCCACAGGCCGACGCTGTATCCACTGAGCCAAACCGGTTAGGGCTCAGTGTTCTTATCTTTAAAGTGGGGAAAATAACACCAAATTTATAAGCTGTCTTCTGGATTAAGCAGAATGCTGGGAGAGTGTCCGGCCCAAAGAATGTACTACATCCAGAGGGAACCCTAAGATAAAGTATGGACTTTGGGTGGTGTGGCCATTGTAGGTCCGTTCTTAGTAAAAAAATAGAAGAAAATAGCACTGGGGGAGTGGTGCTGCTAATGGGGGAGGGTGTGCATGTGTGAGAGTAAGTGGTTCATGGGCAACCTCTGTACCGCCCTCTTAATTTTATTGCAAACTTAAAACTGCTCTAAAAAAATTAAGTTTATTTTAAAAGCACAGGCGAAAGAGAGAAAGAAAAGAGAAAAGAAGGAAGAAAAGAGATGTACAATAATTCAAAGAAAAAAATACTTTTCATAATGAATTTAATAGAGCAGAAGTTCAGACACACTTGAAAAATAATTTCAAGATATTCTTATTAAACATTCCCCAAAGAATAATTTGTGCTTGGCTGAAAAAAAATAAATAAAAGATTGTACGTTACTTACTTGGCAATATCGTTGAAACATACAGTTTCCAGACATTCAAATCTCACCCTGTGAAATTCCCTTTAAAAATAACTGTCTGTAAAGTTACAGAAGTGGTCCAGATGATCTAGTAGTGAAAAGAAACATAGATGAGAGAGAAACATCTATCAGCTGCCTCCTGCACACTCCCCACTGGGGATGTGCCCGCAACCAAGCCCTTGACCGGAATCGAACCTGGGACCCTTCAGTCCACAGGCCGACGCTGTATCCACTGAGCCAAACCGGTTAGGGCTCAGTGTTCTTATCTTTAAAGTGGGGAAAATAACACCAAATTTATAAGCTGTCTTCTGGATTAAGCAGAATGCTGGGAGAGTGTCCGGCCCAAAGAATGTACTACATCCAGAGGGAACCCTAAGATAAAGTATGGACTTTGGGTGGTGTGGCCATTGTAGGTCCGTTCTTAGTAAAAAAATAGAAGAAAATAGCACTGGGGGAGTGGTGCTGCTAATGGGGGAGGGTGTGCATGTGTGAGAGTAAGTGGTTCATGGGCAACCTCTGTACCGCCCTCTTAATTTTATTGCAAACTTAAAACTGCTCTAAAAAAATTAAGTTTATTTTAAAAGCACAGGCGAAAGAGAGAAAGAAAAGAGAAAAGAAGGAAGAAAAGAGATGTACAATAATTCAAAGAAAAAAATACTTTTCATAATGAATTTAATAGAGCAGAAGTTCAGACACACTTGAAAAATAATTTCAAGATATTCTTATTAAACATTCCCCAAAGAATAATTTGTGCTTGGCTGAAAAAAAAAAAATAAAAGATTGTACGTTACTTACTTGGCAATATCGTTGAAACATACAGTTTCCAGACATTCAAATCTCACCCTGTGAAATTCCCTTTAAAAATAACTGTCTGTAAAGTTACAGAAGTGGTCCAGATGTTAGCTAGTAGCAGCCGGTTTCAGAGATGAATCAGAGTGTCCAAAGTTAGAAGTTCATGTGCGATCTTTCGGGGAAGAGGGGAAATCTGCTGAAACCAAGTGCCGTCAGAAGCGTTCATGGGATCCCAGGACACCTGAGCAGTCAGCCCCTCCCCAGCACGTGTTCCATATTCATGCCGGCCACGTGTACTTAGGGCGCCGCTGCCACCTCTGCAAAAGCCATTTCGTTTTCTCAGTTAAAATCCGTGTGTGTCCTCCATCAGGAAGCCCTGAAGAGAGGCGTTTGTCTTTCAGTCCTCATTTGATTTCTTTCTTTTAAAACCTATATTTTTATTGATTTCAGAGAGGAAGGGAGAGGGAGATAGAAACATCAGTGATGAGAGAGAATCATTGATGGCTGCCTCCTGCACGCCTCCCACTGGGGATTGAGCCGGCAACCTGGGCATGTGCCCTTGACTGGAGTTGTACCCGGGACCCTTCGTCCGCAGGCCAATGCTCTATCTATTGAGCCACACCGGCCAGGGCCTCATTTGACTTCAGAGCTCATGTCTGACCAGTTATCAAGTTCTAAAAATGTTTCTGGTGACAAGAAAAGTAGACTGGCAGTTATTTCTTACTTCCTGTCTTCAGCCTCAAGCCTGGAAGGGGAAAGGAAATTCTAAATGTAATGACCACAGTTCAGTCATTTGCTTATCGATGGAAGAAGGTGCCTCTGAATTTAAAAATAGCCCTTGCCTGGCGCCTGGTGATCAACATCTATTCCTGTCTCAGCTACTAACTCGCCCTGTGACATCAGCTAAGACACTTCCCCTCTCTGCTCTGTCGGATGGTGGGGGAGTGGGCGGCATTCTAAAATACCTTGTGATTCACTTCTCAGATGAGTCCCTCTCTTTCCATCCCCACCGCAGCCCGTCCACATGGAGGCTCTGTCACTTTGTCAGTTTGCATTCCTGCCCACCCACTGCAGCTCTCGGCCCTACGCTCCACCTCTGACCTTCCTCCCAGATTTAACTTCCCAAAACACCCTTTTCCTTGTTCTTGTCTTAACCTAAAAGGGCTGGCGGGTTACTTCGGTAAGGCCGGAGTCCAGATCTTTCCAAGTCACCTGCCACTGGCATTTCTCCCCAGGCCAGTCCCCTGTGGAATCAGCCTTTTGCTCGTCGGCCCCGCTTGTCCCTAACCCAGAACACGCCCTGGGCTCCTCCTGGCCCCTGTGGCCGTGTCGTGTCCGTGGGCCTCTCTAACTGCACGCCCTCCCGGTGCCTGCTCCCACTCATACTTCACATCCTCAAAGAGTCTATTCGGGGACCCCAAAGCAAGCACGGTCCATGCAGCTGCCCCACTCACAGAGGAGACCCGAGTGTTCATCTCGGGCTGCCAGGCCTCGGGGAGACGCGGGCCGCCTTGCGGGGAGGGTCCCCCGCCCTGGCTCCCTCAGTCCTGCTGAAATGTTTCCGAAGAGCCATGAGGGGTGCCCGGCCCAGGCTGTGGGGCCCTGCCCATCACTCATTGGCACCGGGCGTGCCCACAGCGGCTCGCTGCTCGCACCGGGGGCTCCCTGGGGAGGAGCAGCCCAAAGGTTCCGGAGAACTAGCAGCCCAGGAGGAGCCCTCAACAAGCGCAGGATGAGTCTGTGGATAAACACCCCGCTTTCCTTGCCCCTCGAGTAGCACAATTCTGAGGAGAGCTCCCCACGGCCTCCCGGAGGTCTCAGGGGGCTTGCGTCCCAGGGCCCCCATGGGTAACCTGCCCACAGTGTACCCTTCTCTTTCTGCCCGGGCTTCCTTCTCCGTGTCCCTGTCAGAGCGTTGGGAGGTCGACTTCTATATAAACTGCTTGCCCGGCCGGCACAGCTCAGGGGTTGAGCGTCGACCTATGAACCAGGAGGTCACGGGTTCGATTCCTGGTCAGGGCACATGCCTGGGTTGTGGGCTTGATCCCCAATGGGGCATGCAGGAGGCAGCTAATTGATGATTCTCTCTTATCATTGGTGTTTCTCTCTCTCTCTGAAATCAATAAAAAATATAATAAAAAAACAAACTGCTCACACCCAAATACTTGTATTGGGGTCTGCTTCTGAGGAAAATGGATAGGTTTTCTATATATTTTGTTTATCTTTTTCCTTTAGCCTTGGTTTGATTTGCATACTTGAATCTTTTGAGAACATTATAATTTCATTTATCCTTGCAAATTTGCTGATAAATATTTGTGCACTATGTTCTCTTACAAATGAAAAAGTTTCTAATGTAGGTTCTTTGTTTTCATTCCTAATACTGTACTATTTTTTACTTCATTCTCCAGGTTTTATTTACCACGCTTATAGGAATATCTAATTTATTTTTCTTTTCAATGAATTATCTTTTAGTTCTGTTGATCATTATTTCTGATTTTGGGTTATAATTGTTTTAGTTACTTTTGTGATTTTTCTATTTTATTAATTTCTACTTTTACCTTTAGTAGTTCTTCCTCTACAGTCTCTCAGTTTGCTACATTTGTAACTTTTTGAGATAGTTGCCAAATTCATTTATTCTCAATTTGCCTTTTCTTTTAATTAATGGATATGAAATTATACATTTACATCCAGATATTGATTTAGGACCACCAATTGGGACATAATGTGCCTTTTTGGTTTATTAGTTTTTAAACATTATTAAATCTTTATTGTTATTTAGCAATATGTGTTATTTAGCAATGTGATATTTTATTTCCAAAATTACTGTGATTTGTTTCTTTTTTATTGAATTTATTGGGGTGACACTGGTTAACAAAATTCTACACGCATCTGCCATCTTGACCTTGAAGTCTATCTAATTGATTCTTAAATAGAAAACGTGATTGATTGGCATTTCCATTCAATTTCTTGAATTGCAAATGCAATTCTTTCATTTGGGATCAATTTTCCTGAGCAATTGAGTGAATAGTCTCATCGCTCGCATGTGAAAGTCGCCCAAAAGATTTCTATAAAAGGTGCTGATGATGACTTAGTTGTTTCACTGGGAATGCGTAGCTGCCCTCCGCCCCCCTCGCCCCAGCGATACTCCCGATGTGGTTCTGTGAGGGGCCTTGTCGGAGGCTTAGCGCTGTTAGCACTGGCACCCCGGCGGATGCCCAGCCTGCATTAAGAAGGGAATGGTATCAATGTGCCTTTACAAAAGCACCTTTTATAGCCAAGCAGGAAGAAAAATCACTTACTCTCATAACTTGCTTTATGTATTGCTATTATCATTGTTAATTATAGTATCCAAATAAAGTGTTTATTTCTGAGGTCTTTAGTTTAAGGTTTCTCAATTAGTAAAATTTATTACCCTGTCTCAAAAAAATTTATTTCTTCCTATTAAAATTTTATAAACTTGATTGGATAAAGGATATGGATGGATGACCAAAATACCTAATGGTGGAGAGGCTGTTTTCTTTGTCATTCTATTGAGATGTTAAAATTCAAGCTCTTTTTTCTTTCTATAATGAAAAAGGCTTAAGGAGTTCTAAATCTCCTCCAGCTAGACACAGCACCTTATATCGCTAACAATTTTGAATGTGTTTTGACAGATTTTCTTTCTTTGCCATCTAGATTATAATATAGGGTTTCATTTTACAGCACTTAAATATTATAGTCATTTTCAGGAAGAGAAAAAGTTACCATAACCTAGCCCCCTTTATACTGTCATGCATGAATCATCTAGAAAATTTTAGGAATCCATCCAACTGCATTTCTCATTTAAAAAATTCCCATATCTGCATACTGTGCCAAGAATTCTATCTGTGTAGTTTAGAAAATTGAGATAACTAAGTAAAGCAAAACAAAAGAAATTAAATAAAGCAGGTTTTGCAGTACCATCGAATAAAGCAAACTTTATTCAAATGCATTTTCTTACATAACATTTCCCAGAATTTTACATAATATACTATGAATAATATATAAAGTAAATCTTCACATATATGCCAAAAAATCTATATTCTATTGTCAAGTGGTCTATATTCTATTGTCTATAGAATCTGTTCTATGGAATCCTATTCTATAGAATCTATATTCTATTATCAAATGATCTATATTCTATTGTCTAGACTAGAGAATCTGTTCTATGGAATTCTATTCTATAGAATATATGTTCTATTGTCAAATGGTCTATATTCTATTGTCTATAGAATCTGTTCTATAGAATGCTATTCTATAGAATCTATATTCTATTGTCTGGCTTCAAATGATAAGAAATATATTTCCTTTCCTCATCAAGACTACAATTGTTATCCCAAATATAACTGAAGTTGATTTTTAAACAGGTAAAATAAATAGTTTATTTATGTTTACAGTATATAGTTATTTAAACAGCGTAGCTTGTGTTTATTGTATTTTCAACTCAGATTTACACACATTAAAAAATGTGTTGTGTGATTCAGTGACTAGATCATTTGGGACAGAAAGGTCTGTTCTTTAGCACGTATTTCTTCTGACACTTGGCCTTGAAGTCAATCTAAATTTTCTATAGCAAAACAATGTTATTAATTGATATTACCATTAAGATACCTGATGAAGGTATTATTGGTCTACATGTGTTTTCTAATTGTTTTTTAATTTTTAATATTTTGTCATGGCTTGATTATCTTAATTTATTCTCTTTTTAAAAAATATATATTTTATTGATTTTTTTACAGAGAGGAAGGGAGAGGGATAGAGTTAGAAGCATCGATGAGAAACATAGATCAGCCACCTCCTGCACAGCCCTACTGGGGATGTGCCGCAACTGACGTACATGCCCTTGACAGGAATCGAACCCGTGACCCCTCAGTCCTCAGGCCGACGCTCTATCTACTGAGCCAAACCAGCCAGGGCTTAATTTATTCTCTTGAGAATATTGTTACATTTTAGGTTTTCAAATTTAAATGGCAGGTACTTAGTCATTAAGTTCTTTTTAAATTTTCTAATATAGCTTTAGTTTATGTCCCTGTTTTCATTTTCAGTGAAAATGGTTATCGTTTGCAATGTGCAATAAAAAGAATTACTTTGGTTATATATTAGAATATATTCAGTCTCTTCCAATGGTGTCATTGACTCTTTTTGATCTTAAAATGTTCACAGTCTTTGTCATTTTCTATTATAAAGCGTATTCATTGAAATTACCTTCCTATTTATTGAATGCCTTCGGAGCTCCAGATGAAAAGATGTGATGGTAGAGCAGTTTCACTTGTGGTACATCCAGAGTGTGGATTTGCTCCCAGATGAGTATGAATTCTGAATGCATTGCTGTTTTTTGCCAGTAATAATTTTTTCTAACAATGCATTCGTGATTGTTTGACAGTATCATGGTGCTATTCCAAATGGGTTTCTCTTGACATCTGTGAGGACAAGGACACACGAGGCACCCTCGTAACAGAGCTTCATTGTCCTGTGGGTCATAGACTCCAAGTGAGACTGTGGTCAGGGCTGAAGAGGAAAACACAAGCACACAGATTTACAGTCCTGAAAGTCTGGCCAGATCCACATTTTTTTGCTCAGTGGAAAAATTATGCAACAAAAATGCCTAGAGGCTAAAGGAGGGAGAAAAGAGAAGAGGAAGAAGGGGAACACAGAAAGGGAACTGGTGATTCCACATAAAATCTTTAAATTGTATTACAGGATTTCTTTCAGTTGCTCGGGCTCTCTCTTAGAACGCATGTCATCGTAACTTCAACAAAATGATAGCTTTGTAATTCACATGGGAAAGAATCATACTTCACCTATTCCAGGTTGTTTTCAACAGTAAGCACAAAGACTGTGGGCCCAGCCAGCATGGCTCAGAGGTTGAGCGTCGACCTATGAACCAGGAGGTCAAGGTTCGATGACTCGTCTGGGCACATGCCTGGGTTGTGGGCTCCAACTCCCGGGGCGGGCTGTGCAGGAGGCAGCTGATCAATGATTCTCTCTCATCATGGATGTTTCTCTCTCTCTCTCCCTTCCCTTCCTCTCTCTGAAATCTATAAAAATATTTTTTAAATAAATAAATAAATAAATAAAATAAAAAGAACAAAGCCTGTGGCAAATGTGGAAGCCATTATGCACCTCTGTCTTGGACTTGGCTCTATCTTTTGTTGATGGAGAAGCTGCTGGCTAGCACTGTAAGCACATACGTACCATATATGCTTGCATGCAAATGGGGGTGCCTTTGAATTTGAAACAAAGAGTGATCCTGACATTGTGACAGACTCCTCATTTCATGCTTTTATAACTACTCTCCAGTAAGCATTTGAAACTCTTCGCAATCTCAACGTATTATTAAATACTCAACATATTTTAAAGCAGCTTGACATTCCCAGTGACTTAGACTTGAGCTGTAGGCCTTAGCACAGATTACTTGGACATCGAAGTCACCTGTGCTGTCTTCCAAAACAGTGTCTAGAGTGGTTGTTTGAAAATATAAATCTTCTTTACTTCCCAGCCTACATCCTGTAATGGCTTCCCAAGGCTAACTTCCCGAGCAAAACCGTAACAAAGCCCTCTCCACCAGCCTGCGACCATCTTCTAGTTCTTTCCAAGTTCCACAAGCCCAGGTCCTCGGCACCTTTGCGTTGCCTGCTTTTTGCTGAAACGTGTCCGCCACCCTTCCAGCTAAGACCTCCAGCCTAGATGAACGCTCATCGAGGTCCCGGTGTTGGGTTTCGTACCATTTGTCACAGCTTGACATTGAGTGAGGATGAATTAATAACCCCTGTTGTAGATTACACTTACCAATTTTACTCACCATGTTGTCCTCGCAACCTCGCAGTGAACATGGGATCGAGTAGGTGCTCAAGAAATAGTTTTGACTGAACTGAATGAATACACGGCACGGCAGTTATAGCTTTCTTTATGCCGACGGAAAATATATTACAATCACAAGCAAACAGAACTCTCATCGCGTGTAATTTACACGGGTGAATCTGAGCCCCGTCATGTTCACAAGGAGCATCAGGTTAAATCTTCTGAAAACGGCGGGAGCATGTGCTCTGTGCTCTCCACCATCCCTGGAATTTTTAAGTTAAATTAGAAGGAAAAAAAAGCCACTGGGCTGCACCTCACTAAATTTCTCCAAATTCTAACACGCTCCCTCTGTCCACTGCTGCACGTACAGGAACGCTGCCGTTGCAAACAAACTCACGTCTAAAATCCTCGTCTGCTTTCTGGGAACTGCGTATGAAGTCACAGGTAACAAATAAAAATAAGGGCTCCACCTACTTTGAAAGCTTAATTTTAACACCAGTTCTTTATGAAAGTCTGCCTATAAAAAAATAAATCTATATACGTTACATACATCTTGTTATTAACTGCTGCCTTTTGCTTTGACTTTCAGAAGTAAATGTAGGCGTGGGAAACCTCTGTTATCAGGGCCCTAGCAGGTCGCATTGGCAGCTGAGGATGGGGTTAAAGGCATCCGGGGTTAAAGGCAGTGCTTCTTCACGTGCCAAGACCTTCACCGTGGGAGACGCTGTGGGGACTCCGATGAGCCTGAGTGTGTCATTAGAAGAAACAGAACAACTGGCCCCATCTGTTTACTGAACGGGAAGGTTCTAGATACGTCCATGGCCACATTTAGAAACAACCTCAGGTTTGAGAAAGCTCTGGTTTGGGGGAGGAAGCTTGACCTTTCTCTCTCTCTCCATGGCAGGGGCCACCTGCAGTCTGATTCTATTACCCTCTAACCACCTTCACCTTTAACAGCCGCTGCCGTGCTGGACCAGCTGCCCCTTCCTGGCGAAAGGGAGAGCTGTGAGCCTCACGCTGGGGCTCCCACAGGAGCTCGCAGCCGGTGCCTTTAGCTCTGCCCTTGAACCCCAAATGCAACCAGACTCGTGTGCACCACGTCTCAGCGCGACCCAGAGTCCCTGTACCGTACCGGCTCCAGGTCCAGAAACGACGGACTCAGTGTCTGCTCTAGCTCTGGGGATACTAACACCCTCAGCAGGTGAGATGGGGCTGAGCACTCCCCAGGCCAAAACCCGCGCAGACGCTACTGTTGTCTTTCTGATTGTTTTATTTTCTGGCGAGCAGGCTGAAAGTGCAGGTTGATATATTTAATTAATATTTTTGTACCAAGAAGTTGGGTTTTATGACGATAAAGTACTAGGAACCTTAACCTCACATGTATTTTCTAAATTTCTCTTAAAAATGTTTTGGTTGGGGGGATTTGTAACCTAGAAATAGTTTATAACAGACGTGAATTTATTGCAAGTTGTAGAATGCTGGCTCAATCTTTCTGAAGTTTTATTGTAATATTAGATATTAAGAAAACTTGAGAAGTAATAATATATTAAGACATTTCTTCACAAATATTGGCTGGTGCTACACTTGGAAATAAACGATATAGTAATAAAATACATGATCTGAAGGGTTTTCTAAATATTAAAAATATTACTTATGTAAAGAATAATGCACAGAAATGTAAATTTGATGCTACTTGCTTTAGTTAGTAATATAGTAGAGTAGGAAAACATTTAACAAATATTAACATTTATAAGTCTAGAAATGAAAAAGTTTACTTAGTAGGCCCAGTTTCCACAAAAGCTTTTATTACTCTCACTGAGAAAAAATGATAAACTTTCATAAATGTAATCACTTACGCTAGATCTACTTGACTACCTTCGTTCTGCTGGCAGAATAATTTTATTATTATGGTTATTTTGGAATCAGCTAAAAATCACAGACAACTGGGACATTTTCCCAGGATTGTAAAGCTTGGGTTTATGAGTCCCGTTAATCTCGATGCCAACAATCCACAACATGACAGTGTCTTAGTTTGTCTTCCAGTTCAGTGTTCCTGTTTATACCCTAAACATCTGTCATGCTGCTGCATGGTCTTCCTTTTTAAAGAGAATATTTAAAAAATATATATATTTTATTGATTTTTTACAGAGAGGAAGGGAGAGGGATAAAGAGTTAGAAACATCAATGAGAGAAAAACATTGATCAGCTGCCTCCTGCACACCCCCTACTGGGGATGTGCCCGCAACCAAGGTACATGCCCTTGACCGGAATCGAGCCCGGGACCCTTTAGTCTGCAGGCCGACACTCTATCCACTGAGCCAAGTTGGTTAGGGCGAGAATCTTTTTTTATTTAATTAATTTTTTTAGAGAGAAAGAGGAAGGGGGGCGGGGGAGAAAGAAACCTCCATTTGTTGTTCCACTTATTGATGCATTGATTGGTTGATTCCTGTATGTGCACTGACCAGGGATGGGGCCTGCAGCCTTAGCATGTCTAAGAGAGGAAGGGAGAGGGAGAGAGAGTCAGAAACATTGATGAGAGAGAAACATCGATCAGCTGCCTCCTGCACACCCCCCACTAGGGATGTGCCCACAACCAAGGCACATGCCCCTGACCGGAACCGAACCTGGGACCCTTGAGTCTGCAGGCTGACGCTCTATTCACTGAGCCAGACCGGTTAGGGCAACTCTTTAAATTTTAAAAAAAATCCTTACCCAAGGATATTTTTCCATTGCTTTTTAGAGAGAGTGGAAGAGAGAGGGAAAGACAGAGAGAAATATCGATGTGAGAGAGACACATCGATTGGTTGCCTCCTGCACACACCCTGACCTGGACCCAGACCAGGGAGGAGACTGCAATCGAGATACGTGCTCTTGACTTGAATCGAACCGGGACCTTCGGTCCACAGGCTGACACTCTATGCACTGAGCCAAACCAGCTCAAGCCAGCAAAGAACTCTTTAGAGGATCTATTTAATGTTGTAAGTAAATTTTTCCTTTTGAAATCAATTTTATTGAGCTATAATTGACATAGAATAAAAGGCACACATTTTCATTACACAGACCAATGAGTCTTGACAAATGCACACTTCCACACAGTCACCAATACAAACACATGTTCATCTCCTGAGCAGGTTCCCGGAGCGCCTTTGCCGTCAGTCCCACCTCGCTCCACGGCCTCTGGTCCACTTCTCATCACCATATGTTACTTTGGTTTGTTCTAGAATGATCTATAAACTAATCCTGCAGTATGGATTCTTGTGTCCAGCTTTTTTGGCCCAGCATAATATTTTTTACATTTATCCACATTGTCCGTATTTGTAGTTTGCTCTTCATCACTAGGCAGTATTTCTTTTAATATTTTTTATTGATATCAGAGAGGAAGGGAGCAGGAGAGAAACATCAATGATGAGACTCATTGATCAGTTGAATGTTGCACCCCGCCTACTGGCAATCAAGCCTGCAACCCAGGCACGTGTCCTTGACCGGAATCGAACGCGGGGCCCTCCAGTCTGCAGGCCGGCACTCTATCCACTGAGCCCAACCGGCTAGGGCTGGGCAATATTTCACTGTATGAATTTGTTTAGCCGTTTGTGTGTTGAAGGGCATTTGGGTTATTTCCAGTTGTGGGAGATTATGAGTAAAACTGTTATCAGCATTCTTACCAAGTCTCTGTGGACAGAGGTTTTCATTTTCCTTCGGAGCGGAATTGCTGGCCATAGGGTAGACGCGTGACTCATTTTATTGGGAATTGCTCACCACTTTCCAAAGTGACTGTATCATTTCTGTTACCACCAGCAATGCGTGGGCGTCCCAGCAGCTCCACCTCCTTGTCCACACTGTCACGCCGTCTAGTCTGCAGGACCATGGGCCAGGGGACCACGCAGCTTCACGCCTGGGAGATGGCAGGATGTCTGAGCTCAGAGCGCAGTGAGAGGAGACTTCTAAACCGTGAGATCGCAAGGTAAGCTCTCTCTATCCACCTCCAGGCCTGACCCAGGGCTCCGTTACTCAGTGAAATACGTGGCTGGAGAAAGCAGTTTTTTCAATGAAGCTTCCTCAGACTCAAAGCCCGCACCTCAGCCCACAGGTTCAACAAAGGCTGGCAGGGTTCTCTTACTTCTAGCAAGAGGGTCCTGGTTCTGAGGTTTGCTCCTCCCCTGGCCTTGTCCCCAGGCTCAGCAACTGCACCCGGTAACAGTGTTCAGTTCATCTCTCGGAGTCTGTCTCTCGGGGTCGGTTCGTTCTTTTACATGGACTTGTACCTGTGAAACAGGGTTGTCCCCAAATGATGGTTTTAAACAAAAGCGTGAATGTTTGGTGTATTGGGTAACTTATGAGTCAGGGGGAGTGAAAATTGGTCGTGGTCTTTTACATCCTAACCGTAAGCAGAACTCTTCCAAAAAAAATGGCTCAGTGGTTGAACGTCGACCTATGAATCATGAGGTCACGGTTCGATTGCCGGTCAGGGCACATGCCCAGGTTGCAGGCTCCATCCCCAGTAGGGGGTGTGCAGGAGGTAGCCTATCCATGATTCTCTCTCATCCTTGATGTTTCTCTCACCCTCTCCCTTCAATACAAATATATATTTAAAAAATTGTTTTGGCTAGTTTGAATGATTTCCTAAAGATGTATTTCCCAGAAGAACATTATTAAATCAAGAATAATGAATGCTTTATGATAATTGCCAAGCAGAATGATAATGTGATAATGGCATTATTTGTCAAAAGAAATGCTATGCTGCTTTCTTCACATAGATTAGTGCTCTACCGATTTGAAACAGGGCTCACTGGGTTTTATTGTGTTCGTTGTGTTAAAATATTTGTGTGTTGTTTTCAGATTTATTTGTGTGAGATACTCTCCCCTCATCCACTGCTCATTCTTTTTGGAGTGATTAAAATTCTCTAAAATGCATTGTGGCGATGGTTGCACAGTCTGAATATAATAAAAGTCATTGAATTGCACACTTTAAATAGGTGAGTTATGTGGTGTGTGAATGTTATCACAATAAAGCCGTTATTCTTAAAATGAAGTAGGGGAAGGACATATGAATGTCAACGAAGCTTCTATGGTATGTCTCCAGCAATCAAGTTCTCACCCAACTGAAAACCAAAAGCAATTTTTATGGGGCAACTCCCAAACACACTGAGAAAAAGGAAGTGAATGATCTGACCCACCGGAGCCGGAGCACAATAAATGTAACAAGAGCGCACTGGATTTTTGTTTGTATCAGGCACTGAGCTAAACATTCTATTTATTTATTTATTTATTTTTAATTTATTTTCTTAAAAACATTTTTGTTGATTTTAGAGAGAAAGGGAGAGGGAGAAAGAGAAACATCAATGATGAGAGAGAATCATTGATCAGCTGCCTCCTGCGGGCCCCACACTGGGGATCGAGCACACAACCCAGGCATGTGCCCTTGGCCAGAATTGAACTTGGGACCCTTCAGCCCGCAGGCCCAAGCTCTAGCGACTGAGCCAAACCAGCGAGGGCTGAGCTAAACGTTTTAAATGAATGATCTCACTTAATCTTATCAGCTCTGGAACGTTGCTATTATTTATCACATTCCTTGTAGGTAAGGAAACTGATATTTAGATCAAAGCAAGAGCCAGAGCTCAAATCCCAGGTTTCTCTGATGTCGTTTTTTAAAAATCTATTGCTTCACAACCTTAGAGCCTAGCATCCAAGGAGAGTCCATGGCGGATGACTGGCCCAAAAGTCTGCACATGCAGTGCACATACTCAGTCACACAACGTCTTCGGGCCAAGAGGCGGCACGGACACGTCAAATCCGCCTGCTCTGCCCTCGCTGGTTTGGCTCAGTGGATAGAGCGCTGGCCTGTGAACTGAAAGGTCCCAGGTTCGATTCCGGTCAAGGGCACATGCCTGGGTTGTGGGCTCGATCCCCAGTGAGGGACTTACAGGAGGCAGCCGATCCACCATGATTCTCTCCCATCATGGATGTTTCTATCTCTCTCTCCCTCTTCCTTTCTTTCTGAAATCAATAAAAATATATTAAAAAGAAAATCCGCCTGCTCTGGTGACAGCCGAGACCCAGAGGCCTCAGAGCCTCATGTGAAAGGCCTAACCCTGAGGTTAGCTGGGAGCGGAGCGCGTCACCATCCCAATGCTGTAGGTGCTACAGCCCTTGACACTCAGCAAAGAGATTGTGTCATGGGTAAGCCAACCGACGGCCCGCCTGGTGGGAAAGGTCAAATATTCGTTTTGCAGGAGATATTTGAAATTTTATTTAGGAGAAGGACCCCATGCCCGGAGAAGCGAAGGCAATTCCCCAGGGAAAGCAGCTGTTTAGAAGGTCGGGGAACTGTCGCGAGTGCATTGAGGGTGCGGGCATCCTTTTCTCACACGGTATCGATTATTACCGATGAATAAAGATGAGCTCTCTCCTCCCCAGTGCCCGGTCATCGCCCAGCCCCCTCCCAGGGACCGCTCTGCTCTCACTGGGAGCCCTGGGGATGCGCTGGCAGCGTCCCCGCCCCGTCCCGCCACGTCCCGGTTCACCAGGAACAGCAGCGCGCGTTTGTATTTGGATGTTCAGAGAGCACTCTGGATCACCGAGCTTTGGACCGCGCTTCGTCTGCGGGATGCAGATTATCCCAATTACAACACGTTGACCTTAGGAGAAGAGCACCTGCTTTTTAAGGGCAACACCCCCTAAACCCGTGGTTGGCAAACCGCGGCTCGCGAGCCACAGGCGGCTCTTTGGCCCCTCGAGTGTGGCTCTTCCACAAAACACCACGGCCTGGGCGAGTCTATTTTGAAGAAGTGGCGTTAGAAGAAGTTTAAGTTTAAAAAATTTGGCTCTCCAAAGAAATGTCAATCGTTGTACTTTGATATTTGGCTCTGTGGACTGATGAGTTTGCCGACCACTGGCCTAAACAACACTGGAATGGATAAAGTTACCTTTTGCTGCGGCTGATAGGAGGGGAGGATGGACAAGAAACCAGGGATGGTGCTGCTGCCGGGAAGGCGCTGGGTGGCAGGGGACTTAGGGAGGGGCGCGGTGGAGTTTACAGTGTGAGCGTGTGTCCTGAGTGCACGCAGTGAAGACCTTAGAAGGAAGTCGTAGCAGGTGAACCTCGGTAAGAGGCTCTCAGGACCGGCGTTCCACAGAGGGACGACTCCTTTCAGAAACGCACGTGAACTGTCAGCCACTGAGCTCCCCATCTCTCCGGAGCTGGTTTCCTAGGTGACTGAGGCTGGCAGCGCCCAGGGGCACCGTGTGTTTGCTCCATTATTCATCCGGTAGCGTCACTTCCATGGAGCCGGCTGCCCCTGCCAGGCCGCCAGCCCTCCGCAGCAGAGAGCCTCGTCCCTGCCCTGCGGATGCTGGTGACGCTGAGTGGGATCACTACTAAGGACACCTCATTTCTGCCCCTTTAAACCAGGACAATCCGTGTACCTTCATACTGATTTAAAAAATACATATGTATACACATCCTATATAATAAAAGCCTAATATGCAAATCGACCAAGTGGCAGAATGACCAGCGGGACGATTGGTCACTATGATGCACACTGACCACCAGGGGGCAGATGCTCAATGCAGGAGCTGCCCCCAGCCTGCAGGCCCTGGAACGGCAGTGGCGGAGGGGTGGGGCTGGCAAGCAGGCAGCGCCAGGCCAGCCAAGGTGGGTGCCAGTGGGGACCCCCAATCACCTCGCCAGTCACCCCACAGAGGGAGGCGAATGGCGGCGGCAGCGGGGAGTTGGGCCGGCGAGCGGGCAGGGTCGCCCTGCAGATTGGCCCTGATCGCCAGCCAGGCCTAGAGACCCTACCTATGCATGAATTTCGTGCACTGAGCCTTTAATATATATTTAATGTCAGAGAGGAAGGGAGAGGGGGGGAGAGAGAGAAACATCAATGATGAAAGAGAATCATCAATCGGCTGCCTCCTGCACGCCCCCTACCAGGGATCGAACTGGCAACCTAGGCATGTGCCCTGACCGGGAATAAAACCATGACCTCCTGGTTCATAGGTTGATGCTCAACCATTGAGCCGGGACTTCCAGCCTCCAGGCGGGGAGGAAGTCACTTCTGTGAGGTTTTGTTACGGCAGCCTGAGCAGCCCGGGTACCAGCTTTCCCTTCTGCTAGCATCACCCGGAGGAGCTGGCCAGGCCCTTCATACTGATTTGATGACTTTTTGAAAATTAATTTTATTTACATAGGCATTTGTTACCTTTCTTTGGACTAATGGAAAAATTGTTTTCTAAGTACCCAGTAAGATTTAATTGTCACAATTAGACTTACAGACTTTTTAGTATTATTTTATTTTTTCTGTCACCATTTGTCCCCCCTGTACCTTCTGCCATCTCCACCCCCCACCCCCTGCAGTCACCACACTGTGTCCATGTCAATGAACTCTTTCTCTTTTTTTTCTCAATTCCCTGACCCCTTTCCACCCAGTCCCCCGCAGCTGTCAGCTGTTCTCCACCCGTGAGTCTGTCTCTCTTTTGCTTGTTCATTAGATTCCACGTGTGAGTGAGATCATGTGATACTTGTCTTTCTCTGACTGGCTTATTACACTTAGCACAATGCTCTCCAGGTCTCTCCATGCTGCCTCAAAGGATAAAGTTTCCTTCTTATTTACCAAGTAGTATTCCATGGTGTAAATGTACCTTTTATCCACTCATCTACTGAGGGGCACTTGGGCTGTTTCCAGATCCTGGCTATTCTACATAATGCTGCAATGAAATGTAGGGGTGCACACACTCTTTCGAATTAGTGTTTCGTGTTTCTTTGGATAAATTCCCAGAAATGGAATCGCTGGGTCATAGGCAGCTCCATTTTCAGATGTTTGGGGTAACTCCAGGCTGCTTTCCTTTGATGAGCCCCCCTGTGGAAGCAAAGTACTAGGACTATATTTTAGACTTCATGTCTCACCCTCCTAAGCAGAAGTCAGGCCAGCCTCTATGGCACCGAGGGTCCAGACTCACCCGACATCTGGTGTTCCATGCTTTCAGTGTTCAGTCTTCCATGAGCAGGGAAACCAAACAAGTCACCTTGTTAAACATTGTCTGCTCAGTCAGCGAGACTCTGAACTCCGACCCTGTAAAGTACTGGCCACCTACGGACTCAGGGGCACTTCCTCAGCAATTTGAAGAGAACTTGGGGTTCACAGATTTGCTGAAAGCTAGAGCCCCCCGTAAATGATATGATTCGCAGTTAACTCTCTCCTCTGGGTGATGCTAGCAGAAGGGAAAGCTGGTACCCGGGCTGCTCAGGCTGCCATAACGAAACCTCACAGAAGTGACTTCCTGCCCGCCTGGAGGCTGGAAGTCCTGGAGCAAGGTCCGGCAGGGCAGTTTGGGGTGAGACCTCTCCTCCTGGCTTGCAGGTAGTCACATGACCAGAGACTGAGCCAATTCTCTGTATCTCTTCTTATAAGGACACCAACCCTTTCAGAGTAGGGCCCCACTCTTATGACCTCACTAGAGGCCCGGTGCATGAAATTCGTGCACGGGGGTGTGTGTCCCTCAGCCCGGGCTGCACCCTCTCCAATTTGGGACCCCTCAGGGGATGTCCGACTGCCGGGCCTAAATGGGCAGTCAGACATCCCTCTTGCAATCCAGGACTGCTTGCTCCTAACTGCTCACCTGCCTGCCTGCCTGATTGCCCCTAACCACTCTGCCTGCCTACCTGATGCCCCTGACTCCTCCCCTGCCTGCCTGATCACCCCTAACCACCTCTACCTGCCTGCCTGATTGCCCCTAACCTCTCTGCCTGTCTGCCTGATCGCCCCTAACTGCCTCTGCTTGCCTGCCTGATCACTCCTAACCACCTCTGCCTGCCAGCCTGATCACCCCTAACTGCTCCCCTGCTGGCCTGGTTGCCCCTAACTGCTCTCCCCTGCTGGCCTGGTTGCCCCTGACTGCTCTCCCCTGCTGGCCTGGTCACCCCTAACTGCTCTCCCCTGCTGGCCTGATTGCCCCTAACCACCTCTGCCTTGGCCCCTGCCACAGTGGCTTTGTCCAGATGGATGTCCAGAAGATGTCCAGTCTAATTAGCATATTACACTTTTATTAGTATAGATAACCAACAATACTTCCTTAGAGGCCTTGTCTGCAAAGACAGTCACCCTGGGGGTTAGGGCTTCAATATGTGGATTGGCGGGGGGGGGGGGGGGGGGGCAGGCAGGGATGTGTATGGAAATGTTTCAGAGATATTTATTTGCGTGGCATTTAGTTGAGCATCTATTTGGGGTCAAACTGATTCTTGGCATCTATTCTTTGGATATCTGTGAAGACGACACCACAGTACTGTGGGCTGCGGCTGAATGTGAGGACCCGGGAGTTGGGTTTCAGTGTGTATTGATTTTTTCCCCAAATCTTTAATTTCTTTATTGATTAAGGTATTACATTCAGCGTGCATTGTTAAATGCTGGGCATCGGCAAGCGCAGACAGCACCGCTACCGTGAGCCAGCACGCCCGTTTCGTGAGGTCAGGTTCAAGGCTGTGGTAGGCGTGGGTTGGGACACTGACATTTCCGCCTGATGGGGTGGAGGGCAGAGCAAAACTCTGATGAGACGGGTCCTTCCGTCCAGCCCCCGAGCAGTGAGCATGGGCATGGCGGTCAGCCTTGCTCCCGTGAAAGGCGGGTGGCTGTGTGCCATGGCCGGCCCCACGCAGCGGCTGGGAGACCAACAGGCGGCGACCTTCCCCTGGCAACGCCTCGGGCTGCGGCTCAGGGTCTCTCAGCCGCTGGCGCAGACCCGGGTCAGCGAGTGAAGCCAGCGTGGGGGAGGTGGTGGTTTTTAACGGGGTGATTCGAAGAAATGAAAGCACTCGGTGTTTCTGCACAGGGAAAGAACCTCCGCTACCAACGCTGCTCACTGAACGCTGCAGGGCGCTCCTCTGCCCGCAGGCCCCGACGGGACGGGGCGCCCTAAGCCCTCAGCCAGCATTCCCTCAGCGAGTGGGGGGCACCGCCTTCTGTGGGTTTCAGACCCAGGGGGCCGGGCGGAGCCTGGACTGTTGCGGTTCTTGGGGTGATGCCCAGGTTGCTGTCCAGACCACACAAGGAGGAGCGAGGCTCCAAGCGCCCCAAGACACAGTCCCTGCGGAGACTCACGAGACACAAACCGGGCGGACGGCATTGCCGGCTCCTCTCCACGGGGCTCCGAGGGTGGACAAGGCGAGGGCAGAGCCGCCGGCGGAGCGGGTGCCACGTGATCCACCTGCCCAGGAGTGGCCGGGGGGTGGCCTGTGGCCTTCAGTCCCCGCCGCGGGCGCCGGGCAGAGAACGTCGGGCTCCGATGGCAGCACAGGCCGCAGGAGCGTGTTGGAAACCTGGAACTCAGCGATGCAGACTTGATTTCACAAGTGGCAGCACATCCTCAGCGGCCTCCAGTCAGAGGGATGACCAGTAGAAGTAGCCATTTCATCTGCAAAGGAGAGCTTTGGAAACTGGCGCGGACGAGCCTGCAGTCACACGGACTGGCCTTGATGGGTCACTCCCCACCACACCGGAGCCTCTGAGGCGGGGCCAGGCAAACCTCTTAAATCGCTCTTCAGACCTTCCCCCTCCCTTATAGCAGGAGCCCCACTGTTTCCCCGAGAGATTTCCTCACCCCAGAACTCCTCCTCCAGGCAGGCCTCCAGTTCTTCCCCTCCCCACGTCTCAGCAAGCCTGGCCACCTTCATGTACCATTCCCCAAGGAAGAGATCAGTGGTGGTGGCAGATCCCCTGCGCTCTGCTCCTCTCGCACCCCTCTCCTTTTTAAAAACAACAACAACAAAAAACAGAGGTGATATATCCTTTTTAAAAAAATATGTGTTTTTATGATTTCAGAGAGGAAGGGAGAAGAAGAGCGAGAGAAACATCAATGATGAGAGAGAATCATTGATGGGTTGCCTGCCTCCTGCATGCCCCACACTGGGGATTGAGCCCAAACCAGGGCATGTGCCCTTGACGGGAATTGAACCCGGGACCCTTCAGTCCACAGGCCGACGCTCTATCCACTGAGCTAAACCAGCTAGGGCCACCCCTCTCCTTTCATTCTCAACAGTTGAGACTGAAATTTAAAAAGTTTTCAATTAGCTGCCCTTCACCTCTCTGCTCTACCGAATTCTTCTGTCACCGGAGCTGCCTGTGCTGACCGAGCACGTGCAGGAGGTGCCGAGAAGGAAGAGACGTGCATCCTTGGTCCTTCGATAGCCGAGAGCCTTGCTCCCGCAGTGAATGGCCCGAGCCGGGGAGCGGCTCCCGGTTGCCGAGCCCCGGTGCTGTGCCTGCTCTTCCCACCGGAGCCTGCTGCCACGTAGAGCAGGCTGTCCAAGAAGGCCCAAGCGAATGGACAGTGATTTGGCTTTCCAGGTGTCCAGCCCAGTGGTTAGACATGTACATCGCTGAGGACGGGGCCCCCCAATAAACCTAGTGCCCGCCTGTCACCGTACATAGTCAGCACAGTATTCTGGGCTCTATTCCCTATGCTGGACTGAACACCCGGTGGCCACAGTGGCCACCACTTTCTGCTTCCTAACCCCTTCACCCTTTCCCCCGGCCCCCTCCCCTTCCCCTCTGGCCACCGTCAAAATGTTCCTTCTCTATAACTATGAGCCTCTTTCTGTTTTGTTTGTTCATTTATTTTGTTTTTTAGATTTCATATATAAGCCACATAATGTGGTGTTTGTGCTTCTCTGTTTGACTCACTCAGCACAATCCCTCTGGGTCCTTCCATGTTGTTGCAGATGGCAAGCTTCCTTTCTTCCTTTTTCTATGGCTGAGTCATATATGATTATATGTAGGTACCACTTCTTTTTTTAAAATATATTTTTATTGATTACAGAGAGGAAGGGAGAGGAAGAGAGAGATAGAAACATCAGTGATGAGAATCATCGATCGGCTGCCTCCTGCACGCCCCCTACTGGGGAAGGAGCCCACAACCCAGGCCTGTGCCCTTGACCGGACTCAAGCCTGGGACCCTTGAGTCCGCAGGCCGACGCTCTATCCACTGAGCCAAACCAGCTAGGGCGGTGCTACTTCTTTAGCCATTCATCTCTGATGGACACTTAGGTTGCTTCCACATCTTGGCTATTGTAAATAATGCTGCAAGAACCTATGGATGTCTATGTCTTTTCAATTTAGTGTTTTGAGTGTCTGCAGGTAAATACCCAACGTGGGGTTGCTGGGTCCTGGCTGCTTCTTGCCATATGCAGCCTTTGTTTAACGTCTATTCCGGCTGCTTTGTCTGGTACAAAAGGTTCTCTTCCGCCTGCTGCTCCCCTTGCCTGGGCCATGTCCCCTCCCTCCGTCGGAGCACAGCTTGTAGCGTTTGCCTCTTTGTAGCTTCCCTGGACAGAGGGGCTGCGCCCGGCCCGTCACAGTTCTGTGTGCGTTCATCACCCCATCCCGGGGGGAGGCCCTTTTCAGAACCGGCATTTCCCAGCGGGTGTGCTCTCCTGTCTATGTGGCTGGGAGGCTTTGAGCGGTGTGGGTCCGCACCGTGCTCTGGCCTTCCTCGGGAGCGTCTGGAAAACCCGCCCGGCCCCATTTCCGGGCCCCGCGCTCTGAGCCCTCGCTGCACGTGGGACTCTGCGGGGCCTTAGGAAGTGTCCATGGGCCCAACTAAAGCGAGTCTCTGGGGTAGGACCCAGGGGTGAGTTTATTTTTAAATGTCAGGAGCAAGAATGGCTACTTTATTTCAAAAAGGTCCCTTCTCTTGTCCCTGAAACAAAGCAAAATCAGCCAAACAAATCAAACAAAAAATAGTAATAACCCTACGGCACAGGTTTAGCCAGAGGGAGGCCTAGAAAGGTCCGAGGCCTGGAAGCTGGGGCTCCCGGAGACAAATGTGGAAATCACAAAATTAAAGGACAGACATTCAGCCAACGGTGTTCGCTTAGCTACTAGACACTGGGCTTGTCCCCATTCAGCCACCCCCGAGCCTGTGAGGAGGCCCTCGGCTCACATCCGGGTTTCAGCTGGTGGAGGCTCAGGGCCATTTCCCTGGTCGGCACAGAGGGCGGTGGGGAGAGGAGCAGAGCCCCTGTCTTCATGTAGCTTCTTCTTACTTCCCCGTAGCCCCTCACCTTCCCAGGGTGAGGGTGCTCTTTCAGATTTACTAATGGGGGGGGGGGTCCAGAAGTTCTAGCTAAACCCCTGTCACAGGGGCTCCATGGGGCATAGAAGGAGTAGCGGGGTAGCGGGGTAGCAGGGTTCCCAACTTGAGACTGGGCATCGGAATGTGGCTCCTCATTTTGAGCACATCACTCCCCACCTGTGCCTCAGCTTCCTCACAGGCCAGAAAGATGTAGGAGCCATTGCCACGCACACCTCAGCAGATTCTGTGAGATGACACCACCACACAGCTGAGTGCTCGAAAGCCTACAAAACAAGTCAAACAAAAAAAAAAGCGTTGTCATTGTGATTATTTATGAACAATGAATTTGGCTTATGTTCTATGTTCCCAACTTTGGGGACAGAATGGAGTTTGGAAAAAAAAAAAAGAAAAAAAAAAAAAGTCTTGTAGTACATTTAATGATATGAGCTCAATGAAAACAAAGAAAATAATTTTTTTAAAAAAGACAGCCTGGGTATTTGTGATGGCAATGAAAATTTGGGGGAAGAGGGAGGAAGTGTTTTCTATTGTGCTTTATTTATTTTTATTTATTATTTTATTTTATTTTATTAAATCTTTATTGTTCAGATTATTATAATATATTTTATTGATTTTTTACAGAGAGGAAAGGAGAGGGATAGAGAGCTAGAAACATCGATGAGAGAGAAACATCGACCAGCTGCCTCCTGCACACCCCCTACCGGGGATGTGCCCGCAACCAATGTACATGCCCTTGACCGGAATCGAACCTGGGACCTTTCAGTCCGCAGGCCGACGCTCTATCCACTGAGCCAAACCGGTTTTGGCTGTTCAGATTATTATAGTTGTTCCTCTTTTCCCCCCCATAGCTCCCCTCCACCTGGTTCCCACCCCACCTCATGCCCTTACCCCGCCCCCCTGTCCTCCTCCATAGGTGTATGATTTTTGTATCCCGCTCTGCAGAGACGGTGGGCTCCTCACTCCGTGCAGCCTGGGACACGCCGCGGAAGGCTGTTTCCAACGGCTGTTCCCTTTAGGAAAAGAGCTCGAAGTTCCCCTGAGATGTGACCGCAGCTTCTCATTTGGCTGCTTCTACAGAGTGTCTTCTCAGGATCACTTTTCAGAGAAGCTTGTCCAGCGAGAGCATTAATATTAACATTTCACGTCAGAAATGACTTCCTGGGGAAGAGGTTAGCCTCATAACAAGCTAGGAAGATGCAGAACGTTTTATGAATCCTGAAGGCCTTGGTCACAAACAAGAAAATGAAAGGAAGCAGGGGAAACGGGTTCCAAAGCCGTCGGAAGGCCTGTGTCCCACTCCATTCCTGCCGTGGCCTCGCCTCCATTCTGTTTATTTCTCAACACTGGTGATGTTTTTCGATGTTATGTCATTTTATTTTCATGATTAACGTTGGATGAGTTCTTATAAACGAGTTGCACATTATTCTGCACACAGCACCGAATCAGTACTTAAAATCACCAGCTAATGTGAATCACATGAAGCTCTCGTGTTCCCGAGTCAAATGCAATTCAATATCAGCCATCTCATCTACCTGGCTTTATACAGACTAACTCTTGTCAGCTACTTTTTCAAATATCACGCTGTACTTAATTTGTGAATATCTAAAAAATGTTTTCCCAGGCATATAAGAAAAGTTTAGCTAAAATTTTTCTCTCTAATAGTGTAGACGTTTGCACTTTATGGCAATTACATAATTTTAACACCATTTTCAAATTGTGCTTTTCCAAACTTAAAAAGGCGCATTCCCTAAGTTCCCACCTCACGGGTGCTCAGGCAATTCTGAGCATGTCAGCTAGTCCCTCTGCCCTTTTCCTTACCCTCTGCCCAGTAGAACATCAACCTTTCAAAACGTTTGTTTTACAATAAGAAATGTGGGTTTCCTTTCAGTCACCACTAGAAATCACAGCTGTTAATCGTGTCTAACAAAGATACACATAGCTGATTGCACATCTTTCATCACCAATTTAACTCAACTTTCCTGCTTTTTATTCTGATCACCAAACCAATAGAACCCCCACAAATATTAAATAACAAAACATTATAAAGGCTACACAATATCCCCCTTCTTATCTATGGTGTAGACATTCCAGGACCCCCCCAGGATGCCTGAAACCACAGATTACTGAACCCTGTATATACTATGTTTTTCCTATAATACATAACCAGGATCATTTAAAAAATATATTTTTATTGGTTTCAGAGAGGAAGGGAGAGAGAGAGATAGAAACATCAATGATGAGAGAGAATCATTGATTGGCTGCTTCCTGCACGCCCTCTACTGGGGATCGAGCCCACAACCCCAGCATGTGCCCTTGACCGGAATCGAACCTGGGACCATTCACTCCGCAGGCCGATGCTCTATCCACTGAGCCAAATCAGCCGGGGCCCATGATCATTTTTATTTACAGATTAGGCACGGTAAGAAATTAACAGCAACGCTAATAATAAAATAGAACAATTATAGCAATGTACTGAAATAGAAGTGATGTGAATGTGGTCTCTCAAACACCTTACTGTACTGGCCTCAGCTTTCTTCTTGTGCTGATGTGAGATGCTTCGAGGCCTACGTGATGAGCAGGAAGGGAGGTGAATGGCGCAGGCGTGGTGACGTAGCGTTGGGCTACTTGGCCACAGGCACTGGGACACTTGCCAGCCCGTCGATCACCCGCGGCTGCTCAGTGACGCGCAGGCGGGCAGCATAGACAGCGTGGCTACACTGGACAGAGGGATGATTTCAGCACACTGCCCAGAACCCCGTGCAACTTAAAACCTGCGAATTGTTTATTTCTGGAATTTTCCATTTCATGCTTTTGGCCCGCAGGGAACTGGCGCTCTGGACGGTGAAACCGCAGCTAAGGGGGGATTGCTGTAAACTCCGGTTGTTAGCGGTTTCCCTTTGCTCCTTTTCCATTTTCCTTTCTGTCCTCGAGTTCGCATTTCGGGGTCATTTGTCTCCCAGACCTACTAGAACACCTAGTTACGCTTTCAAAGCGGCGCGATCCCACAGAGCCCATATTTCTCAGAGGGCAACTCCAGCTTTTCCCTTCACAGGTAATGAGATTCTTTGTCAAGGTAATGGGCCCACTCGCTGTCACCCCAGTTTGAGCGTAGGCACATTTGGAGGTTGTTTTGCTTGTTCTCTCTCCCCTTCTCTGGAGCACGCGCCTCGCCCCTCCCTGGGAGTGGGGAGCTGGCTTTGTCACAGTCATACAGGCCCCTCCCAGGCGACACGGCATCGTCCCGGTTCCACGTCAGCAGCCCCGCACGGGTGCTCCCCGCAGATCCGACCCTCTGCCTTACTAGCGGAACACCGTTGATACTTCTCTACGTGTATTTACCCTTCAATCCGTCTTCTCCCCATGGGAGCGGGAGGGAGAACAGGAAGTGGGAATGTAGCGTGGTCAGGAGAGAGGGGGAGATGGAGGCTGGGAGAGGGGAGAGCGGGACAGAGCTGGGGAACTCACTGCCCCTTCTGGGCCTGCCCCCCACTAGGCGCACCCCCTTTTCACAGGCGCTTAAGACTAAGGAAAGGGAAGACGGCAGAGGCTGCCTTTGGAAAAGGGAGCCTGAAGTATCAGTGCTGGTCTGATGAGGGACTGCGAAGAGGTGATGAAGGCGGGTGTGTGTGTGTGTGTGTGTGTGTGTGCGCTATTTTGTGCCCTTCACCTTCTCCAGGGTTCCCCCTCGGCCACTCCGACCCGTGGCCCAGCTCCCACTCCGGAACAACCTGGCTGTGTTGCATGTCTCATCGGCTGTTAGAATTTGTGTCCAATGTTTTCATTTTCTCTCTTCTTTAGATTGAAACTCAAAACCAAAACTCCAAGAGCCTTACACTGCATTTCCCTAGCCATTAATCCATGTCTTCGTAGCACAGTTTGGAGCCACAGCCACATACATCCACCATGCTTTTCTGTTAGGTTGTTCAACAAAGTCGGTTATCAACGGATACAGCTATTTTCAGGAGCCGTGACCGAGAGGGGGATTACACTGGAAAGGGTCGAGTTTGGGACGCAGGTCCTGGAAATCAGCTTGGATTGAAGCAGAAGAGAGCCGCCCTGCGGGGCAGCAGGTGGGAGGACAGACACAGAGAAAGCCTCCTGCCGATTTAACAGGAGGCTTTGTTCTCTCAAGGTCACGAGCAACTATAAAATGTCATCATGACCCCCTCTTTGCTGGTGTGACCGCTGCTCTGTTAACAATGGCACCTCCAGACCTAGGTTGCTATCCCCACCCACCTATTGCTGGGGACAGCAGTTGCCAATCTGCCCTCCTCTCAATCTTGCTGCAGAACAGCCCCCAGCCCCCAGAGGGTCCCCTCAGAGCTTCCCAGCACCCTTCAGCAGGAACCCCGACCTCACCAAAGACGCCCGGCCGCCCCGCCCTGGAGAGGCCCATCCTGGCTCCTGTGCAGCGAGCCCCTTGCTTGCAAGTCCATCAATATGTTGCCAAACTGCAGGCTGGAGTCTGGTTGACTTTGACGGGTTGAACGTTAACAGGTAGAAGTTGGCGAGTTTGAATGGTTTTCTTAGGCACTTGGAGTGTTTAAATAAGATTTCCCAATGCTAGCAGTTTGTTTGGTTGTTTTGGGTGATCTATAAATGATAAGAAAACAAGTCTTTAAAATATCAAAGTCCTTCGACACATAATGAAATAAGTATCTGAGCCTTCATAACTTCATCCAAAGCTGACAATTTTCAATAATAAAAATTATTTCCCATCATGTTGCTTTCCATAACTTTTTAAAAGACATGATTGTCTGGCTGAGAATGAACACATGTCCATTGGTTTCATTTTTGGACAAGCTGAATGAACTCTGGGGTTCCTCTCCTCTCTCTAGCTCCGTCTCCCGGGCTAGTCCGCGACGGGATCATGTTTGTCTTCCCTGCAAACAGGCCCCACGCTGTGTGTGCACAGGTTACTCTATTCTGATAGATGCTCCAGGCATGCTCTAACCCAGCGGTCGGCAAACTCATTAGTCCACAGAGCCAAATATCAACAGTACAACGACTGAAATTTCGTTTTAGAGCCAAAGTTTTTAAACTTAAACTTCTTCTAACGCCACTTCTTCAAAATAGACTCGCCCAGGCCATGGTATTTTGTGGAAGAGCCACACTCAAGGGGCCAAAGAGCCGCATGTGGCTCGCGAGCCACAGTTTGCCGACCACGGGTCTAACCTGACATATCTGGACTGCGTCGTAGTTTGTTTCTAGACACTTCTACTTCAGCTTTATGCATCGCAGCTTCAAAATACACTTTACATCTGACAGGAAGAGTTCCCTCCAACTCCCCCCCCCCCCCCCTGCCATTATCCTCTTCTTTTTTCAAAATGGTCTAAGTTGTTTAGACTGTTTACCTTACCAAGGACATTTTGTTAAAACTTGGTTCAATTCCAAAATAAAATTACACTAAAAATGATCCTCATTGCAACTTTATAAAAAAATGACATTAAACTTCTAACTTAATTCTGAAATAATTGAATTTACTCTCTCAGAACTTAGTATGCTTCCCCCCTAAATATTATTTTGTTTCTCTGTACAGTTTTTTTTAAAAAGACATGTACCTAATATTCTCATTGTTTTAAATACAGCTTGAATTATTTTTCTTTAATAAAAATAATGCTCAAAATAGAAAAATTTGGAAAGTGCTAAATATATATATACCATCATACTCCTAATAGGTCATAGTATTAATAATTTCCTATTTTTTAATTCACATATATTTTTACATTTATTTATTTAGTAAATCTTTATTGTTGAGATTATTACAGACGTCCCTCTTTTTCCCCACCATGGTCCCCCTCCACCCAGTTCCTGCTGGGCCTCAGGCCTTCACCGCCCTGTTGTCTGTGTCCATAGGTAATGCACACATGTCTAGAAGATCTTTGTTTAATCTCTTCCTGCCCCCTCTAGCTCCCTTCCCTCTGAGAATCGTTAGTCTGTTCCATTTCCATGCCTCTGATTCTATTTTATTCACCAGTTTATTCTGTTCACTAGATTTCTTATTAGTTTATTTTCACTTTTAGATCCAATTGTTGATAGGTATGTATGTGTTGCCATTTTGTTGTTCATATTTTTTATCTTTTTCTTTTTCTTCTTCCTCTTCTTAAAGAATACCCTTCAGCATTTCATCTAATACTGGTTTGGTGGTGATGAACTCCTTTAGCTTTTTCTTGTCTGCGGAGATTTTTATCTGGCCTTCAATTCTGAATGATAGCTTTGCTGGGTAGAGTAATCTTGGTTGTAGGTCCTTGCTATTTACCACTTTGAATATTTCTTGCCACTCCCTTCTGGCCTGCATAGTTTCTGTTGAGAAATCAGCTGACAGTCGTATGGGTACTCCCTTGTAGGTAACAAACTGCTTTTCTCTTGCTGCTTTTAAGATTGTCTCTGTCTTTAACCTTGGCATTTTAATTATGATGTGTCTTGGCGTGGTCCTCTTTGAGTTCCTCTTGTTTGGGACCTCTGTGCTTCCTGGACTTGTAAGTCTATTTCTTTCACCAGGTAGGGGAATTTTTCTGTCATTATTTCTTCAAATAGGTTTTCAATATCCTGCTCTCTCTCTTCTTCTGGCACCCCCATAATGTGAATGTTGGTACATTTGAAGTTGTCCCAGAGGCTCCTTACACTAGCTTCATATTTTTGAATTCTTATTTCTTTTTGCTTTTTTTGGTTGGGTGGTTTTTGCTTCCTCATATTTCAAATCATTGATTTGATTCTTGGAATCCTCTACTCTACTGTTGAATCCCTGTATATTAGTCATTATTTCAGTCAGCGTATGCTCAAAAATGGTTCATTTTTTTTTTTTGGCATTCTCACTAAGATCATTGAAAGTCTCACTAAGTTCCTTGGAGGTTTCTAGCAGATTCTTGAGTAACCTTATAACCGTGGTTTTGAACTCTATATCCAGTAGTTTGCTTTCTTCCATTTCTTTCATTTGTGACCTGTTTCTTTGTCTCCACATTTTGGCTAATTCCCTGTGTTTGTTTCTATGTATTGGGTAGAGCTGCCATGTCTTCTTGAGTTGATAGAGTGGCCTTGTGTAGTAAGTGTCCTATAGGACCCAGTGGCTCAGCCTCCCTAGTCACCTGAGCTGGGACTCTAGGTGGACCCCTTTGTGGGCTGTGAGCACAGTTTTGTTGTAGTTGAGACTTGATTGCTCTTGGTGTCACTGGGAGGAATTGACCTCCAGGCCAAATGGGTGTGAGGACCAGCTGCGACACCAGTAGGAGAGCTGCTGTGCAGGAGACACCCCTATGGAACAGGATTTGCTTCAATGAGGCTTGGTGCTCACTGAGTCTGCCCCTTGAGTGTGTTGCTTATGGATGTGTAGAGTTGTAATCTGGTGTGGTATGACACTAACCCCTGCTACA
The DNA here is from genome assembly GCA_025583905.1 of Ia io. Lineage (NCBI taxonomy): Eukaryota > Metazoa > Chordata > Mammalia > Chiroptera > Vespertilionidae > Ia > Ia io. The sequence continues at coordinate 3,668,403 of JAJQQW010000010.1, read as the reverse complement.
CTGGCTCTTGGGTCTCCAGGGAGGTGCAAAGTCAGCCACTGCCTAGGGCCATGCAGCAGGAGCTACAGAGAGATCTGCAGATTCCTCCTTTTTGTATTGGGTTTGAAAGTGCCCAGACGAGGCCCAGCTGTGAAGCAAGGCAGGCTGGTGCTGGTGCTGGGTCTTGGCCCTTTTATTGATAGGTTTGGGCTCCCTGACCCAGCTGCAGCTTGTTTGAGAGGTTTTAGTTTGAGCAAGGATAGGCCATTCATATGCAAAAGCTGCTGCATGAAGCTTGGGTGGGGTTATAAATTGGGTGGGGCAGGGTCTCAGGGAGTCACCAGGGCAGAGCAAACAGAAATGGCTGCCAGTCAGCCCTGTGACCGGGGAGTCCCAGCATAGGAACAATGATCCCTGCAAGAACCTCCGTCTAGGAAAAAGCCGCTCCCAAGTTCCTGCCCTGATGCCAGACAATCCAGTTCCTCCCCGTATGTGTCTGCATTCCCCAGAGCCTTGCCTTGAGGCTGGAGCTCAGAGGAAGCAGGACCTGGTAAGTTAAGTTCATGGTGCTGGCCTTTTAAGAGGAACAGCTGGGTGTCCAGCAGGCTCTGTGTCACTGAGCCCCAATCCACGCTGTTTTTTACAGCCTGTAGTTCTTACTGCCATAGGGGCTTCTTTTCCCAGCTCTGGGAGCCTGGGTTGGGTGTCTGGTGTGGGGCTGGGACCCCTTGCTCCTCTGGGTGGCCTCTGCAGGGACAATCTCCCTCCTGATTAAAAAAGCGGCCACATGGGTGCTGGACCAACCTGTTCCATGCCTCTGCACCTCCTACCAGTCTCAATGTGCTCTCTTCTTTACTTCTGTAATTGTAGGACTTCCATTTAGCCAGCTTTCCTGCAGTTCTTTTGATGTGGTTGTGGGAGGCGGCTAGTATAGGCATTTACCTACGCCACAATCTTCTATTTTCACATTTTTATTGTTAATTTTGACAACCTGACTCAATTATTCATTTCACTACTATTTTCAAATTTCCTTACATTTTCTAGGTGATCATCTTATTATTTAAAAATATTAGCAATCATATTCCTGCTTCTTAAAAAGTTTTTCCTTATATTCCATGTTGTGATGGGCAGAATAATGATCCCCAAAGATGAACAAGTCCTACCGTCTGAAAATGGTCAATATGTTATGTTACGTGACAAAAGGAAACTTAGGTTGCACATGGAATTCTGGTTGCTAATCAGCTGATTTTAAAATAAGAAGACTATCCCGACTGCCCCAAGCTAATCTCAAGTCCTTAAACGCCGAGAAGCTTTCTGAGCCTCAGTCTGAGGAAGGTGTGTGATCACAGAAGGTCAGAGAGGTGAGATATTAGCAGGCCTGGACTAGGCATCGCTGGCCTTGAAAATGGAGGGGGAGGAGTGCGAGTGATCTCCAGGGGCAGGAGAGGCCTCCTGCCAGTGCCTCAGCTTTAGTCCAGTAGGATCCCCATCAGACTTCTGATCTTCAGAACTACAGCATACAGGCGTGTTCTGTGCTGTTCAGTTTGTGGTCATTTGTTACTGCAGTGATGGAAAGCTAACACACATGTGGCCCTCGCCGGTTTGGCTCAGTGGACAGAGCATCAGCCTGCGAACCGAAGGGTCCCGGTTTCCATTCTGGTCAAGGGCATGTACTTCAGTGGCAGGCTCCTCCGTGGCCCGGGCCCTGGTCCGGCTCTTGTAGGAGGCAACCAATCAACATGCTCCTCTCACATCGATATTCCTCTCTGTCTTTTCCTCTCTCTTCCACTCTCTCTAAAAATTAATGGAAAAATATTCTCGGGTGAGGATTAAAAATAACAGAAAACTAGCACACATGTGTTCTTACCTTTACTTGGCAATGTTAAATAATATTGTCACATTTCGGATGGAGAAAGTATTTAGGTTGACAAACCCAGGGAGGCTCTGCCATTTCTCAGCCACAAATGATAGGGCTTCTTCTTTGCTTCATTAAATTTAATTAAATGTCTACTTTTATCGATCTGATTTCTAATGATACATTTTAATGGCTTCCTACTGCATTTTTCTAGTTGCTTCATTTATTTTTATTTAATTTCTGGAAGTACCATTTTTAAGGTTCTTATCTGACGTACTGGTCCCTGCTGGTACGTTTGCTCCCATGTCTATGGTTGCTGTGACAAGCCTCAGGTCTGATGTACACACCCTTACTTTCATCTTTTAACTCCTCTCACATTTAAGCTACATTTCGAAGGACAGAGTCTGTAAGCAGTAAACATAGCTGATGACTTCGCCCCGTGCTCCTCAATTTCTCTGCAGTCGTGGGGGAAGGTCAATGTCTTCCCAGGAGTCCTTCTTCTCTTGGTTGTAACAGCACACCGCTCTTAGACTAAGTCACGGCGGCCTGGCCCTTCCTAACCAGCAGGTGGTAAACGAAGATGCTTTCTCTCCTGGGAACCTGAATCTCGAATGGAATGCTATGGTGCTATTGAAGTTGAGTTTTTGGCTAGTGGTATCTTCCTTTTAAAGATCTTTATTTACCTGACTTAACCAGAGCCAGTTTCTAATGTTTCCACCCAATAGCCTTGGACTGATACACAGGAGATAGTGGTCAAGGTGATATAGAATACCCTCACCTGTTTCTGTGGGTTACCACAGCAGTGTTTCCTTGTACACTATTTCAGGTCATGATTTTTTTTTTTTGTTTTTAGTGTAAGGAGACTGGGTATAACAAGAAAGAAAAACTTGCCCAATAATTATGAAGAGGCATTAGACTAAGAACAAATTCTAGAAGGATCTCCCCGGTGACTCCAGTGTTGCCCGGTGTCCCTCCCAATTAATTCCTGTTTTCTCCTGGAGTGAGAGGCTGGACAATGGAGATGAGGTTAATGAAGCGTGGAGACTTCTGATTCTAACTTTGGCAGGAGAGTGAGTCCACTGCAAACCTCCTTCCCAAGTCAATCCTATGTGACTCCCAAGTCAAGTAAAAGGTCCTAGCACCACTCGTCCCTGTGGACTCACTCTCCTGCCAAATGGTGACTTATCAATGAGAGTGGCTTCCATGTGACCTGGCTTAATGGTCAATGTGGCAAACAAGGGCAGGATGTCCAGTGCAGGTCAGTGAGTGACAACGAGGAGAGTCCTTGGGGGAAAGGCAGAATGGCATAGTGGCATCAGATGGACGAGATGATAGGCATTAGGAAGTAGGTAAGATTTGGCAGTGGATCTGCTCATTGGAGCTCTTTTGGACAGAACCTTCCTCTGAGCCTTTAGTGCACCCGTTAGCATGACCCGCTTCCAGAGTAAACTTTTACAAAGATGAGCTGACCTATACTTTTACTGAAATGAATCTGTAGGACAAAAGTTTTGGAGCCAGGACACCAATGTGTATACAACTCTATAGATCCCACCGGGAGAAGAAGAGGGTTTTTTGAGAAGTTCCTGCGGCATCTCTGAGTAGCTAAAGAGAAGTCAGAATGCCACAGGAATGTCTGAAACCGGGGTGGCTCACAGAAACCGAGCAACCGGAGGTCATGTCCTTTCTCCTGCGGCTCTACCAGGAATCTGCTTAATTCACAAAACCAGGGAGTGAAAGATGTGAGGAATGGATGCGAAAAGTTTTGGACCACAATCAATAGTAAAATGTTGGGTGGCTGGAAGAAACGCCACCTCAGGTATAACACTTTCTGGTTTCCATGCTGTGCTTCTTTCCTCCCTTAACCCCTCCCCCCATGGGACATTTTAGAGAGAACCAGGGAAATTATGTTAAGGAATAATCATTAATTTTTTATGTGTGATGATGGCATCATGGTTGTATTTTCAGTCTATCTGTGAGAGATGCACACGGAAGCATTTTCTGGTAAAATGTAATGATGAGTGGAGGTGGACTGAAAATAGTCTAACACCACTAGTCAAAAACTGTGTGTGTTGGGCTGGGAGGGGCAACAGATGACAAGATTGACAGAATGTTGACAATTGTTGAACACTGGGTGATGGGTCCAAGCGGATTGATTAGGCTCTCTCTCTACCTTTGTGAATGTTTGAAAATGTCCATAGTAAATGTGGTGAGTTTATAGGTGATTTATCTTATTTATTTATTTATTTATTTGCTTATTTGTTTATTTATTTTACTGTTAATCCTCACCCAAACATTTTTCCATTGATCTTTTAGAGAGAGTGGAAGACAGAGGGAAAGACAGAGAGAAATATTGATGTGAGAGAAACACATTGATTGGTTGCCTCCTGCATGTGCCTACAACCAAGGTACGTGCCCGTGACCAGAATCAAACCCAGGGCCCTTTGGTCCACAGGCTGACACTCTATCCCACTGAGCCAAACCGGGTAGGGCTAGCTTTGCTTTTCAATATTTTATAAACTTTTACTATGAGGAATAAGCAGTAGTTTTTCAATATTTTAAAGGTATGTCCTGTATTTCAAACACATTTCCATTTCTAATGGCATTCGTTCAACCTTACGTGCCTCTGCCAGCTTCCCAGGTTTTGATAAATGAATTTAGACATTGTCAGGAAAGGTGCCACCTTCCATCACAAGGCTGTTTTGAAGTTCGGTTGAGATCACATTTCTGAAAATAGCCATCACAGTGTTATCCAAAGGGACTGCTGTTGGTTATTGACTTGCTTCTGGATTTTCTTTTCTTTCTGTCTTTTTGTTGTAATAATCCAGATGTTAGCACATATATACAAATAAATGAACTTTGACCTTATACCCTACCATGTTGATCACTGGGATTGGGCCTCAGATGTCATTTATCTTTGCTTTAGTTCTATTCCCTTTTCCCTGAGATGCAACTAAAAATCTCCTTTGAATAACTGCTGTAGGCAGAGAAATTATCCCCAAATAACTCTCTTTCTCTTGAGTATGCCCATTAGAAAATCTCCTATGCTCCTCATTCTAATAGATAAATGTAAAATATCTCAGTGCATGGAAAATACTGAGGTGGTGATGATGATGATGATAATAATAATAAAAAATAATTTCCTTTTCCCTCCACTCGCTTCAATTTCTCTCTTCCTGCTTCTTCCGTTTGTCTCGGGTCCTACTGTTGCTGCCCTGCTTCTAATCTGCTAGTTTTCCAGGCCTGTGGCCCATCCGTGGGCCTGTTGACCTCTTCTTGCGATCCTGTTCCTCTGTCGATGCATCCATGCCCTCTTCCCTCTTCCTGCGATCCTGTTCCTCTATGGATGCATCCATGCCCTCTTCCCTCTTCCTGCCTTCCCACCGGGGAGTGAGAGGAGCCGCCTTTCCTAAGGAAGGGCTAGCTTGCGGTTGGTTGTTCCTTTGTCCATGCATGTTATTTCACGTGCAGCCGCTTTCTGTCTTCCTTCACACCTCCTCTCTCCCAGAAAGCCGCGGTTTGTTTGTTTTCTGTCCCATTTCTGCAGCCTCTGCTCACGGCCCCGCCCAGTCTCCTGTGGCGCTTTGTGAAGTCACCTGGGCAGAGCGGTCGGCTTAGTTCAGTCATCCCCACTTTATGGATTGGTTTGGGCCTGGCCGATCGTGCCCCTCTCCCTTTTGTTATGGCCAGTGACTGAACCCCATGGATCCCGCACGATCCCTGGAGATTGAAAATCCACTTCCTTCCTGTTAGTGACGAGAAAGCAGAGCCCGTGTCTCCTGCGTCTGGCCCGGGCTGGGCGCCCCAGGGCGCCTCATTCACCCACCGGCACAGTCATGTTCGATCTGTGGACAAGGCTGCGCCTCCCGTGGGCTTTCACTTCTGCCTCCTCCTTTGCATGGAGCGTGGGAGCCGCTGCGGCCACTGACGGCTGGTCGGAGCCACTGCAGCCTCGGGGAGCCCGGCCCTGGGCTGCTCCCCCGGTTCGGGCCGTGGGTAACCGCCCAGGACCCTGCCCGTGTCCTCCAGTCCCGCCCGCGCTTGGGAACAGGCTGGCCATGGCTCCATGCTCACGGCAGGGTGCCCTTCAGTCCTGGACGGAAGCAGGGACATGTGCAGGACACACGTCCTCTTCAGTGCCATCTGAATAAACATCGCTGGGGTTGAGGGGACCTAGGTGAATAAAGGAAAGTCCATTCTTCCCAAACAAAGCCACGGAACCATCCTGAAAAGAAGTAGGTCAGCACCCCGCGGCAGGAGGCTCACCTCGGAAACGGAAGCAAAGGAACCCAGGTCCTCTCTGTGGACGCCCCGTAGGGTTAAAATGCTTTGCCAAAGACGTTTAAAAGTTGCTCACAAAACGACGGCTCATTTGCGGGAAACAGAAGCTGAACCTGGAAGCCAAGGCCATCGGCTTTCTCTGCTGTGTGCCAGCTCTGTCCCCGGGGCGCATCGGAAACCTCATAGCCCTGACCCTCGGGGAAATCTCACCGACCTCCTGCGGGGCTCCGGAGCCACAGTCCCCGCCTCTGTGTGTGACCTTTTGCAACTAGTCGTTAGCCTCCAGGCTTCCATAATATTGTACTTCACTGGCCCCAGCTAAGGACATGACATGTAATTTCTCCGGTATAGACTATTCCCCGGCTTTTTTCTTTAATTTGATGAAAACTCCGCTTCTTTTACACAGAAGGCTATTCGCCGTCTACGAATGCCCTTTCCCGTGAGCGGCAGCAGCAGGTCATCGCCCGCAGGCGTGAGCAGGAGGAGGGCGGCTGCTGGAGGGCCGGCCGGGCTGCAGCGGGCACTGTCCCAGGAGCCGGTTGGGAGCCGAGATCTAGTCTGGTCTGTCTCTGCCGGTGAAACACCGTGCTGTTGTCCCTGCCTGTGTCCCTCTGTCACTCACCGTGGCCGGATTTACTGTTCCACTCAGTGGTCCCAGAGTGTTGGCTGCAGAACAAGCCTCTGGCTGCCTCTGGCTGAGGCCGCTGATCGGTGACAGGAGTCATGCCCGGATTTGCTCTGCTGCCCTCTCTAGCTTCTCTTGCCATCAATCCATCTTGTTGGTGCTCTCTGGAGGTCTTCAGAGGTCAATATAATATCAGTAAAGTGTTGTTTTCCTTTAATTTTTATTGATTGATTTGAAAGAGAAGAAGGGAAAGAGAAAGAGAGAGAGAACCATCGATTTGTTGTTCCACTTATTAATGCATTCATTGGCTGATTCTCATATATGCCCTGACCAGGGATCGAACCCCCAACCTTGGGTAGCTAATGGCATAGCAGGGCGACACTCTAACCAACTTGTATGTATCAGTAAGGTGTTAACTGAAGGATGGCCTCAGGTTCAGTGGCCTTCGGGTATGTTTACAACTGAGAACCCCTCCCTCCCCTTTAATGCACAAGAGTCACCTGGTCTGTCACACCCCCAACAGGGCTCCTGTTTGGATACATCAACCTTTGATTCCCATAAGCCCGCCTCCCCCTCGCCGGCGAGACAAACAATCTGGATTATTTACCTGGCTTTGTGAACGCCATCTCATTGCCCGTCTTTCTGTTTCTGCCCGGAAATGTCCATGTGTGTCTGCTTCATGTCCCACCTCATCCCCCCATCGTCCGTGTGCTCTGCAGACTCTCATCAGACCGTCTCATCGAGCTGATCTCAGCGGCCTGTCCGTCAACAAGCTTCCCTGCCCCCGTGCAGGAGTGACCCTTTCCCCGGCTGCATTGCCACTCGTCAGACGTTGGTGCCTGGCCCCTCCAGCTGTTAGGAATGGGGCCCACGGGGAGATGGAACTTACAGAAACCTGCTCTTTGGAGGCAGGTCCTGGGGGAATAGGCCTGGCTGGCGGTGGTGCGCGGTCTAGATAACGTCTTCAGAATTTGAAAACGGTTAGATGCAGACAGCAGTGTGAGCCCAGGCAGGCTGTCAGCGCAGGGCCTGACGTTAGTGCCTGAACACGCGGATGAATCAACGTGGGGGATTGTGCTGGGAACAGGAGGGAAGGCGGGCTGCGTGCAAAGCTATGGATCGAGGGAAAGTGGCCGAGGACAGCAAGGCTAGCACCTGGCCTGGTACCGAGTCCCCCAATCAATGACTGGGGCGCAAGGTAAACCGGAACATAGATTGGGTCAGGAGTGGAAGCAAGCGTGAAATGACAGTAAATCCTGAAACCATGAGCTGGAAAAAGAAACCCTTGTTTCCAGAGGGAACGCTGAAGGACAGTCACTGGTTCAGGGTGAGTTCCTGGTCTTTGTTCGAAAGGCTGGAGTGAAAATACTCTTTTCCACTGACGGTGAACAGCGAAGGACACCACCCCAAATCCAGCTGCAGGTCTACCACCTGCTGGGCGTGTGGGCATGAAGGGGGCTGAGACCCAAAAGCAGAGAGGGAAGGAGAAGGGCCGTTTCCTGGCGGTGAAGGGGGAGGAAGTCAGACTTCAGAAGAAGTGGCTTCAATTAGAAACCAGGACGAGTTTGTTGTTCTGTTTTTTTAAACAAACAAACAGTATTATGAAGACTGTCAGCTCTACATTGGCCTGTTTCTGATGGGAAAGGCAGGGTTGTCAGTCACCATATTCACAAAGTCCAGGACATACCTTCAGGCAGTCGCTTTGCAAACGTCCGAAATAAAGTCATTTCACTCAGGAGCTAGCGCCTTGCAGGGCAGACTCAGGCTGTGTGTGGAGGAGGAGCTGCCTGGGAGGCCGTCTCTGTGCATTCAGAGCCGAGTGGACGGTGCCGTGGTCTCTGCTGCCTTCAGTGGTGGGAGGTGACGTCGGTGGTGGATGGCGGCCACGCCAGGTGTCACGTCTGCTCTTGCACTTCTTCTTGTGGTCACGTTTCCTCCACCGCCATACACATCTGTCTGTCAACGTTTGCTTAACAATTTTCTCAAATAGTCGTCTTGCTTTTGTGTTGTAGTTTGACTCATTTTATTTGCATAGATGGAACAAGAAATGTTTAATATAGAATTAGCTCCTTACACTTTTTTTTTAATGGAACAATGTGATACTGAGACTCAGTAGTGTACGTCTGTCTCTAGGTTTGTAAAGCCTTCATGGTTTTGATTTATTCTTACGTGTTTCCTAGTAGAGAGCAGAGTCCATCATCCAGTTCACCCCTACCTGATTTCACCCCAGCACTTATACCTCAAAGGGTGTCCTTTTTCCAAAAGATACCCACATTTCTCAGGGGCCCTGCCCTGCCAAGAAGTGACATTTCCCCCCACCTCCAGGGCCAAGATTACAAGTACCAGGTGAGGCCGCGGAAGGATGCTGTAGGCTTCATTTCTGCAGTCAAAGCAGAGGACTTGTTTTTATGACTGGATTCGTGTTGTCTAATTAAATGAAATTTGTAGCATGGGAATGTTAAGATTTGGATTTTTTTCAATCCTATTCAGGTAGGAAAGAGGACGGATTCTTGCTGAGCCAAAACAAATAACTACATTGTCATGAAAAGTAAAGGTCTTTATTGAAAGTAATTTTGTATAATGTTTAACCATTATAACTAATTTTGTGAGTCTTTTAATAGACAAAGTCAAATATTACATGTCATAATTTTTTACAAAATCATTATTTGTATGATTTTCTTGCCAACTTAATAGTTTTGATTCTGTACTAAGAATTTTTATAAGTATCCTTTTTCCTCAACACTGAGGACTCAGGTTCAGAGTGCTCCATTTAGTTGTTACACATTTAATCTCTTAAATTGAGGGTTTAAGACAGATTCAGAAGAAAGAAAAGGGGTTTCTCTCATGTTCACTAAAGGTAAAATTAAATTAATCCCAATGAAATGACTTTATTAGGTCTCTTTTGTCCGATACAAGGACTTCTTGTTTTGCTGGTTGAGCTGTGTGGTCTACCTTCATGAAATCACTTGCTTCCACATCACAGGGGTCTTGGAAATCCTGATGCATGGGCTTGGTAGTTAGAATATTGTCTGTGGGGACAAGGCCAGCTCATTCGCGGGGGCCTACATCTGTGTGTCAGTTTCCTGTGGTATGGAGAGTACCAAGTGTCTGATGCATCTCTTTCTGCAGCGCTCTTGATATTTCTTTTTCAGATGACTCAACCTCTGATCAGTACTTTGTAGAAAGGACTTCAGGTATATTTAAAGGGGAAGGAGCAGCACAAAAGTGGTATAATGCACATTCATTCACTAAAGCTTTTATTAGTGAATAAAAGAAAGCTCAGCCCAGCTGGTGTTGCTCAGTGGTTGAGCATTGACCTATGAACCAGGAGGTCACGATTTGATTCCCGGTCAGAGCCCATGCCTGGGTTGCAGGCTTGATCCCCAGTAGGGGGTGTGCAGGAGGCAGCAGATCGATGACTCTCTCTCATCATTGATGTTTCCATCTCTCTCTCCCTTTCTCTTCCTCTCTGAAATCAATAAAAACATATTTTTTTTAAAAAAAAATCATATGAAAGACAGTAAGAGCATTCTGAGGCACCTCTAGGGCCTTTAATTTACCCATAAAGTGTGTATTATTATTGCCATCAATGGATGAGGTTATTTTTATTTTACTTTTATTTTATTTTTTAATTTCTTTATTGATTAAGTTGTTACATATGTGTCCTTATTCCCCCATTACCCTCCTATGCCCCCAACTCATGCCCTCACCCCCCTGTTGTCTGTGTCCATTGGTTAGGCTTCTATGCATGCATACAAGTCCTTTGGTTGATCTCTCCCCCTTACCCTCACCCTCCCCTACCTTCCCTCTGAGGTTTGATGATCTGATTGATGTTTCTCTGTCTCTGGATCTATTTTTGTTCGTCAGTTTATGTTGATCATTATATTCCATAAATGAGTGAGATCATGTGATATTTATCTTTCTCTGACTGGCTTATTTCACTTAGCATAAAGCTCTCCAGTTCCACCCATGCTGTTGCAAATGATAAGAACTCCTTTTTTACTGCAGTATAGTATTCCATTGTGTAGATGTACCACAGTTTTTTAATCCACTCATCTGCTGATGGGCACTTAGGCTGTTTCCAAATCTTAGCTATGGTGAATTGTGCTGCTATGAACATAGGGGTGTATATACACTTTCTGGTTGGTGTTTCCAGTTTCTTGGGATATATTCCTAGAAGTGGGATCACTGGGTCAAATGGGAGCTCCATTTTTAGTTTTTTGAGGAAACTCCATACTGTTCTCCACAGTGGCTGCACCAATCTGCATTCCCACCAGCAGTACACGAGGGTTCCTTTTTCAATGAAGTTATTAAAAAAAAAAAAAAAATCAATGGCTGATAGTTATCATACCAGTCTTCAGGCCTGAATATAAACATGTCTCAGTCCAACCTGAAGAGCACACATGTTGCGGCATAGCCATACACAATTATTGCATTTAATTCATCTAGGACACTTTTCACTTGTTAGTTTTTCTTCTCAGATATAAAATGTAGTGAGTAAGTTTAATTCCCTTAGCTATTCTACAGTTATTACACACCCAGAAGTTTGTATTTTAATTTTATATTCTGGCACAACCATAACCATTTTATTTTTAGAAAAAGTTACTTCCTTTTTCCCTGATACGCAAACACACATTAGTTATCTGACGTGCACTTTCCCCACATTCACACCGACTTCCATGGCCATGCTCCCTGATGGTGCTGAGCGTTCTGTTCATTCTCTGACAGCCACTGTCATGTACAAAAAGTGGGACACGGATGTGCTAAAGGTTTTGGTTGAATAGCCAGATATTATTTATTAATTATTTCAATGCAATATGAGCACACGATCTTAAAGTTAACTAGTAGATTAAATTCAGTTTAGGCTGCTGTATTATAGAGAAACGAAGATTTACGTTAAAATTCTGTCGGATATGAAATTTAAAAATTTTTCCCCAGACGGAGTAAGTGTGATTTTATGTAGACAGTGTAATGCTTTGTAGTCCCATCGCAAGTTCCAGGAACTAAACTTCTAAAGAGATATTAGTTATTGTAATCCAATTTAGTTGAACCATCAAAGCAGTATTGAACATTTAGAGAGCGCCGATTAATTGGGGTGTTTTGTAAATTGGAAAAATATGCTAACGTGAATTCTAACTTTGTGATAAAATCGGGAGGAAAACACATAACTGATTTAAACCAATCTATCAAACCATATGCATTTGGCCAAGAATTTCCCACACTTAGAAATATTAGTGAACTCCATTTTAATTAAGATTAATTAAAATTGAAGGAAAGTCCTTCAAATTGTGCTTTAAAAAGTACCAAGGCCTTTAGCATTATGTGCTTCCTCATACTCACCTGTCTTCCTCTCCGTCTTGTCCTACGTAGAACTAAGTCCATTAATTGAACTTAAAAGTCAACCCCTATGTTTTTTTCTCTGAGCTACAGTTTAGCAAGTCACCTGTATTTATAGATAGATACACCAAGGAAGCCAGGAGCTTCCTGACATTTAAGAGATTGTTTAGCCTAATCCATACATTTTCTCCTGAGATGGTAAAATAAGTAAGAATTTGGTCAGAAGATATTGACATCGCACAACAGGGGGTCATTATCAGGTTCTGGGCCAGCCATGCCTCTCTCCCTGTTTTCTGATGGGCTTTTATGTGCTGGTTATTTATAGTCCTCAGCCAGTCAGCTTGCCGGCCAAGCTAAGGGCATCATTGTTGAAGTTCAGTAATAGCTCATTGTTGGCATACAGAACATTCCTCACATCTTATTTTTAATCCTTTTTATATTTCTGTGAGGTTTTTTTTGGTTTTCTTCTGAGAGAATGGAGAAACGTACGCAACTGAAACCCTTTAGAGTTTTCAGAAGGGCCTGCAACTCCCGACAAGCCCAAAGCAACCATCCCCAGTGCGAGGTGTATCGAGGCTCCCGGTGCTCGGTGCAGGCAAACCAAGTGGAAGCCTCCCCGGCCAGCACCCGCCCCTGCACAGGCCGTGCAGACTGTCTCTGTCATTGCGGCCGCAGTGACTCCACTTCCTGTGCACAGAATCACCCGGAAGGCTCATCAAAACCCAGGTGCCTGGCCCTCACTCGGCAGCCGGTGGATTCGGGAGGTAAGGGCCGAGGGTTTGCACTTTTATCACGTTCCCAGGCCATGCTGAGAGCCGCCGTCTAGGATGTTCACAAAATGACCAATTGTTGTCCTCAATTCATCTGCCAATTTTCTGAGAGAGAGAAAAAATGAAGAGTAGTAGCACTTAAAAACAGACCGCTGTAAAGGTGGATTAACCAGGATGGATAAGACTAGGGAAAATGTTTTATTGCATTTCACACCCACCTGCAACTTCAGAATTTCATTTGTATGTGAGAAGGAAGCATAGAACACGAAATGTCACTGACCCAGATCTCAGAGGGAGGCTCTCCATTCCATCGAGCACAAACACTTGGAGCTTATCTGGTTGTGGAAAAAAAAATCAGCACAGAAGATGCCAGAAGGCATCAAAATCTTCAATACAAATAGACACACAAAAAAGTATAAAAGACTATCTGCTCGATCCCTAAGCACTTTCACCCAAGAGAGAACGGCTCCCTGACATTACCTAACCAAATCAGAGCTGTGGCCGCCAACAAACCTCCAACAGGTGGACACAGAGGCTCAGAATCAGCACATCTGGATCTGCAGGCTTACCCAGGTGGGTGACCTACCGCCGAGGCCACGTGCTCCTGACCACCCCCGCATCTCTGGTGTTTTATTTTGTTTTCTCTATCTGTACTATTAAAAAATTCTTCAAACCTGGACTTTCTTTTATTTCTCTTAAGAAGATATAAATACGTGAGTTCAGTCAAATTTTAATTCCTGCTTCCTTGGCATTTTATGGAGAATTCCAGAGTAAAAGAATTCATGCTCTTTTCACCCTGTTTTGTCCCCAATGGAGAAAGAAAAAAAGGTTCATGAGTTCTTCATTGCCTCAGCTCAGGCTGCGTGACGCGGCCACCATGCTTTCTTAATAACTTTTAAGGAATGTACATTTAAATTTTTACCCTTTATAAAATCTGCAGTAAACTTTATACACATAACTTGACTTTGCCACTTCAACTCAAATTGATTTTCTTACTTGTTCAATCTAAGCATTTCCTCAGGTTAATAAACAAAAGTGAACACTATCGCCTTACACAACCGCATAATTTTTGCATATAGCTATAAATAACACGTAGGATGTCCCCAAAATATATACACACATTTTAAATAATTATAAAGGCATTGTTTGTTAAAATATATTTCATTTTCAAAATTGAGCTATCAGCTGTTAAAGTGTGTCTACATTGTTGGGGCACACCCTGTATATATGTGTGTAAATATATATACATATGTATGTACATATAACTAAATTCTACAAGTTATCTAACCCTTCTCCTATTGATGGAGATCCATCATGGTCCCATATATTTTGCTACTGAAAACAGAGCAGTAATAAGCATTCTAACATTCTGGAATATGTATTCCTTCACACTAGTGCTTTCATTGCCATCGGCTGTAGTCCCAAAAGTGGAACTGCAGGTCAAAATGTTTTTTATCTTAAAAAAACAACAACCCAAAAAACTACTGACATTACAAAAAGGTTCCAGGTCACATTTCCATCAACAATGTGTCATGTTGATGTCCCCGAAGCCTCACTGTACTGGTGATGACATCCCTTATTATTCCTGGTCGTTGGTGGTTTTTTTTTTCTATCTTTTCATCTCCCTTCTGTATTACCATATTGAATTTTTGGGGGTCTTTTTGGCCTTAGAGGTTAGCAAAGATTAGGATGATTGGCTATAGAGAAGATGGAGATAAAGAAACTCACATACCATGCAGTACAATATTTTGAAGGACAATTAGACCCACTATTTTGAAATTTAAATTGTTGTGTATCTTTGATCTAGAAATTCTCTCTGGTAATTTTCCTACATTAATAAGTATCTTCATAAAATTATTTTTATAATGTTTTTAATACATTGTAATCGGAAAATTATGTGCAACCTAAATGCCCATGCAGTAAAAACTTTATGCAGAATTGTGTTATGTATATTGTACCTTGCTGTTTAAAAGAATGGATTCATTCATGTTGTCAAGTGAAGACATTTATTGCATATACACACAATTAGAAAAGCACAGGTTATTAAAAACTTACATGCTCGGTATGTCCTTTTTTGATGAAAACGAGTATTATCCATAGGAAACATGTGAACAGTCATTGTCTCTGGGATGTAGGACTGCAGGTAATTCCCCCCCCTTTTTTCTTTTAGATGTTGTTGTACTTTTTTCAAGGATAAGCACATATTGCTTTTATAATTAGAAATAATGAAGTCATTTTCGTTTTGCAAAATTGATTCCAATCGAAACTGTATCATGTGTCATCGCATCTGATCCTGCAGCGCCTTCTTATTCACGGAGCTGGTGGAAGTGGAGTGTGGGGGGGGGCGCTGCTCTGTAGCGAGGGGAGCGGAGAGGGCCCTGCTGCCCACATCAGGGCTGGGAATCTGCAGTTGGTGCATAAGAAGCATCCATCCGCTTTAAGGGGACTTTTCCGGCCTCCTTGGCCCCTGTTCTCTACTTTTTATCACATTGTTTATTAGCACCAGGACCCTGGCTATGTGTGCCTGGAAGAATGAGAAAGAGAAAGATCAAGGAAAGTGCAAAGTAATGAAACGAGGTCCCGTTAATACTCTGCTTGTCCGCAGCCTTCATGAAAGATTTGTCTGTTAAAGAAGTTGAACCCATTAGCTTAATCAGGGATTAACTCACTAGCTGGAACAGAGTGTGGGCAATTAAGAGTTTATTGGGAATTAATTGAAAATAATGCAGTGTTGTGAGAGGGGAGGAAGATGGTTTAAAGGAAAGTATGCCAGATGCTTTGGAATGGCCGAGGATAAACAAATGCAAACTACCATTTGATAATGGAAGGTTATTGTAAACTAGAGGCCCGGTGCATGAAATTTGTGCACAGGTAGGGTCCCTAGGCCTGGCCAGATATCAGGGCTGGCTGGGGCCTTCCTTCATTCTGTGGTGCCCCCTGGTGGTCAGCACATGTCATAGCGAGCAGTCGAACTCCCGGTTGGTCAAACTCCCAGTCGGTTGAACTCCCGAGGGGACAATTTGCATATTGGCCTTTTATTATATAGGACTAGAGGCCCGGTGCATGAAATTCATGCACGGAGGGGGGTGTGTCCCTCAGCCCAGCCTGCACCCTCTCCAATCTGAGATCCCTCTCACAATCCAGGACTGCTGGCTCCCAACTGCTTGCCTGCCTGCCTTCCTGATTGCCCCTAACCACTTCTGCCTGCCAGCCCGATCACTCCCTAACCACTCCCCTGACAGCCTGATTGATGCTTAACTGCTCCCCTGCGAGCCTGTTTGCCCCTAATTGCCCTCCCCTGCAGGCCTGGGTCCCCCCCAACTGCCCTTCCCTGCAGGCCCGGTCGCCCCCAACTTCCCTACTCTGCCAGCCTGGTTACCCCTAACTGCCCTCCCCTGCAGGCTTGATTTCCCCCAACTGCCCTCCCTTGCAGGCCTGGTCCCTCCCAACTGCTCTCCCCTGCTGGCCATCTTGTGGTGGCCATCTTGTGTCCACATGGGGGCAGGATCTTTGACCACATGGGGGCAGCCATCTTGTGTGTTGGAGTGATGGTCAATCTGCATATTACTCTTTCATTAGATAGGATAGAGGCCTGGTGCATGGGTGGGGGCCAGCTGGTTTGCCCTGAAGGGTGTCCCGGATCAGGGTGGGGGTTCCCTTGGGGCGTGGGGCGGCCTGGGTGAAGGGCCTGTGGTGGTTTGCAGGCTGGCCACACCCCCTGGCGACCCAAGCAGAGGCCCTGGTATCTGGAATTTATTTACCTTCTACAATTGAAACTTTGTAGCCTGGAGCGGAGCCAAGCCTCCTGCTTGCTCCGTGGTGGCAGCCATTTCTGTTGGAATTTATGTATCTTCTATAATTGAAACTTTGTAGCCTGGAGTGGAGGCCAAGGCTGGCCAGGGTATGTGGAAAGCTTGGCTTCCTCCATCGCCAGGAAAACCCAAGCCTCCCTCCTGCTCTCAGTGGCCGCAGCCATTTTGGTTGGGTTTATTTGCATATTCGCTCCTGATTGGCTGGTGGGCGTGGCTGGTGGGCATGGCTTGTGGGTGTAGCGGAGGTATGGTCAATTTGCATATTACTCTTGTATTAGATAGGATTATAAAATGGCTCAAAGTATCAGAATAGAAGGTTGGGGAAAAAGAATTTACAGAGACAAGTAGCAAAGACATACAAAGACTGGAAAGAGGAATAGGGAGTGAATGGGTGGGGAAGCGGGTGATCTGAATTCACGGTGAACACCTACTCATCTACGCAGACATTTCAGTCCTCACAACATTACCGTCTCACCTGCAGGAATGTCATGAACCTACTGTTAAGTTCATGTTCACGTTTTGTTTGTGGGGTTTTTACTTCATTGTGTTTGGTTTTGGTTTGGGTGCTGCTGTTCTCACTTTATAACATTATTTGCCTATCTCGTTTAAAGAAGGGGTCACTGCCCAAGGAAGGCAGTGGGCAGTAGGTGTCTTTTGTTTTGCCAGCAAAGTATGTTAAGATATTTCAAATGGGAATCATTGAGGTCAAATTCACACCCCGTCCTGCTCCTGTTCCGCATCCTGTCTCACTCGAGAGCCCAGAGAGAAAAGAAGTGCAAGCACGTCAGGGGGCGGCACGCATCCGAGGGACACCGGTGTTTGCCGCTGCCCTCTGTGCCGGGCATGGTGTTCACCACTTCAGCGGACGTTACTCCTTCATGTTATCACAGCACCACGAGAAGCAGCATGATGGTTTGTCCAACGTAGATGTTGTAGAAACTGAAACTTAGAAATGCGAAGCGACTTGCCCACAGTGGCAAAGCGAGCAGCTGGGGGAGCTGGGGTGTCTGTGGGACTTTCCAGCTCCACAGCCGTGCTGTGTCCCCGGAGGATTCTGCTGTTCAATCTACCGGGATTCTTGGCTTCTAGACACCGGACATTGATTATAGTCAGTATCAGTATTTGCAAGCTGAAGGAATAATGTTGATACCTAATCTGATTAATGATCAGAGAATTTCAAATTGAAGTAGCAGAAACTGTGTTGTGTTTTTTTTAATTCCTCAGATTATATTTTAAAATTCAGTGCTGAGTGAAACTTTAAATAATGCAATCACGTTTACTATTCATGAGGGTGTGAGTCTTGAGCATGTCCATATGGTGTTGGTAGGAATACACACTGGGGCCATGTTTGGGGAGCATATTTGGTTGCAGCAACAAAAACTGTTAAATTTGCATACTCTGCAGCAATTTCATGATAGGAACTTATCACACCAATAATCTTGCAAAAGCATATAAACCACGATATGTTATTAATGTTATTGGTAGCAGATTATTTCAATAAAGAATGATATAGTCATACAATGCAGTGTTAAAAGTAATATCTTGAAGATAAAACATTAAACAAAAACACAAAGTCTAGGCAATCATTTCACAATATATACGTCTATCAGGTCATGACCTTGCACATCCTGAAGTTACATGATGTTATTTGCTAATTATGTCTCAATAAAGCTGGCGGGGGTGGGGGGGAACAGCTCATAGGTTCTGAACATCCTTTCGTTAACTCTAAAAAATAAAGTTATGTTTTCTGTAACTTGTTTAAGAGCTATAGTCTCTACAGGGGTATATTAAATCATTAGAAGCCCGGTGCATGACATTCGTGCACTGGGTGGGGGTGTGTCCCTCGGCCAGGCCTGCACCCTCTCGTGGGGACAGGGTATCCTTAGTGCTGCCGTGGAGGTGGGAGAGGCTCTTGCCACCACTGCTGCACTCGCCAGGCATGAGCCCAGCTTCTGGCTGAGCAGTGCTCCCCCTGTGGGAGTGCACTGACCGCCAGGGGGCAGCTCCTGCATTGAGTGTCTGCACCCTGGTGGTCAGTGCGCGTCATAGTGACCAGTTCATTCCACTGTTCAGTTGATTTACATATTAGGGTTTTATTATATAGGATTGTTAGAAATATAACCAAGAAACTGTCAACAGTGATTGCCTTCAGGGGAAGTTCTAGATGTCTGGTGGTGGAAGACGGGAGGAGGAGAATTTTATATTTTATTTTTACTTTTATTTAATTCCTGGATTTTCTATTTTTGTCAGGATAAATAATCAGATAAATGGAATTATGCTACATTCCTGTTTTCTCCCATGTATTTTTGTGTATAAATAAAGAAAAATAAAGCTTGTCTTGTTAAAATTTTGTAATTCTGAGTCCTGGGTTTTTAGGAAAGTCCTCTGCTATCTTCCTTTCACAAAGACTGTTTATGTTGTAAAATAATGATTCTCTCAAGACAAATGTCTTGTCAGGTAGACACAAAAAATGGCATCCATCTTTAGGTCAAACTAATTTCATGTTATGAACCAAACTGTGTAATGTGATTTTTGAGACCTTTCTCTGATCTATCAATCTACCCATTTAAACAGCCAAAATCACTTCCAAAACAAATCCTTCTGCAGACAGCAACATGAAGCAATTACATGAATAAGTTTTTCCACTCGGCCTATTTTTCTGCCCCTGGTTATTAATCAGCCTCACCGGCTACATTTTCCATTTTACATCCACTTTCAGGCACGATTCCAGGTGGCCAAACATATCGCATTACGTACATAAAATCAAACAAACCCCGTGCTGTTGAGCAAATGGCTGTGCCTCATATCTAACTCCTCTAGCTCCTCTCCAATCACTCAGAGAACACAGAGTGGTTTCCCTACACGGACGCTCAGTGTGTTCTTTCTGTTTGGCCACCTGAAATTTATTGACGTAAAATTGTACTCCCGCTAAGCCTCACATAACAACTGAGTTAATTTCAGTCGGCACCCTGTTACCTCCCAGCTCTCTGAGACCTTTGGCTTGATGATGGTTGTCTTTGCCTTGTCTGTTCTGAATTCAAAGTGTGGAGTGTGTTCCCTCTGAAACATGTTCCACACAACGATTTTTTTGCCTGATGGTTCTTAACCCTGGCTGCACTCAACAACCACTGTTCTTTATACTTATATTCTGGACACAGTCAAGTAGAGATTGGGTGTAATGGGGATAAAGTGGGGCCAGGGCATTTTTTTTTTTTTAAAGTTTCAAGCATGATTCCATTGTGGCCATAGATCCTGGCCTTTGGGCAGGACCAAACATTACTCTATGTTAATGATAGTTCTTTTAAATTTAATCCAAGTCCTGATAATCGATGGATTTCTATAGACTGGTCTGTCGTGAGTGACAACATGGCTGTTAACAGCTCTATGCACAACATCTGTGTTCTTTTTAGAACTTGCGATATTATAAGGTTAATGGTTCTTAGGTCTGAGAGCTTTAAAAAAAATCCTGATGCTTGTCCTGCTCCCAAAGGCAACAGTGTGACATGGCATTGGGATATTCTATTTTATTTATTTTTAACATGTTTTTATTTTTATTTTTTTAATATATTTTATTGATTTTTTACAGAGAGGAAGGGAGAGGGATAGAGAGTTAGAAACATCGATGAGAGAGAAACATCAATCAGCTGCCTCCTGCACACCTCCTACTGGGGATGTGCCCGCAACCAAGGTACATGCCCTTGACCGGAATTGAACCTGGGACCCTTCTGTCCACAGGCTGACGCTCTATCCACTGAGCCAAACCAGTCAGGGCTTAACATGTTTTTAATTACAGTTGGCATACAATATGATATTAGTTTCAGGCATACGACATAGTGATTAGTTATTTATAGAACTTATGAAGTGGTCACCCCAGTAAGTCTAGTACCCACCTGACAGCACACATAGTTATTACAATATTATTGACTATATTCCCTATGCTGTTCTATACATCAGCATTGAAATAGTTTAAAATGTTCCCAAGTGACACTAGTGAGTGGCCCAGGTTGAGAACCATCCTATGGGGCCAAGATACTTAAGAAAGTCCAGGTCCTGCCCTGTCAAATACAATGTCCTCTGTCCCACCAGGTCACAGGGCCACCCAAGCACAGGAGAATGACAGGCAAAGGGAAGTGAGCACAGCCACAGGAAGTGCACATGTTCCTCTGCGTGTGCTTTTTAACGTGGGTTTGAAAAGATCCGTGTTAGAGTTCATTTCTAGAACTCTTTCTCTAGAAGAGATGCTTTCACTCTGCAACACAGGGTCAGCCCCGGGGAAGATGAGATTAGGAAATGTCTTCCGTGGCCTCCTCTCAACCTCTTTGATCAACTTCCCTGTATGCTTTGCCCTGGAAACTGTCTATGTCACAGTCTCGGAAGCTCTCTCTCCACTCCTTAGCTAGACGTTAGCTTTCAGAAGCGTAAGGCATTTTCTCACAGGATGTGGATGGTCTATGTATTCGTCCGGGCAGGTATAGAAACTCAGTCCTCTTTCTAGGGATACTTCACCTCCTCACCTCCTCTGTTCATCCGAGGAGTCAGGTCTCTAGACAGAGGCAGAAATTCACAGTTAAAAACAAAGTCACTACATGACTTTTCTACAGTCTTGGTGTGTCTAGTGCTGTCTTAATTTTAGCAACAAAAGTTCCACACCCAGATAGCTCCTCACCCTGGGCAAACTGGGAGACTGGTCACCTTCTTTCCACCTGAGTCTCACTCCATCATGATTGGCTCATAACCATGGCTGATATGGACTGAATATTTGTATCCGCCCCCCCCCTAAATTTATGTTTAAATCCAGACCCCCGAGGTGATGGTATAGAAAGGTGGGGCATTGGGCCTAGCTGGTTTGGCTCAGTGGATAGAGTGTCGGCCTGTGGACTGAAGGGTCCCAGGTTTGATTCCAGCCAAGGGCACATGACTGTGTTGCGGGCTCTCCCTCATCATTGATGTTTCTATCTCTCTCTTCCTCTCCCTTCCTCTCTAAAATAAAAAATATATATATAAAAGGTGGGGCATTGGGAGGTGATTAGGTCATGAGGGCTGATCCCTCAGAAATGAGATCAGGGCCCTTATGAAAGAGACCCCGGAGAGTATCCAGCAAAAAGACAGCAATGATGAAACCAGGAAGTGAGCTCTCACCAGACACCCAATCTACAGGCACCTCAATCTTGGACTTCCCAGCCTCCAGAACTGTGGGAAATACTAGTAAACTTCTGTTTCTTATGAGCTACCCAGTCTGTGGCAATTTGTTAATAGCAGCCTGAACAGTGTAAGACAATGGAAAAGATCGCAGTTTTTAGTTTTCAGTGTACTAGTCATTGCTGTTTTCCCAGTTTTAAAATAATATCTGCTTATTAAGAAACATTGATTTGCATCTCTCTGATGACTAGTAACATTGAGCATTTTCTCATGTCTTTTGGCCATCTGCATGTCATCTTTGGAGAAGTGTCTATTCGGGTCCTCTTCCCCCTTTTTAAATTAAATTGTTTGTCTTCCTTTCATTAAGCTGTATGAAACTTTATATATTTTGGGAATTAATCCCTTATAAGATGTATCATTGGCAGATACGTCCTCCCTTACAGTGGGTTCCCTTTTCAATTTGGTGATGGTTTCTTTTGCTGTGCAGAAGCTTTTTATTTCGACGTAGTCCCATTTGTTTATTTTTTTTCTCTTGCTATGTATCAGTGAGAATTCTGCTATGTGAGAGGTCTGAGATTTTGTTGCCTATGTTTTCTTCTAGGATTTTTATGGTTTCCCGATTTACATTTAGGTCTTTTATCCTTTTGAGTTTATTCTTGTGTATGGTCTAAGTTGGTGGTCTAGTTTCAGTTGTTTGCATGTACCTGGCCAATTTTCCCAACACCATTTATTGAAGAGACTGTCCTTACTACATTGTATGCTCTTGCCTCCTTTGTCAAATATTAGTTGAGCATAATGGCTTGGGTTCTCTGTTCTGTTCCATTGGTCTATATGCCTCTTCTTCTGCCAGAACCAGGCTATTTTGATTACAATGGCTCCCACTTTGCTCTTTCTCAAGATTGCTGAGGTATGTCAACTGTAATTGAAAAATTATTTTTGGCCTGGCCAGTGTGGCCCAGTGGTTGAGAATCAACTTATGAACCAGGAGGTCACAGTTCGATTCCCGGTCAGAGCACATGCTCAGGTTTTGGGCTCCATGTGGAAGATGCAGGGGGCAGCTGATCAATGATTCTCTCTCATCATTGACGTTTCTCTCTCTCTCTCCCCCCATTCCTCTCTGAAATAAATAAAAATGTTCTAAATTAAAAAAATAAAATATACATTTAAGAAGAAACATTAAAAATAATATAGAAAATAATAAAGAATAAAACAAAAATCATTGACAGAAATAGTCACTATTACAATCAACATACTCTCATTATTTTTTCTCTGGTTTTTATTGATACATATTAACGTCAAAAGAAAAAACCAGAGATTCACTCCAGTGAACCAGCTGTCCTTTGTAGACAATATTGGACCAACATAGAGCTCAATTCCATCTCAGCTTTCGTCTTACAGACTCCATGAAGATGAACCTGCTTCTGTTAAGACATCATTTCTTCAGATAGAATAAATGTGGTGACTAACATACAAGCTTTTTGCATTAAACTACAATCCAGTTATCCTTCCCTAAGTTGGTAGCAGTTGGATTTTAAATGACCAGAGAACAATTTTTGGATAATTTCTAAAGGACTTTTCTTTTACAATTTGCTTCATTCTTTGTATATTCAATTCTTGTAATGTAACTATAAATTGATGAATAATAGTGAATAATATTCACATTCTATCTTTCCCAATGTTCACGTGTATTTGCAATATTTATGTATTTGAGTACTGTATGTAAAAGTGTATAAAACAATTATGGGATTGTACTGTACATACAAATTTGTACACTGCTATTTTGAAAAGTACTTAAATGCTGAATATATATGAAATAATATTTATAAAAATATCTGTGATATGCACATTAGTAATAGTACAATAATGTTTTCAACTCCAAGTTTTAAAACTAGGGTGTTTAAATACCTGTGGAGCCCACCTGCTCTGACCAGGCCCTCTCTTCCCTGCTCTACTCATTTACTGGCTCCTAAACTACTTTGTTCTCAGATCCCTTCCCGTCTATGCTCTTGTCCTAGTGGCCGTTTCAGGAAGGTACATCCCCAGGCATCTCTAGCCTTCAATTTCCCACAAGGCTAGCCGCGGGAGGCACTGGGAAGCTAGGATACATCGCCCTTTCTCCTCTGGTGTCTCCAGCAATCCTGTTTCTTTTTGAAGGCCCAGCTCCTGAGAGATGGCTCCTCCTTCCATGAGCCAGCTCCACTAGACAATGTTGCCCTTGGTTCTAGCACCTGCCTGTTCTCTGGCCTCTTGACTCTCATAAAAACACCTCCTGCCACTAACCTTCTGGCCCTGGGGGCACCACCCGTTTCTGCTCTGACGCAGCTGACTTTGGTTTCCATCCCCTGTGTCATCAATCACCTCTGTTAACTCTCCTCCACTTGAAAGACCCAGAGTGTCTGATTTATAAATGGACACTAAAAGCTCTTCTAGTTCGAGTTTGCTAAAAAGATTTACCGAGCTTAATTATTTAATTTTATTGAATGCGTTTCCTCCTTGAACTTGTTAGTGTGATGAATTACATTTATAGTTTTTTTTCTATTGTTAAAAATTCTTGCATTCAGGGACTAAACCTAGTTTACATACTATATATTTTTTTTATTTCATTAATTGCTAGACTCCATTTGCTAATTTCTAGTTTAGAATTTTTGCCATAGGTTCATGAGGGAGATTGGTTATAATTTTCCTTTATGATACATTTCTTTTTTATGGTAGATGTAAGTTTAACTTCTTCAATGTTATTTTTCAATTACAGTTTAAAGTCAATATTATTTTGTATTGGTTTCAGGTGTACAGCATAGTGGTTGGACACACATGTACTTTGCAAAGTGGTCCTCCTGATGTTTTCAGTACCCACCTGACACCATGCCTAGTTATTACAACATTATTGGCTGTCTTCCCTACGCTGTCCTTTACACCCCCATAACTATTTTGTATACACCAATCTGTACTTCTCAATCCCTCCGCCTTTTACCCCAGCCCCACAAATCTCCCACACCTGGCAAACATCACTTTCTTCTTGGCATTTATGAGTCGGTTTCTGTTTTGCTTGTTCCTTTAGTTTGTTCTTTAGATTTCACATGTAAGTGAAAGCATGTGGTAGTTGTCTTTCTCTGTCCAACACATTTTACTAAGCATAATAGCCTCTAGGTCCATTTATGCTGTTGCAAATGTTAAGATTTCATTCTTGCCGGTGGCCAAGTAATATTCCATTGTCTGTATGTGCTATTGGCACCAGAAAAGATGTTACCGGATGGCCCCCAGAGCTGGAGGAAGAGGGCTGTGCCCTCCTCACAGTCTCATAAGAAAGATTTCAAATAAGTGATAGACAGCAAGCAGCATTGTGGCAAAGCAAGCAAATATATTAAGGAAGCCAGACAAGCAAATTTATTAAAAATACATTTGGCAGATAGCACAAGCGGGCCACCCAACTATTCTGAGCACTGCCCCCTGTGGAGTTCAAGGGGTTTTATACCCTTCTCACTATAGCTTTCAAAGCTTCCCTGCCGGATGTCTTGGGCACAGACTAGATTTCAAGGTTCCCCTGTTACTTTGTTGTGGCTTTTCCCAGAATTTATGAGAACATCTGGTGATTTTATGTTGGCAAGTCCTAATAAGACTGCTGATTTATTTGTTCAGTGGGTGAGATAAAAAAAACAAACAAACCCTTTTTCCTTCCCCCTTCCCTCTTCCTGCCTTAGCATCCCCCAAGTGACATTTATCCTTGGGTGTAGCTCGGGTCTTTGTTTTTTTACTTTCCCAGGCTAGGGTGATTTAAGTTATGTATTCTCTGGTTATAGAGGAGAGGTAGTAAGTATTTGCTCTCAAGTGTCCTTGATTGGGGAAGATAAGGTCTTGATGCAAACTGGCTGCAAGCTGTTTGGCCTTACTTAATTTCCTTGTTTCAGTTTCTCTGTTCCACTTGCCCAGGAATTTCCCTAGCTTCTTGCTACCCTGCCACATATGCACCACAGCTATTTTTATCCACTTGCTAATTGATGGGCACTTGGGCAGCTTCAGATCTTGGCTATTGTAAATAATGCTGTAATGAATATAGAGTTACATATATCTTTTCAAAGTAGTGTATTGAGTATCTTCAGATATGTTCCCTGAAGTGGAATTGCTGGGTCATAAGGCAGTTCCATTTTTAATTTTTTGGGGAACCTCCATACTGTTTTCCATGGTGCTGCACAATCTACATTCCCACTGACAGCACACGAGAGTGGCCTTTTCTCCACATCCTTGCCAACACGTTTTTGTTTATTGCTGATAGCCATTCTGACAGGTGTGAGGTGGTATCTCATTGTGGTTTTAATTTGCATTTCTCTGATGATCAGTGATATTGAACATCTTTTCATATGTCTATAGGCCTTCTGTATGTCCTCTTTGAAGAAGTATTTATTCAGGTCCTCAGCCCATTTTTTAACGGATTGTTTCATAGATGTTGAGCTATCTTCATTATATATTAATTATGAACAGTTGACCATACATAATGTCATCATTAGGGTATATTTTTTATAAATCTAAATTTCATCAAAATTTCTTTAAATAGCTTTATTTATTTATTTAGTTTATTTATTTATTTATTTATTATTGGTTTTAAGAATTGCAGATAAACCTCTCTCTTCTATTTTCTGCTGTTTCTGGTCTGTTGCTCTCCCTCTCTTTTTTTTTCAGAAGATAAATGAGAATTTTAGTACTGGATTCTTTGATATATTACTTCTCACTCCCAGCTTCCCACAACATTTTAAAGATCTGAATTGACCTTTTCTGCCATTCTTATTTCACATTACCTGGGAAATATCATCAAGGGTTTAACAGTCCATATCCTGCTACATATTCTTTATTTCCATTTGATCTTCCTTATTCTCATTCAATTCCATTTTTTTTAGTAATGTAGCTTCTTCAAGCTTTTTACTCTCTAATGCGTTTCTCCAAATAGCAGCTGTAACCCTTATCTGCCTTCATTCAGCAAAACAAACAAACAAACAAACAAATAAATAAAACAAAACACTAAGTTTCTTGGAAGCAAATTATTATACCATTTGAGAATGAGGAAACTGATGTACTGATAAATACATGAGGACCTTAAGGTCATGTCTCTCTCAAGGGGAGCTTAGCTGTGGATTCCTGGAACCCTCCTGGGTTTTATTCTGAACAGGCTATACATCTCACTTTTTAAAAAATCCCGCTTTCCTCATTTCTCTAATACTGGTTTACATTGTCCATGCCTGCACTTGTGTGCTTTGTAATTCTCTAGACCTCGCTGCTCATAGAGGGGTCTTGGGAGCAGGAACGTCTGCTTCACTCGGGCTTGATAAGAAGGCAGGATTCAGGCCTTTCCCAGAGCCAGGAATTCAGCTCTGCGAGTCATCAGAACCAACCCCCCCCCCCCCCCCCCCCCCCCCCTCCTCTTCCCCCCCGCCCCTCCCGTAACCTGTAGGCAGTTCAGTTTGCAAGCACTGCTCTGGGAGAATGAAAGACTCTTCTACCGCCTCGTATAAGTTGCAGGTGACATAATTAGTTAATCAAGTCAAATGATCACATTTCTTAATTAGAAGGAGCAGACGCCGGCTATATTTCCAGTGGCAAGCAGGTTATAACATCCCAATTAAAGGCAGAGATGGCAGCATCTGAGAGCAAGAGTTTTCAAGTAAGACGTTCCTGTGGTACAACTGCATCTGCGGGATGAGGCTGCTGAGACAACTGGAGGCAGGGTTGTTTTTTTTTCTTGGCTTTGAGGCAAAGGGAAGAAACAAGAGGCTCACAGAACTCCAGGAACTAGAAACCAGTGAGCAAAAACATGCTGTCCCTCTTCCTCCATGTCTCCATATTGCTTTCCTGAAAACATTGCACGCAGCCAGTTAGCATTCAAAAAGTCAACTGTCCTCAGGCTAAAGAGGAAGACACTCTGCAATCCCATCTCAGTTTTGTAGTATACTATTTGCAATGATTTTCTTCTTCTTCCTGAGAATCTGGTTACCAACATCTAAGAATTTCCACTTTATTATCAGTCAGTAGCCTCTCTTCTGACCGACATTATTATTATTTTTTTTCTATTAACTTTAGAAAATGATCTTCTGGAAGATATGTTTAAACTTGGTGATCCTGAGATTTTATATTTTCAAACTGAAGATACCAACCTCCTGCACCACAAAAAGTGCCTAAGACGGCTTAGATTATACTGAAATGCTCCTGGATGGAGTGTGCTTAGTAAATGAAGCCAGTTATTATACAAACCGTGTGTTTTTCCATCCCAAATTAAATAGCGTGGAAAAAGATGGCTATTCCATCCGGTATTCCTGTTTCAGTATTGCGCAAATTCGGAACATACATGTTCTATTATCCTTACAAGTTCCAGAGCTTCCCTTTCTACTTAGAAATAAAATAATTGATAAGTAAATAAATGGTGTGTGTGTGTGTGTGTGTGTGTGTGTGTGCGCGCACACACGCGTGTGTGCAATAACACAAGGATAGATCCAGAAACCCAAATTGCCTGAATAGCTAGCGGAGTGCTTTAAGCAATAAGCATTTTCATTTCAACAATTTTGTGTTGAACGTCAGTGGTACAGAAGCAGCGGAGGCAGAGCATGGGAATGCTGAGGAGCCAGCCTGTCACTCACAGTAGCGGGATGCTTGCTGTGTTTTAGGGGAAAGGCGACTGCTCCTGGGACCGTGGGGTGTTGGAGAGGTATAGGGAGCACCCGGAGAGAACACGGCAGTAGATGTTAGTCTGTCCCCTGCCTGGACACTCTCTGGACTGAGAGGATTCCCTTAGCTTCTGAGCCACTTCCCCTGGGGTTTGGATGGACCCTGTCCTCCTGGGCTTGGCAGGCTCTCCCTTTCTGTCCGGTCCACATCGCTGAATACAAATCTATACGTGGGTGTGATATTTGCTAATCCCACCCTTTCCTATTTCTTCAACTCTTGATTTTACTTATTATTTCTTGTTTGCTTTTTCTATTTTGCAGTAAACATACATAACACATATGCCACTAAGTAGAGTAAAAGGTGGAAAAAATGCCAAAGAACTGTGTTTAACTTTGTTCTTCTCACAAACCAAACAACATAACACAGGAAAAAAATTTTTTAGGTATGTGTGCATGTTTAGTGGCCTTCAGTGCAATTACCATGGTTATTCCACAGTTTGCAGGAATTAATATCTTTTGAAGATTCACCAGGTCTAAGATGGTTGCCAAAAGACCTGGTCAAACACTGCTCTGGATGTTTCTGTGAGGAGGTTCGGGGTGAGGGTGATATTTACACCCATAGATGAAGGGAAGCAGATTGCTCTCCCTAATGTGAGCGGGCCACACCTCATCAGTTGAAGGCCCGAGTGGAACAAAAAGCTGAAGCTCCCCATTTTCAGATGGTTATAAACAATATTGTATTCACCAAAAATAAAATTGAGGCAGAATCTCTTGCTGTTTATCCAACAGCTATTTCCCATTCTTCCTTCATAACATATCTCTTATCATTTAAGACTTTGGCCTCAACTGCTGAATCATGACGAAGTCTGAGTCAATAATGTCGCATCATTCTGCCTCTGCATGTGATTCTTTCTTTTAAAAATATATTTTATTGATTTTTTACAGAGAGGAAGGGAGAGGGATAGAGAGTTAGAAACATTGATGAGAGAGAAGCATCGATCAGCTGCCTCCTGCACACCTCCTACTGGGGATGTGCCCGCAACCAAGGTACATGCCCTTGACCGGAATCAAACCTGGGACCCTTGAGTCTGCAGGCCGACGTTCTATCCACTGAGCCAAACCAGTCAGGGCTGCATGGATTCTTTCTGAGGCAGGTGTGATCTCTTCTGACTTCTGAGATAAGAAGAAATACGTGGGGGACTTCTGGGAAAGATTTCTCCCCTAGTAAAAAAAGGAGAAGACCCTTGTACCCTGTTCTTTAGCTTCCTACTTCGGAAACTTTCAAAAAGGATGAGTTGTCAGGAGAGGAAGCAGCTATTTATAACTGGGGAGTGATGAGCCGGATGATGAAATTCAATACCCTAAAGAAGACAGAGTTAAAGGGTGGAAAGAAACTAGATTTTTAAGATGCCACTGAGCCACCAGACCAACCCTGGGACTAACTACCTTAAGACTTCTTGTTAAGTAAAAGTCAAATATTGCTATGTTAGTAAGATTTTGTATTGCTCATAAGTGAGCACAACCAATTGTGATAATCTGAGATAATTACCGATTATAATGTATAAATTTGCCTTTATGTTATAGTAGTTCATTCTTGTTACGTTAGCTTCATTCTGAGTAGCCTATCTTTTCTTCCATTATAATTGCACTATGTTAATTTCCATTCTGAGTTTTCCTGTTGACATGCCCATGATTTTATGTCCTCTGGTTGCCTTTGCTTACATCATGTACTCTTCTAACATACTTTATTATAAATATAAGTAAAGTATTTTCTTTACACTAATGGTCTAGGGCCATGGTCGGCAAACCGCGGCTCGCGAGCCACATGCGGCTCTTTGGCCCCTTGAGTGTGGCTCTTCCACAAAATACCACGGCCTGGGCGAGTCTATTTTGAAGAAGTGGCATTAGAAGAAGTTTAAGTTTAAAAAATTTGGCTCTCAAAAGAAATTTCAATCGTTGTACTGTTGATATTTGGCTCTGTTGACTAATGAGTTTGCCGACCACTGGTCTAGGGTACCCCTCCAAAGTTCACAGAATTTAGGGCAAATACTTCTTTTTTGGTAAAGTGGCTTTTTTTTTTTTTTTTTTTTAAAGAAATAACTCTTGATTTGATTATGGACCATTGTAGAGAATGAAGTCCTATCAATGGCACAAACATGACAACATGAACTGCTTATGATGAAATAAGTGCCACTCAATTAACTAGTCTACTCCATCAGCAGGTAGAAGTAATATATCTATGGACTTGAGTCAAAACGGATCCTGAAGATCCAGTAAGCTGCGTGGGCTCACTCGGCACTGCTGCTCCTCCCCAGGCCTCACCTATGTCCTAGCTCCCTAGCGCCAGATGATCAATGAGACAAACTTTGAGCCTGATTTATAGAAGTCACTGCACAACCTGTCGGCACCATCCATAAGGAGGTTGCTTAGGCATTGCAGCCACTCGAGTGCAGACTTGAAGAATCTCAGGCTATCTTCTTGGTCATGCACTATTCCTGCAAGGAGAACTATCATTGATTTAAGTGTGGTGACTCATGATTTGGCTAAATGATTAGGGGCTTAGAAGGAACAAGACTGGAGGATGGATAGCAATGAATTTGGGGGAAGAAATAGGTGGTTGAAGCCCTGAGAATGGGCCAGAGGATGAGAATGTTTGTGTTTAATGTGACTGCTCAGCAAACTTCTGTCAAAAAGATTATCAATCATGTGGGCAGGGGAGAGACCACCTGGAGAACAAGCAACCTTGGTGGTGGCAGGCGAGAGGATGCACAGGCTCAACCACATGCCACACCCCTCCCCAAAGCCAGTTCATTGGCAGGACTGTTCGCTGCCCAACACGCGGCAATGGGGACCAAGACTGAGCACCCCATCATGTATTTTGGGTGGTGAAGCTGCTCCCCTGTGGGCAGGCTTGTTGGTCACACGTGGCATCGGGGGCGTTGATAATGGGAAGAGAGGTTGGTTACTCGGGGATTGCACTGTCTCTCTCGGCACCATGCTTCTCTCCGCGGGCACCATGCTATGCTCTCCGCGGGCATAGCGAACGCCTTCGTTGTTGCCATGGTATCAGATTCTGTATTGTTTGCATGCAAGGAATTCACTTTATAACAAAAGAGTCAATATCACTGGACTTGTCTGTCTTACCATTTACTCTGTCACCCCAAAATAACTCATTATAGAATGGCGACTGTTCTATTCACGTCTCGGCTCAGTGCCAGCTTGGCGTCAATGGCCTGCAAGGTTCATGCTGGAGGGGTGGTGTGCGTTCTGAACCAGTGACCAGGTCTGAGCGTGTATGTGTCCCCCACAGCGCACACACAGGGATCTTTGACTGGGGTTATCGATGCCAGAGGGACACCTCTCACCGTGACCACTACTGATCCTTTCCCAATGTTTGTCTCCTGTCTCTGAGCCCTCGGCTCTGCTGAACGCGCACCCCAGGGGAGAGCCACAGCACTATTCCACGGCATGTGGCCTTTTTGGGCTTCTCCTGCCCCCGGAGAAACAATAAAAAAATTAAGAGGTGGGCCCTTTGTTGGCTGGGTACTGAACCTTGACTCCAGAGGGGAATTAAAGTTGCAATTTCTGAGAAAAGTGGGAAGAACCCAGGGCATTCCCTTGGATGGCTACTAATTCTGCCAAGTCCTCTGGTAGAAATTAATGAAGACTAATTAACAAAACTTGGAAGCAACCAAGATACCTTTCAGTAGGTGGATGGGTAAATAAACAGTGGTACATCCACACAATGGGATGTTATTCAGTGATTAAAAAAAAAAAAAGCTATGAAGCCACAAAAGACTTGGAGGAAACAAGGGAACAAATACATTTTACTACATGAAAGAAGCCAGCCTGGAAAAGCTGTGTCCTGTAGTATCTCAGCTACATGACCTTCTGGGAACTACGGAGACAGTGACACATCAGTGGCTGCCAGGACCTGAGGCAGGGGAAGTTTAGGTCGATGAAGCTATTCTCGGGACTCTGCAGTGGTAGAGGCAGGACAGGAAGCATTTGGCCAAATCCATAGATCTGCCCGTCACCAAGAGCGAACCCTGATGTAAACTACAGACTTCAGTTAATAATAACGAGCCAGGTTTAGGTCATCCGTTTTAACAGGTGTCCCACACCAATGCAAGGTGCTTAAAATGGGGGAACCTGTGTGCCAGGCCAGCACAGCCAAGGGTTCGGCGAGCCTGAGGGAAAGCAGTGAAGGATTGAAGAAAAGACAGACAAAAAGAATAAGCTGGGTCTAGGTGTATCTCCTGTGCCTGGCTGAGGCCACAGAGAAAGATCCAGACGACTCCCTGAGCCTTTATTTTATAGCCAGAGGTAGACAAGGTAGTGGTCACCATAGTTACAGTGTTCTTGTGAGTTTCACTTGTTTTGGCAACACTTGCTGCACCTCCCACAGCCCATTAGCTACCCAGGAAGGATCTAGGGAGAGTCATAAGGTCAAGCTTAATTACACTAAGAGGACTGTGCCCTCTCAGCTGGGACTTGTTTGTGGCTTTGCCAACAGGTCAGTCCGAGGATTAACCCTATAGCTGCTCCCTACAACCTGAGCAGGGGTGGAAGGTGGGGGACAAAAAGGGAATGTGTGGGAACTCTGTACTTTCTACACAGTTTTTCTGTAAACGTAAGGCTGCTCTAAAAAATAAAGTCTATTCATTTTCTAAGTAAAATAAGTTTAGGATGACCACAGACAGCGTATGCTCATAGGCGAGGGAGGACATTCCCGCCAGGAGTGAGGGTCTGAGCTCCTTCACTGCGCAACGGTGAGGAGCAGCGTGTTCGCTGAGGACACCTGGGCCCAAACCAGGGCCTTGGCTTCCACCCGCATCTTCTTCCTTGCATCGTCTCGTATGTCCTTATACATCTTAACCGTGTTTCCCTCTCCTCTCCTCTCCATTCCTCCCTCTTTTTCATGTGGGATGTATTGGGGGAATTAACTTAATTTTGAATCCCTACATGGCAAAATATCAAGATAATACGGTGATGGACTCAGGGAGGAGTGGGCATCCCCTGGAGTTCTGGCCGTGGCGAGGGTGCGGGGACGGAGGAGATGGTTGGAAGGCTCCTGTGGAAGAGTGCGGGTGAGTGTTCACCTGGAGAAGCAGCTGCAAACTGTTGGCGGGGAGTGCGGGCTTTGGTGTTTTCCTGGAGAAGTGAAAGTGTGCTCCGATCCCGAGCCAGCCAGGGCAAGGACATGTGTCATCACGTGAAGTTTGTTCCGTGTTTGAGGAAGTCGCCCGCCCGTCAGTGTCATGGGAGCAAGATACCCCTCTTGCTGGAGAAGCTGGAAGGCCATCGCTGGCTTTCGCAGCCTCCTTTGCAGCTAGGGCCGAGCTTGTGATCTCCGTTCTGCCATCTGCTTGCCTGGCGGGACTTGGACTTAGACATTCACAGAGAGGAAAAGAGCGTCTCTGTGTCTGGTGGAGGCAGGGCAGCAGCTGCTGAGCGTCTGTGGTGAGGGCGGAGCAGCAGGTGAAGCTACGGCTGCAGGGGTGAGGGGGGAGAGCTTGGTGGGCGGGTGGTTTCCTCTGCAGTCTCGCGCTTTGTTTGGGGCGTGTTCCTGGCACTTAGCTTTGAGTCTGGTGCTCCTGCCAACCTTGTCAACAATTCTTCAAGCTCCCTGGTGTTTCTGTGATACATTTCTTTACGGTGAAAGTCAGACATGTGAGGTTTCTGTGGCTTATATTAAAAAAAATCCAGACATTCGAATCGAACTGGCTCAGCAAACATTTGTCTTTTTAAGTTAAGATATAATCAATGTCACAGCAGGTAGAATGAACAAAATCCAACAAGTGGAATTGAGATAAAGACCACACGTATCTTAAGCCTGGTTGTTCTTAAAAATATACCTAGATAGACCTTACGTTTTTGATTCAATAGAAAATACTTTTAGATTAAAAAAAAAGTAATAAACTAACATTCTAGAGACTGGGGTGTTTGGGTCCCAATGTCCTGACTAAAAATGCTGATTCTAATCTCGGGGGAAAAGTGGAACATAAAACTATACCAAAAATCTGGAACCGTATTTTTCAATTCTAGGAAGTGGCTTTTTTACAGGTTTTCAATAGATATTACATGAAAAAACACACATATAGTTTATAAACATGAAAACTGTGGGTATAATCATAATTTTTACTTCTTGAAGTGTTTAATATTTTCTGTGCTTTGCAAATCTCTGAAAGTATAAGACATTAACCTCAGTATTTTCCAAATGAATTTAAACATGGGCTGTTCCACTTACCAAGAAGTTAGCACACAAGTATTCCCCTAAACACTTTGGCAAATACCAGCACAGATTAATTCTGATATAACATTTTGGCACTAATATATTCCCACGATGTTGGCTGCAAGCAACACAAAAGCACAACTCAAACTGGCCCCTGTAACGAGGGGAATGTAGATGCCAGTCAAGAGCCCAGGATGATTCCATGCAGAGGCTAGCGACCACACAATGCAAATACTCTGTCCCCCCGAATGCCCGCTCTACCCCAGGAGGTCTCCGTTTCACTCCATGGCAGTTTCCCTCTCCGTCACTGAATGAAAAAGCTGTGCTTTCTTCTTATTTGATCAGCGGGTTTGATCAGCTTCTTCCCGCACCAGTGACCATAACCAAGACCTGGCACGGGGTTCTCCCACTCAAACTTGCCGTGGCCGCGGAGGTCATTGCCCCGTTCGGAGCATGTGTGGGTGAGAGCCACTCCATGCACTTCCAGTGTCCCCACGTGCATTTCCATCCCGGTTTCCTCTGCCATTGGGGTTCCTCTAGAACAAAAGTCAGGGAACAGAGCCGGGAGGCCCCAGGTTTTATTGACCTGACAAAAGGAGGTTGCCTTTGAATCTCACATGTGCCTGGATGTCCCAGTCCGAATTTATTTTGAGCCATTTTCAGACCTATATGTTTAGGAAATTTCATTTGTTTGTGTATACATGC
Organism: Ia io; assembly: GCA_025583905.1. Taxonomy (NCBI): domain Eukaryota; kingdom Metazoa; phylum Chordata; class Mammalia; order Chiroptera; family Vespertilionidae; genus Ia; species Ia io. Next base: position 3,633,021 of record JAJQQW010000010.1, on the reverse strand, counting down.
ATGTACTGTATATTTTATATGATACCAGTATATATGTTATATATAAATATTTAACATACGCATATACATATACAAACATACACACATGCACTCACAGATACACACACAGAGATATATACATATACACAAATACACACACAAACACACACGTATACAAACATACATGCACACACATGCATGCCTACATAAATACATGCACATGTACACAAACACATACATACATGCATACATACACATGTATACACAAATACACACACATACGTACACACCACCACATATTGTTTGGAGGCCTTCACGCTAAACTATTTCCCTTAGAGACTGAAGGAAAAATGGATGCAGGAGTGAAAAGAAAGCCTTCTTCCTTTATTTCCATCTGTAGTGTGTGCACCTAACTACTTTACATGATGGAGCTATTATATTTTCATAATTTAAACTCTAAAATGAGGGGATGGTTTCCCTTCAGCCCCTTTGGCTCTCAGCTAGGAGATGTCCAAGTATATTCCAGATGCATCTGGTTCTCAGCTCCCATGTAGAAATGTCACAGGCCTCCATTCCAGGGTGGCCTGGCCCGCGGTCCCTGGTCTCCAGCATCAGCCGGGCAGCAGCGGGAGACGCGGGCGCTGCAGAGATGCCTCCCGTGGGCACCAGCTTCCACGGATTTCCCTGCGCAGGACTGTCCCGTGTTACCGTCAGTTAGCTGCTGAGCTGATGTCCTCAGACCTGCCAGGGTCTGTGTGAACCTGTCAATAATTAAAGACGCATTCGCTCCCCGGAGGGCCAGCACGATCCCCCACCACCCCCATCAAGCCGCGATCCCAGGGACCTCATCCTGCAGTCCCCCCAAGAAGCCTCAGCGGGGGCCAAGTCCCGCCACTCAGGGTGAGGAGTGGAGCTGCTCACAGCAGTGTGCCCGGTGCTGAGTGGCATCCCGTTTACAGAACGAAAGGCAGTGCCACTCACAAGGAAGATTGCTGGGTGTGAGGGAGGAATGGCCACACCAACTGTGCAAGTGTCTTTGCGTGACAGCCTCCATGTTGGGGTTTCTGCAGGGTTTATATTTTTAATGCATCTCCTATTCGCCTTCATGGAGTTCCTCTCTAGGACAAAACAAACCGGAGATTCCTTTTTGATTATGAGCCAAAAAGCAAACAGCCACAGAGTGAGGCAGGCTTCGAAGAAAGCGGCCTATCAGGCCAGCCCTTCTGAGAGGAAAGGGCTAGCCAGGCGGGAAGAACCAGACTGAGTGCAAAAACCCTCCAAAAGGCACCAGGAAAAAAGGTAATTATTTTTAAGAGGACGCGTTTAACCAGCCAGAAAGGAGAGTAAGCAGTCTGAAGCCTGAAACTGCTAATCCCGGCAGGAAAGGAACCAAATAAAATACCAAAGGATTCCTGAAAGCCTAGACGAGGCAGTTGTAAACGTTCTCAGAAAGAACCAATGCTGCTGGTACAGGTTGGCTAAACGCTGTGGCAGATGAGGGTCCTGTAGTCCAATCTCAACACAGTAATTGCTAACCCTTTAGAGGTGTATTGTGTTAATGTTTAATTTATATCCCAATCACTTAAAATGTATGCCAATGTTTATTTAATTATTAATTTTACTAGAGGCCCAGTGCACGAAATTCATGCACGGGGGAGGGGGTGTCCCTCAGCCCAGCCTGCACCCTCTCCAATCTGGGACCCCTCGAGGGATGTCCGACTGCCCATTTAGGCCCGATCCCAGTAGGATCGGGCCTATTTGGGCAGTCGGACATCCCTCTCACAATCCAGGACTGCTGGCTCCCAGCTGCTCACCTGCCTGCCTTCCTGATTGCCCCTAACCGCTTCTGCCTGCCAGCCTGATCACCCCCTAACCACTCCCCTGCCAGCCTGATTGATGCCTAACTGTTCCCCTGCCAGCCTGTTTGCCCCTAACTGCCCTCCCCTGCAGGCCTGGTCACCCCTAACTTCCCTTCCCTGCAAGCCCAGTCTCCCCCAACTTCCCTCCTCTGCCAGCCTGGTCACCCCTTAACTGCCCTCCCCTGCAGGCTTGATTGCCCCCAACTGCCCTCCTTTGCAGGCCTGGTCCCTCCCAACTGCCCTCCCCTTCTGGCCATCTTGTGGCAGCCATCTTTGTCCACATGGGGGCAGCCATATTTGACCACATGGGGCAGCCATCTTGTGTGTTGGAGTGACAGTCAATTTGCATATTACTCTTTTATTAGATAGGATAGAGACCTGGTGCATGGGTGGGGGCCAGCTGGTTTGCCCTGAAGGGTGTCCCAGATCAGCGTGGGGGTTCCCTTGGGGCATGGGGCAGCCTGGGTGAGGGGCCTGTGGTGGTTTGCAGGCTGGCCACACTCCCCGGCGACCCAAGCAGAGGCCCTGATATCTGGGATTTATTTATCTTCTATAATTGAAACTTTGTAGCCTTGAGTGGAGGCCTAGGCCAGCCAGGTTGTGCGGAAAGTTTGGCTTCCTCCATTACCCGGGGAAACCCAAGCCTCCTGCTCGCTCCACGGCCGCAGCCATCTTGGTTGGGTTAATTTGCATACTCGCTCCTGATTGGCTGGTGGGTGTGACTTGTGGGTGTAGCAGAGTGATGGTTAATTTGCATATTGCTCTTTTATTAGATAGGATTATGAAAACAATGAGTTCCATGACATTCAATTTGAATAACTCATTGGGTTTAAAATGAAAAATAAGTATCTTCTTTTCCCCTACCTATAGTTTTATTACCCAGAGGAAGGCGCTGTTAACAATTTCATGTTCACCCTTTTATGTGTTACACCAGAGGCCTGATGCACGAAATTCGTGCAAGAGTAGGCCTTCCTTTCCCCAGCTGCCTGCACCGGCTTCCCTCTGGCACCCGGGACCCGGGCAGCCCCGGCTTCTTCCGGAAGGATGTCCGGTCTAATTAGCATATCACGCTTTTATTATCTTAGATTCCCTTTTTTAAAAAGCAGTGTAGGTGGAGGGGATAGGTGGAGGGCGAAAGGGCATAGAGGGGATAAATGGTGATAGGAAAATTTTAAATTGAAAAGAAACATAGCCGTGTACCGTGCTAGTGTATGTACTGTTTTTTTTCATGAGCCGTGATGTTATCACTTATGAATGTGTGTTAAAACTCTTTTCAGAACAGCAATATCTGTAGCCCAGGCCTTGAGTTCCTGCCCAGTGCATTGCACAGATGTGCCGTTGTTATCTGCCCAGTCCCCTGCTCCTGGGCACCTACCTTGTTTCCAATTCGCCCTCGCCAACAGCAAGCAACACGGCAGCGAACATCCCTACCCTGTTTTTTACAAACGTATCACTGGGTTTTCCCTGTCAAAGAGAATAGACACTGCTGGTTTTCACAGAGGCCACTAAATGGTTCACCAAAAGGTTTAATTACTGTGCACGTTCCTTAAGAGTGCTCGAGCAAAGCCCTGTTCTCCAGCTGCCAACAAGACTAGGTTTTATAAATGGAAGTGTTGCCATTATATTAGTTGAAAAATGGTAGTCCAATGCCATGAGCTATCAATGAGATTGAGCATCTTTTCACCTATTCCTTGCTAATTCGTTTCTCTTTCTCTCTTTCTATGTAATGCTGTCCATGTCATCTACCCTTTTTATATTGGGTTCTTCACTGTTTTCTTGATAATTTGTAAGTTTAAGAATTACCTCTCTATCTGCTGCATATGAATCTAATCATTTTTTCTCAATTTGTTTATCTGTTGACAATGATTATAGAATTTCTTGCTATTTAGAAAGATTTTTAAAAAATTGTACGTAAAAAAAAAAAGTTTGCTCTTTGCCTTTCATACTTCTAGGCTTGGAATTTTCCAGACCTCCTTGTAGACCACCAGTGGGAAATTTTCTTCAGAGATAAATTGCTGTCTCCCCATTTGATTTTTGAGCAAAGACTAACATTGGCAATGCAGAGCACTGGGGAAATTTAATCAATGCCTAATCCCTTTTAACTCTCATACCAATCCTGTGAGATAAGGACTATTTATCATTTCTATTTTAAGGATGAGGAAACGGGGATTTAAGGAGCTGAAGTAATTTTCCCAGAGTCCCGAAAGAAGCCAGTGCTGTGGCCAGAATTGAATCTCGGTGACTCGAGCCTGGGCCTGAGAACATTGCCTCTACAAATAGCTCTTTCCTGTGAGATTTATATCGCAGTGTCTGCAGCCTTTACAGCACACAGATTTTCATGTCTCCCTCCAAGAAGCCTGCTGCACAGCCGGCAGAGTATTACTCTCTGCGTTCCCTAGAGCATAGCATAGGCCCGGAAATGAGAATGTGATGGAAAATGTTTTCTGAAAGATTTATGTTTCTGTGATAGTTATAAACATCCATCTAATTGTGCATGGTCACCAAGATTATAAAGGAGTCAAAAGAAGTAGGACTTATAGACCTTTCCTCTGGGAACCTGGAGTTTCCTTGGAAAGGTAAACTAGAGACTTACTTAGGAAAGACTGAGGAATATTGATAAAAGAATTGTCCGCTTAACCCCCAAGAGGTTGTATTCGTATTGAAGCAAATCATGTTTGTTCATACACAACTGACGGACTGAATGAGTGAATGGGTTTTACTTTGCCTTGCCAGTTAATTTTTTCAACATTTATACCCGTGTCTTACCCATTTTTTAAAATGTCTCAAATTGACTTTCTAAAAAGACAGGATTAAAGATATTACCAGGTGAATACAGAGAGATTTAACTCATAGAGGTCCCTGCAAATGTGATTGTTGGGATGCGGTAATGGACACTGTACAAGCTTCCTGGGAATTAGTTCCACACTCTTCAAAGCTCAGTCCACGCGGCCTCACTGAGCACATGGATCTTTGCACTTGATGTTGGAAGGACCTTTGCTGCAAAGAAATTGCTGCGGCGTCACCACCCCAAGGGCGGGAACCTCTCCTTTGTGCTAATCTTGCTCCTCCTGCTTCAGCATCTACGTATGTGCATGATACAGGGGCTTCTCTTTCAGTCATTGCATTCCAGAAACCATCTCTTTCCAAGTCCATGATATCCACACCAGCATACAGAGCTGGGCTAAGGCACCTTGGTTAGCAGTTATTTGGTTAGCACATTTTTTTAATATATATATTTTTATTGATTTCAGAGAGGAAGGGAGAGGGAGAGAGAGAGAGAGAAACATCAATGATGAGAGAGAATCATTGATCAGCTGCCTTCTGCATGCCCCACACTGGGGATGGAGCCTACAGCCCGGGCATGTACCCTGACCAGGAATTGAACCGTGACCTCCTGGTTCTTAGGAATGGCTGGGCTAGCACATGCTATCTAATAAAGAGGGAATGTGCTAATTGACCATCACACCCTCATAAAGATGGTGGCACCCACAGCCAATAAGGAGGGAATATGGTAATTGACTGTCATGCCCTCAAAGATGGCGGTGCCCACAGCCACAAGATGGTGGCGCCCAGTCCCTCAGCCCCACCGGAGTCCCCCAGTTCTTTCAGCCCAGATGGGCAGGGGCGGCAGGTGCACAGTTTGGCCGGACACGCCCTCAGCCTCCCAGCCACCCAGGGCGGGGCCAAGGTGCAGGCAAACCTTGATGGTGGCTGCCAAGCCGTTCAGGGCGGGCCTGAGGTGCAGGCAAGCCTCAGATGGTGGCTGCCCAGCTGCCCAGGGCCGCTCAAGGCTCAGGTAACCAGAGCTGGCTGAGGCTTGCGCTGCCGGCAGTGGCAGCAGCAGAGGTGTGATGGGGCATTGCCTTCCCCTAATTGCCAGGTCGCCTCCCGCCCCTGAGGGCTCCTGGACTGTGAGAGGGGGCAGGCCAGGCTGAGGGAGCCCCCCCCTCCAGTGCATGAATTTTCATGCACTGGGCCTCTAGTTTCTTTATAAAATATTTTATGCTTCAATGGGAACTCTGGTAAGTTCAGCTCAGGAAACATTTTCCTTGGTAGTTTCTTGACACTTAGAGACTTTTCTGTTAATGACTCCTTCATCAAACAAACAAGCCCAAATAAAAGTATTCACAAATAGGGTTATTTTGATCATGCTTTCAGATGGTATATGAGGTAGCCCATGACAGGCAAATAATATTCAGGAAAAAACCCCCGATTATTTCTTAAAAATTGTTGCTGAGAAAGCGATGTGTGAAGTGGAAAGAGGTATGTGAGGTAAGCATGAGCCTACACTAATATCCTACACTAAAATCCATGCCAAGAATCCCAGATGGATGATGGGGAGGACATCAGACAATACTCCTCCTCAAAGTGCTCGACTCCACTGCCATACATCATTAAGTAACAGTAGAAGTTGCCTGATGAAAAAAGACAGAACACGCCTGGCCGGTTTGCTCAGTGGTTGAGTGTCGACCTGTGAACCAGGAGGTCACAGTTTGATTCCGGTCAGGGCACGTGCCCGGGTAGGGGCCTCAGATCCCCAGTGGGGGGCATGCAGGAGGCAGTGGATGGATGATTCTCTCTCATCAGTGATGTTTCTGTCTCTTTCTCCCTCTCCCTCCCTTTCTGAAATCAATAATAATAATAACAAAAAAGATAGAACAAGTCAGAGCAACTGGGCGTGGAGATGGAGGTTGAGCCACGTGACTCTGAGAGCGATAGGGAAGGGGGAGGCTCGGGGCTGGGAGTCCGGGGGGATTCAGATGCTGCAGGGAAGCCTTGCGGGGTCTCCTCGGGACATTGCATGTTGGGTCAGACAGGGCAGACGGGCTCTCAGCGAGACACCGGAAACAGAGGGGCTGCTTCTTCGCGGAGGGAGGGGGGGGCAAGAGGCCAGCGAGAGCGTTTCCCACCAGCGAGCTGTGAGAGGAAGGGCCTGGGCAGGAAAGCACCGAGTCCGGCGGAGAGGCGGGTGTGGGGGGCCAGGTGCTCTGTGGGGTGTGCCAAGCGTGTTGCCTTCCTGTTCCCACCGTAGCCTATTCCAGCCGCTGCCGACCCCTCCAGCTGAGGAAGCAGCAGCCGGGGCGGGAAAGGTAGGCCTTCCTGCAAGAAGGAAGTGGAATGCTGTCTTTTAAAAACATACCCCTGTGCCTCCCTGTCACTCATTTATTTTCCCTTTTCTGTCTCCTTCCCACCCAGCCCTTTCAGGAGCTGTTTAGACCACTGGGGGCCTGTTGCCTCTGCTCAGGGATGTGAAATACAAAGCAGAGAAGTGTTTTCCTGGCTTTGGTTCTAAGGCCCTGAGCCTCAGGGAGATGGCGAGGATGCTCTCTAGCCCTAACAAGGCAGTTTGCAGCGGAGCAGAACCCCGACCCCCCACTTATTAAAATCAGAATCAAAACCAAATCCCAAATACTTGCGTTCAAATGGAAAAGAGAGAAGGGAAGATAAGGAAATGGAAAGAAGAGTAAGAGAGAGAGAGAGAGAGAGAGAGAGAGAGAGAGAGAGAGAGAGAGAGAGATCCTGCTAAAGAGTCTCAGGAATGAGGGGTGCTGTTGGGGCCCAGAATGCTGACCCCAAAGCAGCTGATGCAGCCGTCACTTGTGTAAGCAGACTCTTGCCTAACCACTAACCACTAACCACTAACCACAGGGCGATGCTCGCTGAACTTCCCTCCTGTGACCCATGCACACTCCGCCTCCGTGCTTTGTGCCTGAGATCATGTGACCCCTGCCAGTGCCCAGAGGGGAGGTGATGCCATCCCTGAAGTGCCAGCAGGTGAAAGGGCTGGGGTGGGTGGGGGGGAGTTGACAGGGAAGAGAAAGTCCTGGGAAGACAGAGCCTGTTCCAGAGCCTCCCACAGACACCCCGGAAACAATACGAAACACCCCCCTGGAAACAGGGTCTTACAGAAGCGCATTAAAAAGTCTGTTGGAGTTGAGAAAGACAGTCAAAGTAAAATAAATGCAAAACTTATCGAAGGGCAGCAATGTTAGCTTTTCCTTCTTTATTGCTGTTCTGAAATTCCCACGGGAAACAGATGACCGCTTCAATATCTGTCATTTGAAAAATCAGGCTAAATTTGTCCTTCTAAAAATAAACTGAACTGTTTTTAAAATTATGCCAATAATCCACGTTATTATCAAAAACTTAAAATAAGGAGAAAGAAATTAAAATGTCCATAAGACCACCCTGGGCCAGAGATAAACACTCTCAACACTGTGCTGTGGATTCCAGGCACACCACCTCACCTAACCATTCAGAGGTAAATAATTCAACTTTACAGCAAGTTTAATTTCGGGGTGTCCATCCAGCTTAGAAGGCGGGGGCTGAGCCTGACAAACTGGGAGCCACCATGAAGGCGTGAAGGTGTCTTTGTAGGGATAAAGCTGGTGGTGGTAGTATAGATTTTGCTGTCAAGAAGCTCACAGTTCTTTAGTTTGTACCAGCAATGGCCTGGTGAGCCGTGTGCATCATTTTTGTTGATTTCTATTCTTTACTGTTTGTATCAGTCACCAGAGACCACGGTAGTGCCGAGTAACAAATTCCCTCCAGACTCCATGGCTTAAACCAGCGATCTTTTATTCTTACTAAGGTGCCCGTGCCTGATCTAGGCTGGGCTACACTGGGCTTGGCTCCTAGGTGCAGGTTGAAGCGGGGTCTGCCCTATGTGTCTCTCATCCTCCGGAACCAGCAGATTACCCAGGTTATTTCCTCTCATGGTGATGGTTCAAGTGCGTAAGACCAAGTCCAGCCACACTAGCGCATTTCAAGCTTCTGCTTGATCGTACCGACGAGCGACCGATTGGCCAAAGCAAGTCAATGGACAAGTCCAAAGGCAGGGGCTGCAGTGTGGACTCCGCTCGGCAAGAGGCCGAAGTCACACATCCAGGGGGAACAGGTGGCGGACTCCCCCACACAGGCTGGCAGCATGAGGAGTTTCCAAGGCACACCCCGAGCATCATGAGTTTGCTCTGTTAACTCTTGAAGTCACTGCCTATTCATGCCACTGGTGCTTACATTTTGACTTGTCAGACATTGCCCTCTGACAACCTTTTCATGGATGATTCACTTTCAGAAGGTGGGGGAAGAAGAAGACGATCGTACGGAGTTTACCCGCACTAAGTTGTTCTGTAACCCCTTGCCCATGGTGGTAACACGTGGCAGCACTATTAATTCCATTTCCTGGTCCTGTTACACGTTTTACTCCCAAACTATACGAAGCTGAAACAGGTAGAGTGATCGTTTGCAACACAAAGCATTCCCTGCACCGGGCGGGGGGAGGCCAGACACCCCAAGAGAAGAGAGACTCCAGCTCCGGGCACTAAGTCTGGGGCAGCTTCTAGGGGTCGGAACGCAGGAAAGGAAGGTGGTCTGCCTGCTGTGCTGCCCGGAAGCCGGCGAGAGGCTCTCCCCGAGCGCCTTCACCTTCACAGAAGCAAAACCCAAGTGGAAAACGACCCTGTGGCTTCGGGAGCAGCGCTCGGTGCAGCTCCGCATTTCAGCCGATGCTGCCATCCCGACAACGCTGGACGGAACACTCCTTTCTTCCTCCCTTTGTCCTTCCTCTCCTCCTTCCTCCTCCTCCTCTGTCTCTCCCTCTCTCTCTCAAATCAACTGCTCTCTCTCTCTCTCTCCCTCTCTCTCTGCTATTAGACAGGCCCACACCTCAAATAACCTAGACCGAAGAGAGAAGATGCGGCTAGAGTTGGCAAGCGTCTTGTTGGAAGCCTGCTAACGTCAACACTTCCGTGGGCTGGCATGCCCGGGGCGGGAGGAGTGGGCTTGATGACAGGGCTAGATGAGCGATGGCACGGATTCCGGGTGGTGCTGCCACGTGGCCACTCTTGGTCCTGACGGACGGAGCTTAGGTTGGGCCTGGCCGAGTTCCGGGCCAAGCCGTGGCTGGGACGGGTTTGCTAGGACAGGCAGCAACTCCCAGGACTGCAAGCACTCAGTGGAGGGTGACTGTTGTCTCCTTCTGCCACGCTCGTCATGCAGAGCGACTGTTGAGCACCAGCAGGTCATGAGCCAGCCGTGTCCTGGGCTTTCTCTTTCCGAATCGTCCAGTGGCTGAGCCCCGAGCCCTGTGGCTCAGCCTCCGAGGGAGGACGGACGGACAACGTGTGAGGAGTTTGTGTGTGTGTGTGTCACATGCTGTTGCTGGCTGAGTCCAGAGGAGGGGCCTGGACAGGCACGCCAGCCTGCCACTGTGACTATTCCACTGTGAAATGAAAACGAGAAGGAATGCAACTGTGAGCAATAAAATAATCCATTTCTTGATATCATTCGCCCCGCAAAAGATGTAGGAATATCCCAGGTGCGTTGCAGAGAAACGCAGTGAGCTGGGGTTGTGGCTTTTCAACCAGAGCGTAGGAGACCAGCAAGAGACTTTCCTTCCTCTTCCCCACCAGCTGCCCTGACATGCAGTGGGGACGCCACCTGGGCCGAGCCGGTCACAGCACTTCACCCGCTCAGCAGCCGGGGTGGCCCACCAGGTAGACCCTGGCCCCGAGGAGGGCTGCTGGTCGTGTTGTCTTTATCCTGGGACTAGCGTAGAGTGGCTGGGAAAGTAGCTACCCTCGGCCACTGGGTTCATTGAGCCGGAATGCTATACGGTTGAGGTTACCGGAGGCCCATTTCCCCTGCTAGTTGAAGTATGAAAGATGCCAAGAAGAAGTGGAAATGGAAAGAGAGAAAATTTGGGTTGAGTCCCCAATTCGGTGCCCTGAGCTCCTGGTTCCTCCAGCCCTTGCCTGGTCGGCTCAGCCACCCAAGCCTCCTCCCTGGTTATGAGCCAACACGTCGCATGTTGCCTTTGCTGGTGTGTTAGGGTCTCTCCGACAGCCAGTGTTTCCTGACATACATGGCGGCCTGGATGTGAGCTCAGGAGCAAGACTGGATGATAAGATATGTGCCGTGGGAGCACCTGTTCCATGGCCCCTCAGCGCCTTCCCCCAAGTCAGATCCATGTGGCTTCCTACGTGGCACCCAACCAGGGAGCTTGCAAATACCAGAGGAAGTCCCTGTGCAGAGCCGTGTAACTTACCTGTAACGTACGAATCCAGATGACCAGACAGAAACCTACCAATTAGTTGGGGAAATAAAGGGAGAACCAGTCAATTGTATATAGGAGTGAGGAAGAGGATTGTCTTTCCGTGGCTCCTCAATAATTAATTCTTACTAAGCAAGTCCTATATTTCTCTTGGCACGTGTTCATCTCACTTAATCTTCTTCTTCAGCCGTTAAGGGATGGGGGCCATTGCTCTCTCCACTCTCCAGGTGAGGAAACAGATCTCATGTAATAACAATGTACCTGCTCAAGTGTAGATTTCTGCTATGTTGGAGAGTCAGAATTTGATCCTGTCTTGCTTGAAAGCCCAGTCATCACAGGCCTTTTCTTGGGATGAGTGTTAAAATTGTTTCATCATTGATATTAAAAAGAAGAAAAACAATCTCTCTTGGAAGTTTTTACCCAAATTAAAAATATATATAATTGAAGTTACAAAGAACACAATTCACTTGCAAAAAAAAAAAAAAAAAATCAAAAAAATCAGTCAATAAACAAAAACTCCAAATGTTCAGTCATATGGAACTTTCTGGAAATGCCACATGTCCCTCTTAGTTAGGCATGGTACAGGCTCAAATTAATGAGAGAACCTCTTTAACTTGATTTAGTCCACGTTTCCCCAAATTAACTTAAATCTGGAAACTTCTGGGGGAAATCTCATTGTTTAATTTTTATCCTATGAAACACTTTTGGGGACATGCTTCTCTTTTGTGAATAAAGCATAAAATGTACAAGGTCATCGCAAAGTGAAATCAATCGATCAATGTGTCTTTACTGAGTACCCTAGTGTACTTGTCACTGCGCCAATGGTTGTTTAGGGCCAGTGGAAACAAAGAGTAAGTAACAGGGCAGCCTGAATGTCAGGGAGTTTAAAACACAGCAGTAGAGGCCATCAGACTTTACGGCAGTCCCATAACTGTCCACTTAACTTCGGTGCGTCCTATTAAAATGGTGTCTACTGTAAGCTCCTGGTGGTTACCAAGAGGAGTAAAACCAGTTCCTGCCTTCAAGGAACTCACAGTCTAGAAACGAGGAGTTCATGGTAGAGGGGATATTGGTGAGATGGAAAACCAGGAAGGGTTGTTTGAAGAGGGTAGTATTTGGTCTCAAGGAGTTAACATTTTTTGTTTTCATTATCTTTAATAACGAAAAATCTTAAACTTCTATGTAAGTGAAAAGTATCTGTAATAGAAAATGGACTGCTCTCCAGAATATATAAAGATCTTTTTCTGAATATGTCATAGAAAGCCAGAAAAACCCAATAGGAAAATAGAGAGAGGATATGGCAGGCAATTATACTCATACTCGAATACTCAAAAGACTATACAAATTGCCAATAAACACTTGAAAAAATGCCCAACCTCAGTAATAATCAGGGAAAGAAATAAGATGAATATATATTTTTTTTGTCTTCAACTTATTACCAAAAGATTTCGAGGCCGGTGGTATCCGTTGGTAGGAATGTTGCAGAGAAGTGGGTTCTCTGAAAAACGCTTGGCAGAGTAGGAAATGCTGAGGTCATTTTGGGAGCAGTTTTCTTGTACCTATCAAATTTTTGAATTGCCAGCCCCTGGAGATCCAGTTACCCCACCCCTGAACAGTCTACCCCAAAGAAACTGCTGAAACTGTGCAGAAAGATGTGCGTTTGTTGCAAATTGCTTGAATCACAAAGCATTTGCAAAACCCATCATGACTATAGAGATATGCTTAAAATATGTGATGGTTTATCTATTCAGTAAAATTCTCCTCCGTGGCTAAAAGGTCTGAGCTAGATGTCTTTGCATTGCCATAGAAAGTTCTCCAAGACAATGAAAAAAATCAAGTTGCAAAACAACATGTATCATGTGGTTCCTTTTGAACTGTGTGTGTGTATAAATCTATTAACATAGAGGGTGTCTCCAAAAAAATGTATACACACGTTGGCAGCTGATAGCTCAATTTAAAAAATGACATATCTATACATATAAAAGCCTAAGCAACTGGTTGACCGGTAGCTATGACACGCACTGACCACCAGGGGGCAGACACTCAACGCAGGAGCTGCTGAGCTGAGGTGACTTGGCAGCTGTAGTTCTCGGGTGACACACCCAGAACCAGAGAGGAGGGAGCCTGATTCTGGGGTGCGTCACCCGAGAACCACCCTCTCACAACCTGAGACCCCTCAGGAGATGTTGGAGAACCGGTTTCGGCCCAATCCCTGCAGGCCAGGCCAAGGGACCCCACAGGTGCACGAATTTGTGCACTGGGCCTCTAGTATTTTAATAAACACTGCCTTTATAATTATTTGAACTGTGTGCATACATTTTTGGGACACCCAGTAAGTACATTTGTGTGAATATATGAATGCGAGAATGAAAGAATTCTCTCTTAACTATAAATGCTAGTTACCTTTGGGGTGAGGAGTGGATTATGGATTAGGGATGAGGATGGCTGGACATTTTGCTCTCTGTACTCATGTATGTTTTAAACAGTTTTCCCAGAGAATATATTCTTGCAGTATTTATGCACTTTTAAAAAGAAAGGAAACCAGAGCTATTCAAAACAAAGTAGAATTACTGTGAGAACAAACTGAGAGGGATGTGTGATTGCATGGGAAGGCAGGCATCTACTCCAACTGGGGTGAGGAGGGATGGGATTAGAGTGTAAGGAGAGACACTGGGACTGGATGAAAGAGGGCCTGGGCAGGAGACAGAGCCACTCAGGTTTCACGCCGTGGCTTTCGTCTTAGTGGAGCTCAGTGAGGCTAGGAAAGGCCGTGAAATCTCACCACGGCCACTGTGCTGCCCCGTCGGACCTTCGGTTAGGACCAAATCAGAACACATTTCACATCAAACTACCTAAAATTCTCCTCCATTTTGCCGAGTTTATTTGGGTTGACTCTGGTTTGCTCACACCTTGGTTGCTGGACGCATCCGAGGAGGTCAGGACCTCCTGCAGGACTCGTTTCTCCGGAAGCAGAAGTTCCAGCAGCTCAGCGAAGAGAGGGTTGCTCAAATTCACGCTGTTTAAAGAAGCCGTTGGGCTTAGCAGGCGTTTCGAGTGGTACGGGCCCCTTTCTATTAGGAGCATTGCAAGAAGAAGTTCTGTTCACCTGATGATTGAAAAGAACTCTGGGATCCCCTTCCTCCCAACGGCTTCCGTCTCTCTCACTAAAACCCCACTTCCTCACCCTGGGTGACCTCTTCCCATGCCAGCCGCCCTCCCCCTTTCACTCGGAAGCTGTCAGAGAGGCCAGCTGTCACGTGATGTCTCCATAGCCCACGGAGGCTGCTGGGCCCTCCCATGGGCCTTTGCTACTCATCGCACCCCGGGTGTCTGGGAAAGGGGGCCGTTCCCTTTGCTAACCCTGCTTCCTGCTTCCCATCCCTTTTCTTCATTCCCCAGGGACTTGTTTGGGACAGCAGGTCGGTCCAGGAAAGGGGAGCCATGCCTGCCGTTAGGAGAGGCCAGGAGAGGGCATGGGTGGGCCCCTGGGCCTCTGTCTCCTTCTTCCTGCCTTCGCTCCGGGCCTGCTGTGCTGGCCGGCCACTTTCCTCCCCGCTAAGACTTCGGGACAGTTACTTTCCTTCACGTTCCGTTCAACTGCTGAGAGGTTCGGAGAGAGGAAAGACCCGAGAGGAGTTCAGGAATCCCTCTGGGCCTCCGTTCCCCCTTGTGTGCACTGTGAAGAATCAGAACAGCTAGCCTACGGGGCGACGGAGCACGTGAAATGAGTGGCCATAGGGAGGGCACTGTCAGACAGCTCTGCGCAGTGCTGGGGGAGTGTGGGTTAACCCCCACCCGAGCTTCAGGCCAGTCTCTTTCCATCCGCAGATCCATCTGTCAGTGCAGGTGAGGAATTCACAGTTGTCCTCTAACGAGTTCTCCCCGTTGGCTTGGGGTCATGTTTTCTAAACTGGTTGGCCTTTTGACTGGGCTCAGCTGTCCTGCACACAGATCAGCTGTCCTCATAATACCACAGGCTCTCTCATTGGGAGTGATGGGCTTTACTGCTTCACCAACCGTATCCAGGGCCTAACACCTACTGTGTCCCTGTGTGTGTGTGTGTGTGTGTGTGTGTGTGTGTGCGGTGTGCATGTACACACACATGCGCATGCACACCCATGACTATTGAGGCAAGGATGTAACCTCCTCATCTCAAAGGTGCCTGTAGTCTTTCATAGGAGCACAAATAATCTAAATGCTTAACCAAGAGCCTGAGATAGGACCGGTCAGAGGGACCCTGGGTCTGGGCGGAATTGGATAGAATCAAGCCGTCAGGGCCCAGGATGGAACACGAGAACCCGGTGTAGTTTTTATCGGAGAAGCTTATCTTGCAGAAATGTGTACTAGAGGGAAAGCTTGGTTTTCATTTAAAAAAAAAAAAAATCTTATCCCTTAACATTTAAAAATACTTAAATACATCACACCTGAAGGGCACACACAGAGGGAGGCTGGCTTTGTTGCACAAAAGCAGGACAGCCTGTGAAGCTTGGGGAAAAAAATCAAATGCAGCACGAATCACAAGGAGGCCTCCTTGATGGAGGCGCCCAGACCACAGGAAACCCGGTCGCTTTCAAAGGAGCCCAGAGTCATCTGTGGGAAGGGTTCTGCTTTGAGAACGCAGGCTTGGTGGGGAGGCGGCGGGAAGGCAAACCCTCGTGGCTTGACAGGTTTAAAGCTTTTTGGGGAAGTTAGAGCACAGGATGGAAGGAGGAAGTCAGTCCCCACGTGGAAGGGGAGGCCTTGCCCCTGCCCCGCCCTGGGCCGGAAGCTCTGCAGGAGAGGCTGAGAGAGCTACTGTGCAGTCGGTCGCTGTGGCTGTCCCAGGTCAGAGCCTGCGGCCCAGGAGCTGCAGCGGGCCCCCCGCAGTGCAGTCCCCACTCAGGGCGCTGCCTTCAGGGCTGTGCAGCCCGTAATGTCGCGTTTCCCTTTCTGCGAGGTGGAGGAAATGGAGCGCATCGTCTCGCATGGCGTGTGTCTCCCTAGAATCTTGCCAGTCCGTCAGGGAGGACAGTTGTTCCTAATTCCCCTAAGCATCATGCTGCCACAGTCAGAATCTGAGCCGGACCCAGGGAGGGCCTGCACCTGCTTGCCCACTCGGGTGCTCAGGCCCATAAGGAAGCTGATGGAAACGGGGGTGCCCATAAGGAAGCTGATGGAAACGGGGGTGCCCATAAGGAAGCTGATGGAAACGGGGGTGCCTATACAGACCAGAGGCTGCCAGGCACAGCCGTTCCTGCACCCAGCCAGCATCTGGGTCCCTCCTGTGCTCCCCACACTGCACCAGGCCCTGGGAATGCAGAACCGGAGGAGACCGGGGCTGCCCAGAGGGGCCAACGGGTCAAAGGGGAGGTGCCCTGGGCCTGTGCTGGGCCCCCGCACCAGCCGGGGAGGCTCGGAGCTGCGGCTCCTTGCTGAGCCGGACCAGGCGTGGAGGAGCCGCCCCTTGACGGGCTGGCACAGGGTGGCCTTTAAAACAAGCCAAGCAGAGGCCCCCCTTTGGGGAGCCCCTGGCCCATGCGGTTGAGTCAGCCACGTTTTTATGGACAGAAATGCTTCGGAGGGAGGACATGGTGAGGCTCCGGACGTGGAGGGAGTCCCTCAGAGGGGCCTTCGTCTCCTAAGGGCACCCCAATATTTCCATCTGGGAGAGAAAGACCCAGGCAGTAAGGGCCTAGGACGATGCGCGTCTGCAGTGGCTTCAGGCTTTTTCCATCACGCCTGATGTGGCACAAGGAGAGATTTGTTCGTTTTATTTATTTCCTACTTTAAAGGATTTTCCTTTATTCCTCCCACCCCCTCCTCCCGGCCACTCCGATGTGGGTTTTCCATCTGACTCATAATTCCTTCGGAAAGTGGAGTGGAATTCCTAAAAGTGGGGGGCGGGGGGCTGGGAGCCCCGGGGCGCATTCACTACCCACATCCCGCTGAGCCCGGAGGCCGGAGCCCGGAGGCCGGTGCCGGGTGCCCGGAGCCCGGAGCCGGAGCCCGGAGCCAGGAGCCCGGAGCCCGGAGCCCGGAGCCCGGTGCCGGGTGCCCGGAGCCCGGAGCCCGGAGCCCGGAGGCCGGTGCCGGGTGCCCGGAGCCCGGAGCCCGGAGCCCGGAGCCCGGGGAGGCGGCGGGCGCGGCAGGGTCTGCGGCGGGCGGCGCTGCAGCGGCCTCGGCCCCACGGCGGCCCGCGGGCGCGCGTGTGCGCGGCGGTGCAGGCGGCGTGCGGGCCGCGGGGGGCGTGCGCGCGGGAGGCGGAGCGGGGTGCGCCCCTGGCCGGCGCCCCGCCGCCGCGGTTGCTCGCTCTCCGGCCCCCGCGGCCCCCGCTCCGGGCGGGGGAGGGAGAGCGCGAGCGAGGCCGGTGTCGTCGGCGTCCGGGGCGGGCGGGCGGGCGGGCGGACGCGGCTGGGCGGCCACATCTGGGCATGAACGCCGGCCCCCTCCCCCCGCCCGCGCCCCGAGCGCCTCGGCTGCCGCTGCGCCTCCGTCCCCCGCCGCGGCCGGCGGTTTCATTTTGAGCCGAGCGGCTCCCCGGCTGGAGGAGCGAGGGCGGGGCGGGGCGCGCGGCTTCTCCGGGCGGCTCCATGGGGATGTGTTCACGGCAGGAGCGCATCCAGAAGGACATCGACGTGGTCATCCAGCGGTCCCGGGCCGACAAGGACTGCCTGTTCGCGGGTGAGCTCCGCCCCGGCCCCGGCCCCGACCCCCCGCGCCCCGGCCCCCCGCGCCCCGGCCCCCGGCCCCCCGCGCCCCGGCCCCCTGCCCCCCCCCGCGCCCCCCCCCCCCGCCCCCCGTCCCCCGGCCCCCCGTCCCCCGGCCCCCCCGCCCCCCGCCCCCCGCGCCCCGGCCCCCCCGCGCGCCCCGGCCCCCCCGTCCCCCTGCCCCCCCGCGCCCCCGGCCCCCCCGTCCCCCGGCCCCCCGCGCCCCTGGCCCCCGCGCCCCCGGCCCCCCGCCCCCCGCCCCCCGCGCCCCCCCCGGCCCCCCGCGCCCCCGGCCCCCCCCCGCGCCCCTGCCCCCCGTCCCCCTGCCCGTGCCGACCGCGGCGCGCGCCCCCGATTCGGGGTTCGTTTGGCAACAGCTGCTGCGGCGGGAGCGGGAGCCCGCGGGGGAGGGGGTGCCGGCCGCCCCCCCCGGTCAGGAGCAGCCCGCAGCTTTGGGGCAGGACCCGGGGCTCGAGCCGGGGGGGCCCTTCACTGTATTGTGGGTCCCCCCGTGCGCGCCCCGATTGTCCGAGCTGCTCGGGGTTTCAGCGGCAGCCGCGACCGACCGAGCGGGCGGCGGGACCGGCGGTCGGCGCCGCGGGCGGAGCCGCCGGGAACCGAGGCCGGCGCCCTGGGGCTCCGCAGCTCCGCCCGGCGGCGCGCGGTCCGGGGGGCTGCGGAGAGGGGCCCGGGTGCGGGGTCCCCGCGTCGCCCCGGCGGCCGCCCCGCGTCGCTCTCGCTCCCTCGGGTCGGATCGCCTTCGGCTCGGGCAGCCTCGAGATCGGCGAGGGCGCTCCCCCGCCGCCGGACCCGGCGATTCCCACTGCCCGCCGTTGCCATGGCACCGGCACTTGTTGCGGGGGGTGGGGGCCCCCACGGCGCCGGCCCGGGCATCGCTCCCGCGCCCAGGGGGTCCCCGCGGCTGTCCAGCCTCGCTCCCGGGGACCCCACCGCCGGGGACCCCACCCCGACCCGGGGACAGCCCCCCCCGGCGGCTCCTAACAGGACTTTGTGTTCAGATTTCAGGTACGCGGACTCCACCTTCACCTTCACGTACCTCGGCGGCGCCAAAAGGTACCTGGGAGTCTGAGTGGCTTCATTTCCTGCCCGCACGCCCGTTTCCTTTGTTCTCGCTGGTCCGTGTTTGGGGTTTTCCCTCTTTTTCTCTTGTTGCCCTTTAGCCACATCCCAAGGCCGGGTGCTCCGTGGCAAAGGGGAGGCGACGTGATGCCCGCGTTGGAGGCGCAGGCCCGTTCAGGCGGCTCCCCTCCGGCAGCAGCCGGGTGTTTGGGGGGATGGCAGCAGCCGGGGTGTTTGGGGGGATGGCAGCAGCCGGGTGTTTGGGGGGATGGCAGCAGCCGGGTGTTTGGGGGGGATGGCAGCAGCCGGGGTGTTTGGGGATGGCAGCAGCCGGGTGTTTGGGGGGATGGCAGCAGCCGGTGTGTTTGGGGGGGATGGCAGCAGCCGGGGTGTTTGGGGGGGGATGGCAGCAGCCGGGGTGTTTGGGGGGATGGCAGCAGCCGGGGTGTTTGGGGGGATGGCAGCAGCCGGGGTGTTTGGGGGGATGGCAGCAGCCGGGGTGTTTGGGGGGATGGCAGCAGCCGGGGTGTTTGGGGGGATGGCAGCAGCCGGGGTGTTTGGGGGGATGGCAGCAGCCGGGGTGTTTGGGGGGATGGCAGCAGCCGGGGTGTTTGGGGGTGATGGCAGCAGCCGGGGTGTTTGGGGGGATGGCAGCAGCCGGGGTGTTTGGGGGGATGGCAGCAGCCGGGGTGTTTGGGGGGATGGCAGCAGCCGGGGTGTTTGGGGTGATGCAGCAGCGGGGTGTTTGGGGGGATGGCAGCAGCCGGGGTGTTTGGGGGGATGCAGCCAGCCGGGGTGTTTGGGGGGATGGCAGCAGCCGGTGTGTTTGGGGGGATGGCAGCCAGCCGGGGTGTTTGGGGGGATGGCAGCAGCCGGGGTGTTTGGGGGGATGGCAGCAGCCGGTGTGTTTGGGGGGGATGGCAGCAGCCGGGGTGTTTGGGGGGATGGCAGCAGCCGGGGTGTTTGGGGGATGGCAGCAGCCGGGGTGTTTGGGGGTGATGGCAGCCAGCCGGGTGTTTGGGGTGATGCAGCCAGCCGGGTGTTTGGGGTGATGCAGCCAGCCGGGGTGTTTGGGGGGATGCAGCCAGCCGGGGTGTTTGGGGGGATGGCAGCAGCCGGTGTGTTTGGGGGGATGGCAGCAGCCGGGGTGTTTGGGGTGATGGCAGCAGCCGGGGGGGTGTTTGGGGGGATGGCAGCAGCCGGGGTGTTTGGGGGGATGGCAGCAGCCGGGGTGTTTGGGGGGATGGCAGCAGCCGGGGTGTTTTTGGCAGCAGCCGGTGTTTGGGGTGATGCAGCCAGCCGGGGTGTTTGGGGGGATGGCAGCAGCCGGGGTGTTTGGGGTGATGGCAGCAGCCGGGGTGTTTGGGGGGTGATGGCAGCAGCCGGGGTTTGGGGGTGATGGCAGCAGCCGGGGTGTTTGGGGGGATGATGGCAGCAGCCGGGGTGTTTGGGGGTGATGGCAGCAGCCGGGGTGTTTGGGGGTGATGGCAGCAGCCGGGGTGTTTGTGTTTGGGGGGATGGCAGCAGCTGGGGTGTTTGGGGGGATGGCAGCAGCCGGGGTGTTTGGGGGGATGGCAGCAGCCGGGGTGTTTGGGGTGCTGCAGCCAGCCGGGTGCAGACCTGGGATCCTGGGTGGGAGGCGGAGTGGGCCACAGGCAGGAGATGGCACCCAGTCCCTGGGTCCCAGGCCGTGATTTTCCTGGCGAGTGGCTTGTAACTCCATGTTTCTGTGTCGTCTACCGTTGGCATCCGCACGCCGTCTGCCCGCTCTCCATGCTCTCCTGTGTGTGTGTGTGTGTGTGTGTGTGTGTGTGTGTGTGTTCAGGAGTGGTGGTCTGGTTTCCACACTTGCTCGGAGGAAGGCATTTGGAAGTTACGTGTAGCTGGAGCGTGGCGTCACTTCTTTCTTGCGGGGGAAGAAGGGCAAACGCCTGTAGGAACCCTCAGTGGTTAACAGTGTGAAAGCCGTCAACACCCAGCTTTGTATGCAGGAGGCAGAGTTCGGAGGAAAGGCCGCCGTGGGGACGTGCCTGCTGTCTTCACGTGTGAAGTTGGGTTTTTCCCGGGTGGCCAGCCCCTTGGGGACACAGTGGCTCACAGAGCCCTGGCCACCCAGGAAAGCGGTCCGAGATCTCGCCTTGCTCCGAAGACTTGACACTCAGTAGCCTCTGATCATGCTCCAAAGTGTCTCTTAGCTAATGGAAACGTTTATGAACGCATCCATTGGGAAAGAGGCTCTCTTCTGTACATGGGGTCTTTGAAGGCTTGGAATGAACGTGAACCTTTAAGATGCTTGGGGTCTGTGCTGCAATCTGCATCTCAGAGAAGCTTTAGTTCAAACAGTGATCAGGTCACCCATAGGTAGTTCCTCTAAGCCTCAGGATTGTGTTTTGTCTTTTTATTGTATTTTTTGGGGTCTTTTCCCCCCATTTTTAAATTGAATTTATTGAGGTGACATTGGTTAATAAAATTATACAGATTTCAGGTGTACACTTCTATAATACAACACCTGTATATTGTATTGTGTTCAGCATCCCAAGTATTGGTTTGATTTACTAGTTGAAAATATAACATATAATATCGGGAGAGAATAAAATCATAGTGCATCTTAATTTACCATCATCTTTGTAATTGTGACTGAAAAGAATAAATGAGAGAAGATTCAACTAAATTAACACTGCTCCTACATTTACTATCCAGAGGACGTTGGTGTATGACTAATATCTTCCTGGATATTTTAAAAAAATATGTTTTTATTGATTTCAGAGAGCAAGGGAGAGGGAGAGAGAAACACAAAAATGATGAGAGAGAATTATTTATGGGCTGCCTCCTGCATGCCCCCCACTGGGGATCTAGCCCAAAACCCGGGCATATGCCCTTGACCAGAATGGAACCCGGGACCCCTCAGTCCGCAGGCCGATGCTCTCTCCACTGAGCTAGGGCTTCCTGGATTGTTTTAACAGTTAAAATACAGGCATACCTCTGGGATATTATGGGTTTGGCTCCAAATCACCAAAAATAAAGCGAATATCGCAATAAAGCGAATTACATGAATATTTTGGTTTTCCAGTACATAAAAGCTATGTTTATACTCTACTGTAGTCTGTTAAGTGTGCAATAGCATTGTCGAAAAACAATGTATCTGCCTTAATTAAAAAGCTACTTCGTTGATAAAAAAAATGTTAACGGACATCTGAGCCTCCTCAAGCCCTGAGGGTCTCCTTCAGTCCACACCGAGTAAAACACGGCGTTTGTGCAGTGCAGTGGCCCGAGGAGGCCTGTGTGCCCGGCATTGGAAACACCCCCATGCGAGCAGGTCCGTACCAGCTCGAGCGGTCTGTTGGGTAAAGCCCCGGGTAAGCTTTTCAACGCACTAGCTTTATTATTATTATTACTATTATTATTTATAATATAATTTTTATTGTTGACAGTATTCGCTTTATTATTTTCAGTTAGATGCCTCAGTTCTTTTGACCTCAGTTTACTCATCTGTACAATGAGAGGAGGATGTACTGTCCACTTAATCTCTTTAAGACCTGTGAGTAGCCCTAGCTGGTTTGGCTCAGTGGATAGAGCGTCGACCTGTGGACTCAAGGGTCCCGGGTTCGATTCCAGTCAAGGGCACATGCCCGGGTTGCAGGCTCGATCCCCAGTGGGGGGCGTGCAGGAGAATCAGTGATTCTCTTTTATCATTGATGTTTCTATCTCTCTCTCGCTCTCCCTCTCTGAAATCAATAAAAATATATTTAAGAAAAAAAAAAAAAAAAAGCACCTGTGAGTAGGTACTGCAGTCTTTATCAGCAAATTACAGCCCTGGTGTCCAGGAAACAGGTGGAGACGCTGAACACCTCCGGGAGCCAGGCGGGGCCGGGTGAATAATTGACTCCTGGAGATAGCATCATTCTCACTTGTAGGAGCCGGGGCCATGGCTGCTCTGGAAGGAAGAGGGGATTCCTGGCTGTGTAATCCCAGCGGGGCACAGTGTTTGCTTGTGCCCCTGGTTTATTTATTTTTTATTTTTATTATTATTATTTTTTTAAATATATTTCTTTATTGATTTCAGAGAGGAAGGGAGAAGGAGAGAGCGATAGAAACATCAATGATGAGAGAGAATCATTGATGGGCTGCCTCCTGCACACCCCCCACTGGGGATCAAGCCTGCAACCCAGGCATGTGCCCTCAGCTGGAATCGAACCTGGGTCCCTTCGATCCGCAGGCTGACGCTCTATCCACTGAGCCAAGCCGGCCAGGGCGCTTGTGCCCCTGGTTTAAATACCGGGGCGTGTGCTGCTCAGGTGCAAGGCCTGTGGCCTGGTTGCTTGGTCTTATAGCTTGTTCTGAAGAGCAGGCCTCCGTCCCAGGTGGTTCTAGTGGAGTCGCAGGAGCCCCTTTCATGCCAGTCCCTTTGGGAGTTTGTGGCTAGGAGCAGAGAAGACCTTGCTTTTTTCCCCCCAGAAAATAAAAGTATAAAAAATATGTTGTTCTAACTACATTAGAATCTGATACTTATCATGCATTTCTCATTGCGACGTGTCAATGGAGCTTTCAAAAGGAAAATAACCTTGCTCTCTTTTGATTTAATATGCTTATCAACCTAAAACATTCAATTAATAAAGTCACTTTGGGTAAATTAAACTTACTTCACGATTAAAGGAATTTTATGGAGAGAGAGGACATGATTATCTTTAATTATATGTAACCATCATGTCATCTAAAACATTGAGGACACATTCAAGAAGAATTTCCAATTCAAGTTACATGTAGATAAAACTTAAAATACCATTTCCTTTCTGACACCCTCTCAGCATGAGTTCTACTTCGTTCTAAAGGAGAGGGTTGATATTCCATGTTCCCACTCAAAAAAAGTAACATTGAGCATTTTTTTCACACGTGCTTTTTTTTTTGGCGTGTTTCTGTGGGTTAAGAGAAATGCCAGGAGGTGACTGTGTCAGGCCTGGCTGGTGGCCTGGTACATTGGCCTTGCATTTGGAGGTCAGCCGAGGGACATGGTGCCTGCTAATGTTTGTTATTCTATGACTGTAGGTGAGGATGTGGGTGGGGGCAGACGGTCAGCTGGAAGACCGAGTTCATGGACGTTTCCCTAATCGGAAGTCTCATGTGTTATTCTTCTCACCTTGGGGTGTGCAGACTGAGGCTTGGAGAGTTTACGAAACATGCTCAGATGGACTGCGTTACATGACGGAGCTGCCTTGTATACCTGCTCTGTCCCGCCTGAGACCCATGCTCCTTTCTGTACACGTGTGTCCTCAGGCTCAGAGCATGGAGCACTTGAACATCCAAAAACTAGGCCGAGGGTTACCTGAGCGAGAGTATGTGAGGGTTACTTTAGGTTCTTCTGATGGAGAAGCAATGAGAAAGGAAGTGTTAAATTTGATGAACTGGATTGTTGATGCCGTTTCCATCTGCCTGAGAACTTGTATATGCTCGGCAAGACTAACCCCTTTTAGCCATGGCCCTTGTAGCCCCTCTGATTCTTGGTCTCCCCTTGGAGGAACCCCACAGCCGCCAGGGGTCGGGGCCTGCCGCAGGCTCCCACCCGGGGCTGCCTCCTGATATCAGGGCTGTGCCAGGACCACAGACTGGGGGCCTCAGCGGCACACCATTTGTGAGTTTACGCAAAAGTTGTTCTTCCCTGGACTCCATCCTGCTGGGATCTCCTGCCTCGTTCTGGGTCCCTTGTAATTGGCACGAAGACCACAAGTTAGGGATTCTCGCCCTTCTTGTCACTTGCATTCAGACATGTGCAGTAAGTGATGGAAGAAATCAAAGGGATCCAGTGGGCGGTGACAGCTGCTGAGGGGCTGGGACATCTGGCTGGGTCTCTGGGCCAGTGCCCTACACAGACAGGAGGGCAAGGGGACCCCGGGCCCGGCCCACCCCTGCGGAGGGCCTGGTCAGCACGGGGGTTTGGTAAACACATAAATAGTAGTTGTTACTGTGAAAAGATTTAGGAAACTAGAGAAACCAAGAAGATGATTTCTCCACCTTCTATTAATGTATTAGAGTCTATTCTTTCAGAATTTTTATCTGCCTGTGTGCGTAGGCGATGAATGTGTCCAAAGACTGTGTTCTGTCCTTTGGGCCCTCGCTGCTTTTCACCCGAGGCTATAACCAGGGCTCTTTTTCAGACAGGCCACGAGAATGAAGAAATACCTATTAAATGGGGAGTTTTCCCAGTCCAGGGGTGGGGCTCTGCATACGACATCTCACGTTTATATGAGAAATGGCTGATCCTTAGCGGCATTGCTGCAGGGGCACCCCCGGGCGGTGGGAGAAGACAGCCTGCCGGGGGGACAGGGCAGCCTGGCCTCTTGGAAGGACGCCCCTTGTTGTAGGAGCTTCTGTCCACCAGATGTTTGGGACCATCGACCGGGACACAATGAGTGTACTGCTCTCCATCCCTCACATTTTGGACGTGCAAACTGAGGTTTGCCACCTCCCCCTCTCCGGGCCTCTGCCTGCGCCACCTGGAACAGCCACCCACGTCCTACGCCCGCCCCCCTCCCCGTCTCAGGCCTGGGCAGCCTGCACCGCCCAGACCTTCCGGGAGCCGAGTTCCCCGGAGCAGCCTCTCCGGGCTCCCGTGCAGGGTTTCTGAGATGCTGTCCCAGGCCTTGTCAGCCCCTGCTCCCGGAGAGCCGTCCGGGGGAGCCTCCGGGCGGCGCAGCTCCCCGGCCCCTCCCTGGCGAGCCCCTGTCTCCTCCCGGTGCCCAGAGGCGGAATGGGTTCCCCGATGACCGCTAGGAGGGCTCCGGCAGGGGAGAGGCCGCTGTCTGAGCACCGCGGCCAGGCGGCCAGGCACGGGGATGCTGAGCTCCTGCCACAGCCCCCGGGGGGCGGGCCTCAGTGACAGGTCGCCCAGCCGTCACCAGCCCTGTTCTCTGGGCCACGGGCCCTAGTTTAGGGTCTGGGGGAGTTACGGGGACTGTGGCACAGTGGAGAGTTTGGACTCAGGCTTAAAAAATCGGCACTCCGGTGATCAAGCAGATTTCTGGGGGGAGGGCTAATCCCCTGGGCTCCCCAGCGTGTAAGTTCTTGCTCCTGGGGGGCCATGGGGGGAACGTCCTTGGTTGCCACAGTGCATGTGTTCCCTTTTGACTTTCGTGGGAGAGACCCCTGCGCGGCGGGGGGGGGGGGGGGGGGGGGGGGGGGGGGGGGGGGGGGGGGGGCGGTTGTGGGTTCCCCTGTGGAAGGAGCGCACGCTCGTTCTGGAGATCTGGAAAGAGGCCGCTCCCTGGCAGCCATCAAGTACCCTTACGCTTTCAGAATGGAAAGAATGATCATTCAGGAATTAAAAAGTAGCCTGTTCCTCTTGGCAGTGGGGACCTGCTCATTATAATTTTGTCACATCAGTTATTCTCCAGAATAATGACTTCATAACAAAGCGCGTCCGTCGGAGCCGGGGGACCTGCCCGGAAAGCGGGGTTTCCGTCGGCGCGTGGGGGCTGCTGGAGGAGGGAGTCAGGGTTCGCACCCCTTTCTCCAGCACGGCTGCGCTGCCTCTTTCCTGTTCTGCATAAAACTTTTCTTTTTTGGAAAAATGTTTCACTGTTAAACGAGTTTTAAAACCACTGGCCAAAAATAACGACCACATGTAGCACAAGTATAGCTTTATGGAGGCTTCTGTGTTTTTGAAAATATGTTTTTATTAATTCCAGGGAGGAAGGGAGAGGGGGAGAGAGAAACAGCAATGATGGGAGGGAATCATGGATGGGCTGCCTCCTGCATGGCCCCGGAGGCTTCTGTATGAACAGCACATTTAAACTCCATTTATTTCCTGGGTGAAGAGACCACTCTCCGTCGTGTTTATTGGGCTTACCCTCTGCTGTCCCTTTTGCCTACTTGACATCCTGTGTTTGCAAAAAATGGAGTAGGTATTTTGTCAGCTGTTGTCCATCTCGTAGCGACAGGGACGGAGGCGTGGGTGATTTAAATAACTCACCCTTAGTAGGGAGGAGTGGATGCCGTGTAAGGTAAAGGGGCAGAGGTTGAACTGGAGTAGCTGGGACTGTTTGGGATGGGAGGGACTGATGGGCGCCAGGGCAGGACTGGAAGCCTGCCGGTGGTCGGGCAGAGGCCTGAGCCCAGGGTGGCATCAGTAGCTGGAAAATGCTGGACATTGGCTGTGCAACCCTTGTGCAAATATCGGGCCCATCTGTTGAAATTCCCCGTCCTTTCTCTCTGCAGCGTTCAGAAAGAAAAACACACAGACGTGCCCTCAGTCCTAAGGGCGTTTTGTAATTCTCTGCACAGCTTTGCTGTGGGGCAGCCTGTGCCGGAGATAAATCTTGCTTTAGCGGAGCTGCCACGGACTTCGTATGACATTTTAGTCAAGTTGCTGCCAGCTCATCTTTCTCTTATTTACCCTCTAAGTTTCTGAAACTCCCTCTTCCATGCACCCCAGGAAAGACTGAGAAGCAGGGCTTTTTGTTGATGATGCTTGTCGTTCGATTTTATTGTGACATAATTTAGGATCTCTGTTCAGTCATCTCCCTGAAGTGCCCGACAGTGCGGTCGGCCACATCACAGCCACCATCGCTTTCTCTTTAAGAGCAGCGTCTCTCCCCTGCCTTTCCCTCGTTAGTGTCACGTCACCTGAGCCAGGTACGGGATCACGGGCTCGGGTTTCGGGTCCCAGCTTTCCCACCTCTTTCAGAGCCCTGCCCGCTCTTGCGGTTGGAAGTCATCCCTGGCATCTCCGTCCCTGCCCAGGTCGCCACGTGACGTAGGTCAGTCACTTTGTAACTCAGCGTCTTTCAGTTCTTGATGAACAGCTTTTCTGCCGTCGGTGTATTTGTACCTGAACTCTGTAAGCATGGATTTAATCACAGCATTCATCTGCCCGGAAGCCTTCCAGTGCAGCCATAGTTTTCTCCACATCAAATTTAAACCCTCCTCTTGGCTTTCGGGAGCCACCTTCCCACCCCTCATTTATGTTTTTCAAGTTTCTAAGCACCAGCTTACTACTCTTTTGCTCATTGACCTCCTCCTCTCTGCGCTCAACAATGGTGTGTGTAATTTAGGGCCCTAAGCACACACAGCTGTTCAAGGTTCATTGATTGGTAACATCTATGTCGGCCAACGCACTTGGTTTTGAATATCAAGATCACGGGTTTATTATCACAAAGACCAGTTCATTTAAACTTGCCTTTGATCGAGAGTGGCATCTCTGAAAATATATCATGGGTTTATGCTCCGGGAGTGGGTAGAGGGAGAGGATGAAGAGGACAAGGTGAGGGTGAGAAGGCAGTGAAATCTGAGGAGGGGGGCGGGAGGAGGGCGGGATGAGCTTATAAATAGAGCATCCCCAGGCTGTAATAGAAGAACAGTAAATCTGCAGGTTCGTTTATTTGCATACCAGTGACATCCTAGTTTGTGGCCGGCACCTTCTCGGAGTACTTAATGGAGGGTGACGAATCAGTGTTAAACTTAAGAGGGAGACTCGCTTCAACCTTTGTGCGGTCAGATCAATTTTCCGTGGACAGAAAGGAGTTCGCTCGCTGCTGACTGACGGCCCCCAGGGCGGGTTCTGTCTGCCACTGGGCAATGTCAGTTGCCTCCGAGTGGCCTGAGAGGCGTAGGGTCTTCAGCCACCTCGCAAGTGCTGTAGTTGATTCAAAAACAAGTATAGATTGTTACCCAGGATTCACGTGGAGCAGGTTTTAATATCTGAATTCCAGACCCGAGCCAGAGACCAGTACAGCTACTATCCATGTGTCAGGCATCCACAGCCAAGAAGAAGAAAAGTTCAGACACAACTGGAAAACAGCAGACAAAAATACGATTCCTGACAGATCTGTGTAAGAGAGAGGATGAGGCCCGGCTGGCATGGCTCAGTGGTTGAGTGTGGACATATGAACCAGGAGGTCACAGTTTGATTCCCGGTCAGGGCACATGCCTGGGTTGCAGGCTCGATCCCCAGTGTGGGGTGTGCAGGGGCCAGCGGATCGATGACTTTCTTTCATCATTGATGTTTCTCTCTCTCTGAAATCAATGAAAATATTAAAACAATAAAAGAGAGGATGCCTAAAATACTGTGGATGTTTCTTAGTATTTCTTAAGTGGCAGGACTATTTTTCCTGCATTATGGGATAGCATTCCCCAAACGGTTTAATTACATCAGGGGTCCTCAAACTTTTTAAACAGGGGGCCAGTTCACTGTCCCTCAGACTGTTGGAGGGCCGGCCTATAGTTTAAAAAAAAACTATGAACAAATTCCTATGCACACTGCTAAGTCGGCTGCTAAGCAGGACGCAGCGGCGGCAAAAACACCCGGCGGGCCGGATAAATGTCCTCGGCGGGCCGCAGTTTGAGGACCCCTGAATTAGATGGTAGTTACGTGACCAACTATGTCCAGGGAAGTCTTAGTTAAACAATGATCAGGGCTGGCTTTTCCAGCCCTTTCTGTATCAGCGTGAATATCCGAGAGTGAGAGAAGGACTCGGGTTCACTTATTTGATTACAGGCCTGGAACATCTCGAGAGAGCTGTTTTGTGGAAAACGCTTTGGCAAACTCCGAGTCTTACACACACACACACCCCGCTGCGATGGGAGTGGAGATTGCCGACTCACAGTGAGGCCTGAAGAACCTATTTTCAGTAATTCGCACAGAACTTGCTTTGTAGGAAGAGAAGCTCCAGTCAAAGGCATTTGGCGTCTCGTGCCGCTGACTTCTCCCAGGAGCGTGCATTTCCCGGGCCTCTCTCTCTCCTGTCGTGTTGCGTCTGTTTATGATAAGGGCTCTCAGCCATGCTTCCTCATCAAAGCCCCGAAGTTAGCAGGTCCCCCCGGCACACGATTCCCACACGGCCTCACAGAGGAGTGTGAGCGACAGATCATGATTCCGTGTGGTCACCGTGTCCTCGAAGATTCTGTCCCTTGGACCCAGGGGAGCTGTGATGGGAGATGCTCCTGGAGAAGTTCACGGTGAGGGAAACCTGGGCTTTCTCTAAATGTTTTGTTTCTTTGATAAAGTGCATTTAGAAAATCCATTTTGTGAAATCATTCTCCTCCTAGCGACCAAATGAGAAATTTACTGGAGTTTTTTTATTTATTTTTTAAGTCCTTACCTGAGGATATTTTTTAGATGGATCTTTAGGGAGAGTGGAAGTGAGCGAGGGAGTGAGGGAGAGAGAGAAACATCAATGTGAGAAAGACACATGGATTGATTGCCTCCCATATGTGCCCTGGCTGGGCCAGGGATCAAACCTGCAACTGGGGTACCTTGGTAACTTACATCATGGTTTTAAAATGTAGCTAATTCCATAGAAGAATATCGCAATCTTAAATAAGAAATATATTAGTTTTATTCAAAACCTACCTAATAAAAGGGTAATATGCAAATAACCATCACTCCGCTATGCCCACGATTGGGCCGGCGGGAGGCTGGGGGGGCGGGACTTGGGGTGGCCTATCTGGCCATTGAGAGGCGCCAGAGGCTTTTGGCCTGGTGCACGAGCAGACACCCAGCTCCCCTGCCATCGAAAGTGGGGAGCTGGGTGTCTCTCTGTGCATATGGAGAGACTATAAGATGCCAAGAAAGAAACCACTACTAAGGAAAGGACTCAAAAACTAAAACTATGGAACTTACAGGTAAAGAAATAGGAGAAAATCTTTGCTACTTCGGAGGTAGCTAGATAGCTTAGAAGGACATAGGAAACACCATAAAAAAGTAATTATTAGATTTGTTAAAATTAACATCTTCTCTTGAAAAAAAACTCCATTATGAAAATAAAAAGGCAAGTCATAGGGAGAAATTATTCACAATACGTATGTCTGAAACAGACTTTTATGGAGAATATCTATGAAGCAGTCTTACAATTCAATGGTAAGAATACAGACAACCCAGTGTTCAAAATGTGCAAAATATTTGAACAGACACATCACAAAAATAAGATCTATACCATCATGTGATGATTAATATCATTAGTCATAAGGGAAATGTGGATTAAGCCTCAGTGATTTTCTACAAAACACACTAGAAAGGCTAAAATTAAAAAGACTGACAATAACAAGTATTGGCAAGTATGAGGAGCCACTACAACTCTCATGTAGGTGGGAGTACAAACTGTTGCACCCACTTTGGAAAATGTATTGACAGTTTCTTAGAAAGGTGAACATTCCCTTACCATAGACCCAGCAATGTTACCTATTGGTATTTAAAATAAATCAATAAATCATAACATTTGTTCACACAAGGATTTTTACACAGATGCCCATTGTAATCCTATGTAATAAAGAGCTACTATGCTGATTAGACCAGATGGCAGAACAACCTTCCAGAACGATCAGTGGGTGGGGCTGTGAGGTAGCCGGGGCCACAAGGCAGCCGGGGCTTCGAGGGCTGAGTTCCTTGCACAAATTTTGTGCACTGGGCCTCTAGTGTAGATTACAAAAACGATACTAAAAAAGTAACTGTTTTATATTTCCAGAAATACTAAGAACTATTACAAAAAGTCTATGCCTCTTCCAGAAACAGAAAGTTTAATGTCATTGCACTTTTCCAATGAAACCAGTAGGAGTTGGTACCCTCAGATATTTCTGTGGCTGAATACTGAGCTTAAACATAAACATATTGGAGAAATTCTCTCTCGCTCACATATTTACATACATAAACCTGCAAAAATTGAAATGACAATAAATTTTAAGCCCCCCTGAAACACACAAAGATTACATTTTAAATGATATATGCAGACATTAAGAAACGAATGTTTTATTTCTTTCTCTCTAACACACACACACACACACACACACACACACACACACACGCCCATATCTACTGTTCTCAAAGATGGGGGGAAGCATGGAGAATTGAGTTGCCCTGGAAAAATTTTTTAAGGTGGAGAGGAGTCAGTAGGCAAGGGACAGTCTATAATCTTAAAAACGTCTGATACCACAGCACAGCTTTTAGAACCACCACCGCGATACATAAAATTCTTAATGCACAGAAGTTGGGCTGTCTTTACAGATTAATTATAGTCTAAATATTTTCCAGGGCTTATGAATAAAATTGCATTTTACATTTTCCAAAGGACATATGGCAAATGTTGATTAAGCAATAAGATTATTTTTAGAAATTATTCACAACCCATAACATTGCTGCATGGCATAGCAGAGTGGATGGATTGACTTGGATTCCTTTCAACCAGCCAGTCGAATGGGTCACATAGGGTAACCTCCCCGGGCCTTGATTTTATCATCTGTGAAATGGCACAGGGCTCGTAGGACTGGATTAGGTGATCTGCTTGGAAGGGGTCCTGAAGACCCCCCTAGGCTCGATGGTTCTCTAGAAGGAGCCACAGGACCCGGAGGACGCTGTCGTCTCTGATGTTTTATGATGACAGAAGAACATGGACGAAAATCAGCCAAAGGCCAAGGCTCCTCGGGCCAAGTCCAGGAGAACCGGGCACAAGCTTCCGGGCGTCCTGTCAGTAGCATCACATGGACACACGCACTTCCCCAGCCGTGACGTGTGACAGCACGTGAAGTTGCCAACCGGGGAAGCTCCCGTGAGCCTTCGTGTCCAGGGTGCTCTTAGGGAACAGTCACAGGCGTGTGCTGCCCCTTGGAGAGTGAACTTGGCTGCTCAGGCTCTGGCCTCGCAGAGCCGAGCAGACGTTCACCCTAAATCCCGTTTGTTGGCGTTAACTCTCTTAGCAAACCGGTGCCGCACGGCCGGGACCGGGGCACACCCATCACCGGGTCAGGCAGCGTGTCCCGAGGGCTCGGAGCCCGTTTCCCAGGAACTGGCCGAGGGCCAGTCCTGACGCCGGTCTTTCTGGGGAGGGTGCGGGTCTGAGCAGCCCAGGCCCGAGCTGACCCTGCCCTGCACCCGCCGGCCGTGTCCGGCACTGCCCGACCGCAGGCAGGGCTTGGGGTCCGTGTCCCCCGCCCCGGCCTGAGTCTCACTCCTGGAGCCTGGGCCCCGTGAGCAAGCGGAGCAGGAGGGAAAGCCACCTCTTCCATCTGCACAGGCCACCGCCCTGATGGGTTGGAAATGCACATTTTTCTCAGTTTGAAAAGATGCACTCTCATTGAGTAACAGCTTCTCGTAAAAACTATATTAAATGGACACGAAGGTGGAAATGGGGAAAAGCGCTGGCATTCACACGGTGCCTGCTGTCCTGCTTTCCAGTGCCACCGAGTCCAAGCGGAAGCCGGGCGTGCTCCGCCCGGAGCTTCTCCAGGCTCAGCCGGGCGCTCAGGGCCAGCTTCCCCCCCCCCGCGACGCTGGAGCGCCTCCCAGGTCCTGGTCCTGGGCCCCCTCTTCCCCTGTGACTTGGGAGCAGTTAGGATTCTTATTTATCTTTATATTTGAAAAATGATAGATTTTGGTCTATATTTCATATTTGCTTACCCTTGTATTTTTTTCTCTTATTAAAAAAATTTTTTTTCCCTAATTAATTTTAGAGAGAGGAAAGGAGAGGGAGGGAGGAAAATCGATGTGAGAGAGAAACATCGCCCGAAAGCCACCCAGGAATCGAACCGGTGACCTTTTGGTGCCTGGGATGACGCTCAACCGACTGAGCCACGCCGCCGGCCAGGGCTCGCTCTTCCCTCCCTGAAACGGAATGGTGTGATAGTGAAAACGCACTTTCTCTGGATTCAGCTCCAGCGTGTTTCGGGGCCACTACGAGTGCCCATCTCCTGGCAGGCCCTCCCATCGTCAGCCTGCCCGGCTGGGGAGGCCTTCACCCATGTGGGTGCACCTGGCAGGTCCCCAGCTGTTCTCCCATCGTCTGACACGGCAGCCCTCTCCGTTGGAGGAAAAATCCTTTATTTCAGGGCTGCGTTATAGCTCTACCCCACAGGCAGGCGGCGGCTCCATGGTGAGTGGCGGGGGTGGGGGGATGGAGGGGGATACTCAGATGCGTGAAATGCCCTTTGGAGGCTCCATCCCCCCTCTGCCCACACTGCAGGGGAATGTCACCGTGCCCCCCTGTGTGGCTCGGAGGTTCACCCTGATGGACAGCACTGGCTCCCCATCTGCGGGGGCCGCCGTCCAGGAGCCCAGGGCGGGCCGAGCCCCAGGCGCCGCCGAGTCCTGTGCTGCCTTTCTAAGGCGCCACAGCCAGCAGCACCGGCTTCCTCCTCCGTCACAGTTTCCCGGGAGAAGACTTGTTCTCACCGCAGAACTTAGCAACCGCAGCCTCCAGGTTCCTTTCCTTCCCCGTTAAGGGGAGAACTCAATCACCTTTCTCTTACGGCAGCGCTTTGTGGGTCCTCGGGGGCGGGTCTGACTTGCCAAGGTCACGCCTCCTGAGCTTTGGGGCCAGCTGGCCTGATCACGGACTTGGCTCCTGAGTGACCGATGGGTGGGGGTGAGGATGAGGGGGAGGCGGCGGGCAAAGGGGCTCAGGGCCCTG
Organism: Ia io; assembly: GCA_025583905.1. Taxonomy (NCBI): domain Eukaryota; kingdom Metazoa; phylum Chordata; class Mammalia; order Chiroptera; family Vespertilionidae; genus Ia; species Ia io. The sequence continues at coordinate 3,598,979 of JAJQQW010000010.1, read as the reverse complement.
CTGGACGGGGAGGACACCGCGTCATTTCCTCACGATGCTCTGCCCAGCGCGCGCGGAAAGCTGCTGAACTGCTTATTTCTAGGATTTTCCGTTTAATGTTTTCGGCCCACGATGGACCACTGGTAACGAAAACTATGGACAAAAGGGGACTACTGTATATTTTAGAGACACGAGTAAAAAAAACATGAGTTTTATTATTGAGAAAATTCCAGAGCTGAGCCCGGTGTCCCGCACAGCTCCGTGGGGTGTGAGCTGCCAGGAGCCACGCTCCGGGACAGACGGGTCACCTCCAGGTCCTGCTGGTGACTGCCCTCCCGGGGAGCCTGGCCTCGGCGTGTGCTGGGCCGGTTCTCAGTGACACCGCGTCCGGCCACGGCGAAGCCTTTGGGAGGAAAGGTGTCTGGGACAGGGGACGCACACGGAGAGCCTGGGGCGCCTCGGCATTCGCGTTTTGGATTAAAGTGTCTGGTTGATCATTTAAGTTGATTTTAAGCAGCATAATAAAGGGAGTGCTTTTCAGATTCTGTGGGAAAGGTAATTGGGGACCTTTGTCACCAGGCTGCCTCTTCAGGGGTCCTTCCTAGCCGGGTCGGCACCCTGTCCCAGCATTTCCCCAGCTTCCTCTGCCTCCCGCCTCTCCCCCCCCTCCTCCCCCTCAGCCCCCTCCTCCCACAGTGCTCGGGGCGTGGGACCCGGGAGAGCTGAGTGAGTGAGGTGGGGAGGTCATCTGTAAACTGTGTTCCCACTGCTCCTCCCCTCACTGTGTCTGTGTGTCTGCCTCTGAGTGTGTCTGTCTGTTTGCGAGGTATATCTCATATGCACAGGTCTGCGTGTTTGACAGGGCAACTCTCATCACAGTTAACTTGGGGGAAGTTGGTTATTTTGAGGAGATACCAGTTACACTCAGCAAAGAAAGACGTCACTGACCCAGAAAGGGTGTTTCCCTGCTACACGCCTTCCATACGCCAGTAGCTCAGGCCTCCCCCTTTTAAGGACTAGTCTCCCAGCCATGCCGGGAGCCTGTGGTCAGAGGACGGAATTACACAGTCAGATGCAACAAGAAAGTAAAATCGCGATGTACCCGGCACAGGCGCGTCAGCCCTGGACACATTGCCAGGACCACGGGCAGGCCTGGCTTTCATAGAAGCCAGGAGTTGCCATCCGATCAAGCAAGCAAGCATTGTTTTTGGTGCATTCGAAATTTTGCAAATGGTTAAAATTTTATAAAATGCTGAATTTCATCATTTTTCATGCATTCAAGAGCCAGACCTTATTTTACTTAGTTAACTTATATAGGTAACTTCCCTAATAATAAGGCATAAGGGAATTTGAGTTGCAACTAAAAAGAATGTGTTACTATAGATATAAGAATCATAAATATATTTGATCCCATTAGAAAATATTACTTTAAAAATTTAAATAATACGTTGAATATCTGCTTTATTTTTAAAAAATTAATGTCAGTAAAGCACTGCTGAGCAGCGGAGATGTGTTTGCCCAATATCTGTAAGGTGTTTTGGTCTTAAGGTTGAGTTTGGCTTTGAATCCAGTTCCTTCACTCTTGGCGGTCTGTGGGGTCTTCCTGGACGTGGGGTCACTGGTGAGCGTCTTTTAGGGCCTGTTTCCTTACAGTGAGAGCCAAGCGATGGGGAGCGGGTAGGGGAGGTGTGGGCAGCAGATTGGCGGACTCTATTCTTCCAGCCCGACGTGGTGTGTAAAGCGCCCGGTACAATTCAATTGCAGTTGTGAGTAACTGTGAGCAGTTGATCCAAAATAAAGTCCTTGCTTTGAGGTTGCAGAGGGGACTCAGGAATTGGAGCCGAGTTTCTTTCCATCTGGTGTCCTCTGAGCGGCTGCGTGGAGGACCGAGTGACAAGCCACGTGTTCAGTGTGATCACTCGGGGGGATCTAGTTCAGTGCTAGCTGGGACCGTGGCGGACCCTTCTAACCCTGAACCCCCAACCTCGCTTTCCATCTGTCTCCCCACACCCATTCTCCTTTTCCAATTTGATGTCATTGGAGGCCAGATAACCACGCGTGTTGGGATCCTGTTTAATGTGGCACAGACTTTGTTCTGGGTCCCGAGGGAACCTGAAGACGTGGCCTGGTGGCATTTTTGATGTGTGTGTGTTTTTTTTATCCTCACCCGAGGATATTTTTTTCATTGATTTTTAGAGAGAGTGGAAGGGCGGGGGAGAGAAAGAGAGAGAAACATCGATGTGAGAGAGACACAGCCATTGATTGTCTCCCGCACGCACCCCCACTGCGGCCAGGGATCGAGCCTGCAGCCGAGGTACGTGCCCTTGACCGGAACCGAACCCGAGACCCTTCAGTCCAAGGGCTGACGCTCTAACCACTGAGAACACCTGGCTAGGGCGATGTTTTTTATGGTTTAAACCTATTTTGTGTGTTTTGTTTCCTTCTGTGCTTGATTTTATGGTTATTATTCCATATCCTCTGACTTGGAGCTTTGGCTACAAGCAGTATGAATGCGGCATGTGGTACCCATTAGTCATACTGGCAGATGGCAGCGTGTGGATGGTTGGAATTTTGCTGTTCGATCAAGGCGATGCCATTAGAAACTTGTTTTCCCCACGATCAGTACATCTTCTTCCCCGAGATCTGAGCTGAGCATAACTCAGTGTGTCGATGGAGGGAGGTAGGTGGCTGCCATCTGAGGCCACTTCCTTTGCTTGTACATTGTTCATTGGGTTTGAATATGAACTGGAAGGTTTTCTACCAAGAACCTGAAAGCAAACATTTTGCTTTACTAAATTTGAATGAAGTCATCTGGTTTACTTATAGACACGTAACATGTTCAGTTCATGTATTCACATTCATTCTACCTCCTGGAGAGGAAGTACGGAGTGCTGCTTAGTGTGGTCCCGACCTTGTTGCTGTCTGGCCTTTTACATGTCGGATGATTTCAGTTAAAAACAGTGGCCAGTGGCCCGGAGCACAGAGAGAACCTGTGCTGGCTGGTGTCTCTCTAATCTTTCCCGTATAAAGTACTATTTTAAACGTTCAGAATCAGGTCACACAAATGTTGTGTCAGACTTCCGATTCATAAAGAGCGTCCTCCTGAGCCGTGGAGCCGGGGTGGAGTTGCATAATTGCTTAGCTGTGCATCCGCAGAGCTGAACACGGGGCAACGATGCTATTTTCAAGTGTTAGCCACCTGCTCTCCCGTGATCTCTCATACACCCGTGTGACCGCTTCCTTCCTCCTCGCTGAGCTCATACTGGAGCCGGTGGTCTGAGACGTGTGCGTGTGTTCGGGGCAGGCAAGGTAGAGGGCTTCATCTGGACAAGACGTGGTGGGTTAGGGGGAGAGGGACTGGAAGGGAATTTAAAGAGCAGTGGGATGGCCCAGAGCACAAATTAGCGGCCAAACTCAATCCCAGGGACAGACCCTGACGAGGCGGAGGAGGGGTCCTGGCTGAAGGCGTCGGGGGCTCACATGGACACGGTCTGAAAGCCTTGGCCCTCGCTGCAGTCTTCGTGCTCCATTTACTTGCGGAAAATGTTTGTCCCTCTCACAGAGTCCATCAATTTTCAGATGTAATGCAAACACATTTCCCCTTTGGCTATCTTACAAGGACGCTGAGGATTAATTAAATTTAAAAGCAAGCAGGGCATTGAATTCCCAGGAGATGGAGGATCTGTTTTATCATCTTTTGTCATTCATTTCTTACTCATTCATTTCACAAATATTTGTTGGGTACCAATTAGAATGAAGACACTACACCTGGTGTCCTTATTGGGAATACAGAGAGGAATGAGGAGGGTGACTCGTGGCCTCATTATGTTATTTGCTCAAACCTTATTTTTAAATTTCTCATTATAATATGAGTTATGGTACAGGCAGGTAACATTGCTAATCTCAGCGGGAGTTGATCTTTGACTAACATCACTGGTATGTATTTTTACTTTGTAAATTTGTTTTTCCTCTCTCCATTTAAAAGTACTCTCTACCTTCTACTGTAAAAGGGACACAACATAACTTTGTTCTCCTGTATTATAATCAGTGCGATATGAGCTGTTATTCTTACTTAGCAAACCCCACAAATTGTAATAGCAACCAAGATAAACTCCCTACACATTACTTTTTCCATTATAATGCCGTATCTTAGATGGTACATTGAGAGTAATGTTAACCTTATACTGTTAATTTTGTAATACTACCAAAGAGAAATTTTAAAAAAAGATGTCTCTAATAGTTATATTCCTTAGTTAGCATTAAAAAAGCAGACGTTACTCCACAGTTTGGATTAGAACATATTTATTATCAAAGACATGCATTTAGACATTTCCAATACTCATTGAAAGGCTGTTTTAGCAGAAACATGTGCACCGTGTTCCAAAGGGGCAGGTGGACATTTCCTGGCTTCGATGACTGTGGGCTGGTTGGTCCTCCAAGTACACCGAGTGACGGGTGCACAGCCCTGACGGGCAGCCTGACAGTGCCCACCTTTTACTTCAGTCTGAGCAGGAAAAAGCAGATGAATTCCAGCGTGTGCCTGAGTCTGTCCTCTGGCTTTGAAGGGAAATCACGTCTCGACTCCCTAAATCAGTATAGAAAGGAGAGTTTCTCATCTTGATTATATCTCAACTTGGGTTTGTATGTTGTTTTTTTTTTTGAAAAGGCCAATACTAGTGCCTGAATCAGCAGCCTTCGTCACTGCCAAATAAGAAAGAGAGATGTGGATATCTTGGGCGGGTGTAGGAGACAAGAGTCACCTTAGGCATGTAGTGTTGGTTAAAAATCCATAAAGACGTGTGCTGGACTACCATGGACAGTATGGGCTGGGAGAATGCTGGATTGAGAATAACAATCAGGGAAAACCAAAGTTTTATATGTATTTGGGAGCTCCAGTGGCGCAATCGGTTAGTGCGCGGTACTTATATGTATTTATATATCCCATTTCTTTCCAACTTCCGTCAGAGCATCAAAATAAGGTGCCTGAGTGTGGTCTTGAGAGAGCAGCAGCGTCCGCCTCTGCTGGATGGTGCGGGCCCAGGAGAGCCCGGGGCAGCACTGTAGGGCTGACCTGACAGTATGGACCCAGCGTCGGGAGTGATTGCTAGGGCTCCCTCGGCTGTCGGGTTGAGAGCAGGGACTTGTAAAGATGCTCTCACCAGAGGGGCTCCTTTGGTGTCCCCCCCGCCCCAGGCATGTATTTCTATTCCTGCCTCCTGTTCCCTCCCCAGAAGTGGGGGTGGGAGGAGGTCTTGGCAGGTGGGGTGCCAGCCGGGCAACCAGGGGGCCTGTGTTCCGCTGCATTTCCATCTGGTGAAGGTCAGGTCATGTCACATCTCCGCTGCTTCTGTGGTCCCCCTTCTGACAGTTGCTCTAGACTAGTGGTCGGCAAATTCATTGGTCAACAGAGCCAGATATCAACAGTACAACGATTGAAATTTCTTTTGAGAGCCAAATTTTTTAAACTTAAACTTCTTCTAACACCACTTCTTCAAATTAGACTCGCCCAGGCTGTGGTATTTTGTGGAAGAGCCACAGTCAAGGGGCCAAAGAGCCGCATGTGGCTCGTGAGCCGCAGTTTGCCGTCCACGGCTCTAGACTAGTCAGTTCCTTTTCCAGAAAAGCAGGTTTCATGATGTTCCTAATCACTGCCCCAGCATTGGGTTTAGTATTGTTACTTGTAGTTGGTTAGAGGACGGGGATAAGCCAGCCAGGGTTTCTGGAATGTTCAGCTCGCAATCCCTGGGCTGGAGAACCAGCCACACAAGGGCTGTGTCTTGACATCTGAGGCCAGGATGCTTGCCTTTGCTAACGATGAGCAGCCGGCTCAGATGGGCGTAACTTGGCGCGGGTTTGCTAGTTTATCTAAGTCCACATTCAGTGGTAGATTGGCCACGGCTTCAAGGACTTGGTTTCTTTCCAGAAGCCGTCTTGTGCCTTCCATGTCAGCCAGCCGGCTTCCTCCTGGGAGTGCGAGGTGGCTGCACCCCCCGACCCCCCAGTGCTGTCCTCTTCCATGTCCAGGCAGGACAGCTGACTCAGGAGCTGACCCTTTCAGGCCTAAATTCTCTGTCCCATCGCTAGAGTTGGGGCACAATGAGCTGTCCCGCATCTGCTTCCCAAGGAGACACCAGAGAGGGATGTTTCTGGGAAAGAGGGGACACATGTTGGTGTGCAGCCACGAAGTCCACCAGAGAGTGTTTTCTATCTCCGTTTCCTGGTGTGTTTCTCCGTTTGGCCTTGGAAAATGCAGGGGGCAGCTGGGTTCACCTTCTGCACACACATAGACGGGGCTGTGTGAGGAGGCCTCGCCTGGCCCGCAGCCTCTGGGACACACGGGAAACACACTCCTTGGCATGAGTGTGCCCAGGGCCCGGTTCTGTAACCGATCTCCGGGCTTTGCCATGAACCTCAAGATCCCTGGCGAGCAGGCATCGCACGGGGCTTCCCAGGAGGCAGAGTCATTAGGAAATAGGGGGGAGTATGTCACGTGAAGTACCCACGCCAGTGCAGATGGTGGATGCACTATGGTTATATGCTATGCCTTTGGATAACACGCTACGGCTCATCTGAACTTAGATGGTTGACGTGGGTTTCAAACCCATTATGTGACATAGAGTATGTATTAATACTTTAAACCAATAGTGATAGGAATTAAACATCAAGTAATTCTCATTCATGTCTATCTAAATCTAATTATGGAACTTTTCCATATTTGCATAATGCCGAGAAGCTAATTCTAGGTCAACTCTTCAAGTGTTCAAGTAGCATTTAAATTCTTTGCTGAGAGAAAAGCGTCTATAGATGAAGAGTGGTTTCATATCTTGTATTCCTTTTATTATATAGCCTTGTCAGTTGAGAAAATTAAGATCATCATGATGTATTATCGGCTGAGCTGCGGCCCAGGGCACTCAGGCAAGAAAATGACCAGTTTGGTGCGCTTGATCTTGGACACACCACCGTTCAGAGCTGCTTCCTGTTTGCAACAGAGGAATGGGCGGGGTTGGGAGAGCTGTGCAGATCTGAGGAAGTTTTCCTGTCGAGTCCTTCGGGGGGGATGCTCCATTGTCGCCGAGGGGTCCTGCCCTGCTGTTTGACCCTCTAGCCTTCTGGGGAAGAGAGTCTTTAGGCCACAGTTACCTGAGGTGCGATTTTGCAGAAGGCTGGGCGGGTTGAAACTTGAACCTGGCTTCTTGGTCCTTTCTTGTCAGCCGTGACAAGCTTTGATTTTCTTGGCCAGCCTGCAGTTGGCCACCTTCAGTGAGTACTGCCTACCAGGTGCACCGGTTAATAATGTGGATTTTCTTTTCACTAAATGGAGTTACAAATATGTTGATATAGATGCGATTTGATATGTATGCTATTTTGTTGTATTGACAGCAAGCTTGAAAACTTCATATGTCAAATTTTCTGAAGGTGTTAACATCGTAGATATCTTTATGCTTAAAAATGTCAAATTTCGTGCCAAAAAAAAGAGCATTTGCGGGAAGTTTTAATTCATTACTTTATTTTGAAGAAAAGTACTGATGAAAGTTATCGTATACTTCGGGAAGCTTATGGTGAACATGACCCATCTCAAGATACTTGTGAACGCTGGTTTAAACATTTTAAAAGTGATTATTTCGATGTGAAAGACAACGAATGTCCAGGTCAACTGAAAAAGTTTGAAGACCAACAGTTACAAGCATTATTGGATGAAGATGCGTGTCAAACTAAAAAACAACTTGCAGAAAGATTAAACATTGCTCAGCAAACAATTTCTGATCATTTACAAGCAATGGGAAAGATTTTAAAGGAAGGAAAATGGGTGTCACAGCAACTGAAAGACAAATGGAAAACCAAAAAATCATCAGTAAAATGCTGCTTCAACGGCATGAAAGAAAGTCTTTTTTGCATCAAATTGTGACTGGCGATGAAAAGTGGACTTATTTTGAGAATCCCAAATGCACAAAATCATGGGTTGATCCAGGTCAACCATCAACATCGACTGCAAGGTCAAATCGCTTCAAAAGAAGACAATGCTCTGTGTTTGGTGGGATCAGGAAGGTGTGGTGTATTATGAGCTTCTAAAACCAGGTGAAACCGTTAATACTGACACTACCGACAACAAATAACCAATTTGAACCATGCTTTGATCGTAAAACGACCAGAATGGGCCAGAAGACATGGCAAAGTAATTTTGCTTCATGATGATGCACCATCACACACTTCAAAACCAGTTAAAGACACGTTAGAAGATCCTGCCTGGGAAGTATTAACCCACCCGCTGTATTCACCAGACCTTGCTCCTTCAGATGACCACTTGTTCCGATCCATGGCACACGCACTTTCTGAGCAGCACTTCAAAACGTACGAAGAAGTGGACAATTGGGTCTCTGAATGGTTTGCCTCATAACAAGAAAAGTTCTATTGGGACGGTATCCACAAATTACCTGAAAGATGGGGAAATGTGTAGCTAGTGATGGGCATTACTTTGAATAAAGCACTTTTGATGTTTCTCTTGAAATTATCCTGTTTTCTTTGATCACAAAAGCCGCATCATTAACCGGTACACCTGGTTGTTACGCTGCGGTAACCAAGCAACTCTGAAGCCCGAGCCCCTGGCTTTCCTAAGGCCCGTTTCTCTCTGTGTCCATCGCTGTTGGCGGGGGCTCCATGTGGTCAGTTGAGGAGTCAGATTGAGGAGCCTCCTTCTTTTTTTCTTTATTGCTTTCAGAGAGGAAGGGAGAGGGAGAGAGAGATAGAAACGTCAATGATGAGAAAGAATCATTGATTGGCTGCCTCCTGCACGCCCCCCACTGGGGATCGAGCCTGTGACCTGGGCATGTGACCTTGACTGGAATCGAACCTGGGACCTTTCATTCCACAGGCTGATGCTCTATCCACTGGGCCAAACCAGCCAGGGCGAGGAGCCTCCTTCTTGCATTACCTGGACATGAACCTGCTCGTCTCCACTTCAGGGAGGGAGAGAAACTGCAGAGTCCTACACGGGCTTTGCATAGCTGAGCCCGGAAATGACCACAGCACTTCCTCCCATGTGGCGTGGGCTCACATGAGAAACACAGACCTGCGTGGTGGTGACAGTGACAGCCACGGGCAGCACAGGGGATCCTGCCGGCACTGCTACCCTGCTGCGTTTTCCTCTGACCCGGAAAACGCCCCCATTTCTGAGCACTCGGCGAGGCTTTGGGGGACGGATTCATCCCCTCGCCAGCACCCCCCTTGTACCAGGGTCTCTTGAAATCCAGAGACCTAGACCTCCTGCGGTGTATGCCCCTCACGCTCCCCTTCTTCTCACTCGCCCCCTTCTGACTTAAAAAGCAAGCGCTCCTACAGACACAAGCTCCCTGTCTCCCTCCTCTCGCGCCTGCACCCCTTCCTCCCAGGCCAGGTTCCCTGACGGCTGAGCTCCCTTCTTCCCTGCACACCCTCAGCTTTCCTCCCAGCTGCCCAGTGACCCGCGTGGCCTCCAGGGCTGCGGCGACGCTCTCACTGTCGGGGCCCTGAGCACGGCCTGTGGCAGCTGCACACGCCTCCCGGGCCTGTGTGACGGGCTGCTGGCCTTGGTCCCGGCCTCCCGAGTCCCTGCGCCCTCGTGTGTTTCTGCCCAGATCTGTGTTCCGCATACCCACCTGCCTACTAGGCATCGCCACTTGGACATTTTAAGGATCTTCAGATGAAATATGTCAAAAATGGGACTTCTCTCCGCCCGCACCCCAAGTCCCGTGCCATCGGGTGACTTGCCTGCTCACAGGAGTTCCCCATGTGAAACACGTGGGCGGCACCCAACATGCCCTTGTCTCCCACACGCCCTGCTGAGATCTAATCACCACGCTCTTGGTGACTTTTAACTCCTTAGTATCAGTCAGAGGGCTGCTTTCCATCCCACTCCCTCTTAGTTCCGATCACCAACCCCTTTCTTCCTCGGGTCTTCCAAAGCCTTTCCCAGTTCCTCTCTCCCTCCAGCCCGGCTTCCTTTCCCTGCTCCCAGCCAGCGCGATCACCGCTGTGCAGGGTGAGTCTGATCCCATCACCGCCGCCTCCTGCAGCCCTTTCTGGTTCCCCTGCCGCAGAGCAGACCTGAACCCGTCCTGCCGGTCAGCACGCCTGTGCCGAGGCCTCTCTTCCTCCGCCAAAACACACGGTCCCCACCCCTGCATGTGTTTTCGATGCTTATTTTTGTTTTGCATAGTTTACTCCTCTTGGTTGTGATTTCGGTTTAGAGGTCATTTCCTCCAAGAAGTTTTCCCTGAAACCTTCAAGATCAGGTAGTCAGTCTCTCCCAGGTGCTATCATAGCCCCTACTACGTAGTGTATGTGTAGTCATTCTAATTCCCTGTTTATGACTCTGTCCCTTAGAGGCCTGCAGAGCAGGAACAGGCGTGTGTGTGTATGTGTGTGTATGTGTGTGTGTGTGTGTTTTCACTTAGCACAGTGCCCAAGTTAAAGTAGATAATCAAAATTTTTGGTCCTAACCTGTTTGGCTCAGTGGATAGAGCAACGGCCTGTGGACTGAAGGGTCCCAGGTTCAATTCCGGTCAAGGGCATGTACCTTGGTTGCGGGCACATCCCCAGTAGGGAGTGTGCCGGAGGCACTGAATCGGTGTTTCTCTCTCATCGATGTTTCTAACTCTCTATCCCTCTCCCTTCCTCTCTGTAAAAACTCAATAAAATATATATTTAAAAAAATTTTTTTTTGAATGAAGGAGTAAATGTTACTGGAACCTAATTAGACAGGCCTATGGGTAGGAAATTCTCTTTGTCCCCAACATTGCTCTTCCTTCCTCCCACCCCCTGGTACAAATTAATACCCTTCATCTCTCTATCCATTAACTACATTTATTATCTTTTCAGCTTCAGTAGTCACACCGGGCCGCCCTCACCTGGTTTTAGAGGTACTTGCTCTGTGCTGCCCTGGCACCTGCGCTTACCTGTTTATAACATGTAGAACAGTGGCTTGTCATCATTGGTTTTCCTCCTGTATTCACGCCTGGATTTTTTTCTCTTTTTTTCTCAATAAAGATAGCTTTTATTATTTAATACGGTGTTTGTCAAACTTTATAAGCTTTAAACCTGTCTGCCCCGTGTTCTTCTGGAAATAATTTAAAAATCAATGGTTTCATTTTTAGTTATTAAAACACATCTGTGGCAAAAATTCAAGTTATATAAGTACACAGATAAAAAGTGAAAGGCCCTACAACAAAGCTGGCACCTTAGATGTAACCACTGTTAACAGTTTGATCTATATACTTTCAGGCCTTTTTCTAGGCCTATGCAAATAAAACATTCCCAAGCCACACCTGGACTTGAAATCCTTTGAAGCGGGACTCTCTGTTGTTCTCCTCTATGTCTCTAAGTGGCCGGCCCAGGGAAAGAGGACTCCCAGCATTTTTATTCTGAGGGTGTTGGGGACAGTCCTTGGGGATCCTGTATGCAAGTGAAACACAGAGCTTTTCAAGGTGATCACCAAACCAGAGCGCCCTTGGTAGATCCCCAGCCAGCTTCTCAGGTGATGGTAAGTGACAGGGTGCGGGGTGGAGGAGGTCCCGGGGGGGAATAAGAGGGCACATCTTCTGTCACGCTTGCAACAGTAAAGATACATTTTTTAAATAAAAGGAGTATTTTAAATGCCCTTTCCCCTTGCCTTTGGTTATTTATTACAATTGATCCTAGGCTCCCCCACTGATTTCTAAATGTCACAGTGAAGCTGAGTAGGGACGGGAAGTAGCGGTTACTGCCCTGGTGTTTCCTCACCCTTCCTTTGGCCACTTAACGCTGCCGCTGGGTGCAGCCGGAGGCGGGCAGGGCTGCAGTTCGCCAGCACTTGGCGTCTCAGCTGTGCTCGGAAGCGGCTGGGAAATGGTCCGCCTGGCGCTGCCGACCGTGCTGGTTTTCTCAGGAGGTCGGGACCGACCTGAGGATAGACATCAACTACATTTACACCAGGACGTGTGCGGAGTCTAGGATAGCATTATGGAATTCCAAACTTGTATTTATTTACAGAACACTGCATTCGTTTCTGTAATCAGGCCCGCGTAGATAATAGAGGAGGCCTGACATGTTGAAATACAGCGAGTTGCCCTGTACAAATGGAAAACATTACCGTACTTTCTGGTGTATAAGACGACCTTTTAACCCAGGAAAATCTTCTCAAAAGTCGGGGGTCTTATACGCTGGAAAATACGGTATTTACAATTTAGAATTAAAGTGAGTTATTGCCAAATGATGGATGGGTTACCGTATTTTCCGGCGCATAAGACCCCCGACTTTTGAGAAGGTTTTCCTGGGTTAAAAGGTCGTCTTATACGCCGGAAAGTACGGTATATGTTTAAGCGTTTCTGGGCCGATATGACTTCGGATTCTAGACTCTGTGGCTGGTTATATCCCCATCACATGGCCCCTGCATTCAGAGTTATGCCTGCGTATCCCCAAAACTTGGACATGCAGAAGGGTATGAAGAAGTAAAATTGCTTTTCATTTCGCCACCTAGAGACGGTGTGTGGACAGTGCACGCTTCTCTCTCTCTCATACTTTGTGGTGTCTAAAGGAGGACTGTCGTAACTTCCTAAACGGTGTTTCGCAAGCAGCCCTTTTCCCTTCACAGCAGCGATAAATGCCTACGGCCCCTTTATGCACCTCGCTTTATGTCCGAAGCGACTGTTGGGGACCCCTTGCTGTCGCTTTCAGCACACGGCAGTGAGCAAGGCTCCTCGTAATTGCGCTCTCCTGCACTCGCCTGTCGACTCAGAATACATCCCTGGACGGAGAATTCCGAGTCTCTCTGTTGTGGAATCGCCCTGCAGTAGTGACCCTGGTGTTCACCTGTGCAGGACGGTAGAACTTGACGTTCGCCAGTCCCACACCCACCGAGCGGAACCTGTCACGGCTTTAATGTGCATGTATCCTATATAATAAGAGCCTAATATGCAAATCGACCCAATGGCAGGATGACCGGTGGAATGACCGGTGGCTATGGTGTGCACTGACCACCAGGGAGCAGACATTCAATGCAGGAGCTGCCCCCAGCCCGCAGGCCCCAGGCCAGCCAAGGCAGGTGCCAGCAGGCCCCCCCTTCGCCCCCCCCACCCCAATCGCCCTGCTGGTCACCCCGTAGAGGGAGGCGACCGGCGGCTGCGGCAGGGCGATCGGGTGGCGGGGCTGGCTGGCGAGTGGGCAGTGCCAGGCCGACCAAGGTGGGTGCCAGTGGGGGTCCCCTGATTGCCCCGCCAGTCACCTCAGAGATTAGCCCTGATCGCCGGCCAGGCCTAGGGACCCTACCCGTGCACGAATTTTGTGCACCGGGCCTCTCGTTTAATTAAGAATGAGCTTGAATATGTTTTGTGTCTAGTTCACTCTCCTGGATTTGATCAAAACCCCCTCAGAGGCTCTTGGAACCCCGTTTCCTGTGGAGGCTTCCGTCCTGTGTGTATAAATGTGCTGTCCTTGAGGCATTTCTTAGGGGGGCTTCAGGAGCCTTGGTTTGTAACTGTGAGTCTGAAACGGGGCCCACGTGTCCTCGCTCTGTCTGGTGTATGTATTAATACGCTCCCATGTGTATAAATGGAGTGAGAACTGTGCCCAGCACCCTGACACTAAGGCTGAACGTCAGGTAGGCCCGGGCGTGAGGTGTGACCAGGGCCTCCCGCAGGCCCCGGCGCTTAGCTGATGAGTCAGAGACCACCTCGTACAGGTCCCTGGTCACTCAGCACCGGCTGACCCGGGCGGCGGGTTGAATATTTGCCAGCTCACTTCATAAAGGCGAGCCGGTGGTTCTGTAATCTGCACTAACAGCGTGTGCTCATCGTGTGCACTCGTTGATTAATGATGCCCGTTGTCAAGGAAAGAGCAAATCGTTTTCTACTGTTAGCCCTTTTCTCGGTGCTTTTAAAACAAACACGTGGTCCCTTCCTCATTTGGTCGGGTTCTGCGTCCTCCTCTCTAGTTTCTGTTACACCGTGCAGTTCAGTGACGGGTCATTTCGGAACCTTTTCCCGAGTCACAGGTTCTTTTGGTTGAGGGCTGACCCGGCGGCTGCGGGACGGTCACTCCAGGGGCAGGCGGGCCCCGGACTGTGGGGCAGGCGGAGTCCACGCCGGTGCACCGAGCGCTGTTTCCCTGATTTAGCGTTGCCGTGAGGGTCATAAATCCAAACCTGTGCACTTGGGGGAATGCAGGCGCGTTCCCCACCGTGGCGTTGTTTTGATATATTTTAATTCGAATGTACTGTTTGTTTTTGAACACAGGCATGATTTAGGTGAAAGAAACATGCTCTTCAGTGTCCGGAATTATGGAAATCCTATAAATGAAATCCGTGCCCCGGCACTCGGAGGGCATGACGTAATGCTTAGACAGCGGAGACGGGAGACTTTGTTTTCAATGAGGAGAAGAAAAGCAGTTGCCTCGAGTTGATTTCAAAGAGACGAGGCAGCCAAGGGTCGAGGAGTCAGACGGCAGCTCAGCTCCTCTGTGGGTGGTTCTGTCTTCCATGGTTTATAGTCACTCTGGACGGTTTGGGCTGCCTCCCGGAAATTAAAAGAAAAGGAAGAAATGAAGTCAAAGTTCTTTTAGGCGTTACCTGGGCGAAAGCCAGAAGGTTTTATTCTAAGATTAGTTTAGACTTGAGTAACTGAAAGTCTGTCCCAAATTTTGAATTAAATGAGGGCTCCCCTGGCACCATGTATTAATGTGTGTGGAAACATGCGCGCGTTTCTTGCATCATCAGCCCGTAACCTTCCCCTTGAAAAGATGAGAACTGTAAGGCAGCCGTGATTCTGTTACCGAAAAGCGGGGTAGCCGTCTCGGCAGCCCTCAGCCATTCCCTTCCGCCTGTGATCAAGTTCTCTCTCATTTACGTGTTAGCCGCTGATGCCTGCCCTCAGCCCTCACTCACCACGTCATCACCTTCCACTCCGTCTTTTCCTGAAGTCTTTTCCCCTTGACTCCTCACGTCACGCCTCGTTTTGTTTTTCCCCCTGAATCGCTCTCCAGGCGTCCACACGCCTGCCCGGTACGGCTCTCTCTGCTTGGCCCCATCTCCTGCCCCTTTTCTAATCGACGGCCGCCCTGGACTTCTCGGGCTGTGGCGCATTTAGCGCTGGCCCCAGGAGCCAGCCCTCTGATCTCTGTGCCTTGGGCTGATTTTTATTGTTTAATATTTTATTGATTTTTTACAGAGAGGATGGGAGAGGGAGAGGGAGAATTTAGAAACATCGATGTGAAAGAAACATCGATCAGCTGCCTCCTGCACACCCGCCACTGGGGATGTGCCCGCAACCAAGGTACATGCTCCTGACCGGAATCGAACCTGGGACCTTTCAGTCCGCAGGCCGACGCTCTATCCACTGAGCCAAACCGGTTAGGGCTGGGCTGATTCTCTTGCCACGGGTGCGCTCCTCCTTGAGGACGTGAGAGCCAGCTTGGCAGGAGGCCGTCCCACTGGAATGTCAGAGCAGGTCTGAACACATGATGTTTACATCCGTCTGCGTCAAAAAGTCTAGGTTTTTTGGAAAGGGATGGAAGAGGATGCCAGAATTTTACCTGGAAATCCTCTCTCTTTTATTTGACACCCTGGCCAACAGTCTTTGAAAGCAGGAAACCGGTACTTCAGTCAAGATTCCAGTAAGTTAAGAAGCCTTACTGATTCCGGAGAAAAGAAAAAGCCCGGGTCACCTGTGTCATTTTCTTGGTGATGAGAGAAAGAGGTGGGTGGCTACTCGAAGCTATATGTTCTTAAGTAAGGGTGGATGAAAAAGGTGCTGTCATCACCCATTCCTAACGGGGCAGGCCATGGTGGGCAGTCCCGCCCCGGCCTGTACCCGCTTTGGTGAGAGTTCTTTAAGCCAGCCCTGCCCTGGTTCCTGTGCATCGAGGCTGACACCCCTTTGAGATGCCAGAAGCAGCGCCCCCCGTAGACATAACCGCCCTCCAGAGAGCACGCAATCCTAACTCCCCTGCGATCCGGTCCCGCCTGGCTCCTCCCTGCCTCCAGGCAGTCCCCCTGGCCTGCCCCCTTACTCCAGACACAGACAGGAAACTGCAGAGCGACCTCCAGAGCACCGGAGAGCCTGCTCCTCCGCATCTGTCCGTCTTGGCCCAAGTGAACGCTGACGAATATTCTGCGGGTTTGGACATGCCTGCATCGGCATGAGTAATGTTCTGATTTGCCATCCGTCATGCGTTTCAGCAAATGGCTTACACGCTCCTGTTTACTGTAACTGTCTTCCTAACAGGAAGAATCGCGGGTGGACCAGTGGCCCTGCTCCCCCTTCTTCTCCGTGTGTCCTGCAGGCCACCGTGGCGTCTCGGGGCACAGCGCCTCCTTCCTCCTCTCTCACTCTGGAACACCCCCCTATTGGAGGCTCCTCACCTCCCTCCTCCCTCTCTCACTCAGGAACACCCCCCTATTGGAGGCTCCTCACCTCCCTCCTCCCTCTCTCACCCAGGGACACCCCCCTATTGGAGGCTTCCCACCTCCCTCCTCCCTCTCTCACTCAGGGACACCCCCCTATTGGAGGCTCCTCACCTCCCTCCTCCTCCTCTCACCCGGGGACACCCCCCTGTTGGAGGCTCCTCACCTCCCTCCTCCTCCTCTCACCCGGGGACACACCCCTATTGGAGGCTCTCCACCTCCCTCCTCCCTCTATCACTTGGGGACAACCCTCTATTGGAGGCTCCTCACCTCCCTCCTCCCTCTCTCACTTGGGGACACCCCCCTTTTGGACACGCCCCTATTGGAGGCTCCTCACCTCCCTCCTCCCTCTCTCACTCAGGGACACCCCCCTATTGGAGGCTCCTCACCTCCCTTCTCCCTCTCTCACCCGGGGACACCCCCCTGTTGGACGCTCCCGGCAATCCTGCTGCTGCGGCTTTGTCCGGTACACGCGGGACGACAGTGAGAGTTCAGTGTCCTCCATGCACCATGATGGCCCCTGGGGCCTTGGATGTCGTGTCCGTGGGTCACCATGGTCCAGGGCCCAGCACAGCGCCGGGTGCACATGGTGCTCAGCGTCTGTTTCTCAGTCGGGCCCCTGACACAGAAGGAAGAGTTGGTGCTTTGAGATCAAAGTGGAGATGTGGATGAGAAACCCTCCCAGTGCCAAATGGGTGACATCTGCCCTTGAGCGGAGCGGACACAGGTGGCCGGGAAGCTGATGGCTGACAGGACCTTTCACTTCCGTGTCCACAGTAACCACAAGCTTCCCCCACTGTTTCCAGGGTGCCTAGACTCCCAGATCACCTGCACCCTCAGGGAAACCCTCACCACCCAGTGGGTTCTTCCCTCTTACCCCTGTGATGAAGTGACGGTCGTCTTCTGTGCAGTGGAGTCCCAGTGGAGGTGGGGTTCCAGCCCCCACGCACATGGGCAGCAGGACCGAGAGCAGAGGCCTTCTCCCAGCAAAAAGCACCCAGTGTCCTGGCCTGGAGGGTCGGCCTCACCCTCTCTGATGGAGGGGAAGTCCTTGGAGGGAATGAAAGGGGGAGGAGCCCTGGGCAGGAGTTCCTGGGCAGCCCAGGGGAGGACAAGGGGTAGGAGAAGCCTGTGATGTCAGACCTGCCCCGAGACGATCTTTAGCTGCAGACGAGTAACTTACTGTAAAAATGTCCCAGGTGAGTCCATTCAAGACATCCCCCCCCCGCCCCCGCCAGGGAACGGAGCAGGACTCTCCTTAGTTCCACAGGAACAAAAAGTTCTTAGAAAAGGTTACCCGCCTTTCCGGAACCACAGTGCACAGTATTTCCCATCTCTCTGTTCCGGAAGTGAGGACGCTGCTGTCATGGCCTGTGTGTGTCATTGGAGGCGGGGGACATCTGTCCTAGGACAGGACCATGTGTGTCATTGGAGTTAGGGGACATCTGTCCTAGGACAGGACCGTGTGTGTCATTGGAGGCGGGGGACATCTGTCCTAGGACAGGACCGTGTGTGTCATCAGAAGAGGGGGACATCTGTCTTAGGACAGGACCGTGTGTGTCATTGGAGGCGGGGGACATCTGTCCTAGGACAGGACCGTGTGCGGCTGGGCGGTGTATGTCTGACACGCGCTGACCGTGTGCTTGCCCGGGACACGCAGGCGGCGGGTGGGGTGAGTGTGGGAGGCGAGTGGCCAGTGGCTGGGAGACGGGGGGCCCACGTCGCTGGAACAGGGCAGGGGGCGTGGGCTGTGGGCCCCGGGGCTCCTGCCTGGCCGAGTCCCTTCCCTGAGGAGCACGGCCTTGGGGAACTGGAACCCTCGGAGGAAACAGTCCCAGCGGCTGCTCCAGACTCCCCTGTGCCAGTGCCTGTGCCTCTCGCCTCACTCCGTGGCGCCTCGGTGGCCCCGTCGGCCCGAGAGCAGGTCCGAATGCAGAGGCGGTCGGGTCAGAGGGGGAGGTTTGACCCCGCCGTCTCCATGACGACATCACCGCCTGAGGTTCCCCCCGAGAGGTCCTGGAGAGGCTTGTGGGCCCTGCATTGGTCGTGGTGCCGCGTCCATCGCCAGGGTGACGGGGATCGGTGGGCCGCGTTCCATCTCAGACTGCCATCGGGCCTGGCAGCACCTGTCGAGTGGGATCCAGACTCGGGGGCTCTGCCCGGGCCGTGAGCTGAGCTGGGCCGTGGGCCCCATTCTGCGCAGTGGCACGCTGCTGGGGCAGGACAGGAGTTGGACGCACCCAAGACCTGGCATTGTCTTTCTCTGGCTGATGCGTTCTTGATCGGATAACGTCCCCACTGGTGAAGGAAGAGTCTCATCAATACGCCAGAGGCACAGCATGGCCTGCCCATGGCACCCGTCTTCATGGAAAACTAGTGAATGAAACCAGACTAAAGACGCATCCATTTCTCAAGCTCCAACCGTGGGCACGGGGTGAGAAAACTGAAGCTTTCAGATGCTGTTGCTGGTTTACAGCCAAGGAAGGAGAGGCCTTAAACCATGACTTTCTCTTCCTGCCGTGCCAGAGTCAGCCTCCAGGAAAAAGGAGAACGCTGGCGTTTTTCTTCTCTTGCCACTGTGCTGCCAGAAAGAACTTGTCTTGCTACGGTTTTCTCATTAACATTCTGAGAGGATAGAGCTTCTGCTGAGACGCCACGTTCCAGCTGACTCTTGATGGTTCTGTAGATAACTTCATTCCCCGTTGGGAGGCACGGAGATACGTTTGCACATAAACCCTTCTGTCCATGGAACCTGCGGTCTCCAAGCACGCATTTTCATTTCCCTTCTTCTGTAATGCAGTGAACTTGGAGACTTAATTCGATCAATTTCAAAGAGATAAACATAATGTGGCCTCAATTTGCTAAACAATGGTTTAAGGCAAGTATTTAAATTGATAAGAAGGGGAATCTGTGTTTGGTTTTTCTCTCCTTCTAACTGTGTAGTCTCCTGACTTGCTTCTGCTTAATTTCGTATTTGGGTCAGGGCTTCATTTCCTGAAGTAATGTTCCCCTCCGAATGCAGTATTAAGGTAATGTAGTGATGCTCATTCAGGGACTGTACCATGGACTTCCAGGTCTTTTTTTTTTTTTAAACCTGGCAGGAACCTTTCTCCCTGGATAATCATTACACTTAGTAATCCTCACGCTCATCCCTGAAGTAGTTACTAGACAATCCTCCATCTGATGCTCGCTAAAATACTTCTGATGATGCAGGAACGTCTGATCTATGAGACAATGGAAATCTCCCAGATTGTGCCACGGAGAATTTTTTTACAAATGAGTTTACGTTTTAAGTCTTAACATGGTTCGAATGCCCTCATTCTACCTTTAAATGTGATCTGTTGTGAATGACCGACATACGTTTAAGTTACATAGTTTTTAATCTTTGGAGTTCAGTTAACCTAACACCCATGGAAGATTTGGCAGCCTGTTGTCATCTCCTTCTCACCCGCATTTTTCTTAGTAGAATGATAAAGTGGAAAGCGTTTTATAGAGTTATCTTCAATACCAGGAGACTGTTAAGAGATGGGCATGCGTAGAGGAACTGAAGAGATATTTAATGGCAGAATTTGCAGTATTTGACGTTGATTGGATGTGTAGGGTGGAGATAGAACTTTAATGAAAGTTCAAAGCATAGTGAGTTCGGTTAACTGGGGATAGAGCCTTTCATTCTTTTAACAAAAAGAATATGCTTTTTTATTGAAATTCTTTTTATAAATATTAATTTACTTTCCTCACCATAGTTTTTATAAGTGGCATTTAATGTGTAAGACCTTCTAATTATGTAATTATGTTTACAGTTCGAGTAATCATTTTTTGAAGTGACTGGTTAATAAGATTGGCTCTTTCGAAATCTGGAAAATTTCTGAGGTTGTTAAAGAGATAAGTTCACTGTAAAAAAGGGTCAGGAGGAAGGTGGTACGAGTTTAGGTGAGACAATTATTTTTGAAATGCTTAAATTTTTAAGATGGGTTGAATTTTAAATCTTTAGGATATACTTGTTTGACATTTGGGTTAGAAAAATATTTTTAACCTTTAACATGCTGATACTTAGTTTATAGATTTAGAATCTTTTAATTCAAGACCCCTGTTATTTTAATAAAACATAATTTTTTGATTGTTAGTCACATTGTCATGTCTTTGTTTCATATATATATATATATATATATATATATATATATATATATATATACATGTAATAATCTATAATAATAAAAGGGTAATATAGTAATTAGACTGGACAGCCAAACGACCTTCTGGACATCCGGACATCCTTCCTGACAAAAGCCGGGGCCCGAGGGAAGCTGGCTGGGGTCCCAGGTGCCTGTGGGCAGCCGGAGGAGGGAAGCCCGGGTCCCAGGGTGCCAGAGGGAAGCTGGTGCTGGCAGCTGGGGTAAGGAAGGCCTACTCATGCACAAAATTTGTGAACCGGGCCTCTAGTTATTTAATAATACTGGATGTGTTTCAAAGTGCTGAAGGAGGATGCTATTTGAAGAACAATCATGAATGAGTAATTTTTTGAAAAACATATTTTTATTGATTTCAGAGAGGAAGGGAGAGGGAGAGAGAGATAGAAACATCAATGATGAGACAGAATCATTCATTGGCTGCCTCCTATGCGTCCCACACTAGGGATCTTGCCCGCAACCTGAGGATGTGCCCTTGACTGGAATTGAACCTGGGACCCTTCAGTCCCCAGGCCCATGCTCTATCCACTGAGCCAAATTGGCTAGGGCTGAATAATTTTATATTCAAAATGAAGACCCTGCATTATTCAGCTTAAACACATATTTTGAGTGTAGCATACTAGAAATATATCTTTCTCATAAAGCCTAGTATATGTCTACTTTAAATCATTGGATTAACTTACATCAATTTTGTTGTGAAATTAACACATTTCATTATTATGGTTATTTCAAGATAGTATAGGTACTAATTTTATTGGGCATCTTTGTGGGTCTCTATATACTTGAAATAGGTGATTTCTGGTATACTTTAAAAGTGGAATTATTGGGTTAAGATAAGCTCATGCTCAATAATGCTTTCTAAATTAGTTGTATCATTATATTCTAGGCAG
This sequence comes from Ia io, assembly GCA_025583905.1. NCBI lineage: Eukaryota > Metazoa > Chordata > Mammalia > Chiroptera > Vespertilionidae > Ia > Ia io. The sequence goes on along the minus strand of JAJQQW010000010.1, from coordinate 3,577,515 downwards.
AAATGTTGAAAATTACCATCTCCAACATTCTTGCCAGTAATTATGGTATGAAATCATATCCCGTTGTTATTTTAATTTGTATCTACTGTGTGTGAGTTGGAGGATTTTTAAAGTATTGAAAGTTTGGGACTTTATTTCTGTGGTCTCATTCTTTTGCTTATATTTTGTTGGGTTTTAAATATCTAAAAATGATTTAAAAAATCTTTATGGGAGGCAAAACTTCTCATGTCTGGTATCAATTAAAAATCATTGAGTCCTCTTCCTGTCCCACTTGATTAAATGTGGGGCCTTCAGATTGTAAACCTGTGATGGTTAATGTCGGAAACAAGCCTGCATATCAATAATGTTAGGGGTTAAGATCAGGGTTTTGAGTCTAAAAGCTTCAGTTTGGATCCAGGCTCTTCAGGATCTTGTAGTTACTTAATCCCTCTAATGTGCACATAGGAATAATAACTTGCTACAGTATACACACACAAGCACATGTTTAACTCAGAGCTTGCAGCTGCACCCACAGTAAGTGGAAGCAGTAACAGCATTGTTACTAATAATGAGAAAACAAAGAACCAACAGTTTTCATTATGCCAAATACCTTATGCTTTCAGGGCACTTTTACTTAAATAAAACGTGGTTAATCCGAGCATTTCCCAATTCATATTTTACTAGTCCATTGTGATGCCAGTAGCATAGAGTGATCGACTTCTGCAGTTTTCACATGCCGGTACGCATACATCTTGCTTATGAAATCACTTTTCAGGGGTTTCATAATTTACACAACCATCTATATTGCTACTTTTTTTATTGGGTAGTCTTGTCTAAGTGTTAGATTTGCATATATTTATGTAGTTCACTAAATCAGTATGTTCTTTATAAACTGATATAAACTATTTTCATACACATTTATAAGAGCATTTATTGATTTAGTAATTCAGACACTTGTCAGCCACGCCACAGTGTAAACTGTTGTTTGTATGTAGTGTGAGCATAGTTCTTTAGGAAGAGAACTATGCTCACACTCCATATTAATGAACATACATGTATAATCATCCATGGTCCAAATTCCGGGGGAAAGGACTTTCCTTGATACGAGTTGCAGTTGTTGCTCCGTTATTGAAAGGAGACAGAATGAGCACCTGCACCCGCTCATTCCTTCCCTGCACGATTCTGCTCCTGTTCCCGAAGGCGGCCCATCTGTGTGTCTGGTTCAGCCTGCCGTAGGAAGGGAGGGTGTTCGGGAATGCCAGGGACCGTGGCTTGATTCTGTCTTCTTCTGCCCTTCGTCTCTGTTGTGGGGTGACCTCTGAGGCAGTGGTTGCTGTGCCTTGGCACCTCATCAGCAATAATAATAGAGAAGCACTCACAGCTTCTGATTTATATGCTTTTCAAAGGGAAATCTTTCTGTGGCAGATCAGGGATTAGAATGAGTTCAACTCCCAGTGGTACCGGGACCTCACAGAGGCTTGCTAATTCTCATTCCTGGTTTACTCCTTTGTTCTGGTAGGAACTTCATAGAGGAAGGTGAGACATAGCGTGTGTGTGTGTGTGTGTGTGTGTGTGTGTGTGTGTGTGTGTGTGCACGCACATGCACACGCTTATCCCCGGTGTGGATTTTCTTGGATTTCATTCTCCTTTTTTGGAGCGGCAGTATTCACATGTGACAGATGTAGCAATGCAGCTCCGTGCTTGGCTTTTTAAAAAGAAATTATGTGTTTCCATGTCTGCATCCTGTATATTTGATTTAAAATTATTGTATCTAAGAGGGTACAGTTTGAATGACATAACACACCTGTCTCTATATTATTATATACTAGAAGCCCGTTGCATGAAGTTTCGTGCAATAGACCTTCCTTCACCTGGCTGCTGGCACCAGTTTTCCGCCAGCACCAGTTTTCCTCTGGCCACCCACCGATCGGAGCGCCTCCCGCCAGCGTTCCGATAGGCGGGTGGCCAGAGGAAAACTGGTGCTGGCGGAAAACTGGTGCCGGCAGCCACGCAATTGGCCACCCCGAGTTCTGCCACCGGCGCCTTCTGCGGCCCCAAGGTTCCTCCTGCAGCTCCGGCTGTTGGGGCTGGCGAGAGGAACGGGGGGGTGGGGACTCATGAGTCCCTGCCCCCTGCTCCTCCCACCAGCCCAATGAGTCACCCCGAGTCCTGCCCCCAGCCTCCCACCGGCCCAGTCGTGGGTGTAGTGGAGTGATGGTTATTTGCATACTTCCCTTTTATTAGGTAGGATTTGTATACATACACATATGTGTGCGGGGGGGTGCACACTCATATGTATGGGGGAGTGCACACTCATGTTCATTTGAACCCTTTCCTAGCCTCAGCATTTAGTCACCTTTTAAAGTGAATTGTGGCCAGCTGTACCATGGCATTTTAAAAAATAGTTTTCATTGGTTTTTAGAGAGAGAGGAAAGGAGAGGGATAGAGATAGAAACATCGATGAGCGAGGAATGTCATCCATCGGCTGCCCCCTGCACGACCCCTATTGGGGATGGAGCCTGCAACCCTGGCATGTGCCCTGACCCTGTGCCCTGACCTGGAATCGAACTGGCAACCTCTTGGTTCCTGGGTCAAAGCGCCGCCGCTGAGCCACACCGGCCGGCCACACCCTGGCCTTTGACTCCTGCTCTGCCGAGCACAGCCGTCTAGTCCGGCACCTTCCTCCCTGACCTAGCCCCGCAGGGGTGGGCAGTGGGGCCCGTGGGAGCGCTGACTCTTGGACAGCCCGTCTCCCTGGTTTCAGACATCATTGTCTATCAGGCTTCCTTCCTACCTTTTTCATGCGGAGGGAACACCACTGCTCAGGGGACCCCCTTGGTGGACACGAGTATCCTCTCTCCAGGGGTCAAAGCCAGTCAGTTTAGTCCATCCTGTTCCGTGTCCCTCTGGCCCAGCTCCCCGCCCACCCCCCCCACCCCCGGACCCAGCACTGCCTGTGGGGCCCGCCTCTGGCCTCTGGCCTCTGAGATGGAGGGAGGAGCCCGCTGCTGGGCTTCGGGACGCCTCCCAGGCTCTCGAGATGGAGACACATGGGGCTCTTCTGCTCCAGATGTCGTCACCTGGGCCAGCGATGCGGGGCCGCCGTCCCGCCACCCCCCACCGGCAGTGAGCCCACAGGGACAGAGGACAGACGGAAGGCGGTGGCCTGCATGTCGGTGAGCCGGGGAGTTCAACAATTCACAGCCATGGCGTTCGCCCACCCCCGGTCAGCCCGGGTGCTCCAAGCAGGGGAGGGGGCAGGTTATGGGTCTGGCATTGCCGTGGCGAAGGTGAACCTTCGGAGAAGCAGCAATCTAAAGGGTTCTTCCGTCAAACTGCTTCCCTGCTTCCCAAAGGGTCTCACCGCTGTGCCATCTGACACATGCTCTGGGACAGGACGCTTTCTTCTCGATCAGTTTGAAGAATAACTTCATCATCTTCACGTTACTCAGGATGGTCTGAAGTAGATTACCAAGGGGAATGGCAGGAACTAAGTGACCTCTGTCCGAAAGATGAGAACAGTGCACCCTGCCCTTCGGCGATGGAGTGCCAGCTGGGAGGCTCCCCCAGAGCCACCGCTTCAGAAGCAGATATTTGGCATTTTATTACAACAAACAACACACAACACCTGCACGTAGGGACGGGCCTCCGTCTCTCCGCGGGGAGTATGTACTGGTGGCTTGTCCCGGGGTCAGAACAGCAGCGGGAGGTGTTTACGTTGCTCGTGTTCGATGCTGCACGGCTGATGTCAAACAGAATAAACAGGACCATTTAAAAATACAGGTTTTTATTGGTGTCAGAGAGGAAGGGAGAGGGAGAGAGAGACAAAACATCAGCGATGAGAGATAATCAGGGATCGCCTGCCTCCTGCACACCCCACAAGGGGGATTGAGCCCGCAACCTGGGCATGTGCCCCGACCAAGAATCAAACCATGACCTCCTGGTTCATAGGTCAACGCTCAACCACTGAGCCACGCCTGCTGGGCATAAACAGGAACGTTTCAGAGTCTATTCAACTTCATGTTGATTTGATGTTAATACTAGAGGCCCGGTGTACGAGATTCGTGCACTGGGGGTGACCCTCAGCCCGGCCTGCTTCCTCTCGCAGCCCGGAGCCCTCGGAAGGCTGCAGACATAGCATCGGCCCCGCCAACGGCCACAGTGAAGAGCCACGCCGTGGCCTTGGTGAGCGCCCGTGGCTCTTCACTCCGGGTGATCTCCCCCCCGCCTGCCAGGCCTTCCAGTGGACACAGGTCATCTTCTTAAAGGTGGATTTCCATGAATTCACTTATTCCTTGTGAATTATCCGAGGTCTCCCTCCTGCGTGCATGTTGGGAGCGGGCAGGACAGGACCGAGCATTCCTGGGGGGGGGGGCGGTGTACGTCAGGGTCCTGCTCTTCTCACAGACCTTCTGTGGGGGTGAAACACCCCAAGTAAAGAGGAACAACGCTGGCTACTCAACAAGGAAAAGACCAGGCGACTGATCAGAATTTAAAAATGTTCATCTTCAAGCAATTATTCAGATGGCATCACAGACAATATTAACGCGGGGAGCAAATACATATTAATTAAGGGAGTGTTTTGAAAAACCTGGTGTTTAAATGGTAACACATAGCATATTTACCTTTAACTGTAGCAGCAAGTGCTCCTTCCGGGAGGGACACTGTTAGGTCTTTAGGGGACGGACGTGCTCGGAGCTGCCTCTGGTCCTCCCGTACAGTAACGTACAGTAAGTCAGACTTCCCTCATCTGTTCTTTATAGATGGACACTCCCTTAGACCTCCAAGGTTTCTGTTCCCAGCTTTCTCCCTCCGAGTCCATCTCCTCTTCCACGTCCACTCGCGGAGTAGATCTGAGTGCGTGACGCTGGCATTGCAGCACGGAGCTTGAATTTATCACGATTTATCGGATGAGCAATTCTTTCCAGAACTTTGCTGGAAGGAATTCCTTTCTGAGAGCTCGCCGGTGAGGCCTGAGGGTCACCTGGCCCTGGAGTGAATCACCTCCAGGAGCCGAGACGCAGCTCGTCTGCTTGGACAGACGCATCTCTGCTCCGAATGTAAGTGGAGGTGTCGCCGTGAGAAACAGATTTGTGAGACGCTTGTGACCAAATATATTTCCATTTAAATACCAGCAAAACGTGTTCATTTTTTGGACTTACAGTCCCCAAAGCTGACATTGTGATAATTCTTAAAGATGCTAAGTCATGCTTACTAAAATTGGGATGAATTGTCTCTCTGAGGTGCTGAGCTGAAGGTTGCTCGGCCTCCCTAAGGACACATTCTGTCAAATCCTTAACGAAGGGACAGGATTTTAAAATTAAATGTGAGGGAAATCATTTTGGTTTTATGTTAGGTGTCAACAGTGTCGTGTTAATTTTAACATGATTATCAGCGTAGATACATTATTACCCGCGGTTGTGAAGGAAATATTGCTAAAAGGATCTGGGCCTAACATAAATAAATAGCTCCTTTTCTGAGTTTTCAATCAGCAAAAAGGAACGGACAAAATCAATTAAAAAAAGAATTTACTGGTAGGTATCTGTAATCTGATTGGCTCATTATAATGACCCAACCCCAATAAAACACGAGATTAATACAAACCACGAGATGTTTCCAGTTAACTGGAAGGAACATTACTTGGCTTGGAGTTTTATTTTTTTTACAACTGTTTCATTCTGTTTTGAATTACCTCTGCATTCAGGTACATTTTATGAGGTATGAGCCATACTGTAGTTTAGCACTGAGTAGTATGCACGTTTATTACAATTTTTATTATAACTTTCATAAGATTACTTTTCTGATCATTTTATTGACATTGAAGTAAGATCGGAAACCCACAGGATCCCAGGTTTGGATACTTCATATGGAGTAACTATATGAATAAAGTCTGTGGAGTCTTACTCCGACACAAGAAATTTAGCTACGTTACGAATGGAATAGGATTTTTAGGTTATGCCCATTTGCAATTTTGTTTATGGCAAATACGAGCTAGAAATAGTCAACTTAGGTTAGTACGCTGGGCCAGTGCTGCTGGGATTCTTAAGCAGGAAGTGATGTCTAGAGGGAGTGGCTTCATGTATGCCTTGCACGCCGAGTGGTACAAACACGAGACTTACCCTCCTCCTCCTGCCGCGGGGAGAGCAGACTTCGACTTCCCTGCTCTGAAGCTTTTAAAAAAATGGGATCAGTGCCAGGCAAGATCAGCTGCCTTCACTGGCCGAGAAAGTGCTGGAAGTGTCCAGGAATAGTCCCTGTGACACATGCAGAACAAGGGCCAGGAAGTCACGGGCTCCTTGGCCCCTTCTGTTAACCTCAGACAGAGAAGCAAACTTAAGAGTCCGATAGCCAGTAAAGCAGCGCAGACGTAAACCACTGCGTCTTACCTACAAAACTGTGATCCGGAACTCTACCTCTAGACATAAGGAAAAAAACAAGCGAAACAAAATAAAAAGTAAGTTCAAAAAAAGAAACCGAAAAGAAAAGAGAAGAATACTCCCTCTCCTGCAGGGCTGGGTCCTTCCTGCACGCTGGTTTCTTACCTAACAGGGGATTGGGTACATCGTCTGCGCATGATTTGTGCCACTCCTATCAAACCTCCGACTCAGTAACTTCTTACCATACGGCTATGGCCTTATTTGGAAAAGAAAGAATTTAGGAATATTGAGGGCAGTTTTATCTTTATAGACACAAAGTGAAAAGAGAGATTATTTAAGAAGCATGCCACCTGTATTAGCCAAAAAAAGGAAAATTTGTAAGCAAAGGACTACATTCTTGAATATTTTTAAAGGTGTATGATTTGCTTCATGTTTTTTTTAATGTCAGTATTCAATTTCAAAATTAAAATTATACTAGCATTGAGTAAGCTGTTTATCAATGAACAGCTTTTTATCTTTTTTTTATTAAACTTTAAAAATACTACAATATCTAACTGAGGCCTAGCATTTCACTCCGATTTGCATCATTAATGATATGCTATTCTTTTGTGTGAATGAATAAACATAGAGGGTAAATTAGTGGTTGAAATAGCATTGAAATAAATTACAAATGCAAATTTGCATTATGTTTATCCTCCTTGAGCATTATTGTCTTAAAATCAACAGTACCTGAGTGGGTACCGATAACTGTATGCCTCCCCAAATAGAATTTTAAAAGAAATTAATTCGGCACTTAATGGTTTTCCATCTGAGGTGTACAGTGTGCAGGGTTGCTCAGATTGCGTTACAGTTGTGAGTAGCCGTGTTACATGAAAAACAAATCCTGTACTAAGTACATATAATAAAAATAAGAATTAAGAAATCTAACTTGTCTACCAATCATTGTAAAAAAAAATTGAGAGTATAATCATCAAGGAATTACACAGTTGTGGCCAATTGAAATTCATATTAAAAGCTAGGAATTTGACCACATAGGAACGTTGATATCTCTGCATACCAAATTTTGAAAGCGATACACAGGTACAGTGATTTTGATAACTGCTTTCTCTCAAAGAAGGAATCTTGTATAATGTCTCTTTATAAAAATTATAAACTTATTGTGGAATAAGCAGGAACTGCTTCTAAAACCATGGAGAAAGCCTGTATATATGTTCTCTGGACATGTGCCAACAGGGATTTCGGCCGAGAACATTGTCAGTGTTTTAGTCCTTTGTTGTGGGTTTTAAGAAGAATCGTATTAAAATCTGTGTCCTTCATCCATCTCAGAGGTTAAGTAGTTTAAAAGCTCAAAAGGGAAATTATGAGAGAATTTCCCAGCGTCCTCGGAGAAAGACGGTCCCTCGGGAGCGAAGCTTGCCGTCCCTCTTCAGAGCAATTCCGTCAGGGGAGCCCGCGCAGCCTGGATGGGGCTCCCGCAAGGGATTGAACTCTGAGGAGGCCCAACCCATCGTGTGCTCTCAGGTGTCACTGCTCAAAACCACGAACTCTCCAGGTGACATTCTTTGAAAATATTGGACGTGATTCTATTCTAGTTAGGAATCCCATCAGCTAGACCAATGGTTGGCAAATTCATTAGTCAACAGAGCCAAATATCAACAGCACAGCGATTGAAATTTCTTTTGAGAGCCAAATTTTTTAAACTTAAACTTCTTCTAACACCACTTCTTCAACATAGACTCGCCCAGGCCGTGGTATTTTGTGGAAGAGCCACACTCAAGGGGCCAAAGAGCCGCATGTGGCTCGCGAGCCACAGTTTGCCGACCACGGAGCTAGAACATAACCATTAACGGAGAACCTTCCAAAAGATAGATGCTCAGGAAGTCTCCCTCTCTGGCTCCAAGGGGGTGCTTGGCGTGGCTTCCAGCTAAGGGACGTTGCCCGTGTCCCTGTCAGGAGGCAGCAGTGGGCCGCAGCGGGCACCAGGACCACGTGTCAGGGACGTGGTGTGTTTCGGGCCTTCTCCCCCCTCTGTGTTCTCAGCCCTTCGGGCTCCAGGGTCTTCCCCTCGCAGATCGGCTGCAGTTCGCCGGGGCCCTGAGCACCTTGGCTTAAAGGCTGGTTGGTTGGTTGGTCACTCGCTACGCCTTTCGGGGCCCGCCTGGCTGCTGGGCTCAGGGACCCAGGCCCTTGCAGCCCATCCCTCCCCACGGGCCAGGCGCCGTCCCTGTCCCAGCCTCCGGAAGGGGGCGGGGAGGAAGGATGCGCCCAAGGACCCGTGCCCGCCTCCTCTCGGGCTGGTCCCCAGCTGTCTTTGTGCTGCATCGACCAGCTGTGACCAGATCCTAGCTCCCTGGTGCAGGGGAGGCCGGGAAAGAGTCTGGATTTAGGGCAACTGTGGTCTAAGCTAAGCGTCCGGTTTCTGTAGAAAAAGGTGCCAATAAACACTGGGGTCAAGGAGCAGCATTGGCCACGCCGTCCGCCCGCTGACACCACGCGGCCTGCCTTTCCCTGTGGACCACGCTCCTGGGATCACCTCTCGTCCTCCCGCCCCTCCTCACGGGACTCGGAGACTGAGACGGTGGCCGGCTCTGGGTGCAGGGATCCGGGAGCAGAGCCCAGTGTGTCCCGGCTCCGGCCCTCAGCCCGAGCCCCGTGAGTGCGCTTCCCACAGCCGATGGATCGATCGGAGCTCTGCGTCCGCTCTGGTCTCATCCAGGGACCTGATCGAAGTGATCGCATGAGGTGGGAATTCGTTTCTTCCCTCCCGTAGGGATTCTGTAAGAAGCTTTTGCGAAGGGGGTCCCACCGGGGGGGTCCCACCCTCCAGCCCTCTCTCCCCCCGGGAGTGGCTTTTCAGTGGCGGCCTCCCTGCTCGGAGAGAAATCCGCCTCAGCAGAGCTGCTTTAGCAGGTGGCAGCCGCGGGGCCTCTGCTCCGGAAAGCATGCCATGTAAGCACCCGTGGGTGGCCGGGCCCGTGTGGCTCAGTGGTTGAGTGTTGACCCAGGAACCAGGAGGTCTTGGTTTGATTCCTGGTCAGGGCACATTCGAAGGCTGCAGGCTCGATCCCCGGTAGGGGGCTTGCAGGAGGCAGCTGATCACTGATTCTCTCTCATCATCGATATTTCTATCTCTTTTCTCCCTCTCCCTTCCTCTCTGAAATCAATATTAAAAAAAAAGAATAACAAAAAAAGAATTGATACCAAAAGCATGTGCTTCTCAGATTGCTTTGACCGTGGACTCGGCTGCGCTGTGTGCGGAGCTGGAGATGGTGCACGCGGGACAGCGTCTGGGTCAGAGGTCGCAGCCGGCACCTTCCAGCGTGGGTGTGGGTGTGCTCGGAGCAGGCTCTGTCGCCTGTCCCCCCGGCTCCTCCTGACCCTGCAAAGTGCCCTGAGCGCGGTCCTCACGGGGACGTGGGGAGTCCAGCACCAGGAGGCCTTGCAGCCGTGCCGGGACGTCTCGGGCAGGGAGCCGGTCCTGGCTCTGTCCCGTGGCCCGCCCGCTGGGTGAGCTGCAGTGCGGCGTGGCACCCGTCAGCAGCTATCAGAAGCCGTTGGAAGCCATTGGCTGATTAGGGATAAGTTGTTAATTCTCGCTCAGCGTTTGCATGGGACGAATATTAAAGTGTATTTTTAATACGGTAATAGCTTTTCCTTTACAGGCAACTATTGGTAATAAGCTAAAAATTCCTTTCCCAGGAGAATCAACTTTCAGATGCCTTTAATGGCTAATAATTTTTTAAAAATACCATTTGTTTCTCAGAAGGTTATTTTAGTAAGTTATATTTATTTTAACATCCTACTTCGAAGTCCTATCTTTCCGGTCTTAGGAAGCAATGGGAAGCGACTAGATTTCTCCTTGTGCCCAAGTATTTAATTCGGTGTTTTCTCTACTAGGAATAGACTGTTCCCACTTTCTCCATCAAATGGTTGCCTTCTCAAGGCGTTGGGGATGATGATGACGATGACAGCTATCATAGTAATATGATTAAGTGTTTGGGTAGCAAAGGCAGGGCCTTTTCTGAAAGAAGTGGTAGTTGGCTGTTGGCAGGTTAGTACTGAATTAACTTAGGTAGCCTGGGTTTGCATGAAGACAAGATTCCTGTGCTAATCCTATCACTTTCTTACTATAGGACGTCAAATAGATCTCTTTCTTCCTTCCTTCCTGGCTCATTCACATCTATAATATGAAAAGTTGGGGAGCCCTTCAGCGCTCGGTGATCATGTGATCCATTGAGTTTATGATCACGCGTGGCAGGTGGTACCCTGACCCTCGGTGATAGTAATCCTATAACCGGGTAAGAGTAAGCTTTGAAGTAAGAAAATCAGCAAAAGAGAACAGTGAATTAGAAAAATAAAGGAGACACAAGAAAAACTCTACAAATGAGTGAGGAATAGTTTTAGATTTCCCCGAGCAAATTCTATTCCTTATTAGATGTTTTAAAAATCTTCTTTTAAGACGTGAGGGAGATTCTTAAATAGTCTCTTCTCAAAGTTTTAAGTCCTAGAAACATTGAAATATTTTCTAAAATGTATGAGCAGCTTGGTTTCCCTTTTAAATGGGAAGGGGAGGGTTTGGAATCCTCCAGAAGGAATTGTTCTCTTTGGGCCGGCGCCCATCTGTGTGGTGATGTGCCTGCAACATGCCTCAGGAGCAGCTGTAGACATTCTGAGAACGCGATTGCCTGTTCGCATTACATGCCTTTCCTTTCTGCTTTGGGTATGAACAAACAAATGCATGGCTCGGTGAAATTACACTGCATGCGTGGAAATTGATTCTTTGCTTTTACCCACCTTGGTAAGCATGCAAATTGCCAACTTTTCAGTAGATTCATTTAAGACAAATTATAGCTAATCAAGTGTGTCACTTTATTTCCTCTTAATTGACACAGTGTGTGTGTGTGTGTGTGCCAGCACAGCAAAGGGAAAAATCACAAAAAAACAGTTCACTGATTCAGAAATGAATTTGCAGCTACATGAATTGAGATTGACAAATTGACATTTAGATGAATGAGAATGACACTGTGTCCATCAGACAAGACTGCTCATGATAGAAGGTGAAATGTTAGATAACACTTCCCTCTTCTCCTCATCTATCTACAATTTATTGTTTTATTAATGGAAAATACAGTACTTATGTTATTATTTTATAAATTATTGGTAAAAGCAATACATGCTAAAAATTGGGCTGTATATGATACTCTTATTTAACATTATTATTATTGTAGTTTTAATGTCTGAACTCTTTTTGTTCAGAGAAGTAGTTGAATACCTGTTAGATGAAGTTAGTTGTTTTTCACAAACCATTTTACCTAATGCGTGTACATTGTGTGTGTTAGCTAGAGGTTAATGCTAATACCTAAAGTAAGAAAAAAAATGATTAGTGAACTATTTACTGCTTTACACTTTAACAAGATACTTAAGCAGAGATTCAAGTGAAAATCTTAGATTTGATCATCACTCTAATCTGGGAAAGTTTTGGCTAACTATTACTCCCGACCATGAACACATGTTTAGTCAGGGCATATCTGCAAAATTCAAACCTAATTTCACGTGTTTACTGCTAATAATGGCTGTTAATTAGGGCAGAATTGGTGGGCTAAGTAACATACATTAAAGGGAGATTTATGGATTTACTGCTTGTTTTGCCATGGCAGACACTGACAGCTGTTACACAATCAGTGTGTTCTTTCCTGTGGGTGTTGGTGTTCAGAACGGCACTGCCGAGGTTGGTCTGGCCGTCCAGCCTGAGCTGCTCAGGGCTGAGCATCTACTCCAGTGCCAGTGCCAGGATTTCCCCGCCTCTTTTCAGAAACCGACAGTTTGCTTTGAATGTGGTTTTCCCTCCAGGTCTGCACTGTGTGGTCCTCCTTCCCTTCTCGTGAGGGCAGTGCTCCTTTCCTCGGGTGATACTGTCATTTGCGTTCCTTCCGTGGACTGGACTGGCCCAGAGCGCAGGGCCCTGTCTGTTTCACTCAGGCGCCATTCCCTCCCCTCCTGGGGGATGTGGAGCTGGACTGTGAGTGACTGGTGAGAGCTGATCACTCCCCGCATGGGGGGATGCGGAGCTGGACTGTGAGTAACTGGTGAGAGCTGATCGCTCCCCGCGTGGGGGGATGTGGAGTTGGACTGTGAGTGACTGGTGAGAGCTGATCACTCCCCGCGTGGGGGGATGCGGAGCTGGACTGTGAGTGACTGGTGAGAGCTGATCACTCCCCGCGTGGGGGGATGTGGAGTTGGACTGTGAGTGACTGGTGAGAGCTGATCACTCCCCGTGTGGGGGGATGTGGAGCTGGACTGTGAGTGGTGAGAGCTGATCACTCCCCGCGTGGGGGGATGTGGAGCTGGACTGTGAGTAACTGGTGAGAGCTGATCACTCCCCGCGTAGGGGGATGTGGAGTTGGACCGTGAGTAACTGGTGAGAGCTGATCACTCCCCGCGTGGGGGGATGGGATGCGGGGCTGGACTGTGAGTGACTGGTGAGAGCTGATCACTCCCCGCGTGGGGGGATGGGATGCGGGGCTGGACTGTGAGTGACTGGTGAGAGCTGATCACTCCCCGTGTGGGGGGATGTGGAGCTGGACTGTGAGTAACTGGTGAGAGCTGATCACTCCCCGCGTGGGGGGATGTGGAGTTGGACTGTGAGTAACTGGTGAGAGCTGATCACTCCCCGCGTGGGGGGATGTGGAGTTGGACCATGAGTAACTGGTGAGAGCTGATCACTCCCCGCGTGGGGGGATGGGATGCGGGGCTGGACTGTGAGTGACTGGTGAGAGCTGATCACTCCCCGTGTGGGGGGATGGGATGCAGGGCTGGACTGTGAGTGACTGGTGAGAGCTGATCGCTCCCCGCGTGGGGGGATGTGGAGCTGGACTGTGAGTGACTGGTGAGAGCTGATCACGGAGTTCATGTTCTGACTCTTCTCCCTCCGAGTGCGAACGCCACGTCTCTCTGGCTGAGTGTCTGTCGTATTTATGAAGCCGCTCGCTGCTTTCACGGGAGTATTTTCGGTCAGAACCGGAGGACCGTTTGGCTGCCTTCTCGGTCGTGTTTGCTATGGGGATGGGCTAGGACGGGGCACATTTGAGCAGAAAGGTCTTGGGCGGGAGCTGGCCGGCAGGAGCATTGTCAGCATCCATTAGTTCCGTGCCGTTTTTCGCGGTGCAAGTAAATGAAGGCCTAATTTTCCTTTCAATCCTCATGAAGGTTCCTAAGCCGTCGTCTTGTTTCCTCCGTTAACTGGCAGCCCGCAGGGAAAGGCGTCATGGGCATTGTAGCTCTGGGCATCCGAGTGCGTGCCAGTGACCAGAGGCTGCTGTGAGAGTGACTTAAGGAGCAATGTGGGATTATCTATGAATCAACTCATAAGTGATTTTTTGATAGTAACATTTTGAGTCCTGAGAAACTTGTCATTTTGATATTTGCGTGCCGTCTTTAGAGTTGACATTCTCATTCTTTTTCCCGTCTAGTATTCTGAGTCTAATTTAACTGATGGTTAGCTCGCTTTTCCTTTGTTATTGATCAAACTGTTTTTATGTTGGGCCTTTTTAAAAAATATATTTTTTTATTGATTTCAGAGAGAAAGGGAGAGAGACAGAGAGAGTTAGAAACATCAATGATGAGAGAGAATCATTGATCGGCTGCCCCCTACTGAGGATTAAGCCTGAAATCTGGGCATGTACAGGACTGACCGGTAATCAAACTGTGACCTCCTGGTTCATAGGTTGATGCTCAACCACTGAGCAACACCAGCCGAGCGGGCTTTTGCTTCTATAGGAGTCTCACTTACAAAATTGAGGTCCTACAGCTTCCTCAGGTCTTGACTGCACAGACTAGTTTTTTCTTATTTGCGGGGGGGGGGGGGGGGGGGGGGCAGGGCACCCCTATGAGACTTTCATATAGTCCCTCCCAGAATCGGTTGCTTTTCCTATTCCAAGGATATCTGATATAGAAATGCTTCCAAAAGAGAGCGTGAAACTAATACTTCAATATTTGAGATACTGTAATGTAAAGGAACTTAAATATTTGTGAGTGGATGTCTCCAACAAAGTTTAATGAAATGTTGCATGATTTTGATATCACTCAAAATGAAATTTCATGTGGAAATCAAAATGACCTCTTGGAGGATCGTTTGGCTGCCTCCTCAGTCATGTTTGTTGTGGGGATGGGCTAGGACGGGGCACATTTGAGAAGAAAGGTCTTGGGTGGGAGCTGGGCCGGCAGGAGCATTGTCAGCGTCCATTATCTCCGTGTTGTTTTTCGAGGTGCAAGCAAATGAAGGCTTTAGAATTAAATTAAATTAAATTCTTTAGAATTTTCCCATATGCTTTCATATTGGAGATACCTGTGTGCTAACTTTGAAAGATATTTCGTAAGGCGATGAGACGAGTCAAAGATCTTCGTTGATGTAGAAAAAGGTAACCAATGGCTCCTTTTCATTCAGACTGACCGGATGTCAACCATTTTCTCTCTCATAAATGCACTAAAGTATGTGGCAGTTTAGGCCCCGTCTCGTGGTGCGCATACAAAGGTGTAATGGCTGAAAATTGCTCCTCTTCTGGAGGGAAATCCCATTCATTTAAAGAATGAAATTAGACAGGTTTTTGCCATCATTGCTTTGGCAGCTGGGACTAAGTCAAAACAGTTTCAACAGTTACCTGGCCATGATAGGAGCCGTCCTTTGTTTACTAATATTGATTTGCAGAACCGATGCCAAATAGAATGAGATGTGTCTCCATTTGCATAAATTGCTTTGCTAAGGAAACAATATACAGAGGAAAAATAATTTTTTCTTCACATTTGGCTGTTAAATACATTTCCTGATTGGTTTATTGATTGATTGCTGAGTTGGATCAAGAACTAGTGTTCTGCTGCATATACATATTAATAAGTGTGCTACATAAATTCAATGAAATAATGTGAACATGACCAGATTTAATGAAAGGCATCTGTACCAAACAAGAATTAAGTTGTGGACTAAGTGCTGTGTAGCGAAGAGAAAATTAATAGACTTCTCAGGGTCTTAGTTTTCTTACCTATAAAGTAAGAGGCCAGATAGATGGCCCATTTTTATGACTACCAGGTGTAATGGTTAATAATGCGGATTTTGTAATCAAAGAAAACACGATAATTTCAAGAGAAACATCAAAAGTGCTTTATTCAAAGTAATGCCCATCGCTAGCTACACATTTTCCCCATCTTTCAAGTAATTTGTGGATACCGTCCCAATAGAACTTTCCTTGTTATGAGGCAGACCATTCAGAGACCCAGTTGTCCACTTCGTACCTTTTGAAGTGCTGCTCAGAAAGTGCGTGTGCCATCGATCGGAACAAGTGGTCATCTGAAGGAGCAAGGTCTGATGAACATGGCGGGTGGGTTAATACTTTCCAGGCAAGATCTTTTAACGTGTCTTTAACTGGTGTTGAAGTGTGTGATGGTGCGTCATCATGAAGCAAAATCACTTTGCCGTGTCTTCTGGCACATTCTGGTCATTTCACAATCAAAGCGTGGTTCAAATTGATTATTTATTGTCAGTAGCGATCAGTAGTAACGGTTTCACCTGGTTTGAGAAGCTCATAATACACCACACCTTCCTGATCCCACCAAACGCAGAGCATTGTCTTCTTTCTGAAGCGATTTGGCCTTGCAGTTGATGTTGACAGTTGACCTGGATCAACCCATGATTTTGTGCATTTGGAATTCTCAGAATAAATCCACTTTTCATCGCCAGTCACAGTTCGATGCAAAAAAGACTTTCTTTCGTGCTGTTGAAGCAGCATTTTACTGATGACTTTTCGGTTTTACATTTGTCTTTCGTTCAGTTGATGTGGCACCCATTTCTTTCCTTTAAAATCTCCCATGTCTTGTAAACGATCAGAAATTGTTTGCTGAGCAACGTTTAATCTTTCTGCAAGTTGTTTTTTAGTTTGACATGCATCTTCATCCAATAATGCTTGTAACTGTTGGTCTTCAAACTTTTTTGGTTGACCTGGATGTTCTTTGTCTTTCACATCAAAATCATCACTTTTAAAGCATTTAAACCAGCGTTCACAAGTATCTTGAGATGGGTCATGTTCACCATAAGCTTCCCAAAGTATACGATAACGTTTTCTTCAAAATAAAGTAATGAATTAAAACTTCCTGCAAATGCTCTTTTTTTTTGGCACGAAATTCGATATTTTTAAGCGTAAAGATATCTGTGATGTTAACACCTTCAGCAAATTTGACATATGAAGTTTTGAAGCTTGCTGTCAATACAACCAAATAGCATACCTATCAAATCGCATATATACCAACATGTGTGTAACTCCATCTATTGAAAAACACCCGCATTATTAACGGGTACACCTGGTATAGTCTTCTGAGTGTTATGGGAATGAATTTATTTCTCTTTTCAGTTCAGAAAGTGAACTCTTTTTGAGTGATTTCTTTGTGGTTGGGTATGAGTGTCTCCCCTTCCATCAATCTGTTCCAGATCAGTTGTCCCAGATGTTTTTCCTTTCTTTTCTTACTGATGAAGTCAGACACCTTGACACTGGTGACAGCCTCAGTATCCTTGTCACCTTTCAACTTTAAACAGGATAGACCCATTGGCTGGACGAGGGGGCAGGTACTCCTGAGGACTCCGAAGCCTGGCCCTGAAGCCCCTCCTGTCTGTTATTCAAGGCCCCGGACCCGACAGAGTTTACTTTAGAATGTGATGTGGGCGAAGGAGAGAGCTACATGCATTTGAGAATGCAAGTGTAGTCAAACAGACACCTCACATGCTTTCTTAAAATGAATACACATGGAAATTATTAACTAAGGTATTAGGACCTGTTTTTGCTTGGCCGCTACCATTAGAGCAAGCACCTGGGTATATTTCCTCTTCTAAAATTAAAATAGAGGTCTAAAAAACATAAAACGTAGAGTCATCCATGCAGGGGGTAGCAGAATTTCAACTGGATGTTGTTAGTTTTATAACTTGTCTCTTCGGTTTGTCTCTGTAGTGTTATAAATGCCAAGCCTGTTTTTACTTCCTGAGAGAAGTTGACGTGACAGTATTGCATCTCTGCGCGATTGTTACCTGGCACTTCCGCTGATAAAATACCGATTCCGTGCCAGAAATCAGCGAGATATTTTGTTATCTTTTAAGTGATTTCCTTTGAGGGCAACGTTGAACTTTTAGAATATGAAGTTCTTTTGTGAGTAATGATCGCAGGTGAAATACAACATGAACCACGGCACGGACTGGGCATTTAATTGGGAGACAAGGAGTCGCTGCGGGCAGGGCACCCGGGGATGGGAGTGGGGAGGGGGGTGGTGGCTGCCGATGCCGACTCTGTGTTTAGAAACATCTTGAGGAGGAAGATTAGATCTCGTCACAGAGGAATCAGAAGTTTCTTGCCACAGCCGGCTCAGCGTGCACTCACCAGAAGCCAGCGACGGAGGAAAACACCAGAGCCTCGCTCACCGCTGACCCCACGAGGAACTCAAATCCTGGAAATGCAGTTTCTCCATCAGTAAGATCAGGGTGTGCTTTGGGGGTTACTCACTTCTTTTTCACTCCAACACCGAGAAATCAAGGTCCTGTTTACTGTGTTCATTAATTCCCCCTCCGTTTCCAAAGCCTTTTATTCTCCGGCGGGCCTTCAGAGGGGGAAATCAGAACAGGTCTCTCCGTTTTGAATTTCTTTTCTCAACCGATTTCTCTCTTGTCTCCTGCCCCAAAGAAGGCGCACCTCCTCCGGCCGCGCCCCGTCGTCGATGGGGATGGGCAGCAGGAGCCGCAGCACCTGCTGAGCCCACGCGGGGCTGGCTCGTGGCCAGCCGGGCAAGCCCAGAGCCTTCTTAGTTCTCTGTAAGCGGAGGAAGGCGGGTGGGCTTGCTGAATCCCGAGCACAGGTTCTTCAGACAACTTCTTGTTCTTCCCAGTATGAAGGTCAGTCATCCTAATCTTCATGCGACGGGAAATGTTCATTATCCCCTTCAGATGTGCTAATGACCTTTGTGGGTACCGTTACTGGGAAGGCGTAGGGATAGGGCTGCAGGCTTAGGTACTTAAGCGTTCGTTTCTTGTTATAATCAGTTCTGTATTTGCTTAATGACAGAGCATGACCTCATGAGCCGTACTTCCAGACAGGAAAAGTTGAAATATGTAGATTATATGCAGTTCCTTTCCCAGAATTTATGACTCTAAAAAGCTCTGAAAATGTAAACATTTTTAAAAAATAAATTTGACCCATATTTAGTGGCAAATGGATAGGAAGTGACAGGGGGTTATTGGTAGCGGGGACAGTACTCACGCGTCTCTCGGCAGCTGTGTCGTTGGTCTGTAGGGTAAGGCGTGAAATACTTACCCTGGCACATTCCTAAAATATGAAAAAGTCTGAATTTCAAAGCACATGTACCCACTGGGGATTCAGATAAGCGAGTATGATCTTTATCATCTGTTTTCCTGAAGGGTTAGCATATAAGCATAAGAATAATGGTTTTTTACTTCTTATTGTTCTTAGTAGAAATACAGTGCAATAAGTAGACAGTAATTTGGTGCTTGCTCCTGAGAAAAGTTGGAATTAGATTCTGGAAAAATAAACTACATACATTATGGGAGAGGCTGTTAACAGACAGGAAACAAATGAGAGTACTTATCCCTAGAAATTCGTGCACAGAGCCTCTAAATTTCAAAACCGATCTTCTGTTAGCTATGGATGCAAACAGCGTTTTGCACAGACTTGTTAAACATGGTTAAAAGAAATTACGAATAGAAATTGTTGCTATGCAGAATGATATTTGCATAAAAGCTAAGAAATGGACTGGTTTGGAAACATTTTGCTGAGTAATTTGGCTTTGAAAGCAAAATAGTAAAAAAAATAATTTTTTTTTAATGACAAATGCACATCACCCACCGTTTTGACGCTGCAGGATTGTATCTCTTTTTGGTAACTGCTATAGGAGTGAAACGGAATCATGTTCACATCACAGTGCTTTTTGCTTTCTGTCTGTGGTCACAGGCGGCCGATTCCAAGTTGATCAAACACTTGTTTCTGGCGTAACAGATGGTGTGCATGGAACTCTTGGGTCCAATTGCCTTTTTAAATTTTATTTTGACAGAGAGAGGGGGAAGGAAGGAGGGAGGGAGAGAGAAACACGAACACCGATTTGTTGTTCCACTGACGTATGCACCCTGGGTAGGCTCTTGTGTGTGCCCTGGCCTTGGTGTATCAGGACAATGCTCTACCCCAGTGGTCGGCAAACTCATTAGTCAACAGAGCCAAGTATCAACAGTACAACGATTGAAATTCCTTTTGAGAGCCAAATTTTTTACTTAAACTTCTTCTAACGCCACTTCTTCAAAATAGACTCGCCCAGGCCGTGGTATTTTGTGGAAGAGCCACACTCAAGGGGCCAAAGAGCCGCATGTGGCTCACGAGCCGCAGTTTGCCGACCACGGCTCTAACCAACTGAGCGACCCGGCCAGGGCACTTCCAATAGACGTTTATAAAAGAACTGAAAATTGAAATCGCTAGTACCAATAACTATCGAAAAGTATTTTCTCTTGCTTAGAAGATCTTTATATTTAAAAATTTTTGAAATAGTTTCTTTTAAAGCTTTTTATTGATTTCCTGATTGACTGACTTTTACTTAATATTCTTATTTTATAATAAGTCAGTTGTTGAAAGATTGTATTAAGCTGTAATAACAGTATTTATGTCTTGATTTCAATTAAACTATATCCAGAGACAGAAATAATGGCTGTTAAATAATTTAGAAAATGGCTCATTAAGAATTGATTCTCAGCCACACAGTTTGTTACACCTAAAAATTTAGAGGCATTTTGTCAACGTCTATGGTAGAATCTGATGTCTTCATTGCCATTTTCAATCTCTTCTTATTGTGTGAGGTTCATGTTAACATTCAGTATGATTGCCCGTTTTCCTACCAAGTCGGATCCCCTGCCGACCTGGATCTCACACTTGTTCATCTTTTCCTTAAGCCCGCAGTGGTCAGCAGTTTCTGGTGTATCACAAGTATTACACACTAAAGCTTCCTCCGTCGCCGTGTCCCATGTGGCACATCTCCTTACTGTTCTCACACTCTGCACAGTAACTGATAGCTTTACTAATGAGGAAGATCAGCTTAAGTGACATACATGTTATGAAAAATAATGTGGGGAGCATCAGAAATCTTGAGGGAGCTATGATAAAATTATCCTATATAATAAAAGCCTAACATGCTAAGTGTCCGGTCGTCCATTCAGCCAATCAAAGCACAATATGCTAATGATATGCTAAGGCTGCTCAACCGCTCACTATGACGTGCACTGACCACCAGGGGGCAGACACTCCAACTGATAGGTTAGCTTGCTGCTGGGGTCCGGCTGATTGGGACTGAGTGAGACAGGCCGGACACACCCTGGAGCCATCCCGCAGTTCCTCCCCGGCTGGACAACCTCCTGTGTCCCTTCCCGGCCCCAATTGTGCACCGATGGGGTCCCTCAGCCTGGCCTGCACCCTCTCGCAATACAGAACCCCTCGGGGGATGTCAAAGAGCCGGTTTCGGCCTGATCCCGCAGGCCAGGCCAAGGGACCCCACTAGTGCACGAATTCGTGCACCGGGCTTCTAGTATTAAATATAAAAACATAGCCCTGCCCTGCCCTACCCCACTAGTGCATGAATTTGTGCACCGGGCTTCTAGTATTAAATATATAAACATAGCCCTGACCGGGTAGGGCAGTTGGTTAGAGCGTTGTTCCAATACACCAAAGTGTTGGGTTCGAGCCCCCATCCTGGCACATACGACTAATGAATGCATAAATAAGTGAAACAACAAATGGATGTTTCTCTCTCGCTCTTGAAATCAATCAGTCAATCAATCAATCAATCAAAATACAAGATAAGAGTGATACTAGTATAAAGGCTTTTCATGTCGAACTCTATCTTCCCTTTCCTGGAGGTTTTATTTAAGATCCCATATGTATACTTATCTTTTTCACTTGGTATATGTGAAATTCCTAGTACTCTATGAAGGGTCTCTTGAGGGTAGAGATGGAGGTTGAGGAATCTTATGAAGGAAATGCCATCCTTTTCCTTCTCTGGCTCCTTTAAGAAAGGGAAAGCAGGTGGGGGTGGGGGGAGGAGAAGAGGCCTTTGTGCTGGGGGACAAGTAGAGGATCCGGTCTCCATGTGCTTTGGGCTGTCACTGCGCGAGGAGTGATGGTAGCCACACACGGTCAGCCCTACATGACATCAGTGCGCCGGCCAGCCACTTGCTGAAAATTACACGATCATCTTAAGCAAGTCCATTGGTCAGTAATGTATTGACTATCACGTAAAATTGGCTTTCTTTCCTACTTCATGTCCTTAGAACTATATGACTCTCCACCGATTGCGGCTGTCCCCAGATTGCTAGTGCACATTTCCTATATCCGATTGACTGAACAGGGACAGCTGACCCGCTCTCACCGCCCCCTCCCCTCCGTTCTCTGCATGCTGCACCCTGAGAACTTTCCCCCTGGGCCGAATTCGGAGCTCAGAGGTTTCTCTAGTCTTAGAAACAGAAGGAGCTTCCTGTGGATGTGGAGTTTTCCCATTTTCTTCAGTGAATCCCTTGTGCCCAAACCAAGGGTGTTAACACACAGCTTATTGTTGGACATGCATTGCCTAGGAAGGGGAGCTGAGGCACTGGGGTATTGATGCCCCCTTTAAATCCAAACAATAGCAAGATGATGCCTGCAGAGCCAGTTAGACAAACCGCAACCCAGAGCCTGGGTCCCACTGCTGTCACTGGGGCATCGTCCACTAGAAAGCCACCCTGGACAGGGTTTTCCCTGAGGGGCGCATTTCACAGGCGGCTGCTGTGCTTCTCTCCGCTGGTCTGTAATGGGATTCCCGCTGCATTTGCGTGGTTCCCGGGACAGAGGACTCCGTGATTTATTGAAACATACCTGCGTGGCCTGCAAATACTGAAATTTCAGGAACGTCACGTGCCCTTTGCTGTTTGTTCAGCTTTTATCATGAGCGCAGCAGATATCACGCGTGAGATTTTCATGATTGGGAGCATGCTGAATGACAGATGAATGTACTCGAACCCTCTGCGTGCGATGTGGAAACACAGGCCGTGTGACTCCAGTGGTCTCATTTCACAGCATTACACATAAAATTCCCTTATGATGACCGGTTCATGCAGACACACTATGGGCCCAATTCTACCCCTTAAAATATTACATGTGTAGAACATGTGTTCCATGAGTGTTATCTCTTCTAAAATCTGACTTCTAGACAGAGTCACGCTCATCCTATCTAATAATAGACAAATATGCAAATTGACCATACCTCCGACACACCCACAAGCCATGCCCACCATCCAATCAGAGCGAGTATGCAAATTAACCCAAACCAAGATGGCTACAGCCACAGAGAGTAAGGTTTCCTAGGTAACAGAGGAAGCCAACCTTTCCGCCTGCCCTGGCCAGGCCTAAGCCTCCACTCAAGCAACAAAGTTTCATTTATAGAAGGTAAACAAATTCAAACAAATGGTGGCAGAATGGAGCTTGAGAGAGCAGGCCAGGGTTGCTGCCGGCAACAGGGGAAGCAAAGCTTTCCGCACACCCTGGCCGGGCCCACCCGCTTAAGGCAACAAAGTTTCAATTATAACCCCAACAGAAATGGCTGCCAGCCTCGGAGGGAGCCCCAGGCTTGGCTCTGCTCCAGGCTACAAAGTTTCAATTGTAGAAGGAAAATAAATTCCAGATACCAGGGCCTCCGCTTGGGTTGCCAGGGGGTGTGGCCGGCCTGCAAACCACCACAGGCCCCTTGCTCAGGCTGCCCCACACCCCAAGGGAACCCCACCCTGATTCAGGACACCCTTCAGGGCAAAGCAGCTGGCCCCCACCCCTGTACCAGGCCTCTATCCTATCTAATAAAAGAGTAATATGCAGATTGATCATCACTGCAACACACAATATAGCTGCCCCCATGTGGTCAAAGATTCTGCCCCCATGTGGACACAAGATGGCCACCACAAGATGGCCAGCAGGAGAGGGCAGTTGGGAGGCACCTGGCCCGCAAGGGAGGGCAGTTGAGAAGGACCAGGCCTGCAAGGGAGGGCAGTTGGAGGTGATCAACCCTGCAGGAGAGGGCAGTTAGGGGTGACCAGGCCGGCAGAGGAGGGAAGTTGGGAGCAAACAGGCTGGCAGCAGAGTGGTTAGGGGGTGATCAGGCTGGCAGGCAGAAGCGGTTAGGGGCAATCAGGAAGGCAGGCAGGCAAGCAGTTGGGAGCCAGCAGTCCTGGATTGTGAGAGGGATCCCAGATTGGAGAGGGTACAGGCTGGGCTGAGGGACAACCCCCCCTCCGTGCACGAATTTCGTGCACCAGGCCTCTAGTTGGATCAGGTTGTCTTTGATGGGACATGAATGCCTCTTATTCTCCCACATGCAGGCACCATCCAGTGTACCTGACCAGGAGCTGCGCATGTATGTTGAGCCCCCCTAAGGGGTCAGCATGCATGTGTCTTGAGCATCGAGGACATCTGGTGGCCAGGATACACAGATAAATTAGATGTAGTGGGAGAGGGAAGAGGGCTCTGATATTCACCCCAGTTAGGACTGGGACGTTTCGGAGGTTTGTATAGGGCCCTGTGAGAGTGGTTGTAAGGGGCCGGCACCTGGCCTGGGCCCGGCTGGACGGAGCATGCCAGAAGCTGAGAGGGAGGGAGGTCTTGAGAAAGTGAGGATGAGAACTGGCTCCTGAAGGACGTGGAGGCCCAGCTCGGAGACAGAGGAGTCCCCTGTTTCATTAATGAATAGACTCCTATTGGAAGCATTTTCAAGTTAATTCTCATCATTTTCCCCTAGGCACTTGATTACTATTAATGACGTTTATTCCAGAAAAAAATAGGAAAGAGTAAATATCATTACAATAACAATAATCAATGATCCAAGAAACCTTCCCCCCAAAGAGCATACCCTTCTCCCCCCAAAAGAGCCCTATACAACTATAAATCCGTATTTTAATAAATACATATACATGTAAACTTTTAACAGAAACAGGGTCATAGCATCATGAGACTACAGGGCATAGCATGTATCCTTTAGTGACTGCAGGATGCTTGTCATACATGCACTATTATTTATTAAACAATCTCTCCTTGTGAACTTTTTAGTTACCTCTAATGTTTCAACAAACCAAAAGTATTTTCAGCAAATTCTTCTGTGTTTATAAAGCTGACTTAATCAGCTTGGGGACTAGATTAATCTTAAATAAGGAGGCATTTATTTATCATTTCCAGAGTTGCTTGGCTTATATTTGCATACTACAGAGAATTCAAATGAGAATGGGAGGTACCGGCATTTAACTTACTGAGATACATATACACTGAGTGGCCAGATTATTATGATCTCTGAACGCATAATAATCTGGCCACTCAGTGTGTGTGTGTGTATGTGTGTGTGTGTGTGTGTGTGTGTGTGTGTGTGTGTGTATTTTAGAGGCCCGGTGCATGAATTCGTGCATGGGTGGGGTCTGGCCAGCCTGGACATGGGCGGTTGGCCGACCTGCCTGCTGGTCGACCTCCTGGTTGAGGGGACAATTTGCATATTAGCCTTTTATTATCTAGGATATACACCGAGTGGCCAGATTATTATGCGTTCAGAGATCATAATAATCTGGACACTCAGTGTATTCGTGACTAGAAAAAAAATAATTTGTAATGCCCTGAACAGGAATCATTTACATTATGATCAGTTCTTTGCAATTTTAGCTTTTATCCCTAAAGAGTAATCACTGAGACAACCAGAAGCCCTTTTATTTTTTTTATTTTAGTTTTTAAGTTGATTTGAGAGAGTTAGAAACATCAATGATGAGAGAGAATCATGGATCAGCTGCCTCCTGCATGCTCCACACTGGGGAATGGAGCCCACAACCTGGGCACGTGCCCTGACCAGGGATTTAACCGTGACCTCCTGGTTCATAGGTTGATGCTCAGCCACTGAGCCACGCTGTCAGGCAACCAGAAACCCCTTCAGAATTGCGAGTCACTGGAGGGTCGGCTGTGCAAGCCCAGCATTCCAGTGGAAATGGCTAGCATCTGTTTTGCCCATTTTCACGTTCTTGACAGCGTTTCCTTAGTCTTCCTCCTGTGATCATAAGTTAATTTCATCAGGAGAAGCTGCCGTGAGAATATTCAATGGCCATAGAAGCCTCCTTGAGTTTGCAAATCTAGAACCATGAGCTATCGAGGGGACAGAATTAACTTCTCTCCAGAAATTTTCATAAGAAATCTTGCATTGGACTTCCAAAAGCCTCTTACTTGCTTCTTTGAGGCTAGAAAAAACCAAGAAACTGTCTCCAACAGATTTCACTCTCAGGAACCATGCCATGGGGTGAGTTTCTGTCTGTGGAGCTCCCAACATTTGCTCAGGGTCCTTCCACAAAGGGACCTGGCTCACCCTTGGGGACTGGGAACCTGTTGGCCGGGTACCAGGCCAGTTTTCCTGAGAGAAGAGATTTGTAGGCGCCAGTAACACATGTCAAGTCAGTCCTTGTCCCTCAATAGTTGCTCGTCATTTCTGATGAAACGAAAATCACTTTCAAATATGCCATTTGGGGCATAACTCAGGTTACACAACTGATGTGCCCAGTAATATCCTGGCCAAAAAAAGGGGGTGGGGTTGATTCTTACTGAACCTGTGAAAATAACGATATGGTCCTAACCGGTTTGGCTCAGTGGATACAGCGTCGGCCTGCAGACTGAAAGGTCCCAGGTTCGATTCCGGTCAAGGGCATGTACCTTGGTTGTGGGCACATCCCCAGTAGGAAGTGTGCAGGAGGCTAGCGATGTTAGCCAGCACTCAGAGGTACCCTGGTGGAGGCTAAACGTGTCACCCCTCTCCATCTTAGTCGCTCGCCGCCCAGGAGGCTGTGGCCCAGAAAGAAAGAGTGGGGGACAGGGCACAGCTCCCCAAGCCCAAGTTCATGTCCACACAGTAGAGACAAAATAATGACTCAGGCGCCTAGGAAGGGCTGCGACACCATTGAACCGCAAGGAGGGAAACGTGTTACACCTTAAAAACGTGACCTTCTCTTTGGCAAACAGAAAAATGATCAGACCGGGGCGGTGCGGCTTTTGCTGTGTAGTATCTAGTTTATTATCTTTGTTTTTAGGTCATACGTTTCATAACATATATGAATATTGCTGACAAACCTAAATAAATCATCACTAGTATAGTCTCTGCTTTAAGATAATTAGGCAAAAATTATGAGACTAAATCAAGGCTAGATAGCTGTTAGTTTTTAAGGTTAAATGGCTTATAGATGTTTACATTCGAGTACCGCAAGCAGCTTGATAGGTCTGTGGACAAATAAGGATGACCTCGGTTGTAAGAAACAGGAATAGTTCATGCTGCCTAGCGAGGGAGAGGAAAGGTCCTTGTTCCGGTAAGGAAAGGCTCACGGAGGAGGTTTGGGTTGGGTTGGTCTGCCTCCATCTGACACTTGCTAAGCTCTGCCTGTCTCTGTTTACCTGGGGGCGGGGGAGTGGGGGGGGTGGAGGGGAGGAGGGGTTTAGAAGGCTGGACAGCAACTGGGCCAGTGTGCTCCCTCCCTCACAGCAGGAGAAGGGAGTGCCCCTCCCCAAACCATTGAGTAGGAGTCCCAAGCTTTCCTCTGCGCAGACCACCCTCCACCAGCCACGGAGGCCCAGAGGCCCGGGTTGGTGGTGACTTTTCCCTTCTGCCACAGGGAAAAGGATTGCTGTTCTGACTGGCTTGTCGGGTTGCCCATCCCCCCAGCCCTGCCTGGGAGAAGGGGTCTCCTGCAGACCCGGGGCTCCTCCCGCAGCAGGGAGGGAAGGCGCCGAGGGACAGGTGGAGGCCTGGGATATTTGAATTTTGGGGGGAGGGGAGGGAGTTGAGAAATCATTTTCATTGATCATCTCCTGTCATTACACAGCTTTTTTTCTCACATATCACCTTCCCTTTAATCCTGTTGACAATGCCAGGAAGTAGCAGCTGTGTCACTAAACAAATAAGCAGAAGGAGTTAGCCAATCCCATTTTCTCCGGTTCACACGCTTGTAAAGGCCTCGTATTCCAATGTCCATGCTCTTCATTCTTCAGGTTGTAACCCACATCATCTTTGCTAAGGAACTTTGTGAGGGAGATTATTCCAAGTTGGAAGATAACAGGATTTATACGTTTTATTTATTTATTTATTTATTTATTTATTTATTTATTTATTTATTTATGTTTTTTTAAACATATTTTTTATTGATTTCAGAGAGGAAGGGAGAGGGAGAGAGAGATAAAAACATCAATGATGAGAGAGAATCATTGATCGGTTGCTTCCTACATGCCTCCCACTGGGCATCCAGCCCACAACCCGGGCATGTGCCCTTGACTGGAATTGAACCCGGGACCCTTAAGTCCACAGGCCAACGCTCTATCCATTGAGTCAAACCGGCTAGGGCAGATTTGTACATTTTAAATAAACATTCATTCCACAAATAATTCCAGTCTTCCTACCATGTGCTTGTTACATGGTAGCTGCTGGGATACTGTGGTAAAGGTGGCAGAGGTGCCTTCTAATCTTATAATAGACTAGAGGCCTAGTGAACGAAAATTCATGCACTCAGGGGGGTCCCTCAGCCTGGCCTGTGCCCTCTCACAGTCTGCACCCCTTGGGGGATGTCCACCTGCAGGCTTAGGCCCACTCCCTGGGGGATCGGGCCTAAGCTGGCTGGCAGACATCCCTCTGGCAGCCCTGGAGCTCTAGCCAGTGGGAGAGGCTCCCGCCACCGCTGCTACGCTTGCAGCCATCAGCCTGGCTTCTTACTGAGCGGCACTCCCCCTGTGGAAGCGCACTGACCACCAGGGGGCAGCTCCTGCATTAAGCATCTGCCCCCTGGTGGTCAGTGCACGTCATAGCGACCAATTGTTCCTGGTCATTCCCCTGTTAGGGTCAATTTGCATATTACCCTTTTATTATATAGGATTGGTAGGGAAGCAAATACTAATGTGTATAATTACCAACAGTGCCACTGCTCTATAGTCAGGTGTCTCCAAGTCTGGGAAGGGCGATCAGAAAGCTTTTTCCTGGGAGGTGATGTGTGATTTGAGTTAACAGGACAGAAAGGAGTGGGAGCGAGGGAGAGAGAATTCCAGGCCGGGGCACATGGTGCTGAGGAGTGGGAAGGGGCCTTTTTGTTTGGTTGGCTCAGAGAGAGAGCGCAGGACAGTGCTGAAGGCACCAGACAAGCAGACTGGTTGGATCCTAGGGTCTTCGGTGGCTTTAAGAATTACGCTTGATGGACACCTAAAATTTACATAATGTTATTAACCAATGTTGCCACAATAAATTTAACTTACATACATACACACACACGTGCTTGGCATTTCACAAGAGATTATTTTGGGAGGAACTGCTTTTATGTACTTTAAATATTTGAGAAAGTTGCTGAGGTAATAGCTTAGTATCTATTGCAGTTATCTGTGAATATTTATAGTGTTTCTTAAAAAGTGTTTTCTTGCCCCAACAGAACCTTGCCGCGGTTATACATCATTCCATCACGTTTAGCTTTTCAGCCGTGGTGTGCTGCGTGAGTCTTCTGCAGCAGCTGTAAACGCTTTTAACTCCATTTATAACTCGAGCTTCAGTGTAAAGCAGGAGGCAGAGGCATCTGCATTTTAGCGAATATTTGTCAAAACAATGTTGGGTGAGTTATAGTTGCAAACTGTGCAGAGCAGAGAAGTCCCGGCATTAAACGCTTGAGGAAGAGATTTGGAAATAATATTTTAAGTGATGAATGTAGTGTGGGTGGCTTGGCCCTCTCCATCCCTACTCGCATCTCATTGGGATTGCACACGACCGCCTTTTCTTCTTGGTTATGACTAAAGGATGAGAAAGAAGCAGAACTTGACTCGTTTAAATATGCTGTTGGCGCGTGCTCCCGGCCAAGGCGGGACAGAGGAAGATGGTGCTCAGACCACGTGGGGTAGTCATACCACAAAGAGAGCATGCATCTAGGATTCTGGTCACAGTGGGCGTAGGCCATTCAAGCTCATCCCGGTTGGGAAGAGTTTGCTGGAAAATCCAAGCATGTGACCTGCAGTATAATGTTTAGGCACAGAACATGCTGACTTGGCCACTTCCCGAAAATTCAAACAAAAGAATCCCATCCCTTTTGATCCTGTGACTTCACTTCCGGAAAGCGTAGCTCTAAGGGTGATCCAAGCAAGCTTTGAAAAGCGGAGCGTGTGTATCGCTGAGACACGTGGTGTGTAACGGGCTGGCGTCTTCACCCTTCACCTTCATCAGGGGGAGTGGAAGTATCTCGTGGAGGAAGGATGCGTGACTCCTGTGGAGGGTCCTGTCTTCGCGATGACTAAGGCAGGGGGTGCATGGGCACAGTGGACGTTAGAGACCGTGGGTAAAACATGCGTGTTCCTTGCATGGAATATAGGACGTTGCCTCAAATTTCTGATCAAACATGTTCCACACCACTGCCTTCTTCTGTCTAGAGAACTGACCTTCCTTTATACTTTTAAGATAGGAGGAGGTTAATAAAGACCTTCATATGGAGAGCTCTCCTGACAAATCAACTAGTAAACTGCTAATCAGTTTGAAATGCTAACATTTCTACTCCTTTGTATTGAAAATGGTGCTTCCATTTTTTTAAAAAAAAATATTTTTATTGATTTCAGAGAGGAAGAGAGAGGGAGAGAGAGATAGAAACATCAGTGATGAGAGAGAATCATGGATCGGCTGCCTCCTGCACACCCCACACTGGGGATCGAGCCCACAACTCAGGCGTGTGCCCTGACAGGTAATCAAACCATGACCTCGTGGTTCATAGGTTGACGCTCAACCGCTGAGCCATGCCAGCTGGGCAATTTATTTTACTTTATTTTATTTTTTGGAGCTTCTCCATGTTCTTCCCCTCTATTGAATTTCATGTGATTGAATTTCATCTCATCCTGTCAGGATCGGTAATAATGCCAGTATCACCCTCACTGAGTAGAATAGGAAATAGAAATCTGAGAATACCTCTGGCTCAGGCATTCAGAGCCCATCCTTCCTTCCTCCCCAACAGGCCGCGAAGAGAAGGCGAGGGGGGTGCTCCTACAGGGTGAGCTCTTGGGTACCAGCGTTTGCTGATTTTTATCACCTTTTTAAACACTTGTCTGCGCAGTAGGTGTTCAAGGACCGTCGTGGTATGCCCTTGGGTAATTTGGGGAAAAGTTACGATTTGTCTCGAAATGATTTCCTGAGTGGTACGTGGCCGTGTTGGACCCCTGGGCATTTGAGGATGGGAGTGTTTGGTCTGCACCTTCAGTCCAGAGGACAGTTAATGTCCAGGTGAGTGGGACGTGGTGGGGGGGCAGCCAAGTCTGCTGGGTTGTCGGAGAAGGTTCTGAGGGTACCCCCTGAGCTGGAGTCCTGAGGGCGGAGGGCACGCATGCAGGAAAGCCGTCTGTGTGCGGGGTAATGAGAATGACAGGGAAGTTACTAATGGAGCAGCTGGTGTTTATCGGGTACTTGGATGTATTCTTTCTCCTAAGGCTTTTCTAGGGGTGCACGTGTTAGCGTGCCCATTCCTCATGGCGGCCCTGAGGGCAGGTGCTGCAGGGGAGGGCCCCGAGGCAGAGCGGGGGTCACCTAGCCGGCACACAGGCGCTGATGCGGAGCCCGATTCCAGA
The DNA here is from genome assembly GCA_025583905.1 of Ia io. NCBI lineage: Eukaryota > Metazoa > Chordata > Mammalia > Chiroptera > Vespertilionidae > Ia > Ia io. The sequence goes on along the minus strand of JAJQQW010000010.1, from coordinate 3,546,485 downwards.
TCCAAACCGCGCTCCACTTCCTCCGAGCGGGAAGAGGGAGCTGCGTCGGGAACGGCAGCACTCGAGATGGCTGGACGCTCGGTCTGCGGTGTCTGTCTGTCGGGGTCGGGGCTGGTGGGGCAGTTGGGGGTCCGATCACGAAGAACCTTGGAGGACGCCCTGAGGACTCGGGGTTTCGTTCTGCGGAGTCAGCAGCTGTGTTTTTTGGAAGCAAGGTCCAGGCCTGGCTTTCCTCAGAATCACGTGAGGTGCTTTTCCATGGGAATGCTCGTTCCCAGGTCCCTCCATGGTGCGAGAGCCCATGTCCCTGCCCAGCAGGTGGCCGAGGGCTTGAGCCCTGAAGTGAGTGAGTGGTCAAGGGGTCAGCAGGCCTAGAGTTCCCAACCGCCACTGCTGCTGTTACCCCGAATCTTGGTAGGTAATCTGCTGAGCTGAGCATGGATGTGAAGAAGGCAGTGAGTTCTGTGTTCTAGGTGTCGGGTGTATTTTGCTTGTAGAGTGTCCTATTGAAAATGCGGAAAAACAGAAGCAGCTGCCTGCTTGGGTCGGAGACAGGGCGTTTTCGAGGCTTGTGGTTGGTAGCAGACTCGTGGACGGAGTTGCGTTACTTGTGTGGAGCAGGCCGCGGCTGAGCAGCACTGAAATGGAGACATGACAAGTGACTTACCCAAGTCAAAGAGGAAGAAGAGCACCCCCAGAAGCAGGGGGCCCCGGAGAGGGGGAGGTCAGGAACCAAGGAGGGAGGGTTTCACGAAGTCTTCGTGTTTTTTTTTTTTTTTTAAATTAACACCCAGAAATCAAGGCATTTTTATTTATTTTATTTTAATATATTTTATTGATTTTTTACAGAGAGGAAGAGAAAGGAATAGAGAGTTAGAAACATCGATGAGAAACATCGATCAGCTGCCTCCTGCACACTCCCCACTGGAGATGTGCCGCAACCAAGGTCCATGCCCCTGACCGGAATCGAACCTGGGACCCTTGAGTCCGCAGGCCGACGCTCTATCCACTGAGCCAAACCAGTTTCGGCAAGTCTTCATTTTTATTAACTGCGTCCGAGAACCCGTGTGAGGAAGGACTGGACAGTCCGGCGGTGACGGAAGAAGCAGGGCTTAGCTGAGTGCTAGGGGGAAGCCAGACCGGCCAGCGCACATTCCGGCAGGGGCAGTGACAGCGGGTAGAATCCTCCGCAAAAACCCGCCTTTCCGAGGAAGGAAGAGTAAGGTGATCGTGAGAAAAGGCTGTAAGGCGAAGGGAGACGATATTGCTGGCTTTTTATCCTTTTTACACAATACACACTTCTCCTAAGGATTGAAATAGTACAGACACAAAGACTCAAGATACCCCTCATCCAATAATGAAGGGATAACAAGTGTTAAAATTAGCCATTATTTTTAAGTCATGTTTCTATTAATAGAGATTGGTAGTAGACATGTATGTACACACTTTTAATGAAAACATGCTACAGCTGTCCAATTTTTGTATGTGCCTCAATGTATCAGAAACCCCTATCCCTTTCATTACATAGTATCTCACACCCGCCCTTTCTCACGCTTCCCTTGTGTTAGTCACATTGGAAGTTTCTGTAATTGCATTATTGGCACTCTTGCTGTTTGGACACTCTTTCATTTTACATTGTGTTTCCATTAAGATCAGTGTGGTTCATCTTTTTGGTCTTCCTTGCTTACAAATTTCCGATGAGTTTCAAATTTGGAACCGTTAGATTAAATTACTGGAGCGAGGTCCCGCATGCAGTGTGGGTTTCTGGGGCCCCTAAGTCACGTAGATGGGTTAGTCTTACACGAAGGGACAGGCATTTCCTTCTCCCCGGTGCCCGGAGAGAAGTGTGGGCCTGTAGGTGGGTGGGTGGGAGCAGACGTGGGAGGGTGCCTGGGGGAGTAACCGTGTGATCATCTACCTGACCCTAATGCAGACAGCGCGAGGGCTGGGTATGTGGTGTTGGAAAGGTGTGAGGGTTTGAGAAAACAATTGAGAAGAAAAAGCAAAGATCCACGAGGGGTGGGTGCTGGGGCCAGTGAGCCAAGCTGTGAGTAGCTGGTGTTGAGACCTGGGGTCCCCGTGGGCCCTGGAACTCCCTCCCTCTGCGTGGAAGACGGAATGCTCGGTGGCTAATAGTGAAGAAGGAGGGCCCTGTAGTCCGTTGACCTGGCCATGTGGAAGAAATGTGGACGGCGAAAGTGCTCACGAAGGGATGATGCAGTCTGGGGAGCGCATGGCAGTGAAACAGCAGATGTGAGCGTCCCTCCTGCCCCAGACACTCTTCCGCAGGAGACGCAGGAGCTGGCGTGGAGGTGGGCGCCCGCAGTCTCTTCCGCTGTGGGACCAGGCGGGGCAGGGGATGCTGAGTGCTGGGGGGGGGGGGTTCTGTTCCAGGAAGCCCGCGGGCCTGGGAGTGGCCTGGGTCCATCACCCTCCCGTCTGAGCTGTCGTCTTGCAAGCGGGCGCACAGAGCTGAGACGCCTCCTCACAGCATCGTGCCGGGGGAGGCCTGTGCGCCTTCAGCCGCAACAGGCATTCCGCTCCGCTTCTGCCCCGCCGCCTCCACCCGCGCCCCACCGCGTCCATTCGCACTGGCACCGCGCAGCATCGCTCCCCAGAGCCGGCCGCGGATGAAACCCCGCTGGTTTCTCTGCTGTGCGGGGCTGCGGGGTCCTTCCCGGGCCTGCTGCTTCTGCGCTGCGCGTGGGAAATGAGTGGATCCTACGCGGGGAAGTACCTCCTCGTGGCCCGCGGATAGCTCAGCCATGAATGAGGTCATCAGGGTGGGCTGTGGCCTGTGATACATGTGACCTGGACATTGTGATCCTGGGCACATTGGGTTCCCTCGTTCACACCAAACCTCTCCTGCACATTCTCACGCGGGTCCTGGGAGCCGCCGAGGACTCGGCACCTGCGGCCGTGTGTCCGGCACCTGCGCCCGTGTGTCCGGCACCTGCGCCCGTGTGTCCGGCACCTGCGCCCGTGGGTCCGGCACCTGCTCCCGTGTGTCCGGCACCTGCGCCCGTGTTTCCGGCACCTGTTCCCGTGTGTCCGGCACCTGTTCCCGTGTGTCTGGCACCTGTTCTGTGTCTGGCACCTATTCCCGTGTGTCCGGCACCTGTTCCTGTGTGTCTGGCACCTGTTCCCGTGTGTCCGGCACCTGTTCTGTGTCTGGTACCTGTTCCCGTGTGTCCGGCACCTGTTCCCGTGTGTCCGGCACCTGTTCCCGTGTGTCCGGCACCTGTTCCCGTGTGTCCGGCACCTGTTCCCGTGTGTCCGGCACCTGTTCTGTGTCCGGCACCTGCGCCCGTGTGTCCGGCACCTGTTCCCGTGTGTCCGGCACCTGTTCCTGTGTGTCTGGCACCTGTTCCTGTGTGTCCGGCACCTATTCCTGTGTGTCTGGCACCTGTTCCTGTGTGTCCGGCACCTGTTCCCGTGTGTCCGGCACCTGTTCCCGTGTGTCCGGCACCTGTTCCCGTGTGTCCGGCACCTGTTCCCGTGTGTCTGGCACCTGTTCCTGTGTGTCTGGCACCTGTCTGTGTCTGGCACCTGTTCCCGTGTGTCCGGCACCTGTTCCCGTGTGTCCGGCACCTGTTCCCGTGTGTCCGGCACCTGTTCCCGTGTGTCCGGCACCTGTTCCTGTGTGTCTGGCACCTGTTCTGTGTCTGGCACCTGTTCCCGTGTGTCCAGCACCTGTTCCCGTGGGCCTGGCGGCGTCTTGCGGCCCGGCACCTGTCAGGCCATTAAATCCTCGCAGCAGGCCCGGGAGGCGGGTCTGGATCCTCCCGTCTCGCTGGAAAGAGGTTGAGCGGAGACCACTTCCCCTGGCTGCCCGGGGTGAGGCCGGAGCTGGCCCCCAGCCCCCGCTGCCTTGGCTCCCACCCAGCCGGCGCCCTGGTTGGAGGGTTCGTGGGCATGTGGTGAGGCTGCCATGGGAGGGAGGCACGGCCTTGGATGAGAAAGGATGGCAGCTGCTGGTGGTTGAGAGGTGGGCTGCAGGGCACCGACTCACCGGGGCGCCAGGTGCAGCCTGGCAGGCCCGGCTCCTGCCACTCAGGCTGCGTGGGGCTGCGTGGATCAGTGACTTCGCTCTGCACAGCCAGCCCCCGTGTGAGGGGTGGAATCGGGGAAAGGACTCCCATGGGCAGCCTGGCAGCCGCAGGGACACGGTTACGTTCTCCTGTGGTTCTTGGCGTGGGATTTGGGCCGTGACTCCCTGCTCTGGGGGGGGGGCTGGTGGGGGAGATGTCTGCCTTTTGGTGTGGCCTCCGCCTTCCCTTACAGACCTCCCCCGGATAGCGCTCATGTTTTACTACAACAGTGGCCTCCTCATTCCATCGTTCTTTAGTGTACCCTAAATATTGCCAGTCTCAGTAATTTTTTCAAAAAAACCCAAATCTTAAAATACTGTCATGCTTCATACTCCGTGGTTCCGTTTATAGGATATCCTTGAAATCACAGAGTTACAGCGACGGAGCCTCGGCTGGAAGGCTTGGTGGTGAGGGGACTGCAGTGAGCGGAGGGGGGACTCTTTGGGGAGAGTCTGCGTCTCGATGGGCGGTGGCGGGCACGGGACGCAGACGGGCTAAAGCGACGTAGCGCTGCAGCCTGTTTCCTGCGTTGGCTGTTGTCCTGCGGGTGCTCAGGTGTGATCCGTGCGGGGACTGGGCGGAAGGTACACGGGACCTCCCTGTACTGTCTGCAACTTCATGCGAGCCTATTTTAAAATAAATTCTTTTTTAAAAAAAAGGTACTTTGTCTACCATAGCCATCCTGTTTCATAGTCTTTGTTTCCGCTGAAGCAGTCATTCAGAGTCATTTCCTGATGTTTTTCTACTTAAGTCTTGTTTGGCCCTCACACGTATTTGACTCATCCCCAGTTACCAAGAAGTGCTTCTTGATGAACCGAGCGATTTGATGTGGGGATTTCTGGTCTGGTTTGCCTGGCACTGTATAGACTTGTATCTATGTAAATGAGTGGGTGCGTGGGTCGGTTTTTGTTTTGTAAAAGCATTTCCTCCATAGCAGTAACTTGACCTTGTTTCTCTTTCCTTCTGTTTTGACAGTGTATCCTATTCAGTACACGTATCTGAAGATTACCCAGGTATGGTTTTATTCTTTTAACTTTTATCACAAATACTTACGTCATGGTTCCTGTTGCGTATTTCTTTCTTCTGGAGACGTAAACTGTCTATCACTGTATTTGGGGGGGAAGCGTTGGCAGGGGCGGCTGAGAGACACAGAAATCTGCTGATGCCTCTGAGGCGCATGTCCTGACCTGGGATGCCGTCCGGAGTCCAGATCGTTTCCTCATGGGAAGCAGGGTCCTGGGCCCCCGATAGCGTCAGCCTCAGTATTTGCCTCCTTGCAATGAAAATAAACATTTTGAAACCTGGTTTAGTAACAAGGCAACAGCTAAAATAACGGTAGTAGCTAAAAATAATAAACCTTTCCCCATCTCTCAAAGTAGACACATAAACCGTTCTCACAGCTCTCCTGTCGATGGTTCCCAGTCTCCCCATTTTGCAGATGAACGATGGCCTGGGAGTGAGAGGAGGAACTGGGGTTTGAACCCTGCAATCCAGCGCCCGTGGGTGCCCTGCAGGAGGCTCTTCCGCAGGCACGGCTGCCCTCGCTGTGTCCGGACACGCATGGCCAGGCCCACACATGCTCGTGCCCGGACACAGGTTGTAAGAACCCCGCACACCCTTTTCTAGAAAGCAAACGAGCGTCTTCCTTGTGGTCAGCGGTTCTCTAGACCCCCTGTCCTCTCAGCAGAGCCCGCGATGCAGGCGCTCACATTCACTCATGGTCACGTGGAGATGTCAGCAAGATGCTTCTCACGAAGGACACCCAGACTGCTGTCTTGAGCAGGAGCCGAAGCAAGCACTGTTGACTTGGTGTGGATCACATGACTGGGTTCATTTACCCCCGTGAAAAGGGCGTCATGCAAGAATCTACTGCAAAGAACAGCCAATTTTAACTGCCCGTGTCTCACGTATACAGGGTGGGGCAAAAGTGGGTGTACAGTTGTGAGTATGGAAAAGAATGCGATAAGTAAGGATACAAGCATAAACTCTGTGTTTCGCATACTCACAGCTGTACACCTACTTTTGCCCCACCCTGTGTAGATCTGTTTCACTCCACTATTCTTACCGAGTACAATCAGAGGCTTAACAACGTCACTGGTGTGATCTGTCAGGGTCATAAATTGGAAACAAAATTCCAGTTCCTTTCCAAACCTAGCCATTTTATTCCCAGACTTTGTGTGATTGGGATCACACTTTTCAGTGTAAAATGACCAGATTGATATAAGTAACTTTGGTTATATATATTTTGAGTGTTTTTTAAAAAATAGTTTATAATGTGTGTGAGGATGTTGTAAAACTTACTTCCTTAGCATTGAGGCTGTGTGTTTTTCTGTGGCGGTTTGCATTATGCATTTTGAATTTTAATCTTGTAAGATCAAAGATTTTGTAAATCTTAAACTCCTTTCTGAGGACAGGAGATACTTTATATATTACCTTTTGTTTGGTATGAGCTCCGTGTTTTGAGCATAGTATTTTATCTATTGTACAATTTTTACAAGGGGAGTTACTTATTACTAAAGATAAGCCCATTTTTAAATAGCAGTATAAAAAGTATTCTGGGAAGATTTTAGTGGAAGAACGAAGAGAAGATATATTTATAAAGAAAAAATATTTTTTTTCGTAGATGATTTTGCAATCAGCCCTTAAGTATATATAGAATGTTTTTGATGCTAAATGTTTGCTAAGCATGTTAGGAAACTAAAAGCCCCACTGCTTGTGGTAAATTTTATAATTATTGTGCTTCTCATCTGAGGCAGCCATGAGCGGTGCACGACTTTATTGCAAGGGATAGAAATGATGCCGCAAATCCAACCCCAACTTGGAGGCAGTGAAGTCTTCTGTCACACAGAAAATGTGGTGGAAGATGCTTTCCATAAATCAAGGGAACCACATGTTTAGCTCCCTCTTGTGGCCAAGCGGTATTTCTCTTTTTCTTGCCAAATGGAACCCCAATATAGAATATTGGAAACACGATATTGGAACTACAATGTAGAAAAATGGAAATTGAAAAATAAAGCATTGGTTTTCATTTGTGCTTTTAAAAAATTGAATTCCCTTCTTGGGGCAGTTTGTAGTGAATTTCCAATATAATTTCATTCATAAAAAGAAAAACTCTATGCATAAAGCCCATGAATGGGAGGAGGAATCAGTGTACTCGGGGAGGGGGGGGGGGGGGGTTTGAATTGGTTCACGCAGCCAGTACACTGTATGTCATACATATAATTGAATTGACTTGAAATGTCAGTCTTTGTAGAGATAGAACTGTCAGGACATTTCATACTTGAAGAAATGTGCTGAGTGAAGTTCAGTAGTATTTCCCAAGGATGTGCTATTTGGTGGTAAAACCAAGTCTTTAATTAAGCTCTGATTCCCATGTGTAATGGAGAATTAGTCGTCGTATTTCCATGGAGTTTCCTTTAAAATGCATAGCAGTATGGTAATATTTTCCCAATCATTAAATTTTAATCTACATTTATTTGCATTAAGAGTAGAGTTAATGTGCTTGGTTTCTCAGATAGATAACATGATTTAAAACTTACATGTTTGCTTTTCCTTTCCACTACCCAGACCTGTATTTTTTCTCCTTCTGCTCTGGCTAGGACATCCAGAATAATGTTTAATAGTTTAATAATAGATGTGAATGTTGGCAGCTTTGTCCCTCTTCTCCGAATTAGGGAGCGTGCTTGCAATTGCTTTCTTTCAGAGAAGGAAGTATTCCTTTCCTCACTTACCACATTTTTTTTTAATTTTTTTTTTTTTTTTTTAGTATTAAATTTTTATCAACTTCTTGTTTGGCATTTATTGAGATATCCTATATGCTTTCTCCTTTGAATAACAAGATGACAAGTTATATTAGCAGATATCTTAATATGGATCTATAAGAATTATGTGCATTTTGTCATGTACTTTGTTATTAACACGTGTTCTTGAAAGCCTACTGTGTTGGTGAAATGTCCAGGTTTTTTAGCAAGATTTTTAGCATGCAGTCTATACATCTAAAGTCTCCCTCATCTCTGCATTTATTTATCCTTTCTCCTTTCTCTTGTTTTATGATTGTTCTTGTCGTTTTTTCCCTTAATTTCTGCTAATTTCCCTCAGGCTCCCCCCACTAATTTCCCTTCCCCCCTTTCCTGGGTTATATGGTTCAATGATTAGCTCATCATCTAAGTTTAAAAATAGGGACTTTTCTTTGCCCTGTGGAAATGTGTCAGCAGAATCCTTCAAATTCAGGATTATGCTTCCCTGTGTATTTTTTAGGAACAGATTTGTCATTTTATAATATTAATATATTAAGTAACCTGTGCCATGTATTGAAACTCCTTTCATAGTTTGCTTTACAGAAAATGAACATCGAGGAGGGTCTTTATTGAGTCTTAGGTGTACATAATAGCATATAAATGAGTGGAATACTAAATGCTATGCTGGCTCTTCAAGATACAGGGAAGAAATAGAGCAGCCTTCTGGTTCACTGTCCTTCTCGATGGAGTCTACATTGTAGCTTGTATTCAGAAGGTAAATGTAAGTCACAGGTGATGGGTTTGCTATAGCAGAACTGCAGACTCTTTCTCATCACCCCTTCCCTCTAGGCTTATGGATTCTTTCGTCCCTTTTATATGTTCTACAGGGTATTGCAATCGTTGAGGGACAATATTTGCTACTAAAAAAATAAAGCATTGATTTTTGGATTCAGTCAGTTTGACCACTACTAAGTGTAGTATTAATATTTTAATTACTTACATAATTTGAGCAAGTTAATTTCTCTGAGCCTTGGTTTCTCATCTTTAAAAGAGGGACAATACATTGTCCAGCATTATCTTGTTTGCATCAAAATACACTGGCCTAGCACACACAAATCAAATTTCGTTATAGCAGTTACACCTCATTAAGACACTTGGGTTTTGATCAAGCTAAAAAAATAAAATAAAATAAAATAGGGATAATAATTGTTTGGCTTGGGGGTTGACCTGAATATTACATCTTATATTCAGGGGAAACATCCATATTGTAACAGCCGTGTAGTTTCATTTAGAATTATTTCTCTTAAATCACATAGGGATGAGTGCTGGAATGACTTGGCCTAATGAGGCTGCAGTTGAAATAAAATAAAAGCAACCATTTAAGTGATCCTTTTCCATAGCTCCCACTCGTCCGTGTACACCCCGGTCGTGCTCGCATGGCCTGCGGGGGAGGGGAGAGAAAATGGTCCTACTCTCAGCAGCCTTTAACAAGGATCTATAGGACCTCAGCACGTACACGGTCCAGAACCTCCCGGTCCTCAACAACACGCACACGTTCCAGAACCTCCCGGTCCTCAACAACACGCACACGTTCCAGAGCCTCATGTATACATTCCAGAACTCCCGGTCCTCAACACGCACACGTTCCAGAACCTCACACACACGTTCCAGAACCTCCCAGTCCTCAACAACACGCACACGTTCCAGAGCCTCATGTATACATTCCAGAGCCTCCCGGTCCTCAACACGCACACGTTCCAGAGCCTCCCGGTCCTCAACACGCACACGTTCCAGAGCCTCATGTATACATTCCAGAGCCTCCCGGTCCCCAACAACAGTTTGAAGATAAAACAGCAGCAGCTCTCGAGTCACGTGGGAGAATTCCAGTGAAGGGGTTTGAGTTGGAAACATTCTCATCCGTCCCTGGCTCATTCTGTCACCTTGAGCGATCCCTCACCCTTTTATGTCCCACCTTTCCACGTCTGAACGCGATGATGACAGTGTGACAGGTGTCACATAGTGTGAGGAGGACTTAGAGATCATATTCAAACAGCCGCAGGAGGACACACGGGCTCCGCTCCTCGCAGCCTCTCCACCGTGTCATCTGGCCGCCGCGGCCCCGGCGACAGGATGGACAGGTGGACGGAAGCGAGGTCTGGGTTTGAGGGCTCTGTCTGTTTCTGACTTGGGCATACCGTTGTGATTTGGCCTATTTAAAGGCGATTTCATATGTATTGTCATGGAACCTGGACACGTGGTTGGTTTGCGTAAATTAAGCCAAAAACAGAAATCAAATGTTTTAGTGTCTCAATACTACCCCAAATACGAAACTGGTGAAAATCTCTTAGAAAACGATATGTTTAATACGTCACCCTGTCTTTCAACATGATGTGATGTGTGTTCATTAAACTGCATTCTCTTTCTTTGCTTTTAAAAAAAATATGTCTGTATTGATTTTTAGCAAGAGAAGAAGGGAGAGGGAGAGGGAGGGAATGAGAGACAGAGAGAGAGAGAGAAAGAGAGAGAAACATGGATGTGAGAGAAACATCAATGGGTTGCTTCCCACACACCCATTCTGGGTACCCAACCCAAAGCCCGGGCATGTGCTCTGACTGGGAATCCACCAGCCACCTTTCAGTGCACGGGACATGGCTCAGCCAACTGAACCACACCGGCCAGGGCCAGACTGTATTTTCTTGGGTCAAATCTGACTGCCTTCCAGTGACAACACTTTACATAAGCCGTTCCATCCTTCGTGTCCCCATTTTCTGAAACAGACAGTTGTGATTTACTTGCCTTTTGATGCTTTAGGCCAAATGTCAACAGTACAATGATTGAAATTTCTTTTGAGAGCCAAATTTTTAAAACTTAAACTTCTTCTAACGCCACTTCTTCAAAATAGACTCGCCCAGGCCGTGGTATTTTGTGGAAGAGCCACACTCAAGGGGCCAAAGAGCCGCATGTGGCTCGTGAGCCACGGTTTGCCGACCACTACTAGGCAAACCTTCCTCCCTCCGCGACTCTGAGATACTGCAGGCGGCTGTGCCCACCTCTCGGCTTGCTCTGTGTCTCCTCTAGTCACTGCTCAGTGGCTCCTTCTGTTGGCTTAATGCGTCCTTCTCATTCTCCTTTTCTCCACGAGTTTGCTTCAAGGAGTCCGCTGTGCCCAGGGAAGAACTAAGTCTCTCCAGAGGCAGGTAGCTTTGAATCAGTAGGATGCTTCAGAGGGTTTAAGAAATTTAAAGACTGGCTTGAATGGAGGGCTTTTTGCATCCTTTCCTGAAAGCCCAAGATTCTGGGCAGAAGAGACTCCAGAGAAGCGGTCTCAACGAATGACGAGAAAAAAACAATTTGTGCCACATCTGTTTCTTAATCTGTGGTCCCACTTGTGAAACAGGAAACTCTCACATGATGCTGCGTGAAAATGAAATAAGGCAAAATTTGTAGTGAAAACAAATCGAAGTAACGAGGCAAACCTTGGTTTCAAATCTAATCCTCACGCGTGCACATGGCCTCTCTCCTCTCTGAACACCCGTGACAGCCTGTGTCTGCTGAGCCTGTGTGGCTGGGCCGTGCGCACGCGTGACTCTCTTTCCTCACTGCTCAGGGTCTGAAAACAGCACAGATGTTTCGTTGGAAATAAAGTGATGACTTAGATATCTGTCAGCTAAAAATCATGTTCTCGCTGCACTGACACAATATTATGAAAACTTGCCTGGAGATCTTCGATTGTGTATCTAGACAGTCATCTGAATAGTCATTCCCCTTGCAGAAACTAACACAGGTCTCTGTTGTGTTTAAGGGATATTCTGTACCTCTATTTTTATATTTATAATTCACATATTTTATACATCATTCAGCGTAGGATGGGGCCATTATTACTGACTTGATAAAGTGTTTGTTAAACAGCTGTCTCACTTATGTCCGGTGATCATCAGTGAGCAAAGTAGGATAAACAGCTCTGTTCTGTGGTATTAGCATGTACTTGAAGATCAGGATTTATCAGGGAAAAGTCCTAAATTTATAAAAAATAATATTTTCCCAGAGGAAACAAAAAACGCATAAGAAACAGAATTTGTGGAGTAATGAAGTGTCCTGTGCATTTGACTTGTGTTGTATTATTTAGATGAAGTTAATTTGTGGAAGAAGAACTGGGAGACTTCGTATCAATTCAAGAACATACCTTATTTTTGTAAAGCATATGATTGATAGTCTAACCACTATGCTGTACACCTGAAACCAATACAAAGTAATATGAAAATTAACCATCATTGAAAAATAAAAATTAAGAAAAAGAACACGTATGTTAGAGTGATACGGGGGATATGATTTACAACAGAAGCTTTAGCTCAGACTCCTTAGTGACTTGATATGGAGTCTTTTGGGGGCACCTGGGGTCCTGGTGAGCTTCCTCCCTCCGCTCTGCTTCCTGCATAGAGAGAGACACCAGGAAGGCCCCTGCTCAGTGAATTGGGGCAACCTGTTGTATCCAAATGATTCCTTGCCACAGATGGGCCATTTTAGATGTATGTGGACATTGTCTGTCCCAAAGGCCATATTTCCCTAGAAGGAGCCCTTCACAATGAGTTTACACATACATTGGCAATTTACTTCATTATTTTCTGACTTACTAGAACAACAGTATGTGCTTCATGAGTGTTAGAGGTGATATGGATATAACTTTATATTTTTATAAAGGATGTATTTTTTTCAAGTTACTATGCCTTTAATTGTATATACTTCTTTGCAGATAATACATATGTGTCAAGTTCAGAAAATGATGAAGATGTATTAGTTACTACAGAGCCAATTCCAGTAATTTTTCATCGACTAGCAACAGGTAATAGGAATACACTATTTTTTGTCTTAGGTTAATATTTATTTGGTTATTAGGTAGCTTTGTGTTTTGGTTTCCTTTAGCCCATATAACAGATAATAAATCTTTAGCATTTAGAAATCTGGTTCTCCATCCAAATGTTCTATCTCAAGTTTAGTTTGTTTTTTTTGACAGTTGTTTAAGTGCATACATTAATAGTACTTTAAAAAGTCTTATTTAAAGGTATTATGTTGATATTTGTTCTTTTGAAAAATGTTTTCATGCGTAATGACACTGCTAGACAAACTGAATGTTTATTTGACAAGCATACTCGAGGCATTTAGATCACATGATATATATATTGAGAGCTGAAGGAGTCTGTATAGTTGCATTCTAGTTTGACCATATTTTTATGAGCAATGAAAAATCAGAATAGCTTGTATATTATGTAACTCCCCAACATAATATAATTTCAGAATCTTCCTTAATTTTCTTGCAAAGGAATCACCTAAGAGGTATTTTTATGTTGAAACTTACAAATGTGTGTTAATAGTTTACTAAAAACTAAAATGATTTTTTAATTTATAACTTTCAGAATTAAGAAAAACAAATGACATTAACTGTTGCTTATCCATAAAATCCAAATTACAGAAGGAAAATGGGGAGGTATGTAAATTATATTTTGTATTTATTTTAAAACATAAAATTTATTTTAAATTTGCTGTGTATTTGCAGTCAACATCATCATTGTTATTTAGGTTAAGATTGCAAATGGTGAATGAAACTCAAACCCTGTGTCTTCGGGACTTACTGTGTGGGAAGGGTAAGGGCCTAAAATGAACTTCTTTTATGGTGGCAACGGGGAAATGGGACTTAGGAACCTCAGGGATTTAATTCCATGCAAATAGAAATCACTCGTTCTCCTGTCTGAGTCTCAAAACATTCTTTTTCTTGGGATACGGCACGAATTCCACTCCCACCAGCGACGGACTAGACGAGGACTCGCCCTCCTCCAACAGCTACACGTGGTGTCGCTGGTGAACGTGACCCTTCAGCTGAGGTAGCAGAGAGTGAGGGGCTAGGCTTCCGGTTATCCCCAGCCAGGGTCAACCACAGCAGACAACAAGCTCCCCTCTCCTCCCCTTCGAAAATGTCGCCTGAAGCTATAAATACCGGGCATTAAACAAACAACCTGAGTGCAAGGGAGCCATCGGTTCTTGGCTTTTAAAACTATGCACCAGTACGACGCCTTTCAAGTTGTAGGGTTCATCCTGTTAGTCCCCATCCACGCCGAGCACCACTGCGTTAGCAATACTGGGGCTGACACCAGCGGTAGCATTTCATCAAGCCCAGATTCTCGCGCCCAGGCTTTTGTTTCCCTGAAGAGTTTGAAATTTGGCCTGGAGATTTAGGGATGGTTATAAAACACTGGGTTAATAGACTCTCCTGTCTGAAGCAGGCCACCTTCCTTATTATTATTTTAACAGAGCTGGGAACAGGGATATAGTAACTATTGGTAACCATGAGTTCATTCCGATGGATTTCCATTGTGTGTACGTACTTGAGACGCATTACGGATGTGGTTTAGTTAATTAGAAACTCAACCTTCAAGTTCAAGCGAATTTAATTAAATGTCCTTTTGAGTCTGAAATTGAAAGCAGTTTCTGTATTCTGAAAGTTTTTTTTAATAATGTGATTCATATTTATTTTCATAATTTGATTTTTTAATTATTGGATTCAAGCGTCTTTTCTTTCATGCCATTGTGTAGAGTTGGCAGTGAGAGTGAGCACCATCTGCGATAATAATGCTGAGAACCTTTTTAATAAAAAAATTGAATCAGTGCAAATGAAAGCAATACAAAATAATATTGAATGCAAACTGTAATTGAAAAACAAAATTTAAAAAATTGAATCAGCATGAGCTTATCAGCTGTTTCATCAGAACAAATTCAAAGTTGTAATTGCTTATATATGGTTTCTTATATAGACATAAAACATTAAATTGTACAAATCAGGAGAAGCAGAGGAGAACTTTAGAAGAATATGTGCTTGGAGCTTAATGAACTCCCCACACCGCCTCCTCCTGTCTGTCGTGTTCTTGGCTCATGCGCACCAAGCATGTTCTCCCGTAAAATCCAGGGGACATGCAGAGACCCACCTGTTGTGGCCGCTGGCTACTTTCTTTTCAGGAGGCAGACTCGTTTGACCACTGAAATTGTCTTCTTGCTCTATTATTTTAAGGAGTCCAGACAAAATAGTACCGTGGAAGAAGACTCGGAAGGGGATAATGACTCTGAAGAGTTTTATTATGGAGGACAGGTAAGCGCACGGGGTCCTCCAGCACCTGCTCCCCAATCCCCAAGCAGCAATTCCTCTTGTGTGCTGGTGGACGTCTGTGCCCGTGGTCTGGGAGGCCCACGTGGCCTTCAGGGTCTGTGGCTGACGAGGGCATCCGTACAGCTCATCGCGTTCTCCTGTCCTACACTTTTCAGAAGCTAAGGTGGCTCTTGCGGTTCTTTGACTGTCATCGTTCATTGACATTGACACTGTCTTACTTCATGATGGTGACTCTACACACAGCACTTCCTTATGCTTTTGACTTACAGTTCTTAAGCCCACGGTGCTCGGTCCGTATTTTGAGATGATGACAGCTCTAACAAAGCATGGGCTGGTAGTCTTAAGTACAAGGGGGTTAGCCTTTATAAAAACCGATGGGCCCTGATGACTGAGCACCCCCAGTATCGGCACCCCTGTCTTCCTTTCTCACTTACATGGATGTCAAGTGCTTGTTGAAAACTTGTTGGGAAGAAAGGTCATAATTTATGGACATGGAAATGGCATAGCCACGTAGGGGCATATATAAAAGCCTTCATTCTGTTGTTCCAGGAGAATGTCAGAATTTTCACAGGGCGATCAGGTTTAGGACATGGCTGTAGAAGGTGGCTTGTTCTGTTTCTGTCAACTTCTCGATCACTAGGCTTCGGAACTTGGACAGAATAGTGAGAAGGTAAAGTGTTAGAAAGGCGCTTTAAATCCAGTGTTGTTATTACATGGAAGAATGCAGGCCAGCTTGTTCATTCAGGATGAACACTCAGTAGTTGGTCTACTAGCACCTGCCAGGCAATGGGGATAGGATGCAGAGGAAGCAGCGTTCTGTCCCCAGGCCTGCCTTCCCAGCAGAGCTACTCTGTGACCGAACAGCACTGACGCTGGGCAAGCTCATCCCTCCAGGGCCCACATGGGTCACACAGCTCCTTGCTGAGGGGACGTGCACGCTTTTCTTCAGTCTAGAAGCTTTTCAGATCACCTGTCAGACACTTCTTTCAGTCCCTTTAACATGTGCATTTTCTTCACATCAGAGTAGTCTAATTTGACTTTCGAGCACAGTCAATTCTACTAGACGTATGTGAGCCTATGCACTTTGGAGGATATACTGCCGGATTATCTGTATTTGTGGACGAGGGTGACAGAGGCAGGGCACCTCCAGACCTGTCCCAGGGGCGGCTGGCTCGGGGCCGGCTCTGTGGATGGCGTCCTCACCTGCATCCCTCTGACCCCCTCCTGCAGGTGAGCTACGACGGGGAGCTGCGCAAGCACCCGCAGCTCGAGGCCGACCTGTCGGCGGTCCGGGAGCTCTACGGGCCGCACGCCGTTTCTCTCAGGTAAAGCCGCGCGTGGGGAATAGGAGTGACATCCGTTCGGTAAGGGGGGGCCTCTGTGGGAGTGATTTCAGTGGAAATTTTCTTGGGCTCAAGGATATTGGAAAATATTTGGGAGATTCCAGTGTGTTCCTGCTTACACAGGATGGCCTCTGCATCGCTGTATGGGTTGTGTGTTTTTTGTATGTAGTTTAAGATGACATTGACGGCATTAAAGCTAGTTAGTGATGAGAGCTCGTGCTGCTAGAACATCAGTCTTAAGTTGTGTCCATCAGCTCCGATGACAGATTGGGCCAGCGAGGCCCATGCTGTTGTCATCACATGTTCTCGCGAACAATACAAGGACATATGCATGCCCACGGGTAACCAGAGCGCCCTGGACGCTGCCGCCTGGCCCCTCAAAAACAGGAAGGAAAAAACCCCTCCTAAATGTGCACAGTGTGTATCTGAATGGCATGCATTTTATCCTGCGGTCACTTAGTATATTCTTTGGTGATACATTTCTAGGCCGTTTTTATTCGTTTTAATCATTCAGAAGAGCCCACCCTCCTCTTGACCTCTCTTTTCTCTCCTCAATGTAAGAACTCCCCCCCCCCCCCGGTACACCCTGGGGTTCCCTCCCACGAGCCAGCTTGATGGCTGCAGGTTCCGGGTCTCTACCCAAAGGGCCGTCTCCCAGGCCCTCGGGCTCCAGGCCCTCCCGGCCTTTCCCACCCAAATGGGAGTCGGTCCAGCCGCGCACATGCGCTTCTTCCCCTTGGCTCCGGGCGTTGGCACGGCCGTTTTCTTCTTTTCTTATCGAGGCCGCGGCCCGCTCAGCCCCACCGGTCTTCACTGGGGCCCCTGCCAGCGCGGCTTTGCCTGAGCCTCTGGACACTGCCGTCGCACTGGGCTCTGCCCTCACTCCCTGTCCTTCTCCTGCCTGTAAGTTTTTTTGTGTTTTTTTTTTTAAATTTCTTTATTGATTAAGGTATTACATATGTGTCCTTATCCCCCCATTACTCCCCATCCCCCCCACTCATGCCCTCACCCCCCCTGTTGTCTGTGTCTGTTGGTTGGGCTTATATGCATGCATACAAGTCCTTTGGTTGATCTCTCCCCCTCCCCCCCACCCTCCCCTCTTCTGGTGTTTGCTTTATTTTGGTTGGATTTCAATCCTGCTTGCATCCTGGTGGTTAGTGCAGCATGGGCCTGTGTGAGACTCAGACATGAGTGGGTTCTGGGTGGGTTCTGTGGGTTCGGGGTGGTTCTCAGGGGCCGCCTCCGTGCCCCGGTTCCGTTCTCTTCGCTGGACACAGCCGGGTTGTGAGACCGAACAAGTGCTTTCCGTCGGGAAGTGCAGCAGCTGCAGTCGATGCCTAATTCCGAATGCTTCGCCTGAAACCCTGACCTCCTGCAGCCGCGGGGAGCTGGGGCTGTGCACCCAACCCCTCCCTCCCCGCCTCCCGAGGCCTAGGAAGCTGTAATGGAGGGAGAGTGATCATGTGGGAAAAGCACATCTTTACAATTTTCCAGGTTTTAGCAAATTAGCTGCGATGGTTTCCCTGGCGGTCCCTCCTGTGGCTCCGGGCAGGGCTATTCTGTGAGTGTTTTAGAGTGAGTAAGTGAAGGAGGCAATATGAACTATCAGGAGCTAGTCCAAAACAATGACTAACTTTTTAACTTCAGTTGAACTTTGCTTGAAAGCTTAAAACTCTAATTGTAGCAGTGTAACCCCCTCCCCCACTAAAAAGAAAAAGCCGGTGGGGTATGATTAACCATCCGAGACAGCACGGACTTTAGCTTCTTCTTTTGAAGCATGTGGTCTTTTGGAGGGCGACCTGCACCTATGTTGACTGCTTTTAGAGGTCAGAACTTTTAAAAACACCTTATTTCCATGCTGCCTACACCTCACTTATACTGTCACATATATATGACACTAGAGGCCTGGTGCACAAAATTCGTGCACGGTGGGAGGGGGATGTCCCTCAGCTCAGCCTGCACCCTCTCCTATCTGGGATCCCTCTCATAATCCAGGACTGCTGGCTCCCAACTGCTTGCCTGCCTGCCTTCCTGATTGCCCCTAACCGCTTCTGCCTGCCAGCCTGATCACCCCCTAACCACTCCCCTGCCAGCCTGATTGATGCCTAACTGCTCCCCTGCCAGCCTGTTTGCCCCCAACTTCCCTCCTCTGCAGTCCTGGTCACCCCTAACTGCCCTCCCCTGCAGGCTTGATCGCCCACAACTGCCCTCCCTTGCAGGCCTGGTCCCTCCCAACTGCCCTCCCCTGTTGGCCATCTTGTGGTGGCCATCTTGTGTCCACATGGGGGCAGCCATCTTTGACCATGTGGGGCCAGCCATCTTGTGTGTTGGAGTGATGGTCAATTTGCATATTACTCTTTTATTAGATAGGATTGTGTGTTTTTTCAGCAAGCATTTATGAAACACCTATGATAATCTCTGTTATTTCCCATTATTGATGAAATTATGGATACTTTATCAACTGTTGCAATTAGATAAATATTTGGAACTTTATTTAAATGAAGTCATAAATGGTAATGCTTATTTCCCCCCCTTGCTTATGTCACTTACCTGTTTTGATCCAATTCAAATCTCCATGAATGCAGGCCATGTTTGTGCCTGCTCTAGATTTTCTCTAGATTCTCTCCAGCTCCATCCAGAGGACGTTTCCAGAATAAACAGCCTCCCAGAGGCCTGATGACATGAAGGTGACTCTCAGCAGGACGAGTGTGATTTGCTCAAATGAGAAGGAATGTACTGTCTAGGCCTGTGGTTGGCAAACTGCACTCGCGAGCCACATGTGTCTCTTTGGCCCCTTGAGTGTGGCTCTTCCACAAAATACCACGGCCTGGGCGAGTCTATTTTGAAGAAGTGGCGTTGGAAGAAGTTTAAGTTTAAAAAATTTGGCTCTCAAAAGAAATTTTAATCGTACTGTTGATATTTGGCTATGTTGACTAATGAGTGTGCCGACCACTGGTCTAGGCTCAGACACTGAGGGCTGGACACGGGGGAAGGGGAGGGTTAGGCATCAGGTCTGGACCTCATCTTCCTTGCGAGGTTCTAACTCTATTGAACACAGGCTGTTCTAATGAGCTGTTCTTTCACTTAATTGAGGTTTATAAGAACTTAATGGAGTTTGAAGAGCAGAAGTACCTCAATATGCATAATAGGCTATTTGGTGTCTTTTTTTTTTTTTTTTTATGCGACATCTAATGAGGTGGGCAGCTAACCACATCTGAGTCCTCTGTAAGAGACAGCCGCCTCCACGGAGGCAGACCCGTCGGGAAAGGGTGAGGGGGAGACAGGAAAAGCGGCTGAGGATGCATTTGTGAGAGTCGGTTCTTTCCGTGCCACCCAGCTGTGTCCCAGAGCAGAGCTGATTGTGCAGAATCATCCTCGTGAGTATGGGTGACAGCTCTGACTAAGGCTCCTGTGGGACGGGTGTAGGTCTGTGTGAACATGATTAACCCATGACTAGCCTGCATAGTCCTCACGTGGAGTCATGCTACAAAATGAGGACATTTCGTTTTTCAGTGTGAATTCACCGTATAGGCATCTATCCTATCTAATAAAAGAGTAATATGCAAATTGACCATCACTCCAACACACAAGATGGTTGCCCCCATGTGGACACAAGATGGCTGCCACAAGATGGCCAGCAGGGGAGGGCAGTTGGGAGGGACCAGGTCTGCAAGGGAGGGCAGTTGTGGGCGATCAGGCCAGCAGGGGAGGGCAGTTGGGAGGAACCAGGCCTGCAAGGGAGGGCAGTTGGGGGCGATCAAGCCTGCAGGGGAGGGCAGTTAGGGGTTACTAGGCTGGCAGAGGAGGGAAGTTGGGGGTGACCGGGCCTGCAGGGAAGGGCAGTTGGGGGGGACCAGGCCTGCAGGGGAGGGCAGTTAGGGGTGACCAGGCCTGCAGGGGAAGGCAGTTAGGGGCAAACAGGCTGGCAGGGGAGCAGTTAGGCATCAATCAGGCTGGCAGGGGAGTGGTTAGGAGGTGATCAGACTGGCAGGCAGAAGCAGTTAGGGGCAATCAGGAAGGCAGGCACGCGAGCAGTAGGGAGCCAGCAGTCCTGGATTGTGAGAGGGGTCCCAGATTGGAGAAAGTGCAGACTGGGCTGAGGGACACCCCCCCGCCCCATGCACGAATTTCGTGCACCGGGCCTCTAGTGTATATATAAAAGCTTATGCGACCGTTACAACCGAATGATTGGAATGACCAGAATGACATGCACTGACCACCAGGGGGCAGACGCTCAACACAGGAGCTGCCCCCAGCCCGCAGGCCACGATCACCGAGGGGGCCTGCCGGCCAACCTCCCAGTCCCTCCCCTGGGCTGGCAGGTCCCAATCGCCCAGTCAGGGCCGGGCCCCAGGCTGGGATGGGAAATTAGGGGTGGGTGGTGGTGGACACGGGCAGCGAGGGAAGGAGGAGGGGGAGAGGTGGAGATGGGAGGAGGTGGGGAGGTGGGGAACCTGACTGGCTCTGATCCCCAGCCACGCCTAGGGACCCCACGCATGCACCAATTTTGTGCACTGGGCCTCTAGTGTACTTATAAAAAAACTTGATTCATTTCCCCCCGAATTTCTGCTGTCACATGTGTTTTCCAGGTGAAAGTTTGCACACGCTGTAATCTGGGGGTGGTTGTAGTCCCGGCTCCCTCACCTGTAGGAGTGTCTCGAATGTCGTCAGCAGTCCATGTCCCTCATCACGTTGCCTGGCGCTTTCTCTCTCACGCCGCACTGTGCATATTCACTTCTTATGTTTACGAATAACGTGCCGCAGGTCAGGGTCAGAACATGATGGCCACTAGCTGTGGGCCCTGCCTAACAGCCCCTGAGCTACAAAGGGTGTGTGCTTTTTTAAAGGGTTGTGGAGGGGAAACCACCCAGACAGCAGGAGGAATACGTGACAGCAAGTCTGTGTGGCCTGAAGGCCCAGAACAGTTCCTACCTGGCCTTTCCTGAATCCAGAACAAGAGCCACAGAAGAAATGATTCGTGCGCTTGTACCTTATTCTTGTCTTTGTCTCTGTATAATTGCATAACTAAATTGGCATATTTTTATATCTAAATTTACGTAAGGTTATAAAGGTTCTTACTCTGAAAAACACGGATGTTGTGACCCATGCTATTTAAAAAAATTGCCACGTGAATAATTTTTAGCCTTTCTTTTAACCTTTAAAAGTATTACTAGGAAAGAATGAAAAGGACAATTTTTTAAATAATGAAAACGTGCTCAGTGTTTGCATATATTTTTAAGGGGAGAATGTAGGAAGCGGAGAGGCTGAGTTATTATATTTGAAATGCTGCAATTTGTCCTAGACATCAAAAAGACTGCCTGGATTCTTTTATTCATTGAATTACATGAACCACTTAGTCATTAAAAATGCTTTCTCTGAATCCTGTAGAAGTGCCACAGTTTTGTACTGTATTAGCATTTCTTGAATATACGTGTGATACATGGGCATTTATGGTGGGGTCTCTCTTTTCCGCGTCCAGCACGGAAAGAGAGATGATCTGGTTCTTTGAGTAGAGGCGGCTGGGGATTGAGAAATAAAAGAAAGAAAGAGACACAGAGATAGAAGGAAAAAGCTGAGACCGGGTGGACCTCTCCCCTCTTCTGCTGGAGAGTCAGTGACCCAAAGCTGATGCAGCGTGTTTATTTTATACCCCCAAATACCAGGAAGTTTCACCAAAAGTCAAGACAAAGGAGATTATTTGCATTCTTGAGAAGGCCCGAGCATTCCTGGTGCTTGACTGGATCTACATATCAAAACCCACGCCCTGACACCTGGGCAAAGATAAGAGTCAATGCTGAGAACACATCTGCCTTTTTGGTAAGATGTGTAACCAAGACAGGGCTTTGCCTATTGCCTTGGGTTCAGCTGACAATCATTAAGGAAGAATGCCCATGTGCCTTCCCAGGCGCTTTCTACAGGCATTTTCATCAAGTACTTAACTGTGTACCAGATGCTGTGCTCAGCAGTGTTGAGGTTGGGCATGAACTCAGTGCCTGACGTTCCCACTGATTTTTTAAAAAAGTTTATTGTATTAGAGGTGTCCCCCTTTATCCCCATTGACCCCCTCCACCTCGCTCTCACCTCTCGCAGGCCTTCACCACACTATTGTCTGTGTCTATGGGTTAGGCACAGATGTATCTAAGGTCTCCACTGACTTCTTACCTGCCCTTTGGCAACTTGTACCTCCCTAAACCTCAGTGGTCTCCTTTGCAAATGAAGGCGGTAATGGTGTGCTTGTGGGAAGGCTATGGTGAGGCCCTAATGAGATCCTCCCTTAATGTCCGACCTGGTTTCCAACACAAAAGGCAGTTCATTGACTATTGAACTGATTAAGCACCTGCATAAATAAATAAATAGGACAAATGTATTCAAGTCCCAGCTCCGTACAGACTTCATCTCCTGGGGCCTCGGTTAGTGCATCTGTGAGTTAGTGCACGTGATCAGGTGTGTGTGAAATCCTGAGAGCAGCTCTGGCACCAAGTGCTCACTAAGTGTTG
Organism: Ia io; assembly: GCA_025583905.1. Taxonomy (NCBI): domain Eukaryota; kingdom Metazoa; phylum Chordata; class Mammalia; order Chiroptera; family Vespertilionidae; genus Ia; species Ia io. The sequence goes on along the minus strand of JAJQQW010000010.1, from coordinate 3,523,664 downwards.
GCCATTACCGTCCATCACTTCTGCTCTCTTTACAGTTGGCTGGGTGTAGCATTTGTAACCAGAATTTTATAGAAATATAAAAAATAGAGATTAGGATACTAGTATATGGAGAACCTAAAAACCATTGTTTTCATGGTATACTCATTGTTAACTTAAAAAAATACGCTCGTTTGTGTCTCTCCCCGGGCTGGAAAAAGTTGGTCTTCATAACGTCTTAGTGTGGAACATACCTGTTAGTTGTTTTAATTTTGATGTGTCGGACTTTCAGAGCTGCCTGTGAAAACAGGGACTGTTACATGGCAGACACTGGTGTCTAACATGGAAGGAAAATTCCCAGACACGTTATTGGGGCAGTAAACTCTCCCCGCCCCCCTTCCTGCCAGAAACTCCTTCCAGCTTCTAGAAGCAGCTCTGCACCCTTAGGGAGCACAGTGAGTGAGACAAGCCAGGTGAGAAGACTGTAACTTGCTCCAGAGAACAGGGGCATTCGAAACTGGGGACCAAACAGCTCTGGGGTTGACACGTGCACGTGCCGGTGGCCAAAGGTGGGAAGTTGTTCTAGATGGTTCCAGTCGGTCCTAGGAGAGGCAGTCCAGCCACACGGAGTCCGGTAATTCAGGTCCACAGGCATTTCCGAGCTCTCTGGACATCAGGGACGAGAGCTCATGATTACATTTTTAATTTAAAATAGCCTAGGACACACCGTCTTTTAAGGAAATTGAAAATATTGACGTTAATCTTTGCTTCCAGGGAGTACGGAGCCATTGATGACGTAGATATTGATCTGCATGTCGATGTCAGCTTTCTTGATGTAAGTATCAATTCATGCAATGTGATGGCTACCTATAAAAAACACTTATTTTTATTGGAGGAAATCTAATTTTTGTTATAATGCTATTAGTAATGTATTGACTTTTTCAGAATGACATATGAAAAAATGCTACCACTGGTTGAAGAAACAGATTATATATATATATATATATATACACATATATATATGTATATAATACATATATATATATATTTGTGTTGGTTTTTAAATATACTCTGAAATTTGCAGTCTCTTAGTTCAGTGCTTCAGTATTTCTTACGTTTTCATTTTTATTTTCATGCAAAAAGGCAAAAATTAAAAGTACTTCGGTTTTCTTTTCATAAACCATAGGTTTTGCGATAATTTGTAGGCCTTAATGATTTATGCATTTCTTCAAAATTAGTTAAAAATATTTTTTAATTGGGAAAATACGTCAAGGCTCTACAAGATGACTAATTCATCTTTAAAATATATTTATTTGCACAGGAGGAGATTGCTGTGGCTTGGGAAGTGATTCGAACAGAACCTATAATTGTCCGACTACACTGCTCACTTACACAGTATTTAAATGGCCCAGGTTGACTTTATTTCTCTATTATTTTGAGTATTTAGTTGTGCATTGTGTATTAAGCAAGATGACCGTGCATTTGGTAATTCTGAGAGTAACTGCAGCTATCTTGATAATGATATTTAAGTACACTTGCATCCTGACAAAGATGGTTTACTGCCAATATGACCAGTAGAAAGAGAAATGTACCATTTAGTTGTATAGATTTCAGAAGTTGACAAGTGTCCGTGAAATAAGCACATTAATACCTAAAAGAGAACTTTGCGTATAGTAGAAGCTCAAATTCTGTTTCTAGATCCTGAGATTTAATTTTAATGTATGTTTCTCTCACCTCTGAATCCTGGTGAACTGAGCCTCAGTGTAGCATATTTCTGGTTTTGAAAATGGAGACCATCATCGTAGTTTTTGTATTGTGGCTCCCTTAACCGATGACTTAGCTGTATCTCAGCTGACAGCTGTTTACGACCGAGGATCCTATATAAATCTTTGCGAGACTTACTGGGTTAAATTCCTCTTTTCCTGCCTGCTGACCTAGGCGCACCTGCACACACACACAGACACACCGCTGGGTCTGTTCACATTGGTCCGGTTCTCAGCTGCTGCCTAACAAACCACTCCAAAACGTAGTGGCTTAAAACGACTCACCTGTCACCATTATTTAGGGTCCATCGGGGCGGCTCTCGCTTGGAGTCCCCGTGGTTCGCAGTCAGGTAGATGGTGGGTGAGGCCTGTGTCATTCAAGGCTCCCCTAGGTTGGATGCCCAGGACGCTGGCCTTTCCGATACGGAGCCATGGACGCAGGGGTCACCACGGAGCTCAGCGGGGGCTCTCGACTGGAGTGTCTGCCTTGCGCATGATTCTTCCTGGGGTTTGGGCTTCCTGTAGCCTGATAGCGGGTCCAGCGCAAGTGACCCAAGAGACCCCTGGCAGAAGGCCGGCGGACCTTCCTCTGTTCTCTTCATCAGTGCAAGAGCCTCCCAGAACCAGGGGCAGGGCGGAGGTGGCGCCTGTCCAGGTTGCTGCCGTCCCTCACCTGCCCGGCAGGCTCCGCTGTGGCCTCTGCACCGTGTCCCTCAGGCACGGCCAGGACCTCATACCTTCTGTTCCTTTTCACGTAAAAAAGATAGCCGTCCTGTCCAGCTCAGGAAGCGCGCAGGAGCGGCTCTCATCTGAAAATGCTCCCTCAGTCCCCTCTTTGCTTTTAAAAAAATATCTTTATTGATTTCAGAGAGGCAGGGAGAAGGAGAGAGAGAGAAACATCAGTGATGAGAGAGAATCCTTGATCGGCTGCCTCCTGCACGCCCTCCACTTGGGGATCGAGCCTGCAACCCGGACATGTGCCCTGACCGGGAATCGAACCGTGACCTCCTGGTTCATAGGCTTCCATTCAATCACTGAGCCACACCGGCCAGGCTGGTCACCTCCTTTCCATATTTGTCTGATGTATTCTACTTAAATAATCACTCCTCAATACGAGTCACAGAGTAAGGCAAAGACAAATAGATGTTTTTTCATTTTGTTTATTTCAAATTTATATAAATGTAATAAAGAAGAAAAATAATTACTCACAATCCCGCTACACTGAGAAAACGGTAAATAGTTTGTTTTCTGTACATGCATGGATGACTTGCATAAAGTCGGCATTGAGCTGATAAGTAGTTATGCATCGTAATGTTGTCCCCAGACTCTCCCACAGTCATTCAGTCTTCGAAAACGGGATGATTTGTAGCATCTGCGCAGCACTCCCGCCTGTCGCTGTGTGTTCTGTTTCTGTAACGATTGAAATGCGCCATCTAATTTCACTCTGATGGCAGTGAGAGGGAAAGAAGCCCTTGGCAGAGCGTGTTTCTGAGTTAGCGGGTCAGAGCGTGTTTGTTTCTGAGTTAGCGGGTCAGAGCGTGTTTGTTTCTGAGTTAGCGGGTCCGAGCGTGTTTGTTTCTGAGTTAGCGGGTCAGAGCGTGTTTGTTTCTGAGTTAGCGGGTCAGAGCGTGTTTGTTTCTGAGTTAGCGGGTCAGAGCGTGTTTGTTTCTGAGTTAGCGGGTCAGAGCGTGTTTGTTTCTGAGTTAGCAGGTCAGATTGTGTTTGTTTCTGAGTTAGCGGGTCAGAGCGTATTTGTTTCTGAGTTAGCGGGTCAGAGCGTGTTTGTTTCTGAGTTAGCGGGTCAGAGCGTATTTGTTTCTGAGTTAGCGGGTCAGAGCGTGTTTGTTTCTGAGTTAGCGGGTCCGAGCGTGTTTGTTTCTGAGTTAGCGGGTCCGAGCGTGTTTGTTTCTGAGTTAGCGGGTCCGAGCGTGTTTGTTTCTGAGTTAGCGGGTCCGAGCGTGTTTGTTTCTGAGTTAGCGGGTCCGAGCGTGTTTGTTTCTGAGTTAGCGGGTCAGATTGTGTTTGTTTCTGAGTTAGCGGGTCCGAGCGTGTTTGTTTCTGAGTTAGCGGGATTAGAGACAAAACTGGGTCAGTTCACCTGTTACCCCAACTCCACGCTGAGACGAGAACGTGGCATGCCTTTATGGAATCTTACCGCCACTGCTCATTTTAAATATGATCTTCGATTCTAGGCAGAGATTCTCCTTCACATTATCTCTTCAAAGACTTGTCATGATTGCATGGTTTTAGAAATATTTTAACGATTATGTGTCAATTCATGTTTAGGTGGTTTTACCGTTCAGTGTCACGTACTTAGCATTAGAACTCCTCCATCATTCAATGTTTTCATCTCTGTTAGTTGACTTACACATTTAATGGTTTGTAAACCAAAGGAGCATGAGGGTTATGCTTGGTCTTTTCATATCCGAGAACGACCCTTTGTTTTGTGAACAAGACCAGCTTGACCAAATATAAACTTATGGGGTCCTGATAGTTCCCCCAAGAAGCAAAAATGCCCTAGAAAAAAATCATGCTAGTTTATATCTGAAAGTGTTCTAATTTTGTTTCTTTGTAAGAAAACTATGTTGGTTCTGTTTGTATTTGTTACATGTACTTATTGGACTATTTTTTCTCTTTTTTTATTTTTAAAATATATTTTGTTGATTTTTTACAGAGAGGAAGGGAGAGGGATAGAGTTAGAAACATGGATCAGCTGCCTCCTGCACACCTCTTAATGGGGATGTGCCAGCAACCAAGGTACATGCCCTTGACCGGAATCGGACCTGAGACCTTTCAGTCTGTAGGCCGACACTCTATCCACTGAGCCAAACCAGTTAGGGCTATTTTTTTTTCTCTTTTATATGGTTTTCAAATTGATAGACTGAAGTCTTAAATCACCTAAACAACTTTGATGAAGTTATGGTTGTTCCTCCCATATCTGCTTGCCCTGATGAGCGTCGATGGCGTCTGACGCCTCTGCCTTCCACGCTTTCGTCATCTGTCTTAGTGCCTCATCCTTCCCCCCGAGCATGTATAACTTTATTTCATTAAGTGAATGTTCTCAGGATTTAGCCTTTGATTGAATGTCCCCTTCTGTTTTTAATTCGACTCCCATCTTTACTGCTCCTGTTTCCTCTTTCCCACTAATAGCATTCATTTTATTTATGCAACGTTATTCTGAATTTTGTTGGGAACATAAATCACGAATCCCCCAAGATTGATTATTTTATTCCTGGAGATGGGGTTTTGCTTTGCTCAGTGTGGAAGCAGGTGTTGAAATGCACTTCTTTCAGAAATTAGTGTGATTTGGGCCTAATTTCTTCCATTAAGAAGATGGAAGAGAGTCCACACTCCCTGCCCTGTGGGTCCACGAGCTCTGAGCTCTGTCAGTGGAGGGGGGCTCTGGGCTCTGTCAGTGGAGGGGGGCTCTGAGCTCTGTCAGTGGAGGGGGGCTCTGAGCTCTGTCAGTGGAGGGGGGCTCTCTGAGCTCTAAGCTCTGAGCTCTGTCAGTGGAGGGGGGCTCTCTGTCAGTGGAGGGGGGCTCTGGGCTCTGTCAGTGGAGGGGGGCTCTGAGCTCTGAGCTCTGTCAGTGGAGGGGGGCTCTGAGCTCTGAGTGGAGGGGGGCTCTGAGCTCTGGGCTCTGTCAGTGGAGGCTCTCTGAGCTCTGGGCTCTGTCAGTGGAGGGGCTCTGAGCTCTGTCAGGGGACTCTGAGCTCTGTCAGCTCTGAGCTCTGAGTGGAGGGGGGGGCTCTGAGCTCTGAGGGGGGCTCTGGGGGGCTCTGAGCTCAGTCAGTGGAGGGGGGCTCTGTCAGGGGGCTCTGAGCTCTGGAGTGGGGGGGGCTCTGAGCTCTGTCAGTGGAGGGGGGCTGGGGAGGGGGGCTCTGAGCTCTGAGCTCTGTCAGTGGAGGGGGGCTCTGAGCTCTGGGAGGGGGAGCTCTGTCAGTGGAGGGGGGCTCTGAGCTCTGAGCTCTGTCAGGGGGGGAGCTCTGAGCTCTGTCTCTGGGCTCTGTCATTGAAGGGGGTTCTGAGCTCGGGAGCTCTGTCAGTGGAGGGGGGCTCAGCTCTCACAGTGGGAGGGGGGCTCAGCTCTCACAGTGGAGGGGGGCTGTGACTCTCTCTGTTGGTGCTGCACCCCACCTCCTTGCACCTGCCCTCCCTAGCGTCTTCAGGCTTCCCGGCTGCCAGCTCTCCTGGAGGGGGGCTCTGAACTCTGGCTCTGTCATTGAAGGGGGTTCTGAGCCCCATCAGACACAGAGCCGCTTTGTCTCTCCCTGATCCCACCGGTGCCCCGCCCCTTTGGTGCGATGGATGTGGGAGTGCCTGGGCCCATTGTCCTCGCCTCAGGCTGGGGAACTGCGTGGTGTGGTTTATGCTCCAGCGTTACCCACAGGCCAGGCTGGAGCTGGGACTTGACCCTCTTCCTGCCTTCCTCCCCCTCCCCTCTCCCCCGTCCCCTATTGGTTTCTCCTGGGAGCAAGGCCATAGTAAACCCCTTACCCCCAAGTCTCCATCAGGATCTGACTTGACCTAGATGGGGGTCACGGGGCAAGGAAGAGGTCAGCATCTGCTTTGGGAGGCAGCCTGCCAGCTAGCCCTTGGGGGCACTGCCCTGGGCACATGGCTCCGCCCTCCACCGCCCCGTTTTTGGAAATGTGTTCCCCGTGGTCCTCCTTAGCTTCCTCCTCTTTCAGAGAACGGGGCGTTTGGGGTCAGGGCCCCTGAAGATGGTTCCATTCGTTCTATTTGTAGGAAAATTCTGGAAGCATCTCCCTCGGGGTGGCGTTATTTCGGGCTTCTGCTCCTTTGCCCGCGCTCTGGTTCTCTAACGGCCAGGGCGAGGCGGGTGCAGGCGCTGGCCTTGCATTGCCACGGGACCAGGACGTTTCCCCGGAGGGCATGCTCCCCGAGGGGAAACACGATGTAAACGGGCATTAATGTGAAATGCATGACATCAGCAAGAGGCAATGACACTAAAGAGGAACACAGAGCTTATCATTCCAGAAAAACAGTTAGGTTCCATTTCACTTTCTGACTTGGATTATTGCAGAAAAGGAAAAGAGTGAGCAAGGATTTCTTGGCTGTTTTGTACTGTGTCTTTGAGGGTTTCAGCATTTATAGCAAAATTAACTTTCAGGAAAGGTAGGGTGTAGGCCGGCCTAGTTTAGAGTTCCTTTTGAAAAGCGTGTATCCCCAGGCTCCAGGAATGTATGAGTAAGACCTGTGTGAACTCGTCTGATGCCATGTCTGGGAGTGAACAGGAATGATAAGAACCGAAGACGTGTCCCTCTTGAAATCAAAGGTTATTTCCATTGTGCATAGGGAAATACACTTTGAAAAGACGCTAGTGTTGTGATTTCTATAAGGCTATAGTATATTTTTTCCAGAATTGCTAGAATATACGTCTGGTTTCTGACCTTAGGGACAGGGAAACTTTTACTTTAAAGAGGTAAACAACTAACTTGAAAATGTTTTTCTATGCAAATCGTTCTATTTTTGGTGCCTCTGTGTTTACACGATCAAGGTATTAGAATAATTTCCACATATCGTAAGCAGCCCTCCCCAACCAAAATTATAAGAGACAAGGAAAAATTGAATAACTCTCACCTTTTTTGAAATATGAAAATGCTTTATGGGTGTTATCTGTGGAATACTCTTTAAAACCATTGAATGATGGGTGATGGGTGACCTTTCTGAGAGGTTATTAATTTCACACACACAGTTATGAACCGACAGAAATGCGTGTATCTGGTAGAAATATGAAGCCCATGACAGGGCCTGCAGGGAACAGAAGTTGCCTGAGCCTTACTCTCATGCTCCATTATTTTATTCCAGAAAAAGGTGTATGGCTAGCCCTGGCAGGTGGCTCAGTTGGTTGGCGCATCATCCATACACCAAAAAGGGTGGCCGGTTCAATTCCTGGTCAGGGCGCATACCTCGGGTGTGGGTTCAATCCCTGGTAGGGGTGCCTACAAGAGGAAACCGACTGAAGTTTCTCTTTCACATTGATCTCTCTCTCTCTCTCTCTCTCTTCCTATTTATCTCTATCTCCTTTCCTCTCTCTCTAAAAATTAATAAAAACGTATTCTTGGGTGAGGATGTAATAAAAAGGTGTATGTACCTCCCTCTTCCACTGAAAGAATAGTGTTCACTGTCCTACACATTGCTGTTTACAATTAATGTGTTTTTATTGAAGATCATTCTTCATTATTATACACATTGCACATTTTTATATATACACATATTATGCCTTAGTATATAGCATAATGATCAAAGATGATCTTCAAGATGTCTGTATAGAAAGCATCAAAGAGATGGATAGCACTGTGTACCCTATTTCTAAATGTGTGTCTATTACATGTTATGTAATGTATACACATGTATGTATCTAGCATTTCTTACATGTACACACACACAGATTTACATCTTACTTCCCCGTTTCCTGGCTGGTGGACTTTCACCTTCATGTGGTGACTGGTTTTTTTCTTTTCAGTGCCCACTGTCGATGTCTTTCAGATTTCCACCAAAGAGCGATTCGGATTGGGACACCAGCTGAAAAAGTGAGTTTTCCGCAGAATGAGAACACCATGTCTGTTCAGGGGCCGAGTTCTCCTCTGCTCTTCGTTGCCCCCCTTGTGTTCAGTAAGCGCTCTTCCATGTGGCGCCTGGGGGAGGAGCTCCCCGCGATGCCAGGGCTGAGTGGGCATCAGGTTGGCAGAGCACGATGCTAGGACTGCCAGCTCCTCCCGTTGCTCCCAGATGACTAATAATGCTATTGCATTTAAAATTTTTTTTTTATTTTTGACAGTATTACAGATGTCCCTATCCCTTCCTTTTGCCCTCCTCCGTCCAGCCCTGACCCCCTCCCCCACCCAGGCCTTCACCACACTATTTTCTGTGTCCATGGGCAATACATATAAGTACATAAGTTCTTTGGTTTAAATCTTGTCGCGATCTTGGATTTAAAAAACCTTCAAAAATTAAGTGTAAAATGAAAATCTTCCCTTGTCCTGAGCTCCGAGGTGAATTTACTACGAATTGGAATTATGCACCATTGGCCACGGGTTTACACCTTCTTTTCTCGCGATCTCTACAGCTGAAAAGACCCCAAATACTTCCTCCCGTACGCGGCAGCCTCTGCGGACCTCAGCTACCTGGCAGGCCAGGGTGGGGCTGTGGGTCCGAGAGCTGTCCGTTCTGGGGAGCTGAGTTAGTTGGGTGAGCGCTGAAGGATAGTGGGAAATTCGTATTGGCTTAGTGCCAAGAGCCACACCTGTCTTTCTGAACATCATCCGCTCACATATGTCAGTTCGTGTTTGATGATGCAGGGTGGTCCCTCTGCCATTTCAGTACCCAGGCTCACTAGCAGATGTTGTTCCTCAGCTTATTTGTGGCCACGTGCAGTAATAGCTACTTTCTGCGGGTGTCCTGAGGATTAAGGAGAACACATCTCTATTGGAGGTTCATAGTTCACTTCCTAGTGTATTGTCGGTCATAAACGAGTAATGGCACCACTTCCCGTCGCAAAACTGTCTGTGCTGCCAGTCACTGCGAACAACGTGAACGATGAGCAAGGCCGAGTTGCCCTGAAAGGCAACCCAAGTGTTCCAGTTGTTGCGCACGTAACGTTTCCCTGTCACCGTTCCTTCTGTGTAAATGTCAGCCCTGCAGGGCCCATTGCCCCCTGGGAGGTGGGCGCAGAGAGGGTGCCGGTCGGGACCCTTCTCAGAAACAGTGCTGCCCACGCCCCCCGCGGTGCGCAGCCCTTTCCCGCCGGGCAGGGCAGGAGCGCCCGATTCAAACTCGCTGAGATCGGCTACCAAACGCCTGCCTCATGTTAGTCACTCGAGTTTTTAAAGAAACCATCATGTTCACAGGTGAAGTGAGCTGTGCTGAAGGTACAAGGGGCTGATTTCAGATTCCTCCCGGAGTCCGTTTCACCCGGCTTGGTTCATTGCGTAGGACCCGACGGTTTTGTTTTTTACTTCTCATAAAGAAAACTACGTGAGCAAATCAAATAAAAAGAAATTGACGTTGCTTGTACCTTAATAAATATAATTGTAACTATTAACAAAAGATTTTTCAAACTGCTTCCTGGCAACAACAAAATAATTCAGATTTCCTCAACCTGGCCTGCGCCCTCTCGCAATCCGACTGTTACAACCGAATGACCAGAACGACCAGTCAACGGGTTGCTATGATGCACACTGACCACCTGGGGGCAGACGCTCAACGCAGGAGCTGTCCTCTGGTGGTCAGTGCACTCCCATAGCCAACCTCCCATGGCTGGCCAACCTGCTGTGGTCCCTCCCACTGGCTGGCCAACCTCCCTTAGCCCTGATCGGCCCCGATAGCCAGGCCCTTAGCCAGGCCAAGGAACCCCACCTGTGCATGATCTCGTGCACCGGGCTTCTAGTAGTCTTTATAAATCTCTAAGTATCCTCCTTCTTTTATCAGTTCTTCTGACATTTATGTTTTTTAATTATATCACAGTAATTTATCCTATCTAATAAAGAGGGAATATGCTAATTAACCCTCATGCTGTCACAAAGATGACAGCACCCACAGCCAATAAGGAGGGAATATGCTAATTGACTGCCTTACCCTCAAAGATGGCGGCACCCACAGCCAATAAGGAGGGAATATGCTAATTGACTGTTATGCCCTCAAGGATGGCAGCGCCCACAGCCAATAAGGAGGGAATATGCTAATTGGCTGTTATGCCCTCAAGGATGGCGGCACCCACAGCCACAAGATGGCGGCGCCCACAGCCACAAGATGGCGGTGCCCAGTCCCCTACCACCAGGGCGGCAGGCGTGTGGCATGCACCTACATCCAGAGTCCTCCAGTCCTCCCAGCCCCCCAGCCGCCCAGGGCCGGCCTGAGGTGCAGGCAAGCCACGGATGGTGGCTGCCCAGCTGCCCACGCTGCCGGCAGGGGCGGCAGCAGAGGTGTGACGGGGGCGTTGCCTTCCCCTGATCGCTGGGACGCCTCCCGCCCCTGAGGGCTCCCAGACTGTGAGAGGGGGCAGGCCGGGCTGAGGGACCTCCCCCACTCCAGTGCATGAATTTTCATGCGCCAGGCCTCTAGTTAATAATAATTCATAAAGTCATAAACATTTCTGGATGCTGCTTTCTACATACAAAAACATCCTGTGTGATTCTAACGTGGCATCTCCCCAGTCACTACTGCGCGTCTCTTTCCCTTTGGTAAATGATTCTCTGCAGAACGAATACCCAGGTCTCGCCGTCCGGGGCCTCGGCCCGTGGTGACGGACTCCCTTTGGTTGACAGGATCATGCAGACCTTCGTTACGCAGCAGTGGAAGCAGCGTAAAGACAAGCCCAGCTGCCTGCACGGCAAGAAGCTGTCGGAGCGGAAGGTGAAGTCCCCCCTGCATTTGTTTTCTACCCTGCGCAGGTGGGTACCGCACGCTGCCCGGGCGAAGGGCCGGGCTGCCTCCACTGGCACTCAGCTCCCAGCATCCTTTCTGTTCTCCCTCTTGACACTTCCGAGAATGGACCAGACACACAGATACCCATCCGAGTTTGTTTTCTCACAGGGACTCAGATTGCTCCCGTTGCTTTGTAATCACAGTTCCCTCTACCTGCGTTAGTACCGTACGGGACTGGGGGATGAGTAGGAGAGGGACGTCCTGGTAACCTGTTTTTGCTTTTCAGGGAAAATACCTTCCAGTTCCTGTGGTCCTTCCACACGCTCCTGGTGTCAGCTGTGGCCGGGGCGGGGGGCTGTGCGGTGGGGGGCTGTGCGGTGTGCACATAAGGTGGGGTGTGTCACGCAGCTGAGCTGACGGGGCCTGGCCAGGGTCCTCCGGGGTCAGATCTCCCCGGGGGCCCCGCACTCACGGCGGTTCCATTTTGAAGGTCGCCCAGCTACCCTCCCCCCGGCTGCGGGAAGAGCAAGGCCAAGCTGAAGGCCGAGCAGGACGGGATCTCCAAGACGCACAAGCTGCTGCGGAGGACTTGCGCCAGCGCCACCAAGGCCGAGGACGGCGCCCCCAAGGCGCACCGGCCCTTCGGCCGCTCCCTGTCCAGCGACCCCAGGGCCGAGCAGGCCGTGAGCACCCTCAAGTCGCACAAACTGCTGGCCCGGCCCTGCCCCGCCGCCCCCAAGCCGGAGGACTGCGCCCCTCTCAAGCCCCACAAGCTCTTGACTCGCTCCTGCTCGGGGGACCCGCGCTGCGAGCACGGCCCGAAGGCCCAGCGGCTGCTCGGCAGGTCCTACTCCAGCAGCCTCCGCGCGGAGGAGCTGTACGGCCTCAAGGCCCCCCGGCTGCTCGGCAAGGCCCCCGCCGGCGCCCCCAAGGCCGCCCGGACCGAGCCCTGCCCGGAGCCCAGCGAGGGCCGCCGGCTCTCCCTCACCTCAGGGCTCATGGGCATCCTCACGCCCTCCTCCCAGCCCGCTGTGCGTAACTCTCAGCCTAGTTCAAGGTTAATCAGGGCGGCAGGGAGGGCTCTGGGCGTTAGCAGGGAGCTGGCTGGCAGAGGAAAGAGGCCGATCCTGCTGTTGTTTAAAACCCCTGGCTTTGTAAGTGTTGCTGTGCCTACGGGCGTTTGCACCTGGTGCTGGGATGTTCGTGTTGGTTGTATTTGTCTTGAGAAACTGGATTGGCACAGACTGGTAATTTGCGGTAGACATCCTTCAAGCCCATTTCTGACCCAGACTGCTGAGGGCCTGTAGGGTGTCACGTCCATGGGGCTCCCAGAGCATCTCCCTACCCAGGCTGAAAGTCGGATGTTTTGTGAAGTGGGCGGAGCTGAGCTCTAGTTTTCTCACCGAAGTGGTGGAGGACAAGGCTCGCCTAGTAATGACCTTCAGAGCGATGTCCTTTCTGTCATGTCCGAGAGGAAAGCTGGGCCACTGGCACCATCGCTGGTCCGAGGAGCGGCATTCGTGGCCGTAGCTCATTGCCTCACCCGAAGCTGCTCTTGTGTCTGTAAACCGAGGTCACTTAATCCTGAAGCTGCTTTTTTTTGGGGGGGCGGAGAGGGGAGGGAAGGGGAGGGCACAGGAGTCGGGGGAGATGAATATATTAAAAGTTAACTTTGGGTGGTGTTTACTGGGAGTCAGTCTTACACGAAATTTACCTCTGGAGGGATCTGCCTTATAGTCAGTTTCAGGTAAAGAGACAGACCTATGGTATGTATTTCATTTACTTAAAATAGTGGCTACAATCAGTGTTTTGTTTGCTTTTGGTGAGTGTGTGTCTGTGTTGGGACAGCTGTATTTAGCTCTTAACTGTTCACGTGGAAACACCTAGCCATAGATGAAACGGCAGTAAGAAAAGATTTGTTTTTAGAAAGTTGTGTTTCTTGTATAGATTTATTTCTAAAATTAAGCTGTACATTTTACCACGAGATGATGTTTGTGTTAAGAAAATGTGTTGGAACATATTGGTAATTTTATGTAGACATCCCTTAAAGCCCATTTCCTACCAAAAACTGACTAGGGCATTTGGGACGTAATGTCAGAGTTCCATAGAAGCCAGACTCGCCGGTTAGCTGCAGCTAGGAAAGAGAACCTCAGGCACTCTGTACAAGAGGGTGTCGGATGGCCTCCTGTATGGCGAAGCCGAAGCGTAATATAATAGGTTAGTGCTGTCCGCTTCTCAGTGCCTGTCTGAACTGTAAGAATTTTACAATCTGATTGTAAAATAAGATGGAAATACTCTAAGTGAGCAGGCGGGGGCATTTGACCCTGAGTAACAGAGGAAATCAGTGTGTGTGATGATGTAAAGATGCCAATCGTTTTCACCGGAAGACCAGGAAGGAGGCATATTCACTTAGTTCAGACCAAGGTTCGTGGCAGAACATGTCCTGTCATACAGGGACTCTGCCATCTCCGTGTTGGACCAGCGGCTCGGCTCCTGCGACAGGTGCTCTTAGAAAGGTCACATCTGCTTCCGTTCACGGCTGCACGAAAGTAAAAGGCGAGGATTTGCACATCTCCCCATTCTAAAAAGTTGATTTGTTCTTCTCCTTTGCTTTTTACAGCCAAATGGTGCCAAATGCGTTCCCATCCGAGACCGCGGCTTCCTCGTGCAGGTAGGAGCCAAGCACCCCCCCCACCCCCCCCGCTGGAGAGCTGCTTCGGCTGTCCGTGGGCGTCCCGTCCCTGGCAGCCCCCCTCATTCCCTCTCCATGGCTCCCCGCAGACGATCGAGTTCGCGGAGCAGCGGATCCCCGTGCTGAACGAGCACTGCGTGGTGTGCGACGAGCGCCACGTCTTCCTGAACGGCCCCATGCTCAGGGTCAGTGTCCGGGGGCCAGGGCGGAGTGGGAACGGGAGGGACAGGGGGAAGGCAGGAAACTAAATCGTGGAAAACTGCACTGACGGGAAACGCTCCTTGCTGAGTAGGTTATTTAACAGGTAAAGGGGTATAATTTTGACCAGGAGTCACTGTGTCTGAAGGAATCCATGTCAGAGCACGTCGTGTTATGTCAGGGACATATTTCGTTGTATTTCCTGTGTGTGCCTTTGCCTCTCTTCTCACCCGTGTATCTGTGTGTCTCTCAGAGGTCGCCTGTCAGGCACATGGAGGTGGATATGGGGACAGAACTTGTAAACAGTGTTGCTTCAAAGCCACAGAATTGAAGATGCTGACTATAGAGAGGAGAGGGTGGTCTTGATTGCAGTTAGAAGAGGTATATAGGAGCATGCAGAAAATCAATAAAATTTCAAAAAATGCAGCTCACTGACACATTCAGGGGGTGATTGAGGGAGTGTAGAAATGAGAATCCATGTGCATTTTGGGGAGAATTATCCAATTTCAAGCTTTGTTTATAATTCTTTTATTGAGGTTAAATTTGGTAAGAAATGAATAACATGTGATTCACTATGTTAATGTGCACAGTTCACTGGTGTTTAGTATACTAGTATTCACACTGTTGGACAACCATTACCACTCTCTCATTCCAGAACATTCCCACCACCCATAAAGGAACCCTGTAGTTCAGTGGTCACTCCCAATTTCCCCTCCCCTCCGCCCCTGCCAACCACTCGTCTGTTTTCTATCTCCGAGAATTTGCCTGTTCTGGGCTTTTCATGTCAATGGAACCTTGCATTATGTGGCCTTTTGTTTGGGCCTTCTCTAACTTAGTGTAATGTTTTCAAGGTTCACCCACGTAGCTTGTACCTGTACTTTATTCCTTTTATGGTGGGGCTAGAGGCCCGGTGCACAAATTCATTTACAGGTGGGGGTCCCTCGGCCTGGCCAGCGATCAGGGCCCATCGGGGCTGGGCTGGCTGGGGGGAGGGGCCGTGGGAGGCCGGCCTGGGGGAGGGGCTGCAGGAGGTTGGCCGTGGGAGTGCACTGACCACCAGGGGGAAGCTCCTGCATTGAGCGTCTGCCCCCTGGTGGTCAGTGCGCATCATAGCAACTGGTTGACCGGGTCGTTCCGGTCATTCCAGTGGTTGGGTCTTACCAGTTGCTTAGGCTTTTAAATATATAGATAATGTAGTATATGGATGTTTGACATTTGTTTATCTATCATCGATTAATGGAATTATTGGGACATATATTAACTCAGTTTAACTTTGTGAGGAACTACCAAACGTTTTTGACCATTTCATATTCCTACCAACAGAGCATGATGGTCCCAGTCTCTCCACATCTTCACCAGCATAGCTAGTTATCACTTGATTTTATGTTGCTGTAGTTCAGACTGGTATCTAAGGAAATCAGAAAAATTACTTGGGTTTCTTAAGTAGTAAGGTAAGTGACATGTGAAATCAGATCACGAAATGAAAATTAAAAAACAGCTCATTTTTGTGCCTGGCTGGCGTGGCTCAGTGGTTGAGCATCGACCTAGGAACCAGGAGGTCATGGTTTGATTCCTGGTCAGGGCATATGCCTGGGATGTGGGTTCGATCCCCAGTGTGGGGCGTGCAGGAGGCAGCCGATCAGTGATTCTCTCTCATCATTGATGTTTCTCTCTCTCTCTCCCTTTCCCTGCCTCTCTGAAATGAATAAAAATATATTAAAAAAACAAAAACAAAAACCCCCAAACATTTCATTTTCAAAAGAAGAGAGTGAAAGAGGAAGAATTCTGCCCTTGGATTCTGTTAGAAATTTCACCTAACCCAGGATCACTCATTTTCTCTATCGTTCTTACATCTGTTGCAGTGGTTTTACTATAATTTTAATGGAAATGTGTAAAAATTATTAGTAATATAATTCCTTATGGAATATTAATAAACGGACTCATTGACCACGTATTCAACCCATATGACATGTTACAAACTAATAAATCCCAGAGATACAAGAACAAGTTATAACCCAATTGGAGATTCAACAAATTAGATAAAATTCTTGGTTTTTCATAGATCTAATGTCACATTTGTTAGTATTTCTAGTTCAAAATTTACCGTTTCTTACATATTTTCTCTTTTCTCCAAACCTGTTTTTATTATATGACAAAAGTCTCTTATTTTCCACAATTCCTAAAAGTGTAATCTACGTGTGCTGTTCTGCCCCGTTGCTCAGGTGTGGGCAAGCAGGTCACACTTTCTACTGAATGGGGAACTAGAGTTCTTACTTAGAAACACCAGAATGCTCCAGTTTTCTCTTTCGTTTACAAAGTTCACAAAAACCACTCCTGGGTTTGCACTCTGCCACGTAGCACTTCTGCTCTAAACCCACATTGACGTCGGAAGATTATACAGAGATGCCCGACTGTCCAGATTGGCATCGAAGTTTGGATCTTGATCAGAAAACCAAACCCAAACCAGATCATTGGTTCTCGACGTTGTGGGACCAACTGGAGTGTTAACACAGCAACTGTCTTAAAGATGCTTTTGAATGTCGAGCTACACGGCTCGGGTTTTTGCAAAACAGGAGCGTTTCCCTGACCGACTCGGCCACCGTGTTGTCCCTCTGACTGCCTCGCGCCCTCCTCTCTGTCGCACGCGCCTCGCGCACACCAGCCCTGGGCCAGTGCGGTGGCTCTTCTTGGCTCCCTGCACGCGAGCTGCTGAGCTCCCGGAGGAAGCCACGTGGCTGTGTGGCTGGCGGTCCCGCAAAGGGGGAGTCTGCCATGGACACGTGGCATGCATTCCGCGTGTCCCTGGTTCAGTGTCCTCCCCGTTCCCCACAGCAGCACTGAGGGGAGCACTGACCTCGCTCAAGGCCCCGGCCACGTGCCCGCACCCCATCACCTGCTCTGGGGGACCGTCCGCCCTGCGAGTCCGTTCTCTCTGCTTGAGAAGAAGGCCCTGTCCTGCTAAGGCCGAGCCGGCTGAGAAACCTGAGACGCTATATTCTTGTGTAGCCAACCTTATTGTGGACCTGAGACCAAGTTCACCCCCAAAGTTCTTACCTTCAGGGGAAAATTAATACCCAGTGACAATGTGGCCCTACGTTAAGGCGTTCCCATGAAAATTCTTAAGAAACAGAGCCTGGGGATAGACCTGGGTGTGTCCCATTTCACCGCCCGAGAGGAGACAGCCAGGTCTTCTTGTGTGAGGTCTGACTTTAATACTTGAAAAATGGATGAAAAAGCACATTCTGTACCTTCCCTGTTTCCCCACGTCCGAAAGTTAAGACTTCAAGGTCTGAGATACAGGCTAAACTAAGTAAAAATTATGCCAAGAGTCTTGTAGTTCACAAATGTCATTGCTTTTTACATCCAAATTGAGTAGAAATTCAATTCTACTCAGTAGCTAGTTGTCTGAGACAGCAGGGTGACCGGGTGGTGAGGGTCCCACGCCTGATCCTGTCTTACTGTGGAGGCGTCTTGGTCCCTGTGGCATTCCTGTCTCTCTCAAGGTCCAATAAATCCCTCCCGCCCCGAATGTGTCTGTCCTCCAGAACGGGAGAAGAACCCAAAGCATGGCTGCTAAAGCCAGAAATGCAGAGAATTGAAGGCTGTGGGTTCTGTGCTTCTAGTTTCTTTTCTAGCAAGAAAGATTTTAGTGATGAGTCAAGAATTAAGTTGCAAATATGATGTAGAGTGGTGAGAGGCCCTGGCCCTAGGTTGACAGTTTAGATTATGGGACCTTATTGCTTAAAGGCACTGTAATAATATAACACTAAGGTAGGTAATATTAAGCCCTGGCCGGGTAGCTACATTGGTTAGAGCATCGTCCTGATACGCCAGGGTTTGTGGGTTTGATCCCAGGTCAGGGCACATACAAGAATCAGCCAATGGATGTATAAGTAAGTGGAACAACAAATTCTCTCTCTCTCTCTCTCTTTCTCTCTCTTTCTTTCCTTCTCCCTCTCTCCCTCTTCCTCTCCCTCTTCCTCTCCCCTTATCTCTCTCCCCCACCCCCTCCCATACTTTTTCTCTCTAAAATCAATGTTTCTGAAATGGAATCAAACTGCACATTTAAGACTGACAAAGGAAATATATCATTTTTAAAAAAAATTCTCTTAGGCCCTAAGACTTAGGGGAACATCAGCCAGAAACCTTAGTGACTGGTCACGCTCCCTGTCCACAAAGCCACCACAGGAGCCCATTCCGAGCAGAAACGATGTTGTGAGTGGGGCGGCCTTCCCGCCGTTAGTGGAGGCCAGTGGCCCCTGAGATGAGCGGCAGAGGGGCAGCAGCACTAACAGACGCGTATCTGCCGAGTGAGTGGCGGCCAGGGATGGCCTCACGTTCGGCCTCATCGGCTGCCTAATGCGCTGTGACTCGGGAGGAAAGATAAGTCACACAGCGATGCTGTGTTCGATCTGAGGGATGAGAGCTCTTCAGAGCAATGGCACAGTGTATGTCTCGGGGCCATGACTTCGGGAGGTTATGGAAGTGGAAAATGTTTGCGACAAAACCAAACTTTCAAGAGCTGGGGAGCAAGTGAGCAGAGTCATGCTGCTTCCAAAGACATTGACTTAGGAGAAGGTGGCCTTCTCCTTCTTATTCCTTTTACACAGATGTGGGGTGCACCATGCTTGTTAGTACATCCCCAGCTTAGGGATCTACTTCTTTTTATCACTTACTAGAGGCCCAGTGCACGAAATTCGTGTGGGGGGAGGGTGTGTGGTATGTCCCTCAGCCCAGCCTGCACCCTCTCCAATCTGGGACCCCTCGAGGGATGTTCGACTGCCCATTTAGGCCTGATCCTGGTGGGATTGGGCCTAAACAGGCAGTCAGACATCCCTCTCACAATCCAGGACTGCTGGCTCCCAACCACTCGCCTGCCTGCCTGCCTGATTGCCCCTAACTGCTTCTACATGCCAGCCTGATCACCCCTAACCACTCCCCTGCCAGCCTAATCGATGCCTAACTGTTCCCCTGCTGGCCCGATTGCCCCTAACTGCCCTCCCCTGCCAGCCTGGTCACACCTAACTGCCCTCTCCTGCTGACCTGGTTGCCCCCAACTGCCCTCCCCTGCTGGCTCAGTCACCCCTAACCACCCTACCTTGCCAGCCTGGTAGCTCCAAACTGCCCTCCCCTGCAGGCCTGGTCACCCCCAACTGCCCTCCCCTGCAGGCCTGGTCACCCCCAACTGCCCTCCCCTGCCAGCCCAGTCACCCCTAACTGCCCTCCCTTGCCAGCCTGGTTGTCCCTAACTGCACTCCCCTTCCAGCCTGGTCATCACCAACTGCCCTCCCCTGCAGGCCTGGTCCCCCCCCAATTTCCCTCTCCTGTAGGCCTGGTCACCCCCAACTTCCCTCCCCTGCAGGCCCAGTCACCCCTAACTGTCCTCCCCTGCAGGCCTGATTGCCCACAACTGCCCTCCCCTGCCGGCCATCTTGTGTGTTGGAGTGACGGTCAGTTTGCATATTACTCTTTTATTAGACAGGATGTGTGAGTGCGTATGAAGCAGGAGAGATGGGCTTTTCAATTGAAGGATATTTTTGTCTATTGCTCAAGCCTTTCCATTGCAGGTGCCACGCCTCGCTGACACGGATTTCCTAATCCCGTCTGTGACTAGATCAGTCCATGGTTACTTACCAATTGTGACTCCCCTACAGATGTTTTTATGAAGTAAAGCGATGCGACTCCCTTCTCTCCAGCATTCTAAGACTTTCCCTTCCCCAGTGTTAAGTGGGACACCATCCTCTAGGAGTTGGAGGTGGGCCGGAAGGTTGTGACTGCTCGTCCTTCCCTTGCAGCCCACCGTGTGCGAGCGCGAGCTGTGCGTGTTTGCCTTCCAGACTCTGGGCGTGATGAACGAGGCGGCCGATGAGATTGCCACGGGGGCTCAGGTACCGGCTGGGGACACCAAGTCCTGACTTGGACTTGAAAACTTGGTTCTCATTCACTAGTCATCTGCACCCTGCTATTCTGGGGCACATTTCTGATGGCTGACTGTGAAAGCAAACCGACTGCTGACACACGTTAGGCATCAACAGACGCTGCCGTCTGTCCCAAGCGTGATTGTCTTTTTGCAGCTGCCAAGGGAGGCGCCAGCCCTGTTCCTGGTGTGTGGGACGCGGTGTGGTCCTTTCCCACGGGGTGACGTTGACATGGGAGCCGGCACAGGCGTTACATGAAACTTACCTGTGGGCTTGTAGCGCCATAAAATGGATGCTACTGATTTTTCAAACTAGATGAGAAGA
Source organism: Ia io (assembly GCA_025583905.1). Classification (NCBI taxonomy): domain Eukaryota; kingdom Metazoa; phylum Chordata; class Mammalia; order Chiroptera; family Vespertilionidae; genus Ia; species Ia io. Next base: position 3,503,403 of record JAJQQW010000010.1, on the reverse strand, counting down.
GAATGGGCAGAGTATGTCAGAAAGAGAGAGCATTTGGCTTTACAGTCCCAGGGTTTATGGCAGAGGAAGAAAAATGGAAAAACAGATTGAAAGACTGTTCGGAGGTAGAGAAGCCATCCCTATTTCTGGAAGAAAAAATGAATTATGAAGATGCCTAAATGTATTACTTCCCACAATTCCATCAGAATTTTCAATTGGCTTCTTATTTTTATTCATTTATGGAGCATAACTAAATTACTAATAAATCTAGAAGGGAAAGTCATAGAAAAAGAAAAAAAGTTAATTAAGGGAGATTAGGCCATCCCTATACAAAAACATACTGTGCAGTCCTATAATATTTTAACAACATACACTAGTGGCAAGGAATAGAGTGGCAGATTATCCACAACTTAAAGTTATATAAGTATACTTAATACTTGTTGAAGGGGGCATTAGGATGTGAGTAATTGGGAGCAACAGGTATTCCTTTCAATGAATGGTCAGCTGTGGTTGAATCTGATCTAGTCTCCCAGGCAGATTTGAGGGGCCGATAGCAATCCTGAATCTTCTCTGACCGACTATGTGAGAGGGAGCAACAGGCCCGGTGCTTGGTCAGGCCGGGCGCTTGGTGACCGTCTTCTGTGTGTGTTTGAAGGTGGTGGACCTGCTGGTGTCCATGTGCAGGTCTGCGCTGGAGTCTCCCAGGAAAGTTGTCATTTTCGAGCCATACCCTTCTGTGGTCGATCCCAACGACCCTCAGATGCTGGCCTTCAACCCCAGGGTGAGTAGCCCCCTCCCCGCCCCCCCCCGCGCCCGCTCACACGCTTTCCTCAGCAGCTGAGAATGTGGGCTCCTCCGCTTTCCTCTTCCGTCTAAATCGCCACCTCCCCGAGCAGGCCCGTGAGCGCACGGACTCTATCCGCCTCAGAACTCCGATCCTTTTCCTGCTGATGGGATTTGCTGCCGTCTGTCCCATGTCCTGCTGCTTCCCTGTCCTTCCACCCTTCACATACCCTGTTACTTCCCTGTCCTTCCACCCTTCACATCACTTCCAGGGCTTCATCTTCATGAAACTAAACCCATTGAATTCTCCCACATTTCGATCTTTACACATCCCAAATACGAGTGGAAGGTCGTTGAATAGCTGTAATAAATATTGCTCAAACATTGTTTGATAGTGATAATGGTCAATAGGATTGTTTTAATGTCATTACATCGTTTTTGAGATTCTAACTTATATAACTATTTATGAGAATCATGTATAAAAAGGAAAAATGTCCCCTTTCCTGTTATATTTTCGGTGTAGCCCCTTGCCCTCCCCACCCCTCAGTTACCTGAGGGTTAGTGATAATTCATTTCATAGTGCCGATTGCTGGCATTTCTTGAGAAAATTCTTTTATACATATTAACGGATATGAGGCAGAACCCTCCTGAAATAAAGATTTCAAATTGCATGACAGCTAAAATTGCCTTAATTTCTCTTACTATTCATATTGAAAGCACTTTTCTAGAAACAAGGACCATATAAGATTTCCAGGGGGAAATTTTCTGTCCTCATAAGCAGCGTGCATTACACACTTGCATTATGCTCACAGATGAATGATGTGTGGAGTGTATGGTGGTGTTTACACACCTGTCAGTCATCCCCTTTGGGCAACAATCTTCCGATCAAGTGGAAATAAAAGCAAAATGAAATTGTGAAACTCCAAGTGGGTTTTTGTATTCTAGAAGGATTCTATGCTTAATGTATTTATCGGGCCTTAATTTTCAGAGTTGAAAGGCAGAATCAGGAACCCGGTATCTTTTTCGTATTTACAGTTTCTCCCCTGTGGGCTGGGCACGGTTTCATGTGCTTCATGGGGCCTGGCGTTGCTTTCTTCTTTCCTTCCCTCTCAACTCGGTTATAAATCCTGTGTCCTTGGACCATCTTCCTAGTCTTCCCTTTACGCGCACAACACGGTCATTAAGGAGAATTCATGTTCAGAAATCGTATGTTTCTCCAGTAACGTGCAGACTTGCAAAAATACTGTTTTTTTCCATTCCCACAGAAGAAGAATTATGATCGAGTGATGAAAGCACTGGACAGCATAACGTCTATCAGAGAAATGACACAGGTAAGCATGCCACCTGTGGGCTTGGGCAGTTCCGCTCTGCGGGAGTGAAATCTTATTTGAAAAGTCTGAGCGTGCCCGCCACGCAGTGCAACGCAGACTTTTCCGTTACATGGGAATATAACTAAAATCATAAAAGCATTAAGGTGGTGCTGTACTGAGGTGTTTTAGTTAAATCACACCGGTGCGGTGCGTGCTGCCTCTGTTGGAGTGCGTGGAGGCGTGACGGGATACCAGGGGTTAAGTCTGGCACCCTCTCCCTAGATGGTCAATTCTAATTAGTGGGAATAATTTCAAAACATCAGTCAATGTTAAAAACAAATATTTTACCAAATTTAAATTGCACGTAAGTATTTTAGACATGATATGGAATCTCCAAACAGCTCTGGGAAACAGCAGACCCCCGCGGGTCTGAGCTCTGATTTGGGCCTTTAGGAGAGAGGCTTTGGTGGGAAGGTTGGTGAGCAAGGCCCGGGGTTCGGGATGAGAGGCTGACATGTCACGGGCTGTGTGCGGTCCGGCACTGGGAAAAGTGCATGCCCGTGACTGTGCGCCCGGTCCCCGGACCAAGATTGGGAGAGAGGTTTCAAACTTAGCATTTTAAACAGAGATGAATCACCTCAGATGGACAGCCACACACGTGATGGGTTCAGGTTCATGGCTGGCACACCCAGAGATGCCCGTGGGCTGATGAGCACTGTTACCTGGGCCACTTCCTCTCTCCAGGAGGGAGTCCAGGGCTGGGAGGAGACAGGCTTTGCTCCAGTCCACCCCCCCCCCCGCCATCGCCTGTATTCTCTGAACACGTGCTTCAAAATGCGCCTTTACATTCCCAACTTGGATTATGGATTCTCTGGAGAGTTATTTATTCATGCAGCCAAACATGCCTCCATCCATTCACCAACAGCCCATGCCGGGTGTCGGCCAACAAGAGCCTTGAACTCCCACGGCGTGCTACCTGCTCATTCGGCACCCTTGGCAGCTGCTTCTCCGCACCCCCGCCTTTCTGTATTATGTGGGTTCTTTTCTTTCTTTTTTTTTTTTTTTTTTCAATTTTTTTATTAAGGTATTATATGTGTACATATCTTACCATTGCCCCCCCCACCCCACTCCCATATATGCCCTCGTTATGCTTATATGCATGCATACAAGTCCTTTGATTGATCTCTTATCTTCCCCACTTCTCCCTAACCTTCCTGCTGTAATTTGACAGACTGTTTGATGCTTTACTGCCTCTGTATCTATCTTTTTGTTCAAGTTTTTAATGTTCTTTATTATCCATAAATGAGTGAGATCATGTGGTATTTTTCTTTCATTGACTTGCTTATTTCACTTAACATAATGTTCTCCAATTCCATCCAGGTTGCTGCAAATGGTAAGAATTCCTTCTTTTTTATGGCAGCATAATATTCCATTGTGTAGATGTACCATAGTTTTCTGATCCAGTCATCTGCTGATGGGCACCTAGGCTGTTTCCAGATCTTAGCTATTGTAAATTGTGCTGCTCCAACATAGGGGTGCATATTTCCTTTCTTATTGGTGTTCCCAGTTTCTTAGGATATATTCCTAGGAGTGGGATTACTGGGTCAAATGGGAGTTCCATTTTCAGTTTTTTGAGGAAACTCCATACTGTTCTCCACAGTGGCTGCACCAGTCTGCATTCCCACCAGCAGTGCACGAGGGTTCCTTTTTCTCCGCATCCTCGCCAACACTTGTCGTTTGTTGATTTGTTGATGATAGCCATTCTGACAGGAGTGAGATGATAGCGCATTGTTGTTTTGATTTGCATCTCTCGGATAATTAGTGACCTTGAGCATGTTTTCATGTGTCTCTTGGCCTTCCTTCTGTCTTCTTTGGAAAAGATTCTATTTAGGTCCGTTGCCCATTTTTTTATTGGATCATTTATCTTCCTTTTATTTAAGTTGTATAAGCTGCCTGTAGATGTTGGAGATTAAACCTTTATCAGTGATGCCATTTGCAAATATGTTCTCCCATGCAGTGGGCTTTCATAGTTTCTTTTGCTGTAAAAAAGCTTTTTATTTTGATGTAGTCCCATTTGTTTATTTTCTCTTTAGCTTCCATTGCCCTAGGGGCAGTATCGGTGAAGAAGTTCTTTTGACATATGTCTGAGATTTTGCTGCCTGTGGATTCCTCTAGTATTTTTATGGTTTCCCGTCTTATGTTTAAGTCCTGTATCCATTTTGAGTTTATTTTTGTGTATGGTGTAAGTTGGTGATCTAGCTTCATTTTTTTGCATGTGTCTGTCCAATTTTCCCAACACCATTTATTGAAGAGACTGTCTTTATTCCATTGTATGTTCATGCCTCCTTTGTCAAATATTAATTGAGCATAGTGGTTTGGATCAATATCTGGATTCTCTATTCTGTTCCATTGATCTATATGTCTGTTCTTGTGCCAGTACCAGGCTGTTTTGAGAATAGTGGCTTTGTAATACAGCTTGAAATCTGGTATTGAGATCCCTCCTACTTTATTCTTCTTTCTCAGGATTGCTGTGGCTATTCGGGGTCTTTTTTTATTCCAGATGAATTTTTGGAGAGTTCTTTCAAGGTCTGTGAAATATGCCGTTGGTATTTTAATGGGGAGTGCATTGAATCTGTAGATTGCTTTGGGTAGTATGGACATTTTAATGATGTTGATTCTACCAATCCATGAACATGGTATGTTCTTCCATCTGTTTACATCTTCCTCTATCTCTTTTTTCAGTGTCCTATAGTTTTCCGTGTATAGGTCTTTTACCTCCTTAGTTAAGTTTATTCCTAGGTATCTTAATTTTTTTGGTGCGATGGTAAATGGGATTGCCTTTTTAGTCTCTCTGTCTGTAAGTTCACTATTGGTGTATAGAAAGGCCATAGATTTCTTGGCGTTAATTTTGTATCCTGCTACATTGCCAAATTCATTTATTAAGTCTATTAGTTTTTTGACGGAGTCAGTACAATGTCGTCTGCAAATAAAGACAGCTTTACTTGTTCTTTTCCAATTTGGATGCTTTTATTTCTTCTTCTTGTCTAATTGGCTAATACTTCCAGTACTATGTCAAACAGGAGTGGTGAGAGTGGGCATCCCTGTCTTGTTCCTGTTCTTGAAATGTTTTTAGCTTTTGTCCATTGAGTATGATGTTTGCTGTGGGTTTTATCATATATAGCTTTTATTATGTTGAGGTATGAGGTTGAGAGTTTTTATCAAGAAAGGGTGTTGGATTTTGTCAAATGCTTTTTCTGCATCAATTGATATGACTATGTGATTTTTATCTCTCAATTTGTTTATGTGATGTATCACGTTTATTGATTTGCGGATATTGTACCATCCTTGCATTCCTGGGATAAATCCTACTTGGTCATGGTGTATGATCGTTCTGATGTACTGCTGGAGCCGATTTGCTAGGTTGAGGATTTTGGCATCTATGTTCATGAGGGATATTGGTCTGTAATTCTCTTTCATTGTGTTGTCTTTATCTGGTTTTGGTATTAGGGTGATGCTGGCTTCATAGAAGGAGCTTGGAAGTGTTCCTTCCTCTTGAATTTTTTGGAATAGTCTGAGGAGGATAGGTTTTAGTTCTTCCTTGAATGTTTGGTAGAACTCTCCTGTGAAGCCGTCAGGCCCCGGGCTTTTGTTTGCCGGAAGCTTTTTGATGACTTCTTCAATTTCGTCCATAGTTATTGGCCTATTGAGCTGTTGAGATTCTTCTTGATTGATTTTTGGAAGGTTGTATTTTTCTAGGAATATGTCCATTTCCTCCAGGTTGTCCAGTTTGTTGGAATAGAGCTGTTCGTAGTATTTTGTAACAATCCTTTGTATCTCAGCGGGGTCTGTTGTTATTTCACCTCTTTCATTTCTGATTTTGTTTATTTGGGTCCTCTCTCTTTGCTTCTTGGTGAGCCTGGCTAGAGGTCCATCAATCTTGTTTATCTTTTCAAAGAACCAGCTCTTGGTTTTGTTGATCTTTTGTATTGTTTCTTTGGTCTCTATGTCATTTATCTCCGCTCTGATCTTTGTTATTTCCTTCCTTCTGGTTACACTGGGCTTTTCTTGCTGCTCTTTTTCTAGCTCTTTGAGTTGTAGGGTTAGGTACCATTGTTTCTTGTTTTTTGCAATAGGCTTGTAGAGCTATGAACTTCCCTCTCAAGACTGCTTTCGCTGTGTCCCATAGATTTTGGATTGTTGTGTTTTCATTGTCATTTGTTGCCATGATGTTTTTTATTTCTTCCTTGATCACCCAGTCCTTGTTTAATAGCATGCTGTTTAGTCTCCATGTGTTTGATTTCTTTGGATTGCATTTATTGTAGTTGATTTCCAGTTTTATGCCACTGTGATCTGAGAAGATGCTTGATATAATTTCTATCTTCTTGAATTTGAAGAGACTTTGCCTGTGACCCAGCATATGGTCTATCTTTGAAAATGACCCATGTGCACTTGAGAAGAATGTATATTCTGTGGCTTTGGGGTGAAATGTTCTGAAGATGTCAATTAATTCCATCTGGTCTAGTGAGTCATTTAGGATTGCTGTTTCTTTGCTAATTTTTTGTTTAGAGGATTTGTCCAATGGTGATAGTGGGGTATTAAGTCTCCTACTATGATTGTATTACTATTAATCTCTCCCTTGATATCTTCCAGGAGTTTTTTTATGTATTTGGGTGCTCCTATATTGGGAGCGTATATGTTTACCAGAATTATTTCTCTCTTGTTGGATTTCTCCCTTTAGTATTATGAAGTGGCCTTCCTTATCTCTTGTTATGGCATTTTACTTTGAGGTCTAATTTGTCAGATATAAGTATTGCTACCCCAGCTTTTTTTTTCATTTCCATTTGCCTGGAAGATATTTTTCCATCCCTTCACTTTCAATCTGTGTGAGTCTCTTGTTCTGAGGTGGGTCTCTTGTAGACAGCATATATATGGGTCATGCTTTTTTATCCATTCAGCCACTCGATGTCTTTTGATTGGAGCATTTAGTCCGTTTACATTTAAAGTTATTACTGAAAGGTATTTGTTTGTAGTCATATCTATTTTTGTGTCTGTATTCCTTCTTACCTGTTTATTTCTCCACAGTATTCCCTTTAGCAATTCTTGCATTGCTGGTTTGGTGGTGATAAACTCCCTGAGTCTTTTTTTGTCTGCGAAGCTCCTGATTTCCCCTTCAATTTTGATTGATAGTCTTGCTGGATATAGTATTCTTGGATTCAGTCCTTTGCTTTGCAACACTTTGTATACCTCCTTCCATTCACTTCTAGCTTGTTGTGTTTCCGTTGAGTAATCATTTGACAATCTGATGGGTGTTCCTTTGTAGGTAACTCTCTGTCTCTCTCTTGCTGCCTTTAAGATTCTCTCTTTATCATTTATATTTGCCATTGAGATTATGACATGTCTTGGTGTGGATCTTTTGGGGTTGATCCTGCTTGGGACTCTCTGTACTTGCGTGACTTTTATCTTTCCCATATCCGGGAAGTTTTCTGTCATTATTTCTTCAAATAGATTTTCTAATCCCTGCTGCTCTTCTTGTCCTTCTGGCAGCCCTATTATACGCATGTTACTTCGCTTCATGTTGTCCCGAAGCTCCCTTAGTCCTGCTTTTTAATTTTTTTCTCCAATTGCTGTTCAGATTGAGCTTGTTTCTGTACCTGATCTTCTAACTCACTAATTCGGTCCTCTGCTTCTTGTAGTCTACTGTTGAAACTTTCCATGGTGTTTTTTGATTGTAGCTATATCACTTTTCATTTCTTCCTGATTCTTGCATAAGTTGTTGATTTTCTCATCCATCCGATGTATAAATTCCACGACCATTGCTCTGAACTCCTTTTCGGTCATGTTGCAAGCTTCAGGGCGACTCCACATTTTCTTTCCTCTGTGAGTTATTTCGTTTCCCCATTCTGGCTATCACCAGAAAGCTCAAGCTTCCGTTTGTGTGAACCTCGGCCGTGTGCACTTCGCTCCACCCGAGTTTCACTGAAGTGCTCTGACACTAGGACGTATGGCTGTTTGGTTGGTGGGAACCAGACTTGCCCAGGGTCAGTGTCCCCAGTGTTCCGTGTGGTCTCGTGTGCACACTTAGAATCAGGGGCCCTGTCAGCACCACACTGTTGGTATGTGCCGAAAATGAGATCCTTAGCATATGCCAGGAGTCAGAGTTTCCCTGTATCTGCACCAAGAATCGAGTGTCAGAGTCTCTGGCCTTGTGCAGTTTCTCGTTGAGAATCAGGGTCCCTGTGTGTGCATGCACCAACAATTGGGGTCGTTGGCTCTTAGTGTGAATGCGCTGTGAGTCAGGGATCCCAGGCAGCTGTGTCCGGCGTGCCAAATTCCCTGAAGTGGAGCTGCGTCCTGTGTGTGCTCTCACTACTGAGCCAAACCGGCTAGGGCGCACACTCTCAAATCCCTGAAGGTGAGCTGCCTTTGTGCGCTCTCCCAGAATCCCCGAAGAGGGGCGGAGTCCGTCCTGCGCGCCAAATTCCCCAAAGGGAAGCCCCTTTGTGCACGCTCTAAGATTCCCCGAAGGGGAGCTGTGACCCGCAAGCCAAATTCCCCCCAATTCCCCAAAGGGGAGCCCAGCTGTGCGCACTGACAGATTTCCCCGAAGGTGAGCTGCTTCTGTCCTGTGCGCCAAATTCCCTAAGGTGCGCAAAGCTCTGCAGCTTGAGTGAGGGGCGTGTCTATTAGTTACTATGGCGCTATCCGCGTGCGCCTGCGGGGAGGGGGATAGGCTCTTTGACTCACGGGAATCTGCCGGGAAGTCAGTTGTTTCTGCAGCTGTGATAGCAGTTCTCTGTCCCCAGTGGCTGCAGGGTCCTGGTTTGTGTCAGAAGCCAGGATCCGAGTCTCAGGCAGCTCTGTTTCTCAAGATGGCGTGGTCTCCGCGTCCTCACCAGCCGCCGAGATGTGTCCGCTTTGTGGCGGGGCTCCGCTCTGCCCGGTTAGGCAGCCCCTTGGAAGCCCTGCAGAATCTATCTGACCCTAGCTGTCTACACGTCTACACTCTCCTCTATGGGTTCCTCACTCACACTCTCTCTCTCCCTACCTTCTTGCCGGTCGCCATCTTTCTCCTCATGTGGGTTCTTTTCTGACAAATGTATCTATATAAGGAAAATTAAATAGAATGCATTTCCGCCCCGGGGGAAAGAGGACCTACTGCAGTGTCACTCAAAGTTAAGTAGCAGTTCTGGTCACCAGGGACCCTGTGCGGGATATTTATACTCCACCCCGGACCCAGGTCACTCTTGGATATAAAAATACCCGCGCCCCTGGCTCTGGGTCAGCTGTGGGTCAGCTGTAGGTCAGCTGTGGGTCAGCTGTGGGTCAGCTGTGGGTCAGCTGTGGGCCAGCTCTGGGTCAGCTGTGGGCCAGCTCTGGGTCAGCTCTGGGTCAGCTGTGGGTCAGCTGTAGGTCAGCTGTGGGTCAGCTGTAGGTCAGCTCTGGGTCAGCTGTAGGTCAGCTGTGGGTCAGCTATGGGTCAGCTGTGGGTCAGCTGTGGGTCAGCTGTAGGTCAGCTGTGGGTCAGCTATGGGTCAGCTCTGGGTCAGCTCTGGGTCAGCTGTGGGTCAGCTGTAGGTCAGCTCTGGGTCAGCTGTAGGTCAGCTGTGGGTCAGCTGTGGGTCAGCTGTGGGTCAGCTGTGGGTCAGCTCTGGGTCAGCTGTGGGTCAGCTGTAGGTCAGCTGTGGGTCAGCTGTAGGTCAGCTGTAGGTCAGCTCTGGGTCAGCTGTAGGTCAGCTCTGGGTCAGCTCTGGGTCAGCTGTGGGTCAGCTATGGGTCAGCTGTGGGTCAGCTATGGGTCAGCTGTGGGTCAGCTCTGGGTCAGCTCCGGCAGGAGTGGTGTCCTTTATTCTGGGTCAGTGGAGGCAGTGGAGACAGCTGAGTCAGCCTAGGAGGTCCAGTCCGAGGCCCGCTTTGCAGATTTTGCTCATCAGTGATGTGACCTTGGGCAGTTGCTCCATCATCTGATGCCTCCACTCCTTCACCGTCAAGACGGTGAACATAACTGCACCCTCTCTTGGTGGGCACCTCATCGGGGTACTGTCAGGTTTCATGGTCACAGTCTTCAAACCTTTCCACATAAACATCACATTACACTGGCCTATTTCCTAGTATGGACTGTCCTCCGTATAGATGTACAGTGTCACAGACAGATCGCCCTTTGTTCTGGGACAGGTAAATGCCGTTAAGTGCTCGTAAGAGAAGGGCTCTTCTTAGGTAAAATTTGCCTTTTTTTTTTTCATGCAAACATCTACACCTAAGTCGCTACTTCACATCTGAGCTAGAGTCGTGGCTATTGGCAAGTTCTGCTTCCATGTTAGCAAAAATCTGTCACTGTCCCAGAGAACCAGCCCGGGAGGGACTTCAAGGAGCAGGACAGATGTCACTGGAGGCCTGCGGTAGGAGCCAGCTCACCTCCAGGGGACAGAGGGTTGACACTTTCACAGAGGACAGGCCGGGACCAGGGTTATGGGGAAATAGAGAGAGGACTACGGGGCAAGGGAGTTCAGGAAGGGTAAGCGGAGAATTACTGAAAAGTTAGGCCGGGTGGGGTGGTACAACACGGCGTTTGTGGAGTGGCAGCCTTGGGTGTCCTTGAGTGAAGGCTCAGCAGGGCCTGGGGTCACCTTTAGGGACCTGGCCAGGTGCAGGGAAGCCAGGCTCAGGTCTCAGCAGGATGTGCGGGTAAGTGCGGGGGGGAGGGGAGCGGCTTGGGTGATGGTTGCTGTTGCCATGTCACCTGCAACCTTCCAAGCGTTGCCAGATGGAAGCATACCTGCCTGTTCAACCTGAGTTTTCTTTTGCGCAAAGGAAAGGAAAGGGAGTGTTGAAGGACGCTCAAGACGTGCAATGACTTTTTTAGGCCCCGTATCTGGAGATCAAGAAGCAGATGGACAAGCAGGACCCCCTGGCGCACCCGCTGCTGCAATGGTACCGCATTTTCATTCTCTTCCTGAAAACTGCCCTTTCTCCACCTGCTTGGGGGGCGCGGGGTGGGGGGGCGGGGAAGCCTGTGTTACAGAACCTGCAGGGCTCTGTTCCGCAGGCCTCTGAGGCTGTGGCTGCCCCCACGAGTCTCCCCGACTCGCTGTCGTTAGACCTCGCCCATCACTGTGAGGGAGGAGCGGGCTGTCAGGGCCGAGTGCACGCACAGCCAGGTTGACAGCAGTCTGTCTGCAGTGTAAAAAAATGCAGTGAACTGGATGACATGCTGGAACGGTTTTCGGTTTATTTAACTTTCTAGCTAACTGGGGACTACGTGGTGAAACTCCCTCACTGGGGACCACGTGTCTGAATGTGTGCGGGTACAATGTGCTCCCCTACAAGGACCGCGCACCTGTGACGAGCTCCTCCTTTGAGGGCAGCAGGGGAGGAGCCTGGTCAGGGCCCCTGGAAGGAGGGCAGGCTACGAGGGGAGGCGGGTGGATGACCCACCTTGCACAGTGCCGTTCAGGTCATTTGCCCGCTGGTTTCTCATTTTCACAATGAGAACCATAGTGTCTATTCACCATCCGGGGAAGGGTGTATGTACCTGTCTGTTCGAGATCTCGGGAAACTCAGACTGCGGGTTTCCCCACAGTTATCATGCAGAAATGCAAACGTAAACACTCCGAGAGGTGGGTGCGAATAGTGTTTACTCTGTGCTCCAGCCAGAAAGTTTTCACAGAATATGGAAAAATGGGAGAAGGCAAAGGACCCTGATACCCCGGGGTTCTGATTGCTTCACTTTCCCTTAGCCAGAATTTTACAGGACACATTGAGCTTAGTCTGATAAGACGGGGACAAAGATTAGGCTTAGAAATCTCCCTTCTTTGAGTGTTTTATGATCTGTTATTAAAGTCCTGAGTTCAGTAAAATAACGCATAGCTTTCATTGTCATTTTTAAAATTCTCGCTTTAGTCATATTCACATACAGATCTCAGCTGCCTCATCTCTTTTCCCCCTGAAGTCAGCCTGGATTATTTGCAACCCTTTCCTACAGCTTGTCAATCTTCTTTCAAGGTTAAAAAATATTACCAAAATGTTTTGCCATTTCCCCTGCTTATTATTTTGTGTACATGAAACAATTCTTTCAGATACCTGAATTTAACTTTCTCAGCTTCAGCGTCTAATGCTGAATAACAGTTTGTATGTAAACCATTGTATATGTCAGCCTAAAGGGATTCTCAGGTACTTAAAAAAAAAAAAGGTCTTCATTAAAACTCATTTTTAATTAGGTAATGTTGGGAGGTGCAAAGGAAGCAGATGGATGGATCAACTTCTGATCTTTGTAATATTCATATTATTGTTATTTGAAAGTATATTCAGGGGTGTTCATTCTGTCGTTTTTTGAGATTGTGATTATTAAAAATTACTTCTTAAGCTTTATAGAAGAAATGACTAAAGTATTATTTCCCAGATTAAACTATCATTTTGTTATATAAGCTCTTTAAATTGTTTCAGGAAGCAAAGCAAAATGGTGCAATTAAATAAAATTATTACTCAGTGTACTTTATGTCACAGTAAAAGTACGTTTCAATCCCTTGCCAACTCAGGAATAAAAACTTTAACCTTTTGCACTAGGATATCGAGTGTGACTTGACACGGTTAGCATCGGTAGCAGCTCGTATGTCGAATTGTATTGAATGTATCAATAATTTGAAATATAAAAAATCCAAATAAATAAGTTTGTATGAAAAGAAACTCCAGTTTTTTATTCTACTGCCACGCTTTGTAAAATCTGGGGTATTTAAAAAATTAAATCCCGAGTAGAATAAAGGAATCGAGAAAAAAGCAAGCGAGTGCAAAGGGTTCAATATATTCGGCAAATGTTTTTGACTGATGGATTATTTTAATTAATTTCAGGGTTATTTCAAGTAATAGGTCCCATATTGTGAAACTGCCAGTCAACAGGGTAAGTTGCTTTTTCACATGTGCCCAGGCCGGGGAGGAGCGCACGGCGGGGAGGACGGCCCTGTGGGTGGGTGGCAGCCTCTCCAGGGAATTAAACTAGACTTAGGTCAAGGCCAGGGCTTCAGGGTGAAGCTGCCGTATCTGCACCACCTTCCAGCTTTTTCCAGATGCCACGTTCCGGGGCAGGCTGACGCCCTGGCCTTTTAAACAGAGCAGAGTCAGCGTGAGATCGTTATTCCAAAGGCAGGAGGGAGACTGCCATCTAGGGCCTGGCCAGAAAGAGGCCATGTGTCTGTTCTCATTGTCGGCCTCCCGCTGGCGCAGCCCTGCTTCTCTGTCTCGGAGCAGATCATGCCTCCGGGTACCTCTCTGATCTGCCCAGTCCGCTTACAAAAGAGCGAACAAGCTAATAGACTCTGCTTTCGGCTCCCTTCCCGGACTCTCGCTCTCCGTCTGAATCTAACCTGTGAGAGCTCTCCCTTGCACTCGTGTGTAAGAGGATTCCTCGGGGCAAGGCGGCCACTAGACAGTGTGGTCAGGCAACTTATCGCGAAGGTTCTGCTTTACATTTTCTTTGAACAAAGCAGGAAACAGTATTGGAATGTAGGCAATTTCCAACTTTATGAATATATGCAAACACAGCATGATGATGGTCATTTTTGCTATTTAAACCTCTTGAACTAACTTTTCTTTTTTGCCTAGCAAACTCTCAAGACTGTTTCCCCAGTTGAATAGCCACACTTAGGGAATTGAATACTAAAATTCTTAAGAAGGAATGTATTTAGGAAGGCACATCTAAATATAGGTGACATGTTGGTCTCCGGTCCATTTTCTATTCGCCTAAAGCCGTGGTCGGCAAACTGCGGCTCGCGAGCCACATGCGGCTCTTTGGCCCCTTGAGTGTGGCTCTTCCACAAAATATCACGGCCTGGGCGAGTCTATTTTGAAGATGTGGCATTAGAAGAAGTTTAAGTTTAATAAATTTGGCTCTCAAAAGAAATTTCAAACGTTGTACTGTTGATATTTGGCTCTGTTGACTAATGAGTTTGCCGACCACTGGCCTAAAGAATTGTCCTTCATACCGGCAATTCCATGACTTACTGTGTATACCGGGTTGGGTTTGTGTTTTTCTTAATGAATGGTTTTGTTAATGTGATTAATCTAAATTCATGATGGTTTGAAGCTAGCTAGTTCTGAAACCAGTAAACTTTGAAATTGTCAGCAGCCCGATCACACGTTGAATTGAGCCTGTTCCCGTTTGTCTTCCCTTTCACTGGCAGCAATTGAAGTTCATGCACACTCCGCACCAGTTCCTGCTTCTCAGCAGCCCACCAGCCAAAGAATCCAACTTCAGAGCCGCCAAGAAGCTCTTCGGCAGCACCTTCGCATTTCAGTGAGTGCTGGTGGGGGGGATAAAAGGGGGGTCCTGCCGCCCTGGGTGGGGAGGGCGCCTCTGTGCGGAGCCAGCTACACTAACTCTGAACGCTGAGCAGCCAGCTACATAACACTCAGCCTGGAAACTCACTGCTTTCAGAAGGCGCCATGACTTGTGTTTTTTATTGTTTTTAAAAGATCATTGATTTCTGGTTATGCGCCCCCCCCCCCCCCATTCCAGCGGCTCCCACATTGAGAACTGGCACTCGATCCTGAGGAACGGCCTGGTCGTGGCATCTAACACGAGGCTGCAGGTGAGTCTCTGAACGCCTCCCCGAGTGCGCCCTCCTTAGTCCTCAGGGTTGGAGCTGGGTGAGCAACCCTGGGCTTAAGTTTTACTTGGAAAGAGAGAAAATATCTGGGTATTTTTTAAGCCCATGGGATTTGTAGGAGGCGTAAGTAGTCCGCACAGAGGAACGGAAGCAGAACAGGTTGGCTTGCCCATGAGAAGACCACTTTGAACGTAGGTAGAAACAGCTCTCCCGCACCAGGAAGAGCCTCCGTGCATCCTCTGTCTGTGGAACACACGTGTTTTGAGCACTGCTTCGGGGTGAACGAGGGAAGAAACGGGGGCTAGCGTGGACGCCACGGGGCCCTCGGTCTGCTGCCCAGCTCAGGCAGCACTGGAGCGGCAGCACACGGTCCAGGCCTCGTCACTCACCCCTGCAGCCCAGCATCCCGCTGGCCACGGCCCTTTCCGCCTGGGGATGTGGGTGGTCAGGAAATGAGGGGCTCGCCCCAGCACCGGTCCCACACGCTGGACCCCACGCTGGGCCCCACACGCGCTGGACCCCACGCGCTGGGCCCCACGCGCTGGACCCCACGCGCTGATCAGCTGAGATGACTCAGTTGCAGTAACGCTCAGAGATTCAGTTCGTACCGAAGAGGGTACAAAGGCCGAGAACCTACCGACGCTAAGAGAGAATGTCCTCGTGCGGAGGCATTTCTCCGGCCAGGGTAGCGTTTCAGCGAGTGAAACTCGGCGGCTGGAAAGCGTGCAGGCTGAACGTGGGATCCCTGCGTGCAGTGCTCATCTGAGTAGGCCCTTCGGGTTTATGAGCAAGTGGGTACCAAAGTGTTTGGAATATTTTTAAATGATCTCAGAGAGGTATCCAGATCCTCACTGTGTCAGCCCGGATCGTGCTCAGAATTGTAGACTCCAGCACAAATGCCCACGACTTGCTCGCAGGAAGCGGCCCTCTGCCGCTGCGGTGGGAAGGGGTGTTTCCTCTGGCTGGCTGGCCCTTTCCACGTGTCACTGACCTTGAACGTTAAGGACAAGGACCTCAGTGTTGCTATTTTCACATTAGACCTCGCAGTAAGCGCTTTGTCACTTCCTCACAGCCAGCCCGCCCTGAGATCGATGGCCTCCTTTTGTAAAATATTAACATCGGAAACCCTCGCTTTCTCCCCGCCTCTCCCCTGCAGCTCCACGGCGCCATGTACGGCAGCGGGATCTACCTAAGTCCAATGTCAAGCATATCATTTGGTTACTCAGGTGAGCTTGTATGTCACGTCTGCCCTCAGCACAGATCAGGTTTGTGTTTCTTTATTGTTGTATATGCCAGGCGCGATTTTCTAACAGGTGACTGAAGCTGATTTGACGTATTTGTATTTTTTTTTTTTTTATCAATGTCAGAAGCAAAACAAAGCGCACATTTCAAGATGAATGCATAACTATTCCCTTACGTGTCCAAGAAGCTATATATGTTTTGTCAATTTCAAAATCAATTTTAATTTTGGATCAGCCATTTCTATATGTATTCTGTCCACAATTAAATACTGAAAAGTAGTCATACATATCAATTCACAATCCCTGAGTATAATTCCATAGCATGCCAACTTCTTTGGATTATTACATATCCTGTAGAGAAGTTTTAAACAGTATGGAAATTGTAGAGTTAGAAAAAAACGCCCTTAAAATCTTCCTACTCGTTGGCAACTTGTTGGTAATATTTTGATGAAATTGAGGGGAGGGGGGAACTGTCTTAGAACCGATTGAAAGCACGTGCTGTGAGGAGTGTGGTCAATTCAAAATACAGAAGGAAGGGCCAGCAGATTGTTAGCAACGACTCCCCTCACACGGTGGCATTTGGGGTAATTTCTTCTTTTTCTTTTTATTTTTTTGGGAATATTTTTAAATGACCAGTGTCATTTTCAAAAACAACGTTTTTTTCTGTTTAAATACAAAGTCATTAATAACAAATGAAATTTTCTCCTCCTGTTCTACAACCTGTGTTCGATGTGTTTCCCGTCTTATGTTCATATGCCTGCACATATAGTTGATTTTGCTTCTGTGTTCGTGTGTATGTGCATGTGTGTGTGTTGTGTGCGTTCATGTGTGCGTGTGTGCATGTGTGTGTGTGTGTGTGTGTGTGTGTTATGTGATTACATTAACCAGCCCCAGGAGTGCGTTCTGGGTGCCTGGATGGTAAGATCCCCTGGGGAGGAAAGGGTATGTGGAGGGTGTGGTAACCAGGTGAGCGTGGGCCAGGCCTCCGGTCTCATTCCCTCGCCCTGGCTCCTGCCTTTTCAGTGGCAGCAGGCTGTGCTCAGTGGTTTGCGCTCACCTTGGGCAGAGCATGTGTCCTGGGAGCACCAGGTGGGCCCTCCGCAGCCGGGTGGCGTCACCTCCTGCCTGCACTGTTGGTCAGAGCATCCCAGGCCCTCTGCGCTCCGGGTTGGGAATTAGGACACGGAGGCAAAGCCACATGGCAGAGACGCACCTCGGTTGAGAAATATTGTTGCAGCAATTTTGAAAGCACAATGTGCCAAAATAGCTACGAAAATAAGTAATATTAGGAAGGCTAAGGTAGCATGGGCAATACAATGACCTAGTTCCACGGAGGAGGAAATAATTAAAATCAGCAGAAACCCGACTCTACATCTTATTAAAGCAGGACACAATCAAAACTAATGTGAGGCCACTTTACATAAAAACAGCCTCATTATAGATAAGAAAAACACAGCAAATCATCCAAGACGTGGATTTTCTGCTGCTTAAACTGGTGTGTAGGCCCCTTGGAGGGGCTCAGAGAAAGGACCGGGGGGTACAAATGGATGTAAAATCTGTGAGGATGTTCTTTTGTCTGGGTAGGGGGTCCAGAGCTGTCAGCAAATTCTTGGTGTCTTTGATCAGGAAAAATGTAAGAACCACGACAGTGAGATGCAGTGGCTTCCTTGCTGGTTTGAGGGCTGGGCGTCGGTGGGGGGTGTGGGTATGGGTAGAGAGCAGACAGTCTCCTGGGGAGGGTTGCAGCCCCCCCGGTGGGAGTTGGTCCACGGCTTTGCCCTCCTCCCGAAGCTTCTGAAACAGCAGCTACCACCCGCGACCACGCATCCTCGCGTAGAGCAGTGGATGATGTTTCAAATGAGCTCTAGCTGCCGCTCTCCCACGTCTCCCACAGATGGGAGTCCCCTTCTGTTATGTCCGAGGTGTTTCACAGTCAGCGGTCAAAGCTGAGACTTTGGGTGTCGTAGACAAAAGGACTCACATAGTTCTTCTTTATTAGGAGAAGTAGTAAATTCTTCATGGAATGGGACATATGTAGTATAAATATATATATCTTTTCCTTGGGTCGCCTTTTCCTTTTTAAACATATTTCTTATTGATTTCAGAGAGGAAGGGAGAGGGAGAGAGAGCTAGAAACACCAATGATGGGAGAGAACCACTGATCGGCTGCCTCCTGCATGCCCCCTCCTGGGGATCGAGCCCGCCAGCCGGGCATGTGCCCTGACCAGGAATCAAACCCGGGACCCTTCAGTCCCCAGCCCAATGCTTTATCCACTGAGCCACACCAGCCAGGGCCATACCTATTTTTTATATTGTTCGCATTTCCAACCCCTTATCGTCTCCTTCTACTAACCTGATGGTAAGAAGGAAAGAACTGGTCTAAAAGCCTTTAAAACCAAAATTTAAGGATTTTCTTATTGTCTCAAACGTACGCAAGAGAATTTCCCATTCCTGTTCCAATGCACAGAAAAACGCGCGCCTGTCTGCCTCCTACCTCCACCAGGACCTCTGAACCCCCTGACCCCCCACCCCGGGTGCCAAGGACACAGCGGCGGCTCCTCCCACGGGCCGCTGTCCCCACCAGCGGCCTCACGTAACCAAACCTTTGCTACAGTGGAACTTTGCCGTGTAGACGGAGTGTGTTTTGAGCTGTGTGGTACAGGGTTGCTCCTAAATGATTGTCTTGCTGATGTTTTCAGGGATGAACAAGAAGCAGAAGGTGTCAGCCAAGGATGAGCCGGCATCCAGCAGTAAAAGCAGCAATGCATCACAGGTGTCTAGCACCCTGCGTGGCCGCGCCCAATGAGTGGACACCCTGCCCCCCCTCCCCCCCCCCCCCCCCCCCCCCCCCCCCGTTAGCCGGCAGGGTTCCCAGAAATGCTTGGGCTCTCTAAGTCTGCAGAATTATTTTAAGTGATCATTACTCACAAGGGAATGAAACTCACTCTGAAATGTAATAACCAAAATGCCTTTATTCAATAAATACTCAGCAAGTGTGTATCGAGCTCCTCCAGCGATGCTGGAGGCTCTCCAAGGCATTAGGCTACAATGAGGATTAAAAATAGACACAGCCTCTGCTCTGCTGAGCGGAGAGAAGTAAGCTAGCTATACATTGAGGTGGACAGCCTGCAGATGGTAAATACTGCAGAGAAAAGTCGGGGGAGGGGCTGTCGAATGTGATGGCTTGGGAGATGGAGCTAGGATGCATGGCCAGCGGTGGTCGGGGGGATGTTCTGAGGTCTATTTGGCTAAAGGTCTGTAGGCGGTGGGACGGGGGGAAGGGGGCGCACATGTGCTTTCGGCTGTGGGAGGAAACGTCCAGGCAGAGAGGAGAGCAAACACAGAGCCCTTGTTTCTTTTATTTAAAATAGAATTTTATTAGAGGCCTGGTGCATGGATTTATGCACCCATGGGGTCCCTCAGCCTGGCCTGCGCCCTCTCGCAATCCGGGACCCCTCGGGGGATGTCAGGAAGCTGGTTTTGGCCCAGTCCCTGCAGGCCAGGCTGAGGGACCCCACGGGTGCACGAATCCATGCACCAGGCCTCTAGTATGCATATAAGATCTTTGGTTAACCTCTTCCTGCCTTCCCCCGAGCCCCCTTCCCTCTGAGATTCATCAATCTGTTCCATGTTTCCATGCCTGTGTGTTGAGCATCTGCCCCTGGTGGTCATTGAGCATCATAGCTACTGGCCAGTCACTTAGGCTTTTATATATATAGATTGATTTGCGAGAGGAAGGTAGAGGGAGATAGAAACATCAATGACAAGAAAGAATCATTGACTGGCTGCCTCCTGTACACCCCCACTGAGGATCAAGCCCTCAATCTGAGCATGTGCCCTGACTAGGAATTGAACCCATGACCTTTCGGTTCATAGGTTGACACTCAACCAATGAGCCTTGCCACTCAGGCCAAATCCCTTGTTTCAAAGAAAACAAGCATTCTGGACAAATTGAAATCCATCTGATGAATGATGTGACTCTAATTTTTTTTAAGAAAAAAGAGTAGAGCTAATGTAATATCTAAAAACAAACCCCCCGATTTTCCACACGAGGCAAATCTGACACCCCTGTGGCTGAGTGATGCTATAAACATGGGTTCTGCATAGTTAGGTGACTGGGAAAAACTGAGTTTAATGTTTGAGAGGCTCATGCTACTTTAATTTTATTCCCAGGGAGTAGAGATTCCAGCTTCCAGTAGAAATAAGTTTGAATTCTCTGCTGTGAGGCTATTGAAGTGTAATTTAGCATTTTTTTGTTCACTTACTTGGAGAGTGCTTTAACAATGATTATGTACAGTATTAAATGATATAGCAAATATAGCTGCTGTTCGGAAGCATTCTAGGACATTGCTGCTAGTCCAAGAGGCCTTTTAAAAAATGTGGGAGCTTTCTTAGTGACTATTGTTTTTTAATTATGACCAAGTTTAGTGACTGCCCCATTTTCACTCTAATTTTTAAATTCTTTTGGAATTTAGGCACAGAAAAAAGGACAGCAATCCCAATTCCTGCAAAGCCGTAACCTAAAATGCATAGCCTTATGTGAAGGTAAGTTGTAGTCCTTGCAAGCCTTATATCATTCACTCTGTCATGTCTGTATTTAGGAATTGGAGTGCATTAACAGAATGCTCGTAACTGAGCAGCGAAAGCATTATTCCTCAGGGCTGTCTCCAAGGGCACAGAGGGAACACGGCTACCATAGAGGTCGGAAAGGGCAAAGCTAAGGAGCAGGGCTGGCCAGAATCGGGACAGGGCTGTTTTACTCCCGGCAGGCCTCAGAATGGCGGTTACAGCCTCCTGGTCCAGTACTGCTCATCTCCTGTGAGGGTGCCCCCGTCTCCTTTAGTTGGCCTTCGAATGCGTGATACTATGAAACGTGGTAAAGGTGGACCGAGCACGGAGAAGCTAATCCCTGGGCCTTCCCGTTCCTGTACTGAACTTGTCTTTCTGTTCTGAACTTGGGGCAGAAGAGTGACTGCAGGCAGTGTGCAAGCTCATATACCTTTCTCTGTTCTTGACTGAAAATCTGACGTTGGCTGGGAATTCACCCTTGTGCTGGGAGCTTTGGTCGCCGCCGTGAGCGGTTTTGTGGGTTTGGGCCCCGTGCTGGTTCTCTGGGACCCTGGCCGCTGCCTGCACAGCCGAGGCAGCCCGGACCTGTGCCCTGCGACGGCGCCCCGGCCACGTCCCACCTGTGTCACGCCAGTCGTGTTGAATGGCATCTCGAAGCTCTTGTTTACGTTTCTCGGTCACTGACAATGTGAACTGTCTTTCAGGTGTTAATTGTGCATGTACTTTTGCGTTTAGGTTTCTAAGGGGTGGGATGTGGTGCCTTCCGATTAAATCCTTCTTTAATGGGACTTTCTGCCCACAGTGATCACCTCGCCGGACCTGCACAGACATGGGGAGATATGGGTCGTCCCGAACACCGAGCATGTCTGCACCCGGTTCTTCTTCGTGTAAGTGTCACGGCTCACACCTGTGTCACTGTCCTCCGTCGGTGAGGGAGGCCGCAGTGACTGCTCCCGCTGCCAGTGTGTAACACACGTCATTTCTATCAACTTCGTATTTTTGTTTTACTTTAATAAGCTGCAAGAAAACTGATATTTAAATGCTATTAACTTGGGAGAATGGAAGAAAAATATCTTTTTAACCATCTATCTGTGTTTATGTATGTGTATGTGTATATACATGTATGTATGTATATGTGGCTATATGTACATATACACAGATGCCATGTGTAGATATATATAGGCACATACGCTGACATATGCATCCTTTATTTTTATATATTGACAAATATTAGAAGGTGGAATGGAAACTATGAAAAGCTGGTTTACCTTCCATGGAATACAGGTTGGCATGTGGGGCATGGTGTTGTCGTTTTTCCTAAGGGGTGTGCTGACATACAGAGGCGTTCTTTTTCACCCCGAATAGACAGTGAGCGAGGTTGAGCTGCTGACTGTCACCCCCCCTTGCATTCTCCTCGTCCCCGGTCCGTCCAGGTCCAGAGAGGACTCGGGACGGTAGAGCATGCCTTGTGTACGTGTCTGTGACCGTTGAGAAGGAAGCTGGGAAGGGGCACGGGGTTGTTCCTCAGAAGCCGGTCAGAATGGTGCACCGAGAGCGTCAGGAGCGCAGCCCGGTGCGTGGCACGCCTTCCGCGCCCATCGGCAGGCTGGCACCCGGTGGCATGAGCCACTGCTTTCCTGCAGGCGACATGAGATGGGTCTCTTACGGTACAGTTTCACATGTTATGTAGCTATGGAGCCCATGTGCATGTGACGCCTGTTACTCATCGATTACACATCCCGAGACATAACCTGTCTGTAGATGTCCTCGTTGATGGCGAGGCAGAGTGAGAACTATGGAAAGCGCCCGCTTCTGATCAGACGGTGTGTGCCAGGCCACAGTCCTTAGCGGGTGACAGCCGCCACAGGCCCCTCGAGCTTCGTCGGGAGGTACAGGGCAGCGCCTCAGGGACTCAGCGGAACACACGTTGTCAGCCCGGCTTCCCGTATGAGCCAGGTCCTGAGACGTGAGACCATGTCTGTCACCTGCAAGCGGATTCCTTCAGATGTTGGGTTCGGGGGCACCGTGCGTCCAGAGGAGTCACCAGGCGGTTATGCATCCCTAGGTCCAGGGACAAGGACGGGAAGCGGGCAGCAGGCCCTGACGCGAGAGGCCTCAGCAGCTTTGACAGGGGCCGTGGCCTTCGGTGGAGGGACGAAGGCAGCCAGGGTGCCCTTATGGGGCTGGAACTAAGGGACTCATCCTCCTGCCCGTGTCTGTGCCGTGGTCAGACCCTAGGAACTAGAGGGCAAGGGAGCATGTGGACAGAGTCACAGGGCTCAGTCTCCGGGGCAGGATGCAGGGAGAGGTGGTGCTGTGTGGCCTGCAGCCTCCGGGTGTGTGTGTGTGTGTGTGTGTGTGTGTGTGTGTGTGTGTGTGTGTGTGTGTGTGTGTGTGTGTGTGTGTGTGTGTGTGCAGCCTCCGTGTGTGTGTGTGTGTGTGTGTGTGTGTGTGTGTGTGCGCGCGCGCAGCCTACCCCTTGAGATTACTGTGAGGACAAAGTGAGCCCAAGGCAGGTCTCTGCTGGAAGGCACTCATACCACTCGTTCCTTTGTTCTCTCTTGACCATCTGACTGTTGTCACTGATAGAAGATCCTTGCTCCAGGCCCCTCCCGTCAGAGCATGGGAGAGTACCACCTGCCAGGGCTGGTCCCCACCCTCCTTGAGATCCTAGTGCCTGCCGTGCCCCCTTCTGGAAGCTTCTCCTCGCTCCCTGCTGCTGCGACTTCGGTCACTGTGGAGTGCCTTGGGCACAGTTCTCTGTGGGTTCTTCTTAGACGTGTGGTCTTCTTCATGCCTCTGTACTGCCTGAGGTCGGGCTGGTGTTTGTGCCTCACACAGTGCTTGGCAGGTGGAGGAGTGGATGAAATGCCCGCATTGTAACTGCTTGCTGAGTATCGCCCCTCAGAAAGTCTGCGAACACCTTAAACTCAGCATGTACCAAGTGGAGCCCATTATTGCTAAACCCCCTGACCGTTGTCTCTGCTCCCCAATCTGTGCAGTGATTTCACGCGTCAGAGCCTTGGGACCTGAGCTGTGGCTTCCATGTCTGTGCATTTGCTCACTGTGGCCATCGCTCCCAAGTTCATCTTTTCCGTTTCCTCCCGTCAGTACCTTTGTTTCCATGGATATGTCATTCTCTCCCCGGAGCACACCAAGAAATACCAGTTATTCTCCGCGCTCGGATTTCCTCTCTGCTCCCAATCCGTTTTGTACAAGCCGGGTTTATTAAACATTACTGTTATCACACCTGAGATACTGTTTAATGTACAGAAACCAAACCGACAGTAAGCAGAAGAGGAGAGAATCACCCATAACATCCCACTCACAGTTGTTCTTCTGGTGTGTAGCCTACTTTTCTATGCGTATACATAAGATCATGCTGTTCATTTCACACTAGAGGCCTTCGCAGTCCCCAGCTTCATCTGGAAGGTCGTCCGGAAGGGCGTCCGGAAGGTTGTTCTGTCTGGCCTAATTAGCATATTACGCTTTTATTATTATAGATTACTTTTCCGAAAGCAGACTTTCGATGATTCCTTGCAGGCTGCCAATTTTTAGCAAATATGGCCTTCTGCAACATGGAGCCCACTGACTCACTTCAGTTACCCTACAGACCACCGATTGAGTAGAATTACTGTCCAACAGCTTAGAGTTCTTCCCACGACTGTGTCCACTCTCAGTCAGTCCAGGTGATTGGCCTTCTCACCAGCCCTGCCTTCTGCTAGTCTCCCAAGTCTTGACCACATGGGTGTAGGTATTTCTCTCTTTTCACGTCCAGCACAGCTAGAGAGCAGGTCCAGTTCCTGAGTGGGGGTGGCTGGGGATTGAGAAATAAAAGAAAGAGACAAGACATAAAGATAGAAGGAAAAAGCTGGGACCGGGTGGGACCACCATCCTCTTCTGATGGAGAGACAGGGACAGTGACCCAGAGCCAATCCAGCGAGTTTATTTTATATCCCAAATACCAGGAATTTTCATCAAAATGTCAAGACAAAAGAAGATTATTTGCATTCTTGAGTAGGCCCTGAATATTCCTGGTGCTAGGCTGGATTTAGATATCAAAACCACTTCACCACACCATGGGCTGAAATGAAGGTCAAGCTGACACCACCCTTGCCCTTTTGGCAAGGCGTGTTCCCAGGGCGTGGCTTTGCCAATGCCACTGGGTTCAGCTGACAATAATTAAGGAATGCCCATGTGCCTTCCCAGGGGGCCCTCTACATCGGGCGTCCCCATAGGCCTTTCCAGATGCCCCCCTCAGACGAGATACTGGTCTTCACCCCTAATTTTGCTCGCCCTGTCTTTGCACTTCCCCGGCTCCTTGTCCTAAAGTCACTTGCATAACTCTATTATCTCCCCTAGTAAAATGCAAATTATGTTCCTACTTGGGCCTCTCCTGTTGTCTTGTGCAGAAACACCGAGTACTAGTGAATGGGTGTCATGAGCAAAGACCGATGTGGTAACTTAATGGAGAGGGTGGACACATCGGGTTTCTCGTGGGGACTTGGGTGAGAGCGCGACATCAGTCCGTCCACAGTGAGTGTCGTTCTGCTGCTGGTGGAAAACAGGGCTATTGCTTCTGGGTTCCAGATTTAGGGAGACAGAGACGAGTTACCTGTGCCAGTCTTAGGCTTGCTACAGAGCTGTGACCCCGGATCGACAATAACGGTTGTTAGGACATTCAAAAGTCTCTACCCTCAAGATTTCCGCACATCCCCCAGGGAGTTCCCAACAGCTACGTTCCCTCTGTCACCTTATTTTCTCTCTCGTAGCTTTTGAAGCAAGTTGGTTGATTTTCCAATTATTTTCGTAATCTTTTTATACTCCTGGGAACACACGCCATTTTTGTTCCCTTTTAGGGGCTTTCATTTTCCCTTCTTTATAAAACCCCGGTCAGTATCTCCTTTCCCTGTTGAGATCGTGTTCTGTTTCTTTTTAAAACCCTGTTGCTTTCTGGCCTTGAAGGAGCTTCCCATGAACAACCCAGCATCTGTCTGCAGCGCTAACAAAGAGCCACCGAGTGCTGTGTCTGCCGAGGCCGGTGCCCTGTGCCACCATAGCCACGTGTCTGAGCGCTGCCAGCCCACCACGGCGGGGCAGTTGGTTTCCCCTTAGAATCAGGTCTGCTCCAGAGTTTCAGACACTGACTGCTTTGGGCCAGTTTACTCTTGAGCTGATGCGCTTCTTTCAGGCTTCATTGGCAGTGGGGAAATGGGCCTTTTTCTTAACACTTTCCATCTCAGCCTTGCTCTTGCTCTTGATCTCGCTCTCCCTCCCCCTGTGCTCTACGGGGATGGAAGTGCAGCACCGGGAATACAGTCCATCTATCGGAATCACTGTGTATGGGGCCAGGCGGGTACTGGAAATATGGGGGGGTGGGGTCACTTAGTAAAGTACATTCCTGTCTAACCCTACGCTGCACACCTGAAACCAATAGAAAATAATATTGAATGCCAACTGAAAAGTAAAATTAAAAATACAAACAAAAAGAGTAACATCACATGCTGCAGACTGGAGCGTTTATAGCAAATAAAATCTCCTGAATCCATCAACGAGGCGGCCACGGGCAGCCGGTGTCAGTGCCTGTCAGTAGAGGTGTAGGGTTAGACAAGTGACTACAGTGGCTGGTGGGGAAAAGGAACTGTTTTATATTACAGACAAATCTTAACCAAAGGTCAGCTTTCACCTAGAGGGAGTGCAGATGGTCGTGTGGAGACTGGGTACCTTTTTCAACACTGTGTCCAAAGTAGAGAGGACACAGTAGGTGTGTTGACTGTACCAAAAATACCACGGAGCGAGAACCAACAGGCGTGCATATGAGGAAATTCACAGTAGAGATGCAAGTGGGCTGGTATTTGAAATTGGGAAGCCATCAAGGACCGAAACATCCTGGTCAGTATGGCTCAGTAGTTGAGCGTGGGCCTGTGAACCAGGAGGTCACGGTTTGATTCCCAATCAGGGCACATGCCCAGGTTGCAGGCTCGATCCCCAGTAGGGGGCGTGCATGAGGCAGCCAATCAGTGTTGGCATTTCTCTCCCATGGATGTTTCTGTCTCTCTCCCTGGAAGTCAGTGCCCTAGTGCCACCAGTCATCACATGTCTGAGCTTTCCTTTCCTTTCCTCTCTCTCTCTAAATACCAATAAAAACATATTAAAAAGAAAGAAGAAGGAGGACCAAAACAGTTCTCAGACCTTGCCCTCTTCCCACTTCTCTCAAAGGACCGTGTCTCCCTGATAGCTGATTTGTTCCCTTTCCGTCATTCTCTGTTGTTTTCCATCGTCTGCATCCTGGCGGCGCTGGCCACACTGGCTTGGTCAAACCGCACTGTCTCCGGCGGGCAGGTCACCTCCCCAGCCTCGGCTCAGATTTATGGCTGCTTCGCTGACCCTCAGCCAATGGGGAGCCAGGATTTACTCAAAAACCAGGATGACAGACGTTCTGCCCAGTAAAATATGCATCTTTACCTATTCTTTCACAAAGCACCTGACTAGATTTCAACACTGCTAAAGCATCTCACTTTACACAGTCTCTGGTTCTTCACAGGGAGCGCACTGCTTGATCTGAGGACATATTTATAACTGGCTGTGTACCACGTACGCCACTCTTTCCCTTGCAGTAGTATTTCAGCATGGAGGGTCCTGCATTTACATGTATATATACAGTCCTACATGTACGTGTGTGCACACACTTGTGTGGTAAGAATAGCAGTGATGGCAGGCACCCTTGAGTCAGTGCGTGGGAGTTTGAGCCTGACACCGATGGTTACCCCGGGTGCTGGAGCAGTGGGTTAGGGGGCCCTGGGTTCCCATTGCTGTCATCTGCTTCGTTTCCCTGTGTTGGCTCTCTCGGGAGGATTTGTGTATGGCGAGGGAGAGACATGAATCTCCGAGCCCGGGCTTACCTGGTTATATCTGTTTGGGAGCACTTACTGCTTCTCTAAAGCTTCCGTCGTGAAGTCATTCCCACGAAGTAAAATTAATTCATTGCCTGTTCTGCTCTGAATGTTATCATGGATGTTTAAAAATTCATTCTTGGGAAATTTTTATTGCCCAAGTAAGTTTATGTGAGGAGATGAATTACCATCTAGGATGTAATTATGTCTTTCTAAAGGATTCGATAATTGCTGTCTTTCAGCTTGCGTTGTCACTGCGGTGGCTTGGCTAAACTTAGCACGTGCGCGTGCGCGCCTTGTCATGGGAAGGAGCGCATCCATGAGAACGTTATCTCAGACCCGCATCAATGAGATGTTATCTCAGACCCGCATCCATGAGAACGTTATCTGAGACCCGGATCAATGAGACGTTATCTCAGACCCGCATCCATGAGACGTTATCTCAGACCCGCATCCATGAGACGTTATCTCAGACCCGCATCCATGAGACCTTATCTCAGACCCGGATCCATGAGAACATTATCTGAGACCCGCATTAATGAGATGTTATCTCAGACCCGCATCCATGAGAACGTTATCTGAGACCCGGATCAATGAGACGTTATCTCAGACCCGCATCCATGAGACGTTATCTCAGACCCGCATCCATGAGACGTTATCTCAGACCCGCATCAATGAGACGTTATCTCAGACCCGTGGAGCCGCCCGTGCAGGGGAAGGCCTCACTGGTCACCGGGGTAGTAAGCAGAGGTGGGCTTGGAGAGGCATGGCCGCAAGCGAGGTGCTCTCTTAGAGTCGTTGGAGAGGAAGTGAGCGCAGCGGGAGCAGCCAGGGTCTAAGGAGCATGAACTTGACCCGGACTGCATGCACCGCTGTGGCCTGTCTGCTCAGGGCGCTCCTGCAGCTCCGGCGGGCTTTGTGGGCGATTAGAAGTTCAACTTTCCCAGGATGGAAGGGCGAGGGCGAGGCATAACCGGGTGTGGAGTAGCGCCAGCTCCTCTGCGCGGTGCACAGGCGCGATCGGAATGCAGCCGAGAGGTCGCTGGCTTTCGCTGTTGCTTCCCCGGGCTGCCGTCTAGGCAGCAAACGGCCTTTCTGAGCTGTTGGAGGTGCTCTCTGAGTGCCTGGGGCGCTGCCCCTTTGTTCACGTACCATGTCTCTGCTTTGTGCCGCAGCTATGAAGACGGCCAAGTGGGCGATGCCAATATCAACACGCAAGAAGGAGGCATCCACAAGGAGATCCTGCGCGTCATCGGCAACCAGACAGCTACCGGTTGAAGGACCGCCGTCTCGCTCACGGGGTCTGAAAGCCTTCCTCGGGTTCAAAGCTGGGTTTTGAACTGAAGAAGAAGATGAAATAATTTATTGTTATTATAAACAAAATTAATCCTTTGAATACTGATTTTTTTCTTAGTATTTCTAAGTATCTCATTAAATACCTAAAATGGTATGAAATTTACCAATTGTAGGGTTATGGAATCTAGTAATAAACTTACAACAGCACTTAAACTGAAGTTTGGGTTGCTCACACAATAAACAGATTGAAAAAGCAGTTTTGTGCTGATATTTTTATATTAAACTCTTTAATTGGAAGTTTGGTATTATATACCGACACTTTAGGTTACCAAAATCGCATTGAGAACGTTTTATAACGATGTCTAAATCTCTAAGATACTTTGCAATAAGTAAAATGATGTTTGCACATTCTGACGTGCTATATATATATATATATATATATATATATATATATATATATATACTTAGTGGTATGAACATTCAACTATTTTGAGGAGGGATGTTTCCTATTCTCCTGTTATTTTTCCTTATATGAAAACAATTAGTCGTAGATGCAATGCTTTGCCCAAAAGTTTGTAATATACATATCTATAGACTCATGCATCCGAATGTGTGACTGTGCACATGTGTATGTATATATGCACATGTGTATTGTGGCAACAGGTGGCGTAGCTCCACAATTCTACT
Source organism: Ia io (assembly GCA_025583905.1). NCBI lineage: Eukaryota > Metazoa > Chordata > Mammalia > Chiroptera > Vespertilionidae > Ia > Ia io. The sequence continues at coordinate 3,474,049 of JAJQQW010000010.1, read as the reverse complement.
CTCATTCAGTGACAAGAAATAATATTCAGTAAGCAGTAAATCTGGACAGAAACCAAGATATGAGCCAAATTTACCATTATTCATTCACTGACAGTATTTGCTAACAATTTCTCTATTTGTTTAAAGAATGTTTTCTTCGGTTAAAATTCAACTCGTTAATAACATTATGTAAAAGTCTTAATTTGGAAACATAGCCACCCCTGGCGGACTAAATCTCTACAGAAATGATCACATGTATTCAACAAAAGGTCTCAGAATTGTAACAGACAGTATCTATTTTTTATTTCCTACAACGGAACATTTTTTAAAATTTATTTAGACCACACCAGCATTTTTATATTTTTTCATCTAATACCTCTGCATATTTTTTTTCATATTGAGAAATAAGATAAACTTTGAAGTTTCTTTTATATTAAAAGAACACAAAACAGGTTTATAGGGAACAACACCACCAGCGCCCGTCCTCCTGTCCCTGGTCACGTGATTGCCAACAGCATGTCTTGTTCCTTTGGGTCCTAACATTTTTCTCAGTCATTACAAGTTGTCATTGCCAGTGTCTCATTTTCCCACACGATGTCTTGGGAATAGGCCATTCACGAGAGCAGTTTAATGATCGTGTCTGCCACTCTATTCAAATCCTGAATCAAGGCTCAGATCTGATTCTAACTGACTTAGAAAAAAAATAATCGCGTGTAGTCGTTTGCAAGTCTAACGTTACAACTTCTGTGTTTATTTCCTTTGGCATAGAAGGTGAGAAAGAAGAGGCCCTCCACATCGTTATGGGGTGCTGTGGAAGTGTGTAGGGATCTTTTGTTTTCTTCTATTGTAACTAATTGATTTCTGCAGAGACCTGAAGTGGCTGGGATATTAATCCTTGTGACCCCATCCACTTAAGACCTTGACCTGTGTTGAACCCAAAGTGAGCCTGAGGGATAATGTTGGCATGCGAGGGCCCAGGGGCGGTGTCTTGTTTAGTCCTGTGAGCCGATGCTGGAGGACTTGGGGAGGGCCAGAGGAAAATTTTTCCAAATTACTTTGATGGGACATTTTATATCTGACATAAATATAAAGATGTAATAGCAGGATTTGGAAATCGAGATCCTGGAGCCCCACTGTTTGTCCACTAGGACCACTGAGGCACCTCCCCAAACTCTACAGAGCCTCCACGCATGATTGCAAGCCACTGACCTAACTCAGTAAGGGCTTACTGAACAGCGGAGTGGCCTGGAAGGTGTGTAGCGTTAGAATATGACCTGCCAGTGTAGCTTCAAGGACTGGGGAGACTAGGGAGGGGAGGAAAAGCTAGCATCGTAGACACTTGTGCCAAGTTAAGAATGAAAGCAGGTTCACCTCTCAGAGCAAGGAAAGTATTTGATCCTTTTAATGCCTAATGATATTATAGACAATAGGCACCTTTTATGATGACAAAATGAGGTGACTTCTAATGATAATGGAATGGAATGCTATTGCCAGGCAGAATGACACATTTTAAGGTGTTTTTTTTTCCAAAAATTGTCAGATCCTTTGTAAGCAAATATTCTAAGTGGAGCCTGTTTTTTCATTGGAATTTTGGTATCAGTATGCTACAGGATACTGATGCCTACCTTGATTTCTAAAGAATCTAAGTTTAATAAATACCATGAGTAAATGAATAGCATGCTTCCAAGATCGAAGCAGGTCCTTACAATGTGGATGTTTAAACATTATTGTTGTCTTGCCTTGATTCAGTCACCCCATTAAGATACTATCCATTGACTTGATGATTCCAAACGTGATATTGTATTGTATTTTTATGATTATTTGAAGTCTCTTCACTGCTGCTATGTAATAGTTTATTAATTGTGTAGCCATTACTTCTTAATATGAACCCACTGAGCAAAGGCAGTCATTTATTTTCATTCTTGGAGTAAGGGAAGAAGAACCTCATTTATTTGTTTTATTTTTTTCTGCCATTACTGATTTTGTAAACATTTCACTGTGAATAATTTGTCCTCTTTTATCATTCACTGTATTAAAAAAAATAAAATAGTTGAACATTGGAGAAGAGAAAAAGCAATAATATATTATTACTATAGAACGCACTATGGTAAGGTACTTTAGTGGTGCCTTAGATTGCATTATGTTGAAATGGTTTGTATTTTCGTTGCTCAGCAAATCTCAGATGTTGGCCTTGAAGGTGGTTTTTAAATTTAAAATTTTGAATAGGAGTACAAAATTTCAATAATAAGATAGCAAGCTTAAGGGCTTACTGTCAAATACTATGTGATGTAAGAAACCAACCCAAGCTGTTGTTAATGCTCTGAATATTTCTCATGGAAGCGCTTAGAAAAGAAATCCTCCGTTGGGCTCCCCTTTGCTTAAAAGACAGGAAACCTTTACTACGCAAGTCTATTGTCATTGAAAGAATCTTAGCAGGACTTGATACCACAATACCCACAACTTAATTAGGGCGTGGGGTTTCAGAAAGTTTTAAGGCAAAAAGCTGTCATCCTTGTTAAGTCTGGGTGACTTCATCAGGCAGTGATTTTGTCTAACCGGTCACTCAACCGAGGACTGTCTACCGTCCAAATGGATGGGTTTCATGGTGGCACCTGAAGCACATTTTTAAAATATTACGATGTTATTCTATTGTCTCACTGAATTCTTCATCATAACACTACCTCAAGACAAATGATGGACTCTTTGTCAAGGTAAATTGAGTTTCCAGTATAAGAAAGAAAAGGAGTTTTACAAATGGAAGCCATCAAACTATTCAATAGTCAAGACCACACTCGACAGAGATATTGTTGATTGCCCCTTGACAGCACCGTAATACAGATATTTCAGTCACTGGTGATGAATGACCTAGTTAACACCCAATGAGTAATGAGAAGGGATTTAAATCTGCAACATTTGAAAATAATTAGTTCTCGTTAAGATTGGTTTTCTACATGGGCCAATTTTATGTCCATTCACCCAAAGCCACAAGTTTGCCCACCCTAAATAGTGAAAGGATTAAAATACCCAATTCCTATGCCAGAATGGCAGGTGAAACATTCGAGTATTTTTGGCATTGAATACCTGCCAAATTTTTGTCCATTATATGTCAATTTGATGTACATTATGACCTAGTTAATTTTTCTTGGGGATTTTGTAAACACCATGGTATATTAGGATACATTTTTTGTAGGTCAAAAGAATTTCAATTAGTTTTTAGACAAAACATACCCACGAGTGTGAAGAAGCTGTGTGAAGAATAGATTCCATTACACATTTACCAGTGGGTCAGTAAAAAAAGTAGCGCTTATTTACATAGTCCACATAATTTAATGTTCTAAAAATAATTTCTTCAATCTGCCCAATATTTAATGTATCACTTGAGATTTTAAAATATGCAGCCACTCCTTTCTGTAAACACGAAGATATGCCTGTGTTTCTTTAACTATATAACCTTTCTTTACAATAAACTTCTTGACTTTTGTGCACAAGATAGTATTGCAACCTGCTCTGTAGCCTTTGGTGCCTTAGAGTTATTATAAATATTTAACAATATGTACATAATGTAAATACTGCCAAGAGATCACTAAGGCCAAATATTTTCTCTATTCACTTTTTATTGCACTTGCTTTCTATTGCTACTAAGCCTCTTTTATCCAGCTTTGTAATAGTCCTAACATTGTAGCCGATGTAAATGTTTACTTTCAATAAATCTGAATTTGTTTAACACGCACGGTATATGTGGGCACTGCTTTGGAAACTCGCACAGGCTTAGAGCCTCCTCAGGATGAGTCTTGCTTCTGGGGACCAGATACTTGACGTTCTCGACAAACTCTAAAAATGAGGTTGCCCTGTTCGCTTATAAAATACCTTTAACATAAGAGGGAATAAAAGAAAAATATCTTATCAGTTTTCTCCAAATAGTTGCTATAGATTTATTGATCGTGTGAGTACCACTTTAATTTCAGATTATGTCAAGAAATACAGGATTGAAAAGAAAGATTTTTGTATTGTGTCTGTGTGCTCTGTGTACAAACGCCTTGGCATGATACCAAAAGGAGCATTTCAAAGGAACCCGCCTGCATTGCCTAAGCGTTTCTGACTTGGTTAATAATCGGGGAATGATTTTTTAATACATCTCACTAACTGAATAAGACTTTGGTCCATAAATAAATATAGCTCTCTGAACACATAAATAGCGAATGTTTATGGGGAGCTAAGTTTATTCTCATAAATAAAATAATGTTTTACTTCTGTTACATTTCCAGCTAGGAAACCAGAGGTAGCAAGTGCCTATTTGTGAGACTCGATTTCAGTTACTCCACAAATGCTTGTTAAAGGTCTAGTCAGTCTAAGGACTCTATTCCTTACATAGAGATTACTCATCTTTTGCCTTGGCCTTAAGGAGCTTTCCATCTATTTGGGAAAAGAAAACAAATGCATTTCTATTGACACCACTTTGCATAATCCTTTCGCAACAAAGTCCCAATGATTCACTTGTCCATCTGCCTTCGCCCTGTACATGATGCACTTAATTTTTTGAAGTTTTAGTTTTTGATTCCTCGACCATATTTTTTATGACAGCTTTTTGACTTCATGGCTCAGCCTCACTGACGTCTACACCTGTCACTCCTGGGACACGGATCCATTCCTCCTCAAGGGAATGTGCTGGTGGGAGTGTGGGCCCAGGCCCCAGGTTAACCTAAAGCTGCAGAGGCTGGTTTTGTGGGAAGCCCACGCCGAGAGTCCCTGAGAATTTGTTGAATAATCATTTGGCCTCTGTGTCTGTTCTCCAATTCCAGGTCCCTCTGTTTAATTATCTCAAATAATAGTGACCTGTAATTTCATACAAGAAGAATGGGAATTTCAAAGGTGCCAAATACATAGTTTAAAAATGATGTCTTCTTGAATTTCAGGTAAGATAAGATTTTGATTAGATAGGATTTGCTTTATGTAGCACATCAGTACTTTCTATAGATTGTCTCATTTTCCCAACAAAATAACTCTATGAAATGTGTTAGCAGATATCTTTGTCTCTTACAGATGAGAAGTTAAGTGGCTTGCCACAGGGGTCAGGGTCTCTGAGTCTCATTTCTGTCCTGTCGAATAAGCCGTGTTTATTATCGCTAAAATCCCAGCGTGGCAGCACACACAGCAAATACAAGAATGACAGCAGGCTGGTGGGAGAGTCAATGAAGAGACAGGTCTGATGGGGATTGGGTAGCTACCATTGCAAGGCTGGCGTGGTTTTATTTTAGAGTCTGCAAGGAGCTAAGTCTGCACTTACTGTGCCTGGCAATGGGGGTTGTCAGCCCTCGGTGAGTGATGTGACAGTGGGCCTGGGAGCATGCTGGCAGCTGTGCTCAGGAGGATTTCCAAGACTGGCAGAAGCAAGAAATGGTAGAGACTGGTTTTTGTCATTCTGACGAGGGTATGCGGGACTGGATGGGGACCTGAGGAAAGAAGCAGGTGGAAGAGACAGGGTTTAGGACGAAGCGGTAAATGAGGAAAGCAGACCCAGTGTGTATGAGAGGGTAACGTGGTACATTGAGAGTGACTTCCCTCGGGCTTTTCTTGGAGATCAATCAAGGTTCTTCTGTTCCTGTTGGTATGCAGGGGCGCGAGGACTGACTGAAGCAGTGGCTGGCAACACTGTCTCTACCGCAAGGTGCAGACAATGAGAAGGCTGATTGACTTGCCTGCTTTCCCTCATCACCCCTCCTCCATGCTGCCAGACACAGGTGACTTCCGGTACCTGATAAATGTTTGGTGCTTAGTAGATACACAAATAAGTAAATCATAAATGTCTATCTGATGAAGGTGGTCTTGAAATAAAGTGACAATCTAAACATGTGTCCAGCAGGGGGCATATAACAAGCCAAAGCCATAATCATCATCATCACCATGGGCTCCAGCTCCAGCTCCAGTTCCATCACCTGCAGAAAATACAGGAACCCTTAGATCTTGGTATCATCTACCCTGTTACCCTTGAAGTTTATATTTTCATCTTCCCATTATTCATCTTGACTTTGGATCAAGCAATCCCTGGATTGAAAGGTCATTTTGAGGGCCCAGAATGAAACATAAAACTGGATACTTACCAATTTATAATTTAATGTCAGTAATTTGCATAACCAAAGGATCATTGCTTTGCTAAATAATTACCTTAAATAATGAGCTTCCTCAGCATATTTAAGAGTTCATTTGCATTAACTACTTGACGTACATGGCAGATGATACTTAAAGCTAAAGTACTAATATTCATTACCAATAAAAATAAATCAGCGATGGAACTAAGTACACCTATAATTACAAGTCAATGGGGAAATAAATTACCTCTGGAGAGCCTGAATCCTTCTAGCATGGCATAAATTGTAACGCACCCAAATTTCACTGCACGTACCAACTAGTCTGTGACATCTAACTTACTTTTTGCGGCTGTGTAGTTGGGAACATTTCTATTCTTTATGTATTTCCTGGTTAACTTCTGGGATCCATATTTCTTCACAGTAGTAGGCTTACAGCATAGTCAATGCTGTGATTCTGATATATAGCAGTGGAGGAGCAGTAGAGCTTTCTTCAATTTATGACTCAGAATCTTTTTCCTTGAGTGCCTGCCTATCGCAAATCTATCCATAATTCAAGGCTAAGCTCATGTACCCTCAAGTATATGAATATGTTCTGGAGCACCCGACCATAAACGATGTTTTTCTGCTCCAAATTCCTGCAGTACTTTGTCCTTCTCCTGTAGCACTGACTTAGTTACCACTTTTTTTGGCGCTCTTTTGCGTAAAAAATGACCTTCCCATCCAGGTATTGCGTGATCCAAAGTCAAGATGAATAATGGGAAGATGAAAATATAAACTTCAAAGGTGATAGGGTAGATGATACCAAGAGCTAAGGGTTCCCACATTTTCTACAGGTGATGGAACTGGAGCTGGAGCCCATGGTGATGATGATAATGATGTTGATGAATGCATTTTAATGCATTCCTGAACATTACACTCTATCTACCACACCAATAATCTCTCTTTGCTAATGTTATGCTTAATTTCATGACTTTAATGTGTTAATAGCATTTTAAATTTCTGTTAGTATGATTGGAAAAGATGACAGAGTCAAACTACTTTGGTCTGAAAGTGACCGAGGTCTCTCTCCTACTCTTCCATACCTTCTCTACCTCTGTTACCGAACCAGGATGACCTGGGGGACATAACGGGACAGAGTTGCCATTTAGCTACATAACAATTTAATGAATAATAGATTCATCACTTTCCATCCTTATTATGGGAGTTTCCTTAATTTGTTGAGGGTGAAGGAGACTGGTCATACATTGGACATGAGGCGAGGAAGATACGAAGCTGCATGTAGACATTGAAAACACATTTGAAAAATGCATGATTCACTTTTCAATATAAAGACATTTTTAAAATGTGTAAAACATTAAATTTCATAACTCCAAGGCGAGGCACAAGTAGGCCTACAGTTGTGGGTACACAAAACAAAGTTTATTCTTGTACGGTTATTTATTAATTATTGCATTATTTTCCATACGAACAATGGTGAGCCCACTTTTGTCCCTCTCTGTGTACCGGCTGGTTTAAACTGTTGTCTGATTGGCATCTGTTAACAGGGATCAGAAAAACCTTCAGCGTGCATAACTCCAAGAACGAGGGATTGGAAGAGGGCCCCGGGGCCTTTCCCATGGGACTAGCAGTGCTGATGGCGTACTGGCTGTCTTATCTCTGCTCCAGTCCCCTCCATTCCCAAAGCCACCAGGTGGAAAACCGTCTCTCTTGCCCACGACGTCCGCTCCATCTTTAAGAACTGTCAAGTCTCTTATCCCCTTGCTGTAGGGCAGTGGTTCTCAACCTTCCTAATGCCGCGTGACCCTTTAATACAGTTCCTCATGTTGTGGTGACCCCCAACCATAAAATTATTTTCGTTGCTACTTCATAACTAATTTTGCTACTGATAATGAATCGTAATGTAAATATCTGTATTTTCTGAAGGTCTTAGGTGACCCACAGGTTGAGAACCGCTAGCAGGGTCGCCTAAGACCATCAGAAAACACAGATATTTACATTACGATTCATTAACAGTAGCAAAATTACAGTTATGAAGTAGCAACGAAAATAATTTTATGGTTGGGGGTCACCACAACATGAGGAACTGTATTAAAGAGTCGCGGCATTAGGAAGGTTGAGAACCACTGGTGTAGGGCCTTTGGGAGGCCACCTAGAGGCACTGCGCTTGGATAGGCTTCTGCTGTGACCCCGTGGGCCTCCCCCTGCCCAGTGCCTGCCTTGGAGTGCCCTACCTCCCTCTGTGCTGTTGGCTTTTATTCACCCTAGAGCAGCAGTTACTCTTGAGTTTTCCAAATCAAGGAGCATCTGTACCAAGGCAATGTCACTTGTGATTTTGGGGCAATTTGTTTTAAGCTCTTTTTGTCACCAATAAAATGTTGCGGGGGGGGGGGGGGGGCAGGGGGAGGGGAGTCTCCAAAGTATCTCTGCTGCTGTGGACTGCTGTGATGTTGTCCTTTATCTCTTCAGAACTCTCTGGTTTAGCCCATGGTATGTGCCGGTTTCTGGGGCAGGTGTCTCTACATGCTCAGGGGTCGCCTTCAAGAAGTGGTTCTTGCCCTGGAAGAGTCTACAGTCGAGGGGAGCACAGGCAGAGGCGGTTACGATCGCAGGAAGGTGACAGGGTGGTTCACGGGGCCTTGAAGACCTGGCAGCGTCTCCCTCCAAAGGCCCTGTGGTTTCTCCTCACTCGGTGGCCCACACATCCTAGCATGGCATGCGGGTCCTCTGTGAAGAAACTGAGCATGTTCCCATCTGCATTCACATGTTACAGAGTCACTGCCTAGAACTTTTATTTCCCGTCGCACACGCCATCTCCCAGCCATGAGCTTGGGCATTTCTGGTGGTTCCGCCACCGTCTTCTGTAGGTCACAGCACCCACTTGCCTCCGTGCCTCCTCTAGACCGGAAGCTCCTCCCCATAAACAAACACAGAAAGCTGTGCTTATATTGTTTTTGTGTTGTTGTTTTTCATATTCACCGCCACCTGAGTAAGTTAGCAGCCAATATTTTGAATGAATAAATGAAGAAATACAGTTTGAGCCCTGGCTGGTTTGACTCAATGGATAGAGTATCAGCCTACGGACTGAAGGGTCCCGGGTTTGATTCTGGTCAAGGGCATGTACTTCGGTTGCAGGCTCGATCCCCGGCCCTGGTTGGGGTGTGTATGGAAGGCAGCCAATTAATATTTCTCTCTCTCACTGTCTCTCCCCCTCCCTCCCACTCTCTCTAAAAATCAATGGAAAAATATCCTCAGGTGAGGATGAACAAAAACAAACAAACAAAGCCAAGAAATACAGTTTGAAAATTTTGCAGGAGGAGCAGTATTATACGCTAGTGACACTTCCTTAAGGGATTCCTGCCCTTCGCCCCAAGGGCACTAAACTGTAAACTGAGGGGAATATATCTAGACCTTGTTTTGCAAATTCACTGCAGCAACATGGTGACCTTTGTGCAAATAGCAGCTAGAATCCTTCTGGGAAAGAAGGAAACATTGAACTTCTCCCTGGAGTCCTGGTTGTCCTCTGTGGTTTCCTGTTTTCTCTTGAACACACAGCTACCTCCACCACACATTGCTCACCCTGTTTCTCAGGCTTTGCCTGGCCTGGTCAGCGTTGCTGTGGTTGTTGGCTGGGTAGGGGAGGGGTAGCCTTAGACTCTCCTTTCCCCTGGAGCTGTGCGGCCTGCAGTCCCACGGGCTCCTCCTCCTCCTCCTCTGCTTCCTCCTCCTCCTTGTCCTCCTCCTCCTCCTTTTCCTCCTCCTCCCTCCTCCTCCTCCTCCTCCTCCTCCTCCTCCTCCTCCTCCTCCTCTTTCTCCCACCTCCCCTTTCAGCTTCAGCTTTAGGTAGGAAATTCCCAGGATACTGACAGGGACAGACATGTCCTTTGACAGAGCAGGTGAAGCTGCTTTATTCCTTTGGGTGTCCCCCTGATTACCTTTTTTTTGAAGCAAAAGAACAAAGGGCTGGGGAGGGTCGCCAGCAGCCCAAGTCCTCTTACACGATGGGGGAGCCTTCCAGAACTGGCAGGGCTACCAGAGGCGGACACAGAGGGCAGCCCGCACACTGCCTTTTATTCCTCCCGCAGCCCAGAGGAGAGGGCCCAGGTCAGAGCAAAGGAAAGTGGGTCGAGAGGGGGCCTCCTGCATAAGCTGGGCGCCCGCTGAGCCCAAGAACAAGGAGACAGATTTATTTCTCAGCCACTTCTCTCCCAGGCTGCTTTGGATAAACAACGTTCACGTCCCTTTAAATGCTCACTTGGTTTTTCCCTGTAGCTCTGGGCTGTTATTTCAAGGCGTCAAGCTTTTCAGGTTGAAAAATGCATGTTTGTTTGCCCGCTGTATTTCTTTGTATTGATCTACAGAAATCAGCGTTTCCTCGGCTTGATGGCCACCTCACTCTTACCCACACCCCCTTCCAGAACCGTCTGCTGAGCCGGACCGGACGTGTGGACACATTTCAGAGAGGTCAGCCGGGAGGTGAGAGGTGGAAGGTGGCCCCTGCTGCTGGGTGGTGACTCCATTGACAAGCTGCCATCCTTCTTGGGACCCGCACAGAAGGTGAGCGGCAGAGCACAGTCTGGGAGTCCAGGTCACCACCGTGTCCCCGTGTCCCCGGGACACTCACGGCCCGCACAGGGCAGGGATCAAAGCCAGCCAGCTGCGGCGGCGACAGGGCCGGCAGGGAACACGGCCCACGGCGAGAAGCTCAGTATCCAGCCCAGGCTGCGAGCTGGCCTCTCTTCACACCGAGCCTGCTGGTGGGCTCAGTTGCCAAAGAAAACCTGTCGTTCATTCCTGAGCCCTTGGTTTCCTCCGAAAGTGTGGAACGGGGCTGGCACAGCAGGGCTGGGCACCGATGCCTCAGGCTGGTTTGTCCCGGGATTCATCCACCCAACCTCATCTCCCACCGTCTCCCCTCCCACACCCTGAATCCAGCCCTCCTCCTCATCTCACCTCCTTCAACTTACCCGAGAGCCTTCACGCTCGTGAGGTCCCCAACGGCCTCCCCTGTCTAGCAGGCCCCCTTCTCTCGTCTCCCCGCCCTGAGCTCCATCCAGCTCTAGGGCCGGGCCGGCTCTGGGCCTCCTTCCAGGTCCACCTGCTGGGGGTGCCTCCTGAGGACGGTCCCGTCTCCCTAACGTTTTGTAAAGCCTGCAGGCCGGGGAGGGATTATTCATCCTTGGGATTTCTGCAAAGGTCAGCATGTAGCAGGTACTCAATAAGCAGCAATTGAACCAACAAACTGAATTGACCGACTCATTGGGTGCTAAGAGAATAGGAAAGTTAGTTCGAAAAAAGGTGGCTCTGCAGCCAAGAAGAATCCTATGGACTATCATTGGGTCAGTCCAACGTCTGTACTCACCCAGCACCCGATACACGTCTGTGGGCTCTCTAACTCACTTAGCTGTGGGCTGATGTTGATGTCTCTGCCTGCGGCTGGGCCCTGGAGTTCTCGCCGTCTCGTGAGCCTTGGCCGGGTAGGTCTCCCACATACCTCAGTGGGGGAGCTGGTTACCCGCGCAGAAGTGAATGAATGAGTGAGGACTGGCGTTCCCAGTCGGGCCCCCACGGAATCCCTCCTCCGGGCCATCAGGGAATTTGGTCCTGTGTTGAAGAGCCCCCGGTAGGCCCAGTGGGAACACATCCCTGGGCCAACCAGGATGGCGAGGATGATGAGGGCCTGGGGGGAGCAAGGGGGACCGCACGACGTGGACATGGGAGGTCAGCGCCACAGACATCCAAAGCCTGACTCAGGTGGCTGTGCCCACTCCTGTGGGCAGGTCACCACGCCCCCTGGGCCCTGACACGTGCTGGTTCCCTGTCATACACGATTCTGCTCAGACACAGACCTCGGCCATCCCCTCGCTGTCCACACAAACATGCTCCATGCCACTGGCACGTTCCCGAGTCCTTTCAGCCGCCCTTTCCCCGGGGTTTGCTCAGCGGCTCTTCCTCAGCTGCCCACTCCCAGCATTTCACACTTAACAGGAACTACAGCTGGTTCGTGATTCCCGGCCACTCCTAACTTCTCCACGGGGCCGCCTTAACCCCCACAGGGAAGAAAGGTCTTCAGGAGCTACGCCAGCATGAGGGAGCAATAGCGGCGGCCTTGTCCTTGAGGATATGCTGTGGTTTAAGCGGCTGCAGGTCCCGGGCCCTTGAGGGTCCACAGAACACGCTGGCCTGTCCTCTCCCTGCCGGCAGGCGGGCTCAAGGCCAGGTTCCCTTCGCAGCTTCGGCGGCATCTGGGCAGGTGGGTCTCCGCTCATCCCGGATGGAGGTGGGTCTCCGCTCATCCTGGAAGGAGGTGGGGGTCTGGCTGCCATCGGCCTCCTGCTGCCGCAGGTGGGGACTCCTTAGAGGCCGGGATGGGAGCGGAAGGAATGGGAGCGGGAGGTAGGCGCTCCGGCAACTGCTCCTGTGTGACGCCTCTAACCCCCTCTGACTCCCCCAGCAGGGACGGGGGCAGGGGGGGTGGGGGTCTACTCTGGCGGGCAGGGCTGCCGCCGGGTTTGGTTTGTTTTCCTGCGGTGCCGGGTGGAACGGAGTGGTCGTTGTCTGAAATGTCTCACGCTCACCGTGTTAGAGAACACACACATGATGGCAGTAGTAGCTCCCCGGTGTTTTCTCGCTCTTTTTTCCACACCTTAAGCCAGTGGTCGGCAAACTGTGTCTCGAGCCACATGCGGCTCGTGAGCCGCGGCTTGCCGCTCTGTTGACTAATGAGTTTGCCGACCACTGGTCTAAGACATAGGAAATGCCTCCCTTGTTACAGATCTGAGGTTGGACGTTGCCTTAAGCCATGGGGCACATTGGCGCGATGTCCTGAGTTGTGTTTTTATTGTTTTGCTCAGTAAGAAGGGGGGACTGTACCCGAGGGGGTGACCTCAGTGTGCTTGTTGGTTCCCGGGAGCTGCAGGCAGTCAGTTGTTTCAGATCAAGGCTCCCATAGGCTGGGGCCAAGGCAGTAAAATACCGTTTTATGGAGAGTTGCCTCATCGCTGCCTGTATTTTTATGGCTACACAACCCAACGGTGGATTAAAAAGAACTCAAATGTTCCAGCACTTTGTACATTTCAGCATTATTTTATCCGCAGGCCCAGGTAGGGAAGAGTGCGAGATGGAAAGACGGGGCTGGCCCCTCGGAGCTGGGAGGGATGCTTACACCCACGAAGCCAGAAAGCGCCAACACCGCAGGTCCGTTTCCCGGGCGTGCTTTCCACAGAGGCCGCTGCTGCCAGGAAGCCAGGCAGGATTGCCTTAGGGCCCGCAAGAGCACTCCGTGCCCAGCGGGCGATGCTGGTGCGGACGGAGGTCTGTGGCTGTGCGAGGAGCTCAGGTCACTGACTTGCATGTTCACGAGAGAAATGGGTAGCAAAGCCCAAGAGTTATTAGCAAGCTGGGAGCAGAAATGTATGTAAAGAGTTACATGACAAAATGGCAACTTCATGCGGGATACCTGGGAAATAAAAAAGACTGCAGGCGCTGGCCCAGACACACACTCCCACACACAGACCTCGGGGGCGGAAGGCGGAACGAAGCGTTTAGCAAAGACAAGAGCCCTGGGCAGCTAAGGGAGGGCCAAGCAATGTATAAGTGGAGGCAGACCGGGAAGCAAAGAGAGACGGGCCCACAACAGGTCTCAGTGGTGCCTCTGTGTGTTGTCAGAGGACGTCCGTCAGTCCTCTCTGGAGCAAAGCTGAAGGGGGACAGCTAGTGTTTGCGTCGTCAAATCCCTTCATGCGCGATGCCTTGGCCGAGACCCTGCCGGAGTTCTATAGGAATCTGGGAATGTGTGTGCAAACCAGAGGACGCAGATGGCGACGGGCATCTCAGAAAAGACTCGCGTCCTGGGCCTCACCTCTGCTCCTGGGGCAGCATCACAGCTCCCAGAGGCGACGAGGTGGCTCCCAGGCTCGCCCAAGGCCACCAGGGCTAGGACCACGGAGCTGGGATCCGAGGACAAGTTCTGAGGCTCGAAGGCCTCTCTGGTGACCTTGCTCCAGGCTCCCCGGGAGAGGGTGGTCCTCTGCAGGGCTCAGTGAGCACCCGTGACAGAGCAGCGAGTTCTCACCTCTGTGCTGTGGCAGCTTCCACTGAGGTCACCTCAGCTCCGTGGCTGCTGCCTTCTTCTTCGGTCCCCGATGGGTCGTTCACCTGGCAGACCAGTACCCCCCATTAAAACATGTGCACGAGTGTTTCCAGTAAAACCACACAAGGCATTTTCGGTGTAGGAACATGAAAAGGGTAATGTAAATTTTCCAGGCTAGTATTTCTCTAGGATGCATTTACCCAACCTATTTTCCCCCCCTGCTTGCCTCACTGTTTTTCCACATTACGCTAATCCCGAAATGCCAGCGGTATTCTGGTGTGTGTCACTGCTCGCCTGACCCTGTCCTCGTATGGGGACCTTCTATTCTGCACGCACTTGCCTTCTTCCACTGTTGGTGTTTCTGTCAGTTTCTGCAGATGCCGATGTTGTACCTGTCGCAGTAACATTCAAATCGTGAAAACAAACACTGAAGGCTCGAGGCCTCAAAAGTTATTATGAAGATGTAGCTCATAAACCTCCAACTGTAGAAGCACTCACTTTCTTATTGGCTGGTGCGGGTTTTACCAAGACAGAGGGTAGAAGTGAAGGAAATGCTTGCATTTAGAGAAGTCTTTATCCATGAAAATTTCCCCACTCCCACTTTTCTTTCTTGGTTTCTTTCTCTTATTCTTTCCTTCTGTCTTTCTTTCATTTCCCACAACAAGATATTCTTTGTAGTATATTTAAAATTTATTATTTGCAGTGCATTTAAAAAGAAAGGTATGTGTATGGTTATATACAGTTAATTTTTTTCTTACCTAGAGATGTATAAGTTGCATTTCTAATACAGTGGCATGTCATTCATATATATATATATATACTAGAGGCCCGGTGCACGAAATTTGTGCATGGGGGCCCAGCCTGCACCCTCTCCAATCTGGGACCCCTCGAGGGATGTCTGGACATCCCTCTGACAATCCAGGACTGCTGGCTCCCAACTGCTCACCTGCCTGCCTTCCTGATTGCCCCTAAATGCTTCTGCCTGCCAGCCTGATCACCCCCTAACCACTCCCCTGCCAGCCTGATTGATGTCTAACTGCTCCCCTGCCAGCCTGTTTGCCCCTAATTGCCGTCCCTTGCAGGCCTGGTCACCCCTAACTGACCTCCCCTGCAGGCCTGGTCCCCCCCAACTGCTCTCCACTGAAGGCCTGGGTCCCCCCATCTGCCCTTCCCTGCATGCCCGGTCACCCCCAACTTCCCTCCTCTGCTGGCCTGGTCCCTCCCAACTACCCTCCCCTGCTGGCCATCTTGTGTCCACATGGGGGCAGGATCTTTGACCACATGGGGGCAGCAATCTTGTGTTTTAGAGTGATGGTCAATCTGCATATTACTCTTTTATTAGATAGGATAGAGGCCTGGTGCACGGGTGGGGGCCAGCTGGTTTGCCCTGAAGGATGTCCTGGATCAGGGTTGGGGTTCCCTTGGGGCATGGGGCGGCCTGGGCGAGGGGCCTGTGGTGGTTTGCAGGCCGGCCACGCCCCCCCTGGCGACTCAAGCAGAGGCCCTGGTATCTGGGGTTTATTTATCTTCTACAATTGAAACTTTGTAGCCTGGAGCGGAGCCACGCCATCTGCTTGCTCCGTGGCAGCAGCCATTTCTGTTGAGGTTTATGTATCTTCTATAATTGAAACTTTGTATCCTTAAGCGGAGGCCTAGACAGGCCAGGGTGTGCGGAAAGCTTGGCTTCCTTCATTGCTGGGGGCAACCCTAGCCTCCCACTCTTTCCAGCTCCGTGGCTGCCACCATTTCTATTTGGATTTGTTTACCTTCTATAATTGAAACTTTGTAGCCTTGAGTGGAGGCCTAGGCTGGTAAGGGCAGGCGGAAAGCTTGGCTTCCTCCATTGCCTGGGAAACCCAAGCCTCCCTCCTGCTCTCTGTGGCTGTAGCCATCTTGGTTGGGTTTATTTGCATATTCGCTCCTGATTGGCTGGTGGGCATGGCTTGTGGGCATGGCTTATGGGTGTAGCAGAGTAATGGCTAACTTGCATATTACTCTTTTATTAGATAGGATGGATACATATATATATATATATATATATATATATATATATATATATATATATATGTATACACACACACACACACACACACACACACACACACACACACACACACACACACACACTGAGTGGCCAGACTATTATGATCTCTGAACGCACAATAATCTGGCCACTCAGTGTATATCCTATATAATAAAAGGCTAACATGCAAATTGTCCCCTCGACCAGGAGTTCGATCAGCAGGCAGGCCAGCCAACCACCCATGTCCCCTCCCCCTGGCCAGGCTGGCCGGACCCCACCCATGCACGAATTCATGCACTGAGTGGCCAGGTTATTATGCGTTCAGAGATCATAATAATCTGGCCACTCAGAGTATATGCTGTATATATGCATACATATACATATATGTGTATGTGTGTGTGTGTGTGTGTGTGTGTGTGTATGTGTGTGTGTGTGTAGGGATGAGTCTGGCATTCCTGGCCTGAGTTGTTCATGACCCGTCGCCCTGCAGACATCTCCCCAGGCTGCCGTGGGCACGTGTCTGTGCACGGCTTTGACAGTTGGGATGGGGGAGCAGGCAAAGGAACCATTAAGAGAATGGTGACAAGTGGCTCAGGATGCACCCATTTTTGCAAAGAGAGCGAATGGTAGAAGGGTTAGCATTCAGAGTCTACAGTGCCTCTCTGACAGCCTCCTACATCACGCTAAGGCTGATGATTGAATTTCACATGCCTGGTGGGGAGCCCATAAAAATGATCACACGCTGCAACAAATCACAGCGCCCTGTCAGAGTCCAGTTTCTCCCCGGTGAACTAGATTGCTCACAGCAATTGCCTGTTGGGATTGTAGAAAGCTTGCCCGTCCTAGGAAACGGAGAAGTGCAAGGAGTCTGAGAGCAGGGAAGAAAGTGGACACTCCTTGCCTGTAAGATGAAAGAGGAGACGGCTCTCTTCAAGTCCTTTCACAGAGCTTCATGGTTGTGACCTGTGACGAGGGTCCTGATGGGAAATGGGGGGATTGGGGGGTAGACTTCTCCGTCCCTTTTCAACCAAGACAGAGCCACTTCCAGGCCGTCTATCTAACAGAGAGTCTGGGGAAAGACGTCACTTGATAAAAAAGAGATTTTGTGCTCAAAATGTTTGGAATCCGCGGGACTAGATGCGTCCTCAGGCCCTTGGCCCTGGACTTGGGGAAAAGCAGTGCCTCCCGCATTGGACAGTGCGCCCACCTCGACTGAGACGACGTGGCTGTGGTTTGGTTCTATGCTTTCCAAGCCGAGATGACCTAGAAGGAATGTGAGATGGGTGCTGTGCATAGGCCCTGATGGAGGAGGCTGCAGTGGGAATTCTCCTCTGTTCTCCTGGGGTCCGTGCTGTTTGACATAGGAACACAACTCTCCAACCAGATCTCACTCCAGACCCTGGGGACTCTCTTTAATGGGGCCAGGGCTTCAGAGAAACAATTTTACCTTCATCTGATAGAACATGAGAAAATCCAGGAACCTGTCAGGAAACTTCCTTATCTCCATTGGAGTTTTTGTTGTTGTTGTTAACTCTCATTAGAGGATATTTTTTCCCATTGATTTTTAGAGAAAGTGGAAGGGAGGGAGGGAGGGAAAGGGAGAGAAAAAGAGAGAGAGAGAGAGAGAGAGAGAGAGAGAGAGAGAGAGAGAGAGAGAGAGAGAGAGAGAAACATGGATCGGTTGCCTTCCAGTATGAGCCCTGACCTTGGATCGAACCCGCAACCTTTTGATGTACTGGACAATGCTCCAACCAACTGAGCCATCGTTTAGGGCTCTCAGATTTCCTTTCCACAACTCAATAAATCCTGAGACAGGATATTTTCTCCACTGAGAAGTTACTTAATGCGGCACAGAGAGGAGGAAGAGCAGGTGGGAGTTCACTCACAAGGGACAGAGCTACAGAGCAGGATTCTGATTCATCGCCTGAGTGCTTTGTTTTACAATCCGGAGAATGGGTTTCTTCTATTATAACTATACCAATACCAGGAAATGGCCTAGAAATATGTATTTACAATATGAAATATGTCCTGAAGAAATGATTCTCATAGGCAGAGAGAGCGCCTCTATTTTTTGCTCTGGTTTGTCTTCCACCCCAAGAATTCCACCCCACCTCCCAATTTTCTTGTCAATAAACATCATATATGTGCTAAGAAAAATCATTTCAAATAAGCTAAAGCTGCCATTTTCAGGAGAAGAGGTTTTGCTTTCTCATTTCCATTATATAGTTTTAATTGTACTTTGAAAAACTTTAGTATTTGCAAATGTTTATAATTTAAAACATCAAGAAATGCAGGATCCTACTACTATCTTAGGTTCTCCATGGAATGAGGCAAAAATAAGACATTGTATGCTGATTTCAATTTCAGATAAAATAGTGTTTGAATCCAACTTCTCTGGAATTTGGAAAGTTGCTGTTTAAACAGCTCTTCTTTGAGACCTTTTAAAAAACATCAGCACTTTTGTTAAAAACAAAATCATGAGGTTTAAACATCTTTAATGAAAAACTGCTTGCAATGAATTTGAGATTTTTCTCATCAATCATAGCCGTGTCACTTTCAAGGTGTGTTTTCCAAGGCAGTTCTCTATAAATTGATGACATTTCCGAGTGTATGTTCCTCTCCCATGATGAGCGCTCCATTTTTCACTTGGAGCATAAAAACCCTTGAAAGATACACTACACCATGTAGTTCAGGCTCTACACCGTTTGCTAATTCATAGAAACTGTGAACCGTTAGTCATTTCCTGCAATTATTAATGACCTTAATGGCATCCCTCGGTGAAAGCCATGGTCTCCTACTCTGTTAGTTTTGGGGTCTTTTGGGAGTTCCTTGGTTTCCCTGGACCAGTTCTTTAGTGAAATAGCAGTTCTCTGCTATTTCAGCGCTAAGGTACATTCAACCCATTTTTGTGAACTTATCTGGTAACCATCCATTCTTGAGTTAGTTTGGAGTAGACATAATGTACTAATCTTCATCATCAAACATATGCCCCACTGAGAGACACGTTCCATTCATTTTAGTTCTCAAATGCACAACCCACTTTGCAAGGTCCTGCGCTGGAAACAACGGGGAGGAATTCATCATAAGTTACTGGAGAATCTGACTTAAGTCCTGGTGCCTCTAACTTATCTGCCTGAAGTAAACTTCAGCATAAGCCCCTACACGAGTAAATGAAACCGCCCGACCATTTGCTTGCATGGTTGGAAGATCTGTAAGTGAACCAATGGCTGTATTTTGGAAGAAAGAAATATTGCCTCAACTGCTGATCTGATACAAAATAAAATTCCTGCAAGACTTTCCTATGCGAATAAGCATTTGGACTTAGAATGGGTATGAGTTGAGTTATTGCCTTACTGTTCTAGCTTTATCTTCATGTCTTACTTCTGGGTTCTCCTTTCATCCCTCCTCCCCTTCCACCCTGTCCGCTCCTCCCCCCAGCCCATCTGCTGCCCTGGCATGTACGACCTTCCTGTGCGTGACCTCCAAACGCTTTGTAACGCCACCCCCTTATTCCTGCACCGCGCTTCTTCCTCGCTGTTCTAAGGAAACACAGTCTGAAGAATGAAAAGGCAAAGCTCATCTGACTGAGTATGCCTTCGTCTCCTATTTTACCTAAACAGCTTTAGATTTTGTAGAAAGCTGGAGGTTTAGTATTTTATGAAGATCATTCGAAATCTGCAATAGATTCTCTAGCAAATAAAGGACAGCACCTAGCTTGGTGTTCATGTCCTTCATCGTGCAGTGGGAGATTCAATTTAATCTAGAAGCTGCAATTAAAACATCAGCGCCTTGCTCCCAAGTTTAAATCAATAGCCAGTAGTTGTTACTGTGTATAAGGCAACGTAAAGATTGCCGCGGAAGTTTTAAAACGTTTAATGCATGGTCTGTGCCATCACAGAAAATACAAATACAGGGTGTTCCCCCCAAAATGTATACACACTTTAGCAGCTGACAGCTCAATTTTGAAAAGGAAATGTATTTTCAGAATCACCGCCTTTATAATTATGTAAAGTGTGTGTATACATTTTTGGGGACACCCATATATAAGGCAATATGTAAGCACCCAGTGCTTCAGCAATTTAAATGTAAAGACTGAAAGTCTCATGGCTTTCTTAATGGCAGATCACACAACTGCATTTTCATGGTTTATTATAAATGGGATGGATTTCGCTCCCAATTGTAGGAATCCCTTTCACGTCCTGCGTGGTTCAGGGTTCCAGTTTCAGGGTTCGAGTTCTGGAGAAGGGCCGCATACAAATGAAAAGAGACTTGAAGAAATGTAATTTGGCGAAATGGGGGGCCAGGCGGTAGTCCACGTCTAGCGGGAGAACTACTGAGCTCTGGCCCTGCCATCCCTTTTATTGAGGCTTTGGGGAAAACATCTTAGGCAAGATAAACAGAAATTTACATGTAGCCGTTAGGCAGGAAATAACAGAAACTTACATGGGACAAACAAAGGTGGAGGCTGCTTCAGCTAACAATGTCTCAACTAAAGGGTGAGTGGTTAGAGCAATTAAGGTTGTTGACCAGCCTTCCTGGCTTCCTGTCAACATCTCTCTCTTAGTGAAACTGATTTGTTTCCGGCACCCAATCCTTCCTCCCTTGAAGAGGCGACTGGCCTGCCCAGCCCACGCTGGAAGCCAGAGCCCGGCGCCCCTGTGCCAGCCTTCTGGGTGGGGTGGGCTGAGACAGGTCTGCCTCAAATAAAGGAGGGGAACATGCAGCTACTGTGGTATCCGAATTCCGAGAGAAAAGGTCTCCTCTCTCCAGCACGGTGGTCACGATGGTCCCCCAGTAAACAGAGGCGTGAGGCGCAGGTGCCTACTCACAGGTGTTCACCTGCCCCTGGCCCATGAAGCATTTGGCGATGTCAGTGACCCCAGGACCTCTGCTCATTTGTCAGACGAGGCGGCTGAACACAGCGATCCGTGTGCTGCTGCTGGGTCGGCGACTGTATTTCTCTGGCACCGCGAATGTCTGTCACTTGTTCCTCAGTGGTGTGGGCAAAAAATGTTTTGCGGCAGCTGATTCACTTATTTTGTTTTCCCCTGTGCTTAGAATTGATTGTCTGTATGTATCTCGTTATAAACCAACATTTGTTCTCATCGTTCTTCCAGGCTGAAGTGCAAGTGGGGCATTTTTTAAGGCAGATTTCAGAACAGTAGGTCTTTAGTCTGGAATACATAAAAAGGCCGTGTGCTGAAATGAGTCTCCTCTCCGCGGGACCCGAAGCTATTATAAACTCGCCTCTGGGAGATGTCAGCGGGTGAGCACCGGGAAGACGGAATTCAGCGGCTGCTGCAACTCTGGTGTGTGTTTGCTGAAGACTTCCAGGGCCCCTGGATGGAGACCTTCCTGGGCTCTGCCCGTGGCGGGAGAGCCCCCACAGAGGGGGGAATGGAGGAGTGTGGGGTGCCGTGGAAAAGGCAGGAGGAGGAATTCAGCTGCGTCCCCAAGAGGCTCTGTCTGCAAGGCTATGGGATCATAAATTCGAGCTTGGCAGAGGAGTCAGAAGGAAAAAAAATAAGTCGAGACACAAGGGTACAGAACAGAACATTTCCCGGGGAGAAACGAAGTGAATCGGACATGGTGTAGAGGCTGTCCTGCATGGAATGAGGGGCTATTTTAGCCCCAGCCTTGGGAGAACCTTGGAAGAGACAAAGTGGGCTTGGGAACAGCTCCACTGTGCTCTAGAGACCCGAGGACTCCTTTCCCAGGTGTAACTGTGTGCGTTAACGCAGCAGCCTGGGTGAAGGGATGTGGCTCAGCAATGACTTGAGCGGTCACACCCTGTGCTGTAGAATGAGAGCTCTCCGATAGTTCTGAATTACTCTCTGGGCTGGAGCCACAGCGCTCATGTATTTTATAGAAACACACACATGTGATGACAGTTTAAGAACTCGGTGCATTAAGGTAGTAGATGGAGGGAGGGAGGGAGGGTGCTAGAGAAAGGAGGAGGAGAAGGAAGGAAAATGTAGAATGCCAGCAAGGTACCAGGCACTCTCCTGGGAATATTCATAAATGTGACTGAATTTCTACCATTGGGACTACCTGGAATGCTGAGTATCGTGGGAAATAAACATTCTTCCTGTGGGAGAAGAATGGAGATTTTTAAACAGCGTATTGAGTGAGAAGGAGGCGGGATTACCTCGTGGGTAAGGGTGTGGATGTAGGAGTCCAGAAGATAGGCGTTTGCATCTGAGAGGTTGTACTCGGTATTTGTTCTGAGCGTCAATGCCCTCATCTCCACCATGATGCCCCTCTCGGAGGATCCCAGTGATCATCAGTGATCATGAGCTTTGGTGCACTGTGGTCCCAGAGTACGCCTTCTTACCCATCATCTGATTGCTACGCCCATGCTACGCGGGAGGCACCTGATGCTAATCTTGCCCAAGGTCACCGCGGGCCAGTGGCGGCAAGCCCAGGTTTATGATGCCGAGCCTAGAGCACTTTGACTTCCCTGCAGTTTTGACCAGAGAAGCCAGAGCCAAAGCTGGCAGAATGAAAACAGCATGCCCTCGCTGTGTCTCCCCTCGCCACATCCCTTCTAAGGAGCATGGATCCTCCAGGACCTACACGTATGACATCAGGACTGTCCCCTTGGGAGTGGCCCTTGAGTGACCCTTCCTCTTCCAGCTCCATTGGAATCGCCTGTGAGCCTATCCCGGAAGGAGCGCTGTCTCCATGGCAGACTTCAGGAGGGACGTATGTCACACACGAACCTATGACAATGACCACAGGGCTACCATCCCCCTGCGTCTCAGGCTATCACAGTGATTCGAAAGAAATTGGAAAGTTCTTGAAAATTCCCAAGCTTTGCATCCACAGAATACAGCTAGCATGAGCTCCGCTCTCTGGTTGAAATCAGAGTTGGTTGACCTGACCTGACCTACTTAACAGCGTGATGACACACACACACACACACATATACATACACATACACATACACATACACACACACACACACACAGACACATGCACGCACACACACGCACACACACACACAGGCACGCACACACAATCTACCAAAAACATGGGTGTTTTCACATCTGGAGTTCTTTCCAAAAGAAGAATGAAACAATACAAAAAGCACCAACTCAACACATCCGTGAAATGATTGCAAAACGCCCCTGCATCCATTTCTCGCAGGGAGTCCACACGCTGGGAGGAGGCATGGACGCAGCAGTTGGGGTCTGGCCTAGGTCTCCCCTCTCCTCTCAGGACAGGGCATGGCTCAGGCAGCCATTGGACACGGGGTCCAGGGAGCTTGGTTCTGAGGTGGGAGAGGATGTTTGGATATTGACATGATTTCCGTCCTCCTGGGACTTGGTAGGGAATGTCGGGATTTGGTGGCACCCTAACTTCAACAACTACTTTTGAGCATTGATTATGTGATTATATGCTGGGCACTATGCTGAGTTTTGGGGTGCAGTAGTGACCCAGAAGATACTATGCCTGCTGTCATGAAGCCTACCACAGAGTGAGAGGCAGTAAAGCAATAACTATATATCAATGGCTGTGTCACCCCATTTTCCTAAGTGCCACAGAGAGTGTACAGGGGACACGTTAGCAGAATCTACTCTGAACTTGTAAGCGAAAGACACCGTCCCCAGGAAGGGGCATAGACCGGGTCCGAAGGTAAGCCTTAGCCAGGTGGGAACGGGTGGGGGCGCTGTCCTGGAGGTGGGAAGGCTCACGGAGCCCGGAATAAGCGTGAGGAACCGTCTGGCCAGGGCCCAGTGACCAAACTCGGGAGTAAGGGGCCGCCCAGACGATCAGAGGCTGGACCGCGAGGCCTCTTAGGCCATGATAATAAATTTGAGCTTTTATCCCAAACACGAGGTGATAGCATGGCAAGCTTTAGGAAGTGAAAACACATTGCTGTTTCAAAAGATAAATCCCGGGAAGAAAGGTTTTGGGGTGGATGTGAGAAGTGAACTACTTCCTTCCTTTAAAAAGGGGGCTGGATCGGGGAGGAAGTGGGCAATGCTGACAGGTGACTGTGCTCATGGACTGAATCTGCCCAGAGCTGGCCGTCACCGCAGCTCGCACCCGGCTCTTTCCAGCATGATTTCCCTGTGACGCTGCCTGGGAGCTGAGTAAACCCTCCCTGGCTGCTAAGGGCACTAGGCCTCTCTCTACCTGCAGCCAGAGAGTAGCAGATCCCTCTTGCCCACCGGTAGAAGCAGGGCTGGTTGTTCTGTGGGAGCACTTTCCTTCCCCGCATCACACTGATCAGGGACCCGCGGCTGGGCTGCGTGGTGAGAGGCGCTAGCCGGGAGCCCCCTGCCTTCCAGAGGAGGGAAAACCCTCGCAGCAGGCCAGGCCCATAAATAACGAGGGTACTTGCCCTGAGGAGGGAATCATTGGACGGACTGTTTCCACTATCGTTGCCATTGTAATCCCAGGAGAAAACCTTCAGTTTGGCTAGAGCAAAGTGTATTTTAAGACAAGCACGAGTTTACAACTGAATTAGGACGTTTGGCTGAACATCTCCAAAGGCACAAAACCCAAGAAAAATAACTTCCTATAATGGGTCACCATTTTATTTTCTACTTGAATATGCCTAACCTCAAATCTGTTTCTTTGTTATAAAACCAGTACAGGTCTCTAATTATTATCAATTTAATCTTCATTTCATCAAATATGCATTCCTGAATAATGGCCCTATGTCTGAAACTAGACCAGTCATCAATCTTCTTACCCAGGGAGCATTTTAAGAAGCAGCTTTGCGCAGCCCAACCTGCTTCTCTAACGCGATTGTTACAGAGCCACTGCTCTGCGGGGTGCACGGAACTTATGTGGGGGCTCTGTCTGCATACGGAAAGGTTTTCTCTTCCAAAGTAGCCACGTAGTCTCTCTTCCGTGGCCTTTGCCATAAGCCTTTATCAATATGCTCTTATCATCAGTGTATCATTCTGTTGTCTCTCTCAGACATATTTGGACAATCTAATAATGCTCTATTTCTCTTGAGGACATTGATGAATCTTAATATCATTCTTTCTTTTAAAGGTCCCTTACAGCCCTAGCCGGTTTGGCTCAGTGGACAGAGCGTTGGCCTGTGGACTGAAGGGTCCCGGGTTTGATTCCGGTCAAGGGCACATGCCCGGGTTTCGGGCTTGATCCCCAGTGTGAGGCATGCAGGAGGCAGCCGATCAAGGATTCTCTCTCATCATTGATGTTTCTCTCTCTGCCTCTCTCTTCCTCTTTGAAATCAATAAAAATATATTAATAAATAAAGGGACCTTACAGGAACAGGGTGATGCCTAACACATCACCTTAGATTCTGGGGTTCCTGCATGCTTCCCCAATGTTATTCTCTCACCTGGCATCGCCATTTCATTTGGGATTTTTCGGTCTCACTATTGCTCTTACCACCCTCACCTGGAAAAGGCGCTTCCTGGGGCTCCTGCCTCCCTACTCATCACATCAGTTCGCCACGAATCAGAGCTGCTACTGGCTCCCTCCAGCCTCCATGCCTGCTGTGCTGCTATCGAGGCTGTTGCACACTCAACCAGGAACAGCTGCAGGTAAATGTGACACGTGGCCAACCCTCAACGCAACACAAAACCAATAGGTTGGTGAAGCTCTGCCCCTGTTCGAGCTCTTGTTCTACAAATGCAGGTTGTTTCTCTTAATTCAACGAAAAGTTTTATTTGTTGTTTCCCTTAACCCATTGCCCCTGTGCCCATCCACAGCTGCAAGCCCAGAGTCAGTGCTGTGACATGTGCCCGTGAGCCTTTGGCACCTCACTGTCCCTCCACGGAGGCCCTTTCTCCGACTCTCCTGCCCCTGTCACTCATGTCCACTGACTTGTCTGCTGATGCCTGCCTCTGCAACGCTAACACTGGGGAGTGTCTGAATGCCACCGACTAGCCGCTCCACGTCTTTGACGAGAACCGGGCTCTTCTCGCCTTCCTCCTTCTGCTCCCCAAGAAGACCGATGGGCATCACCACTTGCATTTTTATCATTTGAGGAGTTCTTCCAGCCGTTTTCCTCGGAACCCTTGGGAACACAGAGATGTGAGTTTCTAGAAATCTTGTCAATAGAAATCATATCAGTTCCTTTTTAATCTCTTGATCAGTGAAGAAACAAACAAATAATGCAAGGCATTGTGGGTTTGGCTTCTCCAAGAGGAGGTGATGTGGCCAGACCCAATTACCTTAAAAATCATTCTTGTCTCTTTATCTTTTAGTGACTTTGTCATGTCAATCAATTAGATAAATTTAGCCAAGGGCTGCAGCATCAACTTAATTTTATTTTGCTATACTGTCATTGTAGGAGTGTCTTTACTTTTTAAACAAATCAAGGTTAGAATGGTTTAATTTTAAATTTCAATTGACTAGAATAATTTATATCTTTTTATGTGCCCACAAGGTAGCTATTTATAAACGTTGGCTATATGAAGACGTTTTAAATGCTAGCAGGAATTACTACTGTAATGAATTTCCAATTGTTAAGTTGAATGAAACCTCCCTCAGCAGAAAAGTATGTAGGAACATTTGGAAGTTCAGCACCATGGACCTCAAAATAACACTAACGCGGATTATTTTGAAGAGTTACTGCCCTTCAGTGACGGTTGGGTTGGAAACCAAAAGGTAGTTGTGAACTAAATATAAAACATTAAGAAAACCTGTTAACCTTTCTGGACATCAATTTTCTCATCAGTAAAATAAAATTGTTGGACAAAATCATGTCTAAAACTAATTTCTGGCAATATAGGATTTCTGCTGGCTATGCTTGTGATAAAAATGACCAGTCAGAGAAAGGGAGGATAGGCTAAGAAATTTTACTTGAAAAGTGAACACAATTGACTGGATTCACATGGACTGTCTAGGGCAGTGGTCGGCAAACTCATTAGTCCATAGAGCCAAATATCAACAGTACAACAATTGAAATTTCTTTTGAGAGCCAAATTTTTTAAACTTAAACTTCTTCAAAATAGACTCGCCCAGGCCATGTTATTTTGTGGAAGAGCCACACTCAAGGGGCCACAGAGCCGCATGTGGCTCGCGAGCCGCAGTTTGCCGACCATGGGTCTAGGTGAAAATGATGTGTGTGTTGACTGAGCAAATTATTCTAATTAGAAAAGAAATGTGAAGTGAGAAGGATCTAGATCTTATTTTCCTTTTGCATATCATCACAAGTTTTGAGTCAAGTAGTTTTTGATTAATGTAATACTAGGCTCAGACTTACATAGTAATTTAGCTTCCCAATGCTCAGCCCTTATTTAATAAGAAGCGCTTATAAGGAGCCAGGCATTTATTATGAGAATTTTGTGAGCATGTATAACTTAATTCTCACAGTATGCATATGAGGTTAGTATTATTATCACAAATGTATTGAGCAGTAAACTGTGGTATAGTGAGGTGGATAATTGTTCAAGGGCATACAATTAGCAAATGCCAGATATTTAAACTCCAAAGCCATCCTCTTAACCACTGCGCTACCCTATTTATAACTCTCCACAAGTATTTTAACAGATAAATGTGACAACTTTCTCAAGTTCTAGTCACTCCGTAAAATGTTGGAAAACACTTTTTTTTTTTTCAGATCAAGATTCTCACCATTACAAAAAAATAAGTGCTCTCATTTATATGCAAAGCATAAGTATTAACAGCAGAAGAAAGATGCTCTTAGCCATTTTGTAAATCCAAGTTCTGGTGAAACAAGCAGAAAATTAAAACACCACCAGACTCTCTGGCCATTGTCTGTCTGAAGATTCGTCGTCATGGACCACAGGAAGCTACTTTCTTGAGTACCGAGACAAAGTCAATGCCAAGTTCAAGACAAGCAAGTTTCCAGAGCCACAACCTCCCTACTCAACCCACGAACACAACACAATTTCTAGTTCCAAAAGGAAAGATGCTACCTCCTAGCTATTTGACAATTTCACTTGTACCTTTCAGCTGAAAAAAGTAAAAACATAATCTTACTTTTTATGTAATCCATGTGCTATGGGTTGAGCCATGTCCCCCACAAGAGAGGTTGGAACCGCCCCTGTACCGCTCCCCACTGAACCTGAGAATTCAACCTTATTTGGAGATAAGGTCTTTGCAGATACAATTGAGTTTACATGAGGTCATTAGGGAGGGCCCTAACCCAATATGACTGGTGTCCTTATATGAAAAGGGGAACCTTGGTCACAGAGACAGACACATGTGGGGAGAAGATGATGTGAAGAGACAGGGAGGCGGCCGTCTACAAGCCAGAGAGAGTGGCCAGAGCAGATCTTCCCTCACAGTCTCCGCTCAGACGTCCAGCCCTGGAACTGAGACAGGAAGTTTCTGTGATGGAAGTCGCTCCTTGTATGCTACATAGGCCTAGCCATCCTAGCCACGAGCTCCCAGGCCATTCCCGCAGCGTGTTAAGAACTTTAAGATGCACCATCCGTGTTTTTCTGGCTCCCCCTCCCCCCATTTGGGAAACCCAGACTCCTCAATTCACTTGCAAGTGCATGTCCATCCACGTGCTCCGAAGCCTTCCCACTCCTTCCTCTTCTCATTCTGTGCGTGTGGACCTGACGTGCTCGCCTTGAGGCCCCAGTTTTGGGAGCTCTGCTCTGGCCTCTCTCCGTTCACTGGTGGGACAGATGAGGGTAAGGATGGAGGGCAGAGGCCGGGCCGCTGAGGGCAGAGATGCCGATTTGGGCCTGGCCCACATGCTGGATGAGGAGAGCACAGCGGGGTTGGATCCGAACCACCTTGTGCTCGGGGCACATTTTCCTGTGATCGTAGAGGTGGCAGGGCTGCCCTTAGACGCCAAGGCCCTGATCTTGGCCATACGACTTACAATGACTGTTAGGACATCAATCCATCAACGGCATTATGTATTTTTAAAATCTCAATTAATATGCAGACTTTGAAAAGGCTAAAGCACTTATTTATATATTCACTCAGCAAATATTTATTGACAGTCTCCTGTGTTCCAAACTTTTAAATCATTTGTAGAAACTCATGATTATAACGTTTTTCTGCTACGTACTTTTAAAAAAAACCTTTTTATTGATTTCAGAGAGAGGAAGGAAGAGAAAGGGAGAGAGAGAAACATCCATTGGCTGCCTCCTGCACGTCCCCGACTGGGGATCAAGCCCGCAACCTGGGCATGTGCCCTGACAGGGAATTGAACCGTGACCTCCTGGTTCAAGGGTTGATGCTCAGCCACGGAGCCACGCCGGCCGGGCCGCTACGTGCTCTTCAGCAGGGTGCGGACTCCCCTGAGCCTTTGCTGGTCCTGTTTGCAAGCGGGGAAGCTGTGCTGTGTCACCTGAAAAGGTCCTCCCAGCCCTGAACGCCCACGCCTTCTTTGATTCCATCCATTTCATAGTTTAATGCTTCTTCATTTCCCCCCTTTGGCATCTCTGACTCGTGCAGAATCCATTATCCTGATTAAAAAGTCCGGAGCGTGGCGGCTCCTGCCTCAGGATGCTCGGGGCTCCAAGCCGGGTGGTTTTCTAGGTCACAGACTAAATCGGGAAGGTGGCAATCTTTCAGGCAGCGGCTGCTCTAAGATTTAATACCAGACCTTCATTCTCCCAAAATAGCCTTGCTCACACCTCCCTGCCACTTCAGAATATGCGACACAGTCCTCTCCCCTCTTCTCTCTCCACAATGAACAGCCACCGTGAGCACAGGGCAGGGCACCTCAGGAGGTGTGTTCTCTGTGCCTTTTCATTAGGATGCATGCTTTCCCTTTCCCGGGCGGGGGAAAGCATGCATCCTAATGAAAAGGCACAGAGAACACACCTGCTTTCCCCACAGCCCCTGCCCTGCTTTCCCCACAGCCCCCGCCCTGCTGCGGGTCCCCTCCAGCTGGAGGCCACGCGTCCTTCCCCCACCAGGCCCAGCGGCCTTGCCCGAGCATGGGGTGCCCATCACCGCGGGGCGATGCTTTCAGGGGAAAACGTGGGCCTGGCACGAAGCACGTTCTTTCTTCCCACTTCCCTAATTTCCGATAATGACTGATCTGGTCATTAGCTAATTGTGTCCACGCTGTGGCGTTCAAGTGCTTTCATTCGCGCCGTGGACAGAAACCCGCATTTCTGCCTGGAGGTAGGTCCGTTTCCTCCGGGTTCGAGGGAAGTTGCACACGTCTAACTGGGATGCGTGGCGGCCCCATCTGGCTCCCACAGGAATTAACCAGTTGTAGTGATTAGGGAACTCTTCCACGCACCCCAGGGAATTACATGAATGCGTCTCTACTGAAAGAGCAGCAGACGGGAGCTCCACGGAGATGTGCCCAGAGTGTGGGTGCTGTTTTACCTGTAACGTGGGGAGCAAGGTGAGGGGCAGGGACTTGAACCAACTACACTGAGGTTCAAGTTCAGTGCTGCAGTGACATTTTAACTTTTCTATTTCTGCTCTTCTTAGGGGTTTCGGAACATACATAACTTTGACTCCAGTTAAGATTAATCTACCGGTCACATACTTGGAAAAGCCTTAGCTTAGGTCAGTGGTCGGCAAACTCATTAGTCAACAGAGCCAAATATCAACAGGACAACGATTGAAATTTCTTTCGAGAGCCAAATTTTTTAAACTTAAACTTCTTCTAACGCCACTTCTTCAACATAGACTCGCCCAGGCCGTGGTATTTTGTGGAGGAGCCACACTCAAGGGGCCAAAGAGCCGCATGTGGCTCGCGAGCCGCAGTTTGCTGACCACGGGCTTAGGTGAAATGGATTTATGGTCGCTCCGTAGTAGATGTGACACATTGACCTGGGTCTCACTGAACGTTTCATGGCACACTTTATGTTTGTCTCCTAGTTTCATTTGGTTTGGAGGCCGGCACGGAAGCTCCCTTTGGTAGAGATGGGAGTGCCAGGACGGGGTCCAAACATTTGTATCCATTCTCCCCGTCGTCTTCAGGCTCCATGCTTGTCAGTGCCCTGGTTGGGATGGCATACAGAGGCTGGTCATCTGGCCCCTGGGGGTCTCCAAGACCACGTGTCAGGGGCTGAGACCCAGCAAGCAGTCAGGAGAAGTCCCGGGCCCCATCACGGTCAGGTGAGAGCAAGCAAAGTAACTGAGGCCAATAAGAGATACCTGCGGCCATTGCTGTTCTTCTCCTCCCCCCGCCCTGCCCTTTATTGCGGTATAATCAACACACAATACACTGCACGAAGTTAGAGCTTACAAGTGGTACAAACCCATCCATCACTCCTGTTTCCTTGTGCCTTTCTGTAACTCCTTCCCATGCCACCTGTTTTCTGCTGCCAGAGAATGCGTCTTCTAATTGTTTACATACATTTATATGCATGGAACCATACAGTGTGTGCGCATTTTTTTTTGGGGGGGGCGGGGTTGGCTATTTTTCACTCAGAATAACTAGTTCGAGTTGCACGCGCTGTGGGTCCTAATAGTTCACTGCCTGTATTGCTGAGCTGTATCCAGCTGTATGGACATGCCGTGATTTGTTTATCCATTCTTTTATTGATGACAGACAGCAACAACAACAACAACAACAAGAAAAGGAGCACCTCACCCCTCCAACCACAAGGAAGTGAATTCTACCAGCAACCGGGATGAGCTGGGGCTGGGAGTGTGCGCCCACGTGCACCGGCACGGCATCACCTGGGTCTCAGCCCCGAGTAGGCTCTCAGCTGGCCTGCACTCAGCCCTGACCCTGAGCTCGGAGGCCATAAGTTGGTGCTGTTCCAGCCTCTGTGTTGATGGTAATGTGCGTACAGCAGAGGTCAAGAAACGCTCCCAGGAGTCAGAGGTCACCAGAGGATGCTGGCCAGGAGAGCTGCTGCTGAAGGGATGTCCTGCGGGGAGGCCTGGCGTGGAGGGCGTGGAGCGCCGTGTGCTGGCGGCAGCTGCTCGGGATGAGAGGCGCCTGGCCAGGTAAGGGGGCCGGAGTGCTAATCACTGTGTGAGGCCTCAGGCGGTTGTAATGTGTGTGGAGGACGCAGAAGAGGGCGGGATGACCGGCGTGATCAGATTCGCTTTTTGGAAAGATGACTCCAGCTGCATTTTGGAGGCTGGGCGTGGAGAGGGCAGCGGGGAGAGTGGAAACCTGTTGGGAAGGCAACGTTGTGGCTTTGGAGAGAGAAGGGGCAGTCCAGGGTTGAGTAGTGGCAGTGGGGTGAACAGATTTGAGAACTCTGAAAGAGAAGCCTTAGAGACGACAGGGGGAGAGACCGGATGCAGAGCCGCGGGCGCTGAGCTGAAGCTACGGGGTGATGTGCCCGGAGAGAGTCTGCCTGGGGGAGGGGGCTGAAGCCTGGGCAGCTACCAGCTCCTCCGGCTTAGCTCCTGCGAGCCAGTGTTTTCAAGAGGCTCTCAGTAAGCAGAAACGCAGGCACTCGGAAATGCAGCCAGGACACTACAGGCGTCAAGGCAGCCAAGGAGAGGGTATTTTGGAAAGAGAATGTTGAAGGAGGCAATGGCCCTCAATGTAAAGGAAGGCTGGGAAGCCCCATCACCTGAGTGTGAAGAAGTCCTGGTATTCTGGAGCTCTGACACCGAGCTGGGGGAGCAAGGAGGGAGGGGAGGGAGCAGGAGTGCAATCCAGGCAGCATTTTGGAAAGCTTGTGCAAAAGAGGATGGAGCTTGAGAAAAAAGAAGGTCAATGAGCCTTTTTGTGTTTTGTTTTGTTTTGTTCATTTAAAAATAGGAAAGATTTCAATACCAAGGAAAAGATCCACTAAGGAGCGAACCCTAACACATCCATGATTGCTGGGCTTTTATTACTTAGTGTGACTATTTGTTTTATGGAAAATCAGAAAGTTTGTACTTAACAACATAGACTCCCAAGTCTTAGAGCTATTATTTCCTTTTTCCTTTTTTGTGCCCTGGCTTTAATTTGAATTACAAATGACTGCAGGATGTGGTTTGCAGTAAGTAAGGCAATACAGGAGCTCATTCGGAGCGTAATGTTTGTTGGGAGAGTTGTTCTGTGACATGGGTTCATCAATGAATAAGGCAGCACCTTTAATAGCAGCCACTTTCTGAACAACATGGAAGCGTCTGTGATAATTATTCAGGCTCCAAAAGATGGGCTTGCTACTCACCAGGAGCTCAACATCTAATGGACGAGCAGGTGAATAAAAGCATCAGGAAGTGTGTGGAATGCTAATGGGAAGAGGAAGTGGAGGAGAATTTTGGTTTCCTGGAGTGTTATTAAGTTCCACTTTTAAAATTAAAAACTTGTCCTAAGGAGTCTATACAATGTTCCAAATAAACGAGTCATCTAAAAATAATTTAATTGAAATACATATCTACAAATAGTTTGTTGAGAAATTTTGGACGCAGAATATTATACTAACGTATGGGAAAATAGCCCAGTAAAAGAATGGCCTTTGGAACTAGAAAGATGTGGTCTTGAGCCTCAGCTTTTCTGCTTAATTGTTGTTTTGCTTTCAAGTTATTCAGCCTCTGGAAGACTCAGTCTCACCCTTTCTAAAATGGCTTTAAGACAGTATTCATCTTTTAGGATTGTGGTTACAGCTACATAAAAGAGCCTGGTTCGTGGCAAAAGCTCAAGGAAGAGAAGTGATTGGATCTTGGAAATCCAAGCCCCAATCACGGTGCTCAAAGTATTGTCCAAGGAAGCTTGGATTTATTTGCACGTAATCTGGGATGTTAGAACACAGTTAGTGAGAGAAGGTTCTGTCTATAACCTTCAAGTGGAGAATTGCCACCCCTACCAACTGTGCCATTTCTTACATTAAAAGACAATCTGGGACGTGGGACAGATACACAGATTTGGAGGAGAGAGAAATGTCACTGCTGAATAAAATCACGGCTGGGGATGGCCCTTTCCTGTATCCTCTTGTGTACTAACTCCATTATCAATCTGCAAGACCAATGTGACTTTGAAAATCAGTACCGATGATCTGAAATGCCTTCTCTTTATTAGATCATATACGTATCTAATAACGTCTATTTCACTTGGCCAGTGACAACAGTAGGTCTTTTTTGACTCATCATGTCCCCAGCTGTCAGGGGTCCTAAGGGGATGGCCACACCACACTCTCTGTGGTGGTTCTAGTCATGAGTACTTAACATGGATTCTTGCGAACATTAACTTGCTCAATGCAATTCTTCAGCATGGAGATACTGATGAATTTTGTTTATGTAGAAAAAAAGCAATGTTATTTTTGACAATTTAATGCTGTCAGGCGACGTTGCTCATATTTTACTGCTTCCTTCTTTTGAAAAGTGATGGGTAGAATATGGAAGTTTCTGAGTTATTTGGCTGACTTGGTTTCTGAGTTCTGCCAACACATTTTCTTTTTTGGCTTAAGAATTGTTTGGGAATAGCTTTCATATAAGATAGCATAAAATCACCTAAAAGAAATATATGAAATATATACATAGAAAAAGTTCTAGAAGGATGTAGGACCAACTATACAATTGCTAGGTTGGAGAAAGAAGTTGAATGGGAGAGGTGGGGATGGCAGGGGTGGGGGTGGGGGGTAGGGAAGCGGGTTGAGAAGGAGAATTTTAATTTTTTCTGTGCATAATTCTATATTGTTCTTTTGGGTGTTTAAACAATGACCTGGGACTAACTGTGTAATTGAAACAATGTCTGTGCCTTGGGAAATTCACCTGGCTCCTTTTGCTCATTCTTCATTTGCATTTTAGAACACGGTCTCCCTCTTTCTAGGTCATTGCTGTTCGTAGTGTTGCATATAAAACACACCAAAAGACACCTCTCTCCCTAGACTATAGGATTCTTTGGTTTCTTTGCTCTTTTCCCTGCAGAAAAGCTTTTAAATGAGACCCTGAGAACACTGGGATTAAACCAAATCCGGTTATGACACCAAATTCTCAATAGACATCCAGGAGCATCTATGTATCACAGATCACGCGTATTTTGTCCATATATCATCTCCAAATAAATTTCTTTCAGCAGAGTGAATGGATTGGTTTGGTAAATGTTTAGAGCAATATGTTCCCAGGAAAGGCATTTCAGCAATGGGATAGACTGTACCTTCTTGTTGTGTACAGGGAAGAATAAAGCCAGCCGATGTTTATTTCATTTCTATGATTCCTTTAGTAAGAAATACAAGGAAGTAGAACGTGAATGTCCTGAGGCACTCACTACTCAGGATAAGTAGGATTTTTAATTAAGGAAGAAAACATATGTTATTTATTTTATTAATTTAATCTCAGTTTTTCTCATTGAATATCTTTAAATCAGCTGCTGTAAATTCATGTCCGAAATACCATCGTAGCCAATACAAGGCTAGAAATGGTGAAGTTACTGTGACTGAATAAACAGCTGTTATTTCAGGGACATTCTTTAGGTAGAAAGCCCATTTATCTTATTTTAGAACCTCCAGTCTTTTTTTTCAACTGAAGCAGCTTTTTTATTCTTTTAATATCACATGACAATATTGCTATCTCCAAGTGATTTTAATACAACAATTTTTAGCTATAATTTCATTAATAAATTCTAAAGGTGTTGGTTGATTCAGAAAAAGAAATACCATCCATCTAATTTTGGAGACAAATCAAAATAATAGAGAGGATAACAACCTAGAATAATTTTTGTTAAATTCCGTACAATTTTTAAGGAAAATAATTATCATTTAATTAACTAAAATAGAAAGTTATCTTTGAAAACTTTTAAAATACGTAGTAATTCAACAAATATTTATCAAGTTGTTACTAAGTACAAGGCAATGCAGTAGGTATTTTAAGATATTCACTCATTCAAAAATACTGGGCACTTACCATGTGTCAGCCCTTGTTCTACATTCTGGGGCTAGGTTGGTGAATTAAAAAGACCATTCAAAACCATTTTTAAACATCATTCTGTTCCAGACGTTATTTTTGGCACTGGGGTGCGGTAATAAAGTAAATAGAAAGATTCCTTGTCCTCTCATACTCTAGCTGATAAAAATACCTTTTATATTTCTGTCTCTATCTTGGTTGGAAAGTACCACTTCTGGGACCGCTATAAAGTAGACACTAACAGTAAATAAAGCACTTCCAGTATTATCTGTGTGACCTTATGCAGATTACTTAACCACCTTGTGCCTCAGTTTCCTTATTTTTAAAAAGGGGATAATTACATTATCTGATTCAGAGAGGTGCTATGAGGATAAAAGAAAAAAATATGTCAAAAGCATTCAGAACAGTGTGTGATACATAGTAAGCAGTCAGTAAGTGTAAGCTGCCATTATTATCATCAATATGAATATAGCCAATAGTATTATTTATTCATATGATAACAGGTCAGTGACATTCTAGGCGTGTTCATTCATAATTGGTGGACATTAAATGTGACTTTTTGTACAGGTGGAATGTCTGGGGGATCTCAGGGCTGCTCAAAAAAACAACAACACACAAAACAAACAAACAAACAAACAAAAAAACTCCCTCCCCCTGCACCTCAATCCATACCCATCTCCCCCACAGAGAGCTCCTGGTGGAAATTCACACCACTGGGCTCTGAGGTTAGGAGCCCCTGCTCCAAAGGATCGCCCTTAAAACGGAGTAGAGTTTACAATGTGCACCTCTCTTTCCTTGGGGAGTAATAATGCCCAAAGTACATTCTCACATGGATCAGCTTCTAGGTCAGTTTCCTTCTTGGTGGCAAGAACGTGGTAAAATTCAAGAGCAGTGGCATTCCCGGGGCATAGAGTAAGGTCTGTGGGCAGAATACAATCAGAGGAGGAGGCAGGAAGGAACGTGGGGGTTGCCAGAGATGGATGCTGCTACTTGAAGGTCAGTGTGGGTTTTATTCAAACGACTGAGAACACCGCAGCAGCTATTCTTGTCCTGTTCTTTCCTTGATGTGAGCATTAAGCAGGGGGTCAGTGGCAGAATTTGATTGATGAGAAATTTCCTCAGAACGCTGCAGGAAGCAATACCCAAGGTGGAGTGTCTGAGGCAGAAAGAGTGAAACCAGGGATGCATCGTTCGAATCTTCCATAATGAGAAGGAGGCTGCTGAGGAGACATGGCTGCCAGATTCGTCTTTTGAGCAATAAAAATGCAATAGGAAATATACATGGAAAGAAAGAATTTGAAAAGTTTAGGCTTATAAAGAAAATGTTCTCAGCAAAAATGTCACTCAATTGTAAAAATCACTAGAGGCCCGGTGCATGAAATTTGTTCACTGGGGGTGGTCGAAGGGGATCCCTCAGCTCAGCCTGCACCCTCTCGCAGTCTGGGAGCCCTTGGGGGATGTCCAACTGACTTGGGAGTGGGCCTAAATCAGCAGTCAGACATCTTTAGTGCTACCACGGAGGTGGGAGAGGCTCCCGCCACCGCCATCACCGCTGCACTCGCCAGCCATGAGCCTGGCTTCTGTCTGAGCAGTGCTCCCCCTGTGGGAGCACACTGACCACCAGATGGCAGCTCCTGCATTGAGTGTCTGCCCCCAGGTGGTCTGTGTGTATCATAGCGACTGGTCGTTCTGCCATTTGGTCAGTTTGCATATTAGCCTTTTATTATATAGAATTTGTGAACTAAAATTAAAGACAGAATTGGAAATTTAGCAAAGGGGATACGTAATAAATACTGAAATATTCACGTTTGCATTGAATTTTGGATTTCAGTGACTTTTACCAGCATGAACTCTTTGTAGGGTTATGAGCAATGTAGTGAAATCAAGACAATAAATGTGAGCATCACACAGACGTTTTAAAGTTGATGAACCTTGGAAATTCCTTTTTTGGCACAGGTACAAAATTACCCAGATTGACTTTTTATTTATTCACATTCACCACATAATAAGCAATCAGAAGATAATGAACAATCCTCGAATTCACTTTAAGCTCTATAAACTCAGTCAAAACAACAGCTATTTCACTTCGCAGGGCTGTGGCCTTTAGCAAAGTGATGGCAAATGATGTAACATATAATCACACTGGTGTCATTCTGATCAAATCAAGAATAAGTCCCTTGTGTGGTGAGTGTACAGGCAGAAGTAGAGGTGATTCCATCTTACAACATCAGGACCAGGCTGTGGCAAAGCCAAATAATGGGCTCTCCCATCCCCAAAGAGGGTTTTTAGGACCATCACAGACCTAGCTGTCCCACATTTTCTTTACATTAACTTACACGGGTTCTGAAATTTCTATCTTTAAATCCCCATTTTTGAGTTGACATCATGTCCAGAAGACATAATTCTTTTATCTAGAGGTTACTTAGCTAAGTGAGTTAAGGAACATGAATATATTTGCTTCCGTTTGTTATCAGCTAAGTTTGCTGTTACCTGGCCAGGAGAGAAAGGGACACACTGGATGAAATACCCTGAGTAGGAGCTGCCTGTGGAGAACTAATCTGCATAGCTGACCACACAGGACAAGAGCGC
Source organism: Ia io (assembly GCA_025583905.1). Classification (NCBI taxonomy): domain Eukaryota; kingdom Metazoa; phylum Chordata; class Mammalia; order Chiroptera; family Vespertilionidae; genus Ia; species Ia io. Next base: position 3,435,600 of record JAJQQW010000010.1, on the reverse strand, counting down.
CCAGGCACTTGTTTGAGAGGAAGGCTCTAAAAGCTTAGGCATAGAATACCAAAAACTGGGGCGGGGATTTGATGCAAATTCCATGGAAACCATCACTGACGTCAATTTTGCTTAAATGTGGTTCTTTTACAACATTTTCAAGAAGGGACTTTCCTAATACAATTAAACTTGGTTAAAAAAATTGTTGAAATCTTTTAACATTACCTTCGGATACTCTGAAGTCAATGTAATATGCCTTTGTGTATCTAGTATCAAAGCACAAATAGTGAGACACAAGCTGGTAAGCCCAGACTAAAATCATTACCATCCTTACTTGTGTGGGTAAAAAATACCTTGATTACTATCTCACCCCATACTCAAGAGTTAATTCAAGATGGGCCACAGACTTAAATGAAAAACCCAGTAGCAAAATGCATTTAGAAGAAAACTTTTTTTTTTTTTTTAGGTAGAGATTTCTCTCATTGATTCTATATCAGTGAAAGATAATTCTCCAGTGGATTCTTACATTTTGCATTCCTATTATTTACCAGGCACTGAGCTAGTGGCTTCATAAGGAGTACCTATAAATAAATCTACTAATCCTTTGGGACAGGCTATTTTTTCCTTCTTGTTTTAGCACATGAGGCAATTGACACTCTTTGGATTAACTCCATGAAACTTATATGGCTAGTGAATGACAGAAATGATATTTAAGCCAAGGTCTGATGCTAAACCTACCCAGTCTTTCCAAACTGTCACATTTTCATAATCAAGGCTTCTCACAGTCCCCGAGGACAAAATAAACAGTCCTAGGAATTTGTGGATGCAGCTGACATAGATAGAGCTGTGGGAAAAGCAACTCAAAAACTGTGACTGAAGGTCTGAAAGGTTGTTTGTAAGAACTTATCCTGTATAATAAAAGCCTAATATGCTAAGTGTCCAGTCGTCCATTCAACCAATCAAAGCATAATATGCTAATGATATGCTAAGGCCGCTCAACCACTCACTATGACATGCACTGACCACCGGGGGGCAGATGCTCCAACTGGTAGGTTAGCTTGCTGTTGGGGTCCTGCCAATCGGGACTGAGCGAGACAGCCTGGACACAACCTAGAGCCCTCCCATGGTCCTCCCTGGCTGGCCAACCTCTCGCATCCTTCCCTGTCCCTGATTGTGCATCAGTGGGGTCCCTTGGCCTGGCCTGTGCCCTCTTGCAATCTGGGAACCCTTTGGGGATGTCGGAGAGCCAGTTTTGGCCCGATCCCACAGGCCAGGCCGTAGGACCCCACTGATGCATGAATTCGTGCACCGGGCCTCTAGTATGTTGCAGAAAGAAGCACAAAAGGATTCTGAGCATATTACTGAACTCACACAATGCCTATTATCTGAATGATTTCAATGTGAACTATTTTAAGAAGCTAAGTTATTTGACGCATGCACCTGTTAGAATAAATCACTTTATAATCCTTTCTTTTGATAGAATTACAACTGTCAAAAATGTTTAGACAAGAAAAAAAAGGTATTCTTTCTTTTTCTATTGGTCCCTGCTAAAATAGTACTCTGATGACTAGGAGAAAGCAACTATAGAAACTTGGAGAATGAATATGACTTTTAAATGACAGCCTAGATCAGTGGTTCTCAACCTTCCTAATGCTGCAACCCTTTAATACAGTTCCTTATGTTGTGGTGAGCCCCAACCATAAAATTATTTTCTAATGTCATGACCCACAGGTTGAAAGAAAACCACTGCTGTAGAGCCTAAGATCATCGGAAAACACAGATATTTACATTATGATTCATTAACAGTAGCAAAATTACAGTTATGAAGTAGCAACGAAAATAATTTTATGGTTGGGGGTCACCACAACATGAGGAACTGTATTAAAGGGTCGTGGCATTAGGAAGGTTGAGAACCACTGGCCTAGATAATACCGGAGTCAATGATATTGCTGAAGAAGGTCTCAGAAGTTATCTGTTCATAAATGAGTTTCTCTTCTCTTGGTGATAGTACTGAATTTTTTACTATTAGAGATTATTTTTTAGGGCTTGATGCTATTTTGCTTCTTAGGAATATCTGATTGAAATTCAAATACCTCTTGGGGGAGGTGAATCATTAAGCTTATGAATAAAAACATAAGTTCATGGATAAGGACGTTAAACAGAGAAGGCAAGTAGGCCGCCATATTCCAATACGTCACTCTATAAAAGTAACATGATATGCACCTTAAATTTATACAATGTACATGTCAAATTTATCCAACAATGAAAAATTAAAATAGAAGGCAAATACGTTAGGCAGGATAGAATATTCTATGCCATGGTAACATATATAAATCTTAAAAATGTAATGGTTTTAATAAAGTTTGTTTCTCACACACAAGATTGCCATGTATGTTGTGACTCTGGTGACACCTTTTGTCCATGTGTTAGCAAAGGAAGCCAGCTTTCTTCCATTTTATTGCTTTGCCTTCTCAAAAGGTGCCGTCCCTGGTCTCTGCCAAAGGACATGGCATGGATCACCTCCACTCATGTCCCATTGATCAGAGCTTGGTCTCACTGTCCACCTCATACAGAAAAGACTAGGAAATACTTCCCCGTAAGCCCAAGCACAGGAAACAATATAATGAATGCAACACTGTCTATTCCACAGCAAAGTTATCAATTGTGGTGAGAGGGACATTAAAAGAGAAGTTAGCAAATTACAAATGTGAATTTAGTCAGTTTCAGGAAACATCTAAAATGGCCAATCTATGTATATAAAAGCCTAAGCGACCGTCCAACCATTAGACTGGTAGCTATGACACGCAATGGCCACCAGGGGGCAGACAGTCCAGACCAGTAGCTATGATGCACACTGACCACCAGGGGGCAGATACTCAACGCAGGAGCTGCCGAGCTGCCGTGACTTGGCAGCTGCGGTTCTTGGGTGACGTACCCAGAACCAGAGAGGAAGGAGCCCGATTCTGGGGTGTGTCACCTGAGAACCACCCTCTCACAATCTGGGACCCCTTGGGGGATGCCAGAAAGCCAGTTTTGGCCCCATCCCCGCAGGCTAGGCTGAGGGACCCCACTGGTGCACGAATCCATGCACCAGGCCTCTAGTCTTGTATAAAGTCATGAAACTTAGAAACTACAGCTACCTGATTCCACATACATATCCTCCTGGTGTGAACATTTGTCAGCCCCACAGGTACTGACTGTCCTTTTGATAACTCCATCTTGTTAACTCTCCAATCTTATCCTCAGGAAAGATCTGAGATGTTCTTTACTACTAAGGCATGTCACTATCAGAAATGTGACCAAAAATAGTTCTCTACCTTCCTTATGTCCTGAAGAAGTTCACAGATGAGAGAATGAGCCATCTATCCCCTCAGTAGCATGGATTCAAGAGACTGTCATTTGTTTTTTTCACTCTGTGAAATAAAGGAAAAGAAGAAGAGATTTTCAGATTCAGTGTAAATCTCATTCTCACACTAGCTCCTTTTGAACATGGAGCTGGAATTCCAGGAGAAAGAGATGTAAAGGAAAGACCAAGGAGGTTGGCTGTGAATAAATTAGTTTCAACTGACATTCATTTTATTTAACTCTTCTTTGTAGAAAAATGATTTTCCAAGTCTTTTCATGATGATTTGCAATTACGATTAAATACACCACTGAGAAGTTGTGATGAAAAATTAAATTCTATTTTTGTTTGAAATCCACCTTTGTAGGTATCATTTTATCATCAAGGAGAAAGATATAGCAAATACTTAGCTTGAAAATTTCCTTTCATCAAGATGAGATTACAAAAACAAAGTCTTTATAGGAACCTATTTCAAAAGACATTACCATTCTTTTACAGAAAATACTATTTCACATTATCTTATGTAATAAATATTGATTGTCATCAGCTCAATTCAGTAAGATGTTTGCAAATATTATTCCTGACATTATCACACACATCAAAGTGTTTAACAAATATTTTGTAAATAAAATGAAGATGATGAAAATGAGCGATGTCATATTATATTTCTTTGCAATTTGATAAGTGTAACCAAATACCAGATGATTCCAGTTACTGTATAAATCAATTGGCAGGAAACTGATAAATAATTCCTGCAAAATTATTGAGTCAACATCAGCCTTAGAGTAAAAAACATGTTGAGCCCAGCTGGCGTGGCTCAGTGGGTGAGTGTCGACCTATGAACCAAGAGGTCACGGTTCGATTCCCCGTCAGGGCACATGCCCAGGTTGCAGGCTCAACCCCCAGTGTAGAGTGTGCAGGAGGCAGCTGATCAATGATTCCCTCTCATCACTGATGTTTCTATCTCTTTCTCCCTCTCCCTTCCTCTCTGAAATCAATAAAAATATATTTAAAAAAACCAAAACAAAACAAAGAAACAAAACCATGTTGAACATATGAGTAGAGCAACAATGATTGTTTCTGAAGTCACTATTTTCTAAGGATGAGGTTTAAACCAATAATGGGTTTATGGAGAATTAGAGAAATGCCCTTAACATAAAAAGGCAAGGTTACTATACATTAAGAATGGAGACCAAAGCAAACAGCAAGAACCACCATCACAACAACAGCAACATTCAACTTCTGATTTCCTATAACCATATGCATTTGATTGTCATGTATTGGATGGAAATAGTCTTTAATACCAAGTCAATTAGATGAAAAGTCCTGGTCACATGAGTGTTTCTTTTAGGACACATGATTTTGAGGACTTTGATCCCTTTCTCTTGCTTTTTGCCTTGGTGGCCACAATGCTAGAATCTGTGAGAACCAGGAGATGACGAGGCTGGACAGAGCAGCTGTGTGACTGACCACTGCATGGTCCCCAGGCAGAGGACTGAGTCTGCTCACTGGGGCGGGAATAGCACATGGTGCCTGATTAATGAGCCCGCCTCTTAGCTCTGACACCACATGACACGTCCACCAGCCAAGGCATCTGGAATATGAGATCATGGAATGAACTTGACTCAAGTGGGGGTCTTTCCTGAGTGAAAGAGAATATCAGAAAGAGAGAAAAGTCTTGATTATAAGCATTATGATTGGGACCATGGTAAACACAGTTCAAGCTGTTGATGTATAAATACTGGATTAAAATTATATATCTGTAAACAAAGACTTCAATTTTTCATGGCACATTAGATAAAAATTAAGATTTTTATAGAAACAAATCTATTTAGTTCAGTACGTGAGGGCTATAAAGGGATCGATGTGGAGCTCATGTGACACACACTAGTGTAGTTTGGGAAATACTTAGGTCAAAGCAGCTAAGGCATGAAGGCAATGGTTGAAGTGCACCTACAGCCCCGTTGCCTTTATGCAAGCAAAGCAAAACAGGAACACGTGTGCCCAGCAAGCTGGTCTCTCTGGCTGGCTGGCGGGCAGCCACGGCTCAGCCTGCCCAGGGAGAAAATGGAAAGAAAATCAGCCAGCAGCTGCTCAGAGCAAGGTCTGGTGGTGGATGTGGAGGCTTTTCTGGGCGAACCAGGGAAAAGAAGGTCAAGGTTTTGCTTGTGTGGCACCTGCAGAGAGAACACTCCCTGCTCCCTGGCCCCTGCTGGGGGGTCCTGCTTTCCCAGAAGGCCAGGTCCTCCTTGTGGGGAAGGACACACATGTACAAGCCTGTCAGTGTGGGGATTGGAGTGGGCTGTTGAGAAACAGGTATTCTGCAGACACTGCTCATTTCTAGCAACTGTCAGCTGTCGGATGTCCTGATTTCAAGGTCTCTGCACTGACCTCCGCGCTGGGATCAATGACTCCCCATATTCACACACCAGGGGAAGTGCTTCATTCCAAGGAAGAGGTTCAGGAAGAAGTGGACATGATAGCAGAAAGTGTTCCTGGGTAGGAGTGCAAAGAGAGACCCAGCTTTCCGGCCAACAGGCTCCCGTACCCAAGTCTTAGTCACATACCTCAGGGCAACATTGTTGGTTGAAGGGCGCCTGGCCGAAGAATATAGAAGTCTGTTTTTCTGGAGGACTCTCCTCACCTCACCAGCTCATGATGACTTGTCTCTTTGACAATTCAGCTTCACAGTGAAGTCATTGGGTGGTTATTGAGTTTCAACTGTGGGCCACGCACCTCTGCAGCATTTCTTGGCTCTTAGCATATGTGATATAGTTGTCTGTCTCTTTTCAGACTGTGTCCCAGCCAGGGTCACCACATTGTAAAACTCGGGAAGCACTATTCACATTGCATTCTCTGTAAAGGGCCTGTCCTGGCGGTGTGCTCTGCAGGGCGTCATTATTTCAACCGAGAGGACTGTCAACCCTTTGACAGCAGAACCAGTGTGTGTTGCTTCTTGACGGTCATGCTGGGGTTTCATAAAAGGTGCTGCACACAGTCGTTGCTCAGTTAATGGCGTCGTATTACTAGGACAATGATGATGGGGCTGAATTTATCTCCTCTGAGGAAAGAATTCAGCACATGCATAGGTTGTTCAACTTGCTTGGCCCTAAACTTTCAGCTCTGAGTGCTCTTCCCTGACAGTCTTCTTACTCTGCATCTTGAGAATGTGAACAGTTATTATATTTTGAAGAGATTTCATTGTTATTTTATCAAGGGAAAGAGCTGAGTTTAAATCAAACGCAGGTAAAAATGAGGTAGCTCTAGATTCCCATGGTTTATTTTAGCCAGAGGCAAGAAACATCTCTGCTTTTGCCCAACTATTCCAATGGTTCTTACGGTAAGTGAGATAGAGGCATTAGCTGGTCATCACACACACTACTGCGGTTCTTTAGCTCTGGTGTAAGCTCTGTTTTATACCATTGAGATCCTAAACCTCACGGGGCCTCTCAACAAACCTGTTTGCTGAGATCACTTGGAAATGAGTTAGCTTCTTTGGCCCAGTTTCTAAGTTGATTTCTATTCCATGATGATATTTTTAGTTTTCTCATATATATGGTAGTTTCACAGCTCATATATAGAAACTACATTTATTTTTCACACATTAGACTTTATTTTTTATTTCATTTCCAGAGATAATTCTGAACTGGTATGATAAAAAAATACAAATATAAGCAAATGTAAGCAAAAAAGTCAATCAGAGACCCAATTTGCTCAACCACGTGTTAGACCTTAGACTGGGACACAGAAGATTTAAAGCCATGGTGCTTGTGCTCACAGAACATGCACTCTGAAGACTGATGGAAGTAATTACAAATGGCCGAAAACAACATACTGATATAAAGGCCATCTTTTGAACTTTTTAGACAATTCTTTTAAAAAAATATTTATTTTTATTGATTTTAGAGAGGAAGGGAGAGGGAGAGCAAGAGATAGAAACATCAATGGTGAGAGAGAATCATTGATCGGCTGCCTCCTGCACGCCCCCCATGGGGGATCGAGCCTGCAACCCGGGCATGAGCCCTTGACTGGAATCAAACCAGGGACCCTTCAGTCCGCAGGCCAACACTCTATCTACTGAGCCAAACCATCCAGGGCTATCTTTTGCATTTAGAATTGTTTTAAACAAGGCAGAAGACCCATGTAGAATGGGTTGGCACTTGAAGAGGGACTTTAAACATGGGTTGGAGTAGAGCACTCCAGGCACCTCACTAGGGACCATCCCCACTCCCCACCATTATTGGAATAACCAAACATTCCATAAGCACCAACATCTGTCTGACCCAGAGCCCAGACCCGTGCGTTTCCCTCGGCTTGGAATGTTTTTCCTTCGGCCTCAAATTAAATGTCACTCTTTCCACCTCAGCCTCCTTCCTCCTTTCGTAGGCTCATTCTCCCTTATACCCTGAATTCTCCCTTCATTGCCCTTACCCATTCTGTAATCCCATGCTTGCTTGTGTAATTCTAGTTTAGCGTTGGTCCTTGGTACACAGGGAGGCTCCAAAGGGTGAGGACCCGGTATACTTTATTCATCATCTAACACAGCGTCTAAGCACCTGGTGCCGAACATGTTGGGAGAAAGGGGGCAAGCACAGCAGATGCAGGGGCAGCAAAGGTGCCGACAGCGTGGTGTCCACCTGGAGAACACGCGTGCACCCAGGAAGGGCAGGCGCTCGGGAAGCAGCTAAGGCTCTAGGGCCTGCTCTCCCAGAGAAGTGTTCTGATAGAGGATGTTCAGTGTGGTGAGAACTTACTGCGTTCCTGACGCGTGGAGGTCACTGTCCCACAGTATGTAGTTCAGGTTCCCTAGGAGAAGCCCAGATGGGTACAGAGAAGACCGGCATGCAGATCGTAAAGAATTATGGGACAAGTGGCTGTGGTGGAGTGAACGCATCTGGGGCGCGGTGCCCTTAAAATAAATCACAACCCGAAACGGTGCTCTGGGGAGAGGGGAGAGATGCGAAATGCTCTTTGTTCTTTGATATTTCTGTTCTCGTTGATGTGTGATTATTCTTCTCTTTTGTCTTTGAAATTATTGTTTTAGCATCCCATTTCAGCGTGTTTATTATGTGACAAGATTAATGACTGTCACGCGAAATTACCAGTAATTATGTGCATTTACTATTTTGCATAGCCAAGGAGATGGCAATTAGCAGGTTTCAGGACCCTGGCGATTTTATTTGTAGACATATTTTCCGAATATTAATCACTATGTGCATGCCGTCACCCTACTCGGTTGTAGTGGGTGTACTTGGGCTGGATGAAAGGATGATCACTCAGGAGCACATATGTTGTGGACAAACACACACACCAACATAGAAACCGCCCGTCGTGCGGGCGTCTGAGGAACTCTACCAATTCCAACAGGACCGAGCATGTCCGTCCACAGGAGTCAGGGAAATCGATGTTTGCTTGTTGAAAGGGAAGATAAGAAAGGTGCCGCACTGGAGTTAGAGTATGAAGAGGGTGAGGTGGACCCAAAGGAGACGCCCCTTCATCTGGAGGGGGCAGCCTGGGCCCTGTTCCTGCAGCTCAGGCCAGCCCTGCAGCATCCCCGTGTGAATCAGGTCCCCGAGAACAACTCTAGGCACGAGACTCCATTTCCGGCTTCCAGTCCCCCTGCCAGTGTTTGCAGGTGAGGGCAGGGATGATGAATCCTGGCCTGAGTCAGGCCTCCGGGCACGTTTCTGTAGCTCTCCCTCCACTTCTTTCTCTCATCGTGGGAAACGGGCATTAAAATGCATCCCAAACGGGCACAGTGAGGGTGCCATGCCCTCCTCCCTGGGCACTACACTTGTCCCCCGGAGCTGCCCTGCCCTCCTGTCCCTGACCAGGGACAGTCTGCTCAGGTCAACCATCTCTGCCACGCCCTCCTGGGGAGACCCCCGGTCCCCCCTCCTGAGCTCCTTCACCAGTTCCCAGATTCCAGCTGAACAAACGATGCGCTGCATCCTACACGAGGCCCTGGAAAGGCAGCAGGGACCAGAATCGCGGCGGTGTCTGCTCTGGCGGTTCGTACCCTCCGCTGGAGCTAAAGAGGCGACGAACAAGCGAGCTGACCAGAGGAAAAGTGATTTCACAGGGTGACACGGACACAGGGAACCAAGAACACGCTAAGGAGAGCCATGGGCAGAGGGGAGCATGCCAGTCAAGCACCTGGCATCTGGGTTGGAATCTCTATGCTCAGACCTGGGCCCTCGCGTGAGCACTGATGTGTATCAACTCCTCTCCTTCTCACAACGACTCTCCGAAGTAGAGACTCTTCTCAGTCCCTCTTCACAGATGGGGACACTGAGGCACAGGGGGGAGTGACTGCACCCGGGGACAGGGCTGGCGAGCGGCAAAGCCCAATCAGACCCAGCCACCTGCCTCCCAGGGCCCACGTTCTCAGTCACGTTGTTAGAACCGTCTCTCAAGAAGCATTGGACATTGCATTGATATTTACCTTTTACCTGGACCTTTTTCCTACTAGGCCGTGAATAAATTGATGGTTTGAGCTCAGCCCCAAGAATAATGCCCAGGCCCTGGCCGGTGTGGCTCAGTGGTGAGATCGTTGGCCTGCAGACTGAAGGCTCCCAGGTTCCATTCCAGTGAAGGGCATGTACCCCCGTTGCAGGCTTCTCCCCCGCCCAGGCCCCGGTTGGGGCTCATGCAAGAAGCAACCAATCGATGTGTTTCCCTCACATCAGTGTTTCTCTCTGTCTTTCCCTTTCTCTTATACTCTCCCTAAAAATCCATGGAAAAATATCCTTGAGTGAAGATTAACAAACAAACAAACAAACAAACAAAAAAAAAAAAAGGAAAAGAAAAATGCCCAGTAGTTAGTCTATTCTTAATCAAAGTTTATCAAATGAGCACATGCTTGCCCTGAGCCCATCTCCATGAAATGAAGGGTCAGTGCTTAGCATCAGGTAGGTGATTAAAATGTTACTCTCCCTCCCTCCCCAACTCCCTGAGTTAGACTCATAAGCCTGTTGTTGAACTTGGCGTCACAGGGAGATTTATAGGGAAGGCGGGCTCGCCCTCACAATATAATGTATCAAAAAGGAAATCAAGGAAACCAACTCTTTTAATTTGTTAGCAGAAGATGAAAAGGAGTAACTTGGGTGAGCTCTGAAGAAAACCACATGGAGGCCAGGAACCTGGAGAGCCGTAAATTTCCTGCCTCCCACATAAAAACAATGGTCCTTGCGCTCCGAGGAGAAGCAGTTTGGAAAACTTCCACGCATACGCATTTTGGAGAAAACACAGGGAGAAATAGAAAGTTGGTTTAAGGTCTTTAATAGGCACTTCAAAGTCCCGGGCCACTCGATCATTTTCACAGCTTTTTGACTGTTATCACCCCCAAGCGTTGCCAAAACCACTGCTTGAAAGGCTACGGTAAATTCAAAGGCAAATCAGATCCGGAGTTTTTTGCGTAAGAGAGAACTGTACCTTGTGCTTTGGAAACGTTTTTCCGTGTCTGCACAGAGCTGCCTCCGCCAAAGGTGAGCTGGGGAGGGGGTGGCCTTTGTGGGGGGCTTCTCTCTGCTGGATGTCTGCCCTCCAGGGTTCTGGAGGCCTGGTCCCGGGAACAGTTAAGGATACCGGGTGGTAGAAATACACTTATAAGAACCGAAAATGAGACAAGCAATAATGGTTATGCTGAGAGGCAAATGAATCAGTCTGTAGTGAGTTTCTTTCTGGGCCAACAGTTCTTTTGAGTCCCAATTTCAATGTCGAATAGTTCCTTATGTGTACATGTCAGCACTGATATTTCAGTTCTGAATGGTGGACAAATGGTGGCAATGCAGGTCCGAACCTCTCTGGTTTGGTCCTGGGCAACCTGCAGTGATGCACAGCTGCTGACGGCTAGTATGGCAAGGCGTCGTCAGCGTCTTCCATCTCTGTACTGTTTCTCTTCTGTCTTCATGGCTGGAGCAGTCCTGTCAATTCCTCTCTGTTGCAGGAATCCATTTTCGGTTCTTATAAGTGTATTTCTAGTATCACATGATCTCACTCATCTAGGGGAAATAATGAACAACATAAACTGATGAACAAAAACAGACCTGGAGACAGGGAAGCATCGATCAGACTGTCAAACCTCAGAGGGAAGGTAGGGGAGGGTGGGGGTAAGAGGGAGCGATCAGCCAAAGGACTTGTATGCATGCATATAAGCTTAACCAGTGGTCATGGACAACAGGGGTGTGGGGGCATGTGTGGGGAGGGGTTTGGGATGGGAATGGGGGGGATGAGGACAAATATGTGATACCTTAATCAATAAAGAAATTAAAATGAAAAAAAAAAGTTACAAAATTAAGCAATCAAAAAAAAAAAAAAAGATACCGGTGGTTTTGAAATGCTTCAGTAAGTTGGGTGACTCACGTGAGCTTGAATATGGCATCTGAGAAAAAAAGATTCTTCCATGAAGAAAGTGAGCATTTATACAAGAATGCATCGGCCACAGCGTTCTCAGAAGGGACTGCTGTGTTCCCGCCGCTGCTGAGTTTGATGAGAAAGGATGGTGCGATAGACCGAAGTCCTCACCCCCACGGGCATGAGAGCTTGAGAGGTGGGCCTTGGGGGTGATTAGGTCAGGAGGGCGGAGTCCTTGGGGGTGGGATTAGTGCCCTTTATTAAGGATTTCAGAGAGCTCCATTGACCCTTCTGCTTGGTGAGGTTACAACAAAAAGACAGCCGCCGTCTGAGCCCGGAAGCTGGTCCTCATGGGACCCCGAACCTGGGACGCCTTGATCTTGGACTTCAGCCTCCAGAGCCATGAGAAACAAATGCCTGCTGTTTATAAACCAGCCGGGGTGGACTTTGTATGGCAGCCAGAATCGATGACAACGACGGATGGCGAGCGAAGAACGCAAGAGACCGTTCTCTACATTTTGAGCCCAGGGCCACGGTGCCTTCTTTTTTAGTTAGAAGTGTGAAGTGTCCTAAGCAGGGGTCACCCCGCCTGTGCGACCGACGTCTGTCTCCAATGCTTTATTCACCTCTAGGAGGCGCACTGAAAATGCGAGTAGGTGCTCCCACAACGCTGGGCAGAGGCCTCTCTGCTAAATGAACTCCTGGGGGCTGGGCAGAGGGACAAGAAAAAGGAGATTCCATACAGGTAACCAGCTAGCACCAGCACAGAGGAGCTGGGGACCCCGTGTGTTCAGTCTCTATTATCAATCCGTTTTGTAACTCCACCGTTAGAGAACCAAGCCTACTGAGTATTAGAGCAACACAAAGGGAGCAAGAGGCAGCAAGGAATGAACGTGGCTGCGTCCCAACATCTGCCGTCGAAGTGGTGAGAGCCCGGTGTACCAGGGCAGCTTGGTGTCCAGGGGACAAAAGAAATGCTACCATTGCCCTGGCCAGTTTGGCTCAGTGGATGGAGAGTTGGCCTGGGGGCTGAAGGGTCCCAGGTTGGATTCCGGTCAAGGGCACATGGCTGGATTGCAGGCTTGATCCCCAGTAGTGGGCACTCAGGAGGCAGGCAATCAATGATTCTCTCTCATCATTGATGTTTCTATCTCTCTCCCCTTTCCTCTCTGAAATCAATAATAATAATTAAAAAAAATATATTTTTTAAAGAAATGCTACTAATTAATGAGTGTTACAATTACAAATGGTGGGCCCAGATTCTAATTCTAGATACTCAAGTAGATACTCAAGAAATTTTAAAGACCAATTTCCTGACCAGTCTGATGCGCTTGAAAGAAAAATGAAATAAGGTGTCTGTTGTTATTATCCTCTCAATTTGGAAGAGAGGATGTGACAAAGAAAAACCAGCTGATGTAAGTGTTAAATGGTTCAAAGAGCATCTCGAAGTGTGGCCATGTGAAAGGTGGAGCATGAATTGGCTTTTGTCTTTGCACCCACCCCTTAGGTTAGCGAAAGCACAGCGAGGACAGACAGCAGGCACCGCTGTCATAAACGCAGGTCAAACAGCAGGTGGCAGCAAAGGCTACTGTAAGAGAAACTGACTTGGAGGAGTGGAAAACTTACTTGGATGGCTGCAGATAGAGAAGGCACTCAGGTGATTTCCTTCTGACTTGTAAGCAAAGCACATGATGTGAAAAAGAAATCCGTTGGGAAGGGTGATCCTGATAACCAAGTTTATCAGTAAATGCTTTTCTGTCATTTCAATCACCTTCCAACTAAATGAAAGGATTAAAAAAGCTTACTGAAAACACAAGTATCCCACAGCAAAGCCCAACTAATCCTCTTACAAAATGGACATTTATGCGGCAGAGAGATTTTTGTAATAAGACATGACATGCAGTATTTATTATAAAAATTATCATTCAGGCCTGCGTGGAAATATGCCAGTTGGAAGGCGATTTGTGTGTCGGCTCAGAAGAAATATTAACGGAAGGACATTTATATCCGTCACAGAAAGGATATGAGCAGAGAAAACATTCAAGCAGTACTTGATACAGGTGGGCTCCTTGAGAATGTGATAATGGCTTGAGGGAAAAAAATAGGAAGCACAGAACTGCGGGGTCTTCTTGAAGGATCCAAAAATTAGGAAGGATGGACATGCTACACAGAAGGAGGCATTCGTGTGGTGGAGAGGGAGGCTAGTTTGGAAGGAAGCGAAGTACAACGTGTGGATAGCCTAGCCCAGAGGATCTTCTGACAAGCAGACGTCAGAGCTGTGCCAGCATCAGGACCAGCATCAGGACCAGCAGCAGCTGTGCCAGCATTGAGGTTCCCAGGGAAATCAGTGAGGGCCCTAGAAGACCGGTTTCGGCAGAAGAACACACCTGACCTATTCACACCTCCGCTGGGATGCTATCTGATTTGGTTGGTGTCCAGTCAGACTGGGGACTAAGGGATGGAGGCGAGTGCTTCCCCAGACATTTAAAGTAACAGAAAGAAGGCACCCAGTAGAGGGAGGTTAGGCTACGTCACCATACCCACTGGGTTCCATATGCCATCGCCACCCTTGAAGACCTATGTGACGTCCAAGTTATGAAATCTCCCGAGTCACAGTTTCTTGAGTGTGAAGTGGATGCACCAGGCTGTGTGAGGATTCAATAAGACAACGTATCCAGATGCTTACCGCATGGAAATTAAGTCAAGTCATAACTTGACGTCTCTTCTCTCTTCAGGAACATGCCCAAAGGTGTGAGGTTCAGGGGCTGAGCCTCAACCTATGAACCAGGAGGTCACAGTTCCAATCCTGGTCAGAGTCATTTTGAAGGATGACTCTAAAACGTCTCTCTCACCAACTGCCTCCATGTTGCACATTCCTCATGGGTCTGCCTTCAGATGGAGCAACATCTCCAGGGGATTCGCATGGTGTGGCCGAGGCGGATGCTAACACTAGGGGTGAGCAGATGGCGTGAAGTTGGCCACAGCCCTGTGTTCCAGCCATGAAGACTTCCATCTCGATTTGATTTCCTGTTCCTGAGTGTGAGGCTTGGATTTCCCTCTGAATTCTTGGAAAGGAGAGCCAGCCCTTCCCTGTCAGTTGTGGGGAGGTAGATAGCGATAGGGGTAACTGAGTGGGTTCCGCCATGAAACAAATCTGTAGCTGGAGGCACAATTCTCAGAGTGAGTGGACGGTCACTCAGAAACGTTTGTGCTGCTAACACTAAGACTATACACATTCACACACATGCCCTCACATTCTCTTCTTCATGTCTCTTAGATGATCATATAATTACCGAAAAATGAAAACAAATTCTTCATGGACACTTGTTATTTTGCTTAAACGTTACAGATGAGGTTTTTAAAAAATGCTTTTATTGATTTCAGAGAGAGGAAGGGAGAGTGAGTGAGGGATAGAAACATCAATGATGAGAGAGAATCGTTGATCAGCTGCCTCCTGCATGCCTCCTACTGGGGATCGAGCAACCCCAGGCATGTGCCCTGACCAGGATTGGAACTGTGACCTCCTGGTTCATAGGTTGAGGCTCAGCCACTGAACCACACCAGCCGGGCACGGATGAGATTTTTTTTTTCAGTAACCATAAAAAATAACATTTAAAAAAAACCAAGCTGCCAAGGATATTGTGAAAATCTTAAATAGCAGCAAAACTTCAAAGCAAGGCCCTCGATCAAGCTGGTACTTATTTACTCGGGAAATTTCACAAGCCCGGGAAGCAGTTCTGACGTTGCTGTCATTCTCTCGGATGACATATGGGGTGTGAGCAGTTTCCATGGTGTGTCTTTGAAATGTTTATTCTTATGGTGACCTTGAGAAATATCTCTTACGATGAAAAATATCTGCATTTTATATGGTTGGTACTTAAAAGATCTTCGCAATATGCATATCTATGCAACTATAGATCGTC